>CM019074.1:81871102-83147352 GCA_009667805.1 Leptobrachium leishanense
CATATTGAGAAATACATTATAAAGAGGATAACGTCAAATACACTATATTGACAAAAGTATTGGCTCACCTGCCTTGACTCGCATATGAACTTAAGTGACATCCCATTCCTAATCCATAGGGTTCAATATGACGTTAGTCCACCCTTTGCAGCTATAACAGCTTCAAATCTTCTGCGAAGGCTGTCCACAAGGTTTAGGAGTGTGTTTATGGAAATTTTTGACCATTCTTCCAGAAGCGAATTTGTGAGGTCACACACTGATGTTGGACGAGAAGGCCTGGCTCTCAGTCTCCGCTCTAATTCATCCCAAAGGTGTTCTATCGGGTTGAGGTCAGGACTCTGTGCAGGCAAATGTTCATCCACACCAGACTCTGTCATCCATGTCTTTATGGACCTTGCTTTGTGCACTGGTGCACAGTCATGTTGGAAGAGGCCAGCTCCAAACTGTTCCCACAAAGTTGGGAGCATGAAATTGTCCAAAATGTCTTGGTAGGCTGAAGCATTCAGAGTTCCTTTCACTGGAACAAAGGGGCCAAGCCCAGCTCCTGAAAAACAACCCCACACCATAATCCCCCCCCCCTCCACCAAACTTTACACTTGGCACAATGCAGTCAGACAAGTACCGTTCTCCTGGCAACAGCCAAACCCAGACTCGTCCATCAGATTTCCAGATGGAGAAGCGCGATTCGTCACTCCAGAGAATGTGTCTCCACTACTCTAGAGTCCAGTGGTGGCGTGCTTTACACCACTGCATCCAACGCTTTGCATTGCACTTGGTGATGTATGGCTTGGATGCAGCTGCTCTGCCAAGGAAACCCATTCCATGAAGCTCTCTGCGCACTGTTCTTGAGCTAATCTGAAGGCCACATGAAGTTTGGAGGTCTGTAGCGATTGACTCTGCAGAAAGTTGGCGACCTCTTCGCACTATGCACCTCAGCCTCCGCTGACCCCGCTCCGTCGGTTTACGTGGCCTACCACTTCGTGGCTGAGTTGCTGTCATTCCCGAACACTTCCACGTTCTTATAATACAGCTGACAGTTGACTGTGGAATATTTAGGAGCGAGGAAATTTCACGACTGGATTTGTTGCACAGGTGGCATCCTATCACAGTTCCACGCTGGAATTCACTGAGCTCCTGAGAGCGACCCATTCTTTCACAAATGTTTGTAAAAACAGTCTGCATGCCTAGGTGCTTGATTTTATACACCTGTGGCCATGGAAGTAATTGGAACACCTGATTCTGATTATTTGGATGGGTGAGCAAATACTTTTGGCAATATACAGGGTTATCCAAAGAGATTCGAAAAGTCACCGCACATTCGGTGACTTTTCGTTCTCTTCAATTCGGTTCGTGTTGCCAATCCCATTTCGGTGACCCTGCGGTGTATTCAGCAAGCACCACAGGGTCCCCGAATTGCAGGGAAAGGCTACCGCAAACCAGACGAAAACTAACCGCAAAACCTGCCGAATGCACGCCGAAAACCCGCAAAAACATCTGGATTAACCCCTCGAAGACGCCGGAAAAACCTGAGCAGGAGCCGATCACACGCAGCGAAGCCGCTGGAAAAAGCCGAGACTGCAGACAGAGGGAGGTGAATAAATTAGCAAAACAGTTTGTATGAATGTGAAAGTGAAAAGCTGTTTGCAAAGAAACTACTGAGCGAAAATGTCTGAAATTTGCATATGAGGTCCAGGGAATGATAATAAAAAGGGCTGTTACAGAATAAATAAGTAAACTTAAAAAAAAAAAAAAATCAGAAAAATGCTTAAAGAGACTCTTTACTGCAGAATTTTATAATGAACGGTTTTATTAGATATTGAATTAAAACGGGAATATTTTTAACATTTTTATTATTATTATTATTATTTATTTATAAAGCGCCAGCATATTCCGCAGCGCTGTACAATAAGCACAGTACAGACAGGGTTACAATAAATTGAACAACATTTGACAAACAGTACAGGAGGAGATGAGGGCCCTATTCCCGTAGGAACTCACAATCTGGGAGGGTTGGGGTTGGAAACAGGAGGAGAGGACTGTAAGGTGAGAGTGATTGATGGTTGCGTCAGTGAGTTGGGTGGTAGGCTTCCCTAAATAGGAATGTTTTCAGGGAGCGTTTGAAGGAAGAGAAGTTAGGGGAAAGTCTGACAGCACGAGGGAGAGCGTTCCAGAGAGTGGGGGCTGCGCGTGAGAAATCCTGCAGTCTATCATGGGAAGAGGTGATGCGGGGAGAAGCTAGGCGCAGGTCACTGTTTGAAGCCTATGGGATTCTCCTGAATAAACTTGCCGAATTAAACCACCGAATGGCAGGGCATTAGGGGAACCTTTCACTGCTGGTTTGTGTTCTCTGAATAGCCGAAGCAGTGCTTTTCATGGGGATTTCACTGCCCTCGAACAGGCACCGAACAGGCACCGTATGTTCAGGCAATTCGCCAGGATTTGGCGAATTGCCTGCTCTCTGGATAGCCGAATGGTCAGGAAAGGTAACCGAACGCTGATTTTCAGCGTTCGGTTACCTTTCTCAAGCAATTCGGATCTCTTTGAATAACCCTGATAGTGTATATCCAATTCAATAATACATGGACAAACCGATCTAGCAATAAACCTGAGGACAAGGAAATTCAGCAGGGATAGCGAAAATAGTTAAATGATGCAGGGGTAGTGAAAACATGCAAATTGTGCAGCAGTAGAAGGAAAATAAATTGTTACATGAAGCAGGAGAATTGGTAAATGATGTGGGATGCAAAAGAACTAATAGATAGCATCCTATCCGAAAGTCACCAGTTTGTATTCGAGTTAAGGTTAGTATTAGGGTTAGTATTTTTGCTTTTCTAGGGTTAGGCTTACTTTAAGGTTTAGGGTAAAAGTTGACCATATCCCTAAACGTACCTATAACCCTAAAACTAAAAGGATTCTACACACGTTTTGTGTACCTCTCTGAAATGTTTCCTGATTGAGGAAGAACAGACATTTGAGAAGTAGCTACACTACAGTAATAAGATTTATGTTTTATTATTACTAGTATTGTTTTAAATATTTTTGGACTACATTTATACTACTTTTTATTTGTAAATTTTAATTTATAACAATCATATATGTGTACAAAGAGTGCTCAGAGAGCGTAGTGAATGATCCTCATTGCAGTGAGCATGGAAATAATGCTTAATTGCTTTAAATGACCTTGTATTGTTTTGTGACACTGACAACCATATGTGACGATATTGAACTCGGGGTACCTATGCTTGGCATTGCTGTGGGGAGGTGTGGGGCTGTGGTTTCTGGGAGGTCTGACACATCATTTTATTCCAACCCTCTCCTATGTCCAAGTCACCCTGTGCCCATAAGGGTACAGGGTGTATGTGTTAGGTGTGAATTTTGTTAATACGGTTATTGTCTATGTTTATATGTTACTGTTATTATTCCTAATAGCATCACTGTGTGTCACTACAGCCCTTTCCACCCCCCCCCCTCTGTTATAGAATATGTTTTACAGCTGTGACAGGTTTGAGTGGTTTATGTTTGCCAGACAAGCATTGCTGCTCTTGTCAGATCGTTGTGTGCTTGTGCTCTCTGTTATCCATTATCTAACTTATTTAGACAGTCTCATGCTCAAGTTGTAATTATATGGACTATTGTTTCATGTTCTTATAATTAAAATGGGTTTTGGCTGGGGACTGGCTCACTTGAGGAAGAAGACAGTAGGCAACAGGCAATCATTTTCTGTTGGTCTCCAAATCCCTTTTTGCTCTGTATATATTTGGCTCCCATATTTCCTTAAAGTCTGTCTTGTTGTTTAACCCAGCCACAAGACCTACCTCATTTCTGGGGAACACGATACCCTCTCTTTCATTGTACCCATCCTTAAGCTTCGGCTAAGGGCTGGAGAAGGCATGAAAGATTGCTGGTGGGAGAACAGATGTTCTGCCAGGGAGTGGCATTAGCAGATGTAATCCAGGTGGGGTGCTGAGATCTGCCACTCCATATAATTAGTTTTGAAAAATGCCCCTTGGAAAATCATAAAATGTGGTATTGCTAATCAAGCCCCGGTAACAGGATTTACCCCCAAATTAACAATGCCAGCAAATCCTAACACTAAGTTATAGATGTTTCTGCAAACTGCAGCTAATTTGGTTTCCATATACATTAATATTCACTAAGATAACTCCCCGATCAGTGCTTTATTAGCAAAACTGAATATTTCACATTTCAGTGGACTCTGAAAATTTGATGGGCCACGCAATTGCTAATGGTAGCTCTTGAAAAATTATTTTTTAATATTTAATTTTTCAAGTTGAGAAGGACCCTATTCTAGATCTAGAAAATCGTTTAAATGAATGTATACCCCATTGTGTATGCTCTTAGTACATTGCATGCCATGGTTTATTAAAGCCATTTTGGAAACCACAATAATGGAAAACAAAACTCCTTTGCAAGTGTAAATGGTGTATAGAATAACTGATAGTTGGTGATAAGTGTGTTGGGATAGAAACAACAGCAAAACAATGAATATTATTTTTATTTCTATTCATTTTAAAATATACTTTTTAACTTCTATTTTAAATATTTTATTGAGTAATACATTTTTTCAACTTTGTTTCAAATTTATTTGTAATATGAGAACAGTCTATCAACTCCACCAACCGGATCAGGCAATCATTTGGAGCAGTGGAACTGATCATCTCCTCTGAGGGTAAGATCAATAAAAGCATTCTACACTCAGACCATCCACTTCACACCGAGATTAAGGCTAGGGACAGATGAGCGCATTTTCTGCGGCCACCGTCAAAATGTACGTCGATGCGTGCGCACGCATTTTTTCACGGAATACGCTTAAGTGGTCAGACGATGCGCAATTCTGGACGTATTTCATGACGATGGGGTAAAAAGAAGTCTAGGGAAATCCGGCTGTTTGAACGTTATGTTGGCCGCACACTAGCAGCGTCTGACATCTCCTAATCACGCACACACGCTGCTATGCGGCCGCAGCGCACTCTGTACGTCAGTACCAGCGGTTTAACGTTCTCGAAAAAATGCGTTCATTTTCCACTTGCGTTGCGCGGCCGGACTTTTGTGCGACCGTACTTCGTATATTGGCTGTCATTGCCCGTCATCTGCTGCTAGTGCGGCCGTGATTATGTGCGCCAGAACGCGCGTTCGCACTGCCTCAGTCTGACCCTAGCCTTAGCCATCACCTCCTTCAAACAGTTTGGTCATCTCCTCTGACTTTGACCACCCCTCACAATCCATGAGTCAGACCATCTGCTACATCCTACCACAGTCAACCCATCAACTACTCAAAAGCATCTGGCATCCTCTATATCCGAGTGTCGGGAAATCGCCTACATCTAAATGTCTCCCACCTGGTTACGCAGCATCCAAACTACAAATGAAGCTTAATTAAAAATGTAACTACAATGTAAACCTATTGATATAGCCTAATATAATTATTTTTGGTACTAATATTAATTGTCAAGGCTTAAATGGGGTTCACTAGTCAGACTGCCTATAGGCCTTGGCTACTTGATACCTCTGGACTCACAGACTATAATCCTTCAGCTCTCAGTAGAGGACAAACCCCTGTGGGGGAACCTCCAAGGAACTATGGCACGAAGGATTGGTTTTCCCTTGGGGACTAAGAGGCTAAAGGCATTTTTTGCTCCTCACTCCAAGGGAAAAAGAGATGCCAATGGAAGACCCATGCGTGAGCTGGTACCTGAGAAACCTGAACCCTGGTTATACCACTCTTGCTAATTTCCCATCCAGAACCAGCACTCCACTCCTAGGTTTGTCCTGAGCTCCCTGCTACATAAAGTGAAGCTCATCTTCTGCTGCCTGGGAAATCTAGTCCAGGATACTTTGCCACAAGTGTATCCATCCAGCCTGGGGGAAGCTAATTGGACTTCCTTCATAAGGGAGTCACATACCATGCACAGAGCTTTGGCATTGTAAGCCGTTTCTGGTGTCACGTGAGTCCTGTGCTCTGTCTCTCCAGAAGAAGAAGAACTGGAGTAACAGGTTCCAATTTCTAGTTTTATTTAACAAGAGTACCCCATAGAATATAAACCCACAAAAGGTTTGGATGATAAAATGTGAAAATTATAATTTTACTCGCTGTAAATGACTGAAATCTGAAATGGATTTTTTTTACGTGTTTTGTTTTAGCATTCTGATGGGACATGACATATCAATAGAATAATGATATATATCCTTTTTTCCGCAGATTCAAAATATAACTTGTCTGGATTCTATAATAAAACATGATTTCAAAACATGTTTGAACATCATGAGCACAAATTGGTCAAATTGAGCTCAGCACACAGAGGTGAAATGGCTCAGCAGTGAAGGACCTAATACAATTAAAGTACTTATACTAACTTATAAATGAGTAAACTACCCCATGTAAGTTACTTTCCTGCAGTGTTGTCATGCATATATAGATAGTATTCTTTAGATTATATTGTACAGAAAGTCTACAGAACAAATATATTTTCTTCCTATATCTGATCACAGGTCTCAAAAGCATTTTTATGAAAAATACATGTTCACGTTAGTGCAGCCATTCTGGTTTTCTAGAATACATTGAGGACTAACCACCTTCTTTGATTTGGCATCCCTGTGTGCATCCTTTGTGCTGAATTTTGTTTTTTAAAAAAAAGGGGGTTAACTTGACTATTTGCTCTTAAAATGTTTTGGTTCACCGTCTTCATCTCAGTTCTCTTCTTTGCTAGAAAGTGATTAGCTCTCTTATTCTAAGAAATTAAAATCTGTAAAAGCTCTCCATCATAATCTTTTGCTATGAAATTAAGCACGAGCTCTGATCCTCCCAAGCTCAGCAGAATGTAACTATTGAAGGTGAGGGTACAATGTGCCTTTGATCATGGGAAAAGTTCATTCAGCATTTGCATTCTACAACAATGACAGTTAAGGTTTAAAAAAAATTGCTGACAGATCTTGACCTTTGTTGCTACATACCAGAGAAATCAATGCTGAATTGAGGGGCTTCAAGGGTCTAGAGTTAAAGATTTGCAGTGTGCCTCTCTCCTATCCCATTCACCCTTCGTTGTGTTTCTGTTTCAACTCTCTGCTCTATTCTTCCCCTACCCTTGTACTGCTGCTGTATTTTGTCCCCTCGTTGTGACCCTGCCAATTCTTCTCACATTCCTTTGTGCTGCTTCTCACATTCCATTCCTCAACATCCCCATAACATTGTACTATACCTCTCAATTCCATTGTGTTGATGACAATCAGTTACATAGTTACATAAGCCAAAAAAAAGATGTGCATCCATCGAATTCAGGCCTTCACACAACACCTTCTGCTGTTGATCCAAATAAGGCAAAAAAAATAAAAATTTGAGGCACTCGCCAAAATGCATACTGTGAAAATATTCCTTCTGGACCCCAGATGGTGTCAGATTTCGCCTTGCTGCTTTTATCCACATCTTAAATCTTATAACCCCTAAAATTATATCCCTGCAAGAAAACATCCAGTTGTATAAAAGTCTGCCTGTTGAAGTGGTTGGGTCAGAGACTGTACAGAGAATTCAGTATAAACGAAAGATGTGCTGGAGTTGGCGCTTCTTGTCCTTTTAGTGGTACCTTATGCTGCACCCCGTGGCTCAGAAGCGTGGTTTTCTTACAGGGTTACCATCCTCCGTGTCCCTCAAAACATAAAGTAACTTACGTAGAGCAATATTGTATAAAATGGAGTGCAAAAAAAGAACAATTTCATACTCCCATTTGCTGGTGTCTTATCGATCAGACACCAGATTTATAGGCAGCCGGTGACTTCAGAAGGTGCACCGGATTACCTATCAGCCTCAGCCAGCTCCTCGGCGAATACAAGCAACCAGGACCCGGGATAGGTGTAAAGTAAGGTGAATTTTGTTGGTAGTAAAATATACAGTGTACCAAAATGCGTTTTTGCATAAAAAGCTTCATCAGTTGCTTGTATTCACCGTTAATCTCACAGGTCTGTAATTCCCAGGCAAACATTTTGAACCTTTTTTTAATATAGGGCCCACATCAGCTTTTCTCCAATCCTCTGGTACGATTCCTGAAAGAAAAGAATCTTGAAAGATTAAAATCAGAGGTTTACATATTTTCGCACTTAGCTCCCTCTGTACTCGCAGGTGAATTCCATCCGGCACCGGGGCTTTTTTACATTCACTTTGTTTAGTTTTTGCAGCACCTTTTCTTGAGTCAACCAATCACATTTTATTAGTAAGTTTTTATCAATGATTTGCATGTCTCTTGTCATAGGTTCCTCTTTGATATGTACTGAAGAAAAATAAGCATTCAACATTTCTGCCATTTATTGATCTTCAGTTACTAACAGCCCTGTCTCTGATTTTAGTGAATCTACACTTTCACTCTGACATAGCTAACTTTTCATTGGGCCTGTTTGTGGGGTCCAAGCCTGCTGTTGCAGTTCCAATAGCCCCTATGTTAATCTGTCACTAGTAAAATTTTAGAACTACACCATTAGTCAAATACAGGCCCTATTCAAACTCAGCCGTTAAATGCATTACTTACCTCTGGTCTCGCATTGCAATCCGCCGCCTCTTCTGACCGTATGCAGTAGAAGTGGATATCATTATTGTCTATGCTAATCTGTTATTATGGCTAATATGATTACTGTGTGGGTCACTGTAGCCTTTTCCAACTCTCTCTATCTAAAATATTTGTATATCTGTAAAAGGTTTGAGTGGGCTTTGATTGTCTGTTATGTTTGGCAAACATTGCCCCATTATCAGATACTGTAAATCTGCATCCCCTGTTTATACCCACAATCGACTATTGTTCTGTTTTGTTGAAATGTTGCACGATGCATCTTGGTGTCCATAGTTAATTCAATTATCTGTCCCAATCTAATTATGTCCCAGACACCAGGTACAGGTTTCTGATGTAGTGCAGCAATATGCCAGGGGAGTGATTCCTGATGTGGCACAAGAAGATGCCATGGTGTCATTTTTCACTGGCCGCTTTCAGAATACCCATCCTTAAGCTTCACCTAAGGGCTGGAGAAAGGCACAAAAGACTGCTGGTGAGAGAATGGGGGTCCGACAAGGGAGAGGCATTAACAGATGTGATCCAGATTGGGTACGGAGATCTGTTACAAACTGCAATATTTTATATGGTATAACTATTGTTCGTTGTACACAGCCTATCTCTGTGAAAAACCAGTTAAGCTGTTATAAGCATTATTAAACCCTATATGGTCAAATAATCATCATACATTAAGTCATTCCACACCATCTGCTATATCACACTCTATTTTCATCCATATCTAGATCTACAATGTTTGTAGAAAACGCCCAAAATATTTATATATGAAATTACTATATGCAAAAATATGTGAAATATTATTTCCTAATCTGCGCAAGCAGTCACTCTGAATCACTGTCACAAGCACATTAAAATTATATAAGATCGTTTGGATATAGATAAGTAAACACTTTATGATTGTTTAGACACTTTTAAAAATTACTCAACAAGCAGTTTTGCAACTGCTTAAGAAAAGAATATGCACTTTAAAGGGATTCCATAGGGTTAACTCAATAATGGTAGGAAACTGGGGATTTAAACATTAACACCTCCTGATTGTTGAACATCTAAAAATACATAGATTACAAAATCAGAAACAACATGGGTTTACCTCCAGGAGATCATGTCAAACTAATCCTTTTGATTTTATTGATTGGGTAACACAAATAATAGACAAAGGTGATGCAGTAGACATTCCTTATTTAGATTTCAGTAAGGCTTTTGATACTGTTCAGCATAGAAGGCTTATCAATAAATTGCAATCTTTAAGCTTGGATTCCAATATTGTTGAATGGATTAGGCAGTGGCTGAGTCAATGGAGTTTATTCAACACAAGGTCTTGTTACCAGTGGGGTACCTCGGGGGTCAGTAATTGGTCCCATTCTCTTTAATATTTTTGTGATATTGCAGAAGGTATTAATGGTAAAGTATGTCTTTTTGCTGATGACACAAAGATTTGCAACAGGGTTGATGTTCCTGGAGGGATCAGCCAAATGACAAATGATTTAGGTAAACTAAAACTATGGTCAGAGCTGTGGCAATTGAGTTTTAATGTGGATAAGTGCAAGATAATGCACCTGGGGCGTAAAAACCCAAGGGCTGAATATAGAATATTTGATACAGTCCTAACCTCAACATCTGGGGAAAGGGATTTAGGGGTTATTATTTCAGAGGATCTAAGGGTAAGAAGACAATGTAATAGAACAACAGGAAATGCAAACAAAAGACCTAAAGGTATTCCCCACTAATCCAGGGTCAGAAAACTTGTCCCTCCAGATGTTTTGAAATGACATTGTACCGTGGGGTTCAGTGCACAAGATGGGTATCCATGTGCATAAAGGCTCCCTTCGCTGTCAGTATCCCAAAGGAGTACGGATTCTGGCCCAAACCCCCCAATCAATAGTTGGAGCTCCTTTCAGGGTGAAAACAAAACTGGGATGACTTTATCTAGAGTTTACAATTACAAACACACACACACACTGGGGAATGTACAGAATACAATGATAAAACACGCCCCAGCGTTTCCATAAAAAAGAGCCTTGCAACAGTCTCCACTTCCCCAAACACGACCTGGTGAAACAAAGCCTGAGGACGGGTTTAGAGAGATCCGGTTTAAGCCCATTCCTGGGGGGTTGGGTGGAAGCAGGGGAAACAGAGCAAACGTTTACCTACAGATTACACATAGGGAAAACAGCACAGCATATAACACACGACACTCTACAATAAATACATAAGGGAATAATAATATAACACAGACATCAGGAAATAGGGCACAGAAAACACAAACACCCTGCACCTAGAATTGTAGGTACAGGGTGACTCCAACATAGGAGAGGACTGGGAAACCATATAAAACATCAGGCCCGCACCTCCAAAACTAGGGTTACCAGATCAGCCATGTTTTCCTGGCTACACATTACTATTTAATGCAGCAGGAAGGTGCTGCCCTGCAACGTGATTAATCCATATCCTTCAGCAGGGAAATCAGTTTCCTAACGAAGGCAGATGACCTGAGATTCCTTAAGTTCTCACATGCAGCATATGAGTTATACATACTGCAGGGTTGCTTGTATTTTCATGCATTGCCCATTAACATGAAGAAACTATCAGGTCTATTCAAAGAAAGGTGAAAATTAGGGGAACTGTCAGGGGAAATTAACAATCTAGACCAAATAGCCGATTTTGAAAGTGAGATAAATGCAAAAAAAATTCTGGTTTGACTATTTTGACCTAGAATTTTCACTTCTCCAGTCATTCTCCTGGGTTTCACCTTTCTTTAAATAGACCTGCATATGTGTCCAGGAAAACATGGCCGATCTGGCAACCCTACTGACGACAGTGTTTAGCGCAGGGCTCAGCAACCTTGGCACCCTAGATATTTTGGACCTATAGTTCCCTTGAGGCCAAGCTAATGAGATGCTGAGCATCATGGGAGATGTCCGTGATGGTAGTCACTTTGGATTTGGGGTACATGGACCTAGAGGTGTGGTTGGGATAGGGTTGCCAGATTAGCCATGTTTTCCTGTACAAATATATTTTATTCATGCTGATAGTTATTTAATTTATTTATAAAGTTTTTTTACCAGGAAGGATACATTGAGATTTCTCTCGTTTTCATGTATGTCCTGGGTTAGTGAAAAATACCACCCTGCAGTATGTATATTCTATACTTTGCAGGTAAGAAATCAAAAAGGAATCCTAGGTGACCTGCCTTTTATTTCCTTCATGCAGCATATGAATTGTACATGTTGCAGGGCAGCACTTTTCCCTGTGTTCTCTGCATGAAACAGTAATGCATGAAACACTAATCTGTCCTCCCAACCTGAATGGTAGTGTTGCCAGATCCGTCATGTTTTCCTGGACACATATTCCTATTAATGCAGAGGGGGAGCACAGGGAAAAGTGCTGACTACAATATGTATGATCCATGTGCTACAGGAACGAAATCAGGGCAGGACACCTGGGATTCCTTTCCTGCAGTGAATGGATTCTACATGCTGCAGGGTGGCATTTTTTATGCACTGTCCATCAGCATGAATAAATTATACGTGTTCAGGAAAACCTGGCCGATCTGGCAACCCCATTTTTGGAGTTATTTCTGAAATTAGGTTGTTGCTGGAATGGCAACACAAATTACTGTTAACCCTTTTCAGTTACGTTAACAATCTGCCACGTCTTGCAGAAATGATTAATATTGGCCATTTAATCTTTTTATAGAGGAGTGGAAGGGGTGTGTGAATAAGAAAGCAGGACGGTGGAGTCCTGTATGTTCTATGCTCCTACAGGTGTTTATTGCTGAGCTCATCATAGGAAATGCTGCCAATTACCTGCTGGAAATGTCGACATTTGCCAGGAAAAGTGAGGTCTGCACTGAATTGAGCTCTGTAAGTAGCCTGATGCAGAGTAATCGGTTTTAGTTACAACACCACCACCACATCTATGCATATACTCTCCTGTCCCATTCCTTAATCCCACCTACCATTTCCCTTTCTGATCCTTGGATAACAAGCAGCACTGCTGCTACTAACTGCATCATTGCTAAAGGAGGCCATGATGTAGGCTTGTGCACCGATTTTTGTTCGATTCGGTTCGATTTGTTCGGATGTTTAAACTTTTCGATTCGGCTCGTTTCGACCGATTGCTGTTTCGATTCGGTTCGGTTCGTTTTTCGTGTACAATTTTTTTTCGGAATATCGACCATTTTTCGTATTTTCGGGTCACTTTGCTCGTTTTTTGTATCGACTTTTTGGAAATTTCGGAAATTTTCATTTTTTCGGAACGTCTGTTCTCCTCGTTTCAAAGTGTCTACGATAATTCTGGCGATTCTATCGTGTTTTTTTTATTAAATAAAGATCCTTTTTTTCTTATGAATAATTGAATATACATTTCACAACTTTATTTAATCATATTAAAATGGTATGAAAGCCAAGGAACAAAAAAATGAACAAAACGATTTAAAAACCGCTAAACTGACCCGAATGCCACAAGAAACAAGTGATACGCATTTACAAATACAAAATTTACAGAATCAGCGATATAACCGATAATAGTTAAATATACGATGTCCAGAATTACCGAAATGGAACCGAAATCACGAATGGAACCGAAATCATGAATAGAGCAAAAATAAATTTCGATTTGACACATTTCAAGTCCATTCGAAAATTCCTAAAATTTTTCATTTCGGCTCGGAAAACTTTTCGGATCTATCGGTTTTCGGGTCCGATCCGATTCGGAAATTCAGCCGAATCCGAAGACACGAATCGGGAAATTTCGTGAAAATTCCGAAATCCCGAAACCCGAAATGCACATCCCTACCATGATGTTAGACGGCCTCTGCACTCTCTGAAGACCTGAAGCAACTCAGGCGTAGGGCCCTTAAGTTGCCCCTGATGCCAGGACGCAAGGATGATTTTTAGTTGAGCGGGGGCTTAGCGCGTGTAGGAGTTTGAGCGGGAAATGTAGGGGCGGTTTTCCAGGAGGGAATAAAAGGCGCGCGCTCTGTGGCTCTGCGCGCCTTTTTCTCCTGAGGTAACTCGCTAAGGAAATCTTCAGCTGTGACAGCGTGCGTTTTTTGTGAGGTGATGGCGGAGGGTGGTGATATGGAGGAATTGATGTTGGAGGTTCGAGCAGCGGCAAGGCATCGTGGTGTCGAGTGGGCGAGGAGGAGTGTGATCGAGGTGCTATCGGATGTAGCCGGATGTTGGAGTTCGGCCGGCTAGGGCCTCTCGTCCGCCGAAGCGGTCCAGCCCGGATGGTGACTCCAGCAGTGGAATGGCGCCTGGGAATACGAGGTCTGAGTCGGTGAGAGGCAGAGGGTGAGCGGCCAGTCGTGTGGAGGTCGGGGGTGACGCAGTTGGGGCTGGTGCGGGCTTGAGTTCTACGAGGAGGGTGTCAGGTAGGAGCTCGATGCCTGTTTCTGTTTCTACGGATCCTTCGGTTATAGGTTGGATAGGTGGTTTGGAGAGAGCGACCAGGAGGGAGGTTGTTCATTTAATGAGGGGTTTGTCTGCGGGACTTAGGGAGCGGTCAGCCGGGAGGAATTCTGTGAGGGGAGCTTGAGCTTCTAGTGCTCTTTGCATCCTGGCAGCATAGTGGAGCAGAACTCTGTTATAGGTTTTGTTGTGGAAAAATTTTGTGTGGGGAATTTCATGTAGGGAATTTCGTGTGGGGAATTTCATGTAGGGAATTTCGTGTGAGGAATTTCGTATGGGGAATTTCATGTGGGGAATTTCGTGTGAGGAATTTCGTATGGGGAATTTCATGTGGGGAATTTCGTGTGAGGAATTTCATGTAGGGAATTTCGTGTGGGGAATTTCGTGTGGGGAATTTTGTGCGGGGAATTTCATGTAGGGAATTTCGTGTGAGGAATTTCATGTAGGGAATTTCGTGTGAGGAATTTCATGTAGGGAATTTCGTGTGAGGAATTTCGTATGGGGAATTTCATGTGGGGAATTTCGTGTGAGGAATTTCGTATGGGGAATTTCATGTGGGGAATTTCGTGTGGGGAATTTCATGTGAGGAATTTCGTGTGGGGAATTTTGTGCGGGGAATTTTATGCGGGGAATTTTGTGTGGGGAATTTTGTGTGGGGAATTTCGTGTGGGGAATTTCGTGTGAGGAATTTCGTGTGAGGAATTTCGTGTAGGGAATTTTCGTGTGAGGAATTTTGTGACAGGAATTTTGTGACAGGAATTTCGTGTGGGGAATTTCGTGTGGGGAATTTTGTTCTTCCTGGATTAAAAAAAAAAAAGAAGAGGAGGTTAGTGGTCAGAAAATTGATTGTGAGGCAGAAGAGTGCAGTTGCCCTGTCTGTGGAAGATTCTTTTGAGGTACAGGGTACAGACTTTACGCGGTTACGGGCTCATGCTGAGGCCCAGGGTTTGTCAATGCTGGATCTCATTGGGGTCGGGGGTGTTATGGGTTCTTTCAGGGCAGTATGGTTTAGGAGTTTATTTTGGGGGAGTTGTTGGCACCTTCCACCAGGGCGTCCTCTGCTAGAGTGTGGGCGGAGCAGGAACAACTATGTCAAAGACTATCAGAAGGATAAAAGTACCAGGAGGCCGGTGTCTGTGCAGTTAGCGTGGGGATTTTGGCGCAGACAATGGTATGAAGTAGCATTGCTGGGGGAGGGCCTGTTTCGGGCACAGGATGAAACTGTTTTGCCCAGTGGGGAATGTGGAGGCATTTTGAGGCTTCGTTCTCCTTCCGTTAGGTGCCTTGCGATGACTTGACATTGTCGCGACATCCGTTTATTGCTAGTTTTGAAAGGGTTATTTGCTTTTGGGAAGGAAGCTTCCGGGTGGACATTCCTTCCAAATTGGGGTGTTGTGAGAGGCCTCGGTTTGGGAGAGGGCCATACGTAGACTAGGTCCGGGGGACCCTAAACTGTTAGTGAGGAGATGCAAAAAAAAAAAAAAATTACTAGAGGACAGGATTGGGCAAAGGGAGGTGACTTGCGGGGGGGGGGGGGTTAAAACTCGCTGGGGAGTGGGCAGGAGTATGTTATAGCTCTGGCGATGGGCGATGCTTGCCGAGTTTACAGTTAAGCTCTGGGCTGGGGAGTTTGGTTGGGGGGATTGCCTCACCGAGTGTGCAGCAATGATACACTTGATTTCAGAGCAGGAGGTAATAAGGGTTGGTATGGGTGGCTGTACTTATGGGATACTAATGGCTTTGTTTGCAGGACGTTCCCGCTGGATGTGGATCGTCGGTTACTGGGCGGAGAAATGGGCTCTTGCCCTTGGTGGTGAGAACTCTCCGGTATGGTGTGGTGCTTCACGTGCTGGTGGTTCACATGAATGGCAATAATGGGGAGCAAGTGTCACAAGGTTGGCTGCTCCATGAATACTAATGGTTTGGTTTGCAGGACATGCCCACTTGGTGTGGAGCATCGGCTACTGAGCGGAGAGACTGGCGACCCCTGGAGGTGGCACGGCTCCAGGGGTTGGAGTACGTGGTATTCATGGGCAGGTTTCTTGCCCTTGGTGGCGAGAGCTCTGTGGGAGTGAGTGGTGCCTCACGTGCTGGTGGTTCACATGAGTGGCAACGATGGGGGGCAAGTGTCGCAAGGTTGGCTGCTCCACGAAGACCTGCGCCAGCTACAGAGCTGGTTGCCACGGACGGTGGTGGAATGATTGGAGATCGTACCCCGGCATGTCTGGAGGCGTGCGCGGGACCTGGGGCGATAAAAAGGTGCGAATCCAAGATTCACAGATCAATGATTTTGGAATTTTCTGCCTGGTATAAGACCAAGGGCCCGGCGGCTGTCATTACGTGTTTTGGGGATAGAGATCGATTCGGTTCGAATTGAGTGTAGATTGACTTTGTCCAAGGTTGAGGAAGCTTTGAGGCAGGTGGAAGGGGGCTTGTCGGTTAAGTAAGTGCAGTTGTGGGATCTGCAGTCGCTTATTGGTCGTTTAACTTTGCCTGTCGGGTTATTCTGGTGGGAAAAGTGTTCTTGCGTGGTTTGGCTTTAGCGACATCTGGAGTCAGGGAGAGTCATCATTTTTGTGTGGATATCGGGCAGAAAGAAAGAGGATTTGGAGGTCCTTCTTGTCTCTTTTTAATGGGGTGGCCATGTTTCCTTCTGTGGAAATGTGTTACGTTCTGGGTCCCCGGCACCCCCTCTGGCTGAGCTGTATATTGCATCCAAGTTCTGGACATTCGGTTCCATTGGATTTCAATCCTGGAACAACACCTGGACTCTATTATTCTGATGAACTCTGTATATAAGGAGGCATCGCCCAAAGAAGGGCGCTGCCTCATTCTGATTCAAGCCTCCAGTTGATCCTTGTTCTCAGTCTGATCCTTGCTCTCAGTTTGATCTGTAGTAGGGATGAGCGTTCAGTTCGGATCTGTTCGGAGTTCGCATCGAACATCGGTTGCTCGACAGTTCGCGAACTTCGAACTTTTTGCGACGTTCGCAAAAAGTTAGAATTTTTTTTTGAAAAAAGTATAAAAAATGCTTAAAAAATACTAAAAATCTAGAAATAAAGAGACTCTTTACTGCAGAATATTATACGCAATGATTTATTAGATATTGAATTAAAACGGGAATATTTTTAACATTGAAGCCTATGGGATAGAACATTCTTGTTACTAAAGACACGGCCCTCTAATCCGGCACTGTAGAGGGTAGCCTGCCTGGGCCTCCCAAGGATCCCCTTGAGGAGCATGCGGCCGCCGGATGACAGAGCTGCGACTGTGCGGGTTAGCCGCCCGGGTGCATGTGGCAGAGACAGGCAGCGCAGGGAGGGAGCCACTGCACCTGCGGCCACGGCAGACCCCCCCACAACCAGGAACCAGGGAGCCCCCACTGACCACCAGGCAAGGTAAGAGGACACATTTCTAAAACAAATAAAATATTTTTTTTTTCCTTTCTCTACCTGGCTGAATGTATTTAATTATATATATTAGATACATTCAGCCAGGTAGAGGGGGGTGGAATGTGGGCTGCGCGGGGTCTCAGGCAGTGTTTTTTTTTTTTTTTTGTGTGTATATTTTTATATTTTTATACTATTCCTATTAAATTAACAGTAATTTGTATGTATTTTATTGAGTATAAACTTTTTTTGCCTATATAACATGTGCTTTGTGAAAATAAAACGGTTTTGTGTGTACATTTTAATTTAGTTAGTGGATTCCTGTCCAGTGCGGTGAGAAGCAAACGTAATGCAGTGTAGACACGCTGCGAGGCGGAGCGGAGTGAAGTCAAGACTGCAAAATGTTTGCTTCTCTTCGCTTCGCTACACTGTGCGTCGCTACACGCTCAGTGTGTCTCAGCCTTTATTCCTGCATCGCTAGCTTACCGAATCAGTTTGTATACTTGTTACTGACCCTGCTTGTTCTGAGGACCCGATCTGTTGCCGACTTTGCCTGCCATTTGACTATTCTCTCTGTGTATTCCCTGCCTGTTCTGTTTCCTTCCTGTTGCTACTGGTGTGTGACGATTCTCACCATATACAGTAGCGCAGTACAAGTGCCTAAACATTGCTGACCCGGTTTTGTTATAGCTGCTGATGTAACTGAATAGATCGGGGATCTCTTCTGCATTACCAAAACCTCCACCACTGCACTCTTCCACAATACCACAGAGGGGTTACGGTGTGAAGGCACTTGCTGCCACCAAAGGCACAATATTTGGGTGCACTGACACTGACTCCTATATTACCAGATTTATATCATTTTAACTCTGCACTCTTCCACAATACCACACAGGGTTACGGTGTGACGGCACTGTTGCCGACACTAAAGGCCCAATTTTAAAGCACCTATTGTTACTTTCATCCAAAGCCTGTATAATTTTCACCATAATTTAGCCAAAAAAAATCACTAAACTTGTTCTGTGTGTTCTAAAAGGTCTCCTCTTTTCATACAGGATGCCGCCCCAAGCAGTTGTTTATGAATAGATTAAAGGAAAACCATTTACCGTCATTTGAAATGTCATTTTTTTGTTTTTAAATGTTTCTATACATCCTACAAATCCGCCACTTCACAGGCAGGTTATGGGGACCTCCTAGGCACGATATTTGAAGGAATTTTTCCTTTTTATTCTTAACCTTTATTTCATGGAAAACTCACTGTTCCTTTAAAAATGTTTTTTTTTTTTACTTTATGTCATTGTTTCCTGTCCCCCAGGGCATACCCGGACCCCCATACACCTTTTATGGCAAATATCTATCATATATGCCCTCCTGGAGGGCACTCTAAAAATCGAACTTTCGAGTCCCATTGAGTTCGGTTCGTGTTCGAATTCAAACTTTTGAAATTGTTCCCGAACGAAGTCAAACCGAACACGGGGGCGTTCGGCTCATCCCTAAAATTTTGTAGCTCATTTTGGTATTCACTTTTTTCCCTGATTCATGTCCATTCAGACCTAGTGTTTCGCAGCTCTGATTCCTGGTTCTCCTGTTTATCTGGTATTCTGCAGCACTACTAATCTCAGGTTCTTTTATGTTATTACCACTTGCTAAATTCTGTTTATTCATTGTCTGTTCATAGTTCTTGTTTCCTGGATTTATATTGTGATTATCTGGTTTTGTTTATTTTGTATTTTTGCTTAGCATTCTAGGTTCTGATTCTTGTGTTTATATTGTATTTAAGTTCTGGATTCCTGCTCATGGTTGAAGTTCTGTTTTGTTTAGTTTCAAGGAAGTTTAGAATAAATATTTTTAGTGTTTTCAAGATCTGTATCGTGTATTCACTGCATATCAGCTCACAACCTTCTGCACCCATGTCAGGTCCCACGTTATAAAATGTTAGCCAGGGAGTTGGAATTTTTTTACGGTTGCGTCAGTCGGTTTCGGGGTGTACTTTGGGGGGCGTTGGTGTGCATCTCATTGGCTGGACTGATGGTTGTCATCCAGGTTGGTTAAGTATTTGACCTTTTTGGAATTATTTCCGCTGGTGGTGGCCTTGGAGCTTTGGGGGAGCAGTCTCGTGGGTAGGAGGTTTTTCTTTCGTTCGGATAATATGGTTGTGGTGTCGGCGGTTAATTCATTTTCAGCCTCATCGGTGCCGGTAATTCGGTTGCTGAAGAGGTTTGGGCTTCTCTGTTTAAAATTTATGTTTTATACAGGGCGCAGCACGTTCCGGGCACCTTAATTCAGTGGCGGATGCTTTGTCTCGTTTGCAGTGGGACAGGTATCGTTCTTTGGCTCCGAATGTAGAGGTGGTCTGGACCCCTTGTCGGGAGGGCCTTTGGCGGCTCGGCTCGGAGTTTTTGTTAGATGGGTGAGGGGATCTTTGTCGGGGTCAACTTGGAAGTCGTATTCTCGAGTGTGGCGGACTGGGAAGCCTTGGGAGAGCATTCCAGGTATGTTGGCGTCGCTAAGTGGGACGAGGATCACTCGCTGAGGGTCTGTTTGTACCTTATGGGTCTGTTTGACTCGGGGGCTTCACCGGTTGTGGTGAGGCATTCTTTGGCTGCTTTGCGTTCCTTTTTCAGGTTCAAGGAAAAAGGGATTTCACTAAGTATTTTGTTATTCGGTGTGCGGTGCGTGGGTATGTCAGGGGAAGAGGCAGTGTGGTTGCGCGGTGTCTGGTTTCCGGGCATTTTCTGCAGGGTTTGTGGGAATTTGTGGGGGATTTTGAGTTTCTCCTTATGAGACATCGCTCATGTGGGCGGCGTTTAGTTTGGGGTTTTTTGGGGCCCTTAGGTTGGGACAGTTGGTGTGTGATACGAGGAAAGGAGGGGGTGGTTTGGGCGCTGATGCCGTATGATTGGCCGATGAATCGGTGGTTGTTTGGGTTTCTAGGTGTCACGGTTCACGCCGCAGACGCCGGAAGAAAGGGAAGTAGGATCTGTCTCCTTTAAGAACCTGGATCCGGTCCGGCTTTTCCCACTAACTGGACTGCGGTCCAGGCACTCAAGACTCCATCCCTGACTTTCCTATCACGTATCCCTTCACCTCTCCAGGTGTGGGCTGGGCCTGCAATGCCCATTTAAACCAGCCTCACCTCTGAATCAGAGCTTCTGCATCGTTTATTCTAACCATAGAAAGACTCATTGCAAGCCTGACCTGAGTGCTATGCACTGACCTGCCTGAGGTTCATCTGAGTACCCCTTCGTCTGGTAGTCTGAGAAACCTTCCATCTGGTATCCTGAGGACCCTTCCATCTGGTATCCTGAGAACCCTTCCATCTGGTATCCTGAGAACCCTTCCATCTGGTATCCTGAGAACCCTTCCATCTGGTATCCTGAGAACCCTTCATCTGATATCCTGAGGACCCTTCCATCTGGTAGCCTGAGAACCCCTCACCATTACTACATTCCTTAAGGACTATATTATCCTGCCTCTTATTGACCTACACGTGTATGACACCGGAATCTGGACTGACTACTTCTATGCTAGCTGCCTGCCACCGACCTAAGCTTGATTTAACCACTCTCCAATCATAACCCTTCTGATACTGCGCCTGATCTTCTTGTGTCTTTTGCCTTCTGTGTCTTTTGATCCTCTTGTGTTTATTCTTTATTCAGCGTCCAGTACCTGTTCTATTAGCCCTATTGTGCTATTCAGTGTCCTGTCCTGTCTACCCCTTCTGTTAAGTGTACCTGTCTCTGTATATATTATCCTGCCCATCCAGCTCCTATCTATCGTTATTAGTTATTCAGATTCCCCTTCGTGGTTTACTTCTGTTTATTTAATAAACCTATGTTCTTGATTACAACCCCCCTTTTTTGCCTCTTCATCATCTGAGTAACCGCATATTGGGCTCGAATCCTTAACCCCTGCAGTGAGCCGTGACACTAGGTCTAAGACGGAACAGCTGGGAAGGGTCGTAGGTGATTTTGAGCAGGGTTGATAATTGTGTTATCTGCCCGGTTAGGAACGTGACTGCTTTTTTGCAGGGGAGGGCGTCGTGCGGTGTGGCCCCTTTTTTATGTCACGCAGACGGTTCGGCCTTGTCGAGATATCAGTTTGTGGCCATCTTTAAGAAAGGTTTGTTATGTTTGGGGAGGAATCAGGGTGAATTCGGGTCTCATTCTTTCCTGATTGGAGCGGCAACCGAGGCTTCGCGGCTTGGTTTGTCTGACGAAGAAATTCAGGAGCTGGGCAGGTGGAGGTCTTGGGCTTTTCGTACCTACATTCGGCCGGGACTAGTGTCCTGAGGTTTCAGTTGGGTAGGTGTGGAGAATGTTTTGCATGTGTTACTAAATTGTCTGTATGTGTTTTTAAGGTGTGTTTAGTTTGTTATTGATTTTATATATAAAAAAAATTAATTAAAAATAAATAAATAAATAAATAAAATTAAAAAAAACAGAAGAAATCTATTTAAAAAATATATATATATAAAAAAAGAGAGATATATAAACTAACGAATAAGATACACGGAGTTATGTTTATAATGTTTGGGTTGTTTTTGGGTGTTTTGGGATGGGATATATACAGTATGTGTAGGTTGTGAGTTATGTAGGTGGGTGGTTTATGTATAGTATGTTAGGATGTTTTTTTCCTTACAGGTATGGACACTGTTTTGTTTATTAATTTGGTGTGAAGGTGTGGAGTTTTTTCTGTTGGATGGTGTGGAGGAGGTGGTGTTAATTTCTTTCTTTTTCCAGGTCCATCTCGGGTGGTGTGGATTCGGGGAGATTTGCTGGTGTTCTGGGCCCGGAGGAGGGCATTGGTTCGGACAACCGGCACGCAGCTGAGTTTTCCTGGGTCAGCGACACGAGTCCAGTGGTTCGGGTTTCGTGGGCTCCTGTGGGAGAAGTTTTTGACGACGGTGGTGGGTGCCCTCGGGCATGGTGCCCTTGAGCACGGTGAGGTCCCCCATGTGTTGGTGTTACACTCGGGGGGAATGATCTGGGCGTGGTCCCTCACAGAAGGCTGGTGGAGCAGATGAGGGCGCATCTGTGGCAGCTGAGGGAGTTGTCACCTTTGATGGTTTGGTCGGAGATGCTGCCGAGGTTCATGTGGAGGTAAGCGGTGGATCCGGAGGTGGTACGGCTTGGCCTGGTGAAGGTCAACAGGTGGATGGCGAGGTTTATCTGGCAGATCTCTGGTGTGGCGGTGCGGCATCTCCCCTTCGAGGCAGAGGATGCTTTTCTTGACTATATGGAGGATGGGGTGCATCTCACTTATGTGGGCACAGACATGTTCATCCTTGGGCTCAAGGAGGGGATCGAGCCAGCCCTGTTTTTATTGGTGGGGGAGCTCTCACATAAGGGGGTTATGCGAGGAGCTTGTGGCGGGGGCTGGTAGGCGGTGCTGAGGCAGGGTTCCTTGATTTAAGGTGGGGGTTGGTGGTTTAGATGTATGAAAGATGGGGGCGGAGTTTAGTTGAGTTTGTTTAGGTGAGGTATGGTGAAAGTATGGAGTTCCCTGTCAGCACTGTCTATTATTTTTATTGTGTTATGTTTAGGGTTGCACCGATACCGATACTAGTATCGATATCGGTGCCGATACCGGGTACTGCAGGAGTACTTGGTACTCGTGCAGTACCCCCGATATTTTTTTCCGATACCGGAAGCCGGCATTGAGCCGGCTTGCCGGTATCCTAGGGGCTGCGGCGGCTGTCCAAATGCTCTATCTGCATTCGGACAGGCCCTGCAGCTGGTCACCCCACTTTGTTTAATACTTACCTTCCTTCAGCGCCGCCGGGAAAGTCTTCACGCGCGCGTGCGCTCCTTGGAAGGACCCCAGCCGCGACCACGTGGGACCATGTGATCGAGGCTGGGGTCCTTCCAACGAGCGCGCGCGCGGAAACTTTCCCGGCATCGCTGAAGGAAGGTAAGTATTAAACAAAGTGAGCAGCTGCAGGGCCTGTCTGAATGCAGATAGAGCATTCGGACAGGTCCTGCAGCTGCTCTCCGCTCATACTTACCTTCCTTCAGCGACGCCGGGAAAGTTCCCGCGCGTGCGCTCGTTGGAAGGACCCCAGCCGCGATCACATGGTCCCACGTGGTCGCGGCTGGGGTCCTTCCAAGGAGCGCGCGCGCGCGAAGACTTTACCGGCGGCGCTGAAGGAAGGTAAGTATGAGCGGAGAGTGGGGGGCATATCCATGAGCAGGGGGGGCATATCCATGAGCAGGGGGCATATCCATGAGCAGGGGGGGCATAATCCATGAGCAGGGGGGCATATCCATGAGCAAGGGGGGCATATCCATGAGCAGGGGGGCATATCCATGAGCAGGGGGGCATATCCATGAGCAAGGGGGGCATATCCATGAGCAGGGGGGCATATCCATGAGCAGGGGGGCATATCCATGAGCAAGGAGGGCATATCCATGAGCTGGGGGGCATATCCATGAGCAGGGGGGGCATATCTATGAGCAGGGGGGCATATCCATGAGCAAGGGGGCATATCCATGAGCAGGGGGGCATATCCATGAGCTGGGGGGGCATATCCATGAGCTGGGGGGGCATATCCATGAGCAGGGGGGCATATCCATGAGCAGGGGGGGCATATCCATGAGCAGGGGGGCATATCCATGAGCAGGAGGGCATATCCATGAGCTGGGGGGGCATATCCATGAGCAGGGGGGGCATATCTATGAGCAGGGGGGGCATATCCATGAGCAAGGGGGCATATCCATGAGCAGGGGGGCATATCCATGAGCTGGGGGGGCATATCCATGAGCTGGGGGGGCATATCCATGAGCGGGGGGGCATATCCATGAGCAGGGGGCATATCCATGAGCAAGGGGGGCATATCCATGAGCAAGGGGGGCATATCCATGAGCAGGGGGGCATATCCATGAGCAAGGGGGGCATATCCATGAGCAGGGGGGCATATCCATGAGCTGGGGGGGCATATCCATGAGCTGGGGGGGCATATCCATGAGCAGGGGGCATATCCATGAGCAAGGGGGGCATATCCATGAGCAAGGGGGGCATATCCATGAGCAGGGGGGCATATCCATGAGCAAGGGGGGCATATCCATGAGCAAGGGGGGCATATCCATGAGCAGGGGGGCATATCCATGAGCAGGGGGGCAATTATCCATGAGCTGGGGGGGCAATTATCCATGAGCTGGGGGGCAATTATCCATGAGCTGGGGGGCAATTATCCATGAGCTGGGGTTAGGATATCCATGAGCTGGGGCAATATCCATGAGCTGGGGCAAATCCATGAGACCTGGGGGCTTTATAGGAGGTCTGTTCTTATAGGAAAGCGTCACATGACATAAAATAAAAGTATCGGTAATTGGTATCGGTGAGTACTTGAACAAAAGTATCTGTACTCGTACTCGGTCTTAAAAAAGTGGTATCGGTGCATCCCTAGTTATGTTATTTTACATTTGGTGGGGTTTTTATAGCTGTGGCCGATTAATAAATATATATCACTCCACAGTACAGTATTTGTGTTGTTTATTGTGTTGTGTTCATTTATCTCATTGCGTACGACCGGTCATCAGTGGGCGACTTATGAAGGCCTGAAGCAACTCAGGCGTAGGGCCCTTAAGTTGCCTCTGATGCCAGGACGCAAGGAGGATTTTTAGGTGAGCAGGGGCTTAGCGCGTGTAGGAGTTAGAGCGGGAATTGTAGGGGCGGGGTTTCCAGGAGGGTATAAAATGCGGGTGCCCTGTGGCTCTGCGCGCCTTTTTCTCCTGAGGTAACTCGCTAAAATAATCCCCAACCTCCCTCCCTTTATTTCTGGTTTATATGGGGGTTTTGGGTTGGGTTTTAGTTTTTTAGTTTTTCCCCTTTGTCACAGCGGGGGCTGGTAGGCAGTGCTGAGGTAGGGTTCCTTGATTTAAGGTGGTATTTGGTGGTTTAGATGTATGGAAGATGGGGGCGGAGTTTAGTTGGCTTGGTTTAGGTGAGGAATGGTGGAAGTGTGGAGTTCCCTGTCAGCACTGTCTATTATTTTTGTTATATGTTATTTTACATTTGGTGGGGTTTTTATAGCTGTTGCTGATAATAAATATATATCATTCCACAGTACAGTATTCGCGTTGTTTATTGTGTTGTGTTCATTTATCTCATTGCGTCCGACCGGTCATCAGTGGGCGACTTATGGCATGCCTCCAGTAGTGCACTCTTGTAGGGAACCATGGCCAAATCACAACTTCCTGTCCAATGACAGGGGGAATAGTGTAGCAGCACCATCAGCTACTGTTGTAAATCAGGCAACTGACCAGGGGAACAATTGAACCTTTGCATCCCAAGTAACTTGCCTGAAGGGGAAGGGATGGGGCAATTGTGTTCCTGCCTGACGCTAAAGGATGAGACAGAAATTTGAGAAAAATATGAGTGAACAGAAATGAGACTGGAACATAAAGGGGGTGGGCATAAATTATGCAAATAACATAAAGGGGGCAAAAATTACAAACATAAGGCAGCAGGAGTGGGACAGAGGGAAAAGGTTGGGGAAGGAGAGGATCAGAGACATGAGGAGACATGATGCGAAGGTGTTTTTTTGTGCGAATTGCATTTACCTAACGTGTTCTTGCTATTTGCATAAAATGCTTACAACTAATCTGTACTCTTATCTTTACCTGTTTGCATTGAACTTTCAATTGGTCAGGCCTGCCCTTTCAGCGGGGGGGGGGGCTATGCCACATTACGTGTGTTACTTTGAACTTGGGGTGCATGGGCCTAGAGAAGTTTTTGGGAGTTGCAGGCATGATATTATATATTACTTCCTTGCTCTCTCCTATGTTGATGCCACCCCACCCTGTGCCTCTAGGGTACAGGGTGTTTGTGTAATCTGTGTTATGCATTAATACTGTTATTGTCTATCGTTATTGCCTGTGTGTATCTGTTACTATCTGCTGATGGGATTACCGTGTGGTCACTGAAGCCTTTTTCAACTCCCCCCATCTGGACTATGTTTACATATGTGGCAGACGTTTATATCAGGCTATTGTCTACTTATGTAACTTCTCATCTGTGTTATCTGATGTATTCAGGCAGTCTGATGCTCAGGCTTTGATTACATGACACCCTATTGTTTCATGTCTGGACATGTCTGGTTCACATTACGGAGGGGGAAGACTGGTGTCGTTTTCCATTGGCTGCTACGCTACCGCCTAGCATTGTATATATTCAGCTCAATAAAGATGTTCACCTCCAGATCTGCGTGGTGCCTCATTTCTGAGGAATGCTACCAAGGCTCTTTGCATGTACCTGTCTTTAAGCTTTGGCTAAGGGCTGGAGAAAGGCACAGAAGACTGCTAGTGAGAGAACGGGGTCCGGCAAGAAAACAACATTAACCGATGTGACCTAGTCGGGGTACGGAGTGGAATGGTTTACATTTTTCTTTTGATTTTTAAATTGAGTATAACCTACTACACCAAACTGGACTTGTTCTATTTTTATTTGTCTGTTACATATTGAAAAGTGGAGATGTTTTAAGATTGCTACTTGGATATGATTCTATTATCTAAATCAGGGCTTAACAAATTTGCTTGGAATCTAGGAGCCAATTATAAAAGTTAGGAGCCAGGTTTTTCACCAGACTAACCAAGCTTTACATTCAACAACTAAAGATACACCGATACCATTTATTTTTAAGACTGAGTACAAGTCCCGATACATTTAAAGTAATGTGACCGCTTTCCAATAAATTTACTCCCCTTCACACTTTGCCACACACACACGACCTCATTATATAATATATTATTTACACCTAAACTAAAAAGAAAAAAGTGTATATTTATAAAATAAACAGAAATTAGGCAGATGCTGTCAGCAAGATCTGCCCAATTATTTAAAGGGATAAAAAAGTAGGTAATTTTTAGCAGAGTGGCCCTTTAAACGTTGGTGTTGTATGTCGAGTTCTTACAGGAGATGTTACCAAAATAGGGACTAACCATAGTAAATTGGGACACTTCGGTGGTATGTGTCTATGTAAGGGAGCTGTATAGGGTTATAGGAGTGGAGACGATGGATGATGGGATATGCTTGTAGAATAGGAGAGGGGTTTAAGGAATTTGTGATGGTTAATCCAGAGCCCCTGGTTGACGTTACATAAATTTTTTTTGGTGTTTTTGTTCTCATTTCACCTGGATACAGAGAGGCAGGATTAGTGGGGTTGCAGAGAGGGGGTTGCAGGGCATTCACCTCAGTTCCATGCTGTGCCCAGTCCACTTCTAGCAGATAGTCCAGCACTAGCTGAGGTGTCACTAAAATCATTTGCTGTCTGACACCTCCAGGCTGGCTGTTTGCTCCTGCATCAGGAATATACAGAGCAAATGGGGCTGGAGGGTCCCTCAAGGAGACGCTGATTGAGGCAGCCATGCAGGCAATTGATCCATTTGAGGCCACCTCCCTGGCCACCTTTGCTGTCCCTGGACTCGTGACTCTACAGTAAATAGGAGATTGTGCCTGCCTGCTCTCACACCAATGAAGACTGTGCCCTGCATGTTAAAAGTGGTGTATGGGTTGTGTGTGACATTGTGCCCTCTTCCCTTCTCTCCTTTCTCTGTAGCTGCTCCTCCCCTGCATTCCCTTCTTATCTGGGGGGTAATTTTCATCGCTGACACGGCTTTTCAGCTGGTCAGGCTGTGTTCTACTCTGTCTCAGTCAAAGGCACTTTAAACTGCAGCCAGACGCGCTATTCATCGGCCAGAGCTGCCCATTTGCTGGAATGCTCCAATCACTCAGCAGCCGGGGGAGGGAGGGGGCGGGCCAGTAGCTCCTTCACACACAGCCTGTCCCTGGGGTCTGATTCAATCCCCCAGACAGACGCGCAAATCAGTTTACACGCTGCTGGCGCCGATCTCTACAACGTACCCTCTGCTAGCCTTATCAACTAGTTGTCCGGCTGCACAAAGAGGCTGCCCCGCGAGTCTATGCATCCAAACCCAGCTCCAGGACAGCATTTTTAGTTGCTGTGGCGACCCTGGCGCCTGGGTTTGTCGAGCTCTGATCTAAATATTCAACCTTCACTTACAATCGCCTGGTGATTGGTGCTGTACCGTACATAGTTACATAGGCTGAAAAAAGACATGCGTCCATCGGGTTCAGCCTCTCACACATCACCTACTGCTGTTGTTCCAAAAGAAGTCAAAAAAACCCAGTCTGAAATGCTTGCCAATATGCAACATACTGGGAAAAAATTCCTTCTTGACCCCAGAATGGCAGTCAGATTTCTCCTTGGATCAAGTATTTTGTTTTGTTGAAGCCATTCTTTTGTTGAATTACTTGTATGCTTTGGGTCATTGTCCTGTTGCATCACCCATCCTCTGCGGAGCTTCAGTTGGTGGACAGATGGTCTTACGTTTTCCTGCAAAATGTCTTGATAAACTCTGGAATTCATCTTTCCATCAATGACAACAATCCGTCCAGGCCCTGAGGCAGCAAAGCAGCCCCAAACCATGATGCTCCCTCCGCCATGTTTTACAGTTTTGATGTTGGTGTGCTGTGCCTTTTTTTCTCCACACAGTGTTGTGTGTTTTTTCCAAACAACTCAATTTTGGTTTCATCGGTCCACAGAATATTTTGCCAGTAGGGCTGTGGAACATCCAGGTGCTCTTTTGCAAACTTCAAACGTGCTGCAATATTCTTTTTGGACAGCAATGGCTTCCTCCGTGGTGTCCTCCCATGTACTCCATTCTTGTTTAATTTTTTCCTTATTGTAGATGTGTCAACAAAAATGTTAGCATGTGCCAGACATTTCTGTAAGTCTTTAGCTGACACTCTAGGATTCTTCTTTACCTCATTAAGCATTCTGCACTGTGCTCTTGCAGTCATCTTTACAGGACGACCACGCCTAGGGAGAGTAGCAACAGTGCTGAACTTTCTCCATTTGTAGACAGTCTGTCTTACCGTGGACACATGAACATCAAGGCTTTTGGAGATACTTTTGTAACCCTTTCCAGCTTCATGCAAGTCAACAATTCTTGATCGTAGGTCTTCTGAGAGCTCTTTTCTGCGAGGCATGGTTCACATCAGGCAGTGCTTTTTGAAACCTGTAAACCCAAAACTGGTGTGTGTTTTTAAAGGGCAGGCCAGCTTTCAGCAACACATCCAATAATATCACACTGATTGGACTCAAGGTTGGCTCACTCCTGGCTCCAATTAGCTCTTGGAGAGGTCATTAGGCTAGGGGTTCACATACTTTTTCCGCCCTGCACTGTGAATGTTTACATGTTCTGTACAATAAACACATGAAAACATATAATGTTTGTGTTGTATTATTTTAAGCAGACTGTGTTTTTCAAATTGTTGTGACCTAGATGAAGATCAGAGCACATTTTATGACCAATTCATGCAAAACTCCATGTAATCCCAAAGGGTTCACATACTTTTTCTTGCCACTGTATCTGGGGTGCTCCAGAGGTATTTTTTCAATTTCCACCTATCTTGCACCCTTTTCTTTTTTGTCTTTAGTCCTGTTAAGGAACAGGTTTCCAGACAATGGTTTATAATGGCCCCGTATATATTTATATAGGGTTATCAGATCCCCTCTAAGGCGCCGTTTCTCTAAACTAAACAGGTTTAAGCTTGTTAGTCTTTCCTCATAACTTAAACCTTCCATTCCCCTTATTAATTTAGTCGCCCGTCTCTGCACTTTTTCTAGCACTATAATATCCTTTCTTAAGACAGGTGCCCAAAATTGCACGGCATATTCAAGGTGCGGTCTTACCATTGATTTATACAGAGGCAAAATTATGTTTTCATCCCAAGAGTGAACTCCCCTTTTAATGCATGCCAATACCTTGCTAGCCTTGGTGGCTGCTGTTTGACATTGCATATTGTTACTTAGTTTGAAGTCTATGATTATTCCCAAATCCTTCTCCTGCTTGGATTTCCCTAACTCCGTACCATTTAGGGTATAAGTTGCTTGTGTGTTCTTCACTCCAAAGTGCATAACTTTGCATTTATCTAAATTAAATTTCATCTGCCATTTAAGTGCCCAGTCCCCCAATCTATCTAAATCCCTCTGCAGCGAAGTAACATCCTATTCACATTGTATTACTTTTCCTAGTTTTGTGTCATCTGCAAACACTGATACATGACTTTCAATGCCTATCTCAAGGTCATTTATAAATAAATTGAATAGAATTGGTCCTATAACAGACCCCTGAGGGACACCACTTACCACTGATGCCCATCTTGAAAATGTGTCATTTATGACCACTCTTTGTACCCTATCTTTTAGCCAGTTTTCTATCCAAGAACAAGTATTTTCATCTAGACCAATTTTTCTTAATTCAAATAGTAACCTCTTGTGTGGAACTGTCGAAAGCTTTGGCAAAATCCAAGTAAATCACATCCACTGCGACCCCCTGATCTATACTTCTACTTACTTCCTCATAGAACGTAATTAGTTTAGTCTGACATGATCTGTGTTTCATGAAACCATGCTGATTTTTACCAATTACGTTATACCTCCCAATAAATTCCTGAATATTATCCCTTCGTAACCCCTCAAATACTTTCCCAGCCACAGATGTTAAGCTCACAGGTCTTCAATTCCCAGGCACAATTTTTAAACCTTTCTTAAATATAGGGACCACGTCAGCTTTTCTCCAAACCTCTGGTACGATCCCTGAATGAAAAGAATCTTGAAATATTAAGAACAGAGGTTTACATATTTCAACACATAGCTCCCTCAGTACTCGCGGGTGAATTCCATCTGGCCCTGGGGCTTTATTCACATTCACATTGTTTAATTTTTTATCGTACTTACACAAATTACTTAAAAGAATTTGGTTCTTTGGGGAAGCCACCATTTGGGTATATATGGGTTGAAGGTGTGTATTGAGAGGTGGAAATTTTTTGTGGGCGCCTCACTATCAGGGTTATTTACAGAGCACCCGAATTTCGGTGCTCTTTCGTTCCCCACACGTAGGGGAATCAAATTCCCCATATTTTGGTCCTCAGGGTTCTCTGACCCTGCTGTGAATTCACCATTCACCGCTGGGTCCCTGAACGCACGCCTCTACACCAAACCTTACAGTTTCCAAAAGCAATGCATATAGGATAAAAGGATAATATTAGATGATGGCAAAAAGGTAGAACAATCGATACGCTAGAGATGTCATCAGAGGTCAAGCCCAATATAAAGAAACATGAGAACTAACTGGGATTTCCATGTACATCACCTCTCTCCCAAATACCTTTCTTCTTGTCTTTAGCCCCAACTGAAATTTGACATTGAAACTAATATGGAAGTTGATTTATAGAGATTGGTTTGGGGAATAAATATGATAAAAGCAAAAAATATATTTATGCTAATTAAGTCACAATAAATATAACTGAAAGCCCCCAAATAAAATTTTCCAGTATGTGGGTCTTATGGGAGCTCCGTATTAAAATAGTAGAGGAACTACTTTCCCTGTCAACTTGACCCCCACACCACCTGTTGTCATAAATGAAAAAAGGAAAGAAGGTAGTGTCCCAAAGAGACATATTTCATAAAATGATGGATTGGGGAAGAAAAGGGAGATAAGATGACTAGAATATTGTAGCTATGTATATATGTGGAAGATGAGAAACTAGACCTGTGCATCACTGAAAAATTCGGCTCTGTTCAGGTTGTCTTGGAATCTAAAAATGTTTAACCTCCCTGGCGGTATTCCCGAGTGTGACTCGGGGTTAAATTTCACTACCGTGAACGGTAACCCTGAGCCACACTCGGGCTGGATGTTTACTCACCTCCTCCTGGCTCCCTCGCTGTCCCCCGCAGTGTGATCGCGACGAGCTGCTTCCTGGAAGGCTCCCTGCGAGTCACACGGTGCAGGGTGGGAGGGAACCATCAGCAAACTTATAAACAATTCATAAAATACTGTAATCCAAAGTGCAATGTTTATGAACGGCCACTGGGTGGCACTACAGGATAAGAAATAGACCATACATCCTCTTACCCTTGTTTTCAGACAGATTTCAGTGTTTTTTGTTTTTTATTTTATTGAATATCATTTATTTGCATTATTTTGGATAATTATTTTTGGGATAATAAATTATTATTTCGTGTTTCAAACTTTATCGGACTCAGTGTATTTACTATTTTTTTATTTATTTATTTATTCATAAAGGATTTTACCAGTAAGAACTCTTGATTGCACGGATTCCTAATTATTACAGGCTAACTATGTACAAAAACACGTTTCCTTTAAAAAAAAATTGAGACGCTTTTAGACACGAAATTTTAAAAAAATTAGACCGCCAGGGAGGTTAATTCTTAAGATAATCCGAATCCGTTTCCAATGTTTCTGTATTGGACTGTTTCAGAATGTCAGAATCATCCGACATATTCAGCTGTTTGATATTTGGAACTTTATAATACATTAAAAAATTGTTGGGCTAGGCTTAGGGCAACAATTTTTGTGTCATATAGCTATGATTAGGGTTAACTGTTTTTTTTCTTATTAAATCTGAACTTTTCAGATTATATTCAGACCTGGCCGATTTTATAATTGGAAGGTTTCATATTGTTTTTTTTTTTTTTTTTTAAATTTATTCGGAATCCAATTCAGTTCGGACATCTTCAATGCGGATTGATCTCAATGCCTCAATTTCAGACCTTTTCCGACTAGGTCTGAACCAATTGAAAAATTAAAAGAAATCTCAATGTATCCGTCCTGGTAAAATACTTTATAAATAAATAAATTTGCACATGTCTACAGGAAATACATGTTTGAAAAATAGTACGAGAAGAACGAAATATTTTTGGAAAGTCTTTATTAAAATTTTTGAAGGATTTGTGACTATGAAATTTAGCGCCTGCACAACCTATAATTAAATAATAGAATTTGATTATTACTTCACCAGTGGATACACATAAGGTGCATTATTCAACTAGAAGATTTTGCATCAATGCATTTTAAGGCTGTTTCAGGTAGATTTAAGTGACATTTATATACAAGGCAGAAAGATTATACATATATCATTGTGCAGTGAAAAAGTTAATTATTTCTTTAACAAGGTACTATGTCTTAATTCCTCCCCCACCTCATAATGTGTGTTTCCTTGGCAGATCAAAATCTCCTGCTAGGCAAGTATTAAAGATTATAGTAATACAGCCTGTGGGTGTGGATCCCATAGCTGACACACTACCGTGTATACGCAATTCTCAGCTTCCATACACCTTGCTGTCAGAGTTGCTTAGGGAGTGTCATTAATAAAGAACCTGTTGCGCCAGAACTTGTCAAATCTGAGACCAGTAGAGATTTAGAAGACTTAATTTTCAGATTCCCAAATCGGCTGCACTTACACGTCAATTCAAGTCTCTTTTTCTGAAGGTAAGAACCTATGTGCTGCACGACCAATATTGGATACACTTACGATTGTAGGAATGATGGGTAGACTGTCCCATTTGTATTTTTACGACTCTGTACCTTGGGTGTCTGATTTTCATTGACTATGGTGTCAGAAAGGAAAATATGTTCGGATGGGCTTTTATTTTAGCCTAGAAATTGTTATGCCAATATTTTTTTTAGCTACCAAGTTGATATGTAGTTGTACCTATATGTGTCATTGACGCGAAAACTGCATGTCTAGTCACAATGGAATTGTCACTGATAATGTCAAGGGGTGCACCGATATCTAGTAATTACCCAGGACATAGTTGAAAACAAGAGAAATCTCAATATATCCTTCCTGGTAAAATAATTTATCAATTTAATTAATTAATTTATTTATTTGTAATCAATAACAGTTGGGTCTCTGACTTTTTCATACAGATCTTTATAAAAATCCAATTTATGTAAAGTTATATTTTGGGCTCGATTTGGATTTAGAAGTATTATGATTACTTTTATATTTATGTAAGTGCCCCTCAACACAAATGCATTTTTTTTCTTTTACTATAAATTTATATTGTGAGTGTAATATAATGATACCCATTGAGTTTTTCATCAATTCTGCACAAAAGTGCAGTCCCTTTTATAATTTTATGAAGTTAAATGTGTTTTCTACGTCTTGCGATACATCATAGTTTGTTTACCTGTAGTGAAACTCTAGGCCAGGGGTCTGCAACCTTAAACACTCAAAGAGTCATTTGGACCCATTTCCCACAAAAAAGAATACACTGGGAGCCGCAAAGCCCTTTTGACATCTAAAATGTAGATAACACTGCATATATCGTTTTTTACCTTTTATGCTATGGGGTGGGGAGGGATACTCTCAACTTAAACTTTTACTAAGATTTTTTTAAAAAACAAAATTTAAGCCTACACAAGGCAGCCAATCGCCATTTCATTCACATAATTTTTTTTATTTCAAATTAATTACAGTTGGGAGCATTTATAAAGCGCCAACAAGTTCCGTAGCGCTGTACAATGGGAGAGACAGAATAACAAATATACATATGCAAAACACACAGAACAGTAGGAGAGAGGACCCTGCTCAAGAGCTTAATGCAGCCATGCCACATGATTGATGCCATTTATTTTAATATATATAATATATATATATATATATATATAATGCCCAGGTCTCCCCCCCATAAATAATAATGCCCAAGTCTCTCCCCCCCATAAATTAATAATGCCCAGGTCCCAGGTTCCCCATAAATTAATAATAATGCCCAGGTCTCTCACCCCTCCATAAATTAATAATAATGCCCAGGTCTCTCTCCCCATAAATTAATAATAATGCCCAGGTCTCTCTCCCCATAAATTAATAATAATGCCCAGGTCTCTCCCTCCCCATAAATTAATAATAATGCCCAGACCTCTCACCCCTCCATAAATTAATAATAATGCCCAGGTCTCTCTCCCCATAAATTAATAATAATGCCCAAGTCTCTCCCCCCCATAAATTAATAATGCCCAGGTCCCAGGTTCCCCATAAATTAATAATAATGCCCAGGTCTCTCACCCCTCCATAAATTAATAATAATGCCCAGGTCTCTCTCCCCATAAATTAATAATAATGCCCAGGTCTCTCACCCCTCCATAAATTAATAATAATGCCCAGGTCTCTCACCCCTCCATAAATTAATAATAATGCCCAGGTCTCTCTCCCCATAAATTAATAATAATGCCCAGGTCTCTCTCCCCATAAATTAATAATAATGCCCAGGTCTCTCTCCCTCCCCATAAATTAATAATAATGCCCAGACCTCTCACCCCTCCATAAATTAATAATAATGCCCAGGTCTCTCTCCCCATAAATTAATAATAATGCCCAGGTCTCTCCCCCCCATAAATTAATAATGCCCAGGTCCCAGGTTCCCCATAAATTAATAATAATGCCCAGGTCTCTCACCCCTCCATAAATTAATAATAATGCCCAGGTCTCTCTCCCCATAAATTAATAATAATGCCCAGGTCTCTCTCCCTCCCCATAAATTAATAATAATGCCCAGGTCTCCCGTGAATTAATAATGCCCAGGTCTCCCCATAAATTAATAATGCCCAGGTCTTTCCCCCCATAAATTAATAATGCCCAGGTCTCTCCCCCATAAATTAATAATAATGCCCAGGTCTCTCTCCCTCCCCATAAATTAATAATAATGCACAGGTCTCCCATGAATTAATAATGCCCAGGTCTCCCCATAAATTAATAATACCCAGGTCTCTCCCCCCCCCATAAATTAATAATAATGCCCAGGTCTCTCCCCGCATAAATTAATAATAATGCCCAGGTCTCCCATAAATTAATAATGCCCAGGTCTCTCCCCCCATAAATTAATAATAATGCCCAAGTCTCCCCCCCCATTAAATTAATTTATGGGGGGTGACCTGAACATTATTATTAATTTATGTGGGGGAGATACCTGGGCATTATTAATTTATGGGGGGGAGAGACTGGGCATTATTATTAATTTATGGGGGGGAGACCTGGGCATTATTATAAATTTATGGGGGGGAGACCTGGGCATTATTATAAATTTATGGGGGGGGGAGACCTGGGCATTATTAATTTATGGGGAGACCTGGGCATTATTAATTCGTCACATTATTCTCTGCAATGCATAATACCAGTCTGCCAGCCATATTACCAGTCTGCCATGCATAATACCAGTGTGTCATAATGCCAGTGTGCCTAAATACCAGCCTGACATGCCATACATACCACGTGCCATTGTATATAAAGTAAATATACGCATAATGTACACACTACAAAAAAATGCCCGCCCAAGCCCAACACAATCTAAGGGGCCCCATGAGCTTACAATCTAAGGGGCCCCATGAGCTTACAATCTAAGGGGTCCCATGAGTTTACAATCTGAGGGGTCCTGTTCCTGTGAGTTTACAATCTAAGAGGGTCCTGTTTCCGTGAGTTTACAATCTGAGGGTTCTGTTTCCGTGAGTTTACAATCTGAGGGTTCTGTTCCCGTGAGTTTACAATCTAAGAGGGAAGAGGATCCTGCTCTAATATATAAATGCCTTTGTAATGCGCTGTCAGCTGTGCGCGCACCCATCACAGCTGCTCTGTTGGCCCTCCTGTTGCGGATGGGATGGCGATGGACGCGATACAAACGCATTTATATAGAGAGATACTCTTGGATAGGACATTGTAAAAAAAATATGTGGACATGAATTCTGAGCTGGCGACAACAACAATAGACTGCCCTCTGGGCAGTCTTTCCACCTAGTTAATAATAATGCCCAGGTCCCCCCCCATAAATTAATAATAATGCACAGGTCTCTCCCCCCATAAATTAATAATAATGCCAGGTATCCCCCCCCCATAAATTAATAATAATGCACAGGTCTCCCCCCCCCCATAAATTAATAATAATGCCCAGGTCTCTCCCCCCCCATAAATTAATAATAATGCCCAGGTCTCTCCCCCATAAATTAATAATAATGCCCAGGTCTCTCTCCCTCCCCATAAATTAATAATAATGCCCAGGTCTCTCCCCCCCATAAATTAATAATGATGCCCAGGTCTCTCCCCCCCATAAATTAATAATAATGCCCAGGTCTCCCCCCCCATAAATTAATAATAATGCCCAGGTCTCTCCCCCATAAATTAATAATAATGCCCAGGTCTCTCCCCCCCCATAAATTAATAATAATGCCCAGGTCTCCCCCCCCATAAATTAATAATAATGCCCAGGTCTCCCCCCCCATAAATTAATAATAATGCCCAGGTCTCTCTCCCCATAAATTAATAATAATGCCCAGGTCTCTCTCCCTCCCCATAAATTAATAATAATGCCCAGACCTCTCACCCCTCCATAAATTAATAATAATGCCCAGGTCTCTCTCCCCATAAATTAATAATAATGCCCAAGTCTCTCCCCCCCATAAATTAATAATGCCCAGGTCCCAGGTTCCCCATAAATTAATAATAATGCCCAGGTCTCTCACCCCTCCATAAATTAATAATAATGCCCAGGTCTCTCACCCCTCCATAAATTAATAATAATGCCCAGGTCTCTCACCCCTCCATAAATTAATAATAATGCCCAGGTCTCTCTCCCTCCCCATAAATTAATAATAATGCCCAGGTCTCCCGTGAATTAATAATGCCCAGGTCTCCCCATAAATTAATAATGCCCAGGTCTTTCCCCCCATAAATTAATAATGCCCAGGTCTCTCCCCCATAAATTAATAATAATGCCCAGGTCTCTCTCCCTCCCCATAAATTAATAATAATGCACAGGTCTCCCATGAATTAATAATGCCCAGGTCTCCCCATAAATTAATAATACCCAGGTCTCTCCCCCCCCCATAAATTAATAATAATGCCCAGGTCTCTCCCCGCATAAATTAATAATAATGCCCAGGTCTCCCATAAATTAATAATGCCCAGGTCTCTCCCCCCATAAATTAATAATAATGCCCAAGTCTCCCCCCCCATTAAATTAATTTATGGGGGGTGACCTGAACATTATTATTAATTTATGTGGGGGAGATACCTGGGCATTATTAATTTATGGGGGGGGAGAGACTGGGCATTTAATTTATTTATGGGGGGGGAGACCTGGGCATTATTATAAATTTATGGGGGGGAGACCTGGGCATTATTATAAATTTATGGGGGGGGAGACCTGGGCATTATTAATTTATGGGGAGACCTGGGCATTATTAATTCGTCACATTATTCTCTGCAATGCATAATACCAGTCTGCCAGCCATATTACCAGTCTGCCATGCATAATACCAGTGTGTCATAATGCCAGTGTGCCTAAATACCAGCCTGACATGCCATACATACCACGTGCCATTGTATATAAAGTAAATATACGCATAATGTACACACTACAAAAAAATGCCCGCCCAAGCCCAACACAATCTAAGGGGCCCCATGAGCTTACAATCTAAGGGGCCCCATGAGCTTACAATCTAAGGGGTCCATGAGTTTACAATCTGAGGGGTCCTGTTCCTGTGAGTTTACAATCTAAGAGGGTCCTGTTTCCGTGAGTTTACAATCTGAGGGTTCTGTTTCCGTGAGTTTACAATCTGAGGGTTCTGTTCCCGTGAGTTTACAATCTAAGAGGGAAGAGGATCCTGCTCTAATATATAAATGCCTTTGTAATGCGCTGTCAGCTGTGCGCGCACCCATCACAGCTGCTCTGTTGGCCCTCCTGTTGCGGATGGGATTGGACGCGATACAAACGCATTTATATAGAGAGATACTCTTGGATAGGACATTGTAAAAAAAATATGTGACATGAATTCTGAGCTGGCGACAACAACAATAGACTGCCCTCTGGGCAGTCTTTCCACCTAGTTAATAATAATGCCCAGGTCCCCCCCCCATAAATTAATAATAATGCACAGGTCTCTCCCCCATAAATTAATAATAATGCCAGGTATCCCCCCCCATAAATTAATAATAATGCACAGGTCTCCCCCCCATAAATTAATAATAATGCCCAGGTCTCTCCCCCCCCCATAAATTAATAATAATGCCCAGGTCTCTCCCCCATAAATTAATAATAATGCCAGGTCTCTCTCCCTCCCCATAAATTAATAATAATGCCCAGGTCTCTCCCCCCCATAAATTAATAATGATGCCCAGGTCTCTCCCCCCCATAAATTAATAATAATGCCCAGGTCTCCCCCCCATAAATTAATAATAATGCCCAGGTCTCTCCCCATAAATTAATAATAATGCCCAGGTCTCTCCCCCATAAATTAATAATAATGCCCAGGTCTCTCTCCCCATAAATTAATAATAATGCCCAGGTCTCTCTCCCTCCCCATAAATTAATAATAATGCCCAGGTCTCTCTCCCCATAAATTAATAATAATGCCCAGGTCTCTCTCCTCCCCATAAATTAATAATAATGCCCAGGTCTCTCTCCCCATAAATTAATAATAATGCCCAGGTCTCTCTCCCTCCCCATAAATTAATAATAATGCCCAGACCTCTCACCCCTCCATAAATTAATAATAATGCCCAGGTCTCTCTCCCCATAAATTAATAATAATGCCCAAGTCTCTCCCCCCCATAAATTAATAATGCCCAGGTCCCAGGTTCCCCATAAATTAATAATAATGCCCAGGTCTCTCACCCCTCCATAAATTAATAATAATGCCCAGGTCTCTCACCCCCTAAAATTAATAATAATGCCCAGGTCTCTCCCCCATAAATTAATAATAATGCCCAGGTCTCTCTCCCCATAAATTAATAATAATGCCCAGGTCTCTCTCTCCCTCCCCATAAATTAATAATAATGCCCAGGTCTCCCGTGAATTAATAATGCCCAGGTCTTTCCCCCCATAAATTAATAATGCCCAGGTCTCTCCCCCATAAATTAATAATAATGCCCAGGTCTCTCTCCCTCCCCATAAATTAATAATAATGCACAGGTCTCCCATGAATTAATAATGCCCAGGTCTCCCCATAAATTAATAATACCCAGGTCTCTCCCCCCCCATAAATTAATAATAATGCCCAGGTCTCTCCCCGCATAAATTAATAATAATGCCCAGGTCTCCCATATAAATTATGCCCAGGTCTCTCCCCCCATAAATTAATAATAATGCCCAAGTCTCCCCCCCCATTAAATTAATTTATGGGGGGTGACCTGAACATTATTATTAATTTATGTGGGGGAGATACCTGGGCATTATTAATTTATGGGGGGGAGAGACTGGGCATTATTATAAATTTATGGGGGGGGAGACCTGGGCATTATTAATTTATGGGGAGACCTGGGCATTATTAATTCGTCACATTATTCTCTGCAATGCATAATACCAGTCTGCCAGCCATATTACCAGTCTGCCATGCATAATACCAGTGTGTCATAATACCAGTGTGCCTAAATACCAGCCTGACATGCCATACATACCACGTGCCATTGTATATAAAGTAAATATACGCATAATGTACACACTACAAAAAAATGCCCGCCCAAGCCCAACACAATCTAAGGGGCCCCATGAGCTTACAATCTAAGGGGCCCCATGAGCTTACAATCTAAGGGGTCCCATGAGTTTACAATCTGAGGGGTCCTGTTCCTGTGAGTTTACAATCTAAGAGGGTCCTGTTTCCGTGAGTTTACAATCTGAGGGTTCTGTTTCCGTGAGTTTACAATCTGAGGGTTCTGTTCCCGTGAGTTTACAATCTAAGAGGGAAGAGGATCCTGCTCTAATATATAAATGCCTTTGTAATGCGCTGTCAGCTGTGCACGCACCCATCACAGCTGCTCTGTTGGCCCTCCTGTTGCGGATGGGATGGCGATGGACGCGTTACACACGCATTTATATAGAGAGATACTCTTGGATAGGACATTGTAAAAAAAATATGTGGACATGAATTCTGAGCTGGCGACAACAACAATAGACTGCCCTCTGGGCAGTCTTTCCACCTAGTTAATAATAATGCCCAGGTCCCCCCCCCATAAATTAATAATAATGCACAGGTCTCTCCCCCATAAATTAATAATAATGCCAGGTATCCCCCCCCATAAATTAATAATAATGCACAGGTCTCCCCCCCCATAAATTAATAATAATGCCCAGGTCTCTCCCCCCCCCATAAATTAATAATAATGCCCAGGTCTCTCCCCCATAAATTAATAATAATGCCCAGGTCTCTCTCCCTCCCCATAAATTAATAATAATGCCCAGGTCTCTCCCCCCCCATAAATTAATAATAATGCCCAGGTCTCTCCCCCATAAATTAATAATAATGCCCAGGTCTCTCTCCCCCCATAAATTAATAATGATGCCCAGGTCTCTCCCCCCCCATAAATTAATAATAATGCCCAGGTCTCTCCCCCATAAATTAATAATAATGCCCAGGTCTCTCCCCACCATAAATTAATAATGATGCCCAGGTCTCTCCCCCCATAAATTAATAATAATGCCCAGGTCTCCCCCCCCATAAATTAATAATAATGCCCAGGTCTCTCCCCCCATAAATTAATAATAATGCCCAGGTCTCTCCCCCCCATAAATTAATAATAATGCCCAGGTCTCTCTCCCCCCGTAAATTAATAATAATGCCCAGGTCTCTCCCCCCATAAATTAGTAATAATGCCCAGGTCTCTCCCCCCCATAAATTAATAATAATGCCCAGGTCTCTCTCCCCCATAAATTAATAATAATGCCCAGGTCTCTCCCCCCCATAAATTAATAATAATGCCCAGGTCTCTCCCCCATAAATTAATAATAATGCACAGGTCTCTCCCCCATAAATTAATAATAATGCCCAGGTCTCTCCCCCCCATAAATTAATAATAATGCCCAGGTCTCTCCCCCATAAATTAATAATAATGCCCAGGTCTCTCCCCCATAAATTAATAATAATTCCCAGGTCTCTCCCCCCCCATAAATTAGTAATAATGCCCAGGTCTCCCCCCGTAAATTAATAATAATGCCCAGGTCTCCCCCCCCATAAATTAATAATAATGCCCAGGTCTCTCCCCCATAAATTAATAATGCCCAGGTCTCTCCCCCATAAATTAATAATAATGCCCAGGTCTCTCCCCCATAAATTAATAATAATGCCCAGGTCTCTCCCCCCCATAAATTAGTAATAATGCCCAGGTCTCCCCCCCGTAAATTAATAATAATGCCCAGGTCTCCCCCCCCAATTAATAATAATGCCCAGGTCTCTCCCCCATAAATTAATAATACCCCGGTCTCCCCCCCCATAAATTAATAATAGTGCCCAGGTAACCCAGCTAACAAATAGCTCGTTTCAAAGATCTTCATTTCTGCCGTGCGGTGGCTCTCCCTCATGCTGGGGGAGGCAAGGTTATTCCCGCTCCCCTCACTCTCTATTGGTCAGCCACCGCGAGCTGACGTATTCCATCCATCGCGCTGCACCCAGAGCAAGCGCAGCATGATGATGGTGACAGTGGCCACAGGAGTCATAGGACGCAGCCCCGGGGTTTTCCTATCGGAAGCGCCAGCCCCAGAGCCGCAGCAGGGCGATGAAAGAAAATAAATCTTAACGGCTCTAGGGCCTTATTGTCAGTCGATTTGGTAATAATTGAGCGAGGCATAGTAAAGGTTTGAGTGGACCACTGGGTAGGTCCACAGTTCACTTTGTTTGTAATATCCCATATGAAAAGATGGATATTGCATCTTGGATATTTCAGGCCATATTTACCTACTTATGGTGCCGCCATTATCCTACTTTGTGCCACGCAGTGCCATGTAATTGGGTCTCAGTTGTGATGTCAGCACGCTGACTTGTCTGTTGGCGCACTGGCCTACAATCAGAGACGTAAATAGACTTCACTTGGCCCTGGGGTAAAGTCTTTGCCCTGGGCTCCTACCACCCCACCGCCTCCTGAATTCTAAATTCTAAATCACCAAAAAATTTAATATTACAGGGAAACACGCTGGAATAGTAACACTAATCATATCCCTAACCGGTGAGGTTTAAAATGGGCTTTGCATTTGCTGATTACTCTGTTATTGCTTTGCTGTATGCTGCCCTTTGCAAAATAAAGAATTATAAAAAGAAATACCAGACTTCAAGCAGGGAATCCCTAGTGCAGAGGGGAAAAAGGTAACAAGATGTCTCTCAGAAGATAGAGATTTTTGTATTGAGTAGTACAATAAATGTTTTAAATAATTTATAATCTAATATCATCATTTGCAAGGCAACAATAGTTTCCTCAATGCTTTACAATATATAAATATATATTTCTCCATGAATCTGGCACTCAGAATCCATTTGCTTACTTGCCCGGTGCAACGCTCAGCTCACTGTAATGGTATCCAAAGAAGCAGCACTCGGGTTCTTTCCATTTACCACTTAGTATCTTTATTGTTCATGTTATTGAACAATAAAGATACTAAGTGGTAAATGGAAAGACCCTGAGTGCCGCTTCTTTGGATACTAATATATATATTATATATATGTATATACACAGTTGCAAGAAAAAGTATGTGAACCCTTTGGGATTACGTGGAGTTTTGCTTGAATTGGTCATAAAATGTGCTCTGATCTTCATCTAAGTCACAACAATTTGAAAAACACAGTCTGCTTAAAATAATACAACACAAACATTATATGTTTTCATGTGTTTATTGAACGGAACATGTAAACATTCACAGTGCAGGGTGGAAAAAAGTATGTGAACCTTTGGACTTAATAACTGGTTGACCCTCCTTTGGCAGCCATAACCTCAACCAAACGTTTCCTGTAGTTGCAGATCAGACCTGCACAACGATCTGGAGTAATTTTGGACCACTCCTCTTCACAAAAAACTGTTTCAGTGTAGCAATATTCTTGGGATGTCTGGTGGGAATCGCTCTCTTAAGGTCATGCCACAGCATTTCAATTGGGTTGAGGTCATGTCACGGTGTGCGAGGGATGTCGAGCCCAATGTCCAGTGAACACAAAAAGAGGAAAGTCAGGTAAGGAAAATAATAAGGTTTATTTAGAACAAAACAACAAGATAAAGAAAACCAGGTAATCTGAATATATATAATAGGTCAGAGAAGGGTACAAGAGGCTGGAGGCAGAGAAGGGTACAAGAGGCTGGAGGCAGAGAAGGGCACAAGAGGCTGGAGGCAGAGAAGGCCACAAGAGGCTGGAGGCAGAGAAGGGCACAAGAGGCTGGAGGCAGAGAAGGGCACAAGATTGATAAACAATAATTAATATGATAGTCTCTTGGCAGTAGGTGAATTCTTTGGGTGGAAGGGAAGTCCTTAGTAATAAGTATTACAGCAGAAGGAGTCCTTGGTTAAAGGGTAGACTTGGCATAAGGTGGATTCCTTAAGTTGAAGGGTAGACTTGGCATAAGGTGGATTCCTTAAATTGAAGGGTAGACTTGGTATAAGGTGGATTCCTTAAATTGAAGGGTAGACTTGACATAAGGTGGATTCCTTATATTAGAAACATAGAAACATAGAAAAAAATGTCGGCAGATAAGAACCTTTCGGCCCATCTAGTCTGCCCAATTACATGGATACTTTACCTGGATTTATCTTTTGTTTAGGATAGCCTTATGCCTATCCCATGCCTGCTTAAATTCAATTACTGTTTTGGCCTCTACCACTTCTACTGGAAGACTGTTCCATGTATCCACCACCCTCTCAGTAAAATAATGCTTCCTGATGTTACTTTTAAACCTTTGCCCCTCTAATCTAAGACTATGTCCTCTTGTTTTGCTATTTTGTTTCCTTTTAAATATACTCCCTTCCTCTACCTTGTGGATTCCCTTTACGTATTTAAATGTTTCTATCATATCTCCTCTGTCTCGTCTTTTTTCCAAGCTGTACATGTTAAGATCATTAAGCCTTTCCTGGTAACTTTTCTCCTTCAAGCCGTACACCATTTTAGTAGCCCTTCTCTGAACTCTCTCTAAGATGTCTATATCCTTCTGGAGATACGGTCTCCAGTACTGCACACAGTACTCCAAGTGAGGTCTCACCAGTGCTCTGTACAGTGGCATGAGCACTTCCCTTTTCCTACTGCTAATACCTCTCCCTACACAACCAAGCATTCTGCTAGCATTTCCTGCTGCTCTATTACATTGACTACTTACCCTTAGATCCTCTGAAATAATGACCCCTAAATCCCTTTCCTCAGATATTGAAAGGTAGACTTGGCATAAGGTGGATTCCTTAGGTTGAAGGGTAGACTTGGCATAAGGTAGATTCTTTAGAAGGGTAGACCTTGCATAAGGTAGATTCTTTAGAAGGCTAGACCTTGCATAAGGTAGATTCTTTAGAAGGGTAGACCTTGCATAAGGTAGATTCTTTAGAAGGGTAGACTTTGCATAAGGTAGATTCTTTAGAAGGGTAGACTTGGTATATTGTACAGACCTAAATAAATAAGATGCCGGCCTAGCAGGACATGAAGCCTGGCAAAGGTGGAAGGTCTGATGTTCTGATTGTAGCCTTGAGTTCTGGGAGAGCTTCTTGGTACACACCTTGGCTGAAGAGTGGTCTTGCAATAATGAAGCAAGGATAGATGGGAGAATAATCCTTATAAAGGAATTCAGGCTTGCTTCATTACAGGTGTAGTAGAAGTTGATTGAAGATCCAAGAGCAGCAAGAGAAGGGGACTCCCAGAGGCCAGAGGTGGAATTTGTATTAATACATATGTTGGGGTTAATAGTTCAATTGTTCTTACCAGCTCGGGCACGGTGTCTATGGCGCCGTTTAGGAGGGCTACGGGTTGGCATATGACAGGTCAGGACTCTGACTGGGCCACTCCAGAAGGCGTATTTTGTTTTGTTGAAGCCATTCTTTTGTTGAATTACTTGTATGCTTTGGGTCATTGTCCTGTTGCATCACCCATCCTGCTTGCTGAATACACCACAGGGTCACCGAAATGGGATCGGCAAAAGTAACCGTATTGAAGAGAACGAAAAGTCACCGAACGTGCGGTGACTTTTCGAATCTCTTTGAATAACCCTGTATGACTATGTCCTCTTGTTTTGCTACTTTGTTTCCTTTTAAATATACTCCCTTCCTCTACCTTGTGGATTCCCTTTACGTATTTAAATGTTTCTATCATATCTCCTCTGTCTCGTCTTTTTTCCAAGCTGTACATGTTAAGATCATTAAGCCTTTCCTGGTAACTTTTCTCCTTCAAGCCGTACACCATTTTATTAGCCCTTCTCTGAACTCTCTCTAAGATGTCTATATCCTTCTGGAGATACGGTCTCCAGTACTGCACACAGTACTCCAAGTGAGGTCTCACCAGTGCTCTGTACAGTGGCATGAGCACTTCCCTTTTCCTACTGCAAATCCTTTGCGGTCAATCACAGCCTGAAGTCTGGAACGCATAGACATCACCAGATGCTGGGTTTCATCCCTGGTGATGCTCTGCCAGGCCTCTACTGCAACTGTCTTCAGTTCCTGCTTGTTCTTGGGGCATTTTCCCTTCAGTTTTGTCTTCAGCAAGTGAAATGCATGGTCAATGGGATTCAGGTCAGGTTTCAATGGCAGTGAAATCCCCAATGGCTTCGATGGTAGTGAAATCCCCATAAAAAAGCACTGCTTCGGCTATTCAGAGAGCACAAACCAGCAGTGAAAGGTTCCCGAATTGCCCTGTCATTCAGGTGGTTTCATTCGACAGGTTTATTCAGGCGAATCCCATAGGCTTCAATGTTAAAAATATTCCCGTTTTAATTCAATATGTAATAAACCGTTCATTATAAAATTCTGCAGTAAAGAGTCTCTTTATTTATAGATTTTTTAGGATATTTTAAGCATTTTAATTTTTTTTTTTATTTTAAAAAGTCAGATTTTTTTTATTATTATTTTTTTAAGTTTACTTATTTTTTCTGTAACAGCCCTTTTTATTATCATTCCCTGGACCTTATATGTAAATTTCAGACATTTTCGCTCAGTAGTTTCTTTGCAAACAGCGTTTCACTTTTTAAACATTCAAGCAAACTGTTTTTCTAATTTATTCACTGCCTTCTTCTGCGGTGTCGGCTTTTTCCGGCGGCTTCGCTGCGTGTGATCGGCTCCTGCTCGGGTTTTCTTGCGTCTTCGACGGGTTAATCCAGATGTTTTTTTGCATTTTCGGCGTGCATTCGCCGGGTTTTCGCCAGGTCTTCGGCGGGTTTTCGGCAGCATTTCCCTGCACTTCGACAGCCCTGTGGTGCTTGCTTAATACACTGCAGGGTGGCCGAAAGTGGAAAGCCAATTTGCACTGAATTGAAGAGAACGAAAAGTCACCGAACGTGCAGTGACTTTTCGAATCTCTTTGAATAACCCTGATAGACTTTCTTTGCTCGGAGAGCTCCTTAATCACATTGACCCAATTGAAGCAGGGAATTCTTGGTAGGAGATTCTTAGAAGAATTCCCTGCGGCATATGGATCAGTATGGCAAAGGAACTCTCTGGGCAAAGCAAGTCTCTTACTGCTTAGACATGTAAATGTTTTTCATAGTGACTAATACAAATTATACATGCTCAGCTGACATTTAGGTGTGCCCATGTGGAACATTTATCAGTTGCAAACTGTAAGTGTCCACAATCAATCAATTTTCATGATTCACTTCACCAAATGACCCCATATTTTGGAGATGCAGGACAAAATGCCAAAGTTCCTTCTTAGATGTGAGATAACTGAAAATAGAAAAGAAACAACAAACACCAGCACTGCTTTTAAAAGCCCATACGTGTGTCCAAAACTTTTACAGGCGACACAAAGTGCAGTCCAAAAATTTAGGGACACAAAGCCCCTTCCTTGGTGTACTTTGCACTAAGGAATTTACTTATTTTTATTTTTTATTTTATTTTTTTCCTTTGACGCAGACATCCTACGCCCAGGTTTTTTTCGGTACTTGTGACAGAAGAACATCATTCAGAAACAAGGGTGTAACCACACAGACCGAGCTTAGACCTACACCCGGGAAGAGAGACAGTGTCTATATTAGGGCTGCAACTAACGATTATTCTCATAATCGATTAGTTGTCCGATTTATTATTTTGATTAATCGATCCATCGGATAAATAAAATAAAAAAAATTTGTTTATTTAAAAGGAATTTTATGTAAAAAAAAATAACCACAACCCCTCCCCCCTTTTTCATAAGCAATTTGCGTAGTGTACGTAACTTTCGTATGTGGATACGCAAATTATGTATCTTGCCTACTTTTCACACACAAGGTATGCAAGTGCTTGGTCAGAGGGATGGGTTGATGCTGCATGCGCAGCTTAAGCCCATGTTTACATTCTCAAATGAACGCAGCTAGGAGCACGTGGTCATAGATGATGATGTCAGCATGAATTCTGGGTTAATGAGCTAAAGTGGTCAGGGTGCGTAGAGTGTCTTTTTTAAATAATTTCGTGAACAAACTGAGTGGGAGGAAGGACTGGAGGTGGAACGGAGTGACTTTGCTCAAGTGACTTGACTTGAGTGTGACAGGGAGTGGGTATGGACAAAAGACCAGATCTGAGTGTGGGAGTGAGTTTGGGGAAAGGGACCAGACCAAAGGGAGGGAATGGCAGTTCAGAACCAAAGATGGTGGGGTGGTGGCACAGGATTCCAGCTTCAAGTAAGGATACAACACAGGCAAACAACTCCTTCACCCCAGTGGCAGTATCCTATTGTTTGTGTTATAGTCCTGCTACTGTTGTAAACAAAATAAAAACAAACTGGTTGTGTCTAACTTAACCCTAGAACTAAATCCTACCTAGTAAAGCAGCGGCGCGTCTTCTCCAATCAGCTCTGAAGCTGAGGTTATTTACATTTAACTCAGTCTGACTCTAAACAGTGTGTGCTGTACACAGGACGATTAATCGACACCGACTAATCAATAAGGGAAATAGTTGACAACTAATTTAATCATCGATTACTCGATTAGTTGTTTCTGCCCTACTATATATAGTTTAAATAGGCACAGAGCTGAAAAATCTAATCTATATGCAAGTACCAAATGTGAGTACTCCAGCAGCTCCGAGAATGATACATGTGCCATGTGGGGATCAGTAAGGATGGGTTTCCCCGAGCAGAAATGCTCCTTTCTCCATCAGTATCCCAAAGGAGTGTTGACTCTGTCCCAAACCCACCTAGTCAATAGCAGGAGCTCCTTGTAGGGTGAAAACAAAACTTTGACTGTAATTGTAAATTCTAAATACAAACACAGACAGGAGGAGAGTAGAATACAATGGTATAACACAGGGATGTCAAAACTCCGGCCCCCCAGATGTACCTGAACTACAACTCTATATTTATTTTGATATAACAGGGAAAGATATGGTTGAACACCTAAATACAAATATTATTGTGTGTGGGACCAGTGGGAACTCCATTCCCTCTGCAAAATTATTGGAGGAACTGCGTCCTCCCTCAACATGGTCCCTGTTTGAGGTTCAATTAACCTCCCTGGCTGTATTCCTGAGTGTGACGCGGGGATCAATTTCGCTGCCGCGAACGGTAACCCTGAGCCACACTCGGGCTGCATGTATACATACAGTGGGGCAAAAAAGTATTTAGCCAGCCACCAATTGTGCAGGTTCTCCCACTTAAAAAGATGAGAGAGGCCTGTAATTGCCATCATAGGTACACTTCAACTGAGAGACAAAATGAGAAAAACAAATCCAGAAAATCACATTGTCTGATTTTTAAAGAATTTATTTGCAAATTATGGTGGAAAATAAGTATTTGGTCAATATCAAAAGTCCATCTCAGTACTTTGCTATATATCGTTTGTGGGCAATGACAGAGGTCAAACGTTTTCTGTAAGTCTTCACAAGGTTTCCACACACTGTTGCTGGTATTTTTGCCCATTCCTCCATGCAGATCTCCTCTAGAGCAGTGATGTTTTGGGGCTGTCACTGGGCAACACGGACGTTCAACTCCCTCCAAAAGTTTTCTATGGGGTTGAGATCTGGAGACTTGGTAGGCCACTCCAGGACCTTGATATGCTTCTTACGAAGCCACTACTTCATTGCCTGGGCAGTGTGTTTGGGATCATTGTCCTGCTGAAAGACCCAGCCACGTTTCATCTTCAATGCCCTTGCTGATGGAAGGAGGTTTTCACTCCAAATCTCACGATACATGGCCCCATTCATTCTTACCTTTACACGGATCAGTCGTCCTGGTCCCTTTGCAGAAAAACAGCCCCAAAGAATGATGTTTCTGCCACCATGCTTCACAGTAGGTATGGTGTTCTTTGGATGCAACTCAGCATTCTCTCTGCTCCAAACACGACGAGTTGAGTTTTTACCAAAAAGTTCTACTTTGGTTTCATCTGACCATATGACATTCTCCCAATCCTCTTCTGGATCATCCAAATGCTCTCTAGCAAACTTCAGACGAGCCCGGACATGTACTGGCTTAAGCAGGGGGACACGTCTAGCACTGCAGGATTTGGGTCCCTGGCGGCGTAGTGTGTTAGTGATGGTAGCCTTTGTTACTTTGGTCCCAGCTCTTTGCAGGTCATTCACTAGGTCCCGCCGTGTGGTTCTGGGATTTTTGCTCACTGTTCTTGTGATCATTTTGACCCCACGGGGTGAGATCTTGCGTGGAGCCCCAGATCGATGGAGATTATCAGTGGTCTTGTATGTCTTCCATTTTCTAATGATTGCTCCCACAGTTGATTTCATCACACCAAGCTGCTTGCCTATTGCAGATTCAGTCCTCCCAGCCTGGTGCAGGTCTACAATTTTGTTTCTGGTGTCCTTCGACAGCTCTTTGGTCTTGACCATAGTGGAGTTTGGAGTGTGTCTGTTTGAGGTTGTGGACACTGGACAGGTGTCTTTTATACTGATAACAAGTTCAAACAGGTGCCATTCATACAGGTAACGAGTGGAGGACAGAGGAGCCTCTTAAAGAAGATGTTACAGGTCTGTGAGAGCCAGAAATCCTGCTTGTTTATACTGTACTGTAGGTGACCAAATACTTATTTTCCACCGTAGTTTGCAAATAAAGTCTTTATAAATCAGACAATGTTATTTTCTGGATTTTTTTTCACATTTTGTCTCTCATAGTTGAAGTGTACCTATGATGACAATTACAGGCCTCTCTCATCTTTTTAAGTGGGAGAACCTGCACAATTGGTGGCTGACTAAATACTTATTTGCCCCACTGTACCTCGTCCTGCGCAACTTGCAGTCCCGCGCAGTCCCTTCCGTGTGATCGTGGCGGCATGCATCTTGCTTCCTGGTTCCACTCCCTGCGAGCACCGCGACGCTGGGAGGTGGGACCTGGCGTCAAATTTGAACTGGAAAAAAAAAGTGTAAAAAATAAAGAGTATAAAATCCTGACAGGTGCATTGCATTCTGTGAGGATTACTTTGTGTCTCACTCATCCTAGGTATCCCTAGTGAGTGGTCCTGTGCCCTGTCTGCACTTTTGTACGTCCAAAAAGCGTGCTTGTACCTCCAAAGCGGTTGCAGACCAGCCTGACAGCAGCGACAGCGAGTTGAAATTACTCGCAGAATTGAGCGACAGTGATTCGTGGGTAGATTCGTCCTCATACACAGAAAGTGACAGCAGCGACGAATCTGATACTGCGCTCAGCGACGTGGAAACTTGGTGCTCTAATTTTTTTTTAAAAAAATTGGAGAAAGGATTTTACCAGGAAGAATACATTGAGATTTCTCTCGTTTTCAAGTATGTCCAGGTCCCGCCCCCTGGCGTCGCGCTGCTCGCAGGGAGCGGAACCTGGTAGCAAGACACATGCCGCCACGATCACATGGAAGTGACTGCGTGGGACAACAAGTTGCGCAGGACGAGGTATGTATACATGCAGCCCGAGTGTGGCTCCGGGTTACCGTTGCGACAGCGAAATTGAACCCCGAGTCACTCATATATATATATAACACACACACACACACACACACACACACACACTTTTTTTCCTTCAGGTAATGGGATTTTTGGAATTCTTGGATGAGTTCCCTCACTTTTTCCCCAGGACTTGACCCCTGGTGGGCAGACCTGATGAAGCTGCAGGTAGTGATGGATTACAATTCCACCATGGGAGGTGTTGACCGAGCCGATCAAGCGATGACATTCTACCCAGCTATGCAGAAACAGCAGAAGAACTATTACAAGAAGATCTTCAGGCATCTTCTTGAGCAGTGCTTGTGGAATGCCTATATTCTGCTGAAAAAAATAAGTGACAAGCCTGTTGTTCATTCGGACTGCATTTGGAAGGTTGCCGAATGTATCTTTCTGCACCACCAAACACCGGTGGCTGGGAGTAGACCTGGACGTCGTGCTGTTGGCGTTGTCAACCCTGAACGCCTGACTTGTCGTCACTTCGTGGACCACATCTTACCAACCGAGAGGAAGTCAGCACCAACTAGGATGTGTGTGATTTGTTGCTCCAAGCGGGATGACAAGGGCTAGAAAATCCGAAAGGAAACCAGGTTCCATTGTCCTAATTGTGATGTTGGACTTTGTGCAGTCCCATGTTTCAAAATATATCATACCAAGGATGTTTATTGAGGCAATATGTAGTGACTAATATTGCACCCTTGTTTTCTGAAAGATTTCAGTATTTTTGATTTGGTTATATTATTGAATATTATTTATTTCCATTATTTTTATATATATATATATATATATATTTTTTTTTTAATTATTTTGTGTTTCAAACCTTATCTGTCTCCGTGTGTTTACTAGACTCTTGTTTGCACAGATTTCAGTGAGTTATTCCTAAGGATTACAGGCCTACTATATAAAACAACACATTTCCATGCAAAAAAAATTGAAACGCTTTGTGACTCGAAATTTTGAAAAAATCAGACCAAAGGGAGGTTAAACACGTAAACGTATATAAAAATAAAGGTATTCAAGGGGTCAGAGTGCCCATAACAGGTAGCTCCCATTCTAAACATAAATATGTGTTGCAAGTGTAGCGCTGTTAAAGATTGTATTGCTGTATTTGCTCGTTATGGCCACCAGAGGGAGACAGAAGCCATATGGACTATGCTGGACCTAAACGAACTACAATTTTCATCGGGATTTGAGGCAGATATAGGAAGTGGGTGGGAGAGAGGGGAAGGACGTCAGCAGCCTCGTGCGGAGGAGAGGCAGTGTGAGCCGACCGGCGAAAGGTGGAGGACGCATGTGAGACTGCCAGGGATCGTGACCAGGCCAGAGTGCAGGCACTGCCTCGCGGGTGCTGGAGATCGGGACGGTGACTTGCAGAGACCTACCTACGCACCACTGAGAGGTTTGCGCAGAAATTTAGTTCCGGTTGGACCCCGAGTAAGGAGACCGCGATGATCCATTGGGAGTGCAGGCGGTAGGCCGTAGTTTCTCATTGTGGAGATCGGACAAGCAAGGCAGCGGATCCGGTGGCACAGAGTCTCAGTGTAAAAGCGGAGAGACATCCTTGATCGGGCAGCAGAACAGATTGTCTAACGGATGGGTGAGAGGCCTTCCAGGCCGCAGTTCCAAGTATAACAAAGCAAGCTGCATTATTGTTTAAATCTACAGGGCCCCAACGTGACTAGTCGAAGATTTGCTTATTTCATTCACTGGCCAGTTGAATACAGTACCAGTTGAATACAGTACCCGGGTACTCGAGACAATACACATACACCTTTTTGGGACTTACACGGGACTTACACTCCAGAACTGAAGGGGTTAATCTTTTTTCTTTTTGCCGCCGCGTGTTTCCCGCATTACAAAATCCTGTCGTTCAAATACCATATCTATAATATATATGCTTCTTTATTGGGATCAGTAAAGAATATAATCTATCAAAATCCACAACAGTGCTGGTGTATATTTATTCCCCAACGCGGTGAGACTAACCCGAGATAAATTCAGCGGCTCCTCCGGGAGTGAGCGCTACACAAATATCATCACTCAGCTGGGAGAGAATCCTAAAACTTACAGAAGACTTGAGGCTCTCTTGAATATCTAATGGCAAAATTTGCTTTGAGCCATTGACCATTAGCGACTTCCTGTCATCGACTTTATTATGAGCACGCTGCTATATTAGTGGCTTGAATTACAATATTTGGGAGCCACTATTGAATGCTGACAGTAGTGCTGAGTGCTGCTGCTGGTCTCCACTCATGGAGTATCTTGATGTCAACAATTTAGAAGCATCTTTTATTTCCGGAACCTGTTCTTCAACCTGTCTGGAGATAGTGTGATGCTATACATTAATTAATACATGACTGACATACACCTGGTTGATGCAAACAATAGAGTATCTCATCTGTAATTGGAACAGCACCTGAACATGACAGGTAATGATGACAAAATAAGAAGATTGACACTCAGCAACAATGCCCAATGTTAAACAGCAGTCGCCAAGGCCAGCAAGGCTCGCATGCATTAAAAGGGGAATTCACTCTCGGGATGAAAACCTAATTTTGCCTCTTTATAAATCAATGGTAAGACGCACCTTCAATATGCCTTGCGATTTTGGGTACATGTTTCAAAAAAAGATGGCGCTAGAAAAAGTGCAGAGACGGGCAACTAAATTAATGCAGGTAATGGAAGATTTAAGTTACGAGGAAAGACTACCAAGCTTAAACCTGTTTAGTTTAGAGAAACGGCGCCTTTGAGGGGATCTGATAACTTTATATAAATATATACAGGGCCTTAGAGGGGATCTGATAACTTTATATAAATATATACAGGACCTTAGAGGGGATCTGATAACTTTATATAAATATATACAGGACCTTAGAGGGGATCTGATAACTTTATATAAATATATATGGGGCCTTAGAGGGGATCTGATAACTTTATATAAATATAAACGGGGCCTTAGAGGGGATCTGATAACTTTATATAAATATATACAGGGCCTTAGAGGGGATCTGATAACTTTATATAAATATATACAGGACCTTAGAGGGGATCTGATAACTTTATATAAATATATATGGGGCCTTAGAGGGGATCTGATAACTTTATATAAATATATACAGGGCCTTAGAGGGGATCTGATAACTTTATATAAATATAAACGGGGCCTTAGAGGGGATCTGATAACGTTATATAAATATATACAGGGCCATTATAAACCATTGTCTGGAAACCTATTCATTAACAGGACTATACACGAGGTCACCCATTTAGACTGGATGAAAGGAAATTCAGCCTAAAGCATAGGAAGGGTTTTTTTACGGTGAGAACAATAAAGCTGTGGAATTCTCTGCCTGCTGATGCATTTTCAGCGTTCTGCGAATAGATGATCCATTTCTTCTCCATGGAACAATTTTGCTGCCACCGAAGATCAGCGAACTGCACCGTATTTTGCTGTCAATGCACCTTTTATTTGGCGAATTGACAGTGAATAGATGAACTGCGACGAAATTGCGCTGAACAGTGAAGTTCACCACTCGAGGGCAAGTTCGTGCTTTGTGAATAGACTCTTTAGTTACAAATTGTAATCACGAGATCTCCAAGCCCATCACGACGTCAATGTCAAAAAAATCCTAATGCTCTTCTACTGTCCCTTTGCGACTCTGCTCATGTGAGCTCATGGAGTTTATGTATTGTCGCTCCTGTTATCTTCCTGCAGCTCACAAATATTCTGACTCCAGCTGCTAATACTGCAGCTTGGCTGGAATACAGTAGTTAATATAGTGAGCCACTAATATAAAACAGCACAGGATTTTTCCATTTGTGATCCGCTATTAACAGCTAGTATGGCTCAGTTCCCATACATGTTTCATCGATTGTGTCAACTTCCAACGTGATCATAGTGCATCCCTATAGTAAATTAATGTCTCCTATACCTTGAATAGGAGGTAGGGATGTGCGTTTCGGGTTTCAGAATTTCGGAATTTTCACAAAATTTCCCGATTCGTGCATTCGGATTCGGCCGATTTTTTCCGAAAATTTTCGGATCCGAAAACAGCAGATCCGAACGAATTTTCGTGCCGAAACTAAAACGTTTCGGAATTTTCGAATGGACTAGAAATGTGTAAAATCGAAATTCATTTTCGTTCAATTCGTGATTTCTGCTCCATTCCTGATTTCGGTTCCATTTAACTAATTTCGGACATCGTATTTATATCGCTGATTCTGTAATTAAATTTTGTATCATTCCCATCTCAATGTATCCTTCCTGGAAAACATGCAAAATCTCAATGTATCCTTCTTGTAAAACCAGAGAAATCTCAATGTATCCTTCTTGTAAAACCAGAGAAATCTCAATGTATCCTTCCTGGAAAACATGCGAAATCTCAATGTATCCTTCTTGTAAAACCAGAGAAATCTCAATGTATCCTTCTTGTAAAACATGAGAAATCTCAAAGTATCCTTCTTGTAAAACATGAGAAATCTCAATGTATCCTTGTAAAACATGAGAAATCTCAATGTATCCTTCTTGTAAAACCAGAGAAATCTCAATGTATCCTTCTTGTAAAACATGAGAAATCTCAATGTATCCTTCTTGTAAAACATGAGAAATCTCAATGGCAGAATTATCGTATCGGCAGAGTTATCGTATCGGCAGAATTATCGCTGAAATTCAGCGTACAGTTACCTTTCCTGGTCATTCGGCTATTCAGAGAGCAGCCGATTCGCCAAATTTTGGCGAATTGCCTGCACATACGGTGCCTGTTCGAGGGCAGTGAAATCCCCATAGAGAAGCAATGCTTTGTTTATTCAGAGAACAAAACCCAGCAGTGAAAAGTTGCCAAATTGCCCTGCCATTCGGTGGCTTCATGCGGCAGATTTATTCAGGCGAATCCCATAGGCTTCAATGTTAAAAATATTCACATTTTAATTCACTGTCTAATAAACCGTTGATTATAATATTCTGCAGTAAAAAGTCTCTTTATTTATAGACTTTTTTGGGATATTTTAAGCATTTTTCAGGATTTTTTTGCCAAGATTTTTTAAAAAATTTTTTTAAACTTTTGTTGTTTTTTCTGTAACAGCCCTTTTTATCATCTTTCATTGGATCTCATATGTAAATTCCAGACATTTTCGTTCAGTAGATTCTTTGCAAACAGCATTTCACTTTTCAAACATTCAAGCGTACTGTTCTTGTTTTTCTTTCACTCCATTCGTCTGCGATGTCGGGTTTTTCCGGCGGCTGTGATCGGCTCCTGCTCGAGTTTCTCCGTCGTGTTCGGCGGGGTTAATCCAGATGTTTTTGCAGGTTTTCAGCGTGCATTCGCCGGGTTTTGCGGTGAGTGTTCGGCAGGTTTTCGGTGGCTTTTCCTTGCACTTCGACGGCCCTGTGGTGCTTGCTGAATACACCGCAGGGTGGCCGAAATGGGATCCTCCGATGGTAAATTGGTAAATTTCATCCGAAAATCGATTCGGTACGAAACAAATTGCAAAGTGTTTTTGTATGTCTAATATATGTTTTATTAATGCACAATAAATGTTAGATTTTCAAAGGGCATATGGATTAAAACTTATCTACATTCATTATTGGGTTACCCTGTTGTACAGAAGGACCATTGCTTTCGTCTGTTTTCCTGGATAGTAACCACATTATTATCTATACACAGCTTATCTTTGTTTCATAGAAATACTGACTCCCAGGACATGGTATTAATTGATTCTGCTTTTGCAAAATCAGTTGACACACAAAAATAAATACACCAAACAATCCAATAACCGCCTCTCATCCTCTAGTGGAGAGGACGGCACAATCTGCTGCTTCCTTTCACCATGAGCAGTGGGAGACTGGGAACAAATACTTGCTTCATTGTCAGTTCCTCTGCGAGCACCAACTTGCACAGCGCTTACAGCTGGGATCCATGGTGTCCTATGGACTCCAGAAGCCAACACGTACAGCACACAGCTGGTATCAGTCTGCACCTGCATTTCATTCCATAACTGGTGCAAAATAGGTGCAGTAAAAGGGAAATTTGTAAGGAAAATTATCTCAAGCTGATTTTTTTTATTATTATTTCCCTTTCACCAGCAACTGCTGTGTAGACGCCAACATGGGCAATGAACTGATTCTCACTTAGCCCTTCATTAATCCCCCTGAACTGTATTGAGCAGGCAGACTGCTCACAGTGACGTCATCCAAGCCTTCTATTTGTATCAGGACCAACCACAACCAGTAAATGAGCAGCTAAAAAATGCATAGATCTACTTGCCATACATAAATCTAAGCCACTTATAGAAATGGCAATCCCTGGGCCACATTACATTCCTAGCGGTAAGACGGGGGTGCTAGGGAGGAAGAACTGCGCTCGCAGTTTTCCCCCTAGCGCGCCCGTTCTACCGCTAGATTACAATGCAGGTGCAAAAAATGCTGCCTGCGTTGTTACTGAGCGATAACCCCCGGGATGCGCGCGGCAGCGTTAAGCACATCGCGCGCATCCTCTCAATGGAGTCCATAGGACTCCATTGAAGCAGACGCCAGCGGTCACATGACCAGCCGGATTCCGCCTTGCGAGATTCGGCCGGTCAGCATAGTGATATGCAGGGGGAGACTAGGGGGACTTTCCCCCCAGTTTTTCCCTGCTCCCGCCGGACTGAGGAGCCGGACAGAGCCGCGGTCCTCGCCGTGGGACAGGAGGTGAGTATACGATTCATTTTTTTTAATTTTTGGTTGGTGCTAACGGATTCTGCAGAAGCAGAATCCGTTAGCACCAAGTCCTGGCTCTGGTTAACTTTTTGTTACCCGCGGCCAGACGTTCATCAGCGTTAGGACTTTGTAATCATAACTCTGATTAACACTTTGCTCATACAATGTTAAGTATAGGACGCGCAAAGTACATTAACCTCGCGCAGAGAAGCGCAAGATACCAAACGCAAACGGATTACTTAACCCGTTAGCGCATATTTCAATCCAAACGCTAACGTTAGCACCAAGTATGTAATGTGGCCCCCTATGTTTTGTTTTGCTGCTCTTTGCTGCTCCTCCAGGGCCCAGATCAACCTCTCCTTGAGTTACCAGCAGAGCCTGGAGAAGTGCAAGACTTCAGGACTGCTCTAGGCTTCAAAATGGCAGTGTGCACATAGCCTGTGACTTCCAATGTGGCGGCAGGCATGCAGCGCTTGCTGATGATGTCACTGACATTTCTATAACCGTGGTTCCCAACCGCAGTCCTCAAGTATCCCCAACAGGTCAGGTTTTCCAGATAGCTGAAGCACAGCACAGGTGATATGATTTGCTGCTCAGTGATTGCAGAATTCAGTCTGCTTTTCTCCAAGGTAATCCTTAAAACTGGCCTGTGAAGGGGACTTGAGGACTGTGGTTGGGAACCATTTCTTTTTTTAAAAAAAAGCTCATCCCTCCAGTCACACCTCCTAAGGTGCTGTATAATCACACCTGGTGTACCCTTGATGTGTTTTTCTGATTGACCTTACCGATGTACCGTCCCCGATCTGTTTATTCTAGACATGTGCATTCGTTTTAGTACTAAAACGATTTAGTCCGAATTTTGGGATAATTTAGTTTTAGTATGACTCGAGATACGAAACTGCTCAGTACAAAAAACAAAAGAAACTAAAATAAAATGCACTACATTTTAGTTTCAGTCCTTTTTGTGATATTACATTGAGTGAAGGAGACCAGTAATGAAGTGCAACATCGCAAAGCTACAAAAAAGGTTTGTATGCGTAATCCTTCCCGACCCCTACCCGAAAATCTGACAGTGATAGAGCTCCAGAATACTCACTCGCAGCACAGCCAGCCAGCACAGGAGAGGAAACCTTTACTTAACCCTTGCATGTCTATGAGGCAGACAAGATGATAAAAGCAGCTGGAGAAGGAAAACATTCAAATAAATCACACTGAAAGCTAATGACAGAGGAGGGCTGGATAGTAAAAACCCCTTTATAACAAGCAGCGCTGGGAGAACAGAGGGACTTTATAAATGTGTGTTATCTCCCCTCACGCTCTGCATAATAGGGGCTTAGGTCTGATACATTTTATATTATCCAGGAGCACTATCCCCCTTTCCTCATCTATAATACTCATTTATATAAAGTCCCTCTCCTCTCCCAGTGCTGCTTGTTATAAAAAATTTTTTACATCTGATACATTTAGTATCCAGCTCTCACAGTTACTCTGTCATTATGAGCCTTCAGTGTGATTTATTTGAATGTTTTCCCTGGATTTAAAGTGCTTTATTTTATTATAAAAATCAATTTGCACCAGTCATCTCTTCTCTGAGCTTTCAGACCGATTTATGTTAATATTTTCCCTCTCCCCTGCTTTTATATTCCTGTGTCTCCCCCACAGAGATACAAAGTTTAAATAAAAGTTCCCTCTCCTGTGCTGGATAAGCATTGCATTCCGAAGTTCTGCACCCTCCACATGCCAATGCAGTAGGATGTTCTATACAGAGAGGGGCATTAATTAATGCAGGTGGATGTTGTATACATTATACAGAGAGGGGTATTAATTAATACAGGAGGATGTTATCTACATTATACAGCGAGGGTTATTAATTAATGCAGGAGGATGTTATCTACATTATACAGCGAGGGGTATTGATTAATGCAGGAGGATGTTCTATACATTATACAGAGAGGAGAATCTTTTTTTTTAGCCCTTTAAATCCAGTGGCTGTGAGTGCTGAGATCGGCTGCTTGTTATATTATCTTTCAGTACAATGTATCAGGCTCAGCTGTTACAGTAACTGACTGTAACAGCACTCAGAGTTTCAGTAAAACAAGGAAATAATATTGTTCTAACCTCTTATATATAAAAATATTATTTACTAGTTTTACTGAAACTCTGAGCGCTGTGATGAGCAGCAGTCAGTTACTGTAACAGCTTTGCCTGACACATTGTGCTAAGAGTGAGAGATACTGTAACAAGCAGCAATCTCAGCCCTCTGAGGAGCCACTACAATAGTAATTGTATCCACTGGTTTTCGGATGAATGAAATTAGTTTTCATACTAAAGAACTGAAAACAGATTTCTTTAGCAACTAAATAAATTGCATTTTAGGACAAATCCATTAGTTCAAAACGAAATTTTGTGTTGTGCACATGTCTAGTTTATTCGACTTTGCCTGCCAGTTTATTCGACTTTGCCTGCCAGTTGTCTTTTCCGACCTCAGGCTTGTACAACCGACACCTCCTGCTCTGACCTTGGCCTGTCCTTCATTTACTTTATTGTCTGACTCCTTTTTCTGGTCTCTACCAAGTATTGTGCTCCACTCAGGCCACCTCGCCTGCTACACCTCCTCACTGGCTACCCCCACAAAACCATGACAATCAGTCATGATCAACATGTTCCATGCGATTTAATTTTTTTTCATTGTGTTTAGCAGATATAATTTATGTGACTATTTTAAACTTTTATGAGCGCACATTCAAAATTACCTGTCGGATCGACATTCTATGCACATAAATCAATGAGCAGAACTATACAAATGAGCTGAGTGGTATGAATGGTGACCTTTTTCGGAAATTCTGCAAGGGATTTGTTGAACATATTTGCATTTAAATGAGAATTCTGTGAACATGTTAATTAAAAGCGCTACAGCTGCTCCTGTGGAGTTAACCAGTTCCATGCTATTATTAATGAAGCAAGTCACATGTTTTTTCATTGTATGCAATGGATCTTAAGGTTAAGAAAAGTAAAACACTATAATATGACAAACTTAACCACAATTAATGGCTCTGTGTGTCATTGTCATATTTCAACCTACTGACATTTTTTTAATTTTTTTTTAATGACAGTGTTCCCTGATTGTGCTGGATGCTAAAACTGGAAAACTGAAAAGATGGTAAACTCAGAAAGTGCAGACGAAAACCAAGATGTCCCCGAAGGCACCTGTGAGTGTCCTGTGCCTTCAACACCTTCGGGAGACACAGCAACGAGTACTGTAGTGCTCTTTAGAAACCAATCTACTCAATGTAAAGAAACAGAAATCACACCAGTTCATTCTGATGTTTGGAAAAAAGGTGGCAGACTTCTATCTGCACTCCTAGCTGTCAACGTTGGTCTAGTGGCTTGCGTACTCGTGAGCTGTGGTTCGCTTGAAGAGGTTATACTAAAAGACACAGAGGTGCTGGTATTTCTGGTCGTTCTCATGCTTCTTTCAACATTTTGGATGATTTTCCAATTCTACTTCTCTTGCCAAAAAGATGCTGTACTGTACAAGGACTCTCATGCTGGGCCCGTATGGCTAAGAGGTAAGGAAACACTATCACAAGAATCCAACCTTGCCACGAAAATGCACCGAACCGTGAATTTCTCCGTATGGTGACATTTTGTGGCCATTCGGCTATTCAGAAAGCAGGCAGTTCGCCAAATTTTGGCGAATTGCCAGCAAATACGGTGCTTGTTCGAGGGTAGTGAAATTCCCCATAGAGAAGCAATGGTTAATCTATTCACAGAACATCGAACAGAAGAGAAATGTTCGAAAAAGGCCCAGATGTTCAGTGGCTTCATTCGGCAGGTTTATCCAGGCGAATCCCATAGGTTTCAATGTTGAAAATATTCCTGTTTGTATTCGATATTTAATAAACCGTTTATTCTTTTAATCTGCAGAAAAAAGGCTCTTTTTTTTTCTTTTTAGCATCTTTTAGGCATTTTTTGGGATTTTCTCAGCAAATTTTTGTTCGGTGTGTTTTTTTTGGGGTTTTTTTACCCGGTTCGTCGGCTTGTCGGCTTTTTCCAGTCGCTGGTCGTCGCTGTGTTCAGAGTATTTTTGTGGAGGATTATCGGATCCGATAATTTATCGGATCCAATATTTTCTGCACATTTTAAAAGCAAAAACCGCTGCAAAACCGTCAGAATTTTTTTTTAACATTCTATGGTTTTGCGCCAGCTTTTCCCTGCAATTCGGGGACCCTGCAGTGAATGCAGAATTCACAGGAAATTTGATTCCCTAAATTGCGGGGAACGAGAGGGCACCAAAGTGTCGACGACATTTCGGTCCTCTGTGAATAACACCTTATGAATTTAAAAAGTAGTATATAATAAACATGTGCTATATGTTTCATAACGAATCGATTTTATTTTCTTTATTATCCCAAATTCCTTTAATTTGAAGTGTTCTTAATCTCCAAATCAATAAAACACAATAACATAACGATTACGAATAGATTTAGTATGAAAAATACGACTTGATTCGGAATTATTTGTATTATTCGGAAGTGAGTGGTGAGATAATCTATGTGGCTCTTTGACAAATTCAATCACTTGATTCCTTTAGTATCGGAACATTTTGATTACATTATAAAATGCACTATATATCAAACCGAGGCATATCACATTAAATATAGTAAGATTCTTTTGTGTTGGGACTTGATGAATATCACTATCTCCGAATAACATTAACGTAATGAATGAATCCAGATCAATTTGGATCCATTCGTTTAATTCCTATGTGCGCAGCCCAACAAACAAGGTTGGTTGTGAATCGGGAAATCAAAAGTGAAGGAGTTTATTAATCAGTGAGCATCTACCTACTAACCCTTTTGTTAGATGATGGAGAATTCCGTAAGTGCATAAATATTCCTTCTCGCTTTGTTTTTGCAACCAGGTGGTTTGGTGTTCTTTGGGATTTGCAGTTTGGTGCTCGATGTATTTAAAATTGGTTATTACATCAGTTATATTGATTGCGAGTCTCCAATCAAACTTATCCATCCAATGGTACAGAGCGCGTTTATCATCCTTCAGGTAATGTATGTCCGTTTCCTTATTTTGCAGTTGTCTACAGTGGACCGATTGTACCTATGCTCATGAGATGTCTTGTGCTGCCTTGTTACTTGTCAGGTGTAGAGGAACCATGCTAACTGCAGCTTCTGGAGGATCTGGGGGCTAAGCACCCTGGGGCTAAGATTGACAGGTGCATGTTGCATTGCTGGAATCTGGCCATTCAGGTCGAGACCATGGAGCATGTTCTAATGGAGAAATCCAACTTGGTATGTTCGTGGGGCTGTAGGGAGGCTGAGGTAGGGGAATTGACTGTCTGAACTTCTTGTATGAGAGCTGTAGACCCTTGAACCTACCCAATCAGACTCCAAGCTTGGATGCTTCCAGTGATCTCTGAATCCCAGGGTGTTTCCTTCATGCTCTCCAGCTATTTGACCTCAAGTATTCTATCTTTGCAAAATAACATGTTTAATCTAAGCCCTGACATGTTGACTTATTTGACCTCTGATCTGATATGTATTTATTTTATTACCTTGATCTGACTTTCTCTCCGCATCTGAATCATGCTCGGATAATTGAATCATGACAGTAGTGAAATAACAACTTTGATTTATGTCTAACACCTTTATGACACAAAGAAGAGAATTTTTTTTGTCTGGGTTGAATAAAGATTTACAGCGTGTGGTAGAGACGCCATTGTCTGCAATTTCAACTGTGGGTCTTTTTGAGTCCTTGCCACTTTGCATATTTGTGTCTCACATAATTCATAAATTCTTGGAAAAATGTTGATGTTAAGCAAGTTTTCAAAATTACAAAGATTGCAGCCTTTGTCTTCTGAGCTGCCTGTCACTCTGTCTGAGCCCCTGATGACGCCAGTTTGGAGAAACGCATAGAGCTATGAGTGCCTTCTTTTAAAATGTCTTTGCTCTGTTTGCCTTTCTTGATCCCAGCCTCCACAGCCTGTCCAGTTGGAGTTCATCTATGATTCACACATTTGGGAGCGCTCCCAGATATCCTTACACCATATACCACTCTGGGCTTCCAAGGCTGCTGTTGCTAGCAATTATGTTATAGATATGATAGGTAGCCAGCTGTTTCCTCTCTATGTCCTATAGCCACGTACCCTTGAAGGCCTGTTTTCCTTCTATACCTCCTAGATACTATCTATCTACTTAGACAAACCCACCCCATTAGGTATTCAGGCAGCTTGGCTTTATATACACAGGGCATCTTTGTACATATATATGTTCGTAATGTTTGTGTTACCACCTCTAGTGTATTTTGTTACTCTTGATACATACAGGGTTATCCAAAGAGATCCGAATGGCTGGAGAAAGGTAACCGAACGCTGAAAATCAGCGTTCGGTTACCTTTCTTGGCCATTCGGCTATCCAGAGAGCAGGCAATTCGCCAAATCCTAGCGAATTGCCTGCATATACGGTGCCTGTTCGGTGCCTGTTCGAGGGCAGTGAAATCCCCATGAAAAAGCACTGCTTCGGCTATTCAGAGAACACAAACCAGCAGTGAAAGGTTCCCGAAATGCCCTGCCATTCGGTGGTTTAATTCGGCAGGTTTATTCAGGTTTAATTCCATAGGCTTCAATGTTAAAAATACTCCTGTTTTAATTCAATATCTAATAAACCATTCATTATGAAATTCTTCAGTAAAGAGTCTCTTTATTTATAGATTTTTTTATGATATTTTAAGCATTTTTCTGGATTTTTTTATTTTTAAGTTTACTTATTTTTTTCTGTAACAGCCCTTTTTATTATCATTCCCTGGACCTCATATGTAAATTTCAGACATTTTCGCTCAGTAGTTTCTTTGCAAACAGCGTTTTACTTTTCAAACATTCAAGCAAACTGTTTTGCTAATTTATTCACTCCATTCGTCTGCGGTGTCGGCTTTTTCCGGCGGCTGCGCTGCGTGTGATCGGCTCCTGCTAGGGTTTATCCGTGGTTTTCGGCGGGTTAATCCAGATGTTTTTGCGGGTTTTCGGCGTGCATTCGCCGGGTTTTGTGGTTCGTTTTCATCGGGTTTGCGGCGGCCTTTCCCTGCAAATCAGGGACCCTGTGGTGCTTGCTGAATATACCGCAGGGTCACCGAAATGGGATCAGCAAAACAAACCGAATTGAAGAGAACAAAAAGTCACCGAACATGCGGTGACTTTTCGATTCGCTTTGAATTACCCTGTTAGTAAAATTTATGTTTTAACCTCTTATGAATTTCCAGAGACCCCAGTGTCCTAGGACTTTTTAAAGTAAGTTTTCAGCAGTCACTCTGCCAACTTCCATAGCCAGAAAATGCTAAACAAGTATAAACCTTAAACCAGCAGCTAATTTCCCTAAGTCTCAGCCTTGGGTTGATCAATTCACAGATCACATGACTCCCTTGATCATATTGTGTAAAATAATATTAAATAGATCAGTTATTCTATCAAATACCCACGAACACCGCTTGGAAAAAAAGGCCCATACAACCTATCGGAAACAACAAATGTTTAAATTAAAACATCTCAAAACTGGTGCCTCAGTCATTAAAATCACCCGTGGACACAGTAAAATGTACAGACAGCCTGTTTCCATCTAAACAAATTACAAATTGCCCGAATTTTGAAAGTTCATCCAAATAATCAGTCACGGAAACCACATGTGGACAAAACAAACGAAGAACGCTTCGAGTTATGGCAACATTCATCCATCAATTTGTTCATTTGTTCATTCATTATTATAGCGGTGTTGAGTGGTGACTGGTCAGTAGGGATGAGCTCAACACCCCCGTGTTCGGTTCGCATTCGAACAATTTCAAAAGTTAGAGTTCGAACTCAAACTCGAACTGAACTCCATGCAAGTTAATGGGACTCAAAAGTTTGATTTTTAGAGTGCCCTCCAAGAGGGCATAGATGCAAGATATTTGCTATAAAAGGTGTATGGGGGTTCGGGTAGTGCCCCGGGTCACCGGAAACAAGGACAAAACATTTTAAAAAAGACGTTTTTAAAGGAACAGTGAGTTTTCCATAAAATAAGGGTTAAAAAGAAAAATGAAAAATACCTTCAAATATCGTGCCTAGGAGGTCCCCATAACCTGCCCGTGAAGTGGCGGATTTGTAGGATGTATAGAAACATCGCCATCAGAGACCCACACACAACACCTAGCCACCCTTAAGGGGTTAAAATGCACAGGGACTGGCTACTATCCTGTTAGATGAGGGAATGTATTATATGTATAAAGCAAGGTATATATGACAATGGATAGTCAGAGACTCTAGGGACTCAGCTTGTACGCTTTATGATAGACATTTCTAACAAAATAATAATTGTATGCTCACATAGGCCCTTCGGGAGAGGTACATGACATACAAATACTGGAGTATTACGTTTAAATATAAGGAGTGTGATAAAGATTTTATTAAGCCCTTGATGTCAAATGACGTAACCTCTACATCATTAATGATTGGCTTTACAGAGCCCTGGTCGTTAAGGGGTTAAACAGCATATCAGAGGGTTATATAGTAGAAATTAACACTTCTTAGAATTCAGAACAAGCAAAGTGTTTGTTCATACATGTGCAGGCCACACTCAGTCTGCAGGCAATTTATCAAATATGTATCAAATTCATGAGACCACACTAATTATTAGAAGCACATGTTATTTCCAAACACTGATTAAACACCTGTTGTTTACGCCGTTTGAGAGCACAGGTCATTTAGAGGTGAGAATCTTTGCACCTAGACATTAGGTAGTTTTTTCATTCAATATCTAATAAACTGTTGCTTATAATATTCTGCGGTAAAGAGTCTCTTTATTTCTAGATTTTTTAGTATTTTTTATACTTTTTTTTTTTAAAAAATTCGAACGCGAACCGAACACGCCAAAAAGTTAGAAGTTCTCAAACTTTCGAACTGCCAATGTTCGAGTCGAACTCCAAACTGATCGAACCGAACAGCTCATCCCTACTGGTCAGCATCTGCTAGCCTGTCACCACTATAAACAGTTTAAAATAATAATAATAACAAAATAACAGCATATGGGTAAAAAATGACTTCCATAACACCCTATGTCCCCCTCACCTGGAAATGGCACGAGTGAGGGACATATCACCCATCAGCAGCTCACTGATACTGTAGCTTCTAAAAAGAACTCCCTGGTATTGATGCTCAGTCGAGAGTAATGAATGAAGAAGCTGCTCTCCTCGGCCACCACCGATGATAACCTGGCGGAGATTCAGTTCTTGCCAGTGTCCATTCCTAGTCCCCATTTATGCTGTGGGACTTTTAGTATAAGCGGGGGGCGAGGAGAAGACAAAACATTGACTGAGCCAATATATAGGACAATCTCAATGCTTTTAAGCAAACTCCAGCTGTGTTTATTTATGGCTTATGTCTCTTGATTTGTCACTGACCCTGGGCTTTTTTTAAATCTTTTTTATCTATGTATCAAAACAATTTAGTGTGTTATAAACGATACATAGATGATATTTTTTTAATTTGGAGAGCAGGAGCAGACACGTTACAGGAATTTTTAACCAGTTTGGATCAGAATGACAGAGGGATCAGACTAACAACCACATGGAGCAGCGAAAAAGTAGAGTTCCTGGATCTTCGTATATATACAGGAGAATGAAACCAAGACCTTCTTCAAAAAAGTTGATGTGAACAGTTTTATTGAAAGAACAAGTTGTCATCTTCCTCAATGGTTAGATGGGGTTCCAAAAGGACAGTTTCTAAGAGTTAGGAGAAACTGCACAGATCAGGCTATATATGAAATACAGTCTGAGAAATTAAAAAAGGACTTTATAGAGAAGGGATATTCCCCCGAAAAACTTGAAGCAACAAGAATGGAAGTACATGGGACCTACCGCGATACCCTACTGAGGAAAAGAAACAACAATCATCTGGAACATAATGAAGATGTTCCATTTATTTTCTCTTATAGTGCCTGGAATAGGACTATCAGGAAGACAGTGAGAAAATATTAGCCCATCCTGAGGAAAGATCCACTATTAAAAGATGTTCTTCCTGAAAATCCAAGAATGATATGTAGAGGCGTGGGCAATCTAAAAATGAAATTGGCTCATGGACATACGCACAAGAAAAATAAGAGATCCAATCATTTCGGCATACAAAAGAGATTCCATCAATGTGGAAATTGCCTAAATTGCCGTAACACCAAGAGTCGGAAACAAATTGTCACACAAGTGGAAGGTATCACAGGGAATATCAAGATAAAAGACGTTATCACATGTTTCACAAGAAATGTGATATACCTACTGGTATGTCCCTGTGGTCTTAAATATGTAGGTAGAACCACCAGACCTCTTACTCTCCGTATCCAGGAACATATTCGGAACATAAAGAAGGGCTGTGACAATCACAGCGTTCCGTTACACTTCAAGATCAAGCATGCTCAGAACCCGGAAGGACTCCGATTCATTGGCATCAAAAGAGTGGAGGCACCCTGGAAGGGTGGCAATTTTGACAAAATAATAGGGAAAGAAGAGATAAGCTGGATTTTTTGGATGGGATCACTTCAGCCACAGGGTCTCAATGTAGACTTTGAACTTTGCCACTTTCTGAACTAATAATTGTCGACATTTATATCGCTGCACTCCACACGTACATCACCAAATTCCAGGAGTTTTATCTGTATTCCCTCCCTTTGGATATTTTAGGACCCCTCCCTTTTTCAGACACTTAAATGACCCCTTTTTTTTACCCCATGTTTGATTTTCAGTTTGCGTTTTTTTAAGATTATTGTGCATTAGCATTAGACACTTTATTGCTAGAAATTTAGAGCAATAAGTCTGATATTGCGTCTCAAATGTAGCAGTAGTGTTTTAGTCAATATTTTGACACTTATATGTGTCACCTCTTAACTTACTAGAGACTGAATAAGGTTTATGAATATATTGGACCACCGCTCTACTACAAATATGAAAAGGGACACTCTATCAGCCCGTTTAAAATCCACCCCTCTAGAAAGAACAGATAAGCCATTAATGGTTTTTTCTCCCCTCCTCTCTCATAAAATTATTAAGTTTTTTATATAATAAACATCAAGTTTTATGGAATTTTTACGAATTTTATTTACCCCCTTCCTTCTTTTATCAGTTCCACATATGCAATAAATGCATCTGTTGGTCCCAGTTTTCAATCTCCCCATTATATTTGGTCATAACCTGAAATAAAAAGAAATGCAACATGACCTTCATTTTTGCCCCTCCTCCTTGCTATACTGACTGAGGAAGGCACAAGTCAAGTGCCGAAACACATTTCAGTTACCCCTCCCCCTGTATTTTTATCTGTATTTAAATATCACGAATAAATTTGCAATTTTATCCCTATTACTTCTCCATTTGCTATTCTTCCCTCTAACCTTGTCATGCCCCGCGCCGCGGCCCGACCGCGGCCGCCATGTTGGGACACTCAGCGTACTTACCCGAGGTCCCTCGTGGCGCGTCGCTCCCAGGTTCCGGTCCACAGCTCGGAGGAGGAGACCCAGGATGCGTCCCAAGCCGCCTTCGGGATCCAACTGAGGAGAAACATTGAGGAGAGAAGGTGTAACAGCTGGACACAAATCTCCACAGTGCATTCCATCCATCTTCCAGAGACTTATGAACATTCCGTATGAACTTTATGCACTTTGCACGTGCACTTTTGTGGTTTAGGAACTGTTTAGCGAACAGTACCTCCTTTTCTTGATAGGTACTGAATATTATAATGCGAGCCGACTATTAGGGCTAAAACAATATTGTGCATGATTTTGACACACTGTCAGGGTTATTCAAAGAGCTCCGAATTGCTTGAGAAAGGTAACCGAATGCTGAAAATCAGTGTCCGGTTACCTTTCTTGGCCATTTGGCTATCCAGAGAGCAGGCAATTCGCCAAATCCTAGCGAATTGCCTGAACATACGGTGCCTGTTCGGTGCCTGTTTGAGGGCAGTGAAAACCCCATGAAAAGCACTGCTTCGGCTATTCAGAGAACACAAACCAGCAGTGAAAGGTTCCCGAAATGCCCTGCCATTCGGTGGTTTAATTCGGCAAATTTATTCAGGAGAATCCCATAGGCTTCAATGTTAAAAATATTCCCGTTTTAATTCAATATTTAATAAACCGTTCATTTTAAAATTCTGCAGTAAAGAGTCTCTTTATTTATAGATTTTTTAGGATATTTTAAGCATTTTTCTGAATTTTTTAATTTTTTTTAAAAGTCCGATTTTTTTTTTTCTTTTAAAGTTTTCTTCTTTTTTCTGTAACAGCCCTCTTTATTATCATTCCCCGGACCTCATATGTAAATTTCAGACATTTTCGCTCAGTAGTTTCTTTGCAAACAGCGTTTCACTTTCACACATTCATACAAACTGTTTTGCTAATTTATTCACTGCCTCTTCTGCAGTGTCGGAGGCTGCGATCGGCTCCTGTTCGGGTTTTTCTGTGGTTTTCGGCAGGTTAATCCTGATGTTTTTGAGGGTTTTCGGCGTGCATTCGCTGGGTTTTGCGGTGAGTTTTCGTCGGGTTTGCGGCAGCTTTTCCCTGCAATTTGGGGACCCTGTGGTGTTTGCTGAATACACCGCAGGGTCGCCGAAATGGGATCGGCAAAACAAACCGAATTGAAGAGAACGAAAAGTCACCGTACGTGCGGTGACTTTTCAAATCTCTTTGAATAACCCTGTATGTATGCATTTGCACATGTTGTTTGCAACATCGCACTTTAATATAGGTAGATCTCACTACTTCTAACACGTGTTGCATTTAGCGTATTAGTACTATATATTGGCGCTATTTGCACCTTGCACATGTTTTTCATATAATTGCACTATTAATGCCGGCCGACCCACTGAGTTAATATACTTTGATTGTGTAGCGCTCACTCCCGGAGGAGCCGCTGAAATTGAACCTCGGGTCAGTCTCCCCGCACTAGGGAATAAATATACTTCAGCACCGCTGTGGATTTTCTAAATTATATAGTTTACTAGAATAAATGGCATATAATGAATAACACGGTGTTCGTATATATATTTACAGTACTTCGTAATGCGTGAAACGCGCAGCGGAAAAGAAATACGATGCTTCGTAATTCGAAAAACGCGCAGCGGAAAAGAAATGAAAATAAATCTTTAACCCCTTTTTGTGTTTGGGGAGTGAGTCCCGCACAGGTTATGTCCCAGAATGTAAGTGTGTGTGTGTGTGTGTGTTATGGTACCCGGGTACAATATTCAACTGGCCAGTGAATTTCTTACGAGGTATCTTCGACTAGTCAAGTTGGGGCCCTGTGGGTTTTGGAAACAAACAGCAGCGTGCTTTATTTTCACAACGGGCTGGAAGGCCTCTCACCGATCCGCCAGATACTTGATGCTCCGCTCGACCCAGGACGTCTCTCCGCTCGATGTTGACTGGGGTTCTCTTGGTTACTGGATCTGCTGTCTGGCTTTCTGTAGCTGCCGCAAGATATCCAGTTCACCGCCTGCTCTCCCTGTCCAATCGATCTGCGGTACTCCTAACTCGGGGTCCTCCAGCTTCCTCAATATCAGCGCGGGTAGTCCTGTGAATCACTGGGTCTTCCTCTGGTAAGGCTGAATAACCCGGTCTTTAGCTCTGTCAGGCCCCAGCTGCGCTCCGGCCTAGTCACTGTCTCGTCCTGCTGCTCTGCGTCTTGCTCCTCTCACTCCCTGGCGCGCTCTGCCAGCTCTCTCCAAGAGGCTCAGGATGTAAGCGTCTGTGTCCCACCCACTTCCTGTCTCCGCTCCCAAAGCATGCCGGGAAATGTAGTCCCAATGTTCAATGTCTCTCATCGCGCTTGTCTCCCTCCGGTGGCCAAAAATAGGTACTGCCACGACAGGGAATTAAACCCAGCGCTACAATTGTGATATTGGTGCTGTTTAATCGCACATTTGCGCCACCAGGCTTTATATCTGAATTTACGCTAGTATATTAAGTACACGAAAGCGTGTTTGGTTACGTGTCCAGGTTCACAACCTGGGCACCATTATCATTGACTGAATAAATCAACTGCACCACTAGAATCCCTTCTTCCCTTTTCATACGTTTGTATTAGCACATTTTTGATGAGGTTTATGTGCAACAGCTTCTAGGCAGCAGACCCTGACCATAATTTAGCCCAAAATTCTAGTGCCTCCACAGATACCAATACATTCTAACATGTTTAGTTTGGCCCTGACATGTTGGCTTATTTGACCTCTGATCTGATATGATCTGACTTTCTCTCCGCATCTGAATCATGCTCGGATAATTGAATCATGACAGTAGTGAAATAACAACTTTGATTTATGTCTAACACCTTTATGACGCAAAGAAGAGAATTTTTTTGTTGGGGTTGAATAAAGATATACAGCATGTGGTACAGACGCCACTGTTTGCAATTTCAGCTGTGGGTCTTTTTGAGTCCTTGCCACTTTGCATATTTGTGTCTCACATGATTCATAAATTCTTGGTAAAATGTTGATGTTAAGCAAGTTTTCAAAATTACAAAGATTGCAGCCTTTGTCTTCTGAGCTGCATGTCACTCTGTCTAAGCTCCTGATGACGCCAGTTTGGCGAAACGCATAGAGCGATGAGTGCCTTAGAAACGTAGAAACATAGAAAATGTCGGCAGATAAGAACCTTTCGGCCCATCTAGTCTGCCCAATTACATGGATACTTTACCTGGATTTATCTTTTGTTTAGGATAGTGTAGCGCTCACTCCCGGAGGAGCCGCTGAATTTGAACCTCGGGTCAGTCTCCCCGCACTAGGGAATAAATATACTCCAGCACCGTCGTGGATTTTATAAATTATATAGTTTACTGAATAAACTGGCATATAAGGAGTAACACGGTATATATATATATATTTACAGTACTTCGTAGTGTGGGAAACGCGCAGCGGAAAAAGAAATACAATGCTTCGTAATGCGAGAAACGCGCAGCGGAAAAGAAATACAATGCTTCGTAATGCGAGAAACGCGCAGCGGAAAAGGGAAAAATATATCTTTAACCCCCTTTGTGGTTGGGGAGTGAGTCCCGTACAGGTTATGTCCCAAAGAATGTATGTGTGCGAGTGTATTGGTACCCGGGTACAATATTCAACTGGCCAGTGAATTAGTTATGAGGTATCTTCGACTAGTCACGTTGGGGCCCTGTGGGTTTTGAAACAAATTGCAGCGTGCTTTAGATTTTTCACACGGCCTGGAAGGCCTCTCACCCATCCGCCAGATACTCTGTGCTCCGCTCGACCCAGGACGTCTCTCCGCTCGATTTTGACTGGGGTTCTCTGTGTCACCGGCTCCGCTGTACTGCTTGTCTGTATCTGTCTCAGATGTCCAGCTCACCGCCTGCACTCCCTCTTGGATCGATCTGCGGTTCTCCTAACTCGGGGTCCTCCAGCTCACTCGGTATCAGCTCTGGTTACTGTGGTGGATCACTGCGTCTCCATAAGATAAAGGCGGAAAACTCGGTCTCCAGCTCGGTCAGCCCCACCTGCGCTCCGGCCTGGTCACTGTCCCGTTCAGCTACACTGCGTCTTGCTTCTCTCACTCCTAGGCGCGCTCTCCCAGCTCTTTCCACGAGGCTCAGGATGTCCACGTCTCTCCCCCACCCACTTCCTGTCCCCGCCCGCAAAGCATGCCGGGAAATGTAGTCCCAATGTTCAGTGTTTCTCATCGCGCTTGTCTCCCTCCGGTGGCCAAATACAAGTACTACACGGCAGGGGATTTAAAACCAGCGCTACAATAGTCTTATGCCTATCCCATGCCTGCTTAAATTCAATAACTGTTTTGGCCTCTACCACTTCTACTGGAAGACTGTTCCATGTATCCACCACCCTCTCAGTAAAATAATGCTTCCTGATGTTACTTTTAAACCTTTGCCCCTCTAATCTAACAGGGTTATTCAAAGAGCTCCGAATTGCTTGAGAAAGGTAACCGAACGCTGAAAATCAGCAATCAGTTACCTTTCTTGGCCATTCGGCTATCCAGAGAGCAGGCAATTTGCCAAATCCTGGCGAATTGCCTGAACATACGGTGCCTGTTCGGTGCCTGTTCGAGGGCAGTGAAAACCCCATGAAAAAGCACTGCTTCAGCTATTCAGCGAACACAAACCAGCAGTGAAAGGTTCCCGAAATGCCCTGTCATTCGGTGGTTTCATGTGGCAGATTTATTCAGGAGAATCCCATAGGCTTCAATGTTAAAAATATTCCCGTTTTAATTCAATATCTAATAAAACCGTTCATTATAAAATAATGCAGTAAAGAGTCTCTTTATTTATAGATTTTTTAGGATATTTTAAGTATTTTTCTGATTTTTTTTTTTTTTAAAAGTCCGATTTTTTTAAAGAATACTTTTTTTTTTCTGTAACAGCCCTCTTTATTATCATTCCCCGGACCTCATATGTAAATTTCAGACATTTTCGCTCAGTAGTTTCTTTGCAAACAGCGTTTCACTTTCACACATTCATACAAACTGTTTTGCTAATTTATTCACTGCCTCTTCTGCGGTGTCGGAGGCTGCGATCGGCTCCTGTTCTGGTTTTTCTGTGGTTTTCGGCAGGTTAATCCAGATGTTTTTGAGGGTTTTCGGCGTGCATTCGCTGGGTTTGCGGCAGCTTTTCCCTGCAATTTGGGGACCCTGTGGTGTTTGCTGAATACACCGCAGGGTCGCCGAAATGGGATCGGCAAAAGGAACCGAATTGAAGAGAATGAAAAGTCACCGAACGTGCGGTGACTTTTCAAATCTCTTTGAATAACCCTGTATGTATGCATTTCCACATGTTGTTTGCAACATCGCACTTTAATATAGGTAGATCTCACTACGTCTAACACGTGTTGCATTTAGTGTATTAGTACTATATATTGGTGCTATTTGCACCTTACACATGTTTTTCATATAATTGCGCTATTAATGCCGGCCGACCCACTGAGTTAATATACTTTGATTGTGATATTGGTGCTGTTTAATCGCACATTTGCGCCACCAGGCTTTTTATCTGAATTTACGGTAGTATATTAAGTACACGAAAGCGTGTTTGGTTACGTGTCCAGGTTCACAACCTGGGCACCATTATCATTGACTGAATAAATCAACTGCACCACTAGAATCCCTTCTTCCCTTTTCATACGTTTGTATTAGCACATTTTTGATGAGGTTTATGTGCAACAGCTTGTAGGCAGCAGACCCTGACCATAATTTAGCCCAAAATTCTAGTGCCTCCACAGATACCAATACATTCTAACATGTTTAGTCTGGCCCTGACATGTTGGCTTATTTGACCTCTGATCTGATATGATCTGACTTTCTTTCCGCTTCTGAATCATGCTCGGATAATTGAATCATGACAGTAGTGAAATAACAACTTTAATTTATGTCTAAAACCTTTATGAAACAAAGAAGAGAATTTTTTTTTGTCGGGGTCGAATAAAGATTTACAGCATGTGGTAGAGACGCCACTGTCTGCAATTTCAGCTGTGGGTCTTTTTGAATCCTTGCCACTTTGCATATTTGTGTCTCACATAATTCAGAAATTCTTGGTAAAATGTTGATGTTAAGCAAGTTTTCAAAATTACAAAGATTGCAGCCTTTGTCTTCTGAGCTGCCTGTCACTCTGTCTGAGCCCCTGATGGCGCCAGTTTGGCGAAACGCATAGAGCTATGAGTGCCTTAGAAACGTAGAAACATAGAAAATGTCGGCAGATAAGAACCTTTCGGCCCATCTAGTCTGCCCAGTTATATGGATACTTTACCTGGATTTATCTTTTGTTTAGGATAGCCTTATGCCTATCCCATGCTTGCTTAAATTCAATTACTGTTTTGGCCTCTACCACTTCTACTGGAAGACTGTTCCATGTATCCACCACCCTCTCAGTAAAATAATGCTTCCTGATGTTACTTTTTTTTTTTTTTTTTTTTTTTTATATTTCAAAATTTTTATTTTGCAATAAACAAAAGGTCACAGACCGACCAGTCAGGTGGCCTCACAGGGCCAAATGAGATACTCACAAAGAAAGCACAGAAAACATAAGGGGGGGGTCCACATAGGAAACTACAGAAAATCGGAAAATTGTGGAGGGGTGTAGAAACTCGTCAGGAGGGTCATCCTGCAAAAACAAAGGAGAGTGATGGAGTTCGCTGATGGGGCACCAGGGAAACATACAAAACCAAAAAGGGGATAAAAAGGGTAGTGAGGGACTGCCATACATATTGTGGCATTCCTGGCTCACCCCAGCAACCCAAAGGAACCGAGGGCCATGGAAGGGGCCGCGTGGCCAGGAGACCTGGGGCCAAAAGGGTGTACAGAGCCTAGGTAGCCACCCTAGCGGCTCTCCCAGGCTACCTCCTAATGTCCCACACACAAAAAAAAAAAAAAAAAAAAAGGGGGATGGGGAGTCCCAGTGCTCCAACAGACGAACAACATGAACCTACAAAGTCTGTAAGCAGGAGTACATAAAAAGGGGGGAGGAAACAAAAATGAAAAGGGTAGGAACACAAGAATAGACAGAAATGTCCTCAAAAAAAAAAAAAAAAAAAAAAAGGGGGTCTCAGAGTATTAGGGGGGTATTCATCAGGATGGTGGGTGTACTAAAAAGTCCGCATGAAAAAGATGTCAGCATATAATCATCTTAAATCCATATAATCCATATGAAAAAAGAAAAAGTCAGCTGTATACGTAGAAGAAACGTTAGTGTCTTCAAAGTCATCCCCGAATGGGGGGTCTCATCAAGTAGTAGGAACATATTGAATCTGTGGATGGGGGATCTCATAGGAAAAAAAAATTATATATATATATACATATATATATACACAGATATATAAACGCTCAGCTGAGGGGGGGGATTAGGGGGAATGTCTGCATGAAGGGGTCATCACAAGAAGATAAGGGTCAGCAACAGAAGTATGGGCAGGAAGAGGTTAGAGGGTCTCCTCATCCCGTGTCCAACAGGGGGTCGGGGCCACAGCAGGTAGATCCAGGAGGCCGTACGTCCCCAAAGCATTTAGGCCACGGGAAGCACCCCACACAACAGCGTCCTGAACATGGATCACATACACCCTCAGCTCCTCCACAGAAAAAGGCTGGTGAAAACCAAGCAGTGCCGCCGCTGTAAGCAGCAGCACCGGGGCCGACTGCGACATCTCCAGGCACACCTCGGGGCAACGAGAAACGACACCTGGACCAGTCCGCATTCTCCACGCAGCTCCGAAGTCTCCAGAGAGGGCCGGCAGCCAGGAGGTCCCACCAAGGCACATATAGGTTGATCATCAGCAATTGGAACAGGTAACATTGCCGGGGACGCTGAGACACCACCGCAGTAGGATCAGCTGAGGAGGGAGTAAATCCATCAGGTCCGTCGGGTCTCCGCAGGCAACCATCCGGACTGGCCAATGCACTTCGCCAACCAGCCTCTCGGAATTCAGCGCGCCAAGCCTCCCGGAACTCAGCCAGCAGGTCCTCCAGGTCTCCCCTCGTCAGCCAGACCGAGTCATCCCGGTGCCGGGCTCCATTAGCTCCCTGCACTGCAACTCTCACAGCAGATGGCAGATGGTGGCCCTCCATTCCCGCAACTCAGACCCAGCAACAAGGGGGTAAGGAAGCACCGCTGTGCAGATCTGCAGGGTAACGAGAAAGGCCTCCAAGATGGCCGCCAGTAGTAGGCCGCAGAGTAGGCCGGAGAGCTTCAATCACCCTAATTTGCACTCAAAGTGCTGCAGGAAGGTGCAGGTGTGGGGTTGGACATCAGCAGGTGGTGACCCCACCGAAAAAGGTACAGCAGCTGGCAGTGAGTCGCAAGAATTCGCCACAAAATAAAGAAAAGTCAGGGAGCTCCTCGAGATGCGACTGCTCACGCCGGCGTCCAGCTCCGCCCCCCCTGATGTTACTTTTAAACCTTTGCCCCTCTAATCTAAGACTATGTCCTCTTGTTTTGCTACTTTGTTTCCTTTTAAATATACTCCCTTCCTCTACCTTATGGATTCCCTTTACGTATTTAAATGTTTCTATCATATCTCCTCTGTCTCGTCTTTTTTCCAAGCTGTACATGTTAAGATCATTAAGCCTTTCCTGGTAACTTTTCTCCTTCAAGCCGTACACCATTTTAGTAGCCCTTCTCTGAACTCTCTCTAAGATGTCTATATCCTTCTGGAGATACGGTCTCCAGTACTGCACACAGTACTCCAAGTGAGGTCTCACCAGTGCTCTGTACAGTGGCATGAGCACTTCCCTTTTCCTACTGCTAATACCTCTCCCTACACAACCAAGCATTCTGCCAGCATTTCCTGCTGCTCTATTACATTGATTACTTACCCTTAGATCCTCTGAAATAATGACCCCTAAATCCCAACCCTCAGATGTATCAAATATTCTATATTCAGCCCTTGGGTTTTTACGTCCCAGGTGCATTATCTTGCACTTATCCACATTAAAACTCAATTGCCACAGCTCCCACCATTTTTTTAGTTTACCTAAATCATTTGTCATTTGGCTGATCCCTCCAGGAACGTCAACCCTTTTACAAATCTTTGTGTCATCAGCAAAAAGAGATACTTTTCCATTAATACCTTCTGCAATATCACTAATAAAAATATTAAATAGAATGGGCCCAAGTACTGACCCCTGAGGTACCCCACTGGTAACAAGACCTTGCGCCGAATAAACTCCATTTACCACAACCCTCTGTTGCCTGTCACTCAGCCACTGCCTAATCCATTCAACAATATTGGAATCCAAGCTCAAAGATTGCAATTTATTGATAAGCCTTCTATGCGGAACAGTATCAAAAGCCTTACTGAAATCGAAATAAGCAATGTCTACTGCACCACCTGTGTCTATTATTTTTGTTACCCAAACAAAAAAATCAATAAGATTAGTAGCCAGCTGTTTCCTCTCTATGTCCTATAGCCACGTACCCTTGAAGGCCTGTTTTCCTTCTATACCTCCTAGATACTATCTATCTACTTAGACAAACCCACCCCATTAGGTATTCAGGCAGCTTGGCTTTATATACACAGGGCATCTTTGTGTATATATATGTTTTTACTCTTGATACTTAGTAACATTGATGTTTTAACCTCTCATGTTCTCCAGAGACCCCAGTGTCCTAGGACTTTTTAAAGTAAGTTTTCAACAGTCACTCTGCCAACTTCCATAGCCAGAAAATGCTAAACAAGTATAAACCTTAAACCAGCAGCTAATTTCCCTAAGTCTCAGCCTTGGGTTGATCAATTCACATATCACATGACTCCCTTGATCATATTGTGTAAAATAATATTAAATAGATCAGTTATTCTATCAAATACCCACGAACACCGGTTGGAAAAAAAGGCCCATACAACCTATCGGAAACAACAAATGTTTAAATTAAAACATCTCAAAACTGGTGCCTCAGTCATTAAAATCACCCGTGGACACAGTAAAATGTACGGACAGCCTGTTTCCATCCAGACAAATTACAAATTGCCCGAATTTTGACAGTTCATCCAAGTAATGAATCACGGAAACCACATGTGGACAAAACAAATGAAGAATGAATGGAGTTATGGCAACATTCAACCATCAATGTGTTCATTCATTATTGTAGCGGTGTTGAGTGGTGACTGGTCAGCATCTGCTAGCCTGTCACCACTATAAATAGTTTAAAATAATAACAAAATAACAGCATATGGATAAAAAATTACTTCCATATCACCCTATGCCCCCCCCCTCACCTGGACATGGCACGAGTGAGGGACATATCACCCATCAGCAGCTCACTGATACTGTAGCTTCTAAAATAACTCCCTGGTAAGATCCACTATTAAAAGCTGTTCTTCCTGAGAATCCAAGAATGATATGTAGCGGCGTGGGCAATCTAAAAATGAAATTGGCTCATGGACATACGCACAAGAATAGTAAGAGATCCAATCATTTCGGCATACAAAAGAGATTCCATCAATGTGGAAATTGCCTAAATTGCCGTAACACCAAGAGTCGGAAACAAATTGTCACACAAGTGGAAGGTATCACAGGGAATATCAAGATAAAAGACGTTATCACATGTTTCACAAGAAATGTGATATACCTACTGATATGTCCCTGTGGTCTTAAATATGTAGGTAGAACCACCAGACCTCTTACTCTCCGTATCCAGGAACATATTCGGAACATAAAGAAGGGCTGTGACAATCACAGCGTTCCGTTACACTTCAAGATCAAGCATGCTCAGAACCCGGAAGGACTCCGATTCATTGGCATCAAAAGAGTGGAGGCACCCTGGAAGGGTGGCAATTTTGACAAAATAATAGGGAAAGAAGAGATAAGCTGGATTTTTTGGATGGGATCACTTCAGCCACAGGGTCTCAATGTAGACTTTGAACTTTGCCACTTTCTGAACTAATAATTGTCGACATTTATATCGCTGCACTCCACACGTAGATCACCAAATTCCAGGAGTTTTATCTGTATTCCCTCCCTTTGGATATTTTAGGACCCCTCCCTTTTTCAGACACTTAAATGACCCCTTTTTTTACCCCATGTTTGATTTTCAGTTCGCGTTTTTTTAAGATTATTGTGCATTAGCATTAGACACTTTATTGCTAGAAATTTAGAGCAATAAGTCTGATATTGCGTCTCAAATGTAGCAGTAGTGTTTTAGTCAATATTTTGACACTTATATGTGTCACCTCTTAACTTACTAGAGACTGAATAAGGTTTATGAATATATTGGACCACCGCTCTACTACAAATATGAAAAGGGACACTCTATCAGCCCGTTTAAAATCCACCCCTCTAGAAAGAACAAATAAGTCATTAATGTTTTTTTCTCCCCTCCTCTCTCATAAAATTATTAAGTTTTTTATATAATAAACATCAAGTTTTATGGAATTTTTACGAATTTTATTTACCCCCTTCCTTCTTTTATCAGTTCCACATATGCTATAAATGCATCTGTTGGTCCGAGTTTTCAATCTCCCCATCATATTTGGTCATAACCTGAAATAAAAAGAAATGCAACATGACCTTCATTTTTGCCCCTCCTCCTTGCTATACTGACTGAGGAAGGCACAAGTCAAGTGCCGAAACACATTTCAGTTACCCCTCCCCCTGTATTTTTATCTGTATTTAAATATCACGAATAAATTTGCAATTTTATCCCTATTACTTCTCCATTTGCTATTCTTCCCTCTAACCTTGTCATGCCCCGCGCCGCGGCCCGACCGCGGCCGCCATGTTGGGACACTCAGCGTACTTACCCGAGATCCCTCGTGGCGCGTGGCTCCCAGGTTCCGGTCCACAGCTCGGAGGAGGAGACCCAGGATGCGTCCCAAGCCGCCTTCGGGATCCAATTGAGGAGAAACATTGAGGAGAGAAGGTGTAACAGCTGGACACAAATCTCCACAGTGCATTCCATCCATCTTCCAGAGACTTATGAACATTCCGTATGAACTTTATGCACTTTGCACGTGCACTTTTGTGGTTTAGGAACTGTTTAGCGAACAGTACCTCCTTTTCTTGATAGGTACTGAATATTATAATGCGAGCCGACTATTAGGGCTAAAACAATATTGTGCATGATTTTGACACACTGTCAGGGTTATTCAAAGAGCTCCGAATTGCTTGAGAAAGGTAACCGAATGCTGAAAATCAGTGTCCGGTTACCTTTCTTGGCCATTCGGCTATCCAGAGAGCAGGCAATTCGCCAAATCCTAGCGAATTGCCTGAACATATGGTGCCTGTTCGAGGGCAGTGAAAACCCCATGAAAAGCACTGCTTCGGCTATTCAGAGAACACAAACCAGCAGGGAAAGGTTCCCGAAATGCCCTGCCATTCGGTGGTTTAATTCGGCAAATTTATTCAGGAGAATCCCATAGGCTTCAATGTTAAAAATATTCCCGTTTTAATTCAATATCTAATAAACCGTTCATTATGAAATTCTGCAGTAAAGAGTCTCTTTATTTATAGATTTTTTAGGATATTTTAAGCATTTTTCTGAATTTTTTAATTTTTTTTTAACCCCTTAGTGACCGGGCGGTTTACACAATCCGTCCTTTAGTGACCGCTGCTGTTTTTTACGTTTCTGCGCTGCTCGTGTTTAGATCAAATTTTCCTCTTACTCGTTTATTCAACCCACACATATTATACACCCTTTTTCCCGCCATTAAATGGACTTTCTAGAAATACCATTATTTCCATCATATCCAATAATTTAATATAAAAAAAATATAAAATATGATGAAAAAAATGGTAAAAACACACTTTTTCGTAATTTAATCCCCTAAAGCTATAACCACCAATAAAGACCCCGGCTAAATAGTTTCCAAATTTTATCCGAGAATAGAAATACCCAATTTTTACATGTTTTTACCTTTTAACCCTTTCACTGCTGAGCCAGTTCACCTATGTGCGCTGTGCTCATTCTGACCATTTTGTGCTAATTATTTTTAGATGACAGCCTAGGTCCTATTTAATTAAACTCCCCCCAGACAAAAAAACTTAAAAAAAAATTTTTTTTTATTTTATTTAATTTTTTTATTATTTTTTTTTTATTTAATTTTTTTTTTACATTTTTTTTTAAAACCAAACCTGGTCATGTTTGGTATCATTTGAAAGGCCATAATCAGGCCTTTCAAGTGATGGCAAATATGACCATCTAGCTGCCATGGATCGGGAGATAAAGGGATCCTTAGGATCCCCTTATCTCTACATGGCAGCTAGAGGGTTAACTGGCCCACTGACATCCTCACACATATGGTGAGGTTGTCAGTGGGTGGGGGGGACCTGGAGGCTAGGCTGACATCCAAGATGTCAGCCCCCCTCCAGGTTTGAATCACGTTTTGGCGCCAATTGGCGCCGCAACGTGATCCGGCAGCGAAATGGTTAATGCCATACACCGCTGGAAAGGGGAGGCTCTCCCCTCTCCAGCGGTGCAAAACGGCATCTCCCTAGCTTCAATGGTTGGGTAGATAGAGGGCTCCGAAGAGCCCCCCCCCTCCATTGAAACACATGGGGGCACCTTCTGATGACGTCACCACACACAGCGTGGCGACGTCATCAGCCTCGCCTGCCCATGTAAATCACATGGGCAGGCTTCCTCCCTGTCAGATCGCCGTGGGATCCGACGAGGGAGGTGAGTATCGGCGGGAGGGGGATTTGGCGCCGCTGACGTACCCTGTACGTCATCGGGTCTAAATGAGACCCGAACACAGGACGTACAGGGTACGTCAGCGGTCGGGAAGGGGTTAAAAGTCCGATTTTTTTTTTTCTTTTACAGTTTTCTTCTTTTTTCTGTAACAGCCCTCTTTATTATCATTCCCCGGACCTCATATGTAAATTTCAGACATTTTCGCTCAGTAGTTTCTTTGCAAACAGCGTTTCACTTTCACACATTCATACAAACTGTTTTGCTAATTTATTCACTGCCTCTTCTGCGGTGTCGGAGGCTGCGATCGGCTCCTGTTCTGGTTTTTCTGTGGTTTTCGGCAGGTTAATCCAGTTATTTTTGAGGGTTTTCGGCGTGCATTCGCTGGGTTTTGCGGTGAGTTTTCGTCGGTTTTGCGGCAGCTTTTCCCTGCAATTCAGAGACCCTGTGGTGCTTGCTGAATACACCGCAGGGTCGCCGAAATGGGATCGGCAAGAGGAACCGAATTGAAGAGAATGAAAAGTCACCGAACGTGCGGTGACTTTTCAAATCTCTTTGAATAACCCTGTATGTATGCATTTCCACATGTTGTTTGCAACATCGCACTTTAAGGCTGCTGTCAGACGAGCGTAGTGTTCACGTCCGTGATTGCGCCTAAAAGTACGTCCGTGATAGCATGACAGGAAGCCCATCGGAGCCCGACACACGAAGTACGTCCGCTCTGAACTGCGGACGCACAACGGCCGCGGCCCACGGACGCAAGGCAGGCAAGAACGTACAACCGCTAGAACGGCCGCACAAAGTGCGCTGCGTCCGCAACATCCGCATAGCTTTGTGTGTGAGTGATGGAACGTGGTCAGACGGACTGCATTTATACGTCCAGCATTTTTCACGGACAAAATGGTTTTGCTTTTTAATTTATTTGCCCTCCTACATCCGTCAAAATATATACGTCAGTGAAAAAAACGGACTGTCTGGCCACTACTGCGTCTTCCGTACTAACGTACGTCCGTGTGCACAGACGTACAGTCCGTAGAAATCACGCTCGTCTGACCCTAGCCTTATATAGGTAGATCTCACTACGTCTAACACGTGTTGCATTTAGTGTATTAGTACTATATATTGGTGCTATTTGCACCTTGCACATGTTTTTCATATACAGTTCTGTTCAAAATTATTCAACCCCCACTGAAATTGAGTGTTTTGGCCAGTTTGACATTGATTTTGATCATTCAGTCATCTTGCTTACAATTAGATCAAAGAGGCACGTGTAGGTCAGACAAATATAACATAACATTTATAATGAAATAACCACAAATGTCTTTTCTGTGCTCACATCATTATCAGTTTTATTCAACCCCCAAGTGACATTCAATCTTAGTACTTAGTACAACATCCTTTTACAGTTATAACAGCTTTTAAACGTGAAGCATAGCTTGACACGAGTGTCTTGCAGCGATCTACGGGTATCTTCGCCCATTCGTCATGGGCAAAAGCCTCCAGTTCAGTCACATTCTTAGGCTTGCGCACTGCAACTGCTTTCTTTAAGTCCCACCAGAGGTTCTCAATCGGATTTAAGTCTGGTGACTGCGATGGCCACTCCAAAATGTTCCAGCCTTTAATCTGCAACCATGCTCTAGTGGACTTGGAGGTATGCTTGGCATCATTGCCCTGTTGAAAGGTCCAACGTCTCCCAAGCCTCAGGTTTGTGACGGACTGCATCACATTGTCATCCAATATCTCCTGGTACTGAAGAGAATTCATGGTACCTTGCACACGCTGAAGCTTCCCTGTACCTGCAGAAGCAAAACAGCCCCAAAGCATGATTGACCCCCGCCATGCTTCACAGTAGGCAAGGTGTTCTTTTCTTCATAGGCCTTGTTCTTCCTCCTCCAAACATAGCGTTGATCCATGGGCCCAAACAGTTCTAATTTTGTTTCATCAGTCCACAGAACACTATCCCAAAACTTCTGTGGTTTGTCCACATGACTTTTGGCATACTGCAGTCAACTCTTCTTATTCTTTGGAGACAGCAAGGGGGTGCGCCTGGGAGTTCTGGCATGGAGGCCTTCATTACGCAGTGTGCGCCGTATTGTCTGAGCTGAAACTTCAGTACCCACATCTGACAAATCCTTTCTCAGTTCCTCAGCAGTCACACGGGGACTTTTCTCCACTCTACGCTTCAGGTAGCGCACAGCAGTCGAAGTCAGCATCTTCTTTCTGCCACAACCAGGTAGCGTTTCAACAGTGCCCTTTGCCTTGAATTTGCGAATGATGCTTCCTATGGTCTCTCTTGGTATGTTTAACATCTTTGCAATCTTCTTATAGCCATTGCCCTTCCTGTGAAGAGTAATCACCTCTTCTCTTGTCTTCCTGGACCATTCTCTTGACTTCACCATGTTTGTTACCACACCAGTAAATGTCTAGAAGGAGCTGAGTATCACAGTCATTTTAAAGCTGCCTAATTGGTGCTTATTATGCTTTATTGCTGCTCCGTGACATCCACAGGTGTTTTCAATACCTGATTGAAAACACTTGAATGAACCTCTGTTCTTCAGAGTGGTAGTCTTTAAGGGTTGAATAATTGTGTCAATGAAGAATTCACAAAAGAAACATTTACTACTGTATTACAAAACCAATTGATGTCATTTTAGTTGCATATGGTTCTTTAAAAAGTCCTTGTAGGATTTCATTCTGAATACAATTACAAATGTACACTAAATTCCCTAAAACCCTTTACAGCATTGGGGGTTGAATCATTTTGAACACAACTGTAATTGCACTATTAATGCCGGCCGACCCACTGAGTTAATATACTTTGATTGTGATATTGGTGCTGTTTAATCGCACATTTGCGCCACCAGGCTTTTTATCTGAATTTACGCTAGTATATTAAGTACACGAAAGCGTGTTTGGTTACGTGTCCAGGTTCACAACCTGGGCACCATTATCATTGACTGAATAAATCAACTGCACCACTAGAATCCCTTCTTCCCTTTTCATACGTTTGTATTAGCACATTTTTGATGAGGTTTATGTGCAACAGCTTGTAGGCAGCAGACCCTGACCATAATTTAGCCCAAAATTCTAGTGCCTCCACAGACACCAATACATTCTAACATGTTTAGTCTGGCCCTGACATGTTGGCTTATTTGACCTCTGATCTGATATGATCTGACTTTCTTTCCGCTTCTGAATCATGCTCGGATAATTGAATCATGACAGTAGTGAAATAACAACTTTAATTTATGTCTAAAACCTTTTATGAAACAAAGAAGAGAATTTTTTTTTGTCGGGTTGAATAAAGATTTACAGAATGTGGTAGAGACGCCATTGTCTGCAATTTCAGCTGTGGGTCTTTTTGAATCCTTGCCACTTTGCATATTTGTGTCTCACATAATTCAGAAATTCTTGGTAAAATGTTGATGTTAAGCAAGTTTTCAAAATTACAAAGATTGCAGCCTTTGTCTTCTGAGCTGCCTGTCACTCTGTCTGAGCCCCTGATGGCGCCAGTTTGGCGAAACGCATAGAGCTATGAGTGCCTTAGAAACGTAGAAACATAGAAAATGTCGGCAGATAAGAACCTTTCGGCCCATCTAGTCTGCCCAATTACATGGATACTTTACCTGGATTTATCTTTTGTTTAGGATAGCCTTATGCCTATCCCATGCCTGCTTAAATTCAATTACTGTTTTGGCCTCTACCACTTCAACTGGAAGACTGTTCCATGTATCCACCACCCTCTCAGTAAAATAATGCTTCCTGATGTTACTTTTAAACCTTTGCCCCTCTAATCTAACAGGGTTATTCAAAGAGATCCGAATTGCTTGAGAAAGGTAACCTAATGCTGAAATTCGGCATTCGGTTACCTTTCCTGGCCATTCGGCTATCCAGAGAGCAGGCAATTCGCCAAATCCTGGCGAATTGCCTGCACATACGGTGCCTGTTCGGTGCCTGTTCGAGGGCAGTGAAATCCCCATGAAAAAGCACTGCTTCAGCTATTCAGAGAACACAAACCAGCAGTGAAAGGTTCCCGAAATGCCCTGTCATCCGGTGGTTTCATGTGGCAGATTTTTTCAGGAGAATCCCATAGGCTTCAATGTTAAAAATATTCCTGTTTTAATTCAATATCTAATAAAACCGTTCATTATAAAATTATGCAGTAAAGATTCTCTTTATTTATAGATTTTTTAGGATATTTTAAGTATTTTTCTGAATTTTTTTTTTTTTTAAAAGTCCGTTTTTTTTAAAGAATCCTTTTTTTTTTCTGTAACAGCCCTCTTTATTATCATTCCCTGGACCTCATATGCAAATTTCAGACATTTTCACTCAGTAGTTTCTTTGCAAACAGCGTTTCACTTTTCAAACATTCATACAAACTGTTTTCCTAATTTATTCACTTCACTCTGTGTCTCGGCTTTCTCGGCTTTTTCCGGCGGCTTCGCTGCGTGCGATCGGCTTCTGCTCGGGTTTTTCCGTGGTTTTCGGAAGGTTAATCCAGATGTTTTTGTGGGTTTTCGGCATGCATTCGCTGGGTTTTGCGGTTCGTTTTCGTCAGGTTTTCCCTGCAATTCGGGGACCCTGTGGTGCTTGCTGAATACACCGCAGGGTCACCGAAATGGGATCGGCAAAAGTAACCGTATTGAAGAGAACGAAAAGTCACCGAACATGCGGTGACTTTTCGAATCTCTTTGAATAACCCTGTATGACTATGTCCTCTTGTTTTGCTACTTTGTTTCCTTTTAAAATACCTCCCTTCCTCTACCTTGTGGATTCCCTTTACGTATTTAAATGTTTCTATCATATCTCCTCTGTCTCGTCTTTTTTCCAAGCTGTACATGTTAAGATCATTAACCCTTTCCTGGTAACTTTTCTCCTTCAAGCCGTACACCATTTTAGTAGCCCTTCTCTGAACTCTCTCTAAGATGTCTATATCCTTCTGGAGATACGGTCTCCAGTACTGCACACAGTACTCCATGTGAGGTCTCACCAGTGCTCTGTACAGTGGCATGAGCACTTCCCTTTTCCTACTGCTAATACCTCTCCCTACACAACCAAGCATTCTGCTAGCATTTCCTGCTGCTCTATTACATTGACTACTTACCCTTAGATCCTCTGAAATAATGACCCCTAAATCCCACCCCTCAGATGTTGAGGTTAGGACTGTATCAAATATTCTATATTCAGCCCTTGGGTTTTTACGCCCCAGGTGCATTATCTTGCAGTTATCCACATTAAAACTCAATTGCCACAGCTCCCACCATTTTTTTAGTTTACCTAAATCATTTGTCATTTGGCTGATCCCTCCAGGAACGTCAACCCTGTTGCAAATCTTTGTGTCATCAGCAAAAAGAGATACTTTTCCATTAATACCTTCTGCAATATCACTAATAAAAATATTAAATAGAATGGGCCCAAGTACTGACCCCTGAGGTACCCCACTGGTAACAAGACCTTGCGCCGAATAAACTCCATTTACCACAACCCTCTGTTGCCTGTCACTCAGCCACTGCCTAATCCATTCAACAATATTGGAATCCAAGCTCAAAGATTGCAATTTATTGATAAGCCTTCTATGCGGAACAGTATCAAAAGCCTTACTGAAATCTAAATAAGCAATGTCTACTGCACCACCTGTGTCTATTATTTTTGTTACCCAATCAAAAAAATCAATAAGATTAGTAGCCAGCTGTTTCCTCTCTATGTCCTATAGCCACGTACCCTTGAAGGCCTGTTTTCCTTCTATACCTCCTAGATACTATCTATCTACTTAGACAAACCCACCTCATTAGGTATTCAGGCAGCTTGGCTTTATATACACAGGGCATCTTTGTGTATATATATGTTTGTCATGTTTGTGTTACCACCTCTAGTGTATTTTTTTACTCCTGATACTTAGTAACATTGATGTTTTAACCTCTCATGAATTTCCAGAGACCCCAGTGTCCTAGGACTTTTTAAAGTAAGTTTTCAACAGTCACTCTGCCAACTTCCATAGCCAGAAAATGCTAAACAAGTATAAACCTTAAACCAGCAGCTAATTTCCCTAAGTCTCAGCCTTGGGTTGATCAATTCACAGATCACATGACTCCCTTGATCATATTGTGTAAAATAATATTAAATAGATCAGTTATTCTATCAAATACCCACGAACACCGCTTGGAAAAAAAGGCCCATACAACCTATCGGAAACAACAAATGTTTAAATTAAAACATCTCAAAACTGGTGCCTCAGTCATTAAAATCACCCGTGGACACAGTAAAATGTACGGACAGCCTGTTTCCATCCAGACAAATTACAAATTGCCCGAATTTTGACAGTTCATCCAAGTAATGAATCACGGAAACCACATGTGGACAAAACAAATGAAGAATGAATGGAGTTATGGCAACATTCATCCATCAATTTGTTCATTCATTATTGTAGCGGTGTTGAGTGGTGACTGGTCAGCATCTGCTAGCCTGTCACCACTATAAATAGTTTAAAATAATAATAACAAAATAACAGCATATGGATAAAAATTTACTTCCATATCACCCTATGCCCCCCCTCACCTGGACATGGCACGAGTGAGGGACATATCACCCATCAGCGGCTCACTGATACTGTAGCTTCTAAAATAACTCCCTGGTATAGCTGCTCAGTCAAGAGTAATGAATGAAGAAGCTGTTCTCCACTGCCACCACTCATAAGAACCAGGTGGCGATTCAGTTCTTGCCAGTGTCCATTCCTAGTGCCCATTTATGCTGTGGGACTTTTAGTATAAGCGGGGGGCGAGGAGAAGACAAAACATTGACTGAGCCAATATATAGGACAATCTCAATGCTTTTAAGCAAACTCCAGCTGTGTTTATTTATGGCTTATGTCTTTTGATTTGTCACAGACCCTGGGCTGCAGTTGACTATGTAACCTGGAGTTTCTGCCTAGTTTCATGACATTGTCACAGTGATATTACACAAATATAATAATGTACAGTCCGGGAGCGCAATTTCTTTAAGTCCGTCTTGGGTATGCCATAAAAGGTCCAAGTCAGAAGCCAATATAGCTTGTATTATGTGCTGTTAAGCCTCTAAGGGGGGCTCCTCCCGACAGGAATTCTGTGTCCTGGGGTTCCCTCTTGGTGCAGGGGGTCCTCAAATACCTTGAAAAAGAGTAGTACATAATATGGTTCTGTATTAACACCTTATACTAATAGAAATATAGAGTATACACTCACGTGTCCCGGAGCCTCCTGAGTTGTGGCTCCGTATCAGCGTCTTAGACCACTATCTAGCATTATCTAACGTATTCAGACAGCCTGATGCTCGAGCTACTCTATTGTTTCATGTTTAAAAAATTAACTTGAGCAATGGCTGGAGGCTGTTGGTCACCAGAGGAAGAGGATGGTGGGCATCAGGTTGTCCTCTTCTATTAGTCTCCAGGTCCCTCTTTGCAGTGTATTTATTTGGCTCATGTTTCATGAAAGTCTGCCGGTTTTTCCCCAATTCTGAGTGCTGCTTCATGTCTGGGGAATGCTATAATCACTATTTCATTGTACTTGTCCTTAATCTTTGGCTAAGGGAAGAAGGCATAACAGATCGCTAGTGGGAGAACGGATGTCTTGCAAGCGGCACTAGCAAATGTAGCCGAGTTGGGGTGCTGAGATCTCTTACACTATCTTCCCATAGAAGTCAACATGATGCAATCTCTTGAAATTGTTGACTAGTGCATTTTTACTCCACTCACTGTTGCTGTAACTCCTTCAAAGTAATGTGTTGCCTCTTTTGCTTTATTTCTGAGGACAACCTTTTATACTCGGAGTTTGAGAATTATACATAGAAACATAGAAAAATGTCGGCAGATAAGAACCTTTCGGCCCATCTAGTCTGCCCAATTACATGGATACTTTACCTGGATTTATCTTTTGTTTAGGATAGCCTTATGCCTATCCCATGCTTGCTTAAATTCAATTACTGTTTTGGCCTCTACCACTTCTACTGGAAGACTGTTCCATGTATCCACCACCCTCTCAGTAAAATAATGCTTCCTGATGTTACTTTTAAACCTTTGCCCCTCTAATCTAAGACTATGTCCTCTTGTTTTGCTACTTTGTTTCCTTTTAAATATACTCCCTTCCTCTACCTTGTGGATTCCCTTTACGTATTTAAATGTTTCTATCATATCTCCTCTGTCTCGTCTTTTTTCCAAGCTGTACATGTTAAGATCATTAAGCCTTTCCTGGTAACTTTTCTCCTTCAAGCCGTACACCATTTTAGTAGCCCTTCTCTGAACTCTCTCTAAGATGTCTATATCCTTCTGGAGATACGGTCTCCAGTACTGCACACAGTACTCCAAGTGAGGTCTCACCAGTGCTCTGTACAGTGGCATGAGCACTTCCCTTTTCCTACTGCTAATACCTCCATAACCTCCATATCTTGATAATTGATCAAACAATGCTATTTGTGATTTCCAAGCACTGTGATATTACATTGTTCCCTTTTCGGAATTGGTGTAGTTCAAGGAGTCCATCTTTTATTTTTTTCGTTATTTCCAATTTTAAAAATAAAAGGTACACAAGAATAGTAAGTTAGAAAAACAAGTTGTAGAAAGACCAAGATGTATGGTATATAAATCAATAAGCACACTGTATGTACACGGTAAACATGGAACTATAAAAAAAGAATAGTTCATTATATTCTATTGAGACCAAAGTTAGGGAATATACGAGGGGACATAAAACGTATAGGAGAGGAGTGGGGAGAAACTCTATCATGGGAGGCGGACAGAAAAGTTAAGAGTAAGGAAGCCGAGACAACAAAGCAGTCAATCACTGAGATCAAATGTTTGTGGTGAGAAATGATAGGTATGTACCCGAGATGTAAGGTTTTCCATCTCCATGGTCTCTTCTGCTCATTGAAGAATTTCTTGTCTGGTTGAGAGGCACTGTTCCAGTGTAAAGCACTAGATCTCCTTCTTGCTAAAGCTAGTTTTGCTCATTTGTTTACGGCATGGGGACAGTCTCACAAGGCCTGTTGAAGAGCCAACAGGTGGGTCTGGAGGAATGGGTAACCTATGATTTGTGTGAGGACAGTGAATAAGATCCAGCGTGAGTGTTACATGGAAGCATGACCTAAGCATGACCATAAGAACTGAAATCAGGGACCTGGGCACAAGATACTTTCCAGCATCGATCATGCAGAGATTCTTTCATTTTAAAATGTTTAACTACAGTGTTGTATTAGCGGAATAAGGTTTTATAAGCTTCCCTCTTATAGTTGAAATAGATATACTTACAATTCATATGACAGATATATGGTTCAGATTGTGAATCCAGATCCCTCTCCCATGTTTAACGGGGCATTATTACTTACATAATCAGTAACTAGATTACTCGTGCATTATAAACAAACTCCCCTTAACAATAACATGCTGTTGTTTTTTTCTTTGCTTGAAGTAATTGCATGTAAAAAGGAAAAATAAAGTTAAGGTTTTAATCTCTGTTTCCATTTTGTGGAATATTCCCACAATGCAACATTTACCGAAATCCATGCAAAGGTTTTACTTTACTGCTGTGGTGTATTTATGCTGCAGTATTTAGAAACATAGAAACAGAAACATAGAAAAATGTCGGCAGATAAGAACCTTTTAGCCCATCTAGTCTGCCCAATTACATGGATACTTTACCTGGATTTATCTTTTGTTTAGGATAGCCTTATGCCTATCCCATGCCTGCTTAAATTCAATTACTGTTTTGGCCTCTACCACTTCAACTGGAAGGCTGTTCCATGTCTCCACCACACTCTCAGTAAAATAATGCTTCCTGATGTTACTTTTAAACCTTTACCCCTCTAATCTAAGACTATGTCCTCTTGTTTTGCTACTTTGTTTCCGTTTAAATATACTCCCTTCCTCTACCTTGTGGATTCCCTTTATGTATTTAAATGTTTCTATCATATCTCCTCTGTCTCGTCTTTTTTCCAAGCTGTACATGTTAAGATCATTATGCCTTTCCTGGTAACTTTTCTCCTTCAAGCCGTACACCATTTTAGTAGCCCTTCTCTGAACTCTCTCTAAGATGTCTATATCCTTCTGGAGATACAGTCTCCAGTACTGCACACAGTACTCCAAGTGAGGTCTCACCAGTGCTCTGTACAGTGGCATGAGCACTTCCCTTTTCCTACTGCTAATACCTCTCCCTACACAATCAAGCATTCTGCTAGCATTTCCTGCTGCTCTATTACATTGACTACTTACCCTTAGATCCTCTGAAATAAAAACCCCTAAATCCCTTTCCTCTGATGTTGAGGTTAGGACTGTATCAAATATTCTATATTCAGCCCTTGGGCTTTTACGTCCCAGGTGCATTATCTTGCACTTATCCACATTAAAACTCAATTGCCACAGCTCCCACCATTTTTTTAGTTTACCTAAATCATTTGTCATTTGGCTGATCCCTCCAGGAACGTCAACCCTGTTGCAAATCTTTGTGTCATCAGCAAAAAGACATACCTTTCCATTAATACCTTCTGCAATATCACTAATAAAAATATTAAAGAGAATGGGTCCAAGTACTGACCCCTGAGGTACCCCACTGGTAACAAGACCTTGCGCCGAATAAACTCCATTTACCACAACCCTCTGTTGCCTGTCACTCAGCCACTGCCTAATCCATTCAACAATATTGGAATCCAAGCTTAAAGATTGCAATTTATTGATAAGCCTTCTATGCGGAACAGTATCAAAAGCCTTACTGAAATCTAAATAAGCAATGTCTACTGCACCACCTGTGTCTATTATTTTTGTTACCCAATCAAAAAAATCAATAAGATTAGTTTGGCATGATCTCCCTGAGGTAAACCCATGTTGTTTCAGATCCTGTAATCGATGTGTTTTTAGATGTTCAACAATCCTTTCCTTTAACATTGTTGCCATTAATTTCCCCACTACTGACGTAAGACTAACTGGCCTATAGTTCCCCGATTCCTCCCTACTACCCTTCTTGTAAATGGGCACAACATTTGCTAATTTCCAGTCTTCTGGGACGACTCCCGTTAGCAAGGATTGGTTAAATAAATCTGTTAACAGTTTTGCTATTACATCACTGAGCTCTTTTAATAATTTAGGGTGGATCCCATCAGGCCCCATTGACTTATTTGTCTTTACTTTAGACAGCTGCTGTAGAACCTCCTCCTCTGTAAACTCATATGTAAATATCTCGTTAGTGTTTCCTCCTAACTGAGGTCCCTTTCCTTCCTTTTCTTCTGCAAAGACTGAACAAAAATATTCATTGAGGCAGTCAGCGAGACTTTTATCCTCTTCTACATACCTTCCTTCCTATGTTTTTAATCTAACTAATCCTTGTTTTACTTTTCTTTTCTCGTTTATGTATCTAAAAAATGTTTTGTCCCCCTTTTTTACTGACTGAGCTATTTTCTCTTCTGCGTGTACTTTGGAAGCTCTTATAAATTGCTTTGCCTCTTTCTGCCTAATCTTATAGGTTTGCCTATCTTCTTCACTCTGAGTTTTTTTATAATTATTGAATGCTGTCTTTTTGTTCTTCTCTATTTTGGCCACTTCTGCAGAGTACCACAGTGGTTTCTTCCCTTTTTTGTTTTTGCTAACAAGCCGAATGCAATTGCCTGTGGCCTTCAATAATGCTTCCTTTAAATAATCCCATTTCTCCTGGACTCCCTTTAAACTCCTCCAGTCTGATAATGACTCCTTCACACAAAATCTCATTTTAGAAAAATCTGTTTTTTTAAAGTCTAAAACTTTTGTTTTTGTGTGGTGCGGCTCCATCCCTGTAATTATATTAAACCATACTGACTGGTGATCACTAGATCCCAAATTTTCACCTACAACAACATCCGATACCAAACCTCCATTTGTGATTATTAAATCCAATATGGCCTCTTAACGGGTCGGCTCCTCAACTACTTGTGTTAGAGATAATCCCAGTAGGGAGTTTAGAATATTTGTACTCCTGGTGCACCCAGCTGTTTTGGTTTTCCAGTTCACATCAGGAACAGTAACAGTTGATAAGTCGGCAGAAGGTCTGTTGTTCTCCAGGCTACCTGAGATAAGAGCTGACAGCTGAGGTAAAACAGGGAGTTAAAACGATTTCTAATCTACACCCTATACTTTGTGGCTGTGATTTACAGATATTGCCATGGGGTATGGGTATACATGGAGGAAATGTCATAGGTTATGAAGAGAAAAGTACAACAGTAATAGCCAAGACAAGTCACATGCGCAGGTAGCTATTTTTTTTGAGGGGATGAGATCTGGAGGCATTTTGTAATTGTAGAGTCCCTGACAGCTTGTAAGAGGAGGTCAAGTGTTACTACAACTAGTAGTGGAGATGGAGAACAGCCCTGTCTAGTTCCACTGTAAATATTAAAAGTGGTTGAAGTAGAATTGAGGGGCTTAAGGAAAGCATTGAGGGAAGTAAATTCTACAGAAATAACCTAAATGAAAGATTTAGCGAATACAAGTTTTTGGAGAGTGGTGAAAAGGAAGGGATGAAGAAGACCTCATTCCTCATTTAGGGATAAAAGAAGAGTAGGAGTTTTTATGTTTTTTGGCTACAATCCATTTCTTACTGGTGTAGAATGCTTTTTCTTCATTGTCAGAGCTGTTTGATCAAATGATCCTCCGAACCGAATTTGAAAAATGTTCCAACTCTGATGTTTCTTCTACTCAACTATTGGCCTAACAATCCCTGCAATTCTCCACCAGTTCACCACTTAATAAATAACCCCTATAGTGGGATCAGAGGATCTCGCCAGAGAAGTAAGGCAGTCAATCCTGGAAATTAAATAAAACAGCCTGTCCATTGGCCAACATTTCAAGAAATAGTTACATTCATATGGATATATTCCTTCATTTAATACCATTTTTTAAAATCTTTTTCAGACTTATTTTCTCTGGGTGTCCAGTAAACACTGTGTGCAAATACACACTAATAGTTCCAGGTAAGAATATCAGCTTTCGTCAGATTACTTTTTGGGGTCGTCAACCTTACTGAAACGCCGTAATCTCGTATAACGTACCTCTGTTTGCCTTCGATTAAAAATATCTGAACTGAATAAGCCTTTGAGAATTTGTAATAATACACCGCCTGGTCAAAGTCACACATTCTAAAATTTGGTTGGGCAGCCTCTTGCTTTGATTGTGGCATGCATTCGCCGTGGCATCGTTTCGATAAGCTCATGCAATGTCACAACATTAATTTCCGTCCAGAGTCTCATTAATTTGTGGCCAAGATCTTCTATTAATGATGGGAGAGTCGTAGCGCTGCGTAAAGTCTTCTCCAGCATATTATCCCAAAGATTCTCAATGGGGTTAAGGTCTGAACTGTGTGGTGGCCAATCCATGCGTGAAAATGATGTCTCATGCTCCCTGAACCACTCTTGCACAATTTGAACCCAATGAATACTGGCATTATCGTCTTGGAATATGCCCGCTGTGCCATCAGGGGAGAAAAACCCATTGGTGGAAAAACCTGCTCATTCAGTATATTCAGGGAGTCACAAGACCTTATTTATTGGGTACTTGACACTGCTGACCCTAGATCTGACCAACTGAAGCCACCCGAGTTCATAAGAAGCATGTACGGTACATCAGTACTTAATAGTACCGGCTGGGTGGAGTAGAGGTAACATCACTGCTCTGCGTGGAGAGAGCCTGTGGAGACATGGGTTCAATCCCAGCAAGAGCACCTCTCTAGTAAGTGTCCTTGGGCAAGACACCAAACTGTACATACTCGCCACCCAGGACATACAGGAAAACGAGAGAAATCTCAATGTATCCTTCCTGGTTAAATCCTTTCTCAAATGTGTCTATCCAACCACTGACATTTTAATCATAAAGGTAATCCATTTAGACAAGCCCTGGGTAGATTATCTGTCAAGGATCACCTTCAGCCCATCAGCATACAAAATCAAACCAAATTCTTTGATGTATATTTAAAGCATTTTTCCTCCACAGATATGGCCTTATGCTGCTACTCATCACTAATCTCAGTATCTGGATGGCTGCGGTGAGCGATGAATCTGTCCACCAGACTCGTGATCTAGAGGATGAGCACAACGACATAAGTGTAGCATTTGGGCATCATGAACAAAAAGGCAAGTAGGTTTAGTTGTTGCTTTATGGTATGAAATATTGAATTAGAAAACAGTGCTATATATAATTTTTTGTCTTTTTTTAAAATAAATTTTGCAGATTCTGGAGGAGCACAAACATGTCGCTGCAGTAACCACCTGTGCCACATCTTCCAAACTGGATACTATTACCTTTACCCATTTAACATCGAGTACAGCCTTTTTGCTTCAGCGATGACATATGTCATGTGGAAAAACGTTGGACGTGAAATGGATGATACTACGCCATGCCACCAACGCTCTAACCCATGTTTTTGTTTCAAAACGGTCTTCGTTGGATTGCTGCTTGGAGGTGGGGTTCTACTGGGAGGTATTGTGGCTCTTGTTACCTACAAGGTTCAAGTAAACAGCCCAGACATGATCTACCAGGCACATGTCATGTTCTATTCTTTTAATATTGCGGCTCTTAGCCTGATGTCCATTGGATCACTAGCTGGCTCAATCATATACAGGTTTGACAAGAGAGACATGGATGGCCATAAAAACCCTACTCGGACACTTGATGTTGCTCTACTTCTTGGGGCTGCTCTTGGTCACTATTGCATTTCTTACTACTCCATAGTAGCCATGTTAGCCACTAGTCCCAGTGAACTACTCAATGCTCTGAATCTGATGTACTCAATACTCATGATCGTGCAGCTCACACTTCAGAACACTTTTATTATTGAGGGATTGCACAGAAGACCATTCCAAGATGGTAAAATGTCCGAGAATGGAATCGTATATGCAAATGAGGCTGTGACTTCATCGTTACCTGAAGAATCGCATGGACCTACAATCCAAACCTCAGATCTGATGCATTCCCGTGATCACATGCAAGACATACCAGATCCTCCATGGAATCTGAAGAGACGACTGGTTCAGGAGATATCCCTTTTTCTACTCTTGTGTAACATAATAGTAAGTATAAAGATACTTTATAATTTACACTCTTTTGAACAAAGTACTGAGAAATATGTTTTCATCCCGATAGACCCAAGTCTTAAGTTTATAATATTTCCCAAAAAATACATTCGCTGAGCAGTGTGGATTTCATAACAGAACATATTTGTTGGTTTTGATGACATTCAAACTTACAAGTACAGCTTATTCCATGTACAAATCAAGGCCCTCACAATCAAGTAGTTAATAACACAATTTTTTTATGACTCGTCTTCTTTTTCATCAAATCCTAACACTAGAGGACACTCTACACACCTTGAACCACTGTAGCTATTTAAAGTGGTCAGCATGTGTGGAGTGCCCCCCCCCGCCCCCTGCCTCCAATGAAATTTGGAAGAAATTGCTGTGTGAAGCAGAGGAGTATCCCCCCTCCTGCACACACCTCACCAGGCAGGATTTTGAACTTCTTGGCTACTGGTTACCAAATTTGCCACGATGATGTCAGTGCACTCTGCTGTCACGGTTCCCGGATCCCACCACGCAGTCCTTAAAGCCCAACACTCCACAGAGCCCAAAAGCTACCAACAGGGTAGCCGTAGAAGAATCCCTAACTGTCTGGTCCTTAGAATTGGCCAGGTATACTAGCTAGACAGAAAGGGTTAATCAAAGACAATGTCGTAATACAAAACCAGGTTAGCAACACGGGGGTAGTCAGACGAGCCAGAATCAGGAATACAGAGTACAGAATAGTCAAATGGAATAGCCGGGTCGATATCAGTGCAGAAGCGTAGTACAAGAAAATAGTCTAGGGCAATGGAAGGCAAAATAGTCAGAAAACAAGCAGAAGTCAATAACAGGTTAAATCACAAGAGAATTCAGGTACAAGGAGCTCAGGTATGGATAACCATGATCTGGCACTGATTAGAAGGAACTGTTGGTTTTTAAAGACCTTCACCAGACCGCGCCCCCCTCTCAAGCCGCACCTTATGCAACCACCTCCCTGCCTGTTTCAATTTAAACCGGGTGTTGGTGAGGGAGCAGCATCAGATATGCTGCCCTCAAGCACACCGGAAAGGCTGGAAGCCCCCAACGTTACATCTGCTTGCTGACATCATCATTTCTCTGTATGCTCGCCATAGTGTCCTGTGAGTAACTAATGGATTGGTTCGGTGCATGTGCGCACAGCTCCAACTCATCTTTCTCTGCAGGTTCGGAGAGATGTCCACTTTGCGTATCCTACCCATCGCAGGTTGCATAGGTATGCAACTTCCGTTTCTAAAAAAATTGATTGTAGGAACCTCCACATTTTGGAAGCCCTCGGGTAACTGAGAAGAGAAGCACGAACCAAGGGACAAAAGATGAGTGTTTTAACTTTAAATAAAAATTTCGAAAAAATTATTTGGCAGATGCTGTCAGCAGCTTCATCAGGAAGGGAGTAGCTGTAGGTATACACTCATGGCTCGTATGGTATACTCTTCTCTGTAATGGCTCCATTAAGCTAAAACCTTATGAGACCTGAGCAGGAACAATACGTCGGGTCACAAGTGCTGCTGCACGTCCTCCGTAACCTCATAAACGTTTTTTTTCCACAAAAACTATAACCCATACACAAAATAATCGTCAACATTTTTTTGGAGATGATTAGTTCCCAACCCTAGATCTAATATGCGCAATCCTCCTCCATTGTACCTTGTGTTAACTCATTCACTATATACTGTGTTGTAGTTCTGACTCACTTCTTTCTAAGTAATCTTAATCCTGAGTTGCCTGGCCTGAACTTTGTCTCACACCTGTAATTATAGGGTTTCCTAGTAGAATGTCAGAAAGTTCACATTTTAACCCCTTCACTGTGGCAGACGTGTAGGGAATCATGGGATTCTCGCACTATATGCGGAGGATGTTCACCGCACGTCTTCCGCTAAGCGGGCTTTGCTCGCTATACTCGCCTCTCGATGCAGCGATCTGACATTATGAAGTCAGAAGCTGCTTTATACCTCCCTCCCCACGCACTGACGTCATTGCGGCGGCCGCGATGATGTCCGTTTCAGGTGCCTCCGCCCTGGCAAAGCTGGAAGAGCGTCTGAAAGGAGGAGGGGTTCTTCGGATGCCTTTCCCTCCTGATCGGGAGGATTTACAAGAGAAAGAGAGGCATCGCTGGAAAGGGAAGGTAGCAGTCGGCTCTACCGGGCTCCTTTCAAGAGTTTGGCCCAATTACAACTGTATTCTTCATGACTGCTGTAGATACACTACTATCTCTAAGTACTTTGAGCAAAGGGCCAGGAGAGCCATAAGCGGGTGACAGCCCATGATATGTTAAGGGGTGGAGTGGCTCAAGGGGACCCTGACTCTTACCCAACAAAGTGTAACTCGTCAAAGTGCCTCAGATGTAGGAGTCCCATCATGCCACCCTGGACTGACCTATTGGGATATTGGGTAATTTCCCAGTGGGCCGCAGCATCTGGGGCTGATAAAAGCATTCTGGCTGATCACTGAGCGAGTGATTAGTATGGTCTGCACCAGGTAGAGGTGTGGAGCGAACACTCTCCCACCAGGAAACACATCTAATCCATCAGGGGTTTGTCTGTACTGGTATTTGTATGACAACCTGAAAAACTGAAGATTCAGGTATTTATTATTTAATTTGTAGGTAAAAACCTTTTTGATATACAAACAATTGGAGTGTGACAACAGACAGTAAAAAGAAATACAACCTCTAGATATCTCAGACGTCTCTCCCTAAGGCGTCTTGACAATGTGAATGAAATAGATATGGAAAAACGGGAATCTGTAGAGGTAAAAAACAACTCATAGCGCATACAGATATAAAAGGGATTGTACAAGAGATGCCCCTGCTAGGATAGCACATCTTTAAAACTTATCGTCTCAACGGAGATTTTTTACACCACATCTGCTGCTCTTAGAATATTCGGTCTGGAGATCCTTGCCGCCGCAGGAACCACCAATTACCATCCAGAGTCAATACAGGATTTTATTCAAGGTGTATAAAATAAACATAAAATGACATAAAAACAAGGATCCAACGCGTTTCGTGCGATAAACGCACTTCCTCAGGGATAAAATATTAAGTACAAACAATGTGTGACTGATTTACAAAGATCTCCTTTTAAACTCTCCATTTGGAGCGCCAATACGGCGACTTCCGGTCCCTCCCTTTGGCGTGCGTTCCACCTTTGGAACGCACCGGAAGTGACGTATCGCCTTTTTTCCGGAAGTGATGTGTCGCCGCTCCTTATTCCTTCTATGGATCTCAAAAGCGAAACCGCTTCATCTCGGCGGATCTAGTCCATTGTCCACAAACTCCAGCGGTCCTTAATATAAATTCAGATAGTTCATGTGGATACGTTCCACATCACATCGGCGATGATATTATGGAGAGTTCGAAAAAAAAGGAGGAGGGAAGGAGAAAAAGTACTGATAAATAAAATATATAAATGCAATCAAACCAAAAAACGAACAAAAAACAGAAAAAACAGAAAACACCAAACACAAAAAAAAAGGGGTATAACAAGACATAATAAAAACTTTTTTAAAAAACTTTTTTAGAGACAATTCTTAATATCCAGGTCCACATTTAAACCACCTAGTTTCCACGTACCTAATTTGTATATCCACTCCATTTCTTTTCTGGCTAGAAATTTGGAGTGGTCGCCACCTCTCTGATCGTTCTTAATTAAATTGATACCTAACCATTTTAATTTATCTACTGTAAATTGCGGACAATTATTACAATGTACCGGTACACTGTGGTTCAGTACCTTTCTTCTAATATTACCTAGATGTTCCAATATTCATACTTTGATTTCTCTTTTAGTTTTACCTACATATTGTGCCCCACACGGACACTCTAGTAGATAAACCACTCCTGTGCTATTACAGTTAATAAATGATTTAATGGAAAATTCTTTCTTAAGTAAACTGCTCTTGAAATTAATTGTTTTTTTATCTTGATACTGGCATGCTTTGCATCTACCGCATTTATGAAAACCTATTGGTTTATCTATTTGGAGGAATCCCTTATTAATCTCTTTCTTTTTAGGAAGAAAGCTTGGAGCTAATTGACTCTTTAAATTATACGCTTTTCTAAAGATGACCATAGGTGACCTTGGAATATCCCGAGCTAGAATAGGATCTGCTTGCAGAATATGCCAATGTCTAATTAAGATTTGTTTAATCTTATTGGCATGAGGGTTATATTGGGTGGTAAACGCATACTTAAACCTTGCCTCTTCTCTGAATCCTACCTCTTTATTTTTCAATTTCTTAGATGTTAACCAACTTCTTCTATCTTTTTGTTCCACTTTTACCAAGTCTCGTTCTAATTTCTTTTTTTCATAACCCTTCTGATGGTATCGCTCAAGAACTTTATTACTTTGTTTGTGAAAAACCTCTTGTTCAGAACAATTTCTTCTAAGTCTAATCAACTGGCTCTTTGGTACGTTATCTAACCATTTAGCTGCATGAGAACTATCTTTACTTATTACTGTATTTGTATCTGTTTTTTTGAAAAAAGTTTTTGTCTCTATTTTCTCATCCTTAATGTAAATTGTAAGATCCAGAAAGTCTATAGTTAAATTGCTAATATTGGAAGTGAATCTTAAATTAAAAATATTATTGTTTAATGAATCGATGAACTCTCTCAGAGAGTTCTCATCCCCCTTCCATAAAATTAAAATATCATCGATATAACGCCGCCAGAGGATGAGGCAGCCCCCGGCCACGCCAGACCACACATGACTCAGCTCCCACCTGTGCATGTATAGGTTGGCATAACCCGGGGCAAACCTCGTCCCCATGGCGTTACCACAAGTCTGTAAATAATATTTATCATTAAACAAAAAATAATTATGTTGAAGTACAAATAACATAGCTTTAGACAAAAAGGAAATTTGTAGGAGGGGTAAGCTCCCATCATCTATGAGGCACTCAGTGACCACCTTCATCCCTTTGTCATGCGGGATTGATGTATATAATGATGTAACATCAACCGTAGCCATAATCAGATCTTTTTCCCACTTAATATTCTTCAACTCTTTTAACACATGACCCGTATCTTTCAAATAAGAGGGAATTTTTTGAACCACTGGCTGTAAGAATTTGTCAATATATTCTGACAAATTACAGGTCAAAGAATCGATGCCACTGATTATAGGTCTCCCAGGGGGGGCAGTGATGTTTTTATGCACTTTAGGCAAAAAATAAAAGATCGCTATCCTACAGTGGATGTTTAGAAGGTACTCATATTCTTCCTTCCTTAGAATACCTCCTTCCTTCCCTTCATTTAGCATTATCCTTAGTTCCTCTAGAAAAGTAATAGTAGGATTCCTAGCCAATATGCGGTATGTATCTTTATCACCCAAGAGTCTGAATGCTTCTTCTATATAGTATGCTCTTGACATTATAACCTGCCCTCCTCCTTTATCTGCTTGTTTTATAACAAGATTATAATTTTCTTGAAGAGTCTTACAAGCTTGCCTTTCTTTATAATTCAAGTTATATTTAATGGGACGGGATTCTAGATCTTCCATATCTTTTAATACAAGATTAATAAAGACATCGATATTATGTCCCTTCTCCCATATTGGGAAGAAATCTGATCTCCTCTTTAACCCGGAATGTATAAAAGTGTTTGTCGCTGTATCTATCTCTTGGACCACAGTTACTGGTTTCTTTAAGAAAAAACGCTTTCTAGTGAGTTGCCTCAAAAACCTTTGTGTATCTAAAAACAAAGGGAAACCTTTAATGGGTTTAGTGGGGGCAAATTTTAAACCCCTACTTAACACTTGTAATTCTTTTACAGATAAATTGACCCCTGATAGATTAAAAATACCATTACTTTCTCCATCGGATTTATTTTCTTCTACTCCTGTTCCTCCTCTGTTTCTGACTGGTCTACCAGAAATCTTTTTTTGGGAGGTTTTAGTAGAGAGAATGGATTCTGATGTGTCCAATCTTTTATTTGGGTAAGATCCCAATTGATTTTTTGGGACTGCCCCAAAAAAGCATGTGTATTATCATCCTTAGATCCTTTCCCTTTTCTCTGTTTCTGAGGGACTAGGGCCCACCCTCCCACAGATTCATTTTTCTTTTTTTGGTGCAGAAATTCTTCTTCACGTTCTGGATAAATCTTTGGTCTAGCTCCTTCAGGAGCTATTTTAGGGTTAGTCAGTCTGAAATCTTTTTTATAATCTAAAACTCTATCCCTCTTATGGGCACTATATGTCGGGTAATTCCCATTCTTATAATATTGAGAACTCTCTTGTCTATTTTCATACGGTTTTCTATTATTATTAACAAAATTTGTTTTATAGAGATTTAGTTTTTTATATAGAAAATTTGCTTTTCCTTCTTTATAATCATTCATATCGCTTTTAAATTTGTCTGCTTTCCTTTTGGACACTATATCGTCCACTTTTTTAATATTAAGTTTCAGAATTGTATATTTAGCTTGAACTTGTATAGGTTCATCCGCCTCTATTATTTGTTTTTCTACTTTATCAATATTCTCTTCTACTTTTTCTAATGTCCTTTTTTGATAATCAATTAAAGATTTAATCATTTTAAACGAACATTCGTTAAACGCCAATTGCCATTCCCGAACTAATTGTTCATCTTCCTCGCCATAAGCGAGTGTATGATTAATTCTTAAACCTCTAGGGATTAACTCAGATGACACATATTGCTCTATTGATGATATTTCCCACTTTTAAGTATGCGTTTACTTAAGTATGGGTGGTATTTCCCACATTTTAAGTATGCGTTTACCACCCAATATAACCCTCATGCCAATAAGATTAAACAAATCTTAAATAGACATTGGCATATTCTGCAAGCAGATCCTATTCTAGCTCGGGATATTCCAAGGTCACCTATGGTCATCTTTAGAAAAGCGTATAATTTAAAGAGTCAATTAGCTCCAAGCTTTCTTCCTAAAAAGAAAGAGATTAATAAGGGATTCCTCCAAATAGATAAACCAATAGGTTTTCATAAATGCGGTAGATGCAAAGCATGCCAGTATCAAGATAAAAAAACAATTAATTTCAAGAGCAGTTTACTTAAGAAAGAATTTTCCATTAAATCATTTATTAACTGTAATAGCACAGGAGTGGTTTATCTACTAGAGTGTCCATGTGGGGCCGTGTAGGTAAAACTAAAAGAGAAATCAAAGTACGAATATTGGAACATCTAGGTAACATTAGAAGAAAGGTACTGAACCACAGTGTACCGGTACATTGTAATAATTGTCCGCAATTTACAGTAGATAAATTAAAATGGTTAGGTATCGATTTAATTAAGAACGATCAGAGAGGTGGCGACCACTCCAAATTTCTAGCCAGAAAAGAAATGGAGTGGATATACAAATTAGGTACGTGGAAACTAGGTGGTTTAAATGTGGACCTGGATATTAAGAATTGTCTCTAAAAAAGTTTTTTAAAAAAGTTTTTATTATGTCTTGCTATACCCCCTTTTTTTTTTGTGTGTTTGGTGTTTTCTGTTTTTTCTGTTTTTCGTTCGTTTTTTGGTTTGGTTGCATTTATATATTTTATTTATCAGTACTTTTTCTCCCTCCCTCCTCCTTTTTTTTCGAACTCTCCATAATATCATCGCCGATGTGATCTGGAACGTATCCACATGAACTATCTGAATTTATATTAAGGACCGCTGGAGTTTGTGGACAATGGACTAGATCCGCCGAGATGAAGCGGTTTCGCTTTTGAGATCCATAGAAGGAATAAGGAGCGGCGACACATCACTTCCGGAAAAAAGGCGATACGTCACTTCCGGTGCGTTCCAAAGGTGGAACGCACGCCAAAGGGAGGGACCGGAAGTCGCCGTATTGGCGCTCCAAATGGAGAGTTTAAAAGGAGATCTTTGTAAATCAGTCACACATTGTTTGTACTTAATATTTTATCCCTGAGGAAGTGCGTTTATCGCACGAAACGCGTTGGATCCTTGTTTTTATGTCATTTTATGTTTATTTTATACACCTTGAATAAAATCCTGTATTGACTCTGGATGGTGATTGGTGATTCCTGCGGCGGCAAGGATCTCCAGACCGAATATTCTAAGACCAGCAGATGTGGTGTAAAAAATCTCCGTTGAGACGATAAGTTTTAAAGATGTGCTATCCTAGCAGGGGCATCTCTTGTACAATCCCTTTTATATCTGTATGCGCTATGAGTTGTTTTTTACCTCTACAGATTCCCATTTTTCCATATCTATTTCAAAAACCTTTTTGATCCAAGGAGAAATCTGACTGTCATCTGGGGTCAAGAAGGAATTTTTCCCCAGTGTTTTGCATATTTGGAGAGTGCTTCAGACTGGGTTTTTTGCCTTCTTTTGGATCAACTCAATAGCAGTATGATGTATGAAAGACTGACCTTGATGTGTGTCTTTTTTCAGCCTATGTAACTAGGTAGCTGACACCAGCAGTGGTACTGCCTCTGGTATCAGAGAGACGTAACCTTGCACCATAGAAGTAAATCATACTTATGTTGCTGTAGGAACAGCAACTAAAGCGAGGCTGTTTACCTTGGATGTGCCTCATTATGAGGAATTTGGTCCAGGAATGTTGATGGAATGCTTATCAGGCAATGGTTCTATTTTTAGTGGTCGGTGATGTTATTACCTGCAGTGTGGGGTCAGTATGGAGAGTCGTATCACCATGATTCTCACACTCCCACACTATCTAAATGTAGGTGTAGTAGTTGTAGTAGGTGTAGTTGTACTTGTCTCTGTAGGTGTTGCTCACTCCATCAATCTTGCTACAATGTATCTCCCTTGAATTGGTTACCCCTCAGATTTCCCAGCCAAGGGCCGTCACAAAAAACATATACATTTATAGAAAACACAAAGACTAAGGTTATCTTTTTAACAAAAAAATGTGGTGAATTCAGGCGCTTCCTTCTGTAGAATACGGATGTCTCTCAAGTGGGGCAAAGTTCTTATTCTTAAGTTCACTTTAGCAAGTAATATTCTTCAACCCTCAAAGAAAGCAGAAAACATGGAGACATAGTGTAACTTGCTTATCAACAGAGCTCCCCAAAAAGCATATAGAGGTTCAACTCACGTGTTGGTGTGTCACAAATCGGACACTAGATGAAATGAGCCACCTTTATGTTATGGAGATACCGGACCCCCCTCTGGTGTCTTATCCAGGGTATTCCTTCAGGAAATAAAGTACAGCAGCAGGACCATTAATATAGATTTATTAAATAAAATCGATTAAAAGAATAAAATGACGCCGAGACGCGTTTCGCAATAAAATTGCTTCCTCAGTCAGCAAAATTGAATCATTCAATTTTGCTGACTGAGGAAGCGATTTTTATCGTGAAACGCGTCTCGGCCTCATTTTATTTGTTTTTTGTATATAATTCTTCTAATTTTTTGTTCAATTTTTTTCTCTCATTTTAGACTCTGTAAACTCGCTTAACACTGGATTTTGGCAGCCAAAATCATCGTAAATTAAATTTCATTAACCGGTATTATTTAAGAATATTAGAATATACCAGCCAGACATTACTTGAATATCTAACAACATAGGGTTCATATTAATAATCAATAGCTGGTGTTTACTCAACGAACTTGCCCCTGAATTACATCAATTAGTGTATGTGTTTAGTCTGTAACTAAAATTCAGGAATTCAATATCCCTAATCGATGTAGGCACCATGAGGGATGTGGAAACCAGAGTCATTAGAACTTCCATAAATAGCCAAATACTCAGAAAACCCAAATAATCCTTCAGTTTTAGTTCACTTTGCAGATGGGCTCCACAATATGTTCCTAAACCTACAGTACATTGGATAATTCAGCTAATGTACTCTACGTAGCCATCAGAAATCTTGGTGCCCCTTTGAGAACCACAGGCCGGGACCCCCCCATTCCCGCACCTATCATCTTCAGCAAATTAAAACATTTTGCCTCCTCCTCTACTTATCTTATTTTAAAGGGAGTGGGTAAAATGACTGGTGAACCAGCAAGGAGATAAAAAGAGGTGTCCCTGGTGGAAAACTGTTCACGTTGCACCACTACCTGGTGTAGACCATACTAATTGCTCCTCAGAGATGAGTCACAGTGCTCCTACTTGCCCCAGATGCTGCGGAGCACTGGGAAATTTGCTAGTATCTTGCTGGGCCAGCCCTGGCTGGCATGGAGGGCAGTGGCGTAGCGTGGGGGGGGCCCCGGGGGCGGCCACTCTGGGTGCAATTTTCTTCGGAGTGCAAAATTTCAAAAGAAGTTTGAACCACTAATATTTTCCAGCAGGGATCAGCGAGGTGTCCGCGAGAGGCCCTTGCACGGGTAGCCGCCAGTTTTGTGGCGCCAGCGGTGATTTAGCACTCAGCGTCCGGAAGGGAGGACCAGGGCAGAAAATTCTGGTCCTGTCCTGACTCCTCCTTAACGCTGACATGAGTCACGTGAAGCAGTGCAGCATTATTCAACGGAACACCCTGTACCACGTTTGTCAGCCCCCCCCTAAAAGCTCTGTGCCAGCCCCCTGCCGCTGGCAGCCCTGCAGTTGCTGAACCGTAAGGAGGGAGGGAGGCGCCTGCCCTGCAGCACATTTAAAATCCGGTCCCCACTAAGCTCCCTGGACAGCTTCCCCCCCCCGGGCCATCAGCAACTCCACAAAGGTAGGCAACACTGTTTGACACCAGAGCAGCGTGACCAACACACAGTGAGGAGGTACCGGGGGTACGGGGAGAGGGTGACTGGAGGTTCGGGGAGAGAATGACTGTGGATACTGAGAAAGAGTGACTGGGGGGTACTTGGATAGAGAGAGAGTGACTGGGGGGTACTGGGAGAGAGTGACTGGAGGTTTGGGGAGAGAATGACTGGGGTACTGGGAGAGAAAGAGTGACTGGGGTACTGGGAGAGAGTGACTGGGGGTACTTGGATAGAGAGAGAGAGTGACGGGGAGTACTGGGAGAGAGTGACTGGAGGTTTGGGGAGAGAATGACTGGGGTACTGGGAGAGAGTGACTGGGGTACTGGGAGAGAGTGACTGGGGTACTGGAAGAGAGTGACTGGGGGTACTTGGAGGGAGAGAGTGACTGTACAGTGTGAGAGTGTGTAGAGTGGAACTATGCTAGGGTTTACTGGGACAGGGTGACTGGTAGCAGTGGCGTAGCGTGGGGGGGCATGTGTGTTTCATTTATTTAGTATATCAGTATTTTGTTAATATACATTACATGTGCTTGTAGGGTAAGGGGGTCAATACTCTAGTGGTGGAAGAGAATCCGTGTGTGTTACCGTGTCCACAGGTTGGGGGGGCTGCACAATTCTTGCCTTGCCACGGTGCCAACAACCCACGCTAAGCCGCTGATGGAGGGTCCCATACACGTGTGGAACTTAGACAAGCTGCATAGGGTTTGTAAATCACAAGCCACCCCTGGAGCCACTGGGCCCGTGAACATATCATAGGCTGTCATCCCCAACCCCCCCCCCCCATGGTGGCTCTGGACATACTGTACTTGGCTGAACCTGCAGAATATGTCACTTATATGTGCTATATGTGGATTGACCAGCAGAAGGCACCCCCTACCTGCATGTCAAAAACACTACATTTAGTGTAAAACTGCTGTTGTGATACTGACGGTGTGGAGAGGTAGAAGTGTGTGCGCTCAGTTTATAGGGTTAAAGGGCTAATTTTAAGGATTTCTTCCTGTAAGTGTGCCGCGTAATGATGTTACCCTGAGCATCTTGTTCAAAAATGATAACCTCTTGTAGAATTTTACAGATGCTGACTTCGGTTTTTTTAGAGTCACCACTGCTTTGCTACACCATTTCTATTTCCATTTAACCCTTTCAGGCCCACGAAGCCGAATTTGGAAAATAAGAATGAAATATTATTTATTAAATCTATATCTTAAGACGTGTAACACATTAATGCAATTTGTAAAACTAAACTGGCTTCAATCCAGGGGTCAAGTCCTAGAGGAACACGCAGGAACACATTTACTCCACTATTTATGTAGAGGGTGTTCCCTGCGGACCCATACACTATGAGGCTCGCATTCAGGTGTTCAATCATACCTTTCCTTGTTAACTTCTATATTTATTGTGCCTTATCATATGATATATTTTTGGTAAAATCCATATATATATATATATATATATAAAAATAAATATATCAGGTTTCAGTGTGTGTGTGTGTTTGTGTTAAGTGCGAGATGATGATAATTGCTAAATTGGGAGACAGAAATCTTGGTGAGTTCCCACACTTCTTCTTTTTAAGACTCAACCCCTGTTTTCAATCTGAAAAATGTGATTTCAGATTGAACCCACGGCGCATAAAAGAGTTAAAACAACATCTGTCAATCAGTCTGGATAAGGCTGTCTAATAAGAAATATTTATAACCCTTTCCTGTTTCCTCTTATCTCTCCATAGCTCTGGCTCATGCCCGCGTTCGGCGCTCGCCCGCAACTGAAGAACAACTTGGAGCTGAATTTTTACGGAGTCGTAGTATGGACAATAATCACCAATATATGCTTACCGTTTGGAATTTTTTACCGAATGCACGCCGCTGCCAGCCTACTAGAAGTGTTCAGGATGTCTTAAATCGTTCTGACGTGTGAAAAGGGCATTCACAGCCATTAATAAAAAGAAGACCAAATGGCAGAAGGAGAAACACTGAGATAGCAAAGATATAATACAAACAAACTAGCCAATAAACCAACAACAAGTAGGACGGTGGCGCATATGCCAAACCGAAATATGAAACCGATGTATGGATATGTATGACGCACTTTACGGACACATACTTTGATGATATCATTGTCCCACGTCATGTTTTCCGCAAACTTTCAGATCCACACAAGACAAATTTTTTTTCATTTATTTGACTTGTATATGTACCCTCCCATTCTGATAGATTTTGACGGACACAAACAGCTGAGGAACATTTTGAACTATGTCTTATGGTTTCTGTCTATTGTGTACATCTGCATGCCTTACCTCGTACTTTACTTTTTTCTATTCTGTTCATAATCCCATGTTTAATCCTTTCAAGACTCTTTTATCTGTTGTGTTAGATCAGTGGTATTGTTCATATTAGGAAAATTTATGTAATTATTGATTTATTAAACATAAGACAGGTCAGTTGTACATTGACTGAGCTAGCGCTTGGAATCTGGATACGGCCATGCGGAATGAAGGTCGCGTTTTATAGTTTATACCTTTTTAAATCTGAAAACATATATACTTTATAGAATATATAAATACATAAAGGAAATGAACATGTTTGTAATTTATTGCATAAATGTGTGGTGGTGTTGCGCTAGAATGAAAAAAACCATATGGCTACATGGCTATAAATCCAAGATACCGCATATATGTTTAATCATAAGAAAAGAGCAAAGTACTTAAATTTGTATGGATTTCTCTGCCACATATCTTGTATTTCTCCCAGGTGGTTTATAATTCCTGCTTGCACGGGGAAAAAGTTCATGCACAACCGCCTCTTCAATCAGCAATGTAGCCTCTCAGAAGACCATACGGTGTACAGGAAGTCAAAATCTCCGAAAACATACAAGAGAGAAACTTCAATAGTGTTATACCCTTTATTTAATTGGTCACCTGCTAAAAACATGTAATTCCGTACAAAATTTTGAGTGGGCTAGTGAGACAATCTCACCCACTACACAAGCAATGTATATTGCAACTAGAATCTCTCGGTATGCATCCGTAGTGGTGTCTAGAAGGCATGAATCTGTGGTCATTCAGTGACGTATCGCTGACGCGTTTCGTTTTGCCCACGGGGCTTCATCAGAGCATTGTAATTTATTGTCACTAAAAATATAAATGTTCAATGGAATGACTTTATCTGGCGCTGCTCGCTAAAATTGAATCGGGTTGGTTGTATATATCACATACACCAGGGCCTGTCTGGGAGATTATGCCTTTGCGGATAAGTGGTACAGATAAATGGTACAGAATGGAGATATGTCAGCATGTATCAGTGTCCGTCTGGGCGGATTGTGTGTCCACGCAGACAAAATAAAGACAAGATAAATGGTGATAGTATACAAATAGGAATATAGTAAGCTAAGGTGTATTCTAATTATGATGTTGTGTGCCCGTCTCTGCTGGGTTATTAAAAGACAAATATAAATGACATTGCCTTTAAATGTTCAAAAGTCCATAATGTCTTTATATCCGCAAGGGTACTGGGTGGAGTTTCTTTGTTGATCCTTATCCCTCCTGGGGTCTTTGTTCCCTTTAAGCTCCGAGATATAAACAGAGACAAACGGCAAAGAAAATCGTGCGAACTGTCATTAAACAATTGTCTGGTGGAAGTAAGAATAGCTTCACTTACATGGTCCAGAGCTACATATAGCTCAATGGTCTCGCGTTGTTAGCCCATAAAGGTGGCCAAACATCCCTTCTTTACACTGCTCCTCTTCCTCTTCCTCCTTTGGTAAAGGACCTCCTTTTCGCACTCACATAGATCTCAGGGTTTCCGCTGGCAGGTGAATGAGGATAGTGGGAGACGTAGTGTATATAGGTATGGGATTTATTGGGTTTAGTAAGGTAATTACAGATTAAAACAATCTAAAATATGTCCGGTGAATCGGGGGTTCTACAGGACGCGTTTTTCCAGTCACAATGCTGGCTTCATCAGCTGTATAAATATTCATAAAATTGGGTTGTGTGTGTTTTAGATAGTATTATGACCATGTCTAATCATTAAATATATGGATAAAATATTAATCGATATGATTTGGAAAAATTAAGTTCAAGAGGCCAAAGGTTGGAGAACAAACACATTTAAACATAGTTCAATGAAGAAAAGGCTAATATAGAAGGAAAAAAAAGGTCAAGGGAAATGGGAAGGCTAATAAAAAAGTGGTACAATGATAAGAAAACGTAAAATAGTTACCAGAGACGATTAAACCCCCTGTCGGTATTCCCAAATGAGGCTCGGGATTAACTTTTTGTACCGAAAGCGGTATCCCCGATCCACACTCCGGCTGGATACTTACATGTCCCTGCGCTCCCTCGCTGACCTCCGCATTCTCCTCCAGCCGATCACGGCGTCACACTTCCTGGTTCCCTTCTGGCGAGGAGGGAACCAGGAAGTGTGATGTTGTGATTGGCTGGAGTGTGACTGCGGGGGACAGAGAGGGAGCGCAGGGACATGTAAGTATCCAGCCCGAGTGTGGCTCGGGGATACCGCTTTCAGCAGTGAAAGTTAACACTGAGCCACACTAATACCGCTAGGGGGCCAGATTAATTGTACCGATTCCGACATATAAGATATGTCAGAATCGGACCGCCAGGGAGGTTAAAAAGAAGGTACTGTTTTTCCAGAGTAATGCCAGGAATGATAGGGAGAGGCCTTTCCTGTTATTCGACAAAGATAGGAGAGACTGGTCGCATCACCAGACACAATGAAGGAGCAATTTGACGGTGACAAAATGATGTCTCATGCCCCTTTAATCACTCTTGCACAAGCAAGAGCCCGATGACTGAGCCCGATGACTCCTGGCATTGCCATCTTGGAATATGCCCACTCTATATAGGGAAGAAAAAATCCATAGATGGAAAACCGTGGTCATGATTCACAAAGAGTCATAGTCATGATAATAAATGTTGGGCGTATCCCAAAAGAAAAAGTCAAGCAGGAGAAGCCTCATCAAAGCTCACCAATTATTTTGTCATAATGACTAGACATGTGCACAGCACAAAATTTCGTTTTGAACTAATGGATTAGTCCTAAAATGCAATTTATTTAGTTACTGAAGAAATTCGTTTTCAGTTCTTTAGTATGAAAACTAAATTCATTCATCCGAAAACCAATGGATACAATTACTATTGTAGTGGCTCCTCAGAGGGCTGAGATCGCTGCTTGTTACAGTATCTCTCACTCTCAGCACAATGTGGGCCATATTACATAGTTGTGCTAACATAACCAGAGTTGTTGTAAACTTCCCAGAGCCATTATAGCCAATGGAGGTTTTTAGTTTACAACAGCTCTGGTTAAGTTAACACCAACATTGGAATACTGCCCCGTGTCAGGCAAAGCTGTTACAGTAACTGACTGCTGCTCATCACAGCGCTCAGAGTTTCAGTAAAACTAGTAAATAATATTTTCATATATAAGAGGTTAGAACAATATTATTTCCTTGTTTTAATGAAACTCTGAGCACTGTTACAGTCAGTTACTGTAACAACTGAGCCTGATACATTGTACGGAGAGATAATGTAACAAGCAGCCGATCTCAGCGCTCACAGCCACTGGATTTAAAGGGCTGAAAAAAAAGGATCCTCTCTGTTTAATGTTTAGAACATCCTCCTGCATTAATTAATACCCCTCTCTGTATAATGTATACAACATCCACCTGCATTATTAATACTCCTCTCTGTATAATATATAGAGCATCCTCCTGAATTAATTAATGTCCCTCTCTGTATAGAACATCCTCCTCAATTTATACCTTTCTCTGTATAATGTATATAACACCCTCCTGCATTAATACCCCTCTCTGTATAATGTATAGAACATCCTCCTGCATTAATTAATGCCCCTCTCTGTATAGAACATCGTACTGCATTGGCATGTGGAGGGTGCAGATCTTCGGATGTTGCGATGTTGCGTTCTTCATTGCTGGTCTCCTTCACTCAATGTAATATCACAAAAAGGACTGAAACTAAAATGTAGTGCATTTTATTTTAGTTTCTTTTGTTTTTTGTACTGAGCAGTTTCGTTTCTCTTGAGTCATACTAAAACTAAATTATCCCAAAATTCTGACTAAATCGTTTTAGTACTAAAACGAATGCACATGTCTAATAATGACATTTAAGTCCCTTTCCTAGAAACCATTGGTTTTAGGTCACAATTAAGGCTTTCTTTGCACACCAATCATGCTTCCAAATCTCAAAATTAATGATAAAAAAACAAAAGTATGTATTTTTAAAGTGTAGATGTCCAAAAGTGATCATGTGGCAGTGGAATGCTGAGCTGGGGTGCCAGGAGAGCAAACACCCCAAGCCACAATTCACAAAGGGTGGCAGTAGGCACTTGTTGCGCATGTGTACTTCCTGTTATGCCGACCTGTGTGCACATGTGTGGTAACATTCTCATAAAGCATACGCAGTGAGAGCTGTAAGCACTGCACCGTGAGGGGCAACAAAGCATGGTACGCATAATGTGACTTCCACATTCTTTACATGGCCATTCATTCAGAAATTTTATCCAATTTTTTTCTTGCATTTATCTCAAAACGACACAAAAAAAATTGCATTCATAACATTATTTTTCTATGCCTTTTGTATATTCTTCTGCAGGAAAAGTGAATAATTTGTATTAAATTACACACACTCAACAATAATACAACATACCTTTTACTTTGTTTAATTGGGCGCATTGCAGTTATAGGGTCAAACTGTGAAGGAGCTCGCTTTAGTTTTCATATATAAAATTTTTGGCATTTGTTTCAGTCGTCCATTCGTTTAATTGTCAGCAGAGCGGCAGTTCAAAGTTTAAATAATCCACACAGAACTATACGTTTTTAGATAGCTACTTGAGTTATTTTGTAGGGGGTATTTCAATTATTTTTATTCTTGTCATTTTATCACCAATTTCTATCAAAATTTACAGTGATGTTCTTTCCTATATTTTTGACATGTTGCATTATTTGTTTGGATCATGTGTTCAAATTTTGGGCTCGATTTTAATTTGTCCGGTAGCAGAAAATCGTCACCTTTCTCGGCCACATTTTAGCTATCTTTTGGTACAGTTTAAATTCATGTTTACCAGCATTTTAAATCCTGACAAAAAATCAGCTCAAATATCAACGTATATAATATTACAAATATCAATATTCAATTCCAATTTTATCGCTCAGCTGATTTTTGAAGGAAAAAAAAATACAAATGCGTTGATAAATGGATTCGCAGGCAGGGAAATAGAGTTTTTAAACATCAGATTTTTCTAATGGCGAGGTTTATAAAAAACTCTGTATGATGGTGGCCGAAAATAAGCCTTTTCAACTGTTTTACTTGGCAGCATTTTTTCTTTTTATACTTTTTGGACCAGCAGCAATTTTTGAATATCGGCTCCAGATGAACTTTTTCAAATCAATCAGTCGATTGTTTTGAAAAAATGGCCGATATAATTAAATTGAGTCCATAATCCCATTAAATCTATAGTAGTAGATGTTGTACAAACCCTGTTCATGCAGGATTGCTTTATTTAATGTCCTGTCACCTTAAAATATTGATACTCTACTCTAAGGAGGATAATTTTGTCTGCAGCTGAAAAATGAATGATAAAAAAAAACACCAAGATCAACAAAACTTTATAATTACATCCCATACAAAACACTTCTAAATCAGTGTGATAACACTGGAAAATCACATGTAATCCTATATATCTTACCCAAAGGTCTTTTACTGGGTAATTTGGTAATCAGAAGCAGGGCAGCAAACAGGGGGCGACAGACCATGATGTGTTCAAGGGCCCATTGGCTCCAGGGGGCCCTGACCAAACCCTGTTCCGCTTGTTTAAGTGACTGTCCCTCCATGCCACCCAGGACTGACCCACCTAGATAACAACAAAGTTCTTGTTGGGCCGCAGTGTGGCAGACTAGATCTGTATTTCTATCTATATAAGGGTCTGCCTGTATATATGTGTCTATCTGCCTGAATATACATATCTCCTCCATATAGAGTATATTCATATTTGTGTCTGGCCATTTGGTAAGTGTATCCCTGTGTTCACAGCTGAAATGTAATTAACATGGTTAGCTTTCTCCCCTGGGGAGAGGATATAACACGTAACTGTAAAAAGGGAATTTCTTTTGTACACTAACATAGAAAATCACACCTTGGCAGCCAACTCGGCACCAAGAGATTTGGACACAATCTTCAAAGACAGGAAGCACATCCTTGATCTCTAAGGGGGGTCTGGAGGGAAGAGGGACGCCTTTGGGCAATTAAAGATTAATTGACATGCGCTGTAGCAAAGGGCATTCTGGGAAATGTAGTGCTGGACACTGGGCCATTTGGGGGTGGGCTGGAAAGATCAGGAAGGGTATAAATTCTGAACACTGGCCATGTGCTGGGGCTGATCACTTGGGGTACCTTCTAAAGAGGACTGATTGGTCCATGTTCCTATCTCCAGGCTCCAGGAGGCACTGATGCCAACTACTGATTAGTCCGTCGTAAGTAAGGCTCTGTGATTAACCCCTTTTCTTTGTATTTGCTGTGTAGTGTGTAATTAATTGATTCATTCTAGTTATAATTTTTGATGTAACAAAACACTGTGATTTTTCTATCATAAATAAACAGAAAAGTATTTAAGTTTTGACTCTGGCTGATGAGATCCACGCTAACTAAGAGATTGGGAGTATTGCTATTTGCTTTAAGCTCGGTTATATATAAGAAATTGCGTGTTGCGGTCGTCAGGAAACGGCAGGGAATTGTGGGATCTGTAGTCACTGTCTGAGTCTAGGATAGTGTGGCTGCTAAGCCCTGCGTCTCCTGTTGCGACGCGTGTAGTGTCCATGAGGACCGGTGGCAGCGTTACTAATAGAATAAGAAAGTGAGCTTCAGGATTGTGAGAGACGTAGTTAGTACGCGCTTCAGGAGAAGACTTGTACTGCATTGCAATTCTGGGAGCAGTATATCGCGCTCTACGTGCCTGTTGTGAGAGGTAGTGTGGCCGGGACGGGTAGAGAAGCGAGCGTGATTATCTGGGTCTAGGATAGATAGTGCGCAGCTTAACCCGGCGTCTTTGCGCAGCAGCGCGCGTAAGGGTCCATGACAGCAGCATCTGGGGCTGCTAATAGGGATGAGCCGAACGCCCGAGTGTTCGGTTCGACTTCGTTCGCGAACAATTTCAAAAGTTCGAATTCGAACACGAACCGATCTCAATGCAAGTCAATGGGACTCGAAAGTTCGATTTTTAGAGTGCCCTCCAAGAGGGCATATATGCTAGATATTTGCCATAAAAGGTGTATGGGGGTCCGGGTAGTGCCCTGGGGGACAGGAAACAAGGACAAAAAGTTTTAAAAAAAGTTTTTAAAGGAACAGTGAGTTTTCCATGAAATAAAGGTTAGGAATAAAAATGAAAAATTCCTTCAAATATCGTGCCTAGGAGGTCCCCATAACCTGCCCGTGAAGTGGCGGATTTGGAGGATGCATAGAAACCTTTAAAAACAAACAAATGACATTTCAAATGACGGTAAATGGTTTTCCTTTAATCTATTCATAAACAACTGCTTGGGGCAGCAGCCTGTATGAAAAGAGGAGACGTTTTAGGACCCGCAGAACAAGAACTTGTGGAAGAGTGCAGGGTTGGACCCTGCGGTCCAATATTAAAATGATATGAATCTGGTACAGGCGTCACTGCACCCAAATATTGTGCCTTTGGTGGCAGCAAGTGCCTTCACACCGTAACCCCTCTGTGGTATTGTGGAAGAGTGCAGTGGTGGAGGTTTTTTTTTAATGCAGAAGAGATCCCCGATCTATTCAGTTACATCAGCAGCTATAACAAAACCGGGTCAGCAATGTTTAGGCACTTGTACTGCGCTACTGTATATGGTAAGAATCGTCGCACACCAGTAGCAACAGGAAGCAAACAGAACAGGCAGGGAATACACAGAGAGAATAGTCAAATGGCAGGCAAAGTCGGCAACAGATCGGGTCCTCAGAACAAGCAGGGTCAGTAACAAGTATACAAACTGATTCGGTAAGCTAGAGATGAATAAAGGCTGAAACACACTGAGTGTGTAGCGACGCACAGCGTAGTGTAGCAAAGAGAAGCAAACATTTTGCAGGCTTGACTTCACTCCGCTCCGCCTCGCAGCGTGTCTACACTTCATTACGTTTGCTTCTCAACGCACTGGACAGGAATCCACTAACTAAATTAAAATGTACACACAAAACCGTTTTATTTTCACAAAGCACATGTTATATAGGCAAAAAAAGTTTCTACTCAATAAAATATATCAAAAATTACTGTTAATTTAATAGGAATAGTATAAAAATATAAAAAAAAGGTAACCCCTGATCATATATATTATAGGGACATGGAGCGCTGTGTATAAAGTAGGGATGCATTGATACCACACACAGACATATACGTATATATCAACACGCAGATATACAGTATATATACACCCACCCACAGACCTCAGACCATATAACCTCAGCCGGGTTAGCCCCCCTTATCAAAATTTTCGAACAAAACTTATGCAGTTGGTTAGAGCTTTGTTAGATCAGGTTAGATCAATAAATGTTTGCGTTAGATCACACATAGAAAAAGAGATATTAACAATTATTGTAAGGGGGGCTAACCCGTCATCAGCCCCCCCCTTATCAAAAAAATTACCAAACACTTAGCTATTTTGGTGGCTCTACGGTAGATCAGGTAAGATCAAGTGGTTTTAACGTTAGATCACCCATAATTACTGAGTTATTAAGTAATTAATAAAGACGGGGTATCCCCCCTCATTAAATTTTCTGGGCAGAAACCATTCAGGCTTATAGATATTTGTTAGATCAGGTAAGATCAAGTGGTTTTAACATTAGATCACACATAATTCCTGACTTATTAAATGATTAATAAAGACGGGTTAGCTCCCCCACCATTTAAATTTTCTGACAAAACAACATTCAGGCTTATAGATATTTGTTAGATCAGGTATGGTCAAGTGGTTTTAACGTTAGATCACACATAAATACAAAGATATTGAACATAAAATACAGAGATTTTGACAAGTCTGGATATATATATTTATAAGAATATAGATCTATATCTTATATATATATATATATATCATACCTGCCCTTACCTTCCCCTATATATCTGCTAAAGATATACACACAAAAAAAAACAATGCCTGAGACCCTGCGCAGCCCACATGCCACCCCCCTCTACCTTTCTGAATGTATCTAATATATATAATTAAATACATCCAGCCGGGTAGAGAAAGAAAAAAAAATAAGTTTTATGTTCCCGGGGACATTTAAAAAATGTCCTCGGATTTTATTTTTTTTAGAAATGTGTCACCTTACCTTAGCCTGGTGATCAGTGGTGGCTCCCTGGATCCTGGTTGTGGGGGGGGGTCTGCCGTGGCCGCAGGTGCAGTGGCTCTCTCCCTGCGCTGCCTGTCTCTGCCACATGTACCCGGGCGGCTAGCCCGCACAGTCGCAGCTCTGTCATCCAGCAGCCGCATGCTCCTCAAGGGGATCCTTGGGAGGCCCCAGCAGGCTGCCCTCTACAGTGCCTGATTAGAGGGCCGTGTCTGCCTGATGTTTTAGTAACAAGAATGTTTTATCCCATAGGCTTCAATGTTAAAAATATTCCCGTTTTAATTCAATATCTAATAAACCATTGCTTATAATATTCTGCAGTAAAGAGTCTCTTTATTTCTAGATTTTTTAAAGCCTTTTTTATACTTTTTATTTTTTAAAAAAATTGAACTTTTTGTGAACGTCCCAAAAAGTTCGAAGTTCGCAAACTGTCAAACAGCCGATGTTCGATGCGAACTCCGAACAGATCCGAAACGAATGCTCATCCCAAACTGCTGACCAGGTATGCAGAAGAGGAGCCAAATGTTTTCTTATTAATTGGTTTACTGAATTGGGCTGCTGAGGAAAGGGGGGCCCAACCAGTGGTTCAGTAAGGGGCCCTGTTATTTCTGATGGCAGCCCTGATCAGAGGTTAGCTCAGAGTGCTGTCTCGTAATACGGTCTCCTTCCAGTTTTGTCTGTCTGTCCTTCTTTGTTTCTCTTTTGTTCATTTTTTCATTCATCTGCTATCCTTTCTTTCCCATCAATACCCTTTAATTTTTCCATTAGCTCTGCAGGATGTATTTACTAACTGGTCAAGGTGGCCAGCCAACTGGTATATCAGTAGTCACTTGACCAGCCCAATGACCTTGCTTAGCAGGTTCTGGTGGTAAGATCATACTGTTATCAGTTGGTGGTATTATTCTTTTTTTGACTGATGTAGAGGGGAAAATAAATTAATATGAAAAACATTTTGTCCGTCAAAATGCTGGACGTCAAAAGTGCAGTCCATCTGACTTCATTCCATCACTCACACACAAAGCTATGCGGACGTTGCAGAGACTGTGCACTTTGTGTGTCCGTTCTAGCGGACTTACATTCTTGCCTAACCTGCTTCTGTTTGCCGGGTCCATTATGCGTACGCAATTCGGTGCGGACGTACTTCGTGTGTGGGATCCATTGGTCATAATTATATGCTATAACGGACGTACAAATGTGCGGCAACATGGACGTGATGAGTGCACTCATCTGACACGAGCCTTAGGGTGTTTTCCCTTTCCAGATTTATTGATCCGTAATGTAATGGAACACTCTATCATCCTCACCAATTTAGTTTTTTAAAGTGGTAGGATGTGTAGAGTCTCCTCTCCCCACTCCCTGCTGCCCCAAACTGGCAGAAACACTGGGTGAAGCGGAGGAGTTTCCTTCACTCACCCAATGCCACCAGCAACCGGGATTTTGAATTTCCTGGCTTCCGGTCACCAGAGATGATAGCGAATGTTCTTAGAGAGGCATCCAATGAATCAGATCTGCATATGCGCGGTCAGCACTTACCTATTGTTCTCCTCGGTCACTATGCAACTTGCGTACGGGAAGTGCGCATGTCCGTACCGGTGCACATTTTGTAGTTCCAATGCTACGCAAGTTGCGTAGGAGCAGAAATTGCATTGTAAAGCTTCAGGGATTCCAGGTTTGGGAGTTACTGACCTGAAGAGGAGGAGTTGCATGTGCCGGGGGACAAAAGGTGAGTAAAATCATCCAAAATAATAAAAAAAACAATTGGGCAGAGGCTGTCCGTTGCATCTGCCCAATTATATGACAGCAAACAAAGGGAACTCTGTTTTCAAATTTCAATCCCTTTACTGCTTTAAATGCTTTCCTTGTCGCGTCATCGACAGGAATTACAATAAATTAGTTTGACAGACGGGAACGAATGGCGTGAAAAACTATTGTTGCAAAATTGTTCAGTAAGCCGCTGTTTCTGTCATCTTTTTTGATCTTTTTGTATTATTTTGCTGCCACCTAATGTCTATTTAATGAAATGTTCACAGTACCTAGTGCACCACAATCATTTCTTCTTGAGGACCTCTTTCAATTAATAGCTTAGTGGAAAATAAATTGCAAACTGCAAAACCCTATGTATTTTTGACATGCAATTAGCCATGATAAAGCACTTCAGCTCCATGCAAAGGTGTCGTTAGCTGAGATTTCGACCAGGAACCAATTGGATTCATGAAATATTGTGTAGTCCAAGTGACTGATACAAGTATCAGACATAGGATTTTGCACATTTTATCATTGAAACAATTCCAGGTGCCAGAAATTGATAGTGACAAGCTTTAAATTACTATCACATGATGACTAAATAAGAGTCTCAATTAATCAAATTAATACATTTATGGAGGGGGGCACTTTCAATTGAAACGCTATTGGAGAAAGACCCGCTTCCACTCCGACGTTCTTCACTATAAATTTATGCTCCAGTCCTACAGCTCTGCCCTTTTTCTAGCCAAACTCTTGCAAAACTGACCAATGAACCTTGTAACTGCTAAATCTAATGGGTGCTACTCTCTGCTGATTCTTCTTGACCTCTGCCGCATTTGATACAGTTGACCACTCAATCCTCCCTCAAACTCTTAAAGATATAGGTCTTCAAAGTACTGCTCTTTCGTGGTTCACTTCCTACCTGTCCCAACGATCGTTTACTGTCTCATTTTCTGGAAGTACCTTCTCCCGGCAGCCTGTGTCTGTTGGGGTGCCCCAAGGTTCAGTACTGGGCCCTCTTTTTTTTCTTCAATCTACACTGCCTCTCTAGGCAAATTGATCAGCTCCTTTGGATTCCAATACCACCTATACGCTGATGACGCTCAAATATACCTCTCCTCCCCTGATCTCTTTTCGGCTCTCCTGGATCGAGTCACCGACTGTCTCTCTGCCGTCTCGAATTGGATGTCTTCCTGCTTCCTTAAACTCAATCTTGCCAAAACTGAAATTCTTGTTCCTCCCTCCAAGAAAAACCCAATACCACCTATCTCTCTACGAGTAAATGGAACGCTCATTAGCCCGACGCCTCAAGCTCGCTGCCTTGGTGTCACTTTCGATTCCGACTTAACGTTCTCTCCCCACGTCCAGACAGTGACCAGATCCTGTTACTACCAATTCAAGAACACCACCTGCATCTGTCCCTTTCTGACACAAGATACCGCGAAGGTGCTGGTTCATGCTCTTGTCATTTCACGACTTGATTACAGCAACTCGCTCTTTATTGGCTCCCCCAACTCCCGTATTGCCCCTTTGCAATCTGTAATGTATGCAGGTGCCAGGCTTATTTTTCTCACCAGACGCACCTCGCGTACCTCCCCCCTCTGCCGGTCCCTCCATTGACTTCCTGTACGTTTCAGGATACAGTTTAAAATACTGATGCTCACGTTCAAATCGTGCAATAAGTCAACCCTTCCCTACATGTCTCTGTTACTCCGCAAACATGTCCCATCTAGACAACTCCAGTTGGCATGTGATCTCCTCCTGTCATCTGTCTACACCTGTACTGCCAACTCTCGCCTCCAAGACTTCTCAAGGGCAGCTCCGGTCGTGTGGAATGACTTGCCTCGCCCTATCAAACTCTCCCCTGGTCTCCAGGCCTTTAAGAAATCCCTCAAAACCCATCTCTTCAGATTAGTGTACCACATCACTGATGCAACTCCTCCCTCTGGTCACCTACTCACACATGATTGAAGCTGCTTGTATGGCGCTACCATTCCCAAACCACTGGCACTAATGATCCTGCCATCCAGTAAAAGTCCACTTGTCTTCCTCAACCCCAATCCCTCTAGACTGTAATCTCCTATGAGCAGGGCCCTCTACACCTCTTGTTTCCATCCTATCTCCGTTTATCTGTATCTTGTTCCCTTTGGTTATTGTAAAGCTCTGCGGAAACTGTTGCCGCTATATAAATGATGACAATAATAATAATAATAATAATTTAAAGAAAAGCTCAAGAATTCGGAGATGCATGTGGTGATGATAATATGAATTAACAATAATGTACACAACCCATTACATGGATAATATACAGTCAGGTCCAGAAAAATTGGGACATCGACAGAATTCTAACATCTTTGGCTCTATACACCACCACAATGGAGTAGGAATGAAACAAACACAATGTGCTTTAACTGCAGACTGTCAGCTTTAATTTGAGGGTATGTACATCCAACTTAGGTGAACGGTGTAGGACTTACAGCAGTTTGCAGATATGCTTCCCACTTTTTAAGGGACCAAAGGTAATGGGACAGAATAATAATCATAAATCAAACTTTCCCTTCTTAATACTTGGTTGCAAATCCTTTGCAGTCAATCACAGCCTGAAGTCTGGAACGCATAGACATTACCAGACACTGGGTTTCATCCCTGGTGATGCTCTGCCAGGCCTCTACTGCAACTGTCTTCAGTTCCTGCTTGTTCTTGGGGAATTTTCCCTTCAGTTTTGTCTTCAGCAAGTGAAATGCATGCTCAATGGGATTCAGGTCAGGTGATTGACTTGGCCATTGCATAACATTCCACTTCTGTTCCTTCAAAAACTCTTTGATTGCTTTTGCAGTATGCTTTTGGGTCATTGTCCACCTGCACTGTGAAGCGCCGTCCAATGAGTTCTGCAGCATTTGGCTGAATGTGAGCAGATAATATTGCCCGAAACACTTCAGAATTCATCCTGCTGCTTTTGTCAGCAGTCACATCATCAATAAATACAAGAGAACCAGTTCCATTGGCAGCCATACATGCCCACGCCATGACACTACCACCACCATGCTTCACTGATGAGGTGGTAGGCTTAGAATCATGAGCACTTCCTTCCTTCTCCATACTCTTCTCTTCCCATCACTCTGGTACAAGTTGATCTGGGTCTCATCTGTCCATAGGATCTTGTTCCAGAACTGTGAAGGCTTTGTTAGGTGTTGTTTGGCAAACTCTAATCTGGCCTTCCTGTTTTTGAGGCTCACCAATGGTTTACATCTTGTGGTGAACCCTCTGTATTCACTCTGGTGAAGTCTTCTCTTGATTGTTGACTTTGACACACATACACCTCCTCCTGAAGAGTGTTCTTGATCTGGCCAACTGTTGTGAAGGGTGTCTTCTTCACCAGGGAAAGAATTCTTCAGTCATCCACCACAGTTGTTTTCTGTGGTCTCCCGGGTTTTTTGGTGTTGCTGAGCTCACCGGTGCGTTCCTTCTTTTTGAGAATGTTCCAAACAGTTGTTTTGGCCACACCTAATGTTCTTGCTATCTCTCTGATGGGTTTGTTTTGTTTCTTCAGCCTAATGATGGCTTGCTTCACTGATAGTGACAGCTCTTTGGATCTCATCTTGAGAGTTGACAGCAACAGATTCCAAATGCAAATAGCACACTTGAAATTAACTCTGGGCCTTTTATCTGCGCATTGTAATTGGGGTAATGAGGGAATATCACACACCTGGCCATGGAACAGCTGAGAAGCCAATTGTCCCATTACTTTTGGTCCCTTAACAAGTGGGAGGCACATCTGAAAACTGCTGTAAGTCCTACACCGTTCACCTGAGTTGGATGTACATACCCTCAAATTAAAGCTGACAGTCTGCAGTTAAAGCACATTGTGTTTGTTTCATTCCAACTCCATTGTGGTGGTGTATAGAGCCAAAGATGTTAGAATTGTGTCGATGTCCCAATATTTATGGACCTTACTGTATGACAGATTACATCAAATAATGGTACAATCATGTCATAAACTGTTTTTAGTTGAGATAAAGCAGGAGGAACTAAAAAGCAATGTGATATTGTGCATGAGAAGAGCAGGTGTACTCAATTTACAGCTACGTCCCCTAAAGGCAAGGGACATGGCTGTGGCAGCAGTTTCGACATTACTGTACAGTGGAGGAGGACCCAATGGTTTTTGGGAATAACTGCAACTGTAGTTGGTGGGTCATACCATTACCAACCATATTACGAATGCCTTCCATCATTCACAAAAGGTTGTTGAAAAGTCCTTTGAGTGCCTGCTGGCACAACAACATTGCCTCAACACTTTTGTTCATGATTGGTTTTATGGTTCCAAGATTATTTGGGGCTTTCCTCTGTTCCTGGACAAGTTAGAAAAGCATTGTGTACATTTGGGATTCTGCATTCTATGTAGCATATTCTATGTATTGATGAAAATGTCCCATGACTCCTTCTAATTGCTCTCTGCAGTGGCATGGACCTCTGGTGAAGGTGGAAGAAGTTGTTTGGTGGATGGTGGCTGCAAGCATCAACAACACATAATAAGCACTATAGGGTTTATTCAGAGACCGCCGATCTGGCCCCGAAATTGCACTGAATGGTGAATTTTCCCATACGGTGCAGTTTTTTGGCCATTCGGCTATTCAGAAAGCAGGCAGTTTGCCAAATTTTGCCTGCAAAACTGCCTGCAAATACGGTGCCTGTTCGACGGCAGGGAAAGTCACCATAGAGAAGCAATGATTGTTCTATTCAGAGAACACTGAACAGCGGGGAAATGTCAATGAAATGCCCTGATGTTCGGTGGTTTCATTCAACATGTTTAATATGGCAAGCCCTATAGACTTCAATCTTAAAAATATTCCCGTTTTTTTCCAATATCTACTAAATCGTTTAGAGACTTTTTACTGCAAATTAAAAGAATATTTATTTTATTTTTAGGATTTTTTTAGGCCGTTTTTGGGATTTTTCGGCAATTTTTTTTTTTTTAATAGCATTTTTTTTTTAGTGTAACAGACCTTTTTATTTTCAGTCATAGGACCTTATTTGTTAACTCCAGTCATCTTCATCCAGTAGTTGTTTTGCAAACCGCATTTAAAATTTGGCACTTTTTAGGTTTTTTTGCCCTTCCAGCAGCTTGTTGGCTTTTTTTCTGCGGTGGTCAGCCCTGTGTTCGGCGGCTCGTCGAGTGCGTTTGGTGGCTGTTCGGCGTGTTTGCGGTGGCTGTCCGGCGGGTTTGTGGCCGTGACTAGCGGGTCTTCATTGGCTACCCGGCAGGTTTGCGGCGGGGTGGTGGCGGCGGCGTTCGGCGCCTGATTCGCTGCACTTTGGAGACCCTGCTGAAAATGCTAAATTCATCGCAGGGTCACCGATTCGGACTTGCTGAAAAGTGCGGCAAATCGGAGAGCACTGAAATGTCACTGACATTTCGGTGCTCTCTGAATAACTCTGTATGTAGCGTGGGGTCCCGGACCCATGTGCAGAATGCTCCCCTCAACGTCAGTATCCCGAAGGAGTACTGATTCTGGCCCAAAACCAGAGCTCCTTGCAGGGTGAAAACCAAACTGGGAATGACTATCAGGGTTAGTCAAAGAGAATCAAAAAGTCACCGCACGTTCGGTGACTTTTTGTTCTCTTCAATTCAGTGCGATTTGGCGATCCCATTTCGGCGACCTTGCAACGTATTCAGCAAACACCACAGGGCCGTTGTAGTGCAGGGAAAAGCATCCGCAAACCCGTCAAACACTCACCGCAAAATCCGGCGAACACACGCCGAAACACGCAAAAACATCTGGATTAACCCCGCCGAACGCGCCGGAGAAACCTGAGCAGGAGCCGATTACAGTGCGGAGCAGCCGCCGGAAAAACCCGACAGCACAGACGAATGGAGTGAGAAAAAAAAGCCGTACGCTTGAATGTTTGAAAAGTAAAACGTTGTTTGCGAAGAAACTACTGAGCGAAAATTTCTGAAATTTACATATAAGATCCAATGAATGATAATAAAAAGGGCTGTTACAAAAAAAGAAAAAACGATTTAAAAAAAAAAGCAAAAATTTTTCGCAAAAAATGCCTAAAAGATCCTAAAAAGTCTATAAATAAAGAGACTTTTTACAGCAGAATATTATAATCAATGGTTTATTAGATATTGGATTAAAACAGGAATATTTTTGTGAAAGGATTTTACCAGGAAGGATACATTGAGATTTCTCTCGTTTTCAAGTATGTCCTGGGTGGCGAGTATGTACCGTCAGGTGTCTTGCCAAGGACACTTACTGGAGAGGTGCTCGCTGGGATCGAACCCATGACTCCACAGGCTCTCTCCATGCAGAGCGGTGACATTACCTCTACTCCACCCAGCTGGTACATTGAAGCCTATGGGATCCTCCTGAATAAACCTGTCGAATGAAACCATGAAAGGCAGGGCATTTCGGCAACTTTTCACTGCTGGTTTTTCTTCTCTGAATAGCCAAAGCATTGCTTCTCTATGGGGATTTCACTGCCCTCGAACAGGCACCGTATGTGCAGGCAATTCACTAAAAATTTGGTGAACTGCCTGCTCCCTGAATAGCCGAATGGCCAGGAAAGGTAACCGTATGCTGAATTTCAGCGTTCGGTTACCTTTCGGCCTCAATTCGGAGCTCTTTGAATTACCCTGTATTTTTACAGTTACAAATACAGAACGGGGGAATGTACAGAAAAACAATGGAAAACACACCCCAGCATTTCCATACTGCAGAGACTCTCAATAGACTTCCCCCTCGCACACACCCACACCCTGGCGAAACAAAGGCTAATGAAACGGTCAGGGAGAACTCGTTTAAGTCAGTTCCTGTGGGGGGGGGGGTGTTGATGGAAGCAGGGAAAGACAAATAAATCCATTACTTAGAGATTACACATAGGAAAAACAGCATAGTATGTACCACAGGACACTCTACAATGAATACATAAGGGAATAATAATATAACACATAAATCAGGGGATATGGCACAGAAAACACAAACACCCTGGACCTAGAAATGTGACTCCAACATAGGAGAGGGCTGGGAAAAAATATAAAACATCAGACCTGCACCTCCCAAATGCAGCTCTAGGTCCATATACCTCCAGTCCAAAGTGACTACCATCACACACTACAAAATAAATTACATATAAAACATTAGGAAAGACACACACATCAAATTTATCCTAAAAATAATATCGAAGGGTTTGTGGTAGAGGGGTGATTACTGGTTGCAGGACTAAAACAATTTTATGAAAGCAAAATGAATAAGTAGGGACAAAAGTGGCCAGCTCTGAGTCCCCACTCAGTTCTCATAAGGTTGTAGGCTGATAGGTCTATTACAGAGAGAATATTGCCGTATGCAAGTCAGACTGCTATCACCTCAAATGGTGGTTAGAACTAAAATGCCAAGGAGGTCTCCCCTACACAAGCGATCAAACAAACGCTGACAAGTTACAGGTTCATGAGGGGGGAGATTGAGGGTGGTGGGGTAAAGGTGGTATAGTGGGTGCTAAGGAAGAAGAGGAAATAGGTAATAGTAGGGGGGAGATGGGGAAGAAAGAGAGAGTGATGAGGGGAGGTGAGGTAGAGAAGATAGAAGGGTGAAGAAGTAATACAGAAGATATATGTTGACTGTATAGAGAAGTGGTAATGTCACTGCCATGTATAAAGAAGACCTGTGTTCAAATCCCTCTTAGGCCTGGTTCCAGTGAGTAGACGAAACACCTTGGCTGGTGATTATATATAGCAGCATACCTCAACAATATTTAGTAAGGTTCCTTTCTTATATTCATGAGTGCCTTGTTTACAGATAGTATAAGAATATTGCCACGTGTCTGTGTGGGCTTTTTTCCAGGTACTATTGGTCTCAAGTCAACTCAGACTTTCTTTTGCCACGGAGAGACATAACCAGTTAGCAGCATAGCGGAGTACGGACACAGATCAAGCAGAAATTCTCTACTATCACTAAATCTCTGTAGATTAAGCACCTATATATAACAGCCAATCACTACAAATGTCTGTTTTTGCAAGTACTTACATACCTTGTTTTCAGATCATGAGTAAAATTACCGGTGGTGTGTATGTGCTGTACAGGAGCCGGGTAGCGCATTGGTAATGTCGCTGACTTGAAGCTGGGGGACCAGAGTTCAAATCCCTACAGCCTGGTCACTCACTTATTGTCTGGAGATTAGATTCCTCTACAAAGATCTGTTTTTGCAAGTACTTACACACCTTGTTTTCGTATCATAAATAAAATTATCGGTGGTGTGGATATTCTGTGTAGGAGCTGGGTAGCGTGTCAGTAATGACAGTGCCTTGGAACTGGGGGACCAGGGTTCCAATCCAGGCTGGCTCCCTACAAAGTGTCAGTAGCCTTGTTACCTATGTGTAACAGCCCGCCTCTACAAAGGTGTGTTTTTGTAAATTCTTACACGCCCTGTTTTCAGGTTAAAAAATAAAATTACCGGTGGTGTGTATATGCTGTACAAGAGTTGGGTAGCGTGTCGGTAAGGTCACTGCCTTGGAACTGTGCGATACAGGTTCGATTCCCAGTGAGGCCAGTCTCAATCCCAGAGAAGGTACAGATGTTGCGTGTCCAGTGTTGTTACAGCTATCTGGCTCTAGTACAGTTGCACCCATTGCCGGTAATGGGAACACATGATGATGGTTACGGTGAGCGTTACGGAGGAGGATGGATATCAAAGTGCCATCCTCAATTGGCGAGAGAGCGGAAAGGCGTTAGATTTAGACATGTGAAAAAACTTAGTAAAATATATACAGGATTTACTTGCTGAAAGGAAATCCTGTATATATTTTACTAAGTTTTTTCACATGTCTAAATCTAACGCCTTTCCGCTCTCTCGCCAATTGAGGATGGCACTTTGATATCCATCCTCCTCCGTAACGCTCACCGTAACCATCATCATGTGTTCCCATTACCGGCAATGGGTGCAACTGTACTAGAGCCAGATAGCTGTAACAACACTGGACACGCAACACCTGTACCTTCTCTGGGATTGAGACTGGCCTCACTGGGAATCGAACCTGTATCGCACAGTTCCAAGGCAGTGACCTTACCGACACGCTACCCAGCTCCTGTACGTCAGATACACACCACCGGTAATTTTATTTTTTATTCTGAAAACAGGGCGTGTAAGCATTTACAAAAATAGACCTTTGTAGAGGTGCCTAATCAACTGTCGCTCCATGGGGGAGCAGCCTGGATTGGAACCCTGGTCCCCCAGTTCCAAAGCAGTGACATTACCGATACGCTACCCAGCTCCTGTACAGCAGATCCAGACCACCGATTATTTTACTCTTGATACAAAAACAGGTCATGTAAGCATTTACAAAAACAGACCTTTGACGTAGGCTGTTATATATAGGTGCCTAATCAACAGACACTCCGTGTGGAACCAGCTTGGATTGGAACCTTGGTGCCCCAGTTCCAAGGCAGTGGCATTACCGATACGCTACCCAGCTCCTACACAGAACATATACACCACCGATAATTTTATTTATGATACGAAATCAGGGCCTGTTAGCATTTACTAAAAAATACCTTTGTAGAGTTAGGCTGTTATACATAGCTAACAAGTCTACTGACACTTTGTATGGAACCAACCTTGATTGGAATCCTGGTCTCCCAGTTCAAGGCAGTGATATTACCGATACACTACCCAGATCCAGTACAGCAGCTATAGACCACTGATAATTGTATTTATGATATCAAAACAGGGCATGTAAGCATTTACAAAAACAGTCCTTTGCAGAGGTAGGCTGTTATATATAGGTAACAAGTCTACTGACACTTCGAGGGGAACCAGACTGGACTGGAGCCCCGCTCCCCAGGTTCCTAAGCAGTGTCATTACCGATATGCTACCCAGCAGAAACACACCATCGATAGTTGGATTCATGATACGAAAACAAGGCATGTAAGGATTTACAAAAACAAACTTTTTCAGAAATAGGCTTTTAACTTATATGTAACAAGACTACAGACACATTGCGGGGATCCAGCCAGGAGCGGAACCGTGGTGCCCCAGCTCTAAGGCAGTGTCATTACCAATATGCTACCCATCTCCTGTACAGTAAACCCAGACCACCGGTAATTTTATTCATGATACGAAAACAGGGCATGTAAGCATTTTTGAAAACAGACCTTTGAAGAGGTAGGCTGTGATATATAGGTACCTCATGTACAGACACTTAGGACAATATTACAAAGTTGGTGCTAACTTTACCAGAGCTGGTGTAAACTTAACAAATCCATAGGGCCTCATTACATACTTGGTGCTAACGTTAGCGCTCACCTGCGGAGCGTAAACGTTAGCCCAAGTAGTCAACGGATATTTCAATCCAAACGCTAACGGGTTAAGTAACCCGTTTGCGTTTGGTACCTTGCGCTTCTCTGCGCGAGGTTACTGTACTTTGCGCTCCCTATACTTAACACGGGGAGTGCAAAGTGTTAATCAGCGTTAGGATTACAAAGTCCTTATGCTGATTAACGTCCGGACGCGGTTAACAAAAAGTTAAATAGAGCCAGGACTTGGTGTTAACGGATTCTGCAAAAGCGGAATCCGTTAACACCAGCCAAAAAATTAAAAAAGTGAGCAGATACTCACCTCCTGCCCCCCACAGCGTGGACCGCCTAATCAGTCCAGCGGGAGCAGGGAAAGACTGGGGGGAAAAGTCCCTCCAGTCTCCCCCTGCGTATCACTATGCTGACCGTCCGGATTTCGCAAGGCGAGATCCGGCTGGTCATGTGACCACCGGCGTCTGCTTCAATGGAGTCCTATGGACTCCATTGAGAGGATGCGCGCAGCTGTGCTTAATGCTGCCGCGCGCATACCGGGGGTTAACGCCCACAAACAATGCAGGCAGCATTTTTTGCGCCTGCATTGTAATCTAGCATTAAAACGCGGGCGCAAGGGGGAAAACTGCGGGCAGATTTTTTCCTCCTAAGCGCCCGCGTTTTAACGCTAGGAATGTAATGTGGCCCATAGACTATAATGGCTCTGGTAAGCTTACACTGACACGGACATGGGCTATGTCCTGGTAAAATATTAATAACTATACAGCACTACCCTGTATGCAGGCATGACTTAATTTATTCACCCACCAGGTGTAATTTAACTCTGCTAAACCTTTTGTCATCCAGTAGCCTCAAAGGGAATCGGTCTTTTGAACTGAGTAGGTGTGAAAGGCTTGTCCTATTCTCTGTTGGCCCTTTTAATCACAGGAAGAGAACGGACACTTTCCTAGCTGGGCTGGAGCCTACGTTGCCATAATTAAATAAAATAATCAAAGTCACAAAGCAGTTCTTTGTTCTGGGAGCTGTATCATAAAATATTTTGGGGGATAAGGAATGTAATGAGCATGCCTGGAAGTTGAACTCTGCTCTGGGAGGTAAAGGGGGCGGTCTGGACACTGTGTCCATGAATCTGAGAGCCAGAGTGTGGTTAAAAATTTGAGCTACACATCTGGCCATGTGCTTATTTTCGGGGGTCAACCTAATTGAAAGTAACTGCCGTTTTCCAACCAGAGCCCCCATGGGCAGAGATTCTAGCTTCTTGTAAGTATAGGGTCCTTTTGTTTTATTCTGTTTGTGGGTGTAAATAATATTGTAATATATTTTGATATTGTAAATGCAATGTGACCAATTTTTCTTGTCATAATAAATATATTTCTTTATTAAGCTCTGCTTTTGTCTGATATAAGAATCATGTTACCTGAAGAGACATTTGTTATAATGTTAATCAGTGTGGGGTAAGTTCAGCATACACTCTGAGTCTGCTCTGGGCATAACATACATACAGGCTTGGTCAGAAAGAGAATGGTCAGGAAGGCAGTCTGAGTCAGCAACAATCAGGGTCCTCATACAATCCGGGTCAGTAACAGAGCAATATGAATCAAATGAATCAGTGACTCGTAACACGAATAGACCAGACGATGCGGGAACTAACTCCACATCATGGTAATGAGCCGACTCGCGCGCTCTGCATTTAAGGCCGGCGGCTCTGCGTCATCATGCCGCGCCCCACCGCTCCAGGCGCACGAACGCCAGAACTCCTGGCACCCGGCCAGCCAGAGATGCTGCAGGTGCCAAGACCCCCTCTGAGGTCCTGCAGGTGCCAAGGATGAGACAGTCAGTCTACTAAACTGTTTTTGTGTGTTTAATTGGACAGGGAGTTTCAGGTCAACTTTATTTCAGATAGACAAAGTCCTGTGGTGGCAGTATTTAATTAAGGGAAGTGGGGTTAGCCATTATTTTGGGTCTAGCGGAGACAAATAGTGATTTCTAACTCTTTTCCCACTTTGCCAAGTCGCGTGCCCTTCTGGAGTGAAGTTGCTACGTGACATACGCCAGCTCTGGTTACGTTAGCACCAACTTTGCAATACTGCCCTTAGTGGGAACCGGCCTGTAGGGATTGGAACCCTGGTTGCCTTGTGCCAAGGCAGTGACATTACCCCATCTCTATAAAGCATACACAGACCACCGATTATTTTATTCATGATCTGAAAACAGGGCATGCAAGCATTTACAAAAACAAACCTTCGTAGAGGTAGGCTGGTATACATAGGTACCTATTCTACAGACACTTAGGGCCCTATTGAGTCGCCTGAGCTTTAACAGGGATGCTAAGGGGAAAAATTAGCGTCCTGGTTTCACCAGTGGATTGCGAGTTCAGCAACCTTCCCCATAGTGGCCGCTGGGCTCGCAGATGCTCAGGACAGCACTATAGCACTGTCCAGAGCCTCACCTCCATGGAGTACATCGGACTCCATTGAGGCTACTGCTGCCAGGTCACATGATGGGCAGGATCTCACCTCTTGCGAGATCCTACTGGTTGGCGGAGTGATGCCGGAGGGAGGCTGGGGACTTTTTCCCCCAGTCTCACTCTGCTCCTGGTGGGCTGAAGCGGCAGATCGGGCCACCGTTCTCGCCGCAGGATGAGAGGTAACCGAACAGTGAATTTCAGTGTACGGTTACCTTTCCTGGCCATTCAACTATTCAGAGAGCAGGCAGTTCACCAAATCCTGGTGAATTGCCTGCACATATGGTGCCTGTTCGGTGCCTGTCCGAGGGCAGTGCAACCCCATAGTGAAGGAATGCTTCGTCTATTCAGAGAACCAAAACCAGCAGTGAAAAGTTGCCAAATTGCCCTGCTGTTCGGTGGTTTCATTCCACAGGTTTTTTCAGGCGAATCCCATAGGCTTCAATGTAAAAAATATTTCCGTTTTAATTCAGTATCTAATAAACCGTTGATTATAATATTCTGCAGTAAAAAGTCTCTTTATTTATAGACTTTCTAGGATCTTTTAGGCATTTTTGGGGTTTTTTTGTGAATTTTTTTTCTTTTTTTTTTAAATCGTTTTTTCTTCTTTCTGTAACAGCCCTTTTTATTATCATTCATTGGATCATATGTAAATTTCAGACATTTTTGTTCTGTAGTTTCTTTGCAAACAGCGTTTCACTTTTCATACATTCAAGCGTACTGTTTTTTTTTCTCACTCCATTTGTCTGCGGTGTCGGGTTTTTCTGGTGGCTGCTCTGCGCTGTGATCGGTGGCTGCTCGGGTTACTCCGGTGTGTTCGGCGGGGTTAATCCAGATGTTTTTTGTGGGTTGCGGTGAGTGTTCGGCGGGTTTGCGGTGGCTTTTCCCTGCACTACGACAGCCCTGTGGTGCTTGCTGAATACACCGCAGGGTCGCCGAAATGGGATCGCCAAATTGCACCGAATTGAAGAGAACGAAAAGTCACCGAATGTGCGGTGACTTTTTGATTCTCTTTGAATAACCCTGAATGTGGGGAATCGGCCTGTAGGGATTGTAACCATGGTCTTCCACTTACACGGCAGTGACGATATTATTGCTCTATGCAGGCGACATACAGCCCAGACCACCGCAGATTTATAAGCGTTATCCGTTAACAAGGCAGTTTAGCATTTAAAAATGTCAACGATATTTCGTTGCTCTCTCCTTCGGCGTATTTCAGCACCCTTAATTCGGCGACCCTGCAGTGAATTCAGCATTTACCTCAGGGTCCCCGAAGTGCTCCGAATCGATGCATTGAACGTTGCCGATAAACCTGCTGATCGCAGCCGCAAACCACTGAAATACCAAACGAAATACCGAACGAACCGAAAAAGTGCCAAGAAAGTGCCAAATCGATCCGATAACCCTCCACAAAACTGCCGAACACATCCAAAAAACTGCCGAATGCATCCGATAAACCGCCTGCTACAGGCGATCAGCCGAACAGACAGCTGAACGCAACCAAACAACCCGACCAGCTGCTGAAAAGGGATAGAAAGAAAAAAAAGTAACTTTTAAAAGGCGTTTAAAAAAAAAAAAAAAGTGCATGAAATTGCCTGGAAATAAAATATAAGTTCCAATGAATAAACGAGGGAAATCTCAATGTATCCTTCCTGGTAAAATACTTTATAAATAAATAAATAAATAACAATAAAACGGTCTATTACAGAATTTAAAAAAAAACGCCATGTGAAAAAAATCTGAATAAAAAATGTCGCTGAGAAAATCCAGAAAAATGCCTAAAAAATTCTACCCAGTGACCCTGAGCTTCTGAGCATTCACCCTGAGACTCTAAACATTCACCCTGAGACTCTAAACATTCACCCTGAGACCCTGAGACTCTAAACATTCACCTGAGACTCTAAACATTCACCCTGAGACCCTAAACATTCACCCTGAGACCCTGAGACTCTAAACATTCACCCTGAGACTCTAAACATTCACCCTGAGACCCTAAACATTCACCCTGAGACCCTGAGACTCTAAACATTCACCCTGAGACCCTGAGACTCTAAACATTCACCCTGAGAAACTGAGACTCTAAACATTCACTCTGAGACCCTGAGACTCTAAACATTCACCCTGAGACCCTGAGACTCTAAACATTCACCCTGAGAAACTGAGACTCTAAACATTCACCCTGAGACCCTGAGACTCTAAACATTCACCCTGAGACTCTAAACATTCACTCTGAACCCGGAGACTCTAAACATTCACCCTGAGACCCTGAGACTCTAAACATTCACTCAGAGACCCTGAGACTCTAAACATTCACCCTGAGAAACTGAGACTCTAAACATTCACCCTGAGAAACTGAGACTCTAAACATTCACCCTGAGACCCTGAGACTCTAAACATTCACCCTGAGACCCTAAACATTCACCCTGAGACCCTGAGACTCTAAACATTCACCCTGAGACCCTAAACATTCACCCTGAGACCCTGAGACCCTAAACATTCACCCTGAGACCCTGAGACTCTAAACATTCACTCTGAGACCCTGAGACTCTAAACATTCACCCTGAGACCCTGAGACTCTAAACATTCATCCTGAGAAACTGAGACTCTAAACATTCACCCTGAGACCCTGAGACTCTAAACATTCACCCTGAGACCCTGAGACTCTAAAAATTCACCTGAGACCCTGAGACTCTAAACATTCACCCTGAGACCCTAAACATTCACCCTGAGACCCTGAGACTCTAAACATTCACTCTGAGACCCTGAGACTCTAAACATTCACCCTGAGAAACTGAGACTCTAAACATTCACTCTGAGACCCTGAGACTCTAAACATTCACCCTGAGACCCTGAGACTCTAAACATTCACCCTGAGAAACTGAGACTCTAAACATTCACCCTGAGACCCTGAGACTCTAAACATTCACTCTGAACCCTGAGACTCTGAACATTCACCCTGAGACTCTAAACATTCACCCTGAGACCCTGAGACTCTAAACATTCACTCAGAGACCCTGAGACTCTAAACATTCACCCTGAGACCCTGAGACTCTAAACATTCACCCTGAGACCCTGAGACTCTAAACATTCACTCTGAACCCTGAGACTCTAAACATTCACCCTGAGACCCTGAGACTCTAAACATTCACTCAGAGACCCTGAGACTCTAAACATTCACCCTGAGACCCTGAGACTCTAAACATTCACCCTGAGACCCTGAGACTCTAAACATTCACCCTGAGAAACTGAGACTCTAAACATTCACCCTGAGACCCTGAGACTCTAAACATTCACCCTGAGACCCTAAACATTCACCCTGAGACCCTGAGACTCTAAACATTCACTCTGAGACCCTGAGACTCTAAACATTCACCCTGAGACCCTGAGACTCTAAACATTCACCCTGAGAAACTGAGACTCTAAACATTCACTCTGAGACCCTGAGACTCTAAACATTCACCCTGAGACCCTGAGACTCTAAACATTCACTCTGAGACCCTGAGACTCTAAACATTCACCCTGAGACCCTGAGACTCTAAACATTCACCCTGAGAAACTGAGACTCTAAACATTCACCCTGAGACCCTGAGACTCTAAACATTCACCCTGAGACCCTGAGACTCTAAACATTCACCCTGAGACCCTGAGACTCTAAACATTCACTCTGAACCCTGAGACTCTAAACATTCACCCTGAGACTCTAAACATTCACCCTGAGACCCTGAGACTCTAAACATTCACTCAGAGACCCTGAGACTCTAAACATTCACCCTGAGACCCTGAGACTCTAAACATTCACCCTGAGACCCTGAGACTCTAAACATTCACCCTGAGACCCTGAGACTCTAAACATTCACTCTGAACCCTGAGACTCTAAACATTCACCCTGAGACCCTGAGACTCTAAACATTCACCCTGAGACCCTGAGACTCTAAACATTCACCCTGAGACCCTGAGACTCTAAACATTTACCCTGAGACCCTGAGACTCTAAACATTCACCCTGAGACCCTGAGACTCTAAAAATTCACCTGAGACCCTGAGACTCTAAACATCACCCTGAGACCCTAAACATTCACCCTGAGACCCTGAGACTCTAAACATTCACCCTGAGACCCTGAGACTCTAAACATTCACTCTGAGACCCTGAGACTCTAAACATTCACCCTGAGACCCTGAGACTCTAAACATTCACTCTGAGACCCTGAGACTCTAAACATTCACCCTGAGAAACTGAGACTCTAAACATTCACCCTGAGACCCTGAGACTCTAAACATTCACCCTGAGAAACTGAGACTCTAAACATTCACCCTGAGACCCTGAGACTCTAAACATTCACCCTGAGACCCTGAGACTCTAAACATTCACTCTGAACCCTGAGACTCTAAACATTCACCCTGAGACCCTGAGACTCTAAACATTCACTCAGAGACCCTGAGACTCTAAACATTCACCCTGAGACTCTAAACATTCACCCTGAGACCCTGAGACTCTAAACATTCACCCTGAGACCCTAAACATTCACCCTGAGACCCTGAGACTCTAAACATTCACTCTGAGACCCTGAGACTCTAAACATTCACCCTGAGACCTGAGACTCTAAACATTCACCCTGAGAAACTGAGACTCTAAACATTCACTCTGAGACCCTGAGACTCTAAACATTCACCCTGAGACCCTGAGACTCTAAACATTCACTCTGAGACCCTGAGACTCTAAACATTCACCCTGAGACCCTGAGACTCTAAACATTCGCCCTGAGAAACTGAGACTCTAAACATTCACCCTGAGACCCTGAGACTCTAAACATTCACCCTGAGACCCTGAGACTCTAAACATTCACTCTGAACCCTGAGACTCTAAACATTCACCCTGAGACTCTAAACATTCACCCTGAGACCCTGAGACTCTGAACATTCACTCAGAGACCCTGAGACTCTAAACATTCACCCTGAGACCCTGAGACTCTAAACATTCACCCTGAGACCCTGAGACTCTAAACATTCACCCTGAGGCCCTGAGACTCTAAACATTCACTCTGAACCCTGAGACTCTAAACATTCACTCAGAGACCCTGAGACTCTAAACATTCACCCTGAGACCCTGAGACTCTAAACATTCACCCTGAGACCCTGAGACTCTAAACATTCACCCTGAGACCCTGAGACTCTAAAAATTCACCTGAGACCCTGAGACTCTAAACATTCACCCTGAGACCCTAAACATTCACCCTGAGACCCTGAGACTCTAAACATTCACTCAGAGACCCTGAGACTCTAAACATTCACTCAGAGACCCTGAGACTCTAAACATTCACCCTGAGACCCTGAGACTCTAAACATTCACCCTGAGACCCTGAGACTCTAAACATTCACCCTGAGACCCTGAGACTCTAAACATTCACCCTGAGAAACTGAGACTCTAAACATTCACCCTGAGAAACTGAGGATTTTTGAACATAGACCCTGAGGTTCTGAACATTCATCCTGAGACCCCAAGATTCTGAATATAGACCTAGAGACCCTGAGATTCTGGTTGAATGTTCAGAATCTCAGTGTTGCAATGGATCAGATCTGTGCATGCGCAAAGCTACGATCCATCGTACGGAACTTGCATATGACCCGTTGCGGTACGCAATTTGCATTTCCTTCACCATGAAATTAGTGCAGGAAGCACAAATAGCGCAAAGGTCTGAATTCCCTGAGACCAATAGAAGAAGCTGTTCGTGGCAAGGGACAAAAGGTGAGTAAAATGGGGCAAAATAAAATGAAAAAATAATTGGACAGAGGCTGTCAACAGTGTTTGCTCGATTATTTAGGGGCAAAAAAGAGAGAACTCTGCTTTTCGGTGAGTGTTCCATTAATACTCACCATTCTTGTCACCTTGATTGAAGCCCATGGTCCTCAGCTTCAGCACATAAAAATGGTCCAAACACAAAAAAAGTCCAGGGATAAATCCTGGCGAATTGCCTGCACATACGGTGCCTGTTCGGTGCCTGTTCGAGGGCAGTGAAATCCCATAGAGAAACAATGCTTCGTCTATTCAGAGAACACAAACCAGCAGTGAAAAGTTGCCAAAGTGCCCTGATGTTCAGTGGTTTCATTCGGCAGATTTATTCAGGCGAACCCCATAGGCTTCAATGTTAAAAATATTCCCGTTTTAATACAATATCTAATAAACCGTTTATTATTTAATTCTGAAGTAAAAAGTCTCTTTATTTATAGATTTTTCAGGATGTTTTAGGCATTTTTCGGGATTTTTCGGAAATTTTCTTTTCCCGTTTTCTTTTTTAAATAGTTTTTTCTTTTTTCTGTAACAGACCTTTTTATTATCATTCATTGGATTTATGTGTAAATTCCAGTCATTTTCGTTCTGTAGTTTTTTTGCAAACAGCGTTTCAAATTTCAAACTTTCAAGCGTACTGTTTTGCTTATTTTCCCTACCTCGTTCGTCAGCTTGTTAGCTTTTTCCGGCAGCTGTTATGCATTGTGATCGACGGCTCGGCAGCTTTTTCCGACGTGGTTTTAGCCGCGGCTTCTGATGGTTTTCGGTGAGTGTTCGGCTAGTGTTCGTCGGGTTTTCGGCGGTTTTCCCTGCAGTCCGGGGACCCTGCGGTGCATACACCATAGGATGGAGAACTTTGATTCCCCGAAGTGCAGGGAAGCGCGGGGGAACGAGAGGGCACCGAAATGTTGGCGACATTTCAGTGCTCTCTGAATAACCCTGTAAAACTAAATGGTATTTTAGTCAGAAGGCTATCAGGGATATTCAGAGAAAGATGAAAACTAGGAGAACTGTCAGGAGAAGAGAACAATCTAGTCCAAATAGCCGATTTGGAAAGTGGGATTAAATGGTCGAATTTTTTGGTTTGTCTATTTTGACAAACAGGGTTATTCAAAGAGAATCGAAAAGTCATCGCACTTTCGTTCTCTTCAATTCGGCTTGATTCGGCGATCCCATTTCGGCGACCCTGCGGTGTATTCAGTAAGCACCACAGGGCCGTCGTAGTGCAGGGAAAATCTGCCACAAACTTGCCGAACACTCACCGCAAAACCTGGCGAACGCACACCGAAACCCGCAAAAACATCTGGATTAAACCCGCCAAACACACCGGAGAAACCTGAGCAGGAGCCTATCAGAGCGCAGAGCAGCCACTGGAAAAACCCGACACTGCAGACGAATGGAGTGGGAAAAAAAAAAACATACGCTTGAATGTTTGAAAGGTGAAACGCTGTTTGCAAAGAAACTACTGAGCGAAAATGTCTGAAATTTATATATAAGATCCAACGAATGATAATAAAAAGAACAGAAAAAGAAAAAGCGATTTAAAAATAAAAACGGAAAAAAATTCATAAAAAAATCCTGAAAAATGCTTAAAAGATCCTAAAAAATCTAAAAACAAAGAGACTTTTTACTGCAGAATATTATAATCAACAATTTATTAGATATTGGATTAAAACGGGAATATTTTTAACATTGAAGCCTATGGGATTCGCCTGAATAAATCTGTCGAATGAAACCACCGAATGGCAGGGCATTTCGGCAACTTTTCTCAGCTATTTTGTGTTCTCTGAATAGACGAAGCATTGCTTCTCTATGGGGATTTCACTGCCCTCGAACAGGCACCGTACGGCAGGCAATTCGCCAACATTTGGCGAACTGCCTGCTCTCTGGATAGCCAAATGGCTAGGAAAGGTAACCGTACGCTGAATTTCAGCGTTCGGTTACCTTTCGCCAGCAATTCGGATCTCTTTGAATAACGCTGCTAGAATTTTCACTTCTCCAGTCATTCTCCTGAGTTTCACCTTTCTTTGAAAATTTAATTAAAATTTGCTGTCAGAATTTACAGTGTCATTACCTAAACGTACGTGAGAGAAAAACAAAGCACGTGTAAGATATTAGCAACTTTAAACTAACCAATAAGAACATTTAATTCCATTGGTAGTGTCCATTTATGTTTTTGTTTTTATGAATTTATAAATGCCACATGTCACAAGCATGATTGAGGCAGTTGCACTCCAATTATAATCTTTAAATGGAATTATTTCATAGGAAACGTCCATAAATTACATAGTCCTTGTGGAGTTGCAGAGTGTTATTAGGAGAGGACGGACATTAGAAACCACCTGTTACATAACAAACTGCTAAACAGAAATAGAACTCATAATTAAAAAATGGAGAAGTAGCAATTTAAGTTTTATTTCTTAGAATTCATTGCGGTATTGGAAGCTAAATTTAATGTATTTTTAAATCAAACATTCTATAGGGAAATTAATATAAACGGAATTTACATATTTTTTCTTTTTTACTACAGTTACAGTCTTTTTGCGTTTTCCATTAAACCTTAAGTGTTATATGTTATTAAGTGGGGGAGGGATGTTACTTAGGCGTACCACTTAGTATATGAGATGGACATTAAAATATATGTGTTATATATTATGTGTGTTATAGGTGTTATATGAGACGGCATTAAAATATATGTGTTATGTATTTATTGATGCCGGCACCAAGTTTACAACATATAATTTATTGAAATTATTGAACCTGTACAGTCATTAACATTTTATTACCTAAACTCAGCCAATTCAAAGACATTAATATAGTGTCACAGTACAGTAAATGTAAAATCTTGCAACACATTTTTTCACAAAAAGTATGAGTCTGTCAGGGCTCAAAATTTCCACTCGCCCATTCCACCAGGGCTGGAAGAAATTTAAGTAGATAGAACAGACATTTGGCCCAATAAATACGCTGCAGCTTCAGTTTGGCATCTGCCCCTTTAAATATAGGAACAGAGTCTACAAATACAGTACAAAGCTGTGAATGGGGTGTGTGGGAGTGGGTGTAGTGTGGGGGAGTTGACTGGTAGGATCAGAAGTGGTGAGAAGCTTTTTGGACTGGCTATTAGCTCAGGACAGTGACGGACGTACCAGGGTCGCAGCGGTCACACTTGCGACCAGGCCCTGGCATTCCGCCACTGGAGGAGGGCCCAGTGCCGCCACCAGATTCTGGCAATCAGCACCGGAATCTGGGAGCAGCGCCGCCGGCCGTTCCTATCCCTACGAGTGGCCGCTGTCTTGCAGCTTGGCCGCTTGTGTGGGATGGGAACCACCTGACCAGCACACGAGATCTCGCGAGAACTCGGCTGCTCTGGTCAGGTGGTTCCCAGCGAGCGGCCAAGCTGCATCATGACAGCGGCCGCTTCCAGGGAGAAGAACAGCGCAGAGCAAGGTGAGAGCTGGGGGCAAATACATCCATGAGATGGGGGCAAATACATCCATGAGCTGGGGGCAATATATCCATGAGCTGGGGGCAAATACATCCATGAGCTGGGGGCAAATATATCCATGAGCTGGGGGCAATATATCCATGAGCTGGGGGCAATATATCCATGAGCTTGGGACAAATACATCCATGAGCTGGGGCAAATATACCCATGTGTGAACTGGGGGCAAATATACCCATGTGTGAGCTGGGGCAATATATACCAGGTGTGGGCTGGGGCAATATATACCCATGTGTGAGCTGGGGCAATATATACCCATGTGTGAGCTGGGGCAATATATCCATGTGTGAGCTGGGGCTATATATCCATGTGTGAGCTGGGACAATATATATCCATGTGTGAGCTGGGGGGCAATATATCCATGTGAGCTGGGGGCAATATATATCCATGTGAGCTGGGGCAATAAATACATGTGAGCTGGGGGCAATAAATCCATGTGAGATGGGGCAATATAAATCCATGTGAGCTGGGGGCAATATATATATCCATGTGAGCTGGGGGCAATATATATATATATCCATGTGAGCAATATAAATCCATGTGACCTGGGGCAATATATATATACCCATGTAAGCTGGGGGCAATACTATCTTTTTTATATTGCAGGGGGAAAAAAGTAAAAATATAGATCTTTTTTGGGGGTAGGGGGGCCATTCATTGATTCTTGCACCGGCGCCCTCAGGTTTCTAGTTACGCCACTGGCTCAGGACTTGAAATTTTGACCCTTGGTGTGTGTGTGAATCAGGAATTATTCCCCCAGAGTGCGGACCCTCTTCCCTTTATCTGTTTACTCCTTCCCCACCCCTTGAAGATGAAACAGGTGATAAAATCTAACTTTATTTTTCCTTTTTACATGCAATTACTTCAAAGAAAGAAAAAAAATAGCATGTGTTTTATAATGTGTTTATTATGCATACATGATCTAGTTACAGCTTATGTTAGTGGCATCAGCCCTTTAAAATTAGAAAATAGAAATCACATAGCAACCTTTTCAAAAGAACAAATGCAGCAGCGTTAACACAGTTAAACTAGTTGTCTTCAATAAAAGATACTTCTCGCTTCATGTGGCTTGTTGTCAGCAGAGAGCCTGTGTACAGCATTAATTTGTTACATTCCAGTGTCACACCTCAGCCCGAGGCCTACAGCACTGGCACAGATCCATTTAAAGACAGAACTGCCATTACTGATGTCATAGTTAAATCTTTTACCACCTCCCTGTGTTCCGCGCTATCCTCCATTATATTAGAAAGAATTCCGGGGAGAGTCTCTCAGTCTTTGTCCAACTGATATTCAAACATCACAGAACTCGAAGCCCAACCAAACAGAAGTTCATCCGAGACCATGACCTTGTCCCAGTCCGGGACACATCGTACAGACAGGATATTATTTCAGACATAGGACACAGAGTCGAGCAGGCGAAAGGACATTGAAAATTAAATAAAAAGAATTAGTTGACCTACAATCGAAGAACGAAACCCAGAGTTTTCTGACATAAACGTATTAAGAACTTGTGCAGAAATTCAAATCAAGATGGAAAAGGAACAGGGTTCTAGTGCATCAATCGACCAACTAGAGACAGAAGAAGTTCCCGCGGATGTGATACTCAAGAAAAATTGGAAAATGGGTGGCCGACTTATTTCTTGGCTTGTAGGATCTAATGTTTTATTGTTTAGCTGCACCTTAGTGACCTGTGTCTTCAGTCAAGATGTAGACATGTGGGAGACAGACTTGCTAATATTTATGTCTGTCATGTTGGTCCTCTGTATTCTGTGGATGTTCTTCCAGCTTTACTTCTCCTGGAAGCATAAATGTGCTGTATTGTATAAGGATTGCGAAGCTGGACCCATCTGGATGAGAGGTAAGTGCTACGAAGTCATGTCATAAAATACAGTTTTCTGTTGTATGAAATAATCAACAATATGGTTCAGGGATGTCAAACTCTGAGCTCCCAGATGTTGATGACATACAAGTCACAAAATTCTTTGAATGTAATAGTTGGCCAGGGACTTAGGAGAGTTTTAGTTCAGGAACATCTGGGGGGGCTGGAGTTTGATAGCCCTAATGTAGAAAACCGACTGTAGATACCAGAAATAGACAGACTGTTATAGATGTTTTTACCATTATGATTTATCCATGTATATTAGAAATATTCTATAAAGTGCACAATGGATTTGCAATAATAATAATCAAAAAAACTGAGAAAAAGTACTGCAATTCAATAAACATTAAACACCACTATAAGAAGAAAGTTTTACTCATGAACATATAGGATAAAGTGTCTTGAACCATAATAAGGAGGGATATAAAGCAATATGACACCAGGGGTGGTCTCCATTGAGTAGGTGTGTTTGGGAAGGATCTCCGTGGGTAAGAACTTAACGGCCAAATCAACCAATAGGGAATGCCGCCCTATGTCTCGATTATAACTCACTGAGGCAAGTTCAGAACGGTTTTGTTTCCTTGATCTACTTCAGTTTATTTATTTTTTATTAGACAACGGTTCATTGTTCCAAGGTTGTCATAATGCTTGGTGTATGAGACACACAACATAACGGCAGACATTCAGAAGGATATAGACATCTTGGAGAGAGTTCAGAGAAGGGCTACTAAAATGGTGTACGGCTTGAAGGAGAAAAGTTACCAGGAAAGGCTTAATGATCTTAACATGTACAGCTTGGAAAAAAGACGAGACAGAGGAGATATGATAGAAACATTTAAATACGTAAAGGGAATCCACAAGGTAGAGGAAGGGAGTATATTTAAAAGGAAACAAAATAGCAAAACAAGAGGACATAGTCTTAGATTAGAGGGGCAAAGGTTTAAAAGTAACATCAGGAAGCATTATTTTACTGAGAGGGTGGTGGATACATGGAACAGTCTTCCAGTAGAAGTGGCAGAGGCCAAAACAGTGATTGAATTTAAGCAGGCATGGGATAGGCATAAGGCTATCCTAAACAAAAGATAAATCCAGGTAAAGTATCCATGTAATTGGGCAGACTAGATGGGCCGAAAGGTTCTTATCTGCCAACATTTTTCTATGTTTCTATTACTAGAATCAATTTTTCATGTCCTATTCGAACCTTTCCATTAAAGGAGACGTTCCGACCTTAGCGTCTCGCGACATGCGTTCGCTTACCGCACTTGACGCCTCCTATACTTAACATGGGACACGCAAGTCATTAAGAAAGCCAAGAATGGCAACCTATTCCAAGGTCATGAATAACTTTATCGTCTATGGAAATGTAACAAATCCTAAAAGCTAGTTATTATTATTATTATTATTATTCTTTATTTATAAAGCGCCAGCATATTCCGCAGCGCTGTACAATAAGCACAGTATAGACAGGGTTACAATACATTGAACAACATTTGACAAACAGTACAGGAGGAGATGAGGGCCCTATTCCCGTAGGAACTCACAATCTGGGAGGGTTGGGGTTGGAAACAGGAGGAGAGGACTGTAAGGTGAGAGTGATTGATGGTTGCGTCAGTGAGTTGGGTGGTAGGCTTCCCTAAATAGGAACGTTTTAAGGGAGCGTTTGAAGGAAGAGAAGTTAGGGGAAAGTCTGACAGTACGAGGGAGAGCGTTCCAGAGAGTGGGGCCTGCGTGTGAGAAATCCTGCAGTCTATCATGGGAAGAGGTGATGCGGGGAGAAGCTAGGCGCAGGTCACTGTTTGACCTTAGGGAGCGGGCTGGGGTGTATTTGGTGATTAGTGAGGACAGGTAGTGGGGAGCTGAGTTAGTGAGGGTTTTGTAGGTAAGGATAAGGATTTTGAACTTAATTCTGCAGTGGATGGGGATCCAGTGAAGGGACTCGCAGAGGGGAGCGGCAGCGACAGAGCGGCGGGTGATGTGAATTAGCCTGGCGGAGGCGTTCAGGATGGATTGTAGGGGGGAGAGGCGGGACAGAGGGAGGCCAGATAAGAGATTATTGCAATAGTCGAGTCGGGAGATTACCAGGGCGTGTATGAGTTGTTTTGTGGTGACAGCAGTAAGAAATGGCTGAATTCTGGAAATATTACGCAGTTGGTATCGGCAGGAGGAGGAAAGATACTTGATGTGGGGGATGAAGGAAAGAGCAGAGTCAAGTGTAACTCCAAGACAGCGAACTTGGTTTGATGGGGAAATGGTGATACCCTCCACCGTGATAGAGAAGTCAGGAGGTGGGGAGGCATTGGAGGGAGGAATAAGTAGGAGTTCAGTCTTTGACATGTTGATCTTTAAGTGGTGGGAGGCCATCCAGGAGGAGATGCCAGATAAACAGTCACTGACTTTTGAAAGGACAGGGAGAGAGAGATCAGGGGTAGAGAGGTAGATCTGAGTGTCATCAGCGTAGAGGTGGTAATTGAAGCCAAAGCTGTTGATGATTTTGCCCAGGGAGGAGGTGTAGATGGAAAAGAGCAGGGGACCAAGGACAGAGCCTTGAGGTACACCAACAGATAGAGGCAATGAAGAGGAGGAGTTACCAGCAAAGGACACACAGAAGGACCTGTTGGATAAATAGGATTCGACCCAAGCGAGTGCAGTGTCACCGAGACCCAGAGAGTTGAGGGTCTGTAGAAGGAGGGGGTGTCAACAGTGTCAAAAGCAGCCGAGAGGTCGAGCAGGATGAGAATAGAATAGTGGCCGTGTTTTTTAGCAGTTAGGAGGTCGTTGGTGACTTTGGTGAGGGCAGTTTCAGTTGAGTGTAGGGGACGGAAGCCAGATTGCAGGGGGTCAAGTAGGGAATTGGAGGACAGGAAGAGGGAGAGGCGGTTGAAGACTAGTTTTTCTAAGAGCTTTGATGTGAAGGGAAGCAGGGATACAGGGCGGTAGTTGGATGGAGAGTTGGGATCGAGGGATGGTTTCTTTAGTAAAGGGGTAACTAGCGCGTGTTTGAAGGCGGATGGAAAGGAGCCAGTGGAGAGAGATAGGTTGAAGATGTGTGTGAGAGCAGGGGTGAGGGAGGAGGAGAGGGGAAGAATTAGATGTGAGGGAATGGGGTCGAGCGGGCATGTGGTGAGATGTGAGGAGGACCATAAGGAATTGACTTCCTCCTCAGTGGCTGGGAGGAAGCGACAGAGGGTGGCAGAGGGGACCTCTGGGAGTGGAGGTGGCAGATAACTATCTTGTGTTGGGATGTTGCTTCTGATATTTAGAGTTTTACTGAGGAAGTAGTCTGCCAGGTCTTGAGCGCTGAAGGCAGCTGTGGGGGGAGGTGCAGGTGGGTAGAGGAGGGTGTTGAAGGTGGACCAGAGCCGTTTAGGGTTGGAGGACAGCGTAGATATAAGAGATGAGAAGAAGGATTGTTTGGCCAAGTGGAGGGCAGAGGCGTATGACCGGAGAATAAACTTGAAGTGAACAAAATCAGCTTCAGAGCGGGATTTCCTCCAGGCACGCTCTGCAGTGCGGGAGCATCTTTGCAGGTAGCGTGTCTGGAGGGTGTGCCAGGGCTGAAGCTGGCAGCGTGGGGCCTTACAGAGTCGAAGAGGAGCAAGAGTGTCTAGAGCAGAGATAAGAGTAGTGTTGTAGTGATTAGTGGCAGCATCAGGGCAGGTGAAGGATGAGGTATGAGGGAGGTGGTGAAGTAGGTTGGAGAATTGATGGGGGTCCACAGCATGTAGATTTCTGCGAGTGTGTGTGCGGGGTGGGGGCGCAGGGTGTTTAGGAAGTCCAGATAGGTTGAAAGAGAGAAGGTGGTGGTCAGAGATGGGGAAAGGGCGACAGTTGAACTCAGAAATGGAGCAGAGGTTGGAAAAGACAAGGTCAATAGCGTGACCATCGCGGTGGGTAGGGAGGAGGGAGGATTGTGTGAGTCCAAGGGAGGACGTGAGTGAAAGAAGTTTGGAGGCAGCAGGGGCGGAAGGATCATCAATGGGAATGTTGAAGTCCCCGAGAATTAGGCATGGAAGATTAGAAGACAGGAAGTGAGAAAGCCAGGTAGCAAAGTGGTCAAAGAACTGGGAGGTTGGTCCCGGTGGGCAGTAGATGACTGCCATCCTGAGGGCCAGAGGAGAGAACAGGCGGATGCAGTGTGTCTCGAAGGAGGAGAAGGAGAGGGATGGGGGTGGAGGGAGATGCTGGTAGGTGCAGGTGGGAGAGAGCAGGATTCTGACTCCGCCACCATTTCTCTCACCCGGTCTGGGGGTATGGCTCAAGTGTAGACCTCCATGTGAGAGAGCAGCAACGGAGGCCGTGTCAGAGGGAGTTAGCCAGGTTTCAGTTAAAGCTAGGAGGTTGAAGGAGTTTGAAAGGAAGAGGTCATGGACGGCTGTGAGTTTGTTGCACACAGAGCGAGCATTCCAGAGGGCGCAGGAGAAAGAGGACAGGCGCTGAGGGATTATGGGAATGAGGTTGCTGGGCTTGCAGGGAGGTGATTTATGTGCGATGGAGATAGGATGAGAGTGAAGTATTGGATGTGTTGTGGGGCCAGGGTTAGGGGATATGTCACCTGAATAGAGTAACAGCAGGAGGGTGAGAAAGAGAAGGTGGGAATGGGATTTGTGTGAGTGATTGGCAGCACGAGAGTTAGAGGGAGACCATGTTCTGAGGAAACAAAGGAGCTCATGCGAGGCCATCATGTGGGACGAGAGGAGGGAGGGAGAGATGCAGATAGTGTAGGGGTCGGTGGTAGAGGGGCAGGAGTTCCATTTAAGGAGAAAGGTAGAAGTAAAGCTAGTGTTAATAGTCATGACCCCACTTAAACCTTGGTGTCCCTTCCCTGAGCATTTGATGCCTATGGAGTGGTTAAGGCTCTTGGAAAATTTACACCAGGGCTGAAATACAGACACAAATTTAGTTAGCGTTAATTGCGCGTTAAAAGCAGCAGGAGGGGCATGGAGTTGCTCAGTAGAGCGGCTTTTGATACATTGGTTAGGTACTCACTCTACAAAGAGGTGCCTTGAAGGGGCGAGTGAGCTTACGTTGCAATGGCCATTGAAACAAACTAAAACCTCATAGTGTTTTGTTGTACATGGAAATATATAGAAATGAGAGCAGATGACACCTTTTTCCCTTATGTTAATTGCGTTTACATCTACTTTCAGTAGCACCAACCATTCATTTCACTGCTCCACAAACTTTTTAACTTCTTTCTAAGTAGTTTTAATGTCTCCAGTCAACTTTAGCGTCTTGACATGCGTCTTGGTCGGACGGACGTTAAAGGTGGGACGCTAATGGTTTATGGCTCTCACAAAATGCTTCCATTAGTGTCTGACTTTTAACGACAACCTTCGAATAGGACCCAAGGTTTGTATAACTATAGAATTTTTTTAAAGTGCGTTAATCTTCATTCTTTGAGAATATAAATTTGCAAAGCTTTTGTTCTTTCAAATACAAATTTTTACCGTCATAGACCGTAGGAATGAGAGGGATGTTATGGCAGGTTTGGATACCTCGATAAAACCCAGCAGAGGTCAGTTTCCTGCGTCTCTTCCAGTCTGTTAGTATTGGCCAATTCATTTTATTAATATATACATAATATTTTGCATAATGTCAACACCTCTATAAATTACAGTTGTTAAAGTATGTCACACAACTGATTATAATAATTTGCTTCATTATACTTTTGTTCAAGTCATGAATTTAACAGGGAAGGAGTTAATAAAAATGATGTACTCTTTAACCCCTTCACTATCATGCACTTTTTGTTATAAAAAAATATTATCGTAAAATAGATTTTGAAGTATGTGATGCGAAGTAAAAAAATAAATAATATAAATTAAAATATCAGTTTTGCATAGGTAAAAGACGAAATTAATGTAAATTTGCTCATATTTAATGGTCCATGCATTCTTTTATTCTTTACAGAGATATTGCTGAGATGAAAGGTTCTGAACTCTAGATAATGTCTCTTATCTTGGACAATTTCTCAATATGGGCCTAATGCCCGTATAGGGAAATTGCAGTAACACCTTGTATCTGTACTGTACAAGGATTTCATGTCATTTTATCCCCTGAATATTATCCCTGTACAGTAGTGAGTGACCCCAGAGCTCTCCCTGTATCCTGCCTTCTCCCTGGCTGTTGCAATGCAGCAGCAGTGTTTGTTGAGATTTTGTTACATTGAGGGATCAGGCTGCTCATTGTAGCTTCTTTACAGTAATAGAGTCAGGGTTATTCAGAGAGCGGTGAAAAGCAGGAGAATGACTGGAGAATGGAAAATTCTAGGTCAAAATAGCTGATTTGGAAAGTGAGATGAATGGGAGAATTTTTCTGGTTTGGCTATTTTAACCTAGAATTTTCCATTCTCCAGTCATTCTCCTGCTTTTCACCGCTCTCTGAATAACCCTGAGAGTGACAGGAGTGAGCTCTCACAGTGAATTTAGTTTCTCCACAGGGAGGCACAGTAATCTTGCTATAAAAAAGTATGCAAAAGGGGTTTTATATGCTAATTATAGCTTTTCGGTGTATTACAATGCAAATCAAGATAACTCGGTTTTGGTAGTGAAAGGTGTAAGAGATTATGATATTAACAGATAATATTTGTCCATCTCACCATAAACTGCTGTATGGATTATTCTTGTTTAGGCTCATCCACCATTCACACATCCTTTTCTCCCTTACCTCCCTCCCCTCTATCTATCTACATGTAAAGCGTGTGAGATTTATGTTAAACTGCACAGTAAACAAAAGTTAAATGATTTCTCAATATGTAATTGTTGCTAGTTAATAATTACAACCTGCCCTTCCTTCAGGTGGAATACTTCTCTTTGGCATTGGTACCCTGGTGATGGATTGCTTTAAAGTTATACATGCTGTGGGATACCTCGGCTGTGAATCTCCTGTGAAAATTATCCAACCTGTCCTTCAGGCAATATTTGTTATTGTACAGGTGAGCATGTATTTTGTATTCTTTAGGAGTCTTATAACATAATTCTTGAGTGCTGTCTCTCAATATTCCAGTTTCAGAATGCAGCGTGATTGTCCTTCTTAAAAAGTATTTGTTCACTACTTTATATACAAAAACTCTGTTCCCAATGCTATACCTCTTTAAGTTACCTTTCTTGGCAATACAAAAAGTGAGAAAATACTTATGTAGACCAATGGCTCCCAACACTGGTCCTCAAGTACCCCTAACAGGCCAGGTTTGCCAAATATCTGAAGCGAAGCACAGGTGATACGATTTCTTGCTCAGTGATTGCAGTAGTCATTCTGCATTTCCCTAAGGGAATCCTTAACCCCTTAAGGACGCAGGGGTGGCGCCCTTAAGGGGTTTGAATTTGACAGGTGCCGTCGCGCGGCACTGATTTTGAGCCCTCCCCGCAGCCGGCGTGCAGTGCGCGTCATTGGCTGCAGGGGACGGCTTGATTTCAGGCTGTCCCTCTGCAGCCAATGACGCGCTCCACGAGTCAGCGCGCGCAGGCTGCGGGGAGGGGCCGAGGCGGCCCCATTGAAGACAGTGGGGCGTACCTGTATGCCCCGCGTCTTCAAAGGCCGCCAGGACGTCATGGAACGTCCTGCGGCGTTAAAGGGTTAAAATCTGGCCTGTTAGGGGTACTTGAGGACCTGAGGTGGGAACCACTGTTGTAGACCATTGATGACAGATAGAGAAGAGTCACTGGCAACAAGCCAGCAATCATGATGATGTAAGTGTTGCACATATGCTGAAAGTATGGTCAATAATTCCAATGTTCGAAGGGAGCGGGCTAGGTGAAACCAGAAGTGTTTTTATTTAAATGTTTTCTGCAACACAAAGCATGATTTCAGTTCTGGTAGGATTTGCACTTGATATTTTTTCCTTATATACTAATACACATTTAGATATATAACAGTAACATTCACCTATGCAGGATTTTCTATCCTTATAGAAAATAATAAACAATTAAACATGTACAGATATATGATTACTCAATCTATATTATAGTAGGCTAATGGTGCAATATAATAAATACAATATAACATGCGATCCTATAGTCATCACATTCCCTGTATGCTGGTGAGCTATGACACATCAGCACAACCCACTGACATCTGTATACTGTTTTATCTAGTTCCCAACAGCCTTTTCTAATCACAGGGATGTGAATTAAATCACTTTTGCCCTGCTTATAACCCTGGATATGCTCCCTCTTACCTCCAACACATAGCATGACTTCAGTTCTGGTAGGATTTGCACTTGATATTTGGTTCCTACCAGGAACGAAAGCTCTGCTCTCTTGGTGCCCTCTGCTAAAGGAAACATCTTATATGAACACATGCTCATCATTTAGGCTTTTCACTCTGCTGCCATCTACTGGTGGTTTAATAGAAATGCCATTAGTTTACTTTATAATTACCATTTATTAGTGTATGTTTATGGGGTACCTGGTTTATTTTAATGGGGTACCTGATTTTGACATACCTTACAAAAGCCAGGGTTCGACAAATTTATGGAGCCTAAAAAATAGCCATGGTGCCTCCTATTTTGTCCCTGTTTGCACACTGGCATCTACCTGCTGCTGCCATCCTTCACATCTAAGGCTAGGGTCAGATAAGCGCATTTTGTACGGACTGTGCGTCCGTGCAGTACGGACGTACTTACTGACTGACAACAAGGTAGTGGCCACACAGTCCGTTTTTTTCAAGGACGTATTTTTTGACTGATGTAGCAGGGAAAATAAATTAAAATGAAAAAACATTCTATCCGTCAAAAATGCTGGACGTATAAATGCAGTCCATCTGACCTGTTTCATCACTCACACACAAAGCTACACGGACGTTGCAGACGTGGCGCACTCCGCACATCCGTTCTAGCAGTATTACGTTCTTGCCTAACCTGCATCCGTTTGCTGCGTCCGTCATGCATCCGCACTTCCGTGCAGACGTACTTTGTGTGTGGGGCTCCATTGGTCAGAATGCTATGCTGCCACGGACGTACAAATGTGCGGCGACACGGACGTGAACACTGTGCTCGTCTGACACCAGCCTTACCAAGCATCTCTGAGGCTGAAGCACGGAAGGTGATGGAATAAAGGTGGAGGAAGGTTCAGCTACACTCTTGTGCCCATTTCATGCTACCTTTCATTTTGGTTCCTGGAATAGCAGAGCAGATTATCTTTCCCAATTTCTGAAGCCTACATCCGACAACTGTCCAACGTCCGAGACAATTCTACAAAAAGGACATATCCTGGCAATCCATTCCAGATCACGGACAAGAAGATTGCTGTAACATAGAGCATACAACCGACTGCATAAGTACCACAGAGGCCATATAAGATATAGGTTTCTGAAGAAGCATATTTTGATGCTCTCCATCTGTGTCAGAACTTTTCCATGACTGGGCTTGCTGGCATAAAGAGGATGCAAGACCTCATCAAAAAATTCTTCTGGTTGTTTTCTCTGTGACAGATCGTGAAGCAACATGTCAAGATCTGTCACATATGTAATCATACCAAGATGTGAACTATAAAATCTGATGATCTGGTGGTGACCTGAGGTCGGGCATTGTGCCAGTGGTAAAATTTGGAGACATAGAGATAATGGTATGGGGCTGGTTTTCAGGGGTTGGGCTAGGACCCTTACTTCCAGTGAAGGGAAATCTTTATGCTTACCAAGACATTTTGGACAATACTCTGCTTCCAACTTTTTGGGGGCTGTTTGGGGAAGGGCCTTTTCTATTTCAGCATGACTGTGCCCCAGTGCACAAAGCAAGATCCATAAAGATAATGCTATTAGAGCATAAAAAGAATCATACCATTGAAAGTACCAAATCTTGCAAAATACTTGTATATGCTTAAATAAAAAAAGGAACTTAAGTTTGGATTTTTTCTTCGTTCCATGGTGGAGTTACTCCTCCTAACATCAGCTCCTTTTTATTCATATTTTTGGGACTGATGAAGCCGGCGTAGTGACCAGGCGAAACACGTATCCTTTTACCTTTAAAAACGGAGAGGTTTAAATCTTACTTACACTTTTTTTCCTTTCTTTTTTGCTCGGTTTTATTTGTTGTACATGTATTAATAAATCATTTTTTTTTATCACCACAGCAGATTTGAGCTTTTTATTGTTTAAAAGAAAAAGCCATTGTATTGGTATATACTTATATTGCGGCCAAGAGGGAGACAGGAGCCAATGTTAGGAGAAGTAACTCCACCCTGGAATGAGGCTTACAAGCAGAGGAGCCGTCTAGACGAACTGGCACAATTCCAGCCAAAGCCCTGAATTCAACCCTATTGGACACCATTGGGATAAACTGGAAAGGAGATTGTGAACCAGGCCATCTCGTCCAACATCAGTGCCTAACCACACAAATGATGTAATGTATGAATGGGCAAAAATTCCCACAAAAACACTCCAAAAACTTGTGAAAAGTCTTCGCAAAAGAGTAGGAGCTATAAAGGCTTAAGGAGACAAACTCCATATCAATAACTACATATTTCAAATGTGATGTCATAAAAGTCCCTGTTGGTGTAATGGTCAAGTACTCCAATACATTTTGTCCATATAGTATATATGTTTGTGTGTTTGCATTGCAGTTCAACAGTGTGATGGTGAAGAACAAAAATCAAAAACAAACCCTGATCTTTGAGTGAGTTAATGCTACATTTACTTTATGGTATCTGAACACAGCCTCCCCATCTGAGCCCTCCTGGCTGCCCAGAGATGAGCTGTCAATTAGGGATGTGCGTTTCGGGTTTCGGAATTTCGGAATTTTCACGAAATTTCCCGATTCGTGTTTTCGGATGCGGCCGATTTTCCGAAAATTTTTAGATCCGAAAACGGCATATCCGAAAAGTTTTCCGAGCCGAAACGAAATATTTTCGGAATTTTCGAATGGACTTGAAATGTGTCAAATCGAAATTTATTGCTTTGAAACGAGGAGAACAGATGTTCCGAAAAAACGAAAATTTCCGAAATCACGAAAAGTCGATACAAAAAACGAGCTAAGTGACAGGAAAATACGAAAAATGGTCGATATTCCGGAAACATGTACAATTCCGAAAAACGAAAATTTCCGAAATCACGAAAAGTCGATACAAAAAACGAGCTAAGTGACACGAAAATGCGAAAAATGGTCGATATTCCGAAAAAAAAATGTACACGAAAAACGAGTCGAGCCGAACCGAATCGAAACAGAAATCGGTCGAAACGAGCCGAATCGAAAAGTTTAAACATCCGAAAAATCGAATCGAACCGAAAAAAAATCGGTGCACAAGCCTACTGTCAATCATTCTTTAGAAAAGGGTGACTCTCACAAGCTGATAAAGATGGCCACCTCCATGAGAAGAGGTGCAAGCTTAAGAACTAGACAAACTCAAAAAACTCCACAAGTGGTTGTAAAATATAAAGGTTTACTGGTTTAATCAAGTTACAACAAAACACATTTCAAAAAAACCTGCAACGGATGTTAAATGCACTTTAATGTAGTTAGTAGCTGATCATTTATGTCACAATCCAAGGACCATTTGTATTTCTGTAGTACAAATTTTGTGAAATGCAGTTTATTGTAGTGCAGTTCGCTATGGAGCTCGGTACCCAGGGTGGGTTTCGCAATGCAGAAGGGCCCGTCTCGCCATCATTCTCCCAAAGAAGTACTGATTCTGGCCCAGTCCCACCCAGTCAACAGCTGGAGCTCATTGTAAGGTAAAAACAAACAGGGTTATTCAGAGAAAGGTGAAAACCAGGAAAATGACTGGAGAAGCGAAAATTCTAGGTCAATATAGCCAAACCAGAAAAATTCTCCATTTATCTCACTTTCCAAATCGGCTATTTTGACCTAGAATTTTCACTTCTCCAGTCATTCTCCTGGTTTTCACCTCTCTCTGAATAACCCCGATAGACTTCAATTTCAGAACTCCTAAAAACTTGGGACAATATGGAAAATGCAATAAAACAAAAAAAATAGTCAACTGAAAAATCAGTTCACCCTGTACTATATTGAAAACACATTATTTGATGTTTTTCTTTGTGAATTTAATGTTTTTTTGAAAACTGGGGTTGTTTTTGAGTTTACAACCGACTGCATACAGTAAAGCACACAAGGAATAGCCAGGAAAATGGTGGAACAAGGAAGGAACAGGAGAAGCACTGGGACAACACACAGAGGGGATGGTCAGCCAAACAAAGGTAAAACACGCTTCAGCATTAACATAGCTTAATAGCCTTCCTTCCCCCTTCTACCCACAAGCCCTGATGTAACAGACAAAGGAAGGAACTTCCTTCCACCACATAACAAGTAGGAAAAGGTGCGGTTCCAGAATGCTTACTGTATTTGTCAAGGCAAAACCTGCTTAGCTGGATTCCACCAGTTCCTGGGAAGGTGGCAGAGATCTGGTTTAGCCTAGATGGGAGCATGGAGACATTTAGGACAATAAAACAACAATGCAGTATACATCAGGGAAACAGCACAGCACATACAGCACAAAACTCTACAATGAATACACACACACAAAACCTGGACACCCTGTACCTAAAAGTGTCACAGACTAACTTTGAAATAGGAAAGGGCTGGAGAAAAATGTAAAATATCAGACCCACCCAAACCTGCAGGTCCACAACTCTCAGAAGAATGTCCAGGTCCATATAACCCAAGTCCCAAGTGACGACCTTCACATGATATAACTGATGTGGCGAAACAAATCTAGGCTGCTAATTTATATATGAAAGGAGCCTCAAACAGGAAACAATACAATATGAAACCAGAAGAAGGTTGAAAATTGTTTAAGCTAATTTGTCAATTAAACGCCCACAATCCATGGTTTTATCTTGATATCCTCCTCATATCTCTCTTTGCAGACATACTTCTTATGGATTTCATGTAAACACTGTGTCCAGATACACATGAATGCTACAAGGTAAGGAGATACTTCATTCACACATCAATACCCTAGTACAGTGGTTCCCAACCACAGTCCTCAAGTCCCCCTAACAGGCCAGGTTTTTAGGATTACTTTGGGGAACTGTCACGTTCTCCCAGTCAGGCCCACTGGTGCTGAGAGCTCTTCTCAGCCCTCATGGTTTTTAGGGTTAATCTGTTTGGCTCTCCGCCCCTGGAGTCTCAGCGTCTGACCAGACCTGAGGTCACGTGACCTGCACTACCCTATTTAATGGCTATCAGTGCACTTGTTCCCTGATCCATTATAGTTCTTCCTTGCTGTATTCCTGCCTTCTGTATATTGTATTTTTGATATCCTGGTTTATGACTCCTGGCTTCGTATCCTGACTATTCTTGTATTTAATCCCTGGTACCATATATTGACTTTCTGGTTTATGACTCCTAGCTTTATACCTTGACTATTCTCTTGCTTGATTATAGGTCTAGCTTAAGACCGTAGGCATTAAGAAGGTTATACTTTTTCTTTGGACTTTACTATACTAGCGAACCCACAAAGGCGATTCGGGTTACCCCCCATCTTTTTGTGATATTTAATTGACATTTCCATTATCATGTCGGTACTAAATTATCATTTAACTTATACCTAGCCCTACACAGTTAGTCCTTATATGATCAAAAATGGCACTGGAATAATTTAAAGAAGCTGGAGCTTCCTCCAGGGGAAGAGGCACAATGCCAGGAGAGAAGGACAACATATTATTTGGGCGTGCTCCCATGAAGCATTAATTAATTTCAAGTTTATGCTTAGAAAATTTAGCACAAAATACAGATTGTTCTCATTAGGAATCATCGCCCACCAGTATGCAGAGAAAAAAAAACTGTTTTCATGTTGTTTGCCATTAATGAGATAAAGAACTTCCAAAATATCAATATAGGAGGGTCCACCAGAAAGCCTTCACACAACATTAAGGTGTACCTGGATTACCCTCATGAAGCCTGTGCATTCTCAGTATAATCATGAACATGTTTCTGTTCTCTGAGTATAGAGGGTAATCCAGACATGGCACCCTTGCTTGAGGTTCTTAAAGACTAGGGATGAGCTGTTCGGTTCGATCAGTTCGGAGTTCGATTCGAACTTTGGCCGTTTGCAAGTTCGCGAACTTCGAACTTTTTGGCATGGTTGGTTCAAGTTTGAAAAAAAAAATTGCTTAAAAAATACTAAAAAATCTAGAAATAAAGAGACTCTTTACTGCAGAATATTATAAGCAATGGTTTATTAGATATTGAATTAACAAATAATGTCTACGTGCAAAGATTCTCACCTCTAAATGACCCGTGTTCTCAAACGGCATAAACAACAGGTGTTAATTAGTGTTTGGAAATAACATGTGCTTTTAATTAGTCTGGTCTGATGAATTTGATACATTGTGTGTGGACTGAGGGTGTGGTGTCTCCTGATCTGAACATGTATCAACCAACACCTGTGCTTCTGAGAAGTGTTTATTTCTCTACTAAATCTTCCTCTGATATACTGTTTAACCCCTTAACCCTGCATTTCACTGCTGTGTGCTCAGCTCATTTTTACCGCTTTTGCTCATCATGTTTAAACGCGATTTTAAGCCACATTTTATTAAATGACCCAGACATATTAGATATCGTTCTTTCCGTCAGACTCCGCAGATTCATAATATATCATTTTTATATGTATACGTCATGTCCTGCCTGTATATTATGACAAAAAATGCAATAAAAATTGAATTTTTAAATCATCTGCAGTGTGTAAAGTGTTTTTTTTTCACATTTTAGCACATGAGCGTTTGCGGTTATGTTTTCTATGGGGTGCGCTTGTACAAAAATTAGAAATGGGGACTTGTTACATTTTGTGGGAGGAATTACGTGATTTGTAGCAAACGCACCCCATAGAAAAAAAATCATTAGTGCAGCATCATTGTTCACATTATAATTGAAATGTGAACAATATTGCTGCATTAACCCCTTAAGGACCCCTGACGTACCCTGTACGTCCTGTCCACAGGTCTCCCTTAGACCCGCGGACGTACAGGGTACGTCAGCGGCGCCAAATCCCCCTCCCGCCCGATACTCACCTCCCTCGCTAGATCCCTCGGTGATCTGGCAGGGAGGAAGCCTGCCCATGTGATTTACGCGTTTTGGCGAATTGGCGCCAAAACGCGATTCGAACCTGGAGGGGGGCTGACATCTTGGATGTCAGCCTAGCCTCCAGGTCCCCCCACCCACTGACAACCTCACCATATGTGTGAGGATGTCAGTGGGCCAGTTAACCATCTAGCTGCCATGTAGAGATAAGGGGATCCTAAGGATCCCTTTATCTCCCGATCCATGGCAGCTAAATGATCATGGCCTTTCCAATGATACCAAACATGACCAGGTTTGGTTTAAAAAATAAATAAAAAATAAATAAGAAAATAAATAAAAAAATTAAATTAAATAAAAAAATGTGTTTTTTTTTATAAAAAAATTTGTCTGGGGGGGTTTAATTAAATAGGACCTAGGCTGTCATGTCAAAATAATTAGCACAAAATGGTCAGAATGAGCGCAGCGCACATAGGTGAACTGGCTCAGCAGTGAAAGGGTTAAAAGGCAAAAACATGTAAAAATTGGGTATTTCTATTCTCGGGATAAAATTTTGAAACTATTTAGCCGGGGTCTTTATTGGTGGTTGTAGCTTTTGGGGATTAAATTACAAAAAAGTGTGTTTTTACCATTTTTTTCATCATATTTCATATTTTTTTTATAGTAAATTATTGGATATGATGGAAATAATGGTATCTTTATAAAGTCCATTTAATGGCGGGAAAAAGGGTGTATAATATGTGTGGGTTGAATAAACGAGTAAGAGGAAAATTTGACCTAAACCCTAACAGCGCAGAAACGTAAAAACAGCAGCGGTCACTGAAGGACGGATTAGTGTAAAACCGCCCGGTCACTAATGGCGCGATGACGTCATTTACGTCGGGAGGAGCTTGACTTCAGCATCTGAGGACGCAGAAGTCAGAATGCCGCGGGACCCCGGACAGAGAGGTGAGTATCTCCGCCGGGGGTCCCGTAAAGCTGATGACGTGTGGGCCACGTCCTCCTCAGCATACAGCGGGAGTAACTGAGGACGTGTCCCACACGTCGTCAGCAGTGAAGGGGTTAAAAACTTATTTTTTTAAAACTTTTTGTCCTTGTTTCCTGTCCCCCAGGGCACTACCCGGACATTGTTTTTAAATGTTTCTATACATCCTAGAAATCCGCCACTTCACGGGCAGGTTATGGGGACCTCCTAGGCACGATATTTGAAGGAATGTTTCGTTTTTATTTTTAACCCTTATTTCATGGAAAACTCAGTTCCTTTAAAAACGTTTTTTTGTTTACTTTTTGTCCTTGTTTCCTGTCCCCCAGGGCACTACCCGGACCCCCATACACCTTTTATGGCAAATATCTAGCATATATGCCCTCTTGGAGGGCACTCTAAAAACCGAATTTTGAGTCCCATTGACTTGTATTGAGTTCGAGTTCGAACTTTTGAAAAGTTCGAGTTCGGATGCGAACCGAACTCGGGGGTGTTCGGCTCATCCCTACTAAAGACATGCAAGCTATACCCTACTGATGTGGCCAAAATCATTGCTGGAGATTGCTGTACCTCTTGTGCAGAGACTTCCTTGGCAGTTGCATTCTGGCCATCCTTTTGGGTGGATGCAGACTAAATTGCAAATGGTATAATTTTGTCTGTGCTGGTACCATCATGCTAAAACCTTATCATAAGACCTGAACAGGTGCACATCAAATGGCAGGCCACTAGTGCTGTTGGCCATTCTCAGTGTTCTCATAAACATGTCCATTTATCTACTAGTTGTTCACAAGTCATGTTACGGTTGTAATTACGATTGTAAGTTGGATGTCTTCCTATACTGGAATGTGCTGGTTCAGAAATTAAACATGCTATCTTATGTACATGTTTCTACAGGTGTGGTCTAATGCTGATGATTATCATTAACCTGATTATCTGGGTCATTGCGGTTACAGAAGAATCCAGACATCATACATTTGAATTAGAAAAGAATCTTTTAGACAATTTAACAGAAAATGCCACAACTCATAGTCAAGGTATGTCAATGTTCAGCATAGAGTGTGCATGATTTTTATGATTTGCTCAATGAACTCTATACAGGTTTACCTTACGCTGCAGAGAAATTCGCCGCGCTAAGGAAGTCACAGTTTTAACACATTTAGTGAGAATTTGGACAACTTGGAAAAAAGTTTTGGCTGGAAAATCAACGCAATGGCGGCGATTTTCAAATGCAATTTGCAGCCATACTCGTTTAATTTTTCAAAAATTATGCTGGTTTAAACTTTAGGGTTAGGGTTAGTATTAAGGTTAGGGTTAGCCATACATGTTGCAAGGAAGCACTTTCGTGATTCTGACAAAGTTGGTAACAGGAAGTTATAAGGGAAAAAAAATCAGCGCAAGCCGATATCCTTTACCAGCTTGTTGTTACTGGGCCTATTCTGACCCAGCCGCTGTATTAATGGCTCTGGTCAGACTAATCGAGAGTCACATCCGCTAGTATCGGCTTGCATAGTCCATAGGACTCAATGGAGCCCAGAGCCACCCTGCATGAACTCTGCAAGAGCTCGCTTGAGCGGAGTTGAGCAGAAGCCACAGAAGGAACTGTGGAAGTATCCTGCGAACTATTTGTTCACAGTCTTCTGCCGCTTATGTCTGGGAACGCATGCACACATGGGAGTCCCTCTAAACCTATACACTGTTAAATAAAGAGGTGAATGATACTTATCTCACAATGTCAGAATATAGATAAATGGCTTTTCAAAAAACACATCCAAACAGTTGAACATCTGAAAAAAGCATACACCAATCTTGTAGTATATCTAACACAAGGAATATATATCCCACCAACAATAGTCAAACTCACAAAAACAGAGCCAATAATAGCTCATTTTGTGTGCCTCCAAGCCTCTTACCTCTTAATAGGGGGGCTTCACCCATTAACATTGATGTATATTCAGTAAGTTCTTCCACATCCACGATACAGTTGCACCTCAAGCGGAGACAGCATATGGTATAATATTGTAAATACTATGGGCCATATTACATAGTTGGTGCTAACTTAACAAGAGCTGTTGTAAACTTACCAGAGCCATTATAGCCTATGGAGGTTTTCCATTTACAACAGCTCTGGTTAAGTTAGCACCAGCATTGTAATATAGCCCAATAAGTATATACACAAAGTTGAAAGTACACTCACATGCTACAGAGCCCCCTCCAGATGTTGGACCTTTTATGAGAATCACTCATGTTCACTGGACTCCCCACTGGATAACGTGATGATCACTGGCTCTGGAATGGGCAGTCAGAAAGGGTCGGATGTGGAATGTCCTGTATCCACTTTTATACTTCCCCGCTCTGTTGAACCAAATCCACGTGGTCACCGCATGCGGGCCAACGAATGGTCTCGTTTGCTTTCCATTTACATCCGGACACTCCGCTATGACATACTTCCAACTGCACCATGTAAACATCCTGCTTGGAATTCCCCGTATGCGCGTCTTGTTACTTTCATTTTCTTCCGTCACCAATATCAATCGGTATCAAATAAACAGAACATATAAACCCAATGAATCCACTATAAAGAATAACACATTACAAAAATCAATAAACGACATGTCATATATTATAAAATGGCATAAATAGTTGACCTATACTCGTTCCCATCATTCTAATATGCACTTATTGCTACTAAACGGAATTTATTGACACTTTTTACATACTTTTAATAGTAATTGTTTTATTTTTTACTACATGGTATATGTAAAGGTAGTTTTTAAAGGGGCAAAGTTAAATATTATGAGTTAAGCATGATGAGTGAAATAAAGTGCCTCTCTTCGTTGAAAGCTCAACCAACCACCGCTCCATGTAGAAAAAATTGTATGTCAGTAAGGTGTAAACATTCATGTCAGATTATGGAATAGCCCAAAAGTAACCATATGTAACTCATTTATATTTCTATATACCATAAACATGTTTTATTGTTCTATAGATCGCATGGAAGATGTGCATAAATGTGATTGTACATTTATGTGTACATTTACACCTAATGAATACTATTACCTATACCCCTTCAATATTGAGTACAACCTCTTTGCAGCTGCCATGATTTACATCATGTGGAAAAATGTTGGGCGACAAACGGATGAAAACGCTTCGAAATACCATGGGATAGGACTGAGTGTTCACCGACATATCCCACTCCTGGGGCTGATCTCTGGTCTTTCTGTTCTGATTATTGGCCTAGTACTGTTCGTTTTGTATGAAATAAGGATAGAACATACAAACAAGTCCTTGTTGTCGCTTACCTCATTTTATTTATTCCATGTGATCAGTCTGGTTCTTATGTGTTTGGCCAACTTAGCTGGTATAATTATTTTCCAACTTGATGAAAGAAGCATGGATAATGAGAAGAACCCCAGCCGAACATTGGATAAGGCTCTTTTACTGGGCACAACCCTAGGTCAATATGCAATTTCTTATTACTCTATTGTGGCTATGGTGGCCACCAAACCCCCTAGCATCCTCTCCTGCTTAACTCTTACTTACTCACTCCTTATGATTGTTCAACACTCTCTTCAAAATGTCTTCATCATTGAAGGACTACACCGTCTTCCACCAAATCCCATCACTAACTCTTCAGTGGTTCTAGACACTACCAAATCCGAGTTCCAACGGGAAGTTAGCGAGGAAGCTAGCGAGTCAGCTATTACTCAATATGTGGACAGCATTAATTCTGCTTCTCGTGATCACCACCAAACATCTGATCTTGCCAACCTAAGAAGACCCACAATTACAGAACAACTCAAGTTGCACCTCAAGAAAAGGAAAACAATGAAAGATATTTATCTGTTCCTTTTCCTTAGTAACATAATTGTAAGTATTAAATAATTATGAAAAATATGGTTGGGGACTTTGCATATTATTTGTGATTATCTATTAGTTTTCTTTGTAAACCAATGACATATTTTAAATTAGTAATAACTTTTAGGATTAAGGTTAGTATTAGGGTTAGGGCTACTATTTGTGCTTGTTTTAGGATTAGGGTTACTTTTAGGATTAGGTTAGGGTTACTAGCTGTGCTTGTTTTAGGATTAGGGTTACTTTTAGGATTAGGGTTAGCATTAAGGTTTGTCAGGCTCGCGCCATGAAGGAGCCATGGCACAGCCTCTGTGTTGTGATATATAATCCCAAGCGCTGGGGATAAGCAGGCACACAGACACTGGAGGCAGTATTTGTACAATAAGGCTGTATTGAAGAATGGTTCACAGCTAACAGTACAGCACAGAACAGACAGTAACACAGAAAATAGGCAAGTGGATGGTGGACCACGTAGTCTCTCTCCAGATCCGCTTGAGGAGAAGCAGGAGTCTTTAGGCAAATGTACCTTGATAGAAGGTTGGTCTCCTTGGAGAGAGCTGGAGGGCTGGAAGCCACTTGAGAGTCTCTGGACCCACTGGATAGTGGGCCACGCAGTGGATCGTCCAGCCAGCAGGAACCAGGTAATGCAGACACAGCAAGAATGCACGGCAGAGCAAAATAAATCAGGCAGCATACAATGACAAGAGGGAGCTCTCAAGACCTCTGAACACAGGGAAGGGAAAAACACAAAATGAAAGAGCAAAGGAGAGGAGGGTGTGGTCTGGTTTTATGCAAAACCTCAGGTTCAGACACAGAGTTAACCCTTAGGTGGGAAGCAGGTAATGAGAGCAAGTGACCCAGGCTGACCACAGCAGACTCTCAGGGCTGAGGCATGACAAGGTTACTATTTGTGCTTGTTTTAGGATTAGGGTTAGTATTAGGGTTACTATTTGTGCTTGTTTTAGGATTAGGGTTAGTTTTAGGATTAGGGTTAGTATTAGGTTTACTAATCCTAAAACAAGCACAGCTAGTAACCCTAATCCTAAAAGTAACACTAATCCTAAAACAAGCACAAATAGTAACCCTAATACTAACGCTAATCCTAAAAGTAACCCTAATCCTAAAACAAGCACAAATAGTAACCCTAACCCTAATACTAACCTTAATTAGTATTAGGGTTACTATTTGTGTTTGTTTTAGGATTAGGATTACTTTTAGGATTAGGGTTAGTATTAAGGTTAGGGTTACTATTTGTGCTTGTTTTTAAGCAAGCATGGGATAGGCATAAGGCTATCCTAAAGAAAAGATAAATCCAGGTAAAGTATCCAAGTAATTGGGCAGACTAGATCGGCCGAAAGGTTCTTATCTGCCGACATTTTTCTATGTTTCTATGTTTTCTATGTTTTACGATTAGTGTTACTTTTAGGACTAGGGTTACTATTTGTGCTTGTTTTAGGGTTAGGGTTGTTTTGGTTAAGGTTGATATTAGATATAGGGTTAGTACAAGGTTAGGGTTAGTATTAGGTTTAGGGTTAAGGTTACCATTTTTGAGTGTTTTAGGTATAGGGATAGGGATTTCTTTCAGTCATCTAAATGAAAACAAATTTATCTAAATATATTTGGATCGATTCAGTTACAGTTATATCGGATGCGTTTTGGTTCGGTGTTTCAGAATATCGGACTCTTCCGAAATTCCAAATTTAAATTCGGACCAAACTGAAACACACATGTCTAATTTTCACAGGTAGTAAAAATCAGTAGGATACCCAGTGTTGGAAATCGTACTGAATTAACTGCCGATTGTGTGCCGAACAACAATTTTAACAGATATATTACTTTGTTTCTTTTAATATATGTTTATGTACTTTTTCCAAACAGTTCTGGATAATGCCTGCATTTGGAGCTAGAATCCGGTTTGACAATGACTTGGAAGTGAAATTTTACGGGTTTACTATCTGGGCCATAATCACTAATATCTGCCTACCCTTCGGAATCTTCTACCGAATGCACGCGGCTGCCAGCTTGCTAGAACTCTACAACAAGTACTAGGCGAAGTTATTTTATACATACACACACGTGGTCCTACAAAGACTGGATATGCCAGAACAAGAAGCATTATATTTATATGACAAAAGAATGAAGAGAAAAGAACAACCAACAATAAAAAAGACAATATTGAGAAGTACACAGAAACCAAATTATTATACAAGAACACGTTAATGAAAGCGAGACGGAAGCTTGAAGTAACACGTCTTAAGGAAATATTAGTGCTTAATTATTATTTCTCTCTTGGAAGAAATATGCAATGGTTCTTTTTCATAATGTGATGTATAAACGTAGAATTGTTTAATAGTAGATAGGAAATGTAAATGTATAGATCAGCTTGAATGGCTGACACATGGGAATGTGCTACAACAAATAAATAAGCTAATGCAAGCAAAAAAGGTTACAAGGGCTTAATTCGGGGGTCGGCAACGGTGGCCGTCCAGATCCTTTGGAACTACAGCTCACCTGATTCTCAACGACCCATCATCTTGGTTAACGCTACGTGGGAAATGTTGTTTCCTAAACATCTGGAGGTCCAAGGTTGCCTACTCTTGGCTTAGTGGATATGCAGGTTGTATAGAGTCCTCGCGCTTGCAAAAAACCATTCAGAAGATGAGTTGCAATTCAAGCAATCTAGAAAATATAATATGGGACACACATTGCGCAGTATATCCTTATCACACTTCCATTGAAAGACGCTCAGTAGTCAACTCACTTTTTCGAGAGCCACGTAAAGCCGGCTCTAAATTGTAAAAGCATATGATTTTGTGGATGGTAATCTCACCAACACATCCCAAACACGTCAATCTCCAATGGTAACCCGGTCCATATGTTGGAATATTGGATGTCCCAGAATACACCACGAGTAGGACGTCAAATAAATTTAAAATAATTTAATAATACGGCACTAACGCGTTTCGACCAATGGTCTTTGTCAAAGTGCATATAATTAGTGGATATGCAGCCTAAATGCTGGTTTAATCATACAATTAATTTTTTTCAGGGACCGTACAAAGGCATTGTCAAACCCTGCTGTCTTCTTAAATTGGCTGAAATAATTTCTGAACAGGTTACTAAAATTACTAGTAATTACATGACTAAAAATTATTATGCATTCCTAATACACATAACACGTTGATTGTAATTAATTACATCTATATTGACTTAAACACTGCTTGGCCAAAAATAGGCACACTTTAATATTTCGTTGGCGTACCTGTTGCTGTGATTGTGGCACGCCTTCACCGTCGCATGGTTTCAATAAGCTCATGTAATGTCACAACGTTTATTTGCGTCCAGAGTGGCATTAATTTGGGGCCAAGATCTCGTATTTGTGATGGAGAGTCGCAGCGCCGCGTAAAGTCTTCTCCAGCACATTATCCCAAAGATTCTCAATGGGGTTAAAGTCTGGACTACGTGGTGGCCAATCCATGTGTGAAAATGACTCCTCATCCTCCCTGAACCACTCTTGCACAATTTGAGCCCGATGAATCCTGGCATTGCCATCTTGGAATATGCCCGCTGTGCCATCAGGGGAGAAGAAACCCATTGATGTAAAAACCTGCTCATTCAAGTATATTCAGGGAGTCACATGACCTCATTTTTTTACTGGCTGAAACATATTAATCACTGCAGTATTTATCCAATTACCAGTATCTGTTTAGTTAAATCAAGGTGGTGACCTTTTTCTGTGGGCCAGGCAGCGTATACAGGCTATATAGACAGCAGTACAGAAAGCAAAAAATGGTATTGCCCTAAATTTTTGTATAAATGCATGTTGGTATTTGGACAGTTATAACTGCCCACGTAGTTAAAATATGGCGCATAAGGTATACATTTATAGAAACTACACGCTTCGAACAAGGTAATGCTAGGTAATTCTATTACAAAAACAGTGAGATTCTAAACATTTGTGCTAAGGTCATAACACTGTGCCCATCTCCAATCTAGCTGGTAACCTGGAGCCGATTCCCTTTACTGGCTCCCTCTTACCAAGATTATCCTGACCCAGTTGATGTTTACACGATATGGGTGATAATAATAGGGAAACGCATGCAGATACAGAGTATGTGGACCTTTTAGCAACAGAGGTAAGTAGAACTTATAGACTCCCCCCCACAGTAATATATCCAATGGATTGGTGACATCATCACACCCACCAGAAGCCCCTAATTAGGTCAAGTATTTTACCAGCCATGTCGTTAGGGTAGACGCAGTGATTGACATGGGAAATAGAATTGATCCCGCAGAAGAATCGCATGATGACAATGTCCGTATTTTAAATTGAACGCAGCCAACATCAAGATGCCATTCTTTATTTACTAGAATTGCAATAATTATACTGCAAATAATAAAAAAAATTAAAAGATCAGATTGTTATCTTTCAAAAATGCGGGAGGGCGTTTCCAGCAGCAGAGATGGACAGACGTGCTTTAGAGGAGCTCTGCTTTCTCCGGTATTATTTGCGATATTGCAGACGTTTGCCCCTGCCATACCTTGTCCCAGACGACTCCTCGGCGGCAGGTCAAAGGGTGGAGCGTTCCGGGGCCCTGTTTGCCCTCTCCCCGGACCAGCGATCCACGTGCTGGCCGGATCGTCAGCATACGATCGCCATCTTGGAGGCCTAGTGGACTGGGGGAAGCCTGACCTCGAATTACGGTGCTCAGCATCGAGATGGGGAAAAAGACCAAGCCCAGCGGAGTGGAGGAGAATACCCCGGACATTCGGCTCTCGCTGAGTGGAGCCCTGGAGCGCAGACTACTGCAGAGACAGCCTTCCTGTTCTGGCGAGGCGGCGCCACCGGAGGCTGGTGCGGTCGCCCCCCCACTGCCCTGCAGCGGACTCAGGCCGAGATAGAAGATGGCGATTTGCCAGCCTCAAAAAAGGACATTAAGGCCCTCCTGGCAGACGGCAGGCTTGCTTGGCAGGCTGATCTCCGGGCCCTGGAATCTGGCCTCGCTGCTACCCGGACCGAGGTGAAAGTGGTACAAGCACGCACGCTAGAGATCGAGGAGGTGCAGGCCGCAACCTCCTCTCAATTGCGGGCACTCCAGACGCAGGTGGGGAACCTGCAGTCGGCTGTGGTGTCTCTTGAGGCCCGCCATCGCCGGCGAACCCTGAAACTACGAGGTATCCCGGAATCGATACTGGATGCTACCCTGCTGCAATACGTTACCCGCTTCGTGATGGCCGTTCTCTCGCCCAATGTCGTCGTCCAGGATCCAGTACTCTCGGCGGTCAGAGTACAGAGGGCAGCTTTGGCACCGGCTGGTGTCCCACGCGACATCGTTGTGGTTCTCCGTGACGTCTGTCTGCAGATGCAGTTGCTGGAAGCGACTCGCAATATCCCCACAGTTTCATTTGAGGGATCCTCCGTTGCGATCTACAGAGACCTTCCTTTTTTAGTTTTGGCTGCTAGACGCCAATTTAAGCCGGCCACTGCACTTCTTCTGGCCCACGGGGTGCGTTACAAATGGGGACCACTCGGCTCCTTGCTGATAGCCCATGGAGATAGCCACGTTGCAGCGACCACTGCAGAAGATGCGATCATCCATCTCCAAAACATGGGAATAACCTATATAATCAATGGCAGGCTCACCCCTCCCTCCCCGGGACCCGGACTGAGCGGGCCAGATATCGCCTCGGCTCATACCCCATTACCTAATTTCTTGGAGTGTTTACTGGTCACTGAGTCGTCGAACTACGCCAGAGTCTTCATTGCGGCCCTTGGCATTGTTCTATGGCCTACTACCTAGATTTCCCTGTTCTGTCAAACTTAGCTGTGACCCCATGCTGAGACTCCCCCCCCCTTGTCCTCCCAGTCTATACCCCCCCTTATTATGTCTACTGGCGAGACTTGAGACTATTGCTCCTACAGCGAGCTATGGTGGATTCTGGGCCCTCTCCCCCTTCCCCCCCCTCCTTTTTTTTTATTTTTTATTTTATTTTATTATTATTTTTTGGCATTTTCTGGGCGGTTCCGGGGTGTGCCATCATGTTTTGACATGCCTGGCCCTCGGACTGTCTAGGCCTCGTGACATTATACCTCCATGGCCTCCTACGTGAGCGCGCCAGGAGCGTCACGGTGATGGCCATTGCCCTCTCTCCCCTCCCCCCTTTTTTTTTAAACCTTCTTACCCCTGGATCCACCAGCGTCTGCTGTCATTGTACCTATGGTCCTGATCCCCGCCCTCCCCATACATCGCGTTAGGTACCCCCCCTCCCTGTTATTATGTGATGTCTCTGCTATATTAGCCTGTCATGGCTTTTTCTGCGGGTCGAGTTGTGACCCATTGCATTATAACTATAAAATTGTTTAAAACAAAAATGCGGTTAGGAGCTCCAAAGCATTAAAATAACTGAACCACTGCTTCTCTACAGTGTAAAATTATGCAATGCTCGCATTTTAGGTGATGCAGTCCATCATCTCTTTCACACTTGCTCCCTCCCTGGTAAATAAAAGCAGTAAGTAATGACAGAGGAATTATTGGCTTTATAAGAGAAAAGCAGGCAATGACACTGCCTTAGAGCAAAATAAAGAGATAGTTAGTACATTTTTTAATTATTTCATATTTACACTTTATGTGGTCATGTTTGGTATCATTGGAAAGGACAGACGCTGACCTCACTTGACCTTATGAGGTGTACTGAAGTGTAGATACAGGAGTCCAAAGGTCCGCCTGTTCTTTTTAGAATATTCAGATGTATGTGTAATTAGAGACTTTTACATTAAAACATGGTGGGATCATTAAAGTTAGCTCACTGAAAGTGCGTATAAGAAACAAGAGCATTGCTTCTTCAGATTGCCACCAGTTCCCGGACTCAGACAAGGGCTTACCATCAACGTCATAGGAAAACTAAAAGTAATTATCTGCGAAACTATGAGGAGCTCTGCTTCCTAGTTCTGGCTGGAAGATACACACACAACATAGCACATCAGTCATATGACGCGTTTCACCCCATCCAGGGGCTTCTTCAAGGCTTGTCATGAATTGCTGAAGTCCTCACATTAAATAGCAGTCCCAATCCGAGAGGAAGACTGGCAGCAATCTTCAAATACTAATCAAGTGTGTTTCCAGTACATAATGGTATATCACAGTACTTCTCTATCAGGTATATCAGGTTCAGCACAATATAAAACTCACTGGGCCCTGTTCTGAAGTTCACATAGAATGGGAGATGGTAAGTAAAAAAAATCGTGCCACCCTCTCCACCATGGTATAAGTTGGTAATCAATTGATTTATGGGGGCTTTAGTTAACTGTGTTAAGTGATTTTTCTCCAACCTTAGCAAAATCACTTAACACCAGGTTGTTGGAGTCAGTATATCTGGAGAAATAGATAGAAAAATGAGCTACCTTGTAATAGCCCATTCTTCTACTCCAAGGCACAAATTCACACATCCTAAACAAGGTATAGGAGACGTTAATTTACAGTAGGGATGCACTATGGCCAAGGCACAAGAGAAGAGCAGAAGAGCAATTCCTGCCGATAAGATAACGTCTGGAGTCGAAATGTATAACGTCTCCAAAAGTTATCTAATTGTCAACCTTGGAATAGGACACCATGTCTACAAATACCTGCCAATATATCTGCTATAGCATGCTTACACAATACTGTTAGCCCTGTATCAATAGGTTTTCCATTATCACTAACAAATCCAGTTTTCATATACTTTGCAATATTTATTATTTGATTATATAATTTTTTAACAATTGCAAATGTCACCAATCAGCACACATTTCAAAAAATGTCATAGTTTGAAGATATGTCATCTTGAACTTCAGCGGTCCATCACTACCTTTTATAGTCAATATAAATTGCAACATCTCCGGTTATCTATTTTGAATTCATTGCCAAACCATTAAATGAGACTATGCAATCGTGAAATGTCTGAAATGGCAAAGCCCATAATTTGTGTCTATGGGACTGTGTTTTTGTGATAATGATGTAATAATAACCTGCTGGTGAAGTGTCATGACATCCTTTACTTATATTCCAAATGAAAAATCAAAGTTTACGATGCTTTTGTGTAAATGGATTTTTTTCAGTAGGGGTTTTTCAGAGAGAGCCGATCTGACCTCGAAATGTCACCGTACAGGGAATTTCCCCGTACAGTGACATTTCGAGGCTATTCAGCTATTCAGAGAGCAGGCAGTTCGTTAAATTTTGGCAAACTGCCAGCAAGTACGGTGCCTGTTCGAAGGCAGTGAAATCCCCCATAGAGAAGCAATGGTTAATCTATTCACAGACACCGAACAGCAGGGAAAAGTTGCTATTAGATAAATATTCCTGCTTTTATTCAATATCTAATAAACCGTTTATTATTTTCTTCTGCTGTAAAAAGTCTCTTTATTCATTGATTTTTTAGGATCTTTTGTCAAACTTTTTTTCCTTTTTTTTTAAAAGCGTTTTTTCTGTAACAAAATTTATTTCTTATCATTCATAGGATCTTACATGCAAATTTCAGACATTTTCGATCAGTAGTGTTTTGTAGACATGTGCATTAGTTTTAGTACTAAAACGATTTTGTCCGAATTTTGGGATAATTTAGTTTTCGTATGACTAAAGAGATACGAAACTGCTCAGTCCAAAAAACTAAAGAAACGAAAGGAAAATGTATTACATTTTAGTTTCAGTTCTTTTTGTAATATTACATTGATGAGTGAAGGAGACCAGCAATGAGGAGGTTCTATACAGGGAGGGACATTAATTAATTAAAGAGGATGTTCTATACATTATACAGAGAGGGGTATTAATTAAAGCAGGAGGATGTTCTATACATTATACAGAGAGGAGCATTTTTTTTTTAGCCCTTTAAATCCAGTGGCTATGAGCACTGAGATCGGCTGCTTGTTACATTATCTCTCATTACAATGCATCAGGCTCAGCTGTTACAGTAACTGACTGCCGCTCATCACAGCGCTCAGAGTTTCAGTAACACAAGGAAATAATATTGTTATAACCTCTTATATATAAAAATATTATTTACTAGTTTTACTAAAACTCTGAGCACTGTGATGAGCAGCAGTCAGTTACTGTAACAGCTTTGCCTGACACATTGTGCGGAGAGTGAGTGATACTGTAACAAGCAGCGATCTCAGCCGTCTGAGGAGCCACCACTACAATATTAATTGTATCCGCTGATTTTCGGATGAGCGAAATTCGTTTTCATACTAAAGAACTGAAAACGAATTTCTTTAGCAACTAAATAAATTGCGTTTTAGGACGAATCCATTCGTCCAAAACGAAACTTTGTGCCTTGCACATGTCTAGTTTTTTGCAAACAGGGTTTCAATTTTGACACTTTCAATCGTATTGTTTTTTTTTTTTTTTACCCTATTCGTCAACTTGTCGGCTTTTTCCGGTGGCTGGTCTGCGCTGGGATCGGTGGCTCCTTGGCATTTCCAACGTGTTTGGTGTGTTTTTTTGCAGCGGTTCCGGTTGGTTTTTGGCGGATTTTCCCTGCACTCCGGGAACCCTGCAGTGAATGCTGAATTCACCGCAGTGTGGGGAAAATTAATTCACCGAAGTGCAGGGAAGTGTGGGGAATGAGAGAACACCGAAATATCGGTGACATTTAGGTGCTCTCCGATTAACCCCTGTGTGCAATGAGGCTGATTACACGCAACATACACATATAAATTCACTGAATATGGAAATATAAAGGAGAAGAACATTTGAACATGTGTGAGCATTGTAGAATATCTCCATGAACCAACATTACTCGTTACTATGACAGTATTTGGATATAACAGATAAATGATTGGTCTGATGCCAATGTTCATTGGCTTCCAATGAGGATCTGGAGATATTTATTATATTGGACATGAAATAAAAAGATGGACACAAATATTTCTCTTATGGCGAAATCTAAGAACATGTCAGAATTATTGCACTATTTGTATGTTACGATACCTAAATCACAAGTTAAATGGAGTCAGTGAAAAGTTTATTAGGCTACATTATCCCATACTATAAATCAGCCGTAAGGAGAGAGTATAAATCTAAAGAAAGAGGAAGCTCTTACCAGAATGAAAATCCAACAGCCAGATACTCCGTTACGAAGAATTCTTCACAGGTTTCTTATTCTAAAAAATACATAAAAAAAAAAACAAAATGCCGTAAGAAAAGAAGAAAACGCAGAAACAAAGCAACATTTTAATTTACGAGCACAAACCTAAGCCCATAAAGCCACCGAGACAGAAATTTACACAGAGGATAGTTCCAATCTGTTGGGCCTGGTACCAGTAGCACTGACCAGGAGAAGCGGCCACCTTTGAAGAAGACAGTTGGATACTGGACTACAAGACTGTGCATCATTCCAAATTCTGAAAAGAAGATCATTAAGATACCTACAAGGGGTCTACATTGAGGAAGAAGGAACAAAAAGGTATCTGTAGACCTATAAAGGCTATTTAATGTAGATCTGACTTTAGAGTTGAACAGTGCTTGATTATTAATATGTATATATTTATTTATTTATTGTACTGAAGAAAGTTCCCTATGAAGAACTGAAATGTTGCCTGGCACAAAAAGTGAGGTTCTATGGAAATCCTTGAGTGCTGGCATCTCTTTGGAGATATATATATATATATCCAAAGAGCTATATATATAACTCCAAAGAGATGCCAGCACTTATTTTTTGGACTAACGTTACATTTAAAAGAAACTTTCATAAATTTTAAAGACCATCATGAACTAAGACATTTGAAATGAAAATGCTCACATATTTTAACACCATAAAAGAAGGACTCAATGTGGACTCTGGCTTTTTAATCCAGTATCATAGCATTGCATAACATTCTGAATTTTGGCTGGTGTTTTGCTTTTTCTTGTAGTTTTGTGTCTTTTGCAGCCTTCACTGATTCGTGTTTTTGCTTTTATTTCAAGTTGTCATGATCTTATCACTGTTCTTTTATGTGTCTAAGATCTCTCATGTGTTTATTTTCCCATCTTGACCATACCATTTGACTCTCACCATTTATGACATCTAACCCCCCCCCCCACCCGTGTGCCCCTTAATGTCTTAATGTTCAGTTCTATGATTTTGGTCAGTATAGTGGCCAGACCTGAAGAAGAGCATTATACTCTCGAAAGCTTGTCTTTTAAATGTAACGTTAGTCCAATAAAAAAAGGTATTTCTACGTACTGCTATACTCGTGATTTTTATATATATATATATAAATTTATCATTACAAATTAAAATGTATGTTTATTTTCCTGGACCTCCTCAGACTCCTTACCATTTCCTTATCTGCCCAATGACATCACGGCATATTTTGTATTACTCATTCACGTTACAATTTGTAAAGCAAATAGCCCTGTTTGCTAAACATCAATCACAGAACACATTTTAGAGGACGGGTTTTCGGGTTGTGTAATTGCTTTTGGTGAATTTTTTACCGGTGTGAGTGAACTTTTACGATGTGATAGCAGGCGTTTCAGAAATATAAAAAGGATGGGATAGGTAGTTTATTGAGATGGAATGGGATGACAGCGGTGACTGGTGGTCCTCTTTGGCCAACTTGTGAGAAGACGACCTAGCAACGCAAACCTTCTCCATGAAAGATTTCAAAAAGAGATCCCAGCCTGCAGCCAGCACGGGATAATTGGTAATCTAGTTTTCCGGTAGCTTTAATCTAAGGGTCTCACACTTCACGCTGCAACTAGCTCACTTCACACATCCTAATAAAAACAAACATAAATTACAATGATTTAATCTGTTCATGGGTACTTTACACTGTATAAAATATATATCTGTGTATATATAACAAATTATACTAATAATAAAATATAAAACTTATAAACTGCAATTATTTTGCATGAATAAATTGAATATTGATTACCACAAGATTTTTATACATGTGTAAAATGATGCTAATTTATCATTTAATGATAAAAGTATCACATACAAAACGCAGAAGAATAGAAGATTTACATAGAAGAATGTCAAAGTGATGGAATGACGATCCACACCAGTTGCAATATTCATTTTGTACAGTATGCTTCTACATGTATGTACCCAGCCCTTATTTTTGTGGTGTGTGCACATGACACATGTGTTATTTACAAGCTGTAATAATCACAGTCTGTTTTCATGGTCTTTTAGCAAAGCACGGATGGGGACCAAAAAGGTGAAGAAGCAGAACCAGTTCATATAACTAACACACACTTACACACACACACACACTTACACACACACATACACACACCATCCATTGTGTTAATAGTTTGCTTCTTACTAGTAGATATACAGGTATAGTAGATCTAGTAGTATAGTAGATCTCTCCAAGATTTCTGCCACCCAATTCCACTGGCATGTTGACATGTTGCACTTAACCCACCACTCAGCATGCAAATTTGATATCAATGTTTACCTGTAGAGATAGGTTGGTTTTAAGGGGATCCTGGTGATAGTTGTAAGAAATATCATATATTTCTGGTGACTTAATATGAAAAAATATGATTGGAACCTAATAAAACTTATTCAGTGAGTGGGTCAAAAGGACACTCCATTCCCTTTGAAAAATAGTGGAAGAGCTTCGTTCCCACACACTTCCTCTCGACTTGACCTCTGCCCTTTCTAAATATCTGAGTGTTCTGCACGGTCCTTTTCATTTTCTCTCCATACAAATTGATTTTAACTGTTGATTCAGATTTTAAGAATTAGAGCAATGTCATTCATTACATTGTTTGGTCCAGTGGTTCCCAACCGTGGTCCTCAAGTCCCCCTTACAGGCCAGGTTTTAAGGATTACCTTGGGGAAATGAGGACTGAATCCTGCAATCACTGAGCAGCAAATCGTATCACCTGTGCTGTGCTTCAGATATCTGGCAAACCTGACCTGTTGAGGGTACTTGAGGACCGTGGTTGGGAACCACTGTGCTAGAGGAATAGATGTACATCCAGTGATATGGGCTTGCCAAATTCTCTTTTGTTAAAGATTGAAGATGGGAGATGACCAAGCAGAGAACCACAATGGAACTATTCCTCATCAGGAAGAACAAGATGCCAAGCTGGAAGGCCTGAAGGAGCTGTCCTCCATTTCAACTGAACACCACGAAGAATGGAAGAACGGAGGACGTTTGATGTCTTTGCTGCTTGGAATCAATATTATTTTGCTGGGATGTGCGCTAGTTAGCGGTGGTGCTTTTCATGAGGTGGCGGTGGTGGAGAGGGAAGTTCTTTCTTACCTAACGGTCCTTATGGGTCTCACTGGCTGCTGGATGGTCATCTATCTTGTGTGGACGGCTCGACACAAAAATAGTGTAATGCTGAAAGACTCGCATGCTGGGCCAGTATGGCTAAGAGGTAAAACAACTCTGTATGGGGTTTAAAATATAGATTTAGAGCAATGCACACATTTAGATCTTTGGACTACCAAGGCTGATACAGGGTATCCTATGGAAAGTCGCCCTCTTGTGGACGCTGCAGGAAATTAAGTGTTAGAAAAGCGCCACTTGAAAAAGTGTCCTAATATTGAAACACTAGGTAACAAAAAAGTTGAATTTAATGTGAAAAAAACAGCGCACTTGTGTTGTTCTCTGATAAACCTTAGCAACATACTAGCCTTGTTTTACTGATGCAAAATCAACTCTGGTGTTAGTTTTAGGGTTCAGGTTACTATTTTTGTTTGTCTTTCAAGCAACAACTTATCCACCATGCTTTTCTTTGGCGTCAATAAGATTATATTGTTATTACAGTAATCCCTGATATAGGTTATAGGCAAAAGTGTGCACCTAAGCACATCAAGAAGGAAATATGTAAGTCCTCAGTGAAGCGTTTATTAAAAGTTGCTGATTAATAGGGATGCACCAATACGACATTTTGTGCTCCCTTTCTGAGTCATTCGATAGTCAGGATTGACCAATACGGATTCAGGATCGGTCAACCGATTCCCGATCTGATATACCACGTCCTGTCCAGCGATGAGGCCACAGTGTCACCAGGTAACCTGCCTGGTGAGCTCACAAGGAGGACTCCTAGAGCAACAGAACCCAATGGATCACTGTGGGTCTCCATGCATTCCTATGGTGCTGGCAGCCCAACAGGGTAGGACTAACGGCTCAAATTTCGATCCCAGCGAGCAACCTCTCCAGTAAGTGTCCTTGGGCAAGACCCCTAACGGTACATACTCGCCACCCAGGACATACTTGAAAACAAGAGAAATCTCAATGTATTCTTCCTGGTAAAATCCTTTCTCAAAAAAAAAAAAATTGGATTAATGAAATTGATAACCAAATCCCTTGACCGTCTCCCGATTCTGATCCTTAATCCTACAGATTACCTTTACTAATGCAGATATATTGATGACATTTACAAATTTCCTAGATTAAAAACAAGATTTCAAATCACCAAATCTCTGATCTACCACAAAGCACCTAACTCATGCATGTAGACGAGAATGTAATTTCACTTGTTTTGGCAAGTAATTAATAAAATTCTACAATAAAATTTAATTTGGCCATAAAAACATGGCTTAAACAATTTACAACACAGAAATGAACATTGATTCCCAGCTGAATCTCAGGAATATCTTCTCCTTTTTTCGATAGGACCTGCTAAATGTCCTTGTTATCTGTTCTAGTAACCACAATTTAACCTAAAGTCATTTTTTTGGATTACTTTCTTCCACAGCGGGTGCGGTCCTCTTTGGTGTCTGCACGCTCGTACTTGTTGTTCTGAAAATTGGAAAATCAGTTACGCTAATTCACTGTGAATCTCCTCTCAAAATAGTTCATCCTGTTATACAAGGTGTATTTGTCGTGATACAGGTATGAAATACGGTGTGTCTACTTTTGGAATTCCACTTGTTCAGGAGTTCCCTGAGTCATTCCCCCAATTATTCCCAAACAGAAAGTTCCCTGTTCACATCCCATTCGCCTTTAACCCACTTATCTCAACTGTGCTAAAATTACACCTGCTCTGGTCTTGTATGGAATCATGACTTTTATTTGTATTACTATGTTTACATAGTTACATAGTTACATAGTTATATAGGCTGAAAAAAGACATGCGTCCATCGGGTTCAGCCTCTCCCACATAACCTACTGCTGTTGATCCAAAAGAAGGCAAAAAACCCAGTCTGAATATGCAACATACTGGGAAAAAATTCCTTCTTGACCCAGAATGGCGTCAGATTTCTCCTTGGATCAAGAAGCTTTTACCCACATATTAAATATTATAACCCTTAATATTCTGTGTCTGCAGGAAGTCATCCAGTCGTTTTTTAAAAGTCTGTACAGACTCTGACCCAACCACCTCAACAGGCAGAGAATTCCACAGCTTTATTGTTCTCACCGTAAAATAACCCTTCCTATGCTTTAAGCTAAATTTTCTTTCTTCCAGTCTAAATGGATGACCCCGTGTCCTGTGTATAGACCTGTTAATGAATAGGTTATCAGACAATGGTTGATAATGGCCCCGTATATATTTATATAAGGTTATCAGATCCCCTCTAAGGCGCCGTTTCTCTAAACTAAACAGGTTTAAGCTTGTTAGTCTTTCCTCATAACTTAACCCTTCCATTCCCCTTTATTAATTTAGTTGCCCGTCTCTGCACTTTCTCTAACGCTATAATATCTTTTTTTAAGACTGGTGCCCAAAATTGCACGGCATATTCAAGGTGCGGCCTGACCATTGATTTATACAGAGGCAAAATTATGTTTTCATCCTGTGAGTGAACTCCCCTTTTAATGCATGCCAGTACTTTGCTGGCCTTGGCGGCTGCTGTTTGACATTGCACATTGTTACTTAGTTTGAAGTCTATGATTATTCCCAAATCCTTCTCCTGCTTGGATTTCCCTAACTCCGTAACATTTAGGGTATAAATTGCTTGTGTGTTCTTCACTCCAAAGTGCATAACTTTGCATTTATCTAGATTAAATTTCATCTGCCATTTAAGTGCCCAGTCCCCCAATCTATCTAAATCCCTCTGCAGCGAAGTAACATCCTGCTCACATTGTATTACTTTTCCTAGCTTTGTGTCATCTGCAAACACTGATACATGACTTTCAATGCCTATCTCAAGGTCATTTATAAATAAATTGAATAGTATTGGTCCTATAACAGACCCCTGAGACACCTTATTCTTCTGTCACTTGGTCTATTACACACTTACCTTCTCTTTTATCATGTTGTATCTGTGCTTCTATGGTTGGTTTTGTAAACTCACTCTTCATTCTTTTTGTCTCCAATGAGATTTATAAATGTATATATTCCCCTGACAGACATATTTCCTGTGGGTAGCCAGTCAAGACTGTGCACAGATTCATCTTAACAGAACAAGGTAAGGCATTAACGTACAGAAATATTGCTATTTAGCTGTTTTATCTTATATTTACTTTAGGTACAGAATAAAATCACTCTTGCATGATTGCCTTCCTTATGCACTGCCTAAAAACCAGTTTGATGACATTGCAGGAACAAGGCAAGTTGCTGTTAGCTACATCTTATCAAGTGAGAAATATCCGTTGCCTGAAGGATATCGTTTGTTGATGATGGGTTAAAGTATTTATACTGTAGCAGTAACATATATTAGATTCATATCTGTCAAGGTATTGCTTGAGAAAGGCTGTTTTATTACAGCCAAAATGTTGCACACCCATTAAAACTTGGTCACATTGGATATTGGAGTGCCAGTCCCTTCCTTTTGCTTTGAATTGATTTGGACTGTTGGCCGCTCCAGGGCCATGGAGCACCCATCTTCCTGAAGATCACATCAGAAGGTAGTGACAGATCTCAGTACCCCGAACCGGGTCAGATCTGCCAATGCCGCTTCCTTGCTGGACCCCCCTGTTATGCCCAGCCAGACTCTGTTCCTTTCTCCAGTCCTCAAACGAAGCTCAAAGACCGGGACACGTACAGAGCCTGCTAGCATCCCCCAGAAATAAGACTAGGTTGTAGATCTGAAGTCAGGGTCAGAATAGAACTCTTTTAATCAAGGACAGACACACGTATTTATACGGTCAACCTGGGTTATTTACATCCACAAAACCTCCCCTAGAAACTGTTGGTAGACATAATTAACTAGGACAAATAATGGATTGAACATTGTGTAACATTCCTACACAGACAGGACAATGGCACTTGTGATTGACAGATTACAGTTTAAAACAACAGAAAAAGGGCAGTGTTTGCCTGACATAGAAGATTAACAACTCCTCAAATATACATCAGATAAACAGATACATATGGACCATAACACTATACAGTAACATTATTCATGCATAACTCAGATTACATAACACTCTTCACCCCAAATCCAAAGTGATTTACTTCACAAAGGTTTTAGTGAATGTGTAACCTTCCCCATATATTTAATTACACAGGCATACATTGACACACTAACCCACATACAAAGTGAAGGTACCAGTGTGATGTGGGATCTTGGGAAGTGTCCTTTATACAAAGTTTACATCTACAGAGAACTCAAGTAACTTTTCACCATTCCAAGTTTCTTCAAGCAAAGCTTGCTTCTTGGTTGGACTAGTGTTCCGAGCTGTTAATATTGTGGCTATGGCTAAAGCCATTGGAGCACAAAAATTTCAGACAACACACTGTGTCACATGCACCAATAAACCGTGGTCATCTTCTCAGAATGCCAGTGTGAGCCGAGAAGAATGAGCTACATTGGAAAAACTAACCTTTCCAGCTAGGCACAAATTAACGGCTCCTATACATAGTATAAGAGTCATTAAAAACAGTTAGTAGCTAAAGCAAAGTGTAGGACAGTGATGGTGAACCTTGGCACCCCAGATTGGTTGGAACTAATGTCCCAAGTCACACATAAAGCTGGCTGAGTAACACGTGGCTTGTAGTTCAGAACCGTCTGGGGTGCCAGGTTCGTTGTTACGGGTATAGAAGTCAATCACCAAATGATTCATTTTCTTTACATTATATCCATTTAGGTTTGGTCTCATGTTGACACTCAGCACTAACCTGACTGTTTGGATAGCTGCTGTCACAGACGAATCCCTGCATCAGTCAGTCCATGAAGAAGACCCGCATAGTGGTCCCAAAGGTAACATAATCTGTAATACAAATGATAATAAAAAGAATAATAATCGAACTTCAGCCAAACACCAAAAGGTACAAAATGATCTAAAATTTAAATAGTTTATGGTTTCTTGGCAAATCAGTAACAGTAAAGATCGACTGCATTTTAAAACAGCAGAAACATCTGGCTTTTGTCATGGTTTGGTGTTAAGGTGATCACCAGACTCATTAGTAGAAATTAATTGTTTTATGACTTTACAATATTATTAGCTACGATGTTCATTTGACTTTTTTCTTTACTCTGCAGCTGCTGTTGGAGACTGTGGATGTGAAACTGAGATATGTTCTTCATTCGAAACTGGGTATTACTATTTGTACCCATTTAATATTGAATACAGTCTTTTTGCCTCAGCCATGTCATATGTGATGTGGAAAAACGTGGGACGTATTATGAGCCACAATTCGCACGATACACATCATGCCTTCAAAGCACAAAACCACATTGTGGGGCTCGTCTTTGGGATCGCGGTTCTTGTAAGTGGTCTTGCCGTCTTTATTGTCTATGAGATCGAAGTGAACTCCGAGGAAACCAGATCCCAAGCATTGACTATGTTCTATATCTTCAACATAGTGGCACTCGGCCTAATGTCGGTAAGCCCCCTCGCGGCCTCGATCACCTACAGGCTTTCAAAGAGGGATATGGATAGTCACAAAAATCCCACGAGAACTCTGGACGTTGCCTTGCTCATTGGGGCGGCCCTTGGGCAATTTTTTATCGCTTACTATTCCATTGTAGCTGTTATTGCTGTTTCTCCAGGGCATCTACATGACACCTTAAATCTGATCTATTCAATTCTAATGATTGTGCAGCACCTCTTGCAAAATGTTTTTATTATAGAAGGGTTACACAGAAAACCTTTACACGAGGAACATGAGGAGCATCATCACAATTATCCTCATGATCATGACAAGGATTTTAATGAAGTTTATATCAATCCAATAGCCACTGTTTCCGGTGAAGTTTCTACGCATGAGCATTTAAACGAGTTGGATGTCAAACCTCCTCATGGGTCTGTCACTCATTCCACTGTACAACATGTTCGTGCCGATCATAAGACTAGATTGGTGAAGGAGATCTCATTGTTCCTGCTTCTTTCTAACATAATCGTAAGTTGAAATTTTAAGGTAAAAAAAAATAATCAGAAACCGTTAAAACAATATCATATAGAGAGGTCAAATCCTAAAAAAAATAAGGGCTCTATTACAATCTTCGCGTTAAAACGCGGGTGCAAGGGAGGAAAAACTGCGCCTGCGTTCCCACGCGTTCCTGCTTGACTTGACCCCTGAAATTCCACTGTATTTTTTATTACGATTGAATTTGTTACACAGAACGTCCTTGTGTATTTTTACAAAACAAAATGAAATGAGAATTTAAACGGTTCTTTTAGTATCCCAAACCGTAGGCCAACTTCTGTCTAGTTGTGACATTACACCATTTATTGGGTTCATAATAAGGGCTTCATTTTGGCAATAACAGCAGCATTGCTCAAGTCTCATCCTTCTCTCTTTGGAATTTTCCCCAATTGGTCTCTAAAACATAAAGGGACACTCTACACATCCCTAACACTTTAACGTGTGTGGAGCGCCTCCTTTCTTTTGCCTGGTTTGGCAGGAAATGCTGCGTGAATCAGAGGAGATTCCTCCTCCCACAGACGTGTCACCGGACAACCGGCTGCCTGTTACCAGATCGGTCACTAGTGATGTCGGCACACTCCATGCTCTGTGTGCCGACATCATCCTGGTTCAGATGCTCGAAATATCGAACAACATGAAAGAGGCACCCGATGGATCGGTTTTGAGCATGCAGGCGAATCTCCAATCCATCACTCTGACCAGGCGCTACCGAACTTGCGTAAAGAAAGTACGCCTGTTCAAGCGATGCACAGCTTGCGTATCTTAAGCAATGCAATTTGCTTAGGGTCACAAATTGTGTATAAAAGCTGCAGAAACTTGCGGATTTCGCAAGCCCTAAGCTGGAGAGGAGGAGCAGCGCATGCTGAGGGAGAAAAGGTGAGTATTTATAGTTAAAATAAAAAAAGATTATAAAAAAAATGAATAAAAATAAACCAATTATTTCAGGGCAGTAAAGGGAGGTGGGGTATTTTTTAATGGAGTGAACCTTTAACATATATTCCTACCCAATATAGTGAACACTAGTAAAAACACTAATGAAAGGTGAAAAAGTCATTTTTTAACATATTACACTATCAGGGTTATTCAAAGAGATCCGAATTGTGGCCGAAAGGTAACCGAATGCTGAAATTCAGCGTACGCTTACCTTTCCTGGCCATTCGGCTATTCAGAGAGCAGGCAGTTCGCCAAATGTTGGCGAATTGCCTGCACATACGGTGCCTGTTCGTTGCCTGTTCGAGGGCAGTGAATTCCCCATAGAGAAGCAATGCTTTGTTTGTCATTCAGAGAACACAAAACAGCTGAGAAAAGTTGCCGAATTGCCCTGCTGTTCGGTGGTTTCATTCGACAGGTTTATTCAGGTGAATCCCATAGGCTTCAATGTTAAACATTTTCCGGTTTTAATTCAATATCTGATAAACCGTTGATTATAATACTCTGCAGTAAAAAGTCTCTTTAGTTATAGGATTTTTTAGGCATTTTTGTGGATTTTTTTTTAAATCGTTTTTTTCTTTTTTTGTAACAGCCCTTTTTATTATCATTCGTTGGATCTCATATGCAAATTTCAGACATTTTCCTTCTGTAGCTTCTTTGCAAACAGCGTTTCACTTTTCAAAAATTCAAGCGAACTGTGTTTTTTTTCTCTCATTCCATTCGTCTGCGGTGTTGGGTTTTTCCGGCGGCTGCTCTGCGCTCTGATAGGCTCCTGCTCGGGTCTCTCCGGCGTGTTCGGCAGGGTTAATCCAGATGTTTTTGCGGGTTTCGGTGTGCGTTCGCTGGGTTTTGCGGTGAATGTTCGGCGGGTTTGCGGCGGCTTTTCCCTGCATTACGGCGGCCCTGTGGTGCTTGCTGAATACACCGCAGGGTCGCCGAAATGGGATCGCCAAATCGTACCAAATTAAAAAGAAAGAAAAGTCACCGAACGTGCGGTGACTTTTCAATTCTCTTTGAATAACCCTGTATATAATAGGAAGTAGCATATTTCAGATACAATACAGTTATTAAAGTTAATTTTTTTTATCCCTAACATCTTTAAAATATGCCATTACATCCAAATTATATTACTTTTACTGTATTCTCTCTTTTAGTTCTGGATCATGCCTGCCTTTGGAGCCCGACCGCAGTTTGAAAATGGCCTGGAGCTGAAATTTTATGGGTATCCTATGTGGATAGCCATTGTAAACATTGGACTCCCTTTTGGCATCTTCTATAGGATGCACGCTGTTGCCAGTCTTGTAGAGGTCTATATTATATCTTAAAACTGTACAAAAAAAAGCCATCGGCGGTGACTTATTATTTTTTTTCCATCCATGAAAGATCTATGATTTACATTACGTCCACTTCGAAGTCCGATTCAGCTAATCTCTCAGAAAAATCAAGCAGAGATAATAATCACGATCCTTTCCAGATAAAATGATTCCATAAATCTGAATTAATAATCGAATTTATAATGTATATAGTATTCTATATATAGCATGTCCTTACGGAAGTGTATTTAATTTTGTTAATGTACTTATATGTAAATCTAAATAAATTAAAGTGATATTTAATTGAGATAATAAACTTTATCAGAATTGTGTGAAAGTTATAAAACGGAGAACGCAGTCCTGGTGTGAACTCTACAGTGAAATCTACATTTCGCAGCTTTAATGTTATTGTGTAGATATTGACAATTGGGCACTAAAAGAGACACTCTCATGGCACAAGAACAAATTTAACAAATGATTATATTGCAAGGACCTTGTCTTGGTAAGCCTGGTTTCTTAATTAACACTATTTTACGAGACATTACATATCTATTACATATCATATTTAACGAGACATTTACATATGAGTTTACAGAGGAGGAGGTTCTACAGCAGCTGTCTAAAGTAAAGACAAATAAGTCAATGGGGCCTGATGGGATCCACCCTAAATTATTAAAAGAGCTCAGTGATGTAATAGCAAAACCGTTAACAGATTTATTTAACCAATCCTTGTTAACGGAAGTCGTCCCAGAAGACTGGAAATTAGCAAATGTTGTGCCCATTCACAAGAAGGGTAGTAGGGAGGAATCGGGGAACTATAGGCCAGTTAGTCTTACGTCAGTAGTGGGGAAATTAATGGAAACCATGTTAAAGGAAAGGATTGTTGAACATCTAAAAACACATAGATTACAGGATCAGAAACAACATGGGTTTACCTCAGGGAGATCATGCCAAACTAATCTTATTGATTTTTTTGATTGGGTAAAAAAAATAATAGACACAGGTGGTGCAGTAGACATTGCTTATTTAGATTTCAGTAAGGCTTTTGATACTGTTCCGCATAGAAGGCTTATCAATAAATTGCAATCTTTGAGCTTGGATTCCAATATTGTTGAATGGATTAGGCAGTGGGTGAGTGACAGGCAACAGAGGGTTGTGGTAAATGGAGTTTATTCGGCGCAAGGTCTTGTTACCAGTGGGGTACCTCAGGGGTCAGTACTTGGACCCATTCTCTTAAATATTTTTATTAGTGATATTGCAGACGGTATTAATGGAAAAGTATGTCTTTTTGCTGATGACACAAAGATATGCAACAGGGTTGACGTTCCTGGAGGGATCAGCCAAATGACAAATGATTTAGGTAAACTAAAAAAATGGTCGGAGCTGTGGCAATTGAGTTTTAATGTGGATAAGTGCAAGATAATGCACCTGGGACGTAAAAACCCAAGGGCTGAATATAGAATATTTGATACAGTCCTAACCTCAACATCTGAGGGGTGGGATTTATGGGTTATTATTGCAGAGGATCTAAGGGTAAGTAGTCAATGTAATAGAGCAGCAGGAAATGCTGGCAGAATGCTTGGAAATGCTGGCAGAATGCTTGGTTCTGTAGGGAGAGGTATTAGCAGTAGGAAAAGGGAAGTGCTCATGCCACTGTACAGAGCACTGGTGAGACCTCACTTGGAGTACTGTGTGCAGTACTGGAGACCGTATCTCCAGAAGGATATAGACATCTTAGAGAGAGTTCAGAGAAGGGCTACTAAAATGGTGTACGGCTTGAAGGAGAAAAGTTACCAGGAAAGGCTTAATGATCTTAACATGTACAGCTTGGAAAAAAGACGAGACAGAGGAGATAGGATACAAACATTTAAATACGTAATGGGAATCCACGAGGTAGAGGAAGGGAGTATATTTAAAAGGAAACAAAGTAGCAAAACAAGAGGACATAGTCTTAGATTAGAGGGGCAAAGGTTTAAAAGTAACACCAGGAAGCATTATTTTACTGAGAGGGTGGTGGATACATGGAACAGTCTTCCAGTTGAAGTGGAAGAGGCCAAAACAGTAATTGAATTTAAGCAGGCATGGGATAGGCATAAGGCTATCCTAAACAAAAGATAAATCCAGGTAAAGTATCCATGTAATTGGGCAGACTAGATGGGCCGAAAGGTTCTTATCTGCCAACATTTTTCTATGTTTCTATTTTAGAAATAAGGTTTTGAAGCAGAAATTGTAACTACTACAAAAGCCAGTCAATCACAGAACCGGAGAATTGCATTTTCTGGCTAAAAACTCCCTGAGGTCATTTGAGACTTGTAGGCACTTTTTTATGTAAGTATTGTATTTAGATATAGTTTTAAATGTGACTGTGATAAATATATGTTTTATGACTTTACATGATATGTGTGAATATTATGGAATATAGTTTCTCCATTTCTTATGGAAACTGTATGAAAAGTGCTGCAGCAAGTAGAATGAAAGAAATGCAAACAGGAATAGTCATGGAGACGTTCAACTCCTACAATATTTACATATTCCAGGGCAGCACATTTCCTGTGTTCTCATCATCTCTTAAGGAATAATATCGACTGTGTTAGTTGGGCGTCCACTGGGGTTAGGATGTGTATGGGCCTTATGAAATGGTGGAGCCGAGATACATAATAAGGTCCAATAAGGTGGGTGATTTTGTTGAGAATAGTGAGTATAGTGGGATGTATGTCACGCATATTGACCTAGAAACATCCAGTGTCGAAATGGAACCTGACATACCAGGAGGAAAGGAAGAATTATAGGTAATGGAGAGAAGGGGCAAAACGGAGAGGAAATAGCATATTTGCCTCTAATTTTGAGAAGAGTGACAAAGTGGTGTGATGGTAGGATGATCACGGGGAGCACAATAGAGATAGTGGTGTAATTTGGCAAGGAAGTGAATCAATGTCCACCATAAAATAGGGTTGCTTATGAAGCCACCAAGGTTTGAGTTCGGGCAAGTCCAGTCATAAATTCTAGTGAGGGTTGATGCTCAATTATAATGCACTAAATGAGAAAGTGAGCTGATCCATGTGGGTTGAATTGAACGCCTCTACCTGTGGAAGCATGGCCAGGAGAATCCATGCAAATAACAGTTCAGCTCTTAGCTGATCGGGGAGAATGTGGGCCGTGAGATTTTTACATGTTAGCATCACACCAATGAGCTTCTAGCAACTTGAGTGCACTTCCCAGGTCATGGTCCTAGCTGATCCGGTCAGCTTGGGTGACGCAGGGAGCATGTCTCAGACTCAGGTATCGGCTCAAAAAAGCGGATATCGGTTCCCCTAAAAATACAGAGATCGGGCGCCATTCCCAATCCTAGGGATTGGATCAGGACATCCTGATATAGGGATAAATAAATCGACAAGAACTGAGACAACAAGAAGAAAAAGGAGAAAGAGAGGAGGAGCAGCAGTACTTTTAACAACACTGCAAATAAGAAGTGACATATTTGTACATCATAACCTAACCAAGGTCCCCAGGTTAACTCGTTGGCCACCACAGTATTATGTAGAATCACAAACAATTCGTCCACAGTTTAGGCCAGGTTTCAACAACCATGGCCCTGAAAATGTTTTGGAATTACATCTCCTTTTACTCTCAGCCAGTCATTAGGTTGACTGAGTATCAAGGGAACTGCAATTCCAAGACATCTACAGGACCAAGGTTGCTGACCCCTTGCCTAAACTGTCAACGAACTATCTGCGAATCTACATAATACTGTGATGGCCAACAAGTTAACCTGAGGACCTTGGTTAGATTACTATGTGTAAATATGTCACTTCTTATTTGCAGTGTTGTTGAAAGTACTACTGCTACTCCACCTTTCTGGCTCATTTTTCTTCTTGCTATCTCGCTTTTTGGCAATTCAGTCTTCTTCCTCTTTAATGTAATCTTTATTGATTATTATTATTATCTTAAAACTCCTGTTTCTGGAACATATCTTAGAGATGTCGATGACAATATATTTTTATGTATGTACTAAAAAAAAAAGATAAAATTTTTTCATGTATTCATAAATTCTTTACAGAAATATTGCTGGGATGAAAGGTTCTGAACTCTAGACGGCATCCCGTATCATGCGCATGAGATTATTAGCAATGCAGCTTCCGACCAAAAAGGAGACTCTCCTCCCCACAATATATTACATTTTGTCATTGCACAGTGTGATTGCTAATGGGCGTAACAGCCAGAAAATGGCAGATGCAGTGTGTGATTTAAGTCATGACTCAATGAGATCCGCAATGACTGTATGCCCAGTATTTATTTGGGCACCTTCATGTGTCTGTTGGGTTTTGTTTTACACTGAAATATATTTTTATAAAATGTTTATTAACATATAAGTGAATTTAATAACAACAGGGACTGTCTCAAGACCATGGGTGTCCTGCCAGTGGGCCCATTTCCAGCACTGGCGGTTCAGGCTCAATGGTGTGGACCATAAGCCCTGACTGAGGTCAACAAGCTCAGAACTGGACACCCAGTACACATGCTCAGGAGTGAGGTCCCAGGTTTCACTGGGCTGGTGGTCCAAGGTCCAACAGTAAGGCCCCAAACCCAGGGTTGTGTGACAGGGGTGTGAGCGTCTAACCCAGGTTTCGTTGGTATCATGATGTCACGGACCCTTCAATCGGCTCCTAGAAAACCTTATTTTCTACTTTTTACTAGATATTGCTCGAAATAACCAGTGGACCTGTCCTTAATTCATTCAGTCATGACTCAGCTGGTGACAAATATATAAAGCTGCACCAAACACAAAAGATCCTGGACTCAGGCAGCTGCAATTCATGAATTTATTCAGCAGGGTAGCATCTCACCACCACGGAACAGTGACGTTTCGGCCACAGACGGCCTTAATCATACAATTTGAAATGGACATGGCAACTTCAATTTAAACCACTCTAATCCAATCACATTGAAGCCCTCATAATGAGGGGGTGTGTGCCATTGTCCAACACAAATAAATACAAAACGGAATTTTTTCCTTTTCACATTTGTAATACACATAAAACAAAATAGAAATAAAAATAAAACAATAAACCATACATAAAAAAGAATTCTTACTCTACCATAAAGGAGCAAGCACGATATCAATGTGACCTAATGAAGAAATACATGGGGACAAGAAAATATAAATTCTCATATTCAATAATACTAAAGGAGTATAACTAACTACACCCCACCAACAAGATACTAATAGCAAAGATGCAAGTCAAATTCCCTATTAAGGCCCTTCGGCCACAAAGTATCCAGAACATGTATCCAGCGTTTCTCTTTTTGTTTTAACAATCTGATCCTGTCCCCTCCTCGTCGTAAGGCTGGGACATGATCAATGATCTGAAATCTTAATTGGGCTATATTATGTGTGCAAGCAAGGAAATGTTCGGGGACCGGTAAATCCCTACGACCCGTCCTAATAGTTGACTTATTTTTCGTGAAACGTTCTTTCATTTTCATTGTGGTTTCACCCACATATAATAAGCCACAAGGGCATTTAAGTACATAAATTACATAGGAAGAATCGCATGTGTAATATTCCCGTATTCCCATCTTGTCACCCGTATGTGGATGTACTACAAATTCCCCCTTGATGACCGCACTACAAGAAGAACAATTAAGGCATGGAAAAGTGCCCCTTCTTTGGGGGCCGAGGAATCTTTGTTGTTTCTCCCTAATAGGGCCTATGTCTGCTTTAATCAAGTGGTCCTTCAAATTCCTGTTCCGTTTATACGCAAAAATAGGGGGGCTCTGAAAAAATGGAACCTCTCCATAAGCTTTACGCAGTATGCCCCAATGCTTTCTAATGATGTTATTCACCTGTCCACTTATCTGACTAAATTTACTGATGAACGGAATACGTGTGTTTTGGCGATGTTTGGGTGTCCTTGCCGATATCATAATCTGCCTATCTAGCGATTCTACTTTCTGTAATTCTTGTCGAAGAAGAGATCTAGGGTAACCCCGTTCCCTAAATTTAGACACCATGTCCTGTAATCTATCTCTACGGACCTCAGGATCTGATACATTCCTAATGACCCTCATTAGTTGGCTACGTGGTAGAGATCTCAGTGTATTACCTGGATGAAAACTTTCGAAGTGTAGTAGGCTATTCCTATCTGTAGATTTAGTAAATAAGTCACTAGATAAATGTGACCCCTCTACTTTAAGTGTAAGGTCTAAAAAGTCAATCGACTCTCGACTAAATTTCATAGTAAACTTAATACTCTCATTAACCATATTAATCTCTTTAAAGAAAGTCTCAAGATCCTCCAGACTACCCGTCCATATCCCAAACACATCATCTATATAGCGCCACCACACATGGGCAAACTGGATAAATAAACGGTGATTGTAGACAAAATGTTTTTCAAAGGCATCCATGTAAATATTCGCATAGGCTGGTGCCATATTAGATCCCATCGTGGTCCCCCTACACTGTCTATACACTGTGTCCCCAAAGAGGAAGAAATTGTTATGTAATGTCCCCGAACATTTCCTTGCTTGCACACATAATATAGCCCAATTAAGATTTCAGATCATTGATCATGTCCCAGCCTTACGACGAGTAGGGGACAGGATCAGATTGTTAAAACAAAAAGAGAAACGCTGGATACATGTTCTGGATACTTTGTGGCCGAAGGGCCTTAATAGGGAATTTGACTTGCATCTTTGCTATTAGTATCTTGTTGGTGGGGTGTAGTTAGTTATACTCCTTTAGTATTATTGAATATGAGAATTTATATTTTCTTGTCCCCATGTATTTCTTCATTAGGTCACATTGATATCGTGCTTGCTCCTTTATGGTAGAGTAAGAATTCTTTTTTATGTATGGTTTATTGTTTTATTTTTATTTCTATTTTGTTTTATGTGTATTACAAATGTGAAAAGGAAAAAATTCCGTTTTGTATTTATTTGTGTTGGACAATGGCACACACCCCCTCATTATGAGGGCTTCAATGTGATTGGATTAGAGTGGTTTAAATTGAAGTTGCCATGTCCATTTCAAATTGTATGATTAAGGCCGTCTGTGGCCGAAACGTCACTGTTCCGTGGTGGTGAGATGCTACCCTGCTGAATAAATTCATGAATTGCAGCTGCCTGAGTCCAGGATCTTTTGTGTTTGGTGCAGTTTGTGAAGGGAGTTTCGGCGCTCCCATTCCTGGAGGCTCGGCGCCTGTCTTGTGGGCTCCCAGCGGTGGAGATTGCGGCACCTTTGGATGACCTCAAATATATAAAGCTTAGATAGGCTCTGCAAATATAAACCAAACCATAACCAGATTAAAGTTCATTGGCCCATAGCAGGAACGTTAAAATATTGTCTGAACCATTTCCTGAATATGTCCCCAAGCCCTGGTCATAAATACGTTTCCGTTTACCTATGATTACGCATGTTATTTGATTGTGTCACTGTTGCACTTTCCGGTACAACTTTAACTCTGTTATTTCGTGCAGTAATTTATCTTTTCTACTGTTTTCTACTGTTTTATTTTTAATTTATCAGATGTACATTTGACTTAATTAAAAAAAGTAAATTACAAAAACTCAATGATTTGGCGGTGTCTGAAACAATGGTAGCTATCCTACGGCGATTGAAAAGTGGCGAATTCCATTGACCTCCCAAACAAGCTACACAAACAAGAATGGTAGCGAACAACACTGGACAACTTCACCTGAAACAACTTTGCAATGTAAAAATGGAATCAATTACATAGGGCAGCAACTATGTTGGAAACAGGTGCCAGACAAAATCCCTACAGCCAGGTTCCCTAATGCCAACATCCCGAAGGCCCCTTCCAGACAGAACAAGTGCCGGGTATCCCAACTTCCCTACACGACCAACTTCCAGACATCCATAATCCCAACGGCTAACCCTAATACTAACACCCTAACCCTAGGTTTAAGGGGGTTAGGACTAGATGTAGGGGGGTTAGGGTTAGGGCTAGGTTAAGGGGGGTTAGGGCTACGTTTAAGGTGGTTAGGGCTAGGATTAGGGGGTTAGGGCTAGGTTTAGGGGGTTAGGGCTAGGTTTAGGGGGGTTAGGGTTAGGGCTAGGTTTAGGGGGGTTAGGGAGTAGGGTTAGTGTTAGCTGCTGGGATTTTGGATGTCTGGGAGTTGTCTGTGTAGGGAAGTTGGCCATGTAGGGAAGTTGGCCATCGGGATTTTGGCAATAGGGAACCTGGTTGTAGGGATTTTGACCCAAACCCATTGGAAACACTGGTAGGAAGCACATTGAAACCGATGCTGAGCACTACGCAAACTAACTAAGGGTTCATTTTAATTCGGCCCAATCGTCAAAATATAGGACATTTCAGTTGAAATTCTGAAATTTTTTGGTTCGGAAGAATTAATTGTGATCATACTGGCATTTCAATAATTGTGGCATTTCAATAATTGTGATCATACTGGCATTTCAATTTCCGATAAAAATTTGGGTCCATTATCAGCACTCCTTGATGGAAGTTTTGAATTTATTGGTAAGCCAAAGAATATCTAGTGTTGAAAGGTGTTGATAAGTGGCTCTTTGGGCTGGAACAGGGAAAATCACTTTGAAATCACAGTTAAACCATTAGTTTTAATATTAGTGTTGATTTAACACTAAAACCAAGTCCGTGATCTAAAAATAACTCTAACTCTAACCCTAAAAATAACCCTAACCCTACGTGTAACCCTAATCCTAAAAGCCCTGGACACACAGGAGTTACTTTTATGGGTAGGTTTATTTTTAAGGCTAGGCTTATCTTTAGTGTTAAGGGTTGATTTTATAGATAAGGTTATTTTTAGGGTTAGGGTTACCTTTAAGGTTAAGGTTACTTACAAGGGCTGATCAGAGACAATTTAACTTAGATTTTTTTCCCCTAAAAGAGGTAATTTCTCAGAATTCACCTGTGACTAAATCCGTTCGATTGAATCAGCCGATATTTTAAATTTTACAGTTGAAACTACCCACCAAGTAATTAAATCGAGCCGTAAGGTAAATAGTGAATACACCGTTTTTTTGCTATTAGAGGATCCTCGAAGTTTGCCAAAACAAATCCCCAGTTCTTTCTATGAAAGAATGGTGGTTGATGGAAATAATCCTGTTACTCTGCCAACCCTACTGTGCCATATAATGGGTATATTTATTTTTATTTTATTTATAAAGGATTTTACCAGGAAGTATACATTGAGATTTCTCTCGTTTTCAAGTATGTCCTGGGTTCCAGAACATTGAATTGTTACAGAAATACAAAATAGTAAAATGCAAGATATTAACACAAGACCAAATATACAGATTAACAGAAAAATAAATATGTAGGAAATAAAGTCACTATGTTACATGTTTACAGGTGCATTTCGTATTGAGGTATTTTAATAGGGAAGTCTTAAGGGACTTTAGACTGGGGGAAGATTTGATGGCGTCTGGGAGGTTATTCCATATTTGCGGTGCTCTGTAGGAAAATGAGGATCGAGACACTTTCTTTTTGTATTGTGGTATTGCAAGTAAGGTGCTGGTCCTGGATCTGAGGTTATAGGATGAGGGAACTGCTGAGGGAAGCAGTCTATTCAGGTAGGGTGGCAGCTTCCCAGAAAAGCTCTTAAACACCAGGTTGGAAAGGTGAAGGGTGCGTCTAGATTCCAGCGACGGACAGTTTAGTTCTTTTAACATGTCACAATGGTGGGTCATGTAGTTACATTGTAGCACAAAGCGACAGAATGAGTTATACAATGTAGCAAGTTTCTGGAGGTGTGTTTGAGGGGCAGCTGCATACACTACATCTCCGTAATCAATAGCCGGCATAAGCATTTGTTGTACAATCTGCTTTCTTACCGCGGGGTTCGGGCAGGATTTGTTTCTGTACAGGGCACCTAGTTTGGGGTAGAGTTTAGATGAGAGTTTTTCGATGTGGGGGCCAAAAGATAGATTTGGGTCTAACCACATACCTAGATACCTATGGCTGAGGCATAGGCACAATCAAGGTAAGCATTGGCTCTCTGAGAAGTGTAACGACTGTCTCAGCACCACAAATACAGTGTTTGTATTCTGATTTTATCAGGACACAGGAGCTGCTTCCTTCTTTGCTTTCCAGTCAGGATTCAGAAGCTCCAACAGTAGCTTCTCAGATAATAATGTAAAACAAAGCAATAAAACAAACAAAACAAAAAAGACAAAACCCTGACTATCTATATCATTAAACGCAATAGATAAACTCATTAATAACAGGAACCCTTATGTGTAAGTCCTGTATTCGAATACACTGCATATAAAATAGAGAGCGAAACAGACAGACGGATCCTGTCTCCAAAGAAAACCCTATGGCTGCATCAGTGATTGAAAATATTAATAATAAAACATTACAATTACTCTACCTTTAAATATAAACTGCACCTACCCTCTTTTATTCCCAATTTGGCAAGTTTTTGATTCAGCAGATTTAACTAAACGGACCATACACATCCTGACCACTTTAGCTTTTTAACGCGTCCAGGTTCTGCACATGCGCGCTTATCTCCGACCCATCGTTTTGCCAAGGCGCTACGGAGCTCGCAGACATACAGGGTTATTCAAAGCGAATCGAAAAGCCACCGCACATTCGGTGACTTTTCGCTCTCTTCAATTCGGTGCGATTCGGCAATCCCATTTCGGCGACCCTGCGGTGTATTCAGCAAGCACCACAGGGACGTCGTAGTGCAGGGAAAAGCCGCTGCAAACCCGCCGAACACTCACCGCAAAATCTGGCGAACTCACACCGAAACCCGAAAAAACATCTGGATTAACCCCGCCGAACACACCGGAGAAACCCGAGCAGGAGCCGATCACAGCGCAGAGCAGCCGCCTGAAAAGGTCGACACCGCAGACGAACGGAGTGAAAAAAAAAACCAGTACGCTTGAATGTTTGAAAAGTGAAACGCTGTTTGCAAAGAAACTACAGAACGAAAATGTCTGGAATTTAGATATACGATCCAATGAATGATAATAAAAAAGGGCTGTTACAGAAAAAAGGAAAACATAAACGCAAAAAAATCCCGAAAAATTCCTAAAAGAGCCTAAAAAATCTAAATATAAAGCAACTTTTTACTGCAGATTAAAATAATAAACGGTTTATTAGATATTGCATTAAAACGGGAATATTTTTAACATTGAAGCCTATGGGATTCGAATGAATAAACCTGTCGAATTAAACCACCGAATGGCAGGTCATTTCGGGAACCTTTCTCAGCTGTTTTGTGTTCTCTGAATAGTCAAATCATTGCTTCTCTATTGGGATTCACTGCCCTCCAACAGGCACCGTATGTGCAGGCAATTCGCCAACATTTGGCGAACTGCCTGCTCTCTGAATAGCCGAATGGCCAGGAAAGGTAACCGTACGCTGAATTTCAGCGTTCGGTTCCTCTTTGAATAACCCTGATAGAGTGCGCAAATCCTTCCTATGTTACACAATTTGTGTAGGAGCGCATACTGTGTAGAAAAGCTACAGGAACATCTGGATTTTGGAAGCCCTTGAGCTGATGGGGAGGACCAGTGCATTTAAGCATTTAAGGAGAGAAAGAGTTGTTGTTCTTTTCAACGGAATGATCTTTTAAGGACATACTGGCACTTGATTACTGAAAAAACTAATTCTGCTCAGTTATCGGCACTTGCCCCTATATTTTCTAATGGAAATTTCAACTTTATTGGAAAGCCAATTTTTGACAAAATATCAAGAGCTGAAAGGGTTTTCAAGCAGGGAGACAAAGAATATCAGGCTGACATTATTGGATTTCAAATTTTCATCTGATGATGGCCAAACATATGCCTTTTAGGGCATTTTACCGGCCAGCTTTTTTTGGAAAAGCATTATTTTTCATTTTTTGGTTATGGCCAAATTTGTTGATTGAATTAACAGATATTGAAACTCACCCAATCCTTCTTTTGTTTTTTTTCCTTTCGAAAAACTGACCGAGAGAATTAAATCAAATCCTAAATTGGGAGAGTACAATTTTATAAAGCCATATTATTTCGCCAAGCGATTCACATGATCACTGTGGCTCTTGAGATTGTAGAGGTTATTCCCAAAGCACCGGTGTTTACAATGCCGGTATTCCACAAAAGTAAAATCCAACAGTAAGATAAGCTTCATGGTAAGGATCCCGACACTTTCTCTCCTACTGCTATGTCCATTGGGGATCTCAATTTACCCACAACCCCTACCAAGACAACAGATAGAGTGGTAGTGTTGGAATTCTACTGTCTTTCTCGCAGCACTGTCCATTGGACATTCTGCCACTAGACTTTACTCCATCTACTTGATCTTTCCACTGCCTTGGACACTGTCCTCTCCCTATTATTTTAGATAAACTTTGCTCCTTAAGCCTGCAAAGTACTGCCATTTCTTGGTTTGATTCATACACCACTAACCTTTCTCTGGTGTCCCATCTCTTTCACTATGTCTGTCTGCTGGGTTGGCCAAGGCTCTCTCCTTGGGCCCTACTATTCTCGATGTACGCATTCTTTCTTGGAAAGTTCATTAGTTCTTTTGGGTTACAGTATCATCTTATGCTGGTGATACCAAACTATACCTGTCCTCGCCAACCCTATCTACCTATAAGTCGGCTATCGGCAGGTATCTTCCATGGAATGCCCACATCACCTCAAAATCAACACGTCAAAGACAGAACGTCTGTTGATTCCATCCTTGCTTGTACCTTTGACAGACTTGTAAATGATAATTGATGGCACAACTATACAATCACCGTCCCACGTCTGTTGTCCTGGTGTGACATTTGACTCTCCTTCAAACCCCTCATTCAATCTCTTATTAATTCCTGCTTATTCTCCTTACGTAACATGTCCAAAATCTGACCATTTCTGACACGAGACACAACAAAAATCGTAGACCATCACATATATTGTACACGGCATACAGGGGATATCCAGATTGATGCAGATTCATCTTATACTGCAACATTTCAACTCTCAGAGGGTGTTTTCTCAAATATGTCTTATATATACCTGAGAAAAAAATCTATGTATCTATAATCCCCTGTGTGCAGTATCAATGGAAATCTGGTTGCTCCATGCACATATGCTGCAGGGTGGTTGTGTATTTTCCCTCCTTTTTATGAGAGTGCTCTGATTTCTATGGTTTTTCAAGCTAGTCCATTCACTAATAATGTCCTGTTTAGTCGTCTTCCTGTCAATCGACTGTCACCCGTCCAATCCATACTAAATACCTCAGCCACTGCTCCCCCTCTGCCTCCTTTCTATGCCAGTCTCTGCACTGGCTCCTGCTACCTTTAAAAATCTAATTCAAAATGTTGTAACTTGCTTATGAAGCTTTCTCCGATCTGACCCCTCATATCTCATCTCTTCTCCAAATATTTCCCCAGCCGTCAACTGCCAGCTGTCTCTGACCTTTAGTTTACTGTCGTCGTGTCATCTCCTCCCATTCATGCCAACAGGATTCCTCCCGTGCCGCACCCAAGCTGTGAAACTCTCTTCCATAATCTTTCAGACTGTCACATCGCCACGATAATAATAAGCTATATGCTCTGCTCGTTCTCCAATCCACTTCAAATAATACCCCGACCCTCATCAGACTGTGTACTGTAATGAATGGCTACAAGCCTGAATCTCTTACTGTCTAGCTATAGCTTTGAATTTTAGTGTAGGCCTCATGTCTGCTGGGGTGGATGTCAACAATCTCATGTAGTGTTATCAATATCATGATGACAGTGTCTATATTTGACAAAAAAAGTCAATTAAATACCATTTTGACAAGTTAACTCTGGTGAACCCTTGTAAATACAAAGAAAAGTGTACATAATACACTTTACATGGATCTACCTCACTATCTAAGTCAGGGCTGTCAAACATCAGCCCCACAGAAGTTGAAGGTGTAACGTGAGGTCTCGTACACATATGCAGAATGGTCCCATGGCTGTCATAATCCTGAAGGAATACTGATTTTGGCCCAAACCCACCCAGTCGATATCCAGAGCTCCTTGCAGGGTGAAAACAAAACTGGGAATCACTTTTTTCAGGGTTTACAATTACAAACACAGACACGGGGATGTGCAGAATACAAAGGTAAAACACGTCCCAGCGTTTCCATGCTGAATAGCCTCCCCCTCCCAGACACTCCCTGGTGTTATAGACAATGGCTGGGGAAGTTGGCAGGGAGATCTGGTTTAAGGCAGTCCCTGGAGGTTGGGTGGAAGCAATGGAAGCAGAGCAAATGGTTACATATGCAGTATATATCACATAGGGAAAGCAGCACAGTATAAATCACACGACACTCTACAATGAATACATAAGGGAATAATAATATAACACAGACATCAGGGAAGAGGGCACCAAAAACACAGAACTGCAGGCACAGGGTGACTCCAATATAGGGGAGGGCTGGGAAACAATATAAAACATGAGGCAAGCACCTCTCAAACGCATCTCTAGGTCCATGTACCCCAAGTGACTACTGTCACGGAAGGCTTACAATTCCCAGAATTATTTGAATGTAATAGATTGTCAGTGAATCATGGGAGTTGTAGTTCAGAAACACCTTGGCCAGCTAAATTTCAACAAACGAACGTCTGAAAATCAAACACATTTTTTGGACCGGTTGCCACCAGTAAGGTGTCATGCCTCACCTCCATAGCGCGGCCGTGGCGTCATGGCGACCGTCGGCGTCTCCCACGATGGGGGAGGTCGGGTATTGGGAGGTCCCATACCGCTGGTCGCGATGCCCTCTCGGTGCGGCGTTCGGACTCCCCCGCTGCCTCCATCCTTTCCCTGTCGGCCTCCCGCGTGGTTCGGCGTCGCTTGCGGGCGGCGGTGGGTGCGGTTCCCCGCCGTGCACGCGTGGGAGGATCCTTGGGTCTCCTGGGCGTGTGCGGGGGGCGGCGCCCTCCGGCTCGCCTGCGGGGGCGTGATCCTCGCGAGTTCCGGACAGGACCTGGGGAGACCCGGCAAACAGGAGGGGCAGGGGAGGAGTCCCACACACAGGAGAGGCTGAGCTCGTTACCCATACCTCATAAAAACCCAAAAGGTCAAGGAGAGAGTGCTCAGTCGTCAACTCCCCGTTGATACCTAAGTTCCCTGATATATTTGTCTCTCAAGTTCTTAACTACTATACTGAACCTTTGGCTCCTATTTTTGACCACGTCTTTCGGATATCCCCTGGTACCGCGCTTTGACCCTATTGATCTCCCGGTTTCCGACATTTGGCTTCCCACTCTCGTTGATGAACATTCTCCGCCTGGACCGACCACTTGCCTGATTTCGACCATCCTTCTTCTATACTCCTCTTGTACCACGAACCGCATACCGGACTCCAAAAGAACCCGCATTACGAATAAAACATGACATAAGGACAATCACGGAGCATAAGAAGGGTGTGAAACTTTAATATAAGCATCATAGTTTATGTAAATATCAGCAGCAAAGATAAATAAGAGCATATATTGTATTATCCGAGCTTCTGTTTACAGACTATCAATAAGTGAGGAAAGCTGTATAATACACAAAATCTCTGCACAAACAAGAGAGAGAAAGAATCCAGTAGTAAGCTCAAACACCAGTAATATAGGGTGGGATCTTGGAACCGAATAGTCAGCTCTTACTTGTGAAGGTAACTTAAAATCTCACATCTAAAAAATAGCTTGCGTGTGTAGTAAGTCTGAGAAAACAAAATGGTATCAGATTGTATAATTTAGTTAAGCACATCTACACTGATTTTATTTTTCTGTTCTTATACATGTTGTCTATTCTTCATTTGTGCATGTACTATATTAACCCTTTCACTACCAAAGCCGAGTTAACTCGTTTTTGCATTGTAATACATCGAAATGCAAGCGTTAGCGTATCAAACTCCATTTGCATGTCTTATTAAGGCAGGATTAGTGTGCCCCCTGTGGAGAAACAAAATTGACTGTGAAAATTGACTCCTGCAAATTCACAAGCTGCAAAGAGCAGCCCCAATCCTCACTGTAACAGAAAGTTCAAAAACTTTACTGCTAGAGTACAATAACCAAGAGAGGGCAGAATACAGGGAGAGCTAACTACTACAAAGGGATAATATTCAAGAGGTTAGAATGACTGAAAATCCCTGTACAGTATAGATACAAGGTGTTACTGTAATTTCCATATACAGGCATTTTTAGATTCTACTTGTATTTTTTGGACGTTGCATTGCTAATAATCTCATTATGGTCCCCACAAATCCCCACAAGCAGGAGATCTGACCATTTATATTATCTATTTTTATCACATTTACTGTATTTTTTTTTTATTTTTTTTTTTGTGAAAGGATTTTACCAGGAAGGATACATTGAGATTTCTCTCGTTTTCAAGTATGTCCTGGGTGGCGAGTATGTACCGTTAGGTGTCTTGCCAAGGACACTTACTGGAGAGGTTGCTCGCTGGGATCGAACCCATGACTCCACAGGCTCTCTCCATGCAGAGCGGTGACATTACCTCTACTCCACCCAGCCGGTACACAAAGTATTTGACACAAAGGCTATTTCTGCCTGTATGTTGATAATGCAGACCCCATGTGAAATTGTGTAAGATATACTAACTGCAGTTCAAAACCCGTCATTGCAACAAGATTTCTGTAAAGGATAGACAAATACATAAAACGTAAAAATTAGCAAATTAACATTATTATTTTTTTTTTAACTATTTCAGTACAATAATTTCTGTGCAAAATGTCTAACTTTCTCTATATTTAATCGGTAACTTCACATCTCACATTTGAAATAAATGTTACGATATTTTATTTTAAAAAAGTGCTTTGTAGTGAAGGGCTTAAATCTTATTTTCCATGAAAATTTGTCAAAAATATATTGTAAATGAGTAAAGGATATCACAACCAATTTCTTCCTCTATAAATCCTGAACTATTGTAAACGATAAAATATACATTTGTTACAGATTTTTTTTTCCATCTGAAATGACTCCTCTCTATCTAAAGTTAGATTTTATTACCCATGAGTGAGATCGAGATTGCACGTCCTTCCGTCCACATCGCGGAATCATTTTGTGTTGTTTATGGACTATTTAAGAATGATTTTCCAAATGTTCTAAATAAAGAAGAAAGATCTCAAATTAACCTGAAATAATATAGTAGTAAATCAAGGCTCGTTGCCCATAAATCTGCACATAATCATAAAACATGTCTTTGGAAGATAAAAGACTAACTATATAGGTACCTGTGAAAATGATGTTATCTCAGAATGTTAAGGGTATATTGGAGTCAGCAGGGATAATTACATGATATAACTGGTAATTTATGTGTCACATGTAATCCAAATGGTTGTTTCCCATATACAAACTCACAGGAAATAATTTACTTTAAAAATAGGTTCCCAATGTATGCTTTTATTGAGCACATTCCTGACCAACCTAAACAATGATGGACAAACCATGACCAGTACATTGACCGAAAAGTCATTTAGAAATTGTGGGAAGTACCTTCTGCACAGACTTCTGCTGGAAACTATGTGGATTTGGAGGCTCCTACCTTTATACCTGGTGGGACTGTCCAAAATCGCGTCCCCTTTGGGACAAAATTATTGATCTGCTATCAAACCTTCTGTCTGGGTTGGTACCGGGTGGGCACCAAGTGTGTGGGGATATGAGTTCAATATGTGGTGTAGCACAGGAATATGCAGGGAAGGGTGGAGGACCAGCAGGCTGGAGGTTTGTGGAGCTAGACATAGAAGGTTGAATGGATACGTCTACAGATAGACAGAGACAAGGTTATGCACTGACCAAAAACAGGAATCTGGAGATACGTAGTGGTGTGGACATGGTGTGGATCTTGAGAGGTACGTGGGTCCAGATGAGAAGACAGGGGGATTCACTGGAGCAGAAACTCATAGGTCTTTACACCTTCAGTTCATGAGCTTCAATGATGAGGCACCAGCTGAATGGATTCAGCCAGTGCTAGATGGTCATGAGGTCAGTGTGTTGTTGTGTAACTTGGAATACCAGGGCTAATGAGCTGAGCACCTGGTCTAGAGATGTGCACCACAGGAAGGGGGGGGCGGGGGTCAGAGCAAGGCACCAGACATGAGTCGGGACACCTTCTCACAAAACCAATAACCCTCAAACCCCTGGTCATGGTTACTATAAAAACCACTGAACACACTTACAACCAGTGAAAATATACTACTAGCCACTCTAGCCTTATCTGCAAGGAGAGCGCTTGCTGAACACTGGAACCTTCCCACTATTCCCACCATTTCATTGATCCTCCATAATAAGTTTGAGGCCAGAAAGATGGACCGGCTATCGGTGTTGGGCAACGTTTAATTAATGGGACAATTAATGGGACCTTTGGCCATCAGTACCTTAATTTTGCACATCCCTTTTTTCTCTCTTTTTGCCTCTCCTTTTTCTTTCTCCCTTCCCTTTCCTACTCCTTTTCCCTACCTTCATCCCTCAGACTTTTTTTACCCTTACCACTCCCCCCTCCCTCTCCCCAACCATCTACCACACCGCACCACTGTGTAATTTTTCAGGCAACCACCTACGAGAGCTTAAAAATCCCGGGATCACTTCCTACCACACCACCTGTCAGCCACTGTTAAGACATCATCTCCTAAACCCTTTCTTCTGTCCAGTATAGATACAAACGCAACATGGCTACATGTAGATACCATGGGCCATTGTGACCTTTCCACCAGGAGTTATACTATTGCTAATACTCCCACTCCCCTATCCTCCTCCCAGTTTAGAGGTTTCCTTTTGTGGACACATGATTATGTCCTCTTACCATCTGGAATGGTAGACTTGTTTCCCCTTATTACTGTGTATCGGTTATACTGTTTCAAGTTTATGGTTTATTACTTAGATTATCATTCTGTTTTCTGTCCCCTCCCTCTATAATTTTCCTGTAAATGAACATAGTTCTTACCTCTGATTGACAGGGGGTCGGTGGAACGGTGAGTATAATGGATGACGTACATGGAGGTCATCCACAGCGACTGCAATAACCCAACAACATCTCCCACATGTTGTCTGCCGAAAAAGGGTTAAAAAAAACCTTACCTCTGGTCCCACTGTGCAGAGAATGGCATGATCTACTGCCTTCACTTGCTGCATTTCGGAAGGTAATTGAGAAAGGTGGTCATCTAGAGGCACGTCAACACTACCATGGCCAATCTATAGCAAGATACAGAGGTGTTTAAAAAAATCTGGAAATCTTCTCAAGATGCTTCTAGTGGCCATCTCTTGCAAAGAACGTCCGATCTTTTGTCGTGTCCTTACCCACATTTGCAAGATGCAAGCATTTGACTATATTAATTGCTGGTTTATTCCAACCCCTGCTGGTCCTGATACACACCACCATCATGGACGATGTCGAAAGATGTATCAAGATGGCCCTCCTCGTCATCACAGTAAATATGCCTTCTGCTGGAAGCAGCTGGAACGGGGATAACTAGGAGTTTAGGACTGGGACTGGGTGGGAGGGTGGATAGGGTGAGCGGGCGGGACTGCGGAGTGGAAATGCAGTAGCTGAAAAGGGTGATGCCAGTGGATGGTGATCTGTATGAAGAAAGAGACACAGATTTAGGTAGGACAGTAAGATTAGAGCAGAGATTGTGGCGTGTATCCTCCATGCTGCTAATAAAGCCCCTGGGAACCTGCTCCCATCTCCACATCACCTAGTGGAGTGGTGTTTCACAAAGCTACAATTGGGTTCCAGTCCTCCAACTAAACAAGAGTTCCAATCCCCATAAGGAACATGTTTACCCCACATAAGAAGGCTCAGATAAGCCTCTTGTATTTTGCTTTTTAGGAGTTTAAACCTAATGAATTAAAACATGGCTTCTTATCTGGCAATATCGCACTTATTGAATTGCAGCACTGGGTTATTTGTTGTCAGATTGGCCATGGTTTTCGCTCTTGTGACTGTTTACAAGTGTCTTAATCTCCTTCCTTAGTAACTGAGGCTGGATGCCATGAAAGTGACAGCTAGCGGCTCTTTCATGTTATGGAATTAATGAGCCACTTATTGAAGCAATTAATAAAATGGGAGGGTAATCCTGAAAACAAACAAAAGAAAAATCAATGAACGCCAGAGTCTGCGCCGCATTTCTTCAGACAAAGATCAGCCTCATACACCTGTAAGTAGAAACTGAAAAGCTGTTTAAAAAGTCAGGAAAAAGTTCGTTAGGTGCTTGAAAGATATTAATTCTATTTACTAATACCTCATTCGTATGGAACGTTGAACGTGAAGTACATTTTTCTCTCCACCTGATCCTTTTGTTGAAATAAGTACATTTTTAGTTAATGTTTACCATTTCTCAAATGATATTAAACCATCCATTATTAGGTTCAACGTGTCCGAATGTTGAGATTAAATGTTTTAATAATTTAGAGGAACTTGGTGTTATAGAAACATTGCCTTCTAATGCTGTAGATAGTTGGCGATTCATTTTAAAGGATAAGTACTGTTAACATTGTATAGGTTCTATTCGGTTTGTAAAGTTGTAATTTATTATATTAATGGTTTAAAGGTAAAATATATTTAAATCCATACCTAAAACAGTTGGTTGCTGCATATATATAATTATCTGTAGATAATTGAGGCTTTTTTGTTACACCCCCAAGCCCAATCTATTTAAGGTTAGTGCATTGTAATAATAATAATAATTTAATGCATAATCACTTGAATAAGTGATAAATGTTCTTTTTGTGTAACATACTCTAACAGGGTTATTCAAAGAGAGTCGATCTGGCCGGAAACGTAACCGGACACTGAAATTCGGCTATTCTGAGAGCAGCGGTGCCTGTACGAGGGCAGTGAAATCCCCATAGAGAAGCAATGCTTCGTCTATTCAGAGAACACAAAACAGCAAGGAAAAGTTGCCGAAATGCCCTGCTGTTCGGTGGTCTCATTCGGCAGGTTTATTCAGGAGAATCCCGTAGTTTTCAATGTTACAAATATTCTAGTTTTAATTCAATATCTAATAAACCGTTTATCATTTTATTCTGCTGTAAAAAGTCTCTTTATCCATAGACTTTTTTAGGATCTTATAGGCATTTTTTGGCAAACTTTGTTCTGTTTTTTTTACATCGATTTTTCTTTTTTCTGTAACAGCCCTTTTTATTATCATTCGTTGGATCATATGTAAATTACAGACATTTTCGTTCAGTAGTTTCTTTGCAAACAGCGTTTCACTTTTCAAACATTCAAGCGTACGGTTTTGTTTTGTTTTTTACCTCGTTCGTCTGCGTGCTGGCTTTTTCCGGAGGCTGTTCTGCGCGGTGATTGGCGGCTAGTCAGGTTTCTCCGGTGTGTTCGGCGTGGTTAAACCAGCTGTTTCTGTGGGTTTCAGTGAGTGTTCGGTGAATGTTCGGCGGGTTTGGGGTGAGTGTTCGGTGTGTTTCGGTGACTTTTCCCTGCACTACAGGGGGCCCTGCAGTGCTTGCTGAATACACCGCAGGGTCGGCGAACTAGGATCGCCTAATCACCCCGAAGTGCAGGGAACGAAAAGTCACCGAATGTGCAGTGACTTTTGAATCTCTTTGAATAACCCTGTATGACGGAGTTTTATAGCAGACCGTAAAGCGTGCAATGTTTCTATATATTGGTATATTACTCCAATACTGCGACTATAAAGGCTTGGTTGATCTCTTACAAGCAGGCATAATCTGGTAGTATCAGGTTATAGGTTTATTCACTAAACAGTGAATTGAAATATAAATCACAGTAAATCTCTGTTTAGTGAATAAACCCTTAGCTGTGTAAAGTTAGATCAATTGTGACCACAGCAGAACTGTGGAACGTTGCATGCTGTAGGGAATTAATGCCCATGCTTTTAAGGATCGCATGCATCCACCATGTGGTTAACAGGGTTATTCAAAGAGCATCGAATTAACCCCCCAAATTGCACCGACCAGTGAATTTCCCCGTATGGTGCAATTCCGGGGCCATTCGGCTATTCAAAAACCTGGCAGTTCGGTGGCAGTGAAATCCCCCATAGAGAAATAATGGTTAATCTATTCAGAGAACACCAAAATGTCAGTGAAATGCCCTGATGTTCGGTGGTTTCATTCCACAGGTTTAATCAGGCGAATCCCATAGGTTTCAATGTAAAAAAAAATCCCTATTTTTATTAATTTATTCAACCATTTATTCTTTTCATTTGCAGCAAAAAGTCTCTCTATTTATTTATTTTTATGATTTTTCTGTGAATTTTTTTCTCGGATTATTCTTAAAATTGCTTTTTTTCCTCTAACAGTCCTTTTCATTATTATTCATAAGACGTTACATATTATTTCCATGCATTTTCATGCAGTCGCTTTTGGAAAACACCTTTTAAAATTTGCATTTTTTTTTTTCTTTACCCTTGTTTGGTGGCTTGTCGGATTTTTCCGGCGGCTGGTCGATTCGACGGTTTTGCGGTGGTTATTCAGATCGATTCGGGGGTTTTGCTGCAGGTTTTTTAAATTAACTAAAGGTCCTTTAAGTAAAAAGGTCCTTTAAAAAATAATAAAAAGGTCTGTTTAAAAAGAATTAAAAAGTCTTTTAAAAAAAATAAAACAAATGTATTTTAAAAAAAATACAAAAATTACAAAAAGGTCTTTTAAAAGAATAATTAAAAAAAATATAAATAAAAAAGCTATTACATTTATTCCATTAATACCTATTAGATTTGCCTGTTTAAACCTGAATTGAATTCACCAAAATCAGTTAATTTCACCACAATTTCGATGCAGATTGATGTTCTGAGAATAGACGATTGTTAGCTCTCTATGGGACACTTTCAGAACCGTCGAATCGCACTGAACTGTGGCGAAATGCAATGTATTTCGCTGTCAATTCGCTTGTATTTGGAGAATTGACGACTTACAGGGTTATTCAAAGAGAATCGAAAAGCCACAGCACTTTCGGTGACTTTTTGTTCTCTTCAATTCGGTGCGATTCGGCGATCCCATTTCGGCGACCCTGCGGTGTATTCAGCAAGCACCACGGGGAAAACTCACCGCAAAACCCGGCGAACGCACAACGAAACGAGCAAAAACATCTGGATTAACCTCACCGAACACGCCGGAGAAACCCGAGCAGGAGCCAATCAGAGCGCAGAGCAGCCGTCGGAAAAACCCAACACCGCAGATGAATGGAGTAAAAAAAAAAAAAAACAGCTTGCTTGAATGTTTGAAAAGTGAAACGCTGTCTGCAAACAAACTACTGAGCGAAAATGACTGAAATTTACATATAAGAACCAATGAATGATAATAAAAAGGGCTGTTACAGAAATAAGAAAAAGTTTACATTTTTAAAAAACAAAACAATGTTTTTTTGCAAAAAAATCCCGAAAAATGCTTAAAAGATACTAAAAAAAAAATCTAGAAATAAAGAGACTCTTTACTGCAGAATATTATAGTAAACAGTTTATTAGATATTGGATTAAAACGGGAATATTTTTAACATTGAAGCCTATGGGATTCGCCTGAATAAACCTGCCGAATGAAGCATCCGAATGGCAGGGCATTTCGGCATCTTTTCACTGCTGGTTTTCGTTCTCTGAATAGACGAAGCTATGGGGATTTCACTGCCTTCGAACAGGCACTGAAGAGGCAACGTATGTGCGGGCAATTCACCAACATTTGGCGAACTGCCTGCTCTCTGGATAGCCGAATGGGCAAGAAAGGTAACTGATTTTCAGCGTTCGGTTACCTTTCGGCAGCCATTCGGATCTCTTTGAATAACCCTGTTAATAAATACACGAATTGCCCTTAAATGTCACATATGGTGAAATTCATCCTTCAGGGCAATTCAGCAGCAAATTCAGACTTTAGTGAATAACCCTCTTTGACTTAATTTGAAGTTTTTTACATTTTTTTCCTCTTGATACATTTGTATACTGTCTTACAAGTCCTGCTACAGGACACCTGGATTGATTATTATTATTTATTCCAGTCATGGAGATGGATAATTCAAGATTTTGTTTTACTTCCGAGAGGTCCCCAGTAACATATGAGTACTCATGGCTACATCGACACTGTACATCTGCCCAGACTCATCATCGGCGGGCACAAGGATCAGGACGCCTCTTCTCTGGACTTTTAACAGTGAATGTGGTATTTCTAGGCGCTGCTTTAATCAGCAGTGTGATCCTGAGTCAAGGCTCTGTGCCAGCCCAAGACTTCCAGATTTTGCTTTCCGTGCTCATGTTTCTAAGCTCTGGATGGATGCTTTACCACATCCTGTGTACTCGCAGAAAGACACACGCAGTTCTTAAGGACCACCATGCTGGGGCCCTTTGGTTGCGAGGTAAGTTATATCTACATGGAAGTAATGTAAGAGGATCTGATAAGCATCTTTGGATACAGGAATGCACTAGAGCAGTAGTTTCCAACTGTGGTCCTCAAATACCCCCAACAGGCCTGGATTTAAGGAGGAACTTCTCTCAGCAGTACAGGTTATTACAGATCAGATACAACGTTATGAAAACGTTTATTGAATAAAATAATAACAACATTATGCTGAGATACATCAACCTCGCCCTAACTCTAATCTTAACCACTTCGCTGCTACGGACGCGCTCAGCGTGTCCAACCGCATGTATCATTCCATGCGGTGGACGCGCTGAGCGCGTCCTGCCTTTGGGGCCAGCGTTCGGCCGGGTTCCAGCCGATTGCTGGCTCCCCCGGTGCGGGCTGACATCCTCGATGTCAGCCCAGCACCCGGAACCGCCACCGGAGTAATTAGGTGTCATCGCGCCCCCGTGATGACACCTAATTCAGGCGCCCCCCCCGCATGTGCGGAGGAGGCGCCTGAAAGGGAGGGGGGGTCCTCTCTCCCTCCCAATCGGCGGCGTGCAGGGGGTTAACCCAGGCACCGTTTGCGAGGGCACAGCCTGCCCTTCCAAATGGTACCTGGCATTAACCCCATGGGTGCCAGATCACGAATCGGCGCCGAAAAGCGCCGGTTCGTGATCCTTTCCCGGAGCTGGCCGACATCTTGGATGTCGGCCAAGCTTCCGGGAATGCCCCCTGAGGACTGGCGTCATCGTGCATAGCATGATGACGCCAGTCTTGGCGTTAACCCCTAACTGCCACCAATGGTGGAGATAGGGGGTTCCAATGAACCCCCTATCTCCCGATCCGTGGCAGTTAGGGGTTAATGTTTGGTATTGTTGGATCGGCCAGAGCATGGCCGTTCCAACAATACCAAACATGAGTATAAAAAAAGTTTTTAAAAAAAATAAAAAAATATTTAAAAAAAAATTATAAAAAAAAAATAAAACAAGTTTTTCTTTTTTTTGGTTTGTTAATGCAGCAATATTGTTCCCATTTCAATTATAATGTGAACAATGATGCTGCACTACCGATTTTTGTATGCGGTGCGTTTGTTAAAAATTGCGTAATTTTCCCCAAAAAAAAATGTAACGAGACCCCATCTCTAATCTTTTTAACAAGCGCACCCCATACAAAATATAACCGCAATTGCTCGCATGTTAAAATGTGAAAAAAACCACTTTACACGTTGTAAATTATTGAAAATTCTAATTGTATTGCATTTTTTGTTATAATATACAGACAGGTCATGACGTATACATATAATAATGACATATTATGAATCTGCCGAGTCTGACGGAAAGAACGATATATAATATGTCTGGGTCATATACTAAAATAAGCCTTCAAAATACGTTTAAACATGATGAGCAAAACCAGTAAAAATTACCTCAGCACAGGGGCGGGAAAAGCCTCAGCAGCGAAAAGGTTAAAAAAATGCAGTAATTCGGGAGCAATCTAAAATGTTTGGATGGAGCCAAAAATTTATGGGGAATTCGACTTAAGCCAAATTTTGTTGCAGAAAACATTTTAAATATGACATGTCTGAAAAAAGTTGAATGTTCTGATCTCGAGATAACAAGTGGCAAAAAAAGAGAAGAGACATGGCTGCTCTGGACTTCCACAATAATCTACCCATGGCTGATTTTGTCTGCAAAGTCTCCAATCATACAATTTGGGTTTTATTTTCCTCAGGTTGAAAGATTTTTCTGGTGCTGTACAAATGTCATGCCTGTGTTGTTCCTTTTTCATTTACTCTGTCGCTGTTTTGTTATATGTTTTGCAGTTTCACTTGTACTTTTTGGAATATGCAGCCTTCTTCTGTCTATATTTAAGATTGGTTATGATCTGACTTTATCTTGTAAACTGCCATTGGAAATTATCTTCTCATGCGTGGAAATACTCTTCATCAGCATGCAGGTAATACACCCATGACATGGATAGACTTATGTATCCTCTTGTGCTGACAAAGCATACATTCATTCAAGTTGGCAGTTAACACATGTATAGAATCCCTTCATTATCACTGAAACACAAATACATCTCTTTCAGGGTTATCCAAAGAGATTCGAATTGCTTGAGAAAGGTAACCGAACGCTGAAAATCAGGGTTCGGTTACCTTTCCTGGCCATTCGGCTATCCAGAGAGCAGGCAATTCGCCAAATCCTGGCGAATTGCCTGCACATACGGTGCCTGTTCGGTCCCTGTTCGAGGGCAGTGAAATCCCCATCAAAAAGCACTGCTTCGGCTATTCAGAGAACACAAACCAGCAGTGAAAGGTTCCCCTAATGCCCTGCCATTCGGTGGTTTAATTCGGCAAATTTATTCAGGAGAATCCCATAGACTTCAATGTTAAAAATATTCCCGTTTTAATTCAATATCTAATAAACCGTTCATTATAAAATTCTGCAGCAAAAAGTCTCTTTATTTATAGATTTTTTAGGATACTTTAAGCATTTTTCTGAATTTTTTAAAAAAAAATTAAAAGTCCGATTTTTTTTTTATTTTTTTTTCAGTTTACTTATTTTTTTTGTAACAGCCCTCTTTATTATCATTCCCTGGACCTCCTGTGAAAATTTCAGACATTTTCGCTCAGTAGTTTCTTTGCAAACAGCGTTTCTTTTTCCCAGATTCATACAAATGGTTTTTCTAATTTATTCACTGCCTCCTCTACGTCACAGCTGCTTCGGCTCTGTGTGATTCGGCTCCTGTTCGGCTCATGTTCGGCTCCTGTTCGTCTTTTTCAAAGGTTAATCCAGATGTTTTTGCTTGTTCAGCGTGCATTCGGTTAGTTTTCGTCAGGTTTACGGCAGCTTTTCCCTGCAATTCGGGGACCCTGTGCTGTTTGCTGAATACACCGCAGGGTCACCGAAATGCAATCGGCAAAAGGAACCGAATTGAAGAGAACGAAAAGTCACCGAACGTGCGGTGACTTTTCGAATCTCTTTGGATAACCCTGTTTGTGTTACATCACAATGGCAGAATACACACACACACACTCTTAAATACAGTCATTGGCACTACAAACAATACAGGGGAAAAAGCAATAAGGAAACCAGGCATTCAAGTCCAAAAGTGGCTTTTATTGGGAGGTCACAACAGTAGCCATGACAAAATTTTGTCTGTCAAATCCTAGGGTTAGGGCTAGTCAAATGGATAAAGTTATGGTTAAATCATATGTAGCTCATAAAAGCCCTTCACTTTCAAGCCAAAGATGCAAAGGGTGCCAATTGTGACTGGTGGGTCACTGTAACGGTAGCGCTAACGGCGCCACCCTGGAGTAGCGTTTATTTGGATTCTTTTGGACAGATTCTTGAACACAGACAGCAGGAAAGGCCTACAATCTAAGATTGGATTCTGTATAGCAAACAAGGAAACATATACTAGACAGGATACATAAAACTGGGAACTCAGGAACATAAACTAGAAAGCAATATACATGAATTAGAAATAACCAGGGCAAGAACTAGACAGATAACATAAACCATACGGCAAAACCATAAACGTGAATCAGACACAAACTCAGGCAAAAGTACAATAGGGATATGCGAGAGAATGGTCGATAGGTCCTCAAACAGGTCAATATCAGATCGGACAGAATGAGATCAGCAATAAATCAGGACCTAAACTCCACTCCAATATACTCCCACGACAGTTCAAGGAGCACCTTCTCTCAGCCTCTTTTAAAGGCTGATGGCTCCTTGAACTTATGCTTAGCTCCGCCCCCTCAGATGCCGTTTTGCCAGCCCTTACTACTGGCAACAGGCTAGCCAGTGATGCCACCTGGCGCCCTGACCCCCCAGGAAGTGCTGCGGGGGCCAAGGATGTAACAGTCACATAGGGTTGGAGAAATAGTGTGGCGGTGTACTGGTGACCTCTATTCACAGGGCAAAGAACTCTGATCCAGGTGTGGCACCAGTCCTTGATGTGGCTGGGTTTCACAATGGTGAATGCAGATCCAAAGCTAGAACCATTACCTAGACCTTGAAGTGACTGGGCTTACAACTTGCCAGAGCTCAGGTCCCCTAGAGGAAAGAGAAATGTACAAGAAGGGCTGAGGTAGAAGCGCCAATAATCGAGGCTAGTAAGTATACAGGAACAAGGAATAAAGGGTGGTCAAGTCGGATTGTACACAGGAGCAGAGATCTAATGTGGTCAATGGTAAAGTCAGGCCGGTACACAGGTAATCATTTAAGTTCTAGTCCCCATCTATGCCGGCATCATCTTCCATCACCAAAATATTCAGTGATGCTGGGATGGCTTTTGTGTCTCCATCATGATACTTGTGATCGCTATAAACTGACACACCGGTCGAGCGTACTGCATCGGAACGGCTGGACGTGTTGAGCAAAATGGCACGGGCACCTCTAATTTCCTGAACAATGAGGTAAGGATTGCAACCAACAGCAGGGATAAGACTGGAGCAGTGTGAGTACATGTGCCCCAGCAGTGGAACGGCATGAAGATGTGACTGCTGCTGGGGTAGGCCTCACATATAGTCACGGTTTGCGTCCAGTGTACATAACTAACTATGCCTCTACAAAAGGAGGCAAAATCTTGCCAACCGTCACCAGGAGGCTGTAGAGTCTCAGAGAATGTCCTGTGCCCTGATATATTCTCGCTGATATGACAGGTTCTCTCACCTAGGATTGCTGGCAACCCTGTCATTCAACGCCACTCAGGATACTCTGGAATTCCTGTCTGTAAGAGTAGTTTTGTAAAGGCTGTGTGGCCTCATTCCTTGCATTAGCAACATGTTCAGTGAGAACTTTTCCATGGTGTTTCCAAAATTAGGACTCCAGGAAGGAAATGGGAACATCCAGCTGAATGCAGAACAGTGGGAGTCAAGCACAAACATTCAAATTAAATACAAGAGGACATTTTTGTCTAACTACAGAAAGCACTTTGCAATTCACTAACCAAGGGAAAAACAATATTCAATGGTATACTGTCAATCATCAGAAAAATTGTCATCCAAGACGCCATGAATTTGAGTGATGGTTATACAGTCAGGTCCAGAAATATTGGGACATCGACACAATTCTAACATCGTTGGCTCTATACACCACCACAATGGAGTTGGAATGAAACAAACACAATGTGCTTTAACTGCAGACTGTCAGCTTTAATTTGAGGGTATGTACATCCAACTCAGGTGAACGGTGTAGGACTTACAGCAGTTTGCAGATGTGCCTCCCACTTTTTAAGGGACCAAAAGTAATTGGACAGAATAATAATCATATATCAAACTTTCCCTTCTTAATACTTGGTTGCAAATCCTTTGCAGTCAATCACAGCCTGAAGTCTGGAACGTATAGACATCACCAGGCGCTGGGTTTCATCCCTGGTGATGCTCTGCCAGGCCTCTACTGCAACTGTCTTCAGTTCCTGCTTGTTCTTGGGGTATTTTCCCTTCAGTTTTGTCTTCAGCAAGTGAAATGCATGCTCAATGGGATTCAGGTCAGTGATTGACTTGGCCATTGCATAACATTCCACTTCTGTCCCTTCAAAAACTCTTTGGTTGCTTTTGCAGTATGCTTTGAGTCATTGTCCATCTGCACTGTGAAGCGCCGTCCAATGAGTTCTGCAGCATTTGGCTGAATGTGAGCAGATAATATTGCCCGAAACACTTCAGAATTCATCCTGCTGCTTTTGTCAGCAGTCACATCATCAATAAATACAAGAGAACCAGTTCCATTGGCAGCTATACATGCCCACGCAATGACACTACCACCACCATGCTTCACTGATGAGGTGATATGCTTAGGATCATGAGCAGTTCCTTTCCTTCTCCATACTCTTCTCTTCCTATCACTCTGATAGGTTGATCTTGGTCTCATCTGTCCATAGGATCTTGTTCCAGAACTGTGAAGGCTTTGTTAGGTGTTGTTTGGCAAACTCTAATCTGGCCGTCCTGTTTTTGAGGCTCACCAATGGTTTACATCTTGTGGTGAACCCTCTGTATTCACTCTGGTGAAGTCTTCTCTTGATTGTTGACTTTGACACACATACACCTACCTCCTGGAGAGTGTTCTTGATCTGGCCAACTGTTGTGAAGGGTGTTTTCTTCACCAGGGAAAGAATTCTTCGGTCATCCACCACAGTTGTTTTCCGTGGTCTCCCGGGTCTTTTGGTGTTGCTGAGCTCACGGTCCGTTCCTTCTTTTTGAGAATGTTCCAAACAGTTGTTTTGGCCATGCCTAATGTTCTTGCTATCTCTCTGATGGGTTTGTTTTGTTTCTTCAGCCTAATGATGGCTTGCTTCACTGATAGTGACAGCTCTTTGGATCTCATCTTGAGAGTTGACAGCAACAGATTCCAAATGCAAATAGCACACTTGAAATGAACTCTGGGCCTTTTATCTGCACATTGTAATTGGGGTAATGAAGGAACATCACACACCTGGCCATGGAACAGCTGAGAAGCCAATTGTCCCATTACTTTTGGTCCCTTAACAAGTGGGAGGCACATCTGCAAACTGCTGTAAGTCCTACACCGTTCACCTGAGGTGGATGTACATACCCTCAAATTAAAGCTGACAGTCTGCAGTTAAAGCACATTGTGTTTGTTTCATTCCAACTCCATTGTGGTGGTGTAGAGAGCCAAAGATGTTAGAATTGTGTTGATGTCCCAATATTTCTGGACCTGACTGTATATCCAAATTTTGCACTAAACGGTCAAGATTTTGTAATGTATTAAGGAAATCGAAAATAGGAGTTGGATTTATTGTCAAACTTTATTTCAATTTGTTGCTCTTTCACAGACATGCCTACTCTTGCTATCGTCCAAGGACTGTGTCCAAGTGCAGCACAATGTAGCAAGGTAAGATGAAAATTGTAATTAATTAATATAGATTTTCAACAGACACAGAGCTCCTCAAGAGTGCGTCTGTAACGAATCACACTTCTTGGTTGGCAGTATGATAGGCGAGTCTGGTTTTGGTGGATGCCTGGAGAACATTACCTGCCTGACTGCATTGTGCCAACTGTGATGTATGGTGCAGGACGGATAATGGTATGGAGCAGTCTTTCAGCGGTTGGCCCAGGCCCTTTACGTCCAGTGAAGGGAACTCTTAATGCTTCAGCAACCAAGAGACATTTAGGAAGATGCTACGCTTCCAACTTTGTGGGACCATTTTGGGAAGGTCTCTTCTCTATTCCAACATGACTGTACCCCAGTGCACAAAGCAAAGGCCACAAAGACATGGCTGGATGAATTTGGTGTAGAAGAATTTGACTGGCCCACACTGATCCCTGCTCTCAACCCCATCAAACACTTTTGGGATGAACAGAAAGAGATTGCGAGCCAGGCCTTCCCGTCCAACATCAATGCCTGACCTCACAAATGCTCTACTGGTTGAATGGGGAAAAATATGAGTCGTCAATCCCACACCTCTTAAAAGCAATCATGGGTCCAGATACCCCCAGGTTAAAGTGACTACTGTCACAGTCCTGTTTGTTTTTTTTGTGACCCCAAGTCATGAAGTTTTTGGAAACTGCAGATACCAAGTCCCGATACAATACTGCACCTGATGACTCCATCCTCATGCTTTATTCTCCAAGTCTCCCCCTGACTGCACATGACTCACCTGCCAGTGCGCTGTCTGAATATGGATCCCTGAAAGAGAAATAAAATAAAGAATATAATATTACAGCTGTGTTGACGGGTGCAAATGCTGATCCCAGATATCATAATTTGATTTGTAAAAGGAATAGAAGAATCCATCAAGCCTAAGACAGTTCAAACAAACAAGTGTATTTTGACACTATGGCGTCAAGTAGGTTCTCCCACAATCATGTGATCAGCTCCAGATTCCAGCGATCAGATCAGGACATCCCTACTTAATTAGTTGCTGCACTTGTTTTATTTCTTTTCCCAATTAATAGAAAACAACAAATAGTGTGCTGACTCAAGCTTGAAGTCTTTTTTCAACATTAGCTAATTTTTAACAAAAAATGTTTTTGGGAGTATTGTGGTCCCTCTGTAAATGTTTGATGGCCATTGCCGCTGTTAGAAAAGAAAGAATTTACTAAGGTTATTCAAAGAGAATTGAAAAGCCACCGCACGTTCGGTGACTTTTCGTTGTCTTCAATTCGGTGCGATTTGGCGATCCCATTTCGGCCACCCTGCCGTGTATTCAGCACCACAGGGTCCCCGAATTGCAGGGAAAAGTCACCGCAAACCCGCCGAAAACTCACCGCAAAACCCAGGCGAATGCACACTGAAACACGCAAAAACATCTGGATTAACCCCGCCGAAACACCGGAAAAACCCAAGCAGGAGCCAATCACACGCAACGCAGCCGCCGGAAAAAGCCGACACCGCAGACAAATGGAGTGAATAAATTAGAAAAACAGTTTGCTTGAATGTTTGAAAAGTGAAACGCTGTTTTCAAAGAAACTACTGAGCGAAAATGTCTGAAATTTACATACGAGGTCCAAGGAATGATAATAAAAAGGGCTGTTACAGAAAAAATAAGTTAAAAAAATAAAATAAAATAAAAATTCCCGAAAAATGCTTAAAATATCCTAAAAAAATCTATAAATAAAGAGACTCTTTACTCCAGAATATTATAATCAACGGTTTATTGGATATTGAATTAAAATGTGAATATTTTTAACATTGAAGCCAATGGGATTCGCCTGAATAAATCTGCCGCATGAAACCACCGAATGGCAGGACATTTCGGGAACCTTTCACTGCTTGTTTTTGTTCTCTGAATAGCCGAAGCATTGCTTCTCTATGGAAATTCACTGCCCTCGAACAGGCACTAAACAGGTACCGTATGTGCAGGCAATTCGCCAGGATTTGGCGAATTGCCTGTTCTCTGGATAGCCGAATGGCCAAGAAAGGTAGCCGAACACTGATTTTCAGCGTTCGGTTCCATTTCGGCAGCCATTCAGATCTCTTTGAATTACCCTGTAAGAGAATGTTGCGGAAATCATCTTGGACTGGAATGATAGGTCATAAAGGTTAAATGACAAAAACTCTATACTATTAGTCACTAAAGGTTTCATCCGAAGGAGTCAGTGATAAGGGAAACCAACCATTCATTATTCCACCTATGACACTGCTGATTTTGCCATAGCGTATTTGTCCAAGCTGAGGAATTTATTGATATTGGGGGAGTGCTGTTCTCTTCTTGTTTAATTAAAACTAGAATATTAATTCTAGGTATGTTAATTCTAAAGTGACCTTGCCCAAGAAATGTTCACAAGTGCTGCTTCTCAAAGTGAAGTAATCCAGCGTAACTTTCAAATTTGGCTCTGTATTCGAGTCCACTCACTGGGCAGTTTTAATGACAGCTTTGTTTTTCCATTAAATAATTAATTTCTTCTGTTTCAATAAAATATTTGCACCTTCCCATACTTACATACCCTATTTAATTCAACTTCTAAACTTATTTTTGTTCTAAGTTATAATACTACAATATGTAGAAATATTGGAATGGATAGACATGCAAGACACTGTAGCCAATGAGGATCAAAGACAAGGATTTAATCCCATCACTACAAAGTTATTTTCCATAAAACTGTTGTTGGGAACCACTGGCTTTTTTTTTTGGAAAATCCTCCTTTTTTTGGAAAATTTCCTAGATAATACAGTAAAAAAAGTAATTGAATATTCACAATGTACTTTTTACGGCGTTAGCTCTATTTGACAAGCAGATGTTGCCATCTGTTGGTTATAAGTGCTACTGCAGCTGGGGCTCCATGCTTAATCAGCTGGGAATCAGTGTTTTAGACACAGCCCCAGCTGTTCAAACTGTTTTAGCACCTCAGTTGTAATGCCACAGGTCCTTAAACGTTTGGGGCACAATCTGGAGCCCATTTGCAAATGAATTTTGTTTGCCACAAATTAAATTCCTTTGCATTGCTCCAGAATTAAACTCGAGAATGCTCGATATCAGGACATCAACTGATGCTTTGAAGATTGAGTAACTTGATTGTGGAAGTGAAGGGTTTAAGGAGTTTTTGGTTAACTGCATCTGACTTCTTTTTATGTTTCCAGATGTGGCATTATGTTGACATTGGCTACTAACCTGCTGTTTTGGTTTCTGTCCGTTTTCAATGACTCTGTGCACCGGGAACAGGAAGGCGAAGAAACGAATACTACATCAGGTAGGTCAGTGCTCTCAAAATCTTATCTTCATAACGTTCATGTGTAGGAAATCTACATACCCAAGTCAAAATTCAATAACAGCAGCAGGAACCCCCCCCCCCCCTTTTGACAGAAAATGTTTACAGCTGTGGCAAATTTGAGTGGTCAAGTCATCACTTTCTTGCGTCTCTATCAGATGGTTATGTGTATGTGTTTTCCGTTATCAGACTCAGACAGCCTGGTGTCCACAGTGTGATTGCAATGCGCTGTATTGTTTCACCAACTGTTTTGGTTTGGGCTCCGGTTACAAACTCATGGTCACCAGAATGGGAAGCAGGAGGATGGGGCACCAGAGTGTTGCTTTTCATTGTCCTCCAGGTCTCTCCTTGCACTCTATATACTTGGTTTATGTTTCATTAAAGGTTACACTTGTTTTAACCCCAGCACCAAGTCCTAGCTCATGTCTGGGGGGAATGCTATATCCACTCTAAGTTTATTCTTCCTTCAGCTTTGGCTAAGGACTGGAGAAAGCACAGAAGATCTGTGGTGTGAGAAAGGATGTCCTACAAAGGAGCGACATTAATGGAGATACTCAGATTTGGATACAGTGCTCCGTTACAGAATCTAATGAGTAGTACATTTACAAGAGAGAAACTGCTGGAAATAAAAATGATCAATCCTTTAAACCCCTTAACGCTTGGGCTGAGTGCTAACAGTCTCACTGTAGTCAATGATATCAATCGGCCATAAGGAAGGGAGGTGGCAGTAGATGTCACAAAGCTGTGGGGTGTGCTGTGACGACCCACGGCGTATAAGTCCGCCTGTTCCCCTGTGGACCAGCGGCAGCAAGTGGTTAAATTATGATTAAAGATAAGTTTAACCTGTGAAGCAAAACAAAACATTAGAAATAAAGATGAAAATCTGTGACACACCTACTGAGGAAGCGAGATTATCATGAAACGTGTTTAGGTGCCATTCTGTTACATTTTATCTATTTTATTCAATAAACAAGTTTTGATTTTAACCAATCCTGGTTCTGATTCTGTGTGAGCAGATCAACTGCTGAAGGGAGATCCGGTGCACCCGATACTGTCGCCGGCTCTAAGAACATCTGGTGTCTGAGACACCAAAGAATGTGATGTACCCTTTCTTTTTCAATACTATATATCCACCTTGATATGCTACACTATGGTATCCCTATGCATGATTTGAGGTACACATGGAAACCCAGCAAAGGAGGCTTATTTGAAAAGGGGACACGAGTTGAAGGAAGTGCTAATCCCAACACATTACCCTCTACTTAAAAACAAAACATTAATCTGTTCACAATGATTACATGGGTTTGGGTCGAAAACCCTACAACCAGGTTCCCTAATGCCAATATACAGACGGCCAACTTCCAGACAGAACAAGTGCTGGAAATACCAAGTTCCCTACACAAAAAAACTCCCTGACGGCCAACTTCCAGACATCCAAAATCCCAGCGGTTAACCCAAACCCCAACCCTACTCCCTAAACCTAACCCCCTAAATCTAACCCTAATCCTCTAACCCCCCAAGCCTAATCCCCTATCCCTAAACCTAACCCTAATCCGAACTCCTTAAACCTAAACAGAACCCCTAAGTCTAATCATAACTCCATAAGGGTTAGGGTGTTAAGATTAGGGTTAGCCGCTGGGATTTTGGATGTCTGGAAGTTGGCCGTCAGGGAATCGTCTGCATAGGGAACTTGGTATGTCCGGCACTTGTTCTGTCTGGAAGTTGGCCGTCAGGATGTTGGCATTAGGGAACCTGGTTGTAGGGATTTTGTCTGGCACCCAATTATATCATGCCTGTTATATTACCATATCTGACTTTCTTCTTGCTTTCCTGTAGATGGAAACAGCTCCTGCCTGTGCCCAACAAATTCCCTCTGCCAGACTTTCCATCGAGGATATGTGACGCTTTACCCCTTTAATTTAGAGTACAGTCTAGTCTGTGCCTCTATGCTCTTTATCATGTGGAAAAATGTTGGCAGGATACGGCACAACCCATTTGACGTGCCACACTCAGCTTTCCGTTTGCGGGGAGTGGTTTATGGACCACTTGTAGGAATTGCAGTTCTACTGGTAGGAGTATGTGTCTTTGTTCAATATCAAATCCAGGTTTCTGTTGGTACTGCACCTCCAGCATCCTACCTGCTCTATTATGGATACAGCATCACGGTGCTCCCTGCCATGATAATTTGCTGTGCTATAGGTGTTATTGCTCACAGTATCAGCCAAGGCGAGGGTAAAGGAAACCAAACAGAAAATGATAGAAAGAAGGACACCGATCAAGATGAAAAGAATGACTCTGTGGAGGAGACTAATGCCATGAGAAAAGAAGAAATCAAAGAGAACGGACAGAGAAATGGGGTCGAGAACAAGCAGGATGATGCTAGGAGGGGAATGGTCATAGAAGAGATGGAGTTGGATCTACAACGGCAAGAGGACAACGAGGAAGAAAACCCAAACAAATATTATAATCAGGAACACAGAGAGAACGGAGAAACTGGCATGGATACAGAGAAACCAGGAGATGGAGAAAAAGACCAAAAAGGAGAACGCACAGACTCCAGGTATCGCGGCAAGAACACAAAGCACAGATTCCAAGAAGAAAACACAAAGTCATTGGACCAATGGCGCAATAGGATGCAGTCTAGTAAGAATTACACTCGTAGTCTTGAGATTGTCTTGCTTTTGGGTGCTGCCCTAGGACCTTTCTCGATTTCATATTACTCCATTGTAGCCATATTGGCAACTGATCCATGGAAGCAGATGAACAGTCTCAACCTGGCATATTCAATCCTTATGATTGCACAGCACATATTACAAAACATCTTTATAATTGAGTGCATGAGAGGAGAAGGCGGTGAAGCTACCCACCCAGTCACAGCTACTGATGAGCCAGGAGAAGAGATAGAACCCCCACGAAGAATGTCTCTAGTAGAAATGCGAAGAGTGTCCTTGGCCTACCTGCAAAGCGTTGGACGTCTAAGTGTTAGTCGCAGAACTGTTAAAGAGATCGCATTATTCCTCGTACTCTGCAATATAATGGTGAGTCGACTGTTAGCTTTGTTTACATGTTCTAATGATGTAAGACAATGCTTAGATTTCTGTATTAAATGGTATATGTAAAGGCCTGCACGTACTACAACATATCCAATTATAGCACTCTCTACAAAAATATGTATACATGCTTTTGCATTAAAAAAAAATACTAAACAAAAGGTAGCCCATGAAAACACATACCTTTTTAAAGCAGAATTGATATTTTTTTATGAGAAACAAAAATCTCTTTTAGGTCTCATTCCATTCACCCTGCATTACTGTGGAAAAGCTAGGTTCCCCGGCTCATTGTCAAAAAAATTAATAAAAAAATTGAAAAGCATTGGCCAGTCGGGAATGCACAGATCCGTATCTTCCAGATCTAAACCTCAGATGGCTGTCCAGCACAAGTTGCTTTGATAACTTTCCATGTGCAGAGGGACTCGCTCCTGTTTGAAAAAAAGATATAATCGAGCAAATAGTCCCGTACCCTGAATAAAATGTAAAACAAGCATAGCGTCATACTATTAATCATAAAAGAATGCAAACTAAAAGTCACAGACATCAGGGTATATAGTGCCTTGAAACATATGTAGGTTTCTTGTTCCTCATTGGCTTCTTCTCCCTCTTGGTTGGTTGTATTACCTCCTGAACAACACCAAGGAGCACCACCCCATGACAGAAAAATCTGCTTTTCGAATTAGGATACTTTCAGGTGTTCCACAAAACAAACACATACACAAAAAAAAGAATAAAATAAAAAGGATATTAAAATAAAGTTCTAAAGGGAATACACTCGACGCATTTCGCTCAATAAGAACTTCCTGATGAGCAAATAAAAATCAGAGCCATCAGACTTCTGCTTCCAAATATATAACATAATAGTTACCATTGGAGGTTAAACAGGAGTTGCAAAGTAGCTTCAGCGCCGAACTTGCCCCAGCCCTCTGTGGCATAATATTTTAAAGGTTTCAAAGCCATAGATGAGGGATATATAGGATGACCCTATGTAAAACCACTTTTTAATGTTGCTATATGCCTCATTCACACAACACAGGGAATGGGGATAATGGAGCGGTAGACAAACAGGAAGATCATCTGTTCCATTTTTTTAACGCTTCACCTGCCATGTTCCTGTGGGTAGTGTGGCAGGCGAAGAATTCTACGTATTCCGTTTAATTTCTGAATATGTAAGTGCAAAGGTGCACAACAGAAAGTATTTTTTCTTTCATGAAGTATAGCTGTACCTGGATTGATGTTTAGGGTTCCCCTTCTGATACTTTCATTCTGGTGAAGCTATGTTGACACTTGTCCGATACCCTGCATGCCTGCTGTCTCTTTGACCCATGTCATCACATGCCACAAATGTAAAAAAAAAATTGTGCAACTGAATTAGTAAATAATTCTGACCATTACATATCAGATGCTTAGGCTGAAAAAAGACATGCGCCATTTGAGTTCATTCTTTCATACATCTCCTACTGCTGTTGATCCAAAAGAAGGCAAAAAAACAACCAGTTTAAAGGACTCGCCAATATGTATCATACTGGGAAAAAAATTCCTTCTTGACCCCAGAACGGCGTCAGATTTCTCCTTGGATCAAGAAGCTTACCCACATAATAAATATTATAACCATTAATATTGTTTTTGCAGGAAGACATCCAGTCGGTTAAAAATCTGTAGGGACGTGCAGTCAGGGGTGGCAGGGGAGGCAGAGCCATTCCAGTAAATTAATGTGGTCATTGTGCTGTAATGACATGTGTGATGTGTATATTTAAACTGTAAATTAAATTTTATTCCCTTGCAGTGCTTGCTTCTCTCTGTCCTCTGCTTTTTCTTTTCTACTTTCAGTTGCTGTGTGTGTGTGTGTTTCACTACACAGACAGCAGGAGCAGCACTGAGTCAGCCTAGCCTACGCAATTTGCGCAGCTGAATGCTACACTAATTGCAAAGCTCAAGCTGGTTCTACGCTCTTTTGTGCCTCCAGAAGCAATGACAGCAATTGAAAGCTTGAGCCAATGGGAAAGCTCCATTGGTCTCAAGCACTTCTTTTTTTAAAGAGTCAACAGGCAGAGGCTTTATTCGCACTATAAAAAAAAAAAAATTTCCTATGAATTTCCTTTCATCCAGTCTAAAAGGGTGACCTCATGTCCTGTGTATAGTCCTATTAATGAATAGGTTTCCAGACAATGGTTTATAATGGCCCTGTATATATTTATATAAAAAGTTATCAGATCCCCTCTGAGGCGCTGGTTTTATTTGAGTAGAAATAAACCCTGAAACACTGAATCCAAAAACTGTAGCTTCTCTTTAACAACTTTTCAATTATCCTTTGCAGTTCTGGATTATGTCGGCTTTTGGAAACCATCCTCAAGATACAAATGGCGTGGAAAGAGAGTTCTACGGATCTTCTGTCTGGTTTTCCATCCTCAACTTTGGATTGCCTCTGTCTGTGTTTTACAGGATGCACAGTGTGGGGGCACTGTTGGGAGTCTACATGAATACATAGCTGAGGAAGCACAGTTCTACATTTGGATTTGACACCTGTTTGGGTAAAATGACATGATAAATTCACTGTGGCCAGTGAGGAATCAGAATTACAGAAAGACTTTGCCTCAGAGCTGGAGCAACTACAAAACATCTCTAATTCCGTGAGGTTCATGGGGGACACATGACTAAAAGTACAGAACTCTGGCATATAAGCCCCATAACTCAAGTATAGACAAAGGGCTTTTTCAATCAACTGGCATTTGAAGAAAACTGACAAGGAAACTGGAAATTTTACATCTAAACAGGCACATGCATGGTTTACACGTGATACGTCCAGTCCTGCTACAATGCTGGGTGAACTGGTCCTGCATTTCCCCATTTAGGTCTCTACTCACAGGTTTTGGATGTTCCTTACCTAGTTCAAAGTACAGAGCGTAAGGATTTGACTGTATCTCTGTAAAGATTTGATTATTACTATCAAAAGATTTGTATTTTGTGCTAATTACAACAAGTGTAGATGGATAAACCCACTGTGATACAGCCCAACAATCATGAAGTTGGATAAACCTCACCATTCATTCTTCTTGTAGAGAAACGCAGAGGACATTCACTGATCAGCCACAACATTCAAACTGGTGAGTGAATAACATTGATAATATGGCTACAATGGTGCCTGTCAAGGGTTGGGATATATTAGGCAGTAAGTGAACAGTCAGTTCTTGAATTTCTTCTATTGGAAGCAGAAAAAATGGATGAAAAGATCTGAGTAACTGACAAGGGCCAAATGGTTATGGATAGATGACTGGGTCAGAGCATCTCAAAAACAGCAAGCTTTGTTGGGTGTGCTTGTCTGCAGTGGTTAGTACCTACCACAATTGGTGCAAGGAAGGACAATAATGGTTGAACCAGTGTCAGAGTCATGGGCGCCCAAGGCTCATTGGTGCACGTGGGGAGCGACGGCTAGTCCATCTGGTCTGATCAAACAGTAGCTCAAATTGCTGAAAAACTTAATTTCTGGCCATGCTAGAAAGATGTCGGTGGTCATCTGAACCAGGTGTCTAATCTAGAGCTTGTTGCAGACCACGGACACCCCTTTTGCAAATGGTGTTCTCAGCTGGCAGCTCTTTCAGCAGGATAATGCACACTGCAAAAATTTGTTCAGGAATGACTTTGGCCTCTATAGTCTACAGCTCCCTGCAAGACTTCACATCCTTGGGATGTGCAGGAACAATCAATCTGATACAGAGAGACCTCAACTCACAACTTGCAGGACTTAAAGGATCTGCTGCTATAGTCTTGGTGCGAGATACAAGATGACACGTTCAGAGGTCTAGTGGAGTCCATGCCTCAAGGCATCAGAGGTGCTATGGCAGCACGAGTGGGACCTACATGACATTAGACAAGTGGTTTTAATGTTGCGGCTAATCTTTGTATAAGTACAGTGAGAAAATTCATATATATACAGTCATAAGTGTATGTAAAGAATTCCAGAGTGAAAATACATTTTAGAAAATAATTTTGACCCTTAATTGTGAATATTTACTTACAGTCCACAGGCGGATATGTTGTTCTTCGTGATATTAATATTATTTTAAAAAGATACTGGGTTTATATTGAAAAAGAAATGTTAGAGGGAAAAAAAATAATGCAATTTGTAAAAGCAGACCAACAAACACAAAGCTACGTTCAACCACTCTACTCAGGAAGCCGGTTTCAAGATTCTTCAACCAAACGCGCAGAACCGAAACCGCTAACAGTGTACTACTGTAAACCAATACACAGGCCGAGGTCAGGGCAACAGAGAGACACAATATCGAAAGACAAGCCCAGGCAGGGACACCAAAAAGCAGAAAGGTTAGTAACACAGAATCCGTAAGAATCATAGGCAACTCTACAAATGGGAGAATGGGGGGGGGGGGGTGCAGTTGCCCCCTCCATTACCTGGTGTCGTGCCACTGCCATCAGATTTTTTTGATGGTATGATGTTGCAAGCTAAATGGTCTTGCTTAGTATGAGTGGGAAGGCAAGAATATGGCATTTCAAATGGCACATCACATGACCTTGTGAGGAGTATAGACATGAATAGACAGGTCCAAGAGGTCCATGCGCCTCCCGCAATATGTTTTTGACGTTGAAAGATTAGGATTATCCCATCAACCACTAGAAGAAGGACATATTCTTTGCAAGAGCGACAGAAAGGCAGGTGGCTTCAATGATGTATATGACATGTTGTGTGCATCCTAATGGGAATTCCATTGACAAATCGACTTCATCAAACAAAGGGGGAGGGGGGTGGTAATCACTGAAGATGCATTTTCAGGTCTCGGACTGTCCCACACCACTTTTAGGCCCCACCCAAAGAATTCACCCCCTTCTACCAGAATTATTAAGGCATCCAAGTTTTCCAGGACACATACAGCTTCTACAGGTGTTTATTATAGTGCTCCTCTGCAGGAGAAAGAATTCATATGCAGCACATTGCTCTAATTTGGGATTCTGCAGCGTATGAAATCTATATACTGCTGGGAAGACACACACTGTCAAGCTATCTCATACATAAAGTTAAGCAACACACACCAACACATAAAAGGGAACGAGAGAGACATAATTGTGGAGGGAGAGGTGGGCAGTGAAAGGAGATGTGGCTAAAGTGGGCACGTTGCAGGCTATGGGAGATAAAACTAGACATACAAGAAGGCCGAGGATGATTTACAGACCCAAAGAGCAAGACATAGAGCAAGCAGAATGGAGAGAGAGAGAAAGGAAAGGACCAGTGAGACCCGAGTGAGATAAAAAGGAGGGTGCGGAGATTAGACACAGGGGGCAGGAAGACAATGGAATGAGACAAAGATGTTGAGGAGAAGAAAGAGAAACAGGAATGAGACACATACCAGGGTCCATGCAAGAGATTAAATGGATATTCTTCTATTGTTCAGTTGTCCCATAAGTATACTCTATCTACCAACTGCATAGTGATTCGTGAATAAATCTGTGAAAAGGCGAAACAATGACATTTATAGCTGACAAATAGAGCAAGGGATTCATCTATTGTGTTTTACAGTTGAGCGTTAAGGTCTTGATATATAATATCATATTGGGACCAAAGAACGACAGAAGGTGACACTGTGGTGCCCCCCCCCTCCTGCTTTCCCTCTGGTGAGGACATGCATTCAGTCACAGCCCAAGCCTCCTGCTTATCCAAACTCATCCAGATTGAACTTTTTATCTCTTATTTATGCTGAATAAAGCAGTTAGACGGTTCCAAAGCTCAACCAGCCTGCATGTACATGAATGAATCTAGGGTTAATTCACTTAATTGCACAATGATCCTACGAATCATGTTATTGCAACAGCTTCCCTCTGTTATCTACAGGTTATCAATCGAGTGTTTTCCAATATAGGGACTCTAAGTTGAGACATTTAAATTTCCAGAGATACTAGTTCCCATTCAATCATTCAAAAATCTGCGAAGGATCATTTGAGGAGCTATGATTACAATTGATTATAACGCGTCAACATTCTGCGGCGCTTTACATTGTGTAGGACAAAACCATACATAAAAATTAACAGAATAAAAGTAAGCACTCATTGAAAAAGTATTGGAGGCGAAACGCGTCTCAGGGACCCATCAACTATATTTTATTGATGTTATAGCGGCTTAAAGGCCTTTACATTAAATTGTAGTTTTGAAATAAATATCCAAGTTACGCTTACAGTTTGGCACACGGACAGCTCGAATACCAATGTTTCAGCCCAAAAATACACCCCCCCTTATAATTCATTATTTGATGCCCACAAGTACATTCTGCGTCTTTTTTTGGTACACACTGCAATAAGACAGAAACTTGGGAATCAAATGCTATGTGCATAAAAAAAAAGTATAAGTATGCCATGTACAGTGTTTTTGTCATTTCGGTCAAGCTTTACCAAATTACTAACACTGCCCAGAGCAGAGGCTCCAGGTTGGCAAGGGCAGAGGTGCCGGAGCTGGCTGCGTATCTCTTGTATCTCGGCCGTACACTTCGAAAGCATATCTGTCCGGCTCACATAGTAAAAATAATGAAGTGCCTGGTGGGAAACAAGTTTACTTTATTGTGTGTGCAACAGCGAAAAATGTCAATGATGAAAAGAGAGCAAAAAATGAAAAAATATAAACCAGAGCATGCAAACGTGAGCATAATTATATTCACGAGGAGGTAGAACAACTCCATATACAAAACACTTCCAATATATAAATGTCAGACTTGTTCATCTAGATAGCCAGGGTGATGTGTTTATAAGGCTGTACAAACTTTGCACCTTCACATCGATCATTAAAACGCATAAATACACTGGTAGTTATAGATAAATTTATTAATAGGCTTTAATAACAGTGTAGACTAGGAGCTGGAGAAAGCACTTCCAATGAGCTCCGATGATGCCATTTCTCCCCACTACACGTGAATAATGTCAAAGACTAAACCCATAAGTGACATTGCTAGGGAGTGCTTGATTTTGTGAGTAAAATCCACAAATCTATGTATAAGCGAGATGTAAAGAGATCTTTGTGTGATGGATACAGATGGACCAAGACATCTATGTTACGGTATATGGTTTAGTACGGAAGTACTGCCTTTATCTTGTCGCTTCGTGGTTAAACCCGCTGGATTTCAAATAATTTAACGTCAGTGTCATACCAGACAGGGGGGTCCATATTCCTGCAAGAAAAACAAAAATAATATGTTACTTGCTGGAAGCTCTTCCTCTGAGACACAATTGACTTGAAGCTCCTGTGAGCAGTGCTCTCTAAACATTATGGGCCTATGTCAGAGAAGCTGCCCCATGTCCTGTGCTTTTCCAAGCCGAGCCACCACAACTGCTCTGGCTCGGCTTCTCCACGAGAATACTGCATAATAAGGTTTCCTATACAGCAGGAGTCAGCAACCATGGCCCCACCACAGATATTTTGAAGCTACATGTCCCATGATGCACAGGTACTCCTTAGATTGGTTTAGTCTTAAGGGAAATGAGGGTCCGAAACATCTGGTGGGGTAAGCATTCTATACTCTGCTATAAAGAGCATAGGAAGCCGCAGAATGACAAGCGATTCCAAGGTTGCCCGCTAATCTCATTTGGAGACGCAAGCTGGACAATAGGACTGGCTCCCACAACTTTGTGTTAAGTCATTCTGCATCTCATAAAACACTTAACACTGAAAAATTTAAGTTCTTAAAATATTAAACATACTCCTCATCCTGTGCTGAAAAGGAGACCATGGCCCTCCACCTCAAAGGACACAGAACCAAACTTCTCTATTGTCCATCCTCAGGCCTGCAACTAGTCTCCATGGAGTTCTATGGTATTCTTTGGTGGCTCCTTAATATTAGGAGCAGCGCCATTAAAGTAGAGGCTGCCTTATAATTGAGTGGGTAACAGGGAGCCACAAAGACATAACAGCCGGCCGGTGCCATTTCTTGTACAAAGTGGCTCCCGGTTATCAGTATGGTTGGAATATGGCCCTGTTTTCTGTTCTCTCCAATTTAGTTGCTACATTTGCAGTTCTGCTTCCACATTTTCTATGTTGAAGTGCTGCAAGGCATGTTTGCACAATCTAAATGGTGGTAATATGAAATATAGCTATGGGTTACACCCTCTTACATATATAAAGTATGCACTTATGACGACGCTTCCTTACACAATTTACTGACCTGGGATTCAAGCAGAACATTATTTTATTAACAGGCCAGGTTTTAAGGATCACCTTGGGGAAATGCAGACTGAATCCTGCAATCACTGAGCAGCAAATCATATCACCTGTGCTTCAGACAGTTGGCAAACCTGGCCTGTAAGGGCTACTTGGGGACCAAGGTTTGGAACCAATGATCTACAGGCTCCAAGGCAATAAAGGAAATGTATCTCAAGATCTATGGTTGGACTTGTTTTTACCAAACATGCAGAAGAGAACGTGGATCAGTACCCAGGATGGGTTTCCACGTGCATAAAGTCTCCCTTCGCCGTCAGTATCCCGAAGGAGTACTGATTCTGGTCAAATCCCACCCAGTCAATAACCGGGGCTTCTTGCAGGGTGGAAACAAAACTGGGGACAACTTTATTTACACTTGCAACACAGACAGGGTGAATGTACAGAATACAATGTTAAAACACACCCTGATTTTCCATACTGAAGAGTCTCCCGATAGACTCTCCATCCCACACACACCCTGGTGAAACAAAGCCCGAGGAAAGGTCAGAGAAATCTGGTTTAAGCCAGTTTAGGGGGGGGGGTTGGGTGTAAGCATGGGAAACAGAGCAATTGTTCACATACAGATTACACATACGGAAAACAGCACAGTATAGAACACACAACACTCTACATTAAATACATAAGGGGATAATAATATAACGTAGACATTAGGGAATAGGGCACAGAAAACGCAAACACCCTGCACCTAGAACTGTAGGTACAGGGTGACTCCAACATAGGATCGGGCTGGGAAACAACACAAAACATCAGGCCCGCACCTCCCATACACATCCCTAGGTTCATGTACCCCAAGTCCAAAGTGACAACCGTCACAGAGAACAATTATAGCTGCACGTTTTCAAACCACACAGCTTTTTTATGTTTTACCAGCAAACTGAACAATGCAGCCAAATGGAAAATTCTGATATACCGTATTTTTCGCTCCATAAGACGCACCTGACCATAAGACGCACCTAGTTTTTAGAGGAGGAAAACCGGAAAATAAATATTCTGAATGAAATAGTGTAATAATGGATATTGCCCCAGCTCGTGGATATGCCTTAGCTCACACGTGGATATGCCTTAGCTCACACGTGGATATGCCTTAGCTCACACATGGATTTGCCCCAGCTCACACATGGATCTGCCCATCAGCTCATGGATTTGCCCCAGCTCACACATGGATTTGCCCCAGCTCACACATGGATTTGCCCCAGCTCACACATGGATTTGCCCCAGCTCACACATGGATTTGCCCCAGCTCACACATGGATTTGCCCCATCAGCTCACACATGGATTTGCCCCAGCCAGCTCACACATGGATTTGCCCCATCAGCTCACACATGGATTTGCCCCAGCCAGCTCACACATGGATTTGCCCCAGCCAGCTCACACATGGATTTGCCCCAGCCAGCTCACACATGGATTTGCCCCAGCCAGCTCACACATGGATTTGCCCCAGCCAGCTCTCACATGGATTTGCCCCAGCCAGCTCTCACATGGATTTGCCCCATCAGCTCACACATGGATTTGCCCCATCAGCTCACACATGGATTTGCCCCAGCCAGCTCACACATGGATTTGCCCCAGCCAGCTCTCACATGGATTTGCCCCAGCCAGCTCTCACATGATTTGCCCCAGCCAGCTCACACATGGATTTGCCCCATCAGCTCACACATGGATTTGCCCCATCAGCTCACACATGGATTTGCCCCAGCCAGCTCACATGGATTTTCCCCATCAGCTCACACATGGATTTGCCCCATCAGCTCACACATGGATTTGCCCCATCAGCTCACACATGGATTGCCCCATCAGCTCACACATGGATTTGCCCCAGCCAGCTCTCACATGGATTTGCCCCAGCCAGCTCTCACATGGATTTGCCCCAGCCAGCTCACACATTGATAATTCCCCAGCTCACATATGGATATGGCCCAGCAGCTCGTGGATGTGCCTCCGCTCACCTGCCGCCGCCGCCGCGTTTGTCTCCCTCTGAGCATGCGTCCGGCGGCAGGAAGCTTGGGCACTCGCCTGGGGGAGCCACGTGACCGCGATCTCGGGAGATCGCGGTCACGTGGCTCCCCCAGGCGAGTGCCCAAGCTTCCTGCGCCAGACGCATGCTCAGAGGGAGACGAACGCGGCGGCGGCAGGTGAGCGGAGGCACATCCACGAGCTGCTGGGCCATATTCGCTCCATAAGACGCACCCACTTTTCCCCCACTTTTTGGGGGGAAAAAAGTGCGTCTTATGGAGCGAAAAATACGGTACCTTATTGATAATATTTCTATTTAAGTTATTTTGGCCTAGAACATTCCGGTAAATCCCCTGTATAGTATAATACTGTACTGGTTTATACTTTCAATGCCTATTAATCAATGTGCAGGTTGGCACAAGACACCATTCCCATTCTCTTACCTTAGGTAAATGACTCCCCACATGTATGTACGGAACCACATGGCAGTGCCGGCGTTCGCTTGGTACTTGCGGATTAGAATGGGGTGGGGAACAGGAAGAAGTCCCACTAAGGTCCCGTGTTGTAGGAATTTCAGTATCTCTGACTCATCTGTTAGGCCCCTGTAGGAAATGGTTACAGATGTATGTTAGGGTCTGGTCCTGTAATCCTTTTTTGTAAGTTGGAAAATTAGAGCTTCACTGTCTTACATTGGAGGTTAAAATATGTGTAGCGCTGTGTTTAAATTGTCCTTCTAATTGAAACGATATTGCCACTAGAGGGAGACAGAGCATATATGAGTAAGGACTGTGCTGGACTAAATGGACACTATCTCCCAGAAACCCTTGGGGAGAACACAGGAAGTGCGTATGCTGGCGCCGGGAAAGAGATTGAGAGCATCGTGCACGGCATGGTCAGAACGAGCAGAGCAGCGTGTGGAGTGGGACGTATGAGAGACACTGTCCGGGATCGAAACCAGGTTGGAGCGTGTATAGTCGGCGTTATCCAGTGCTGGAGATCGGAGAAAGAGTGTGCATCATCGTGTACCACATTCCGCTGAGCAGTTCTGGTGACCAGCGTGTTCCAGGAGGACTTCGAGTAAGGAGGCCGCGGACGGAACGGAGTGCGGGCGGCAGATCGATTCCTGGCTGCGGAGATTCGGCATCGGGAGAGTGGATTTCGTTGGCACCGGGTTCCAGTTGGCAGAGAGAGAGAGGGATCTTCTGGTCGAGTCATCAGTTCGGGACAAGTTGTTCGCCGGATGGATGAGAGGCCTCAAGGCCTGCAGCTTCCATAACAGTGCGCACCTAGTTGATTGTTTCAAATTACAGGGCCCCAACGTTGACTAGTCGAAGATATTTTTGTTCATTCACTGGCCAATGAGTTTAATACTCGGGTACCCTAGGATGCAAATTAATGAACCTTTTTGAGCGGGACTTAAACCTACGAACTGAGGGGTATTAACCGTTTCTTTTCCGCCGCGTGTTTTCTGAGTTGCGTATCACGTCTTTCATTCACGCTTAATTGTTCATGCCTAAAAGGTATGTGTATTCAATGCCACTTTATTGCTTCAGTAAAGTATATAACTTAGAAAATCCACATCGATGTGCTGGTGTACAGTATATTGTTAGTGCGGTGAGACTATCCTGGGTTTATTCAGCGGCTCCTCCGGGGGTGAGCGCTACACATGTATAACAATGTGTTGAATTGGAGCTGCCGGGAGCATCTCTTAGAAAAATGTTTTATACCTTTTCTGTCTTCTATAAATTAACCTTTAAAGATCAGGTCAAAATATAATCCAAATAACCAGACAAGAAAGGAGCACGTAATTCTACACATAGGGGGACCCCAATTCTCCTTACAGTGGAGCTTCACATATTTCCTCAAGTTTAAGGCTAGAGGCCAAATGGGAGGATCCAGAGACAATCTTCATATAGGCTTTTATCAGTTTATTTTTACTCTCTTTTGTACGCAACTACAAAGTACTGATCTTTCATATCACCGTGGAAAAACTGAAATAAAAACAATGTAATTTTTATTTAAAATTTTAATTTAAGATAAAAATATGCAAATTTTATATCAAATCCAGTGGTAAAAACGAAAGCTTTAAAGATTACAGGACTTTTGAGAAGTTATGAGAGGAGGGCTGGACTTTTTTCCGCTACCGAATTCTAAAAATGTAGAAACAATCAACAGTATTTGCAAATGCATAGCCAATTAGCACATGTTTACCCACAATCTAGGAGTACACACACATTTCCCATGTACGTGGGTACATAAATATCTACCTATTGCTGGAAGCTCGGACATTTTCTGCATGTATTCAAATATACACATACACACCTTTACCCATGAATAGAAGAGCAAGCACATAAAAACCCACAAATTAGCAAGAAAACTCACTCATCAAGCAAATTGGTGCTCAGACTGAGATTTGTGCATCGATTACAAAACTATAAAGTAGGTTAAGACCAGACAATCCAAATGCAGAGTGTTTGTTGAACAAGCAACCTATCGGAGTCATAGCAGCCTTTCTCGAGTTAAGAAATGACAGCCAAGAAAAATGATGTCTAAAGACATCAAATCAAGCCGATTATTATAGATCAGATCCGATGAATAGATCAACTTTGCCCTACGGGGGGGGGTCAATTCTAGGCACCACATGCACTTCCTATGTCCCCATAGCAATCTGGCACCTGGGATATGACAAGCTTGGCCTTGTAGAACAGTGATTCCTAACCGTGGTCCTTCAGTCCCCCTAACAGGTCTGATTTTAAGGATCACCTTGGGGAAATGCAGACTGGATATTGCAATCTCTAAGCTGCAAATCATATCATCCTCATCCTTGAACATACTTGAAAACGAGAGAAATCTCAATTTATCCTTCCTGGTAAAATCCTTAATAAATAAATAAATAAATATCACCTGTGCGGTGCTTCAGATATCAGGCAAACCTGGCCTGTTGAGGTACTCTAGGACCAGGTATGGAAACAAATGATCTAGACGGTAGTAACAAATGAAAAAAGATAGGCTGGTGCTCTATTGAACAACCAAACCATTCGAGAGATTCTCCAGGACGTTGCTTTTCACATTCAGAACAATGGCCGCCCATCCTCTACATTCCCCATTTATATGTAAATAAAGTAAAACATATACCAGTGTTTAGGAACTCCTCCTGGATGTAATCTCTTTCAAATGTGGAAGTCCATTTCTAATCAGCTATGGCTGACCTCTGAGCTATGATGGACAAATACTGATTGGAAGTGCCAACAGACCTGTAATTTGTTACAGTTATGTCTCGCCTTTATACCTGTCAACATTTTTGTGTTCATTACCACCAAATTATTTGGGAACCCTTACTTGTCGATACAGATTTTCTCCACTTGTGGTACAAGAACTTGCAGGAGCCGCATTATCGTCTGAAGTGGCAATTTTACCTTCCAGGTCATGACCTGTGTGTGGAAAGGGATTACAGTGAAAAAAGTGCTTTGGATGAGCAAAGGAATAAACATAACTGACAATGTCCATGTACTTAGAAAATGTGCCAACTTTGTCCCAATTTCCACTGACAGACGTCAACAGTGTACAGTGAAAAGCCTTAGAAATGCTTATGCATTTGCATAATTCTTAACAACGGATTGCTGCAAATACAACATTGGTGAGCTGGTCTTTTACTGTAATAAAAGTAGTACATATCGACCAAGTCCCCAAATCGTTCCCATAACATTATTATATATCAGATTATTCTTACTAGAGATCCACTGATAAGACTTTTTTAAGACCGAGTACCGATACTTTTTTCAGTTACTCACCGATACCGAGTACCGATACTTTTATTTAATGTCATGTGACCGCTTTCCAATAAATAACTTAAGATTTTGCTGAAAGCCTGTCTAATTTATGGAAATATTGAACTGTATGGCCAGACACCCCATCTACCCACTGCACAGGCCTGCACACACCAGACCTCGGATATATAAACACACATGTACACACCAGACCTCAGATACATATACATACATTATATACCCACACACACCCACCAGACCTCAGATCCATGTATATCCAGACACACCAGAGTGCAGATACAAGTATACCCAGACACACCAGACCTCAGATCAATGTATACCCAGACCTCAGATCCATGTATACCCAGACACACCAGACCTCAGATCCATGTATACCCAGACACACCAGACCTTAGATCTATGTATACCCAGACACACCAGACCTCAGATACATGTATACCCAGACACACTAGACCTCAGATACATGTATACTCAAACACCCCAGACACAAATATACCCAAACACCTATATACCCAGACACACTCACATACATATACATATATATATACATACACAAATACACATTCCAGACCTCAGACACAGACACTGGGCAGGCTGGCAGATTGCACTAACAGGATTCTGCCAGGCAACTCCAGCTGGCCACTTTCCAGCAAGCAGTCGCCAACATGTGAAAGTTGTTCCACTGGGGCCGCGCTCTTGCGAGATCTTGCAGAGTTCAAAGTTAGCAAACTCTGCAAGATCTCGCGAGAATGCAGCTGGAGGTCACAATGAGCAGCGGTGTTACAACCTTCTCATGCTGACAGCCCCTCACTGGAATGTGGCCAGCCGGAGGGGCCTGGCAGAATGCTGTTAGTGCAGTCTGCCAGCTGTCCCAGATACTGCGCGGCAAGCCAGCCCAGTGATGGCTTACAGTATCGAGGGCGTATGCACGAGTACAAGTACTCATGCAAATGCCCGGTATCGGCACTGATACTAGTATCGTATCGGTGCAACCCTAATTCTTACCCAGTCTGTTGTTGGATTCCACTGGGATGACGAGGAGTTTGAGAAGCGTCTACTCTGTTTGCTTTGATCATCCTGCAAGGTAAGCGTCGGTATGCAGTTACAGAATTGTGTAATGTTACAATTCAGCATTCGAAAGTTTAAGAACAACTGGAGGTATAACGTATTCTTTGTACAAGGTGATTCATATAGACCCCAACCTAAAGTTTTCATAATAGATTGTAAACAAATAAAGTGAAATTAATGAGTTTCAGGAAACATACCTCCTCTTATGTTGAACACATCCCATCACAGCACACGCTGGGAGAGGCTGCTAGGTGGCAGCACAGCCACTACAACAAAACTAAACTACTTACTCTTTGGAACAGACAAAGGGCTACTTCTGGCAAGATGGAGCAACATGCCGCACACAACATGTGAGTCAAGGGTGCCAATCCATAGCTTTTTTAAGGCCCATGTCATGCTCAAAAATTGTGGCCACCCCGGTCTCAAGATCTTCCAGGTCAGACTTGTTTTTGTTGGGACTATCTGAAGGAACAAGTGTACCATGACAAGCTACGCCAGATTGGCACCTGTGGACACTAGAAATTACATCCATAACACTGGTGATATAATATTGAGATGCGTAACCACAACATGCAGTGCCGTGCAGACATGTGCCTAAGAAAACATCGGCCACTTCCAGCACTTGCTGTGATGGGATGTGCTCAACATAAGAGGAGGTACATTTCCTGAAAATCTATTTTCCGTTCATTTGTTTAAGATCTATAACAAAACTTTTGCATTAGGGTCTATATGAATTCCCCTTTATTAAAAGGAAAGGAAATCAGATATGTTTGGCAAAACTACAAGAGACTATTGAAGGAACTGGTTAGAATCCTCGCTATGGTGCAGAAAACATGTCCAATCATTTTACAGGGAATGAAGTGAAATGAAATTCAAAAAACTGTAATAGGAGTAGATTTAGGATTGTTTGTTGGCATTCTTTTCTACTTAAAGCGTTTTACTCCTCTGTTCGGAAGCTCTGACCTCTAATGTTACTTGGGCGACATCAGGATCAACTGCACGCAAAGTACCATCCTCTGATACCTGCGATTTCTCTGTCAGCTTCTCTATACCTGGAAGATACAAAGGGGAAGCAAGAAAAAAAACAAATAGTGTAGTCATTTTATAACTTGAAAACTGAGCAGGGCTTTGCATATAGAATAAAGATGAACAGGAGGGCAGAAACAAAAACTAAAAGGAATCTATAGATCAGGGTCACTTTACTACAAAATACAAATGTAATTCCCATTAAACAACTTGTGCAAAAATATACTTGATATTAAAAGCAGCTTTTCAAATGTAACCCAATGATCACAATGGGAAAAATAAATCACCCTTCCACAAAAAACCCTAAACAATGGACCAAGAGATTACTAGCAGTATGACTAGTTTTGGCAGGAGAGGAGGTGGAGGGTCTGTTTTATTCCCTCCCATTGGGTCAACACTAAGCCTAAACACAAATAAAGAGCTAATAGGCCGGGGTCAGACGAGCATACTCGAGAGCGAAAGGAACATCCGTGAGAGTGGACATTCCTTCCACTCTGACGGTCGTCTGGACACCTCGCTGAGCGCAGTTAGCGCGCTCAGTGCTACAAAGCTCGATCCTCCTATGGAGGATCGCGCTTTGCAGCCCCGTCCTACGTCCGTTGTAGCTTTTTGATGGGGAGGGTTTCAGCACATCCGGTGTAGCACGTGCAACTTGTGCACACGCTACACAATGTGGCCCTCCCAGTCGAGCAAGCTGCGACGGACGCAGGGATCACACGGACGCACTCCGTGACCGCAGCCTTAAACCTTCAACAATGGGTGATATATTGGCCAGATGAAGAACAGACAGGGAAGCAGAACTTTGACCCGCTACAGTTCAGTTACATCTATTGAATTCAGTTATGAGGAGATAATTTGATAATGTACTTGAACATATCTAAAGAAGATTCTTTCATCAAAACCAAAAACAAGTTTATAAGAGCAACGAGAACTGGCAGCGGCATAAGGAACCTGCCCTTTAGAGAGTCCTCGCTCATGCCTTGAAGCTTTTAGCTCTATGGTCCACAGAGAAGATACCATATACAAATTAGACTGGTATCATCCAAAAAGGAAAAAGAACTGAACGGCCAAGGATGGCCTTGGCACACATGATGATCATTTTGGAATTATTGTGAGGAGGCCAAGCTGATCGCCAGGCGTTCAAGTCTGGATTTTCCTGTAGACTCAGAATAACAAGTTTATGAGAGCACCGAGAACAGGCAGCGGCACAAGCGGCCCGTCGTTCTAGAAGTCCTCGCTCAGGTCTTATAATTTTAGCTCAATGTTGCCATTACAGAGGTATCAGCTATATCCTCCTGAAAAGGCCGAAACTATATTTGGGGGTTGATGTATCTCTCATGCTGAGGAGATGTCCTTGGCATTTCAGTCTTCTGCTTGGATTACGGCACACATTTGCCGTGGCATCATTTCAATAAGCTCATGCCAAGTTTCAACATTTATTTCCGTCCAGAGTGGCATTAATTTGTCGCAAAGATCTTGTATTGATGATGGGAGAGTCGTAGAGCTGCGTAAAGTCTTCTCCAGCACATTATCCCAAAGATTCTCAATGGGGTTAAGGTCTGGATTGTGCGGTGGCCAATCTATGTGTGAAAATGATGTCTCATGCTCCGTGAGCCACTCTTGCACAATTTGAGCAAGATGACTGACATTGCCATCTTGGAAAACGCCCGCTGTGCCATCAAGGAAGAAAAAAACCATTGATGCCAATGAAAGGCTCCTACCTATTTGCTTAGTTAAAACCAGTCGGTGACTATTTGGCCAGGCAGTGTATAAGAGGATAAGGGTGACATTTGTCGACTAAAAGAATAAATGGATAGGATTGCATTAACTGAAAAGAAAAAGGACAGGCCAGAACCGGAATCTGAAGAGAAAGGACAGAGTGACTTGATGCCTAATAAAGGCAAGGCGGATAGAAACGAGATCAATATCTGAGATAAGTACATGAATGGTTGACCTTTTGAATGCTGAAGAGAAGGAGAATTGGGTGCAAGTGACAGGTAAAGTAAAAACAACAGGAGGAGATTTAAACGCTGACAGCGCGACATTGAATGGCTGCAGGAAAGATAGGGGGATCAGTGGAAATTGCTGACCGAAAGCAAAAATGATACCGCAAGGGAACGATGACGCGGCAACATGATGGGCAGAATCTAATAGTGGACAGAGGACAGGAGAATGTAGATAGTAATCGCAAGAGGAGCGACATTCGTTGACCTGTCCCTTTATTCCTGCCTTTTTATTAGTACTGGTATACTAATGATTGCCTGGTGTAACAGAGAGTAGGAGCTGCCACATCTTCCACTGGATAAATAGACTTCTCAAGTACTTATACAGATTTATTAATCCCTTAACAAAAAGCAAAGATGCTCTCGAAGAGTCAAGCACAGTTCGTGTAAACATCGAGCTACAAACCAAACGTTCTTGTTTGTTCAGCCTTCCTCTTTGCAATACAAAAATGTTTGACATCCTTCATCCTGATAGCTCCATAGTAACCTAGAACCGTCCAACACTCTACATCATTAACACAGTCAATAAAAACCGTACACAAGCATGAACCTCGGGCTGCACTAGGTGTAACGTGCCAGGAAGGAAGGACGAGCATCGAGAGCGCCTTTCAAACAGCTGGTCAGTCAGCTGGTGCACTCTCCACGGGCACCGCACAGACGGCAGCATAACAGAAGCATTGAACACTTGAGGTTGCACCGAAGGGCAGCTTATTTCTCCGATAAACCATCCTTCAGTGCAAGTATCTCAACTCTAAAAACACACAATAGACCCATGGTCACTGGATGTCATCATGCTGTATATTAATTTACTACTGCCATCTTTGCAACTGGCTGGGTGGAGTAGAGGTAACATCACTGCTCTATAACCGTGAAGACCCAGGTTGGAATCCCAGCCAGAGCACCTCTCCAGTAAGTGTCCTGGACAAGACACCTAACGGTACATACTTGCCTACCACACACTATCGGCTGTGGAGTCCAGTGATAACATCTCTGCCTTTCCACTGTGGAGAAGCAAGTCAAATCAAAATACCATTCAGCACATCCCTCCTATACCACCAGCCACCATCGAGTGTCCTTGGGCAATACACCTAACGATATGGATGCACCTAACTGATAAAATACTTCTCATAGATTGCAAGTTCCCTTGGGAACAGGAACCCCCTGATACATATCATCCATGTGTGGTATTCTAATGTATCAACCCCTTGTACACTAATATTGTAAAGTGCAGCGGAATATGTGGCGCTATACAACTAAAGGATAAGAATAATAACCAACCTGGTGTCTCTATTAAGCTGGTCTTAAGCGTGCCCGGCTCGGCAGGCACAGCAGGTCGAGAGCCTTCCATAGATGCACTCTCTTGGGAATTTGTGCGAGAGATTGGCTCCACAGGTTTCTTCTTTCGCTGAAGAGCACGTTGTATGGATGAAGTGTCCGAGGGAAGGTTGGCCAACTGATGGAAAATGTTACGCTTACGAATAATGGCATAAACCAGGCTTGAATTACCTGAAAAAAAGAAAGGCCGACTTGTACTGTATGCCCGAAATGCAAACAAATTAAACACCCCAGGGTAGGGTGGCTGTGGCACCTAGAAACAGTAACAGGGTTATTCAAAGAGATCCGAATGGCTGCCGAAAGGGAACCGAACGCTGAAAATCAGCGTTTGGTTACCTTTCTTGGCCATTCGGCTATCCAGAGAGCAGGCAATTCACCAAATCCTGGCGAATTGCCTGCACATACGGTGCCTGTTCGAGGGCAGTGAATACCCATAGAGAAGCAATGTTTTGGCTATTCAGAGAGCACAAAGCAGCAGTGAAAGGTTCCCTAAATGCCCTGTCATTCGGTGGTTTAATTCGGCAGGTTTATTCAGGAGAATCCCATAGGCTTCAATGTTAAAAATATTCCTGTTTTAATTCAATATCTAATAAACCGTTGATTATAATATTTTGCAGTAAAGAGTCTCTTGATTTATAGATTTTCTAGGATATTTTAAGCACTTTTCGGGATTTTTTTTAGGGATGCACCGATACCACTTTTTTTAAGACCGAGTACGAGTACCGATACTTTTGTTCAAGTACTCACCGATACCGAGTACCGATACTTTTATTTTATGTCATGTGACCACTTTACAATAAGAACAGACCTCATATAAAGCCCCCAGATCTCATAGATATGCCCCCCCCAGCTCATGGATTTGCCCCCCAGCTCATGGATAATGCCCCCCAGCTCATGGATATACTGCCCCAGCACATGGATATACTGCCCCCAGCTCATGGATATACTGCCCCCAGCTCATGGATATACTGCCCCCAGCTCATGGATACTGCCCCCAGCTCATGGATATGCCCCAGCTCATGGATACTGCCCCCAGCTCATGGATACTGCCCCCAGCTCATGGATACTGCCCCCCAGCTCATGGATACTGCCCCCCAGCTCATGGATAATGCCCCCCAGCTCATGGATACTGCCCCCCAGCTCATGGATACTGCCCCCCAGCTCATGGATACTGCCCCCAGCTCATGGATACTGCCCCCAGCTCATGGATATGCCCCAGCTCATGGATATTGCCCCCCAGCTCATGGATACTGCCCCCAGCTCATGGATACTGCCCCCCAGTTCATGGATTTGCCCCCAGCTCATGGATTTGACCCCGCTCATGGATTTGCCCCCCGCTCATGGATAATGCCCCCCCATGGATAATGCCCCCCCCCCGCTCATGGATTTGTCCCCCCAGCTCACCTGGCACTCTCTGCTCATACTTCCCTTCCTGGGCGACGCCGGGAAAGTCTTTGCGTGCGCTCCTTGGAAGGCCCCCCAGCCGCGATCACATGGTCCCACGTGGTCGCGGCTGGGGGCCTTCCAACGAGCGCACGCGCGGAAACTTTCCCGGCGTCGCCCAGGAAGGTAAGTATGAACGCGGTCAGTGCCTTGTGCCTGTCCGAATGCTGTATCGGCATTCGGACAGGCCCTGCAGCTGCTCTCCTCACTGTTTCATACTTACCATCCTGAGCGACGCCGGGAAAGTTTCCGCGCGTGCGCTCGTTGGAAGGACCCCAGCTGCAACCACGTGGGACCATGGGATCGCGGCTGGGGGCCTTCCAAGGAGCGCGCACGCGAAGACATTCCCGGCATCGCCCAGGAAGGTAAGTATGAGCGGAGAGACAAGAAGAGACCCTGCGCAGCTGGCCATTACGGGGATTGCTCCGTGGCCCGTTTTACCCCCCCTCCGGAGCACAGCTGAGGTTTTTTGAGGTTTTTCCCCGGCGGCACCGAGTGCCGTCGGCCATTTTGAGGCCTATTTCCTCACTCCTGGACGCCACGTTCTTCCTGAGGTCCCCTTCCGTGTATTACACCCCTGATGGGGACCTGTCGATTGCAGACTGTGGGGATGGAGGGCCCCCATCCTCCGGCCGTGCCTGCTGTCCCCCCCGGGGGGAGGACGGAGACGCATCAGGAGGGATGCCGCATGGAACACCCCCCACCTGCCTGTGGTATAGAGGCCTTGTTTGCGGCTTTCGAGGCCTGCCTCGCGCAAATACCGGGAGATGAAGAAAGTCCACTTACCCAGGGTTCGTGGAGGCGGCTGATGGAGGTGATGGACGTGGGTCGGGAGCCTGGAGGCCTAACGGAGGAGATGTCGAGGGAGGCTGAACCTGGTCTGAACGGCGTCGCCGACCCCCAGAGAGATGACTCGATTTGGCCCTGCGTACGGCGCCTGCCTTCGGTGTGTCGGAGAGGGAGCGGATCTGCTGAGGCCAATACGGGTGCTGCCGCGGACGGTGGAGGATTTGGAGAGGACGATGACACAGAAGAAACGAGGGGAGCTACAGTGGCGCCCTGCGACCTACGACGGAGGCCTGTTGCTGCTGGCCTGCCTGGGATTGCCCCCCTACGGAGGCCTACGGAGCCGGGGGTTTCCAGGTCGGTGGAGGTATCGTCACGTGTGCTATGGATGTCGGCTCTCTGCGAGGCGGCTGATGCAGGCGGCTCTGTGTTCTGGTGGCGGGACGTGCAGGGAGCCCTCTGCGGATGGGCTAGAGCTGAAGGGACGCTTGGATCCGCTCCATGGCGTGACACGGGCTGAGGGATTCCTGCCTTTTCTGCTACCGTCTGCCTGCTTGACCCAATACTGGACTACACCGGACTGTTCTTTGCCCCAGGCTCTCCATGTCCCCCCCTTTTACGTTGAAAACTTAAGCTCTATAATTTTCTCGCGAGTCCCCCCTCCCCTCGCTGCACCTTCAGTCAACTTTTGAGTTTTGAGTTTTTAGATTACACTGTGTACCTGCCTGTGGTGGCCCGGCCTTCTGTGCTGGACACCGGCTGACTGTGTTAATTTGCTTGCTTCAAGTCCACATTGAACTCTGACGACCATCCCCTCCATGATGCTTTTTTTTTTTTATTTTCTCTTTCCCTGCCTTTCTTCCACTGCACCCAATGACTCTACCACTCTGAGATTACCCAATGTTTTGGTCTTTACGCCGAGTATTTTCTACCCCCGATGTCTCAACTTCTACTTTTCTAAGTATTTGATCTATGACCCTCCCCCTACCCTTATATATGTGTACTATTATCTGATGAGACCCCCCTATCTGGGGATGTTTATTTAATTTTTATTTTATTTTTTATTTATTTATTTATTTTTTTTCTTCTTTCTTTTTCTTCTTTCTCTCTCTCATGTTATTCCTCAAAGGCTTGCACTGCAGAAGATGGTGTATCCATTCCCCTCACCCCCCTTTTTTTTTTTTTTTCCTCTGGCATTACTGGGCTGCCTGAGGCGCGCCACCATGACTTTGCGTTATGATTGGCCCTTAGGGTCCTGGGCCCCGTGACATTGTCCCTCCATGGCCTCCTTCAGGAGCGTGCCAGGAGCGTCACGGCAATGGCCTTTGCCATTTTTCACACCCCCCACCACCTTTTTTTTTTTCTCTCTCTTTTATTTGGATCACCATCTTTTTGATAGGGTTGTGAACATAATTCCTTGTGATGATGCAATGTTTCCTGCTGACAAAATAATTTTTGATTTCTATTTCGATGAGACCCCCCTCTTTGGGGATGTTTATCTGCGTTGATTTCCTGCTGACTAGCCTGCTGTGGCCCTGCGCGGCCGTTTACTGTTTGTTGTATTGATGACAATGTTACAAAATAAAAATTTTGAAACACAAAAAAAAAAAAAAAAAAAAGGATGAGCGGAGAGCAGCTGCGCGGCCTGTCCAAATGCCGATAGAGCATTCGGACAGCCGCCCCAGCCCCTTGGATGCCGGCAAGCCGGCTCAATGCCGGCTTCCGGTATCGGGGAAATATCGGGGGTACTGTATGAGTACCAAGTACTCCTGCAGTACCCGGTATCGGCACCGATACCAGTATCGGTATAACCCTAATTTTTTTTTTGTAAAAAAAATTAACTTTACTTCTTTTTTTCTGTAACAGCCCTTTTTATTATCATTCCCTGGACCTCATATGTAAATTTCAGAAATTTTTGCTCAGTAGTTTCTTTGCAAACAGCGTTTCACTTTTCAAACATTCAAGCAAACGGTTTTTTAATTTATTCACTGCATTCATCTGCGGTGTCGGCTTTTTCCGGCAGCATCGCTGCGTGTGATCAGCTCCTGCTCGGGTTTTTCCGGCGTTTTCGGAGGGTTAATCCAGATGTTTTTGTGGGTTTCGGTGTGCGTTCTGCGTTCGCCCTCGTTTTGTGGTGAGTTTTCGGCGACCTTTCCCTGCAATTCGGGTACCCTGTGGTGCTTGCTGAATACACCGCAATGTCGCCGAAATGGGATCGCCAAATTGGACCAAATTGAAGAGAACGAAAAGTTACAGAACGAGCGGTGGCTTTTTCGATTCTCTTTGAATAACCCTGTAAGTCTAAGGGGGGGTTATTAAACAGCACCGTAGTTTGTGTTGTGGTAAGGACGATTGTGACGGATCGGCCGCCACAGGATTTATTTAGTTTAATTTCATTCTTATTTTGTTATATTTTGTTTACCCTTTATTTATAGGAACTAATTTCCTTTGTTAGATTTAGTGTAAAACTGTTGCTAGACTTCTAATTAATCATGTTTTTCTCCTGCACCATCCTGCTAGTAACCACGGAGTACATGCGTGCTACAATGTATCTGTCGCTGACGTAGCGCACCACGGTTCAAACTCCAATATACTTTATGCTCAGTTATATTGTATGGTTTTAAATGTATTGTCAATTGCTCATTTTTAGTTTTAAATAGACTTATATTTCTTTAGTTAAATGTGTTTTTTTTTAAAGATACTACCTGCCGCTAGTGGCAAATGCTTTCCTTTGTATAGAATGTACAATAGGTTTGAGTAATTTGTGGATTATGCAAAAGTGCTTGCTCTTTGGGTATCTGTTATCTGTTTATCTGTTTACCTGTCTGAAAAGGTTGGGAGTCACATTGTCTCAGCCACCCACTATCTGATTCCCTTTACATGTAAATCACTGTGTGTGGTCACTGTGGGGTCAAGACTTCATCTGCATACAACCAGTGGACCAAAGTGAAGACTGAAGAGGACCTGAAAGAAGCCTGCAATGGTCTTGGAACCAACCAATCAGAACTGTTGGGGTGGGCGGGAAGTCTGAATGTGCATGGCTGTATTTTGTATATAAGCACTGTCTGTTCCCATTCTAAATACACTCTGATTTACCTACAACCTATATTGCGTCTCGACGAGTATTTGGGAGGGCATAATCACTGAATCCTTCGCTTCCAGACCATCCAGGGACCGCTGCCAATCTCTCTCCCACCTTGCTAGCTCGCTACCTAGCTAAGCTCTCCAGCAAGACTTGGCGCCGCAGACGGAGCTACCCCTGCAGGGTAGCTGATCTGTTACATTGGTGGCAAGCGGTGGGATCTCCGAGACCAGACAAGCAGGGGGAAATATAGCCGCTGGCTTGACCCCGGTCTCGGGCACCACAACCGCCGAGCGCCTGGAGCAGCACATCACCCCGGGAGATTCTGAGACCAGCTCAGCAGGGGGAAATACAGCCGCTGGCTTGACCCCGGTCTCAGACACCCGGGGATTCGAGAGATTGCTACACCGTCCAACAGCCATTCACCCCGTATTGCTCAGCGCTACGACGGCTGGAAGCGCACGGTCCTCAAGGAACTTCTCAAAGCCAGGGATAAAGCAGTCAGCAGTAGGCCAAAGGCTGCCCTCACCAAGGACCTGATGGAGGACGAACAGGCAAGTCTGGCCCTCCACGAGGACTCAGAATCCACAGAATGGCACCGGGAGGTACAATGGAAGCTGGCCCTGTTCGGAGTCAACCCCCCGGCGGATGTGATCGCTATCGTTTTGGCAGGGGTCAGTCAGCTCAGAGTGGCCGAGTTGCAGTACCAGCTCGGGGAATCTACAGCGCCCCAGGAGATACTCCCTGCAGTCATGGAAGAGGAGTTCTGGGACCAAGGAATGGAAGCGCCTGACCAGCACAGTGATTCAGGTTTCGGCCAGGAGGTGTTGTGGCATAATGACTCGGCACGGCAGCAGCTCTGGAGGGACGTCCTACAGCTTGAACAGGACTACCTTGGAAAGATTCTTCCTACCTTGGGTGAGAAATACTGGAGACTGTGGGACCTGCGGGTGCCATTCCTAGGAGTGCAACCCCAGGTAGAAAGACTGTCCCAACTGGAGAACCTGATCCAGACGGAGCTATGGCTGGAGGACGGGTACCGGTCACTGGAATGGAATGCTGCCAACCTGTGTCCAAAGTTGGAGAGGAAAGATCCTACGGAGGGCTATGACTACGGCGGCCCAGGATTAATATTTGACGCTCTCCAGGACGACCCCTCCTTTGGCAGTACAGCTAAACTGAGATGGGAAGAGATCCGGGACTTTCGGGAATGTGAGCACCTTGACGACCTCGGGCTGAGCAGTGATCTGGACTGGCTAGCCACCCAAGAGTGGGAGCTGGAGCAGGGATACAGGAGATTGTTTGAGGACGCTCCCCCGCTCGCTCTCACCCCGATGGACATGGCAGAAGAGCTGCCAACAGAACCCGGTGGTGCCAACCTTTCAGGATCTTCTGCTGGTTCGGAGCACCAGGGTGAGGAGGCAGTCGGCCCCTCTCCCCAGCTGCAGAACGCATCCCAGGCCTCAACTGCTACGGAGGAGGAGACTATCCTGCAGCCGCAGCACAGCATGTCGTCCGGGGAAAAGACAGAGGACTCAGCAAGTACCGTTCCTGCAGAACCTGCAGCGGAACAGAGTGACCAAGTGCTTCGGACACCTACCAAGGTCAGTGGAAGTGCACCGGTGGATGGGACTGCGGTCTCCACCAACGAGAGCCGTCAGGACAGCGGTCCACTGTGGAAAAAGGAGAACTGGAAGACAATGGGGGAGATTGAGGCCCACCCAGGCAGATGGCCCGAGGGCTCACCAGGAGACCCAGAGTCCCAATGGAGTGCTCCTGCTCAGGGATGGGTGGAGGAGCTAGCGACAATGTCATGGCCCACCAAGGAAGAGGCTGCGGTCCTTTCCACGGAGCCCAGGAGATGTGGGGCAGTTTGCCCGGATTCACCACTTGCATCAGCTGGCTCTTCAGTGCGTGAAGAGGATAATTTATGTATGGGGGAGCGGTTCCCCAACCCAGCAGCAGAGCTGGCATCGGGACAGAGGTCGGCTACCCTCTGCCCCCAGCTGGAGGCTCCAGAAACTGGGGAGAATATCGGGTGCCAGACGAGGGAGGGGGAGACTAAGGCTCCCCCGTGCAAATTCCTGGCGTACCCGGCAGGGAACCCAGAACCCCAACCAAGCGCTCCTACCCACCTATGGATAGAGGAGCGGGGGACAGCGGACATGCTACGGCCCGCTGTGAAAGAGGCTACGGTTCGTTCCACGGTGCCCGAGAAGTGCAGGTCAGCTAGCCTGGGGCCCTGGCTGGTGGCGTCAGGGATCAAGGATAGCCATTCATACATGGGGGGAGCAGCCCCCCACTTCAGCGGAAAAACTGTCACCGCGGCAGAGGACCGCTAACCTCTACCCCTGCCCTGCCACAGCAGAACTTGAAGAGAACTACCTTCTCGCCGAGGAGCCCCAGGGACTGACAATCCGCTCCTCTCCTGATCTACAGACCAAGCTCCTGGCCTTCACTGCTACGCAGGAGGCAGAGAGCCTACAACTCCAGCACAGCATGCCATCTGGGCCGGAGAAAGCTCAGACTGGGCAAGTACAGTTCGTCAGGAGCTATCAGCAGAACGCAGTGCCGGAAATGGTGCGCCGCATTACGAGTTCCATGGTGGGGAGTCAGTCGGTCTCCTTCCACAACAGCAGTGGCTACCCCAGGTAGAGAGTACTGGCGGTACCTCTCCCCAGCGACAGGTAATAATCCCGGAAGGGGAGATGGCAGATCTTGCTCCCCAACGTTTTGAGCCTCAGCGTGAGGGTGGAGGTGTCCCCTGTGCCAAGCAACGGCGTGCTGCTGCTCCCGTTCCCCAGGATGTGGGAGACTCCCATTGTGGAATTGTTGATGGTGCTGGGATTTGCAACTGGGTGACCCCGAGACGCTGGGCAGACGGCCCAGATCCACAACCACTTTTTCTGGAGACACCGGTCACCCCATCTCCCACCCAGCTTCTGACCGAGGCACCAGGAAAGGGTGCTATCGGCCCGTTTTTCCCGCGGCTGACTGTGGCACCGGGAGAAGGTACAGGCGGTACCCCTCCCCAGCGGGTCATTGCCCCAGGAAATGGTGCCAGCAAGGCTGCCCACCAGCGAGGGGCTAGGAGACCAGGAGGAGAAAAAGCCCTCAACGTCCCACCCGGGCCAGTTGTTTCCCCATGGTAGGGTACCAGCCCCGGGTGTCTGTATGGTCCGTCGGATAGCGGGTCCAGACCCAGGGGGCAGTTGGAGAAGCCCTGGGGCCAGCCTCCTCCCTACGGACTATGGAGCGAAAGACTATCGGGGGTTGGCAAAGCATTGCCCCAGCAACCCAAACGTGAGACTTTTTAAAGACACTTGCACCTGGACAACCCCAGGCGGACCCGTAGAGGGTCTCACCGGGTCTGCCATCATGGGACTGGGGGAGCTATGTGACGGATCGGCCGCCACAGGATTTATTTAGTTTAATTTCATTCTTATTTTGTTATATTTTGTTTACCCTTTATTTATAGGAACTAATTTCCTTTGTTAGATTTACAGGGTTATCCAAAGAGATTCGAAAAGTCACCGCACGTTCGGTGACTTTTCGTTCTCTTCAATTTGGTTCGTTTTGCCGATCCCATTTCGGCGACCCTGCGGTGTATTCAGCAAGCAGCACAGGGTCCCCGAATTGCAGGGAAAAGCTACCGCAAACCTGACGAAAACTAACCGCAAAACTCACCGAATGCAAGCTGAAAAGCCACAAAAACTTCTGGATAAACCAGTCGAAAAGCCCGAGCAGGAGCCGATCACACACAGCCGAAGCAGCCGAGACCACAGACGAGGGAGGTGAATAAATTAGCAAAACCGTTTGTATGAATCTGTGAAAATGAAACGCTGTTTGCAAAGAAACTACTGAGCGAAAATGTCTGAAATTTACACAGGAGGTCCAGGGAATGATAGTAAAAAGGGCTGTTACAAAAAAAATAAGTAAACTGAAAGAAAAAAAAAAAAAAATATGAAAAATGCTTAAAGTATCCAAAAAAATCTATAAATAAAGAGACTCTTTACTGCAGAATTTTATAATGAACGGTTTATTAGATATTGCATTAAAACGGGAATATTTTTAACATGGAAGCCTATGGGATTCTCCTGAATAAACTTGCCGAATTAAACCACCGAATGGCAGGACATTAGGGGAACCTTTCACTGCTGGTTTTTGTTCTCTGAATAGCCGAAGCAGTGCTTTTTCATGGGGATTTCACTGCCCTCGAACAGGCACCGAACAGGCACCGTATGTGCAGGCAATTCGCCAGGATTTGGCAAATTGTCTGCTCTCTGGATAGCCGAATGGCCAAGAAAGGTAACCGAACGCTGATTTTCAGCATTCGGTTACCTTTCTCAAGCAATTCGGATCTCTTTGAATTACCCTGACATTTTATGTTATTTTAAATTGCGTGCAATTTCGGTGGTTTAGGTTTCGCCGCATTTCGGCGCTCTTCAGTGATTCTACTTAGCCGAAAATACAGTGAATTCACTAGTTAGTGAATGTTCACAGTGTTTTGCTGAAAATGGAATCGCCGAAACAGTTATTGGACGTCTGCGAAAACTGCCGAATTAGCATTGGAAAATTCCTCTTTACTGAAAAAAAAAAAGTCTATTCTCCTTAATAGGAGCTTAAAGTAATAAAAATGTGTCAACATAATATAGTAGGTCCAATAAAAAAATAATACAAAATTAAAGTCTTTTAAAAATCAAAAATGTCTAATAAAATACAAGATTTTTTTTAAAAAAAAATATTGGCGTATTGCCAGTGAAAACGGTGATCTTCGACAGCAGTGAACTCCCCATAGAGAAGCAAAGGTTAATCTTTTCAGAGAACATTCAACAGCAGAGAAATGTTAGTGAAATGCCCTGATGTTCGGTGGTTTCATTCGGCAGGTTTATCGAGGCGAATCCCATAGGTTTCAAATGTAAAAAAAAATCCCCGTTTTTATTAAATCTCTATTAAACCGTTTATTCTTTTAATCTGCAAAATGTATATTTTTTAGGATCTTTTAGGCGTTTTTTTATCAAATTTTTTTCCCCTCAATTTTTTTTAAATAGCGTCTTTTCCTTTTTCTGTAACAGACCTTTTTATATTATTCATAGGACCGTATATGTGAATTCCAGACATTGTCGAGCAGTAGTTTTTTTTAAAAGTTGCAGTGGTTTTGTTTTTTTGTTTACCCCATTCGACGGCTTGCCAGCTTTTTCTGGCGGCTGGTCGGTGCTCTGTTCGGCAGATCGTCGGCTTTTTCGAATGTCTTCGGTGTTTTTTCAGCGGATTTTCGGATACGGTTGGCAGATTTTCCCTGCAGTTCGGGGACCCTGCAGTGAACGCTGAATTCACCGTGGGGTCGTGCAATTTGATTCCCCGAAGTGCGGGGAAGGGAAAGAGCACTGAAATTGCGGTGGAATTTCGGTGCTCTTTGAATAACCCTGAATATAAACATTTGTGAGAGGTTTGTTATCAGCTGGAAGTGAACATCTTGTATTTCAGTTAGTTTGTGATACTCATGTGTAGCACTGTATGCCATTGGCCTTATCGACTGTGCGTAACTTTAAGGTCGTTATGATTCCATAATCCAGAAACGATAAAAAGTAACAAGGGCTCTTACCATCAAATTGGTACTGAATGATGTTGTTGAAAACTTCAAGCAGGAAAAAAACTAAATGATGATTCTGTGGGGAGGAGAAAAGGAACCAGGGGCTTGAGAAAGCTTCAAGAAGATGCAGGAGCTTGTTAGATGCCACCATGGAAAGGGACTTCAGGTATGGAGACACTGTCGAGATACAGAACAAAATCTGTGGTGAGAGATTAAAACCGAGAGAAGAATATACAGTATTTCTTAAAATCCTATTGGAGGATTGGCTTATAAAATTAAATCGAAAAAAAACAAAAAGAAAGAAGGATGTTATGCACAGCTCGAGAAACCTTATTACAAAATACACTAACTCCTAGCCTAAACTATCAGGACTATTCACTAAAAGGTGAAGCCAGGAGAATTGGCAGGAGAAGTGAAAAATCTAGGTTGAACTAGCCAAACCAGAAAAATTCTCCCATAAATCTAATGTCCTAAATCGGCTACTTTGGTCTAGATTGTGCTCTTCTACCGCCAATTCTCCGGTCTTCACCCTTTGGTGAATAGACCCTTAAAATATATTTTTTGTCCGATCTCACTCTTCCCATGGGAATACCATTCACGATGATGGTGAGGAGACAATCATACAGAGGCTGCAGACGCTGGTGACCACTGGTGACAATCTTGTGAAATACCTAGGAAAAAAGACAAAAGAAAGTGCCAGAATGTGAGTTTCTCGTAAACCTATATTAAACAACCAAAAAACGAGACACAAAAGACAAGGGGCTATATTACAATCTTCGCGTAAAAACGCTTGCACAGCGCGTGAATTTGTGCGCCAAGCGTTAAACGTTTACGCACGTAAATTACTGCTGGAATTACAATCCTTGCGTGTTTTTCATCCGCCGATCAATAACGCGCGTAAACCGGACGCGCAAAAATGCTTGCGCAGTCCCGTTGCACGCAGGAATCAGTGTGCGGACTGTTTTTTTCACGCGATTCAGCCAATCAGAATTAAGAACCACAATTATCTCAAGTTATGTTTTTGCGCCTGTCAAAGTCAATCTGTGCCTATATGCTGCAGCAATAATAAATGCACACACAACTTCTCAATTTTATTGGTTGGGTATGTGTAGAATGTGTAACTATACTTTGCTGCGTATTTTTTTTGGGCTGGTGTATTTGGTTTCGGCCAGGTTGATAGAATTTGCCGTTAACACCAGCTTTTAGGAGTTTCTAAAATTATGCGCTTATTCCTGCGCATAGATTGTAATACCATCCGCGTACCAGCGCACATACGCATTTGCCCTCACAATGTTAAGTATAGGACGCACGATGTACAGTAAAAGCACGTAGCGTTCGCGCAGGTTCACCCGCGGTAGATGATTACGCTCGTTTGTTGCGCTGACTATGTAATAGCACGTTCGGCGCAAAGGGTTTTACCCCTTGCGTTAATGTTTTTTGCGCGAAGATTGTCATTTAGCCCAAGCTTTATACAAGCTAACCAAACCACCAAGTCATTATATGAATGCGTCTAAAGACTAGGAATCCGAGCACTTACCACAATGAGTAGGTCAGCGTGTGTGCCGGTGAACACTGGAATGTCCATGGGAACACGCACTGAATAAGGCTTGTTCAACCGGACCCCGAAATTTCTCTCTCCACTGAGCAACAAGAGGATGAACACCCCAATGTGCATGAGACCAACACGAGCTAAAGGAGAGAGAGAGAGCGAGGAGTAAAGAAAACAGATATAACACACACATGCAGGGGATGTCCCAAGCTGATCCAGGATCGGTTTCATGAAGCCAGAATCCGGAGTCCTGACCATTTCATTCTGCTGGCGCCATGTGGTGGCCTTGAAGACCTAGGGAGAACGACAGCTCCCATGGAGAGCAGAACTACACTGCCGGGGATTTAGCTTGCGGTATGCGTGGCGCAGAATGGCCTGGGTTTAGTTTTGGTGACTAGGCCATGTCCACTCCCTCAGAACAGTCATTAGCATTGTGTGCCGAGGAAGCGGGAGGCTCCTGTATCTGATCGGGACTCGTATTGGCTGATCGCTACTTTGAAAAACGGATTGGATCACGGTTACAAAGCACCTGCTCGGGACATCCCTTATTTTATTTATTGATATATGGTTTGTATCATGTTTACATGCCTAAATCTATGTTTAATGCCATCTAGCACGGCACTGCCCTGCCATCTAACATGTCTCCTACAGCAGACTATGGACGCAAAAAATTGAGAAGTTGTGGATTTTATTTGCATGTCCTTCCCAAAATCCCTTGCTGCGTACAGGAAATGTAGTGAAGGAGCTCTGTGAGCAAAGCAAGTCTGATTGCGGCGGATTTTAATATCTCACTTGTTTGTGGTCCTCCTTAATTGTAGTGGTGCATGAGTGTGTACATACATTGGATAGAAAAAGTCTACACACCGCTGTTAAAATGTCAGATTTCTGTGATATAAGAAAAATGAGACACATATAAAACATTTCAGAACTTTTTCCACCGTTAACGTGACCCATAAACTGTACGACTCAATTGAAAAACAAACTGAAATCTTCTAGCTGGAGGGAAGTAAAAAAAATTCTATCCACTGTTTCTACAAAATTCCTTTCCCTCTCGGCTCACTGCGTGTTGTTTAAAGGTGCCCAGCGTGTGATCTTGGTTATACATGTAGGGGGTTATTCAGAGAGCCGACATTTTGGTGCTCTCTTGTTCCCCGCACTTTAAATTTCCCCATCCTGCGGTGAATTCAGCATTCACGGCGGGTTCCCCGAAGTGCAGGGAATGCCGCCGCCAATCTGAACATCCGCTGCAAACCCACCGAAGGGCCGCCAAGTCACCGAGCACAGTGCCGACTAGCCGCAGGAGAAAGCCGAAAAGCCGCCGGACGGGTAAAATAAAATAAAAAAAAATACGATTGAAAGCGTCAAAATTAAAATGCTGTTTGCAAAAAAACTACTGAATGAAAATGCCTGGAATCATCGAGTCCCTTCACTGGCTCCCCATCCACTGCAGAATTAAGTTCAAAATCCTTATCCTTACCTACAAAAACCCTCACTAACTCAGCTCCCCACTACCTGTCCTCACTAAATCACCAAAACACCCCAGCCCGCTCCCTAAGGTCAAACAGTGACCTGCGCCTAGCTTCTCCCCGCATCACCTCTTCCCATGATAACTGCAGGATTTCTCACGCGCAGCCCCCACCACTGGAAAACGCTCTCCCTCGTACTGTCAGACTTTCCCCTAACTTCTCTTCCTTCAAAACGCTCCCTGAAAACATTCCTATTTAGGGAAGCCTACCACCCAACTCACTGACGCAACCATCAATCACTCTCACCTTACAGTCCTCTCCTCCTGTTTCCAACCCCAACCCTCCCAGATTGTGAGTTCCTACGGGAATAGGGCCCTCATCTCCTCCTGTACTGTTTGTCAAATGTTGTTCAATGTATTGTAAACCTGTCTATACTGTGCCTATTGTACAGCGCTGCGGAATATGCTGGTGCTTTATAAATAAAGAATAATAATAATGGAATGAACATATAAGATCCAATGAATGATAATAAAAAGGTCTGTAACAGAAAAAAAGAAAACCCCCTTTTTTTAAAAAACAAAAAAAAAATTGTGGAATTTTTTTTTTTTCGAAAAAAAATTACCAAAAAATGCCTAAAGGATCCTTAAAAAATAAATAAATAAATAAATAATAATAAAAATAATCAATAAGAGACTTTTTGCTGCACATTAAAATAATAAACGGTTTATTAGATAGTGAATAAAAAGGGGAACATTTTTGACATGGAAGGCTATGGGGATTCGCCTGAATAAACCTGCCGAATGAATCCACCGAACAGCAGGGCACTTCGGCAACCTTTCACTGCTGTTCGGGGGTTCTTGAATAGATTAACCATTGCTTCTCTATGGGGGATTTCACTGCCGTCGAACAGGCAGCATACTTGCTGGCCAGATCGTCTCTCTCTGAATAACCCCTGTAGTTACCCTTGTTGTAATGAGCAACTAGGCAACTAGGGTAACATACACAGCGCACACTTCTTTATCTTCAGCATAGGACATATTTTACCCCATTTAATGCACTATTTCCTGCCATTTGCACAGCAATGTCTATACTTGATTTATGAAGGATTGGCTTTTAATTTAAAAAATATCAATATACACAAAGAAAAGGGAGAATGGCCAAGGGAAAAAGATGACAGCTCTGCCGTCTCACATTGATCTGCTCGTGCGTCATTCAAGTAGTACAGGATTGGAACCAACACATCCAGCACGTCGCTGCTTTTCAGAACAAAGAACAGGAACTTCTGTAATTAATAAGAAGAAGATAAAATGAGGAGTCACTGGTCTTGTGTGGAATACATAGAATCGAAACGAACGCAGAAATCAAAATAGATTTGGCGCTCGACAACACGCTCACCTTGTTAAAGTCACATAACTTCCAAAAGAGAACAAGTAACTCTTGGTGAAACTGGATTTTTTTGGTGGAATTCGGCAGGTATGTTTGAGTGAGTGGGTTAAGCAGCAGACGAGCCAGACCTTTCAGAATGAACTGGAAGTCCTGAGGATTAAAACATGGATCACAAAAAACACGTGATATGCAGCGACGATTAAAAGGTTGATCAGTAATAACCAAAGCCTTCCGTGATTCTATTTGTTCGACTACAAGGAAGAACTCAAAACTAGAAATGGTCTTTATTCATATTACACAAATCATAAAAACACACTAATTGAAATCTCACACACTTACGAATCATATAAAATAAAAAAATACAATATGAAGCCCTAGGGGGGTGAAGAACTCGGTTTTGGCTGGATACAAAAAATTCAATGTATGACAATGCTTATAATCCAAGGGGTTTAAAAGGTTAAAACATAAGACAACATTAATCACTTCTGACTCCACCAGTACCTTTCCACCTCCCATTTTAACTAGAGGTGTGCATTCATTTCGTAACGAATTTCATTAATCGATATTTCGGAAGTACTTCCGAAATAACGAATTGATTTGATTCGAAAGGAAACGGTGTGGAACAAATTTAATTCGTTATACGGTTTCATCATAAAAGAAAAATTTGATTAATTAGGGTTTTATTTAGTAATCCGAATCGATATATCCACTATCGAATTGATATCAAATTGATAGATTAAATATCGAATTAATTTTAACTTACAATATATACAAGTAAAACTCTAACTATCAGAAGCAACATCCCAACACAAGATAGTTATCTGCCACCTCCACTCCCAGAGGTCCCCTCTGTCACCCTCTGCCGCTTCCTCCCAGCCACTGAGGAGGAAGTCAATTCCTTATTGTCCTCCTCACATCTCACCACGTGCCCGCTCGACCCCATTCCCTCACATCTAATTCCTCCCCTCTCCTCCTCCCCCCTCACACACATCTTCAACCTATCTCCTTTCCATCCGCCTTCAAACATGCGCTAGTTACCCCTTTACTAAAGAAACCATCCCTCGATCCCAACTCTCCATCCAACTACCGCCCTGTATCCCCGCTTCCCTTCACATCTAAGCTCATAGAAAAACTAGTCTTCAACCGCCTCTCCCTCTTCCTGCCCTCCAATTCCCTACTTGACCCCCTGCAATCTGGCTTCCGTCCCCTACACTCAACTGAAACTGCCCTCAAAGTCACCAACGACTTCCTAACTGCTAAAAAACAAGGCCACTATTCTATTCTCATCCTGCTTGACCTCTCGGCTGCTTTTGACACTGTTGACCACCCCCTCCTTCTACAGACCCTCAACTCTCTGGGTCTCGGTGACACTGCACTTGCTTGGGTTGACTCCTATTTATCCAACAGGTCCTTCTGTGTGTCCTTTGCTGGTAACTCCTCCTCTTCATTGCCTCTATCTGTTGGTGTACCTCAAGGCTCTGTCCTTGGTCCTCTGCTCTTTTCCATCTACACCTCCTCCCTGGGCAAAATCATCAACAGCTTTGGCTTTAATTACCACCTCTACGCTGATGACACTCAGATCTACCTCTCTACCCCTGATCTCTCTCCCCCTGTCCTTTCAAACGTCAGTGACTGTTTATCTGGCATCTCCTCCTGGATGGCCTCCCACCACCTAAAGATCAACATGTCAAAGACTGAGCTCCTACTTATTCCTCCCTCCAATGCCTCCCCACCTCCTGACTTCTCTATCACGGTGGAGGGTATCACCATCTCCCCATCAAACCAAGTTCGCTGTCTTGGAGTTACACTTGACTCTGCTCTTTCCTTCATCCCCCACATCAAGTATCTTTCCTCCTCCTGCCGATACCAACTGCGTAATATTTCCAGAATTCAGCCATTTCTTACCGCTGTCACCACAAAACAACTCATACACGCCCTGGTAATCTCCCGACTCGACTATTGCAATAATCTCTTATCTGGCCTCCCTCTGTCCCGCCTCTCCCCCTACAATCCATCCTGAACGCCTCCGCCAGGCTAATTCACCTCACCCGCCGCTCTGTCTCTGCCGCTCCCCTCTGCGAGTCCCTTCACTGGCTCCCCATCCATTGCAGAATTAAGTTCAAAATCCTTATCCTTACCTACAAAACCCTCACTAACTCAGCTCCCCACTACCTGTCCTCACTAATCACCAAATACACCCCAGCCCGCTCCCTAAGGTCAAACAGTGACCTGCGCCTAGCTTCTCCCCGCATCACCTCTTCCCATGATAGACTGCAGGATTTCTCACGCACAGCCCCCACTCTCTGGAACGCTCTCCCTCGTACTGTCAGACTTTCCCCTAACTTCTCTTCCTTCAAACGCTCCCTTAAAACGTTCCTATTTAGGGAAGCCTACCACCCAACTCACTGACGCAACCATCAATCACTCTCACCTTACAGTTCTCTCCTCCGGTTTCCAACCCACCTAGATTGTGAGTTCCTACGGGAATAGGGCCCTCATCTCCTCCTGTACTGTTTGTCAAATGTTGTTCAATGTATTGTAACCCGTCTATACTGTGCCTATTGTACAGCGCTGCGGAATATGCTGGCGCTTTATAAATAAAGAATAATAATAAAAATAATAAGTACTACAGTCAGCAAACGACTTTATGAAACAAAATCAATTTATAGGGACGCACCGATACCATTTAAGAACGAGTACAAGTACTGATACTTTTTAAAAGTACTCACCGATACCGAGTACCGATACTTTTATTTTTAAGTCATGTGACCGCTTTTCAATAGGAACAGACCTCATATATATATTGACCCAGCTTACACATATTGCCACCAGCTGTCATATTGCCCCAGCTCTCACATATTGCCCCAGCTCTCATATTGCCCCAGCTAACATATTGCTCCAGCTCTCACATTGCCCCCAGCTCTCACATTGCCCCCAGCTCTCACATTGCCCCCAGCTCTCACATATACAGTGGCAAGAAAAAGTATGTGAACCCTTTGGGTTTACATGGAGTTTTGCATGAATTGGTCATAAAATGTGCTCTGATCTTCATCTAACTCACAACAATTTGAAAAACACAGTCTGCTTAAAATAATACAACACAAACATATGTTTTCATGTGTTTATTGAACATAACATGTAAACATTCACAGTGCAGGGTGGAAAAAGTATGTGAACCCCTAGCCTAATGACTTCTCCAAGAGCTAATTGGAGCCAGGAGTGAGCCAACCTTGAGTCCAATCAGTGTGATATTATTGGATGTGTTGCTGAAAGCTGTCCTGCCCTTTAAAAACACACACCAGTTTTTGGTTTACTGGTTTCAAGAAGCACTGCCTGATGTGAACCATGCCTCGCAGAAAAGAGCTCTCAGAACACCTACGATCAAGAGTTGTTGACTTGCATGAAGCTGGAAAGGGTTACAAAAGTATCTCCAAAAGCCTTGATGTTCATGTGTCCACGGTAAGACAGACTGTCTACAAATGGAGAAAGTTCAGCACTGTTGCTACTCTCCCTAGGCATGGTCGTCCTGTAAAGATGAGTGCAAGAGCACAGCGCAGAATGCTTAATGAGGTAAAGAAGAATCCTAGAGTGTCAGCTAAAGACTTACAGAAATCTATGGCACATGCTAACATTTTTGTTGACACATCTACAATAAGAAAAACATTAAACAAGAATGGAGTACATGGGAGGACACCACGGAGGAAGCCATTGCTGTCCAAAAAGAATATTGCAGCACGTTTGAAGTTTGCAAAAGAGAACCTGGATGTTCCACAGCACTACTGGCAAAATATTCTGTGGACAGATGAAACCAAAATTGAGTTGTTTGGAAAAAACACACAACACTATGTGTGGAGAAAAAAAGGCACAGCACACCAACATCAAAACCTCATCCCCACTGTAAAACATGGCGGAGGGAGCATCATGGTTTGGGGCTGCTTTGCTGCCTCAGGGCCTGGACGGATTGTTGTCATTGATGGAAAAATGAATTCCAGAGTTTATCAAGACATTTTGCAGGAAAACGTAAGACCATCTGTCTGCCAACTGAAGCTCCGCAGAGGATGGGTGATGCAACAGGACAATGACCCAAAGCATACAAGTAATTCAACAAAAGAATGGCTTCAACAAAACAAAATACGCCTTCTGGAGTGGCCCAGTCAGAGTCCTGACCTCAACCCGATTGAAATGCTGTGGCATGACCGTAAGAGAGCGATTCACACCAGACATCCCAAGAATATTGCTACACTGAAACAGTTTTGTGAAGAGGAGTGGTCCAAAATTACTCCAGATCGTTGTGCAGGTCTGATCTGCAACTACAGGAAACGTTTGGTTGAGGTTATTGCTGCCAAAGGAGGGTCAACCAGTTATTAAGTCCAAAGGTTCACATACTTTTTCCACCCTGCACTGTGAATGTTTACATGTTCTGTTCAATAAAAACATGAAAACATATAAGGTTTGTGTTGTATTATTTTAAGCAGACAGTGTTTTTCAAATTGTTGTGACTTAGATGAAGATCAGAGCACATTTTATGACCAATTCATGCAAAACTCCACGTAATCCCAAAGGGTTCACATACTTTTTCTTGCCACTGTATAGCCCCCATATTGCCCAAAGCTCACACATATATTGTTCCCCAGCTCACCCTCCCGGGCTGCCAGGCTCCTCCGGCGCTCCTGCCAGGCTCCTCCTTGGCGCAGCGTCGCGTTGTGAGGCTTCTCCGGCGTCTTCTTCCTTCGAGCGGCCGCCGGCAAAGAGTTGTAGAACAGCCGCTCGTTGCGAACCACGCACAGCCACGGTCTCGTGAGATCCAAGATCGCACGTGATCGCGGATGGTGGATCCCAACGAGCAGCCGGGCTAGAACTCTTTGCCGGCGGCCGCTCGAAGGAAGAAGACGCCGGAGGAGCCTGGCAACGCATCGCTGCCCCAAGGAAACCGGCCAGCAAGCCAGCCCAGGGCTGGCTTCCGGTATCGGTTTGGGTATCGGGGGCCTCTGCATGAGTACCAAGTACTCGTGCAGGTCCCGGTATCGGCACCGATACTAGTATCGGTATCTGTGCATCCCTATTAATTTAGTTTTACTTTTTCACAAGCACCTGTCCCTGTTAATTGCCCTCTGATACTAAATCTGTGGGACAGGTTAATATCGAACCCTAGCTTGCCTTTTAACAGCAAAATTTGATTAATTGCGGTTTTATAAGGTGTTCCAAAATTCGAATTGATATATCAACTATCGAATCGATATCAAATTTCGAATCAATCCAAAACGAAACACGCAGCAAAATTCTGAAAACTAAATACATTTTTCAGCTGTGCACGCCTCTAATTTTAACACTTTAGTGAATGTAATGACTTTATTCCAAGGCTCACTTGGTATTGGTCCAGACAGGGCATGCTGCAACTGTAATTTAATGCTTAACCAAGCATCCAGCCAATCCAGTGCCTCACAACACCGGACCATTGAGAGCCACTGGCTAGAGACAGGAATGAACGGTTGTTCGTTCCGGACCTTTTTCCAGGAAGTTTGACCAGCACTAGCTGATCTCAGATTGCTAAGTGGGGCTAACGCCAGCCCTAGGTTCACCCTGCAGAGGGGAGGATGGCACTCAGATCACGGTGACAATCTGCATTAATTACCAACCATCAAATAGATTACGGTGCTATCCGGAACAAAATAATTAAATTAAATTTTCTACAAAACATGACATGGGGTCTTTGGACCAAGACGAGTATTGATTAACTGGTTTGGTACAGGAATTAAGGCTCTTATATATTCTCTACATATGTGTATACATGGTAAGATAAAGGTTACACCCTAGATGGTCGCCTATCCTTAGAATCAGTCAGATGAAAAAAAAACAAGCTTGCTGCAGCCTAAAGGGGGATAAAAGCAATGCTTTGCCGTATTGCCAGGAGAACTTGAAAAAAATGTATGGGGTTCCCTCTTACTGGCGCTGCTTACTTGTATAGTACGATAAACAGCTTAACATGTATGTCAAATTGCAAACACAATAAATGGATGCAGTGGTCCTATTGTGTGTATCAACCTATCACTAGAGGAAATCCGCTAAGGTGTGGACTCGAGGTTAGTCCTTCGGATAATCTAGTGTTCCTGCTTGATAAGGACATTGTTAGATCGATGACCCTAGGGTCTTAAACGTTCATGGGTGTCATTTTTTGGATGTGCGAGGATCCTCTGGTGCTATGGTCTCCTTCTTTGCCTCAAAGACATAAGTGAAGAATCAGCTGAAGAGGCCAGTATCGCATGTGGCGAAACGCGTCCTGCGGAACCCCTACTACCGTTTGGTTTTACCACTTTTGTTTAACTTTTGTTAGCCCCAATAAATCCCTTTATTTTATTTATCGACTGCCTCCCTGTGTGATTATCTAACTCTTCACATACGCGATTTGAGGACCTGTGCGAACCGAGCCGATCCTGACAAAGAAAGACCCGTGGCCATATAGTTCCAACGCAGAGGAGAGAAGGGAGGAGAACAAAAGAAGGGAAGTTTGGTCACCTTTATGGGCTAACAACGCAACAAATGATGAGCTAAGACATTTTCTAGCTCCTCACCACGTCAGTGTGTTTTTCTATTTCTTTATTATACCACAAAAAAGAGAAAGAAAGACTTCCTCAAAAGGACATCAGGATGCTGAATAATAAGATATAACTTTTATTGATTGTGATATTAAAAAACGAACAGACACTTAAAAGACATATACACAGTACAGGGCTGAAGTGGAATGTATTAGGCTTAGTAGGTATAGCAGAGAGATGTGGTTTAAATTTGCACACTTGGCTATGATATCAATTATGAACAGTCAATGGGAATTACCATGAGTAACCATAATGTTGCAAATGTTGCTACATGCGTCCGCAGCGCTCAATTAATTTAGACATAATATACAGGAATAATTCCAGAGGGAGATTCCTGTAGATTATGTCTAAATTAATTGAGCGCTGCGGACTCATGTAGCAACATTTGCAACATTATGGTTACTCATGGTAATTCCCATTGACGGTTCATAATTGATATCATAGCCAAGTGTGCAAATTTAAACCACATCTCTCTGCTATACCTACTAAGCCTAATACATTCCACTTCAGCCCTGTACTGTGTATATGTCTTTTAAGTGTCTGTTCGTTTTTTAATATCACAATCAATAAAAGTTATGTCTTATTATTCAGCATCCTGATGTCCTTTTGAGGAAGTCTTTCCTTCTCTTTTTTGTGGTATATAAATTTGTAAGGTTTAATCCTGTTTCAGGGTGTTCACCTTTGGACCTATAGTGTCTATGAGGTGAGGTCACTGCTGTTTTCACCTACTAGTTTGTGGGTGTCCTTCCTTCTTGTTTGACTATTTCTTTATTATCTGCACGATCCTTGTCAGGTCGCACGATTTTTCTGGTTTTGTACCGCTTATGTCTTTGAGGCAAAGAAGGAGACCATAGCACCAGAGGATCCTCGCACATCCAAAAAAGGACACCCATGAACGTTTAAGACCCTAGGGTCATCGATATAACAACGTCCTTATCCAGCAGGTGTCAGGATAGGTCTTAGAGGATATGGAGACCTCAGGATGCAGAGACCAGCGGGGTTACAGAATGAGGATAGTCAGGAACAGCAGATTGGGTATTGAGGGCAGGCAGCTTTGGTGCGGAAACGAAGAAACAGGCAATGGGTCGGTACACGTGGAATCAGAATAAAGGGTGCTTGGATAAGGTATACTTTGCAAAGGGTAAGGAACTCTATACCAGAGCGTTTGTGCCTAGTGAGCGCTGGGTTTAAATAGTGTTGGGGTATGGCTCCACCCCTGCCCACATTGAGCTGACCGATGACGTCATCACCGAGTGCCAGGAAGAGACAGGAGGTAAAAGGGGGCGTGGTGCGGCGTGCTCGCCCTTAGAGACGCAGGAAGCATGGTAAACAGAGGGAGTATACCGGTGTTCGGCTCCGTGCGTCAGGCTGTAGATGCCCCGCGCTTCTCGCTGGTCCCGAGGGGAGAAGCCCCCATCGCTGAAGGGAGTGCAGCATTGTATGGTGCCGCGACCCGCGCGTCCATGGCGCCGCTGTACGCCGTTGTGGCGTGGAGGTGAGTGGCCCTGAGGTCGGATACCTGACAGCAGGAACACTAGCTTATCAGAAGGACTGACCTCGAGTCCACACCTTAGCGGATTTCCTCTAGTGATAGGTTGATACACGCAATAGGACCACTGCATCCATTTATTGCGTTTGCAATTTGACATACATGTTAAACGTTTATCGTACTATACAAGTAAGCAGCGCCAGTAAGAGGGAATCCCATACATTTTTTCATATGTGTATACACATTTAACTTTTTCACAGAGAATGGAGGGGTAGTGGTTTTGAAATTTATTAAAGTAAGTGTAAAGCACACAAGTAACAGAATATAGCAATCAATTCAATCAAATCTAGTTCTAATGGAATGTTAGAAGTAAACAGTAATGATTTTCTTTCCTTCTGTAGTGAGTAACGCATGAAATATTGGTTACTCAACAAAATCCATGACATAGGAAATTGAGAATGCATACAGTAACTTTATTAATGGCCTCCAGTGTGGGCGTCTATACAGATTTTGTATTACTTAACATGTGACTTCTTGATTATGGTGATAAAAAGACAAGGGCGTGGAGTGTGGGTGTATACCTTAATATCCAAATTAAACTTAACGTGTTGAATAAATCGCGTTCAAGCTAAAGTTTCTTCAAAAACATTCACACTCTGCTTTATTATGCCGGGGGAGGGGGGGATTTGGTGATGATAAAAAATAGGCATACAACGAGTATACAATTTCGAGGATAAAAAAAATAAATACAGAGCAAAATATGTGGATTTGGCCATGCTGTGTTGCACACACATTGTCAAAGTGCTCCATCAGGTTTGTCCCACTCTACCGTCAAGATGGGACATACCGTAATCCTGTATTACCGCATCTCATATTTCCTTCCCTGTAGTCACTTTTAAAAGGGGATCTAATTGTGTAGGGTGCTTGTTTATACGCAGATGAGCAGGGTTAAAGGAACACTCCAACAAAATAATCACCCCCCGTTTTTTTTTCCTAACCTATCCCTATTCCCTTAATAAAACTCTCTTTTTTTTTTTTTTTCTTGTAACTGCAATACTTACCTTAAAATCCTCTTGTTTCCAGCGGCGTTTTTTTTTTTTTATACTCACCTCCCTCCTCTTCCGCTCCCGTCCTTCTTCTTGCTGCGTCTTGGCTTCTGGTTTACGTGAGAAGCGCGCATGCGCGCCTCTCACATAAGCCAGCCAATCGGCAGGCTTCCTCCCGGCTCCCTCTGAGGATTAGTGTTGCGCGCAAGAGGATGCGCGCAACACTAACCCTCAGAGGGAGCCGCCAGCTTCTGCGGGGAGTAGGAGACGTCATCGCGCTGAAAGCGCGATGACGTCTCCTACTCGGCAAAAGTCGGCAGAAGCGGGAAATATGATTCCCGCTCTGCTGACTGACAGCTGGGAGGGCGGAGTAAAGTCCTCCGCCTCTCTCAGCTGTTTTCAGCCTTTTCTGCAGATCGGCTGAGCGGAGGGAGGAGGGACAGAGGGGGAAATACTCCGGGCATCATGACCACCTAAAATAGCTTAGGTGGTCATGTTGCCTAGAGTATCCCTTTAAGGTTCCAAAACCAAGCAGACAAGAAAAAAAAAAATATAGACTTAAGGTAGCTCTTTATTGTAGAGATTATGGCTTTGTTAACTTTTGGTGTTTTTCTTGACAATGTATAATATTCCTGTTTTCAGGGGTAAAAAGTGAGGTACAGTGGTGGTTCTAGTAGGGGCATGCACCCCCACACAGGCGAGTAGCACCCTTCTCCTCATCCGATGTACAGACTCATCAGTACCACATTACTACGAGCAAGGTTTGATTATTGTAGGTGCTGGGTGTGTGTGTGGCCCCCCCAAGTGGGAAGCTGGTGGTTTACTATGAGCACGACACAAGTGGGGGGAACATATCGAAAAAGTCACCTCTTTAACAAAGAGGCTCCAATTCAGCCACGGTTGAAATAGAGATCCCACCCCATTGTTAGCGTACGGTTTGTTTTAGGGTTAACTCTAACTCCAATATTATGCTCCATTTTTTGGCAATAAATTCTGAGCCTTCTTTTTAAAAAAAATGTTTTAAATCAAAAGAAGAAGCAGAATCTGTTGCCTAGAATTAAGCAAAAGCATAGAAACATAGAAAAATGTTGGCAGATAAGAACCTTTCGGCCCATCTAGTCTGCCCAATTACATGGATACTTTACCTGGATGTATCTTTTATTTAGGATAGCCTTATGCCTATCCCATGCCTGCTTAAATTCAATTACTGTTTTGGCCTCTGCCACTTCTACTGGAAGACTGTTCCATGTATCCACCACCCTCTCAGTAAAATAATGCTTCCTGATGTTACTTTTAAACCTTTGCCCCTCTAATCTAAGACTATGTCCTCTTGTTTTGCTACTTTGTTTCCTTTTAAATATACTCCCTTCCTCTACCTTGTGGATTCCCTTTACGTATTTAAATGTTTCTATCATATCTCCTCTGTCTCGTCTTTTTTTTCCAAGCTGTACATGTTACCAGGCAAGGCTTAATGATATTAACTTTTCTCCTTCAAGCCGTACACCATTTTAGTAGCCCTTCTCTGAAAACATGGATAAGAATGCTATGGTTAACACCAAGCCTTACCTTAAAGCAAGCACAAACAGTAACCTATCTTTAGACCAAAGCCTAATTTCCAATTTTAACCCCAATTTCTAATTCTGGAAAAAATACTCCATTTCCGTCCGGAGGGTTCAATTCAACCATGGCCAAATTGGATAGGTATCCAGTTCGTCCAAGGCCGATTCGGCCAGTCAATAGGATACCCTCTGAAGGCCACTTCAGTCACACAGCATCATCTGGTTTATAAGCCGCACATTTAAAGGACTTGCATGTCGTAGGAAGCCACTTTTACCACAAACCAGTTTGTTAAATTTTTGTTCTACTGCACCTTGATCTTCCCTGGTTACAGAAAGTGTTAATAATGTGGAAGCTCCGAGGAGCGAGTAAATAAAATCATAAATAATCTGATTTACGGTTTTATACTTCAGAGGGAAAATTTACAACGAAGATAATAAACCAGCATAAAAAAAAGGTAAAAGCTTCTCTCTAAACGATTACAAAGGCGAATGCAACACACCAAGATCTTCAGCAAAAAGCAAAGTATCTCGATTATGCTACGTGATTTCTACAAGCATGTATTGTAGATAAACGGCTCAATGCTGGGAATTGTATAGCTCTGCTATATGCCCACCCACCTCAAATACAAATCACACCTCTGAGAGAAGTAACACAATTTTTTTTATAAATCATTCCTATTTTTCCCCCTATTTCTCTGATTGCCCTTTCACTCTAGAATGTAAAAAAAACCAAAAACAAATACTGCTGCCCCAGGCCCAGTTGGCTTTTTCCTACACCGCTGGCATAGGTGTCAGTAAGCTTAGCGCTGCCCTAGGCACCTTAAATTCAGCTGCCCCTTCCCTTTCAAATAAAATAGACAACATGAAATTAAGCCAGAAGGAAAACTACCCATCAGAGTCATTTAAACCCACACTCCACCTCACCCAAGACACAACACAACCCACACTCCACCTCACCCAAGACACAACCCACACTTTGCCTCACCCAAGACACAACACAACCCACACTCAGTTCCCCTGCCCAAGTCACAACAAAACCCACACTCCACCTCACCCAAGACACAACACAACCCACACTCAGCTCCCCTGCCCAAGACACAACAAAACCCACACTCCACCTTACCCAAGACAAAACCCACACTTCACCTCACCCAAGACACAACACAACCCACACTCAGCTCCCCTGCCCAAGACACAACACAACCCACACTCCACCTCACCCAAGACACAACCCACACTCCACCTCACCCAAGACACAACACAACCAACACTCCACCTCACCCAAGACACACCACAACCAACACTCCACCTCACCCAAGACACAACACAACCGACACTCCCCTCAAATGCACACAACACACAGCTTAACATGTAAGGTTGGGGTCAGATGAGTGTTTTGCACCGTGAGAGTGGACATTCCTTCCACTCTGCACCCATCTGGCCACCTCGTTGAGCGCAGTTAGTGCACTCAGCACTGCAAGGCTTGATCTTCCTATAGAGGATCGCGTTTTGCAGCCCCGTCAAATATGCATCATAGCGCTTTGACGGGGAGGCTTTCAGAACATCCGCAGCACGCCCTCTCTAGCTACAATGTGTGACCGGCCCCATCAAAGTGTCACAACGCTGCGACAGACGCCGGGAGGCACGTCAGTACGGGCGCACATGGTGCGCTTGTCTGACCACAGCCTTAATGTAGGACTGTGGTGGTTTCCCAACTGTAAATAGCCGTAGAGACAGATTTCCTCATCATCTTCTTAACAATGTAGAGGTCGCAGACGAGAGCTTTTTAGCTAGATATATTACGATCGGCCTGTTGTATATGAGTAATGAGGAAGTAGTAAAGTACTTTTGGGAGAATAAATAGAACATTTATTCTAAAAGATAAAAAAGAAATAGAAATAAAACGATCGTAACCATCAGGAGACGTACCAAAGAGTTAAAACCTCTGTCTTACAATTAAAGGGCCATATTACATACTTGGTGCTAACTTAACCAGAGCTGTTGTAAACTTAAAACCTCCATAGACTATAACGGCTCTGGGAAGTTTACAACAGCTCTGGTTAAGTTAGCACCAAGTATGTAATATGGCCCAAAGTGTTTTCAAAGGTGATTGTATCAGGATATTCCATAATAAAATGTTCAGCAACATGAAGCTTCCTGTTACAGCCGTACGTGACATTTCAGTTTACTAAGGCAACTTGTGTCCAGGTCACATTTTGCACATGACATTCCCGGGGTACTCTTACGTAACGACCCCTCGTTTTCTCTCTAAAGTTTCAATAAAAAGTATGTGCAAGCTCTAAGCTGTGCGCAGACAGGGCAGCCATCAGGGAATTACACCCAATGTTGCAGTAAGGGGCCCGGTGGCTGGGAGGGCCCGGCCCGCCGGGGCCCCGTCGGCACCATAACAGTTTTTCAGCTCCGGTATCGGACTCAGGTATACAGGGATGTATTCTAACACAAGCCCAAAAATCGATCAGCATTAGAGGGGTCAGGGATAGCTAAAACGGTACACAAGGGGTATCTATCATATAAGCCAAAATCAGAGTTAGAGTGGTCAAGGAATAGCCATGGACTGGTACACGGGGGTGGTTCTCATACAAGCGAAGTAATAACGTAGACTGAAAAAACAACCAAGTAGTGAATCGCCAGGAGACGCTCAGCACTGAGGGAAGCAAACTCAGCGACAGCGCGATGAGCCGGATCGCGCGGTCTGTATTTAAACCCGGCGGGCATGCGTCATAATGCCACGCCCCGCCTCCAAGCCAACCCTGCGAACTCCAGAAACCGGCACAACTCCTGGCACCCAGCTTGACGATGGCACCGCTGGGTGCCGGACATGACAGATACGCTCATGCACACCGCACATTACTGGGAGTTTTATTGCTGTGGAACGGTGTTATGTCCTTTTTTTGTTTTGGAAGGGGGGTGAAAAGCTGTTAAAGGTTGAGGAAGTTTACGGGGGGCCCATCGTGAGGTTCAGTAAGGAGTCCCATCATTTCTGATGGCTGCCCTATGAACAGAGATGATAACCTAATTCTGTGTGTGTGTGTCATTTCTGCACCCAGATATCGGCCAAGGCAATCAACGGAAGCTAAGGTGGACAGAGTCGCCGGAGCCCAGGAAATGGAGAATAGTGGTTCCTCTTAACGGGTAGATTTCCTATGTACAGTATAACAGTTCAGATGCAGATTATTGTATCAGTAACAAACTTGCATTTTTTATGTACCAGCTGAAGGTACATGTAATAGCAGTTGTAACTGCAGTGTTTTTTGAAGACAGGTTTAAGAGGTCTAGAACATCTGGTTATTCTACATGTGGTACAGGTTGAGTATCCCCTTATTACCTGCAAAAAATCTAAAACCTTTCTGGTCCTAATCATTTCATATGAGAAATCTTAGGGATGCGTCAAAGTCTAAACACAAAATGTAACTTTCATATATACCTTATACACAGCCTGAAGGTCACTTTATGCAATATTTTTAATTATTTTGCCCCATGAGGGCAGCTGTTGAATTTTCCACTTCTGACATCATGTCAACGCCCAGAGAGGTTTTCGGATTTCTAAGCATTCTGTGTAAGGGATACTCAACCTGTAAGAAACGTCCGACTTCAACTGAAGTGTATCATTAAGTCTTTAAACATTTATTTATTTATAAAGGATTTTACCAGGAAGGATACATTGAGATTTCTCTCATTTTCAAGTAAGTCCTGGGTTCAAGAAGATTGAAAAATCTCAAAACACACCTTACACATTTATAAATGGGATTTTAACTGGCCAACCATGCCTAAATAAACTGAACTAGAGGGTTTTTATAGAATAAAAGTACATAATAATAAATTAAAAAATAAAACGAACACGGTGTATTTATACCCAGAAAAGACATGAATAAAACCAAGGTATAAAAAAAAAGAACACTTGGACATATGTTGTAAATAAAACATACACACTGTAGCAATCAAAGTGAAAAAGAAAACATACTTACTATAGGTTGAGTATCCCTTATCCGGTGTTCCAAAATCTGGAATATTTTGAATGATAACATGACACCAAAAGTGAAAAATTCAACACCTGACCTCATGTGAAGGAGAAAAAAAAAATTATAAAAAATATTGTAAAATTACCTTAAGACTGTGTGTATGAAAAAATAAGTTCTTGTTTAGACGTGGGCACCATCCCAAAGATATCTCATTGTTATTAAGCAAATGTTCCAAAATCCATCATTCAAAACCCTACTTGTCCCAAGAATTTTGGATACGGGATGCTCAACCTGCATTTCTAAACATTCAAGCGTAAACACGGTATGTGCACACACAGGCGAATGCGTATTGCATCACACACCCTCTGCTTCCCACCTCCTCTCTATGGATCCGAGACAGATAATTCACGAAGAGATTTTCTGGAGCCGGATTCTGTAGGAAGGCAAAATGCAAGAGTCAGAGAGAAAAAATATCGAAATGCACAAAAAAATAATAGGTATAGTTACGTAGGCTGAAAAAAAGACATGCGTCCATCGGGATCAGCCTCTCACACATCACCTACTGCTGTTGATCCAAAAGAAGGCAAACAACCCAGTCTGAAATGCTCGCCAATATGCAACATACTGGGAAAAATTCCTTCTTGACCCCAGAATGGCGTCAGATTTCTCCTTGGATCAAGAAGCTTTTACACACATATTAAATTAATAAAAATTTATTAATTAAAATTAATAAAAGAATATAAAAAAAAATAGAATAATTATAAAATCCATCGAACGACAGTAAGTACCGTATAACCCCTCACATCAGAAAAGACAGGAAGCTGAAGTCAGATTTGTACAAATCGGTCTATACACACAACCCTACGGTGTCCCCCCCTTTCCTTCACCGCAATTGGTAGGGACTATCAACATTTCATGTAATCCTCGTCTGAATATATTTTGTATCTGCAAGATCCAGGGAGTTTTCTTAAAAAAGAAAAGAAAAAAAAGAACAGAAACTAGGACCTACGATGGGGGTACCCTGGGAAATGTGTATTAGCGGCCAGGTTCACTCTTGCTTTGATATCCTCATCAGGGAATGGATATCACATCGGTGTTGCAGATCAATGCGATAGCTCATCCCTTGAGGAGAAATCACAGACTATTTGCCAGGTTCCAACGCCATGGGTGGAGCCAGAAGAGGGCCATCATGCAGTGCTACGTGATTGGCAGGTTCCAACGCCATGGGTGGAGCCAGAAGAGGGCCGTCATGCAGTGCTACGTGATTGGCAGGTCCCAACGCCATGGGTGGAGCCAGAAGAGGGCCGTCATGCAGTGCTACGTGATTGGCAGGTTCCAACGCCAAGGGTGGAGCCCGAAGAGGGCCGTCATGCAGTGCTACGTGATTGGCAGGTCCCAACGCCAAGGTGGAGCCAGAAGAGGGCCGTCATGCAGTGCTACGTGATTGGCAGGTTCCAACGCCATGGGTGGAGCCAGAAGAGGGCCGTCATGCAGTGCTACGTGATTGGCAGGTTCCAACGCCATGGGTGGAGCCAGAAGAGGGCCGTCATGCAGTGCTTCGTGATTGGCTTCAGCATTGACAATGTCGTGCTTACTTATTAGTCATCACACCAAAGGGTCAAGTCGAACACGAAGGCTTGGAAACACAGTTCCTCCACTATTTTTGCAGAGGGAACGGGGTTCTCATCGTTTATCGTTTAAGCGACCTTCCTATATATCCCAGTATCAGCGCTACACAGAGACACACTTTTCTTATAAAAAAACAAACAATTTGTCGAATACAAATAGAGGGACGTAAAATTAGCAAATAAAATACCGCATGGGTGCTAAAGGAAACCACCTCTGTATTATTGGACAGGCTCTTGTCAAAACAAATCTTGAACACTGGGTACATGGTAGGAACAACTAGTGAATAATACAAAATTACCCGTAAATATGTAATGTATGAGATAATGCACGCAATTAGTAAAATACATTTCGGGAGCAGGACCTAAAGAGCCAAAAGAGGATTGGGAAAGAAGTTCATTTTGATAAGCAGCGCTATATGTAATTTCCCCCGTGTCCTTTGAGCTGCATATTTTGGGTTTTGTCAGGATGCTTGCCTGCTTTGAATACTATGGGATTGCTGACCACCATCTTTATCCTCTTTGTCAGGGCAGACGTAACAGAAATATTGCAGTACTTGCACTTTGGCATCCCAGTTTTGGAAAATATCTGGTATATTAGAGATGTTAATTCATGGACCCTTTCAAAATGTATATATATAAAAAATAAATTATATACAATAGTCCAAAAGAACTTGCAATCAGTCTTCCCTTAAAATTTAATAAATAAATTGCCCCAGTGCAATGTCCGATGTTGTACATATACTCGTCTCCATTAACGGACGCACTCCGGGACTTCTAAATCTTCACTTTTATTCTCTAAACAGATCTTTTTTTTTTTTGCTTTAAAAAAACACAAGGTTTTCGGCCCAAAGACTGGTATAGCGCATTAATGAAGGCCTACTGCAATTTTATTTCTAGATTTATCACATCAGCATTGATTTTGTTTTGTGGGGGGGCTGCAATACACCCAACATTGGCAGGTAGGAAACTGTGACATGGAGGGGCTGTGACATGTGGTTACATGACATACCCAACTGTGTGTTGGGTTTCGAATATAGCCATGACAGACTTGTCATTAATGATGCTGTGTGTGTGTCCGCCCACAGAGGGGCTTGCCAGATTAGTCTTGTGGAGCCAATATAATACAGGTGATCACAGTTAAAAGGACACTTTAGGTTTAGAGAGCAGGGAAGGAGTGTCAAGCTGGCAGCCACTGTTGCAACTTGTAACAGCGGCACGCCAAAGCAGAGAGCAGTCTCTATACACGATACGAGCACATGGTGGTTATTCAGGAATGTACCAACTGTAAAGTCGAAAATCTAATTAGCTCAATTCAAGTGACCGTCATCTGGGATATCCAGAGGAGAAGGAGAATAGAGGAGCCAGGTCACCATGACCATTCACTCTACACTGAACGGCCATGGTGCGACGGCCATGGTGCGTAGAGGATCTTGTTAATGCCCCTGTCTTTGATGATAATTTTTCCCTAGTGTCCCAAAACCTGAGACATCAGAGTAGAATCTGAAAAGGTGGGATAGGACCTGAAACAAAGGCATTTGAGATATTTAAAGGGATACTCCAGGCAATATGACCACCTCAGCTTTTTAAGGTGGTCATATTGCCTGAAGTATCCCATTTTTTTCCCCAGCCTTCTACCTTTTCCCGATCGGCTGATATTGCTGAGAGAAGCGGTGGACTTTACTCCGCCCTCCCAGCTGTCAATCAGCCGATCGGGTTTCAAGGTCCCCGCGTTTTGGAACTCTCGGCAAAGCTGGGATGTCATCGCGCTAGAAGCGCGATGACGTCCCACCACTCCGGCAGAGTCACGGGAACGCGCAGGAGAAGGAGCTGGAGCTGCTGCCGTCTCCTCCGCCTAAGTTTTTAGACGAGCAGGCGGGGTGAACTTCAGCTCACCTCGCCGCTCTTGAACGTGCGCTGCTCCGCGCGGTTATATGAGCTGATTGGCTGGTTTACGTGATAGGCGCGCATGCGCACTTTGCACGTAAACCTTAAGCCAAGTTCCAACTTTAACACGACGGGAGCGGAAGAGGAGGGAGGTGAGTAAAAAAAAAAAAAAAACGCCGTTGGAAAAGTGTAATTTTTAGGGTAAGTATAACATTAAAAAAAATATATATATGTACTGAATGACTAGTTAGGGCAATAGGTTTAATATAAAGTAAAAAAAAGGGGGGTGATTTTCAGCTTCGAGTGTTCCTTTAAGGTTGTGAAGTTTGGTAGAGAGGCCTACTAAAAATGACGTTTATATAGTTTTTCCTGCCTTTTCCGCTTTTGGGGGAGGAAACCATATATGCAAGAGGTATAGGTTAACTAAAACGAAACAATATGCACACTGAAATTACTCACTTCGCCTTCATCCATGGCAGTGCTAGTCGTGGTTCCATCCATGCTGGGACCAGAGCTTGAATTTGGATCGGAGTCTAGTGTAACAATGAGAAGCTGGGCTGACATTTCGACCAATGGTTCTCGAGAATCCCAGAATAATAAATGGTTGTAGGGGATTCCGTAACCGATGGGGTCATATGCGCACACAATATTCAGAAGGGACGTGAAAAGAGGAAGGGCATGTCTGCAGGTAAAGAGAGAAGAATAACTGGTGCATCAGCAGGGAGAACATTCTCAAAACAAACAAAAATAAGTGTTCTAAAACGAGACTTTTTTGATTAAAAATAGGTAAAGGGTAGAAAAGTGGGAAAATAGCAATTTAAGATTTAGGTACTAGAGACCCATAAATGTGCTTCGAGACACGATTCTAAACACCACAACAGATTTGCGGCACAGAAAAACCTAACCATTAGTCTATTGGAACGGGTTTATAAAAGAGTCGATACATCACTTTTAGGGCTTGGTACATTTTGCATTTTAATGCTTTTAAATATCTGCAATAACCAGCGTATTTACTCAATGTTTTCCTGCAGTTTGCGGGCGATGGCAAGACTAAACTATGGCACATGGAAACTCATCACAATAACAGCATTTAATACAACAATTGCACATTATTAATGGAAAGATCATTTATTGCTGGAATTTATAAGGCTTTAACCACAAAAGTCTTGAACAGTATCGAGAAATACTTGAAACTATAAAGAAATATCCAAAATATGATATTCCCAAATCAAGAAAAACAGGGTTTATAAACTAATCACCGGTGTTACGTGTTGTTGCAACCATGGTATACTTTGGGATTCATGAGGTGGCCCAGACAGAGCACAGACCTTAAACCCCAAGGCGATGTGGAGGAATGACCTCATGAGAGCTGTTCACACCAGATATTAGAGATAGACCGATATCTTTTCAGTGCTGATACCGATTTTCGGCAGCGTTTCTGGCCGATAGACGATATCTGGTACCGATATTCTGCAAATTTAAAGTTGTGAAAAGACACAGATCTGACATTATGCCATTAACAGAATGGGTGGAGTAGAGGTAACATCACTGCTCTATAACCGTGGAGACACAGGTTCGATCCCAGCAAGAGCACCTCTCCAGCAAGTGTCCTTGGGCAAGACACCTAATGGTACATACTCGCCACCCAGGACATACTTGAAAACGAGAGAAATCTCAATGTATCCTTCCTGGTAAAATCCTTTCACAAAAAAAATAAATTGTAAACATGGCACCATGCCTATTTAATTTATTCAATTTAATAAAAAAAGGGTTTGGCTTGTTTTTCCCCCACCCAAAACATGGTCATCTCAAGAATCTGGCTTTTGCAATATGACCTTGTACGTAAGGGGTCGGTAACCATGGCCCTCCAGAAGGTTTGGAACTTCATCTCCTATGATGTTCAGCTGCTCATTAGGTTCTTAGATCCTCAAGGGAAGTGTAATTCCAAAAGATCTAGAGGGCCAAGATTGATGAACCCTGCTGTAGGAAATAGGTACCAGAAATACAGAGGACCAATAGACCCCTGAAAATCCTGTATAGGGCATTCCCTGCCACATGGGAGGGAAGCCCAACATCTGTTGTCCTCACGCTCATGTGCAATACAGTCAATGGGTAGTGGAAGCACTACAGCACCAGTTGTCAGCCTGCTGTAGGAGAAGCCCCAAACTGGCACCGGATCAGTACCGTCCTGTGGGACCACGCATGTCACGGCTGCAGTGAGACAGCTTGTCCAATTATCTGCAAATAAAAGGCTGATACCGATCAGTAATTTGCTGAATATCGACCACCAATAATTGGTCTATTTCTACCAGATATTCCAGGACTATGAGAGAGATAAAGCAGTCCTGTGAGGAAGAGTGGTCCAAAATTCCTCCTGAACGTAGACCAGGTCTAATCCACAGCCGAAATGCTTGGATGAGGTTATTCCTGCCAAAGGAGGATCAACTAGCTAGTAAATTCAAATGTTCACTTCTTCCCCAGCACTGTGAAGGTTTAATGGGGTGCTGTGAAGGAACCGTTCCCTTCCGTCTGTCCTGGCTCTCCAGACACCCCTTCGTTGCGGTCAGCCCGGCTACTGGGAGCGCTGTCCTCAGCGCCTCGAGCAGCTTGACCTGCCTGCTTCTGTTCCTCTGCCCTGGAGCCGTTAGGAATCTCCAGAAGGCCGCTCGGTACCTTCTGAGGGTGATAGTGTACAGTGTAGCGTCGCTGAAATAAAGACACCAGGCGCGGCTGTATGCTTTAAAACAGGATTCTCTCTCTCTGAGCTCTGAGAGTTTTCTGACTTTTTAATGAACAACCACCATTTATGCTGAAGTCCAACAGTCATAAATTGCATACCCATACTAATTACATTAGGTCAGTTATTTACAATAAACATTCTTTGCATTCTCTAGCCCTCAGCTCACACAAAACCCGTACATCCATTGCTCCAACACATCAGATCAAACACACACTATCAGAGATCCCTTGAATTAAACATGCAGCTAGATAATGGGAAAAGCCCTGGTGCATAAATTACACAGCAGTAAAGCTTGTTTACTGTATACACAAAAACACATTTACCTACAAGAATATAAGTATTTTTAAAACCAAAGCTATGCCATTTTACACTAAACTAAATTAAACTAAAACCAAACGATGTAAAATATATTTAAAACCACACGATATAAATGAACATAAAGTCTCTTGGGGTTTGAAGCATGGAGCGTTACATCAGCTCCATGACATGAAAGATGAGGATTGCTTGGTTATTGTTGGCTCAAGTACGTTGTGTCTGTCTATAAGGCCCCATTCACACTAAGCGATTTATTGTGCGTTTTTCTCGCGATTTCGCGCTATGTAGCTTCTCCGATGCATTTCAACGGAGCGGTTCACATCTCACAGCTCAATGTTGCCTGTAGCTCGTCGCTTGTACATGACCCTTTTTCTGCGGTTTGCCGCACACCACATCAATGGTGTCGCGCAATATCGCTCAATATTGCATATATGAAAATCGTGCGGAAAAACATGCGATTTTCATGTCACTCAGTGTGAATGGGCCCTAACTATGACTTTGATGAAGAGGAGGAGATAACTTTGTGGTTTTTTTTATCATAAAAAGAGAAATAAAACGAATCCAAGAGGGTTCATATACTTTTTCTTGGCACTGTACAATATCTATTGCAATTATAACGAAGAGTCCATAAAATCCAGCCCAACTTTTAACATCAAATTTGAAAGTGGGATGGATGATTAAGTGAATCATGTCAATGGATAATTCAGGAGCAGAAATCTTGGAGGACGCTCACAATTGGTTTTTGAGACTAGACCCCTGGTTTACCTCTATATTCCTCAGGGCAGAAATACACAGAACAACGGTTAGTCCAATGTATTTTTTTATGCCATTGTGTATGCAATTAAGGTACATTAAGTATTTATGTGCAATAATGCATTATTTACAAACTGTTTCTACAATGGGTCTATGAATCTATTGATAAGGTTACCTATGTTGCGCAATAAAACAATATTCTACCTGACAATAGCCAACAAAGCAGAAACTTATGTAGCTGAAGATAAAACTTCTGTATCGCAATTGAACCTTTTAATAAATATATCTTTAAAAAATAAATTACCAGTTGTAACGGGCCACAGTGTCCCAACTGAATTTTCATCGGCTAAGGACGCTCCCTTGAAAGCCATGAGACATCCTTTCTCCCACCAGCGATCTACGCTTTCTCCAGTCCTTAACTCCTTAAGGACGCGTGGGTGATGCCCTTAAAGGGTGGCTTTCGTGGGTGAGGTGTACAGGTACACCTCGCGGGCAGGTGCCCTCGCACACTGATTGCAGCCCGCCACCGAATTGTGGCACGCGTCATTGGCGTCAGGGGGCGGCTTGACTTCAGGCCGCCCCGTGCAGCCAATGACGTGCGCCGCAAGTCAGAGTGCGCAGGCCGCGGGGAGGGGCCGAGATGGCCCAATTAAAAACAGCAGGGTGTACATGTATGCCTTGCGTCTTAAAACCCTCCCGCTGCCAGGACGTTCTAGGACGTCCTGCAGCGGGAAGGGGTTAACTGAAGCTTAAAAAGGACGCTACCACTTACATAAGCTGTGACTAGATTACTTGTGCCTTACTAATAAACCACCTTATAATCACGCATGCTGTTTTTCTTTCTTTGAAGTAATTGCATGTAAAAAGGAAGAATAAAGTTAGGGTTTTTTTTTTATATCTCCCGTTTCTGTTTTGTGGATTCTTCCCATGATGCAACACTAACCAGAATCAGTGCAAAAGCTTTACTTTGTGGCTGTTGTATATGTAACCTACAGTATTTAATAGTTAATGAGGTGGAGGAGGGAATGTTTTTGATAATGCGGCAGGAGGCTATTGTTCTACAGGCTGAGAGAAGAGCTGGCAGCTGAATGAGATTAGACAGGGAGTTTAAAAGACTTTTAATCTACCCCCTGGTGATGTCCTTTGAATACATCCCACACAATACAATGACTTGAGTCAGTGACTGACCCAACACCCCCTAGATGTAGCAAATGCCTTTAATGGTTACTTTGTTGGATGCGCCACCACTTTGATTGCCAAGCTAGGAAATGACATGCAATCAGAAAGGCCTTATGCAGATCAGGCCCCTCCAACTGTGCAAAGTCCCTGTATCAGACAGGAATTCAGTTTTAGACCAGTGCCTGTCAGTGTTGTTACTAAACTTCTCCGTAAGCAAAAAATGAAATACCAGTCTGGACCTGATCAAATACCAGCAATGCTGCTGAAAATCAGTGCACCGGCAATTGCAAATCCTGTCGCAACCCTAATAAATGAGTCACTGGCGACTGGATACATACCCAAACTCTGGAAGACTGCGAGAGTGGTACCTATCCATAAAAGTGGTGACAGTACTTTGGTATCCAACTACCGTCCGATATCGTTGCTCCCTGTAATGTCAAAAATTTTTGAAAAATGCGTCTACACACAATTATGTGATTATTATCAATATTGGAACTACTTAACCCCGGATCAATCCGATTTCGTCCAAATCACTCAACTACAACTGCCCTTTTAAAAGTCTGCAATGATATCCAAGCTGGGATGGAACAAGGAAACCTAACTGGAGCCATCTTCCTTGATTTTGCCAAAGCCTTTGACACAGTAGACCATGGCATCTTGTTAGAAAAACTAAAAAACTCTGGCATGGGTGATCGCACGTTAACCTGGTTTCAATCATATGTATCTGACCGATCACAATATGTGTCAATTTCTGGCAGCTCCTCCCTTCCCCTCCCTGTCACTTGCGGTGTACCCCAAGGCTCAATACTCGGCCCCCTGCTATTCACAATATTCCTAAATGATCTGCCCAACGTCTGCAAAGCCTCAACTGTACACATGTACGCAGACGACACTGTAATCTATACCAGCAAACCAAATCTCCCGCAGCTGGAGGCCGTGCTGCAAGAACAATTCACAGAGGTAGAAAAGTGGATCAAACACAACAAACTTTTTTTAAATACTGACAAAACTGTAATGATGCTCTTTGGAACAAAACCTAAACTACACAAATTGCAAAATCCCCATCTATGTGTGGGGACAAAATCAAATGGCACGCTGACCACAGTCACTTCTCTCAAATATCTAGGTATGTGGTTGGACCCTAATCTATCCTTTGGCCCTCACATCGAAAAACTCTCATCTAAACTTTACCCCAAACTAGGTGCCCTGTACAGAAACAAATCCTGCCTGAGCCCCGCGGTAAGAAAGCAGATTGTACAACAAATGCTTATGCCGGCTATTGATTACGGAGATGTAGTGTATGCAGCCGCCCCGCAAACACATCTTCAGAAACTTACTACATTATATAACTCATTCTGCCGCTTTGCATTACAATGTAACTACATGACCCACCATTGTGACATGTTAAAAGAGCTAAACTGGCCATCGCTGGAATCCAGACGCACCCTTCACCTTTCCAGCCTGGTGTTTAAGAGCATCTCTGGGAAGCTGCCACCCTACCTGAATAGACTGCTTCCCCCAGCAGCTCCCTCATCCTATAACCTCTGATCCAGGACCAGCACCTTACTTGCAATACCACAATACAAAAAGACAGTGGCTCGATCCTCATTTTTCTACAGAGCACCACAATTATGGAATAACCTCCCAGACACCAAATCTTCCACCAGTCTTAAGTCACTCAAGAGCTCCTTACTAACATACCTCAATACAGAATGCACCTGTAAACATGTAACCTAATGACTATTTTTCTACATATTTATTTTCTGTTAATCTGTATAGGTGTTGTTTTCTTAATATCTTGCATTGTATTACTTTGTATTTCTGTAACTGTAACACTTCAATGTTCTTGAACCCAGGACATACTTGAAAACGAGAGAAATCTCAATGTATCCTTCCTGGTAAAATCCTTTATAAATAAATAAATTCTATGGCCAAAGCCACACAGTGAGGAGCAAGTGGTGGAAAGATGCCATATTGATTTTTCTTTTTCAAGATTTTTATTTTGCAATAAACAAAATGTCACAGACTGACCAGCAAGGTGGCCTCGCAGGGCCAAATAAAACACACAGAAAAGCACATAAATCATAAGGGAAGGGGTCACATAGGAAGCTGCTAAATGTCAAAAATGTGGGGGGGTACTGTAACAAGGGGGGATGCAGAAGGGCTAATCCAGAAATATCAAAAGAGTGATGGAGGTCGCCGAGAAGGTACCAGGGCAACTGACAAAAAAAAAAAGTAAAAAGAGCGGTGAGGGACTGCCAAATATGTAGTGGCATTCCTGGCTCGCCCCGGTAACCCAGAGGGAACTGGGGGCCATGGAAGGGGCCACAAGGCCGGGAGACCTGGGGCCAAGAGGACGGCCAGAGCCTAGGTCGCCATCCTAGCGGCTCGCCCAGGTTACTTCCCAATGTCCCACACCACAAAACAAAAAAAAAAAAAAAAAAAAAGGGGGGGAAAAAGGTGAGAAGTCCCGGTGCTTCATCGGACGAACAACGTTAAGCCCAAAAATTGGCAGGTAGAACCGACTGCCGTAGGAAAGTAAAAAAGAGTCCTCTGAAAAACAACCAAAATAATGCTTATATAGGGGAAAGGGAGAGAGGATGGAACGAAAACTCAAAGCGTCCTCAGAAAATGTCGGAAGTGTCCCAGTAGAAAAGGGGGGAGGATAAGGGGGGGAACGCAACAATAAACAGGTATTCTCAGCATGTGGGGTGGTGGGGGAATGAGGGATGGGGTGTGAGAAGCCAAAAGGGTCAACAGGTGGAGAGTCATCTAATTTCAAAAATGGGTCAAGGACCGAGAACAGGGGTCACACTCGCGGGGGGGCAGGTCCCTTTCAACCAGCATCCCGGAAAAGAGGTTCTCGTAAGGCGGGTAGGGAACCGACAGGTAGGCCGGAATACACAACTGGTGCCAAATCTTCCAGGTGTAGGGCACAAGGCCCCAACGGAGCTCGGGCTGCCCAACTATTCTCGTTGTCGTCTCCACGAGGTGAATTCGCAGACTCCCGCAGAGCGAGAGCCGGGACGAGAGATCCAGGTCGCGTCGCAGGCCAGGTCGACAAGGGGGAGCACTCCTCCACTTCCATTCTCCAACTAGGGTCTCCAGGCCCCTCCGCCACTCCAGTCGACTGTGCGCAGCCCGGTAATCCGCAGGTGACAGGTACCTCAAGACCACATGGAGGACTCATTTCCGCTGCCAGCGAGGCAACCGGCAGAGACCGGGGCTCCGGGTCGCTCTCGGCGCCTTCCTCTAGGGATGCATAGATGTGCGAAGCAGCCTCCCGTCGGAATCCTCCACAGTCGGCGCCACGTGGGTCATCTGGGCTTCTGCTGCCCCGCAAGGCCTCCGTAAAGCGTCGCAGGGCGCCTCTCGTCAGCGGACGCCCATCATCTTCCTCCATCCTCAGCATGTCCTCCAAGAGCGATAACGCTGCCTCCAGGCCAGATCCCAAGGGCAGCAATGGGACATCCGTCCACCGCCCCGCGGGTACTCCATCCGCCCCCTCAATCAGGTCAGCCGTCATGGCTGGGAAACGGGGGCCCTCCGCCGCCATATTGATTTTAAGTTCTCTTTAGTACATACAGTACCTTAGCTTATAAAAACCTATCGGGACATGCTAGATTCACAATATTATTATCCTTTATTTATATAGCGCTACAAATTCCTCAGCGCTTTACAAGAGCAGTGTACGAGGGGTTGATTCATTAGAATACCACATGTGGATGATGACCTGAATCAGGGGGTCCCTGTTCCCAAGGGAACTTACAATCTATGAGAAGTACAAGTATTTTGTGAGGTAGGCGCATCCATATCGTTAGGTGTCTTGCCCAAGGACACTCGCTGGTGCCATCTTCTGAGTGGGATCGAGTTGGCTTTTCATCATTGTAGATCGGCGACCTGGTGGTTAGGTTGAGCCTGCTTCTCCACAGTTGTATTGGAAGGATGTGCTGAATGGTATTTTGACTTGCTTCTCCACAGTCGAAAAGGTAGATGTTACCACTGGACTGCACAGCAGATAGGGGTCTTGACCAAGGACACTTACTGGAGAGACACTCTGGCCGGGTTTCGAACCTGTGTCTCCACTGTTATAGAGCAGTGAGGTTACCTCTACGCCATACAGCTATAGCAGTTGTAAACCTATTGTCCTAAGGCTAATGTCAGACGAACGCAGTCAGAGTGCACTCTGTGTGCGTGCACAAAGGACAGACGTACTGACGGAAGATACTGTAGACACCACGCAGTGTTTTTTTGATGGACGTAGAAAAGAAAGAAAAAAAAAAGGAACTATGGGAAATAAAATTAACATTAAAAATTTGAAAATGATATGAAAAGCCATTTTGTGCGTCAAGGTGCTGGACATCGTAAATGCGCTGTGTCGGACATCTCATTACTCACACAGAACGGTACGCGGATGTGGCGCACTCTGCGCATCCGTGGTAGCAGTTTTATGTTGATGCCTAAATTGCGTCTGTTTGCCACGTGCATTGTGCGTGCGCAGTTCGGTGCGCAAGTACTCCGTGTGTGGGTCTCTATTGATCAGGATTCTATGCTACGTCGGACGTTAAACTGTGCGGCGACACAGACGTGATCACTGCGTTCGTCTGACATTAGCCTTACAGTGTGTCGTGTCCGCTATGGGAAGAAAAAAAAACAAGCAGCCAAAATCGCAGGCCACATAAAGAACCACACGCCGAAAAGTCTATTAAAACTGTATTAGCAAAGTGTACATGAATAATCTAGATACTGAATTATAGATCTTAAAACCCTAACCCTCAAACTAACCCTAACTCTAATACTAACCCATAGACTTTAAACAGACAACAGTACAGTTGTTACTTAACCCTTTCACTGCTGAGGACGTGTGGGGAACGTCCTTATTGACTCCTAAGGAAAGATAGGGGTTATTTGAACCCTGATATCTCCTGACAGTTTTCAGATAGCAGGGTCATGTTTGGTATCATTGGAAAGGCCAGAGAATGGCCTTTCCAATGATACCAAACATGACCATGTTTGGTATCATTGGAAAGGCCAGAGAATGGCCTTTCCAATGATACCAAACATGACCATGTTTAAAATAAAGAGAAAAAATAATAGCAATAATAATAAAAAAAGGAAAAACGTGTTTTTTTAAGACGTGAAATGGCTCAGCAGTGAAGGGGTTAAATAGGCTGCGATTATTGGTAAATTTTTAAACCCCCCACTTTTTATGCATGCGATTTCTTTTATGCCGCTATTCTATTCGTGTCCATTAGGGGGAGACTTGAACATAGGATACCCACTACTGGATTGAGTTAATCTGCACAAAAGACAACATTTGTGTGAAATCTGTTGATCTCAATCTTTTTATTTGTCCCCCCCCCCATACGATGTTTAGACTTTGCGACGTTACAGGGGCAAAAATCCTAAAACTAACCTTCAGGCTGCAAAATGGTTTTATTCAAAGCGAGGTAGAGCAGCACCTCTAAAGCAAATATAGTCAGAGAGGATCAAAGTGCAAAACCACAAGAAGGGCAAAGAAATGTGCGTAAATGGGATTGATTTTATTTTATGCCAAACACCTAGAGTTTTTTTTAGCTTTTATTTATCATGCTCATTAAAGTCAACCAAGTTATATCAACAAGTGGACCTAGTTAATCAGCTACCAGACTATCAAAGTTTGCACTTTAAATGATGCAATAATAAGCTGATAAAGAGTCTGAGATACATCATGGACAAACTGAAGCAAGCGGGTGACATTAAGGCTGGGGTCAGACCAGCGCACTTTTAACGTGCGTTCTGGCGCACATAATTACGGCCGCACTAGCAGCAGATGACGGGCAATGACGGACAATATACGATGTACGGTCGCACAAACGTCCGGCCGTGCAACGCAAGTGGAAAACGAACGCATTTTTTCGAGAACGCCGAACCGCTAGTACTGACGTACAGAGTGCGCAGCTGCGGCATAGCGGCGTGTTTGCGTGATTAGGAGATGTCAGACACTGCTAATGTCCAGCCTACATAACGTCCAGACGCAAAAAGAGTTTTATTGACGATCTGAAAAAATCACGCACGAAAAATGCGCATCGTATGACCGTTTTCGCGCACTCCGTGAAAAAATACGTCAATTCGTTCGGACGCACTTTTTTACGTTCGCGTGTAAAAATGCTTTCGTTTGACCCTAGCCTTAGGCAGTTTAGCTGTATATAAACTGTTAAAGGGATTCACTAGGAAAGTGGTTCCCAGCCCTGCTCCCCAAGTCCCCCCTAACAGGTCGGATTTTCAGGATTACATAGACTGAATCTGCAATCACTGAGCAACAACTCATACCACCTGTGCTGAGCTTCAGATAACTGGCAAACCTGGCCTGTTAGGGGGATCTGAGGACCAGGGTTGAGAACCGCTCTTCTATTGTGACCATCCACTTCGAAGCAACGACATCAGCAGTCACAATCACATCGGAAACAAGATGCCGACAGCCTCCACCGGAAACATGTGGACAGTTGCGAATCGGCTGAACTTGGAAAGACGGAAGGGACACTGGGACCTTGAGGACATGGTTACGGTGAGATGTAGAGCAGGGCTATCAAACTCTGGCCCCACAGGCGACTCCCATGATTCCCTGGCCATCTATTAGATTGGAAGAATTCTGGGAATTGTAGGCATCAACATATTTACAAACCTGATGTGCAGTGTTTGTAGAGATGCAGGATTTATTTTAGGTTGCCCCTATCCAAGATGGCATCCAAAACTACTGGACATTCAGTGTAACGGGTCCGAATACATCACACCTATGGGGGGATATCCGTCATTCGCCATGATGGCCACAGCAGAGGAGGGAGATCGTGGTCTGATTGGGAAATGAGGATAAAAAAAAAAAAAACACCTATATAAAAAAAAGGTTGGAAAACTGGTGTAGTTTTATTATATGATATTACATATCCTTGAGAACGTTGCCCGCTTGACAAACAGTGGTTATACAGGACTGCATTCCATTGAGGTGGAGGTATCATTGGTGATCTGAGAGGAGGACACCGAGGAGGTGGAGTACACGACATGCTTAGCAGTATGTTATCCTGTGAGCAGCTTTTTAGCGGGGTGTTTATATTGTATTTTTCCGTGTCACCCTGTGAGTGTCCTTTCCTTCAAAATATCTGGCAATCCTGGCCTGTTAAGGGTACTTGAGGACCAAGATGGGAACCACTGGTTCAGGTGAATATTGACGTTCAATGAAGGAATGATTTCTATAGGAGCCTTCAGTTCCGTAACTTGTGATAGGACATCCAACTTCACATGGAAAAGCAAATAGAACTCCAGAAAAGAAGTGAAGTGTCCGATTCTGTGATATCTCCAGGATCAACAGTTGCATTGTCGATCAGGGCTGCAACACCTGGTTACGATTTAGTGACGCCTATGAAAATGCTGACTTTATGGCCGCACGTGTTAAGTTAAAGCCTTATGGCGTACTATATACTTCTTTAAAAATACTTACTAAATCAAGACACAATCTCACAATTTCGGGGATGTGAGGGAGAAGAAAAACATTTGAACGCAGGAACTGCCATGAGAAATGGGGGTTTTGGATGTAAGGGAACCACTACGATGGTTGACATTTTGCTCTGAAGAGAGGAAGACATTTCATTTCGGCTGGAATAAGTCATTTATGTGATTTGCAATTAAAGACCACTCAACTGAAAAGTAGAGTGTCCGTCTTTGGCCTTAATTGAGCAGAGGCGGCTGACCGTCTCTGTCCAGTTATTTTTATTTAGGCCCATTTTACTCACCTTTTTGTCCTTCAGCGCACACGGCTCCTCTTCAGCTCAGGGACTGCCGAACCTGGAAGTCCCTGAGGCTTTCCTACAAAGATGCACTTCCTGTTCTACTTCCACAAACTCTGCAACGCAACGAGACTTGCGAGCTTTACGTAAGCCTGTGCAGAACGATGGATTGGACATGCGTGCAAGAGCAGAGCCGATCCATCACGTCCTCTCTGGGACCGATCTCTAACGTGATTGGTCTCAGACATAGTGAGGTCAGCACACTGTGCGTGAGGTCATCACTAGTAACGGGCAGCCGGGAAATTCAAATTCCCTGGCTGCTGATGACGCTGAAGGTAACTCTTCTATGTCACAAGCATTTTATCTAGTTAGGCTGGGCTGGCGGGAGTGGGGCACTCAACACATCCGGACTACTTTATCTTTTTGACGTTGCCAGAATGTGAACACTCCGTTCCTATAAATGAAATTTAGATGAAGATTTTCACAGGCACTACAACTGTAAGGGAACGTAAATTCCATATACTTCCTGTGGAGTTCCTGCTTGTAGCGCACAGATAGGATAAAGGGTTGAACATTAACCAACTTCAGCCTTCTGTTGCCAGACCCATTCTGCTCATAATCATTTGTCACAGCATGGGGTGGGAATTTCTCCAATTAGCCCATAAACCCTAATCCAACGCCTGCACCATTTATAGATTTTATTGGATTATGCACCACCTGACCAAAAAAGTTACACCCTCTTAATATTTCGTTGTGTCACTTTTGCTGCGATTACGGCAATAGTTTGCCGTGCAATCGTTTCGATAAGCTCCTGCAGTGTCACAGCATTTATTTCCACCCGGAGTCGCATTCATTTGTGGTCAAGATCTTGTATTTACGCAGCTCTACGTAAAGTCTTCTCCAGCACATTATCCCAAAGATTCACAATGGGGTTAAGGTCTGGACTGTGCGGTGGCCAATCCATGTGTGAAAATGATGTCTCATGCTCCCTGAACCACTCTTGCACAATCTGAGCCCGAGGAATCCTGGCATTGCCATCTTGGAATATGCCCGCTGTGCCATCAGGAGAGAAAAAAATCCACGATGGAAAAACCTGCTCATTCAGGGAGTCCCACGACCTCTTGTTTTGGGCACATGAACCTAGACCTGACCATCTGAAGCCACTGTAGATCATAAGAGGGTTGCAGGTTAGGTGGGGGCTTTTGTTTTGGCCAGGCAGTGTATATATGGTACAGTAATTACATAAGCATCTTTAAGCGACAGTCCCTTGGCTCGAGAAGAAACCTCTAGTCAACTTAATCAAATGCATCAGCGTTGAGAGGAATTCGGGAAAGGCAAGGAATGTTTAAGGAGAGGACATTCTACAGTAGGTTTGCTCATCCTTGGCCCTCCAGATGCTTTGGCACTACATTTCCCACAAGTCTGTTGTCCCAATGAGTGGCTGAGTACCATGGGAGATGTAGTTCAGAAACATCAGGAGGGCCAAGGTTGAGCACCGCTGGTCTACAGAGCATCTGAGTAGGGTGACACCAGGGGCAGCTGCTGCCACACCATGATAGGTTTTAGAGAGGCGTGTGAAAATGAACACTTTACTGTCAGAATGGTTAAAATTACAGCCTTGTGGTATTTGTTTATTGATGCTTCTAAATCAAAAACTGATCCGACTTTCCCCAATTCAAATCAAAGGAGGATGACACTTGGTGGAAAAAAGGAACTACCACTGCTCAAAGTTCAAAAGGTGGAGCGTTGTTAAAGAAAGTAGAAAGTTAAATAAACGTGTTTAAAGCCAACATAAAAGTTGATCAAAAAGGCATAAAAAAAATATATATATATAAAAAAACAACATTATTACACATGCACACACACACTACAAAATTCTGTGCACTTAACCCATTCCCTACCACGTGATTTTCCCCAAAAAAACTACCAAGAGCCATTTTTAATTATACAGTTGGTTTCACCTTAGCGTCCCCGTTTTATCTTCATATTACGGGGCGGGCGCTGATTCAGCAGCCTGCCCTGTAACGCAGCGCTCAGCCTGAGGATACTCCAGGCAGCACTAAGCACGCCGTGAGCATCCCCTCCACGGAGTCCATAGTACTCCATTGAGGCTTCACATGACCTGCAGCATCTCGTCTCTCGCGAGATCCTGCAGGTCAGCGGAGTGATTCGTGGAGAGAGACTGGGGACTTTGTTCCCCCCAGTCTCACTCTGCTTCCAGCGGCCAGAAGAGGCAGATCGGGCCGCCGTTCTCACCGTTGGATGAGAAGGGAGAATGTGGGGTTATTTTTTTGGGGGGGGGGGGATTTGAAGCTGATGCACCAGCTGCAAGCTGTGGTTAACCCTTGAGTTAACCTAGCTGAGCGCTAACACACAGCTGAGAGCTAACGTTAAGTATGTAATAGGGCCCATTGTGTCTGAAGAAGAGAGGAGACCCTCAAAAACATGTAGGCTCCACAGCAGGGCCTCTACACCTCGTCTCCATCCTATGTTTGTTTATTGTGACTTGTTCCTTTTGGTTATTGTAAAGCGCTGCACAAACTGTTGGTGCTATATAAAAGGATTAATTACATTTACAATTACATCACTAACTGTACACAATAAAATATGAGCATTGCAGGATCCAGGGACTACATTTTTTGGTGGTTTTTTCCTTTCATTTTCGCCTCCAAAACTACAGACAAAAGGCTCCTTTTTCCTTCTATATAATCACACAATAAACTGGTCGAAAACATCCATTTTTCTCGCACCCACACATTAAAGGACAGAGAGGGCATTCATTTGCCGTGATAAAAAATGCCAGAAAAAAGTGCTGCATGCTGCAGAACGATTTCTTCGTGGGTCCTTAAGGGGTTAAGTTCTAGTTTGCCAACTCTCCCTTGCATTGTGTTTTCAGACGAATGCTCGCGCTTCCATTCTAGAAATACTGCGTATCCACTGCCACCTACAGACAGGTTTTAGTAGAGAATTCTAGTTTATCAAAACACTACGGGCCCCATTACATTCTTCACGCACAATTGTGCGCGTGCGCAAAAACGCATTAACGCAGGGGCAAAACCCTTTGCGCTGCCCTTTGCGCTATTACGACGTTCGCGCACAAAATGCGCGTTAACGTCTAACGCGAGTGACCCTGCGCGAACCCTTTGCGAGCGCAATTTAGTGCGCGCATCCTATACTTAACATTGTGAGCGCAAATGCGTTTGTGCGCTGGTACGCGCATGGTATTACAATCTTAGTGCAAAATTTAACAGACAACGTTTGCGCGCATAATTTTAACGTCTTTGAAAAGCTGGTGGTAACGGCAAATTGTAACAACCTGACTGTACCAAACTGCGGATTCACAACGGAGAACGTCGATACGCACGGTTTTTTTACTAGATCCGTCAAAAATGACGGCTACTACCTTGTCTTTCGTCAGAACGTACATCTGTTGTGCGCAGTCCGCACAAAAATGCGTTCGTCTGACGGACTCACGTTAAAAATTACATTGCGCTCACTGATTTCTGCGCGCAACTGTACTTTGTGCACATTTTTGCGCGTCGGTTTTACGAGCGCAATTTCCCGACGGATGAAAAAAATGCGCGAGGAATGTAATTCCAGCGGTGATTTTCGTGCGTTAACGTTTAACGCTTCGCGCGAAAAAACACGCGTTTAGCGTGCGTTTTTGCGTTAAGAATGTAATAGGCCCTACTTACTGCCAACAAGAAAACCACACAAAACAGACACCGTGGTAAATGTATACCACCACCTGCAAGCAACCTTAACCCCTTCACTACCAAGTCAGAAACCAGTGGTATTTTGTAAAACCATTTGTAATTAATTCTACATTAATAAATATTTGATTTTATACCCTTTGTATTTCTTGCTGTAAATAACATTTTTGGGCAGTAGATGGCGCCATCTACTACCAAATTGAGTTAGAGGTTTGAGCGGCTGGTCTTTCTTTTTTTTGCTGCATCAGCTGCTGAAAGCCCGATATTTCCGAGCTTTCAGCATCTGATTTTACAGTTTTAGCTCTTTGGGCATTATGTCCACAGGGCTAAAAGTTTGGGGGGTACCTTCTGCAGCCCAAAAGCAGACAAAATTAGTTTACAGCAAACAAATTTCATTTGCTTTTAGGCTGCAGATCAGCATATCGAGAGATCTCGATATCAAGGCACCAGAAGGTATATTTGAAGCCAGAGATATCTCGATATCGGTAGTGCAGCGGTTAAAAGTGAACAATGAAGACAAAGTTATAAGAAGGGATTAAAGTGACAGATTAAATCTCAAACAGTCAAATACGTGAGAAAATGCAGAATCCTTCAGATACAGAGGATTTGCATTTACAGATTTCAAACATATGTATGATCTTTCAAGTCAGAATACAAAAAAGTCATGATATACATATATAAAGTCAAGAATATACAGTCCGTACAGGATGCAACATCTATTTTTTTTACTCTAGGAGGAATGGGCCAGCAAGGGGCACATGAGATTTAAGGGGTTATTCAGAGAGCCGATCTGGCCCCGAAATTGCACCGAACAGTGAATTTCCCCGTACGGTGCATTTTCGGGGCCATTCGGCTATTCATAAAGCAGGCAGTTTGCCAAATTGCCTGCAAATACGGTGCCTGTTCGGCAGCAGTGAAAGTCCCCATAGAAAAGCAATGGTTAATCTATTCCGAGACTCCGAACTGCAGAGAAATGTCAGAGACGTGCCCTGCTGTTCGGTGGTTTCATTCAGCAGGTTTATTCAGGCGAACCCCATAATCCCATTTTAATCAATGTTAAAAATATTCCCATTTTTACGCAATATCTAATAAACGGTTTAGTCTTTTAGGCTAGCGTCAGACAAACGCAGTCATCACGTTCGTGTCGCCGCACAGTTTAACGTCCGTCGTAGCATTGATTTGTGATCAATAGAGACCAACACACAAAGTACATGCGCACCGAAGTGCGCACGCACCATGCAGGTGGCAACGGATGCCATTTAGGCCTCGACGTAAAAGTGCTACGATGGACACCCAGAGTGCGCCGTGTCCACGTAGTGACCTGTGTGCGTGATGACTGGACGTCAGACGTTTTTTTGGTCTGGCTGACTGTACTTGTCATTTAATTATTAATTTTGTTTCACATATTTCCCTTTTTTTTCTACATCCAGCAAAATACAGACCGTGCGGTGTCTACAGTACCTTCCGTCAGTACGTCCGTTATGCACGCACGCAGAGTGCCCTCAGGCTGCGTTCGTCTGACATTAGCCTAAATCTGCAGCAAAAAGTTTAACATTTCGTTTTTTTTTGTAAACAGAGTTTCAATTTTGACACTTTAACGTTTTGTTTTTTACCCCATTCGTCAGCTTGTGGGCTTTTTTCCAGCGGCTGGTTGGCGCATGGTTTTTTGGTGGATTTTCGGGTCCGTTCCCTGCACTCCAATGACCCCGTGGTGAGTGCTGAATTTGCCGCAGGGTCGGGGAATTTGATTCCTCGCAGTGCGGTGAACGAGAGCATCGAAAGGTCGGTGACATTTCGGTGCTCTCTGAATAACCCCTTTAATATACAAAAGTGTAAGGTTATGTATTTTGGGAGCAAAAATTAAGAAACCAATACTCTGAGGGATTGCATTGGGGAGGCAAGGCATTAAAGGATCTGGGTATTTTTGTAGATAGTAGACTTTCATCAATATGTAGTGCCAGGCGGCAGCTGCAAAAGCAAGAAAAGTCCTGTCATGTATAAAAAGGTAAAAATAAAATTAGTTCTGTTTAATAGAACTGTGCTTTTTGCTTATATTAAGGCTGGTGTCAGACGAACGCAGTGCGAATGTGCGATTACCCGCACTTTATGACAGTCGTGGTAGCAGCAAAGGACGTCCAACGCAGGCCCACACACGAAGTACGGCCGCACGAAAGTTCGGCCGCGAAACGCAAGCGGCATACGAACGCATTTTCGCAAGAACGTCGAACAGCTAGTACTGACGTGCGCTGCATCCGCATAGCGGCGTGTGTGCGTGATTAGGAGACGTCAGACGCTGCTCATGTCCGGCCAACATAACATCCAGACACCCAAAGTTTCCTGGTTTGGATCCGTATGAAATCACGGCCGAAATTGCGCATCGTATGACCGCTATCGTGTATTCCGTGAATAAGTACGTCCATGCATTCGGACGCACTTTTTTACAGACGCAAGTTCGTCTGACCCTAGCCTTAATGTTTGACCAGCGTTTACGCACTTACAGACTCCAGTTCTACTACTGGATAGGAAGGTTTAGGCCGGGGTCAGACGAACGTTTTTGGACGTTCCTTCCACTCTGACGCCCGTCTGGCCACCTCACTGAGCGCAGTTCCACATTTGAGCACCTACAAGGTATTGAAGCCTCCGTGTGTTATTCGATTTCTTTATCTGGAGCGGTGGACCATCTCCTCGGAGTCGACTTCAATACCACAACAAAAAGCTGAGTATTTATTGATCCTCCATTATCGCCATTGTAGAACTTATGTGTGTTGGGATTGTCACCTTTAATAACTTTATAATAAATTTTTCTTCACTTAACTATGACTAGATTAGAACAAAATACTGAATTGTCACGCTGAGACTAGATTGGGGAGACGACCCTAGGAGGACATGGGTCATCTCCATCGAATGATCGATGCAAAAGAATGTGAGTCACCAATTATGAAAATGTGAGTGTGTGTTAGATTTTATTTTCCATGAAACGATACTCGCAAGACAATATTACACTATATGCCATTTTTTTCTGTTATCTTTTTTGAATATTTCACTCAAAACCAATCAGGATCGATTAAATAGAAGCATTTTTGTATTCTGCTCTACCACGTGGAGTGTGGGGACTACGAGGTTTTTTACCAATATGCACAGATTTTTATTTCAATTGCCTTGTGTGGATATTGACAGTTTCTTCACTGTTACACAATTTGGATTTTATATGGTCCAACTTTTGTGTAACATCTGTTACAATACTTACAGTGACCAGTCACATAATCTGACAAACAATTTAGAGTCAGATAAAGTCATCTCCTGTCTTGTTTAGCAAGAACTACTCAAGAAATGTCCTATACTGGAACAGTATCTTCCGCCACTTACCGTGTAGTCCTCAACCACTTCACTGTCATGGTCGAGTATATTCAATGTTCACAAGGAGCCCAACAACGCAATCTAGTTATATTCTGGAGCAATAAAAAGGAATTTTGTTTACTGCAAACAAAATTCATCTGCAAATGGGCTCCAGAATGTGTGCGTAGTAACTCCAGATTAGGGGCACCCTAGAGGAGTCCTTCTGCTTGGGAACCTGGCTCTCAAGTGCTATAGCAGACCCCGGCACACGCTGGTAGCCTGTGTACATGCTAGGGGTGGCAGAAGGAAGGGGATCACATCGCTCGCGCCATAATCTCCATACTCCAAAATATCGGATTGTCCTAGATTCTGGAATGGTCAGGGTCCCAAGCACTCCAGATAATGGGTGCTCAACATGCGTTGTCATTTGGGAGAATTGAGACTCCTTAGCAGCTTCTTAATTCTTTCACTTAAGAGAAGCTGGTCATGCAAATGGCAGAGCACTATGCGCTTACCGGTTTTCTGGGGAGCAGAAGAATTGTACCCATGGATTGGCAGCACTGTTGTTTTCTGTTGAAGGCGGGAGGTACATTGCCTCTGAGAAACAGGTCAGTAAGAGTTTCAGTAGTTCAGTCCTGTTAAAAAAAAAAAAAAAAAAAAAAAAAAAAATTACAATGTGGTACCAAGCACATACAATAAAAGGTTTACCTTCCAACGCTGGAAATATAGGGCGACTCATACATAACCAAAGCCACATTTTTTGTCATCTTAACTGTGACGTGATCTTAAATGAATAAAAGGAGCCCTACCTCCTCTTATGTTGAGCGCATCCCATAGCAGCAAGTGATGGAAGTGGCTGTCGCTTTCTGTTAGGCACATGTCGACGTAGAGGAAATATATGGTATGTGTTGGATAGGTAGGTGAATAAGAGCACAGGGGGTATCCCCAACCCCCCCCCCCCAGTAGGATTCCAAACAGTATCCAGTAGAGTAAGGTTTCCCAAACCTGTCCTCCGGACCCACTGACATGCCTGACAGGTTTGCCAGATATCTGAAGCACAGCACAGGTGATATAATTTGCGGCTCAGTGATTGCATGTTCAGTCTCTATTTCCCCAAGCTGATCTGCAAAATCTGGCCTGGTTGAGGATCCCGAGGACAGTTTTGGGAAACACTGCAGTAGAGAAATCGGGGGTAACCCTGGAACATGAATAGATGCAGAAGGATACTGCAATGTTAGGAAGAATAAAACGTAAATTTTACTATTGCACGAAGTAAGCACACACAAACAGACAAAGTTAAAACGTCTCTGTAGTCTCTGTCAACGTAATGTGTACCACAATGAAAGCAGGGAATGCCTCTATAGGTCTTCCATGAAGAAGATGGTCTTCATGATGGATTGCCTCTATAGGTCTACCATGAAGAAGATGGTCTTCATGATGGATTGCCTCTATAGGACTACCATGAAGAAGATGGTCATCATGATGGATTGCCTCTATAGGACTACCATGAAGAAGATGGTCATCATGATGGATTGCCTCTATAGGACTACCATGAAGAAGATGGTCTTCATGATAGACATATAGAGGCATTCTAGAGAAAGGGGTTGTGTGCTGGCGCTTAAAATTATATATAGAAAACAAGTAATTATCAACTCGCCTGTTGTTCTCCTCTGTAGACTAGGGAGGAATAAGGATCTACTTTAGATTGTGCTGCTTCACTGGTATATAGTACAATAGAAACTCTCACATCAAACAATTTCTACCACAGATATATACAAGAAACAGGAATAACCAGATAGCGCAAAAAAAAACAAGTGACTGCAATATAGTAACTGCAATATAGTACAGTATATAGTGTGCAATATTACTCATCGATATTATGGGAACGGAGGTTGACAATGTCCACTGTCCAAACACAGAACCGACACAGGCAGGTTAAGACAAGGCCATCAGTAGAGTCAGGGGGGTAATGGTAATTTTCCGGGGGAAATCTTCTAAAACATATATAGTATTCTCCCGGTCCTGTTCTCCTCCCTCTCTTAAGGCGTATTGAAGTTCACTCAAAAACAAGTCAGCAATCAGCATGTTGTTACCAAGGCGTCTCAACACAGAATCAATGTTTTGGAGTTCATCCCTAATATAATCTGCCAAGGCGTCAATTGTGTGGTGGGCTTGTTACGGTACAATCATTCCTTCTAGTAAGAACATAAAAATAGCCTGGACCAGTACGATCGGATGACCGCAGTTTCTTGAAAGTGACACGGTCCTCAGAAAACTCTGGATTGTCACCATTGACTCACGTGATATGTGACTCGTTGCACCATCTGATTGGAAGTAACCCCGTGCTCAACCAAAGAGTAAGTCATGTCGTTCCGTGGTATTGCTATTCTTGAGGCTTTGCTTGCACCTAGCAGATGCTTCCAGCACATGCTAGAATAGGGACGTGTCCAACATAAGAGGAGGTACACTTTCTGAAACTCCCATTAATTTTCTTTCAATCGTTTATGATCTATAATGAAAAATTTGGGTTCGGCTCTACATGTATCACCCTGTGTATTCGGCAAACGGGAATGTAAAATTCATAAACAAATATAGAATTTTGAAAAGAAACTTTCACATAAAAAAACATACTTGAAAAATGTAGGGATATAAACTGGAGTAACAGGTATAGGAGAAGTATACGTAGAAGAAAACGAGTAGGGCAAAGCCAAGGGAAAAAGGACCGGAAAAGGAGAAAAAGATGCATGGTGGTCGCAATACATGTAGTCAACCACACATCCTAGAATCAACATATGATATTATAATCTATAAAAAAGGAAAGAAACAACGTAATTGGGGGAAGTGTGCAAAAGTAATGGCAAGGGACAGAAAAGGAAATGGTGACGAAGGGAGTCAAGGACACTTGTAGAGCAGTGTTTCACAATCCTGTCCTCAGGGAGCATCAACAGGCCAGATCTCCCAAATATATATGAAGCACAACACATGTGATATCATTTACCGTTCAGTGGTTGCAATATTCAGTCTGCATTTATTATGTAATCCTCAAAATCTGGCCTGTTTGTGGTCCATGAGGACAATATTGGGAAACACTGGTATTGAGGACACTGCAATGGTACAGTAAAGTTTCTCTGAACATCTTCCCATCGGTGCATCAAGATCAACACTGTCCACAAAATGAGATAATACCATCCTTAAAACCACTCCTACGAAACAAATGTGCCAAAAATCGCAAATATTATTGCTTTGCTACCCACCTGTTGAGGTCATGTGTGTGGTTTGGAGTTGGGGAATGAGCAAATCCAACCCCAGCCTCCCAAATATATTCACAGCTGTCAAGAGTATGAATGTCTTCGGTTGCGTCCTGGTAAAATGTCAATAAGTAACATTAAAGCAAGCTGGGTTTAGACGTCTCAGTACTAGAAATTAGCAGAAATAACGAGGTTCGAGGCCTGGATATTAGAATTTTATAAATGTGTCTCAGAATACCGTCAAGAAAAGCTTTCTTACCAGCCCACTTCTCCTGTGGCTCTGAACGGTGAAGTCGGGACAGAAGAGAAGATTGGCTATGGCCAAGAGAAGAGATTCTGCAAGCGGGCGTGAACCATCGTCCTCATCATCTTCATCCTGGAAGTAGATTTTAACAGGGTTTTTTTCTTCTCAGGTACGGGTTCTCAGATGTGCACAACCATTCAGAACAAAAATAAGGTAGGCACATAAAACCTAAGGGTTCCAGTACACCGGTGATCCTATTTTATGACTATTTATGACTATAAAAAGAGAGTGCCGCGGCCTACCTGAGCGAGAGCTGATGTCTCAACCCCTCAAGTCCACTCAAAGAGGGACGCTGAAGTCCCTTTATCATCCAAGGTAAAAGAGGAACCGGACTTCAAGCGGCAGATAGTGCAGGAAGAATTTTATTTAGGGGAAAGCAGCCGCACAGTTAACGCCGGCAAAGGCGTACTAGCATGCCTCGCCAACAGGTGCCGTCGCAGGCCTCTAATTCAACTCAACTCAATTCAACTCAACCGACGAACGTCATTAGCTGCAGGGGGACGGTCTGAGTTCAGGCCGTCCTGCTGCAGCCAATGATGCGCGGCATGCGCCAGCCCATTGAAGTCAGCGGAACGTACCATTGCGTCTTCAAGGTCCACCTGCCGCAAGGATGGCATAGCATGTCCTGCGGCAGGAAAGCGTTAAACAATGAGACTTCCGTTCGAGTTTTTTTTGCAGTTCATGGAATTCGCCAAGACCACTTCGGCGTCGTTCTCCAACTTTTCCGTGGCTCTATCTTTGGCGCACTACGGTGACCATTCGGTGAATAGCAAAATCCCCGAAATGGAATCTCCGAAGTGCAGCGAACTGCGCCGCAGTGAAAACCTGTGAAATTTCAGTGCTTTGTGAATAAACACTTATGTCAGCTTGTGATAGCCAGAGGATGCGGGGGGGGGGGGGAGTTGGCTACTCCTCACACCATGGCTACTTAAATTGGCTTAAGTGTTCATGATGGTCATAGAGTCTTGTCAAGATTGTACAACTGGGAACACACATTAAAAGAAAGGCAACAGTGAAAATCGCTCTTGTTGCAACTACAATTAGCTTCAGCTATCTAGAGAAGGCAAATTCAACACAGAGCAGCGGTGATCAATGGTACCACTGTTATTCTTCTGTAGGAGTCAACCGTGGCTAGTCAATTTACCAGTTTGCAACAACAGTGGATACACTTCACCAATATTAAAACTATGGTAAACACACTGGACAGTAACAACCTACACAACGTTGACATCCTTGCCAAACAACTTCAGTAGAAACTAAAGAGAAAAGAATGGTGGAAACCAACAGGGTTATTCAAAGAGTTGAAAAGTCACTGCACATTAGGTAACTTTTCGTTCCCCGCACTTTGGGGTGATTCGGTGATCCTAGTTCGCCGACCCTGCGGTGTATTCAGCAAGAACCGCAGAGCCCCCGTGGTGCAGGAAAAACTCGCCGCACACCAACCGCAAACATGCCGAACATTCACCGAAACCCGCAGAAACAGCTGTATTAACCACGCCGAACATGCCAGAAAAAAAACACAAAACGCAGACGAACGAAATGAAAAAGAAAAAAATCCCATTACGCTTGAAAGTTTGAAAATTTAAACACCGTTTGCAAAAAATCTACTGAACGAAAATGTCTGGAATTTACATATAAGTAGGGTTGCACCGATACCGATACTAGTATTGGTATCAGTGCCGATACTGGGTACTGCAGGAGTACTTGGTACTCGTGCAGTGCCCCTGATATTTCCCCCGATACCTGAAGCCGGCTTGCCGGCATCCGAGGGGCTGGGGCGGCTGTCCGAACGCTCTGACAGGCCCTGCAGCTGCTCTCCGCGTTCATACTTAATAATAATAATAATAATAATGATAATAATATAATATTATTATTATTCTTTATTTATAAAGCGCCAGCATATTCCGCAGAGCTGTACAACAAGCACAGTATAGACAGGGTTACAATACATTGAACAACATTTGACAAACAGTACAGGAGGAGATGAGGGCCCTATTCCCGTAGGAACTCACAATCTGGGAGGGTTGGGGTTGGAAACAGGAGGAGAGGACTGTAAGGTGAGAGTGATTGATGGTTGCATCAGTGAGTTGGGTGGTAGGCTTCCCTAAATAGGAATGTTTTAAGGGAGCGTTTGAAGGAAGAGAAGTTAGGGGAAAGTCTGACAGTACGAGGGAGAGCGTTCCAGAGAGTGGGGGCTGCGCGTGAGAAAACCTGCAGTCTATCGTGGGAAGAGGTGATGCGGGGAGAAGCTAGGCGCAGGTCACTGTTTGACCTTAGGGAGCGGGCTGGGGTGTATTTGGTGATTAGTGAGGACAGGTAGTGGGGCGCTGAGTTAGTGAGGGTTTTGTAGGTAAGGATAAGGATTTTGAACTTAATTCTGCAGTGGATGGGGAGCCAGTGAAGGGACTCGCAGAGGGGAGCGGCAGAGACAGAGCGGCGGGTGAGGTGAATTAGCCTGGCGGAGGCGTTCAGGATGGATTGTAGGGTGGAGAGGCGGGACACAGGGAGGCCAGATAAGAGATTATTGCAATAGTCGAGTCGGGAGATTACCAGGGCGTGTATGAGTTGTTTTGTGGTGACAGCGGTAAGAAATGGCCGAATTCTGGAAATATTACGCAGTTGGTATCGGCAGGAGGAGGAAAGAGACTGGATGTGGGGGAAGAAGGAAAGAGCAGAGTCAAGTGTCACTCCAAGACAGCGAACTTGGTTTGATGGGGAGATGGTGATACCCTCCACCGTGATAGAGAAGTCAGGAGGTGGGGAGGCATTGGAGGGAGGAATAAGTAGGAGCTCAGTCTTTGACATGTTGATCTTTAGGTGGTGGGAGGCCATCCAGGAGGAGATGCCAGATAAACAGTCACTGACTTTTGAGAGGACAGGGGGAGAGAGATCAGGGGTAGAGAGGTAGATCTGAGTGTCATCAGCGTAGAGGTGGTAATTAAAGCCAAAGCTGTTTATGATTTTGCCCAGTGAGGAGGTGTAGATGGAAAAGAGCAGAGGACCAAGGACAGAGCCTTGAGGTACACCAACAGATAGAGGCAATGAAGAGGAGTATGCACCCCCAGCTCAGTGTATGTATGTGTATATAACACACACACCAGACCTAGGGCACCTGGAGCTCTCCGTTCATACTTACCTTCCTGAGCGACGCTGATAAAGTCTTCGCGCATGCGCTAGTTGGAAGGCACCCAGCCGCGATCACGTGGGAGTCCCTCGTGATCGAGGCTGGGGGCCTTCCAATGAGCGCACACGCAGAAACTTTACCGGCGTCGCTCAGGATGGTAAGTATGAACGGAGAGCTCCAGGTGCCCTAGGTCTGGTGTGTGTGTTATATACACATACACACACTGAGCTGGGGGTGCATATCCATGAGCTGGGCGTGCATATCCATGAGCTGGGGGTGCATATCCATGAGCTGGGGGTGCATATCCATGAGCTGGGGGGGGCATAATCCATGAGAGCTGGGGGAATATCCATAAACTATTTTTATATGAGGTCTGTTCTTATTGGAAAGCGTCACATGACATAAAATAGAAGTATCGGTACTCGGTATCGGTGAGTACTTGAAAAAGTATCGGTACTCAGTATGAGTCTTAAAAAAGTGGTATCGGTGCATCCCTACATATAAGATCCAATGAAGGATAATAAAAACGTCTGTTACAGAAAAATGAAGAAAAAAAACCGATGTAAAACTTTTTTTAAAAATAAAATGGAAAAAAAGGTTGACAAAAAAAATATGCCTAAAAGATCCTTAAAAAAAATCTATGGAGAAAGAGACTTTTTAGTACAGAATATAATAAACAGTTTATTAGATATTGCATTAAAATGGGAATATTTTTAACATTGAAGCCTATGGGATTCTCCTGAATAAACCTGTCGAATGAAACCACCGAACAACAGGGCATTTCGGCAACTTTTCTCAGCTGTTTTGTGTTCTCTGAATAGACGAAGCATTGCTTCTCTGTGGGGGATTTCACTGCCCTCGAACTGGCTCCGTGCAGGCAATTCGTCACAATTTGACGAATTGCCTGGTCTCTGAATAGCCGAATGGCCCCGAAATGTCACCGGTCGCTGAATTTCAGTGTCCGGTTACATTTCGGAGCCAGATCGTCTCTCTTTGAATAACCCTGCAAGTTGAACAAAAGGGGCAGAAACAACAGTGGAACTTCTCTGAATTGTGGATTCACTGTAGTTGATCCACCATAGTTAGCCAAAGGAAATCCAGTTATTTCAGTGAAACAACAATGGTTCGTGACTAGCAACTTAAGTTCAGAAGATCACCAGGTTCAGGGTTTTATCAACTCCTGGGGTTTCACATTGAAGTATCTAGGTACAATACCCAATTAAAGAGCAGGTAACTACACCGTGAACCACATGGTGAACAACAAAATAGAAGAGAAGACGATTGCGTAAAACCACAGTAAAACTAGGAAACCAGCTTACCTGACTTCTCCCGGCTCCAGGTACCGATGACCAGAAGAAACCTCTCCAATCTGGGTCCTCAAAAATATATGGAAGTACACGGGTCAAGAGCCGAGCACAATTCAAAATGATCTGTTTCTCCGTCTCCGAGGGGCATCCGCTGTCTGCCCCTGCCACCAATTTCTCAACTGCCTATAAAACATGAAGACAAGAAGCAGATATTTAGCATGGTAATGGGGCTCTCCATGCGCCGACACCACTATGTGAACGTGCAAAAGTCTGTAAAGTTTTTGCTACTAGGAAAAAAAACATAGATTTCTGCCGAATTCCGCATCGTAATCCCTGTCTTTGTTTTGGTTTCCTTTTGACTTCCTTTCGCACTAATTACAAGAGGACAATTGAGGCAGAAACAAACTATTTCCGAACTCCAGGCTACTCGAGGCTCTGCTACATTCCTGGAGTATCTAACTACCGTTCTCACTGAATGCAGCCACACCAAGATCAAAGTAATGAAGAGGTGTGCTGTGACCGATCCGACTTAGACTGGCAGGTACAGGACCAAGGTGGGTTCATTCAAGAGGCCTACTAATGGCTTTTAAAAATATGTAGAATACATACATCATAGGTCTTGTAAAATAATCACTTTCATACCGAAAAGTATTCACTTATTTGCTGCCCACAAGAGATCGTCCCATTTCCTCAGTAGTCTTCAGTAGCCCACAAGAGATCGTCCCATTTCCTCAGTAGTCTGAAGTAGTCCACAAGAGATCGTCCCATTTCCTCAGTAGTCTTCAGTAGCCCACAAGAGATCGTCCCATTTCCTCAGCAGTCTTCAGTAGCCCACAAGAGATCGTCCCATTTCCTCGGCAGTCTTCAGTAGCCCACAAGAGATCGTCCCATTTCCTCAGTAGTCTGAAGTAGCCCACAAGAGATCGTCCCATTTCCTCAGTAGTCTGAAGTAGCCCACAAGAGATCGTCTCATTTCCTCCGTAGCCTTCTGCAGTAGCCCATTGACCCAAACCGATCATTCTCTTCGTTGCTCAAAGCAAGGGATGGGGAATTTATGCCCCTATGGGCTTGATATAAATCTTCCGATTGCCAGGACTCTCGCTTATAATCAAATTGAAATTTCAGCATCAGCGATTCAATTCAAATTGATCAGAAGCCAAATTCCATAAAAAGGTGAAAGGTGTTGAAAAAAGTGGATTTCCTGGCAGGGAAACAAGGAATACCACTCTGAAATAACACCAAGTACCCTCAATTTTACGGTGTTGATTTAGCAATAAAAACCTAACCCAACCCAACCCTAAAACTAACCCTAACCCTAGAAGTCCTGAACACTAGGAGCTACTTTTACCTCTGATGGTTTTGTTTGGCATTGAGCCATGGGGGGGGGGGGGAGTGCAAACGACAACCATTTTTTTTGTTTGTTCTATACATGATGTGGGCTGGATACTTCTGGTTGATGCAGCCACCCTGGTAGGGAATAGGCACGAAACCGTTTTTCTACATGTATGTATATTTTGTTGTATCACCAGCCAGGTCATTTTTGCTGCTGCCCTTTTCCGTGTTTTCTTTTTCATTCCTAAAGTGGAAATGTTCGTGGTGAGGGCATAAATATAAACTCACCAGCCTGTCTATTAGCTAAGAAGCAGCATGAGTACATGTAGTTGCTTTGAGAGCAGCTTTTGGTTTCATTAGGTTAGGACCCACCCGACCAGAGTTGCCGTGACGTGCGGGTGGGCTAACATTTTAATGGGCATTCAAATAAACCAAAACCTCTATTTTGTTTGGCATGGAGCCATGGGGGTGAACGCAAATGACAACCTTTTTCTTGTTATGTTTTATACGTGAAGTGGGTTGGATACTTCTGGTTGACGCAGCCGCCCTGGTAGGGAATAGGCGCAAAACTGTTTTCTGCATGTATGTATATTGTGTTGTAACCCCAGCCAGGTCATTTGAAAACAGATTCGTCAAACGCTGGTATTTCCCCCCAGACTGCAACGAAACAATGGATTCGGGTTCAAGAAGTTATTGATTTTGGTATTTTTCTCAAATTTTAAATCGGTGTTAAAAATAACAAAGGATTTGGAATATATAACAACATGCACAGGTGCAATTATGTTTATCACCAAAACCTCTTCTGGTATTTAATCCATCTGCAAATCAAATCAGATCAAAGGATAATATAGTGCAGTACCGTAGATACTCGAGTATAACGCGACCCGAGTATAACGCGAGGGGTAGAGATTCATTATGGAAATAAGAATATTACTCAAGACTCGAATATAACGCTAGGAGCAAAATTATGAAAGTATAAATTTTCCAAAACATGACAAAAGTCTGTTAAGTTACTGTTGTTCCATTTTTTCATTTCATGTTCATTCCACCCCACTCTCACCCTCGTTCCTCCAATGGTTGTTAAGAGAGTAGGGGTGCAGAGTGAGAGGTAACGCATTATCGTGGCTATTTTAGAATGGTGATAGATGTAATTGAGCGTTTTGATTGCTTGGAATATAATTCTCTTATGATAAAGTTCTGCACGTGAAACTAAATAAATAAAATCCGTAAGCGCAGGTATGGCATAAGGGCACATTTTGTAGATTTAATTATTGCAATTGCATTTAATAAGATTATATATATATATATATATATATATATATATATATATAAAATGTTAGGAACCTATGCATATACTCCTGCACTACAAAAAGACACATTTTAAAATTGATAAAAGCTTGCTTTACCTTGAAAAATTAATACTGTTTATATGAAGCAGAGTATATGATAAATTTGATAAATTGTGACATACAGAAATTATTTATTAAAAGGGGTTAATGTTACTGGTTTTTATTGCAAAGGTTAATGTAGGTTTTTGGATTGAAGGGTTAATAGAGGGCTGAATAGTATTGGAGATGTTTTGTACAGGGGTACTTGAGGGCTGCAGTCATTAAGGGTTAATGGTTAAAGTCAGGGATGCAGGGTTAAATTGGGATTCCAGAGCGTGCACCTGTCAGACAGCTCCTGGAAGCAATCAGATCTTCACTCCCTCGCAGCTGTCCCGTGTATAACGCGACCCCTACAGTTTTAAGCTTGATTTATTGCTCAAAAACTCGCGGTATACACGAGTACCTACGGTATTTTTATTGCAACAATAAAAAGTTTAGAGTACAAAAAAACAAACACACACACACAAAAATGTGCACAGGTATTGTCCACCGCTGAGTCATAAGAGCTCACAATCGCCCAGCTCAATGCATTTCATGGGATACGTCCACTTCCTCAGGAGCATAGCTCCTGAGGAAGTGGGACGTATCCCATGAAATGCATGGAGCTGGCGATTGTGAGCTCTTATGACTCACCGGTGGACAATACCTTGGATCGCACAGAACCAGCAATCTTCCACTTGTTGTGGTTGGAGACTGGCGAGTGTACGATCGGGAGGTTTGAGCCACTGTGGCAAAGACGCATATGCACATTTTGTATGTACTAGTTGTTTGTGAGTTTGTTTTTTGTATTCTAAACTTTTTATTGTTGTAATAAAAATACTGCACTAGATTATCCTTTGATCTGATCGATTTGCAGATGGATTTTACAGGTCGGACTAGGTCGTCTGATACTTTAGTTGTCATCTTGCCTTTCACCTTATAGCACAACGTCGCCAAATTTGAGGGTGACTCTTCTCGCACGGCACGAATCTCAGCAGCTGGGATCAAGGCAAAGACGTCTTGCACTGAAGTGGCGGAATCGGACCAGAACTGATCCCAGAACGCATCATCGGTTGCCTCCACTGGCTGCAAAAGAACAAAATTGAGGGGTTAAAAAACGAGAAATGAGGAGGACAAAAATGAATCTGAGAAACAAGGACATCGGCGTGGCAGGTCATTGGATAGACAGTTCAAATACTTTTAGTATTAGCAACTTATTATGAAAGCTTCACTACAAAAATATATTCTACTGCTTTTGAAGAGGTTAGGATCTGAATTTTTTGGATGGTCAAAACACGTCCTACAAATAATGAACACTATCCCAATTTCAATCTGTCCTAGATTCAGAGGGTCGTTTCCCCATTTTTGATTCGCTGTCCTGTTGTCCCTGGTGTCTCCACTCGTATTCCGAGAATCTCCAATACATGAAGACCATAAAACATGGTCACTAACAGGGTAATTCCAAGAGAATCGAAAAGTCACTGCACGTTCGGTGACTTTTCGTTCTCTTCAATTTGGTTTGATTTGACGATCCCATTTCGGCGACCCTGCCGTGTATTCAGCAAGCACCACAGGGCCGTCGTAGTGCAAGGAAAAGCTGCCGCAAACCCGTCGAAAACTCACCGCAAAACGAGGGCGAACGCACACCGAAACCCGCAAAAACATCTAGATTAACCCACCAAAAGCGCCGGAAAAACCCGAGCAGGAGCCGATCACAGCCGCCAGAAAAAGCCGACCGGCAGACGAATGCAGTGAATAAATTTTAAAAAAAACAGTTTGCTTGAATGTTTGAAAATGTTACAGAATAAATAAGTAAAAAAAAAATACCAAAAAACGGAAATTTACTTTTAAAAAAATTAAAATCACGAAAAATGCTTAAAATATCCTAAAAAAAAATATATCAATAAAGAGACTCTTTACTGCAGAATATTATAATCAACGGTTTATTAGATATTGAATTAAAACAGGAATATTTTTAACATTGAAACCTATGGGATTCGCCTGAATAAACCTGTCGAATGAAACCACCGAATGGCAGGGCATTTCGGGAACCTTTCACTGCTGTTTTGTGTTCTCTGAATAGACGAAGCATTGCTTCTCTATGGGGAATTCACTGCCGTCGAACAGGCACCGTATGTGCAGGCAATTTGCCAGAATTTGGCGAATTGCCTGCTCTCTGAATAGCCGAATGGCCAAGAAAGGTAACCGTACGCTGAATTTCACTGTTCGGTTACCTTTTCGGCAGTAATTTGGATCTCTTTGAATAACCCTGTAAGTCCTGCTTTGTGTTACATTGGTGGTATCACAAGTAGGGATGAGCTGTTCGGGTTCGGACGGTTTGGAGTTCGAGCCGGACTTTGGCAGTTCGAAAGTTTGCGAATTTCGAACTTTTTGGGCGTGTTCGGTTCGAGTTCGAAAAATTATTTTTTGAAAAAAGTATAGAAAATGCTTAAAAAAATACAAAAAAAATCTAGAAATAAAGAGACTCTTTACTGCAGAATATTATAAGCAACGGTTTATTAGATATTGAATTAAAAACTAATGTGTACGTGGAAAGATTATCAACTCTTAGGCTAGGGTCAGACTAACGCATTTTTCACGTTGTCCGTGAAAATGTGCGTTCGAAGAATGGACGTATTTTTTCACGGAATACGCAATAGCGGTCATACTATGCGCAGTTTCATCCGTGATTTTGTACGGATCATCAATAAAACACTTCTTGCATCTGGACGTTATGTTGGCCGGACATTAGCAGCGTCTGACGTCTCCTAATCGAGCAAACACGCCGCTAGCGGACGCAGCGCACTCTGTACGTCAGTACTAGTGGTTTAACGTTCTCGAAAAAATGCGTTCATTTTCCACTTGCGTTGCGCAGCCGGACTTTTGTGCGACCGTACTTCGTATATTGGCCGTCATTGCCCGGCATCTGCTGCTAGCACGGCCGTGATTAAGTGCGCCAGAACGCGCGTTCGCACTGCCTCAGTCTGACCCTAGCCTAAATGACCTCTGTTCACAAACGGGCATAACACCAGGTGTTTTTAGTCTGGTAATCAATTTGATACATTGTACAATATAGTGAGGGGGTGGGGTGGTGTCTGCTTCTGATTGAGATTTGATAATTAATTTCCCTAAAACATCCTAATATGCTGCATTTAACCCTTTCGCTGCTGAGGCTTTTCACACCTCTGTGCTGAGGTAATTTTTACCGCTTTCGCTTATCATGTTTAACCGCGTTTTGTAGCCATATTTTGATATATGACCCAGACATATTATATATCGTTCTTTCCGGCAGATTCAGGATATGTCATTATTATATGTATACGTTATGTCATGTCTGTATATTATAACAAAAAAATGCAATAAAATTAGAATTTGCAATAATTTATTATGTGTAAAGTGTTTTTTTCACATTTTAACATGCGATCGTTTGCGGTTATATTTTGTATGGGGTGCGCTTGTTAAAAAAATTAGAAATGGGGTCTTGTTACATTTTTTTTTTGGGGAAAATTTCGCACCGCATACAAAAATCGTTAGTGCAGCATTATTGTTCACATTATAATTGAAATGGGAACAATATTGCTGCATTAACAAAACAAAAACAAACGAAAAAACTTGTTTATTTTTTTTAGAATTTTTTTTAAATATTTTTTTAAAATACATTTTTCATGCTCATGTTTAGTATCCTTGGAAAGGCCATGCTCTGGCCGATCCAACGATATCAAACATTAACCCCTAGCTGCCACGGATCGGGAGATAGGGGGTTCATTGGAACCCCCTATCTCCACCATTGGTGGCAGCTAGGGGTTAACTCCAGGACTGGCGTCATCGTGCTATGCAGGATGACGCCAGTCCTCAGGGGGAGTTCCTGGAGGCTTGGCCGACATCCAAGATGTCGGCCAGCTCCAGGAGAGGATCATGATCCGGCGCTTTTCAGCGCCGATTCGTGATCCGGCTCCCCAGGGGTTAATCACAGCCACCGTTTGGAAGGGCAGGCTGTGCCCTTCCAAACGGTGCCTGGATTAACCCTCTGCCCCCCGGCGATCGGGAGGGAGAGAGGACCGAAGGACCTCCCCCCTCCCTTTCAGGCGCTTCCTCCGCACATGCGGGGGGGGGCGCCTGAATTAAATGTGATCGCGCCGCCGCGATGACATCTAATTGCTCCGCCGGGGTCCTGGAGTGCTGGGCTGACATCCAAGATGTCAGCCCGCACCGGGGGGCGCAGCAATCCACCGGAATCCGGCGGATTGCTGCCTCCTATGCATGGACGCGCTCAGCGCGTCCATAGCACAGGAGAACCACTTGGCTGGACGCGCTGAGCGCGTCCATAGCAGCCAAGTGGTTAACTGGTGTTTGAAAAAAATCTAAAGCAATGTTATTTTTCACCTCGGGATTAAACATTCACAGGGTTATTCAGAGAGCGGTGAAAAGCAGGAGAATAACTGGAGAAGTGAAAATTCTAGGTCAAAATAGCCAAACCAGAAAAATTCTCCCATTTATCTCACTTTCCAAATCGGCTATTTGGTCTAGAAGTTTCCATTCTCCTGCTTTTCACCGCCAAAAAATCAGTAAACTTTTTCTGCGTGTCCGAAAATGTCTCCTCTTTTCATACAGACTGCCGCCCCAAGCAGTTGTTTATGGATAGATTAAAGGAAAAGCATTTACCGTAATTTGAAATGTCATTTTTTGGTTTTTACATATTTCTATACATCCTAGAAATCCGACACTTCACGGGCAGGTTATGGGGACCTCCTAGGCACGATATTTGAAGGAATTTTTCATTTTTATTTTTAACCCTTATTTCATGGAAAACTCACTGTCCCTTTAAAAACGCTTTTTTTAAAAAAGTTTTTGTCCTTGTTTACTGTCCCCCAGGGCACTATCCGGACCCCCATACACCTTTTATGGCAAATATCTAGCATATATGCCCTCTTGGAGGGCACTCTAAAAACCGAATTTTCAGCCCCATTGACTTGTATGGGGTCCGAGTTCGGGTTCGGATCAGAACATTTGGAAAGTTCGGGTTCGGCTTCGAACCGAACTCGGGGAGTGTTCGGCTCATCCCTAATCATAAGCACAGTAAGCCCCCCAGAAAGTCAATGAAGCAGCAACAATTGCAGGAGCCACTGACCCTCATCATTACCACTCTATTTGGAATACTTTTCCAGAAGTGTAAATCGTGAGCAGCTTTCATTGAAGACCCAACATTCACACACAGACACTGCATTAGGATACCATTTTGGATGTGCATGTACACAGTATAATCATCATCCATCTTTTCTACTTGCTCTTCCTGACACCTACAAGTACACACCTACATTCACAAAACAAAACATATTCTCTAACTTATGTATTAAAAATCACATGCAGACAGAAATATTTATGTTCACAATGTTTGGGTGTTGTGTGTTCACTTGCTGTTTACATATCACTGGGGTTTTGTGTTGTACAGTTGGGGGCGGGGTTTGCTACTCTGAGGCAGTTTCAACAATGTAAAATGGCGGACGGTATTGCTGACAGAAAGTAAAGAAGGTTTTTGCCCAAGAAGCTTGTTGCCTTTGTGTTTAAAACAACAGTTACAAATCTGCATTCAAACACCCTGTGCATTAATCCAGCATTATGGCACATTTGTTGTCCGTGGAGGTTTGTTGGATGAGCATTTTGTGATTATACAACTCCTATCTCCCATCTTGGCTACTGTAACCCGTTCCTCACTGCCTTAAGAGATGGCAGATTCTCCCTCTGCAATCTGTAATGAACACTCAGGCTCGTCCAACTCACATTCCACATCTCCCGCACCTCACCCCTTTCTCAATCTCTACACTGGCTTCCTGTTTCCTCTAGAATCCAATTCAAAATACTGGTGCTCACATACAGAGCTCTCCATAACCGCGCCCCTGCCTACATCTCCTCCCTTATTACCAGGTATGTCCCATCCCGACCACTTCGCTCTGCCAATGATATGATGCCATCAGCTTCACGTACCCTCACCCCCCAACTCCCGCCTTCAGGACGTCTCCCGAGCTGCCCCCTTCTATGGAACTCGCTCCCCCGCAACATCTCCCTCTCCCCGTCGCTCCGGTCCTTCAAGAAGTCTCTGAAAACACATTACTTTAGAGAAGCCTATCAGCTCACTCCATGATCCCCCCACTGTACCTTCCCACACAGCCCGCTACTTCTCATACTCTGCTATTTACCCTGACATAATGTGTCTCCCCTATCCTCTTAGATTGTAAGCTCTCGAGCAGTGTCCGCTCGTCTACTGTTCTGTGTGTTTAACTTGGATGTATTTTTGTTATGTCTCACCCATTGTACAGCGCTACCGAACTTGTTGGCGCTTTATCAAATACTTCTAACTAACTGTAGCATGTCATGGTAATTTCAGCATCTCATTGTGCCAGGAGATGAAAATGGTTAAAAAAAAAAAGTCCCTGCAGATACAGCTATTATAGCACTATGCAAATACCCAAGGAGTATACACACACCTGCACACCCATGGTACATACATTAGGGTATGTGTAAATTAAATTGGGAGTTTATTTGGTAGTGACAAATCTGGACACATTAATATTTTTTAGCTGCACAGAAAAAATTATACAAAGATGGCAAAAATAAATAAATTCTTGCACTATAGCCTAAATTCTGAGTTATATGTAAATGCTTGATATCAAATGAAAGTCCAATTTTTCTTATAAAAAAATAAATATATAACGTGTGGGTGTGCAAGATAAAGAACGAACCATAGTTAAACATGAAGGGCCCTATTACAATCTTGGCGCAAAAACGCTGCGCAGCGCGTGAATTTGCAAGCGTCAAAAGTTAACGCACGTAAATCCTCGCGCATTTTTTCATTCGTCAAAAAAAATAACGCGTGTAAAACGGACGCGCAAAAACACACGCGCAGTAGCGTTACGCGCAGAAATCAGTGTGCTGACTGTTTTTTTTTCACGCGATTCAGCCAATCAGAGTTAAGAACCACAATTGTCTCACGTTAAGTTTTTGCGCCTGTCAAAGTCAATCTGTGCATATTTGCTGCATCAATAAAAAATGCACGCACAACTTCCCCATTTTATTGGTTTGGTATGTGTAGAATGTGTAACTATACTTTGCTGCGTTTTTTTGCCATAAACACCAGCTTTTAGGAGTCACTAAAATTATGCGCGCAAAGGCTGTGCGTTACAAACTGCGCATCGATTGTAATACCATCCGCGTACCAGCGCACAAACGCATTTGCGCTCACAATGTTAAGTATAGGACGCACGACGTACAGTAAGCTCACGCAGGTTCACCCGCGGTAGACGTATACGCATGTTTGTTGCGCTGACATTGTAATACAACGTTCAGCGCAAAGGGTTTTGCCCCTCGCGTTAATGCGTCTTTGCGCACGCGTTAACGTTTGCGTGAAGAATGTAATAGGGCTCGACATACACATTTATGGGTTTGCTTGGGTTCAGAAGCTGGACTCTAACCCAAGAGGGGTTAAACAGATCCCAAAATCTATTACTTTGGCCTCAACATCTCAAATTCTATAGGGAATAGGCACCTGCATTCAGGTTCTTGTCACTGAAACGCAAACGTACTCCGTTTGCCTCAAAGCAAGGATCGGTAAAACTGATTAAACAGGATCGACAGCCGGTAGAGCAGCCCTATCGCTCGACTAGATCAAGGCGTCAAACAGAAAGGAGGAAAAACAAACATGCCGGATTACTGTATGACGGGACTCAAATACCTTAAGAATTAGAATCTAGCACCAAGGAAAAGCGAATCTGACTACTAATCCTTAAACTGCACCTGCCGTTTACAAAGGATCACCTGCCATGGGGCATCTATTGTATGGAGGACATGACTAGGTGTGCATCGAGAACAGGTTTTTCACCTTCAGGGTCTCCAGCCGGAAATTACTCTTTTGTAACTCCCCCCTTAGGCTAGGGTCAGAGTGGGGCAGTCGGAACGCGCGTGCAGGCGCACTAAATCACGGCGGCAGTAGCAGCACATAACGGCCAATGACGGCCAATATACGCAGTACGTGCGTACAAAAGTGCGCCGACACCACGCAACCGGCAAATGAACGCATTTTTATCAGAACGTGAAACCGCTGCTACTGACGTACAAAGTGCGCTGCGGCCGCATAGCAGCGTGTGTGCGTGATTAGGAGATGTCAGACGATGCTAGTGTGCGGCCTACATAACGTTCAAACAGCCGGATTTCCCTAGACTTCTTTTTACCCCACCGTCATGAAATACGTCCAGAATTGCGCATCGTCTGACCACTTAAGCGTATTCCGTGAAAAAATGCGTGCGCACGCATCGACGTACATTTTGACGGTGGCTGCAGAAAATGCGCTCATCTGTCCCTAGCCTTAGGCGACCAACTTGAAGCACCAGCCCTGTTCATGACATACATGCCATGGCGTGACTCGGATACAAATGTATTTATAGGCAAATGTTTTCTATTCTGGATATAGAAGCAGCCAAAAGTCACCCTTTAAAAGTCTGTCCAATAAAGAACAGCACAAGCGACATCGCTAAATAGCAGGGCACACAAGACATTTCGTCGTTTTTTGCCCGGGTTTGTAGAACAATACTGGGACCAGGATATGGACTTCTAAGTATGCATCTTCATCAGATCATGCGTGTCCTAGAGTCAGCAAGAACAAGGTTTGTGAGGATCCTAAAGGGTGGTCTGCCCTACTTTGAGTCCCCACTCATGTCTCAAGTTTTTTGCTTGATTGGACTGCATTCCCCTGAAGAGGCCCAATAAGGCCAAAAAATATTTGGGGGCTATGGTTCCTCTCCTGCAGAGGAGGTTGCCCTGGCATTTCAGCTCTGGGCTGTAACAAATCCCTCCTGATATAGCAACGAGGATCCCTTAAAACAGTCCCTATCCATCCCTCCGATCCGTCGGTGGTCGGTAATCTGTCTAACTCTAGGGATTCAAACATACAGTATATATGTACCAGATTATACGAATTACATAGGACAGGGTTCACTGGGTTAACCAAGCCAAAACGTAGAGAAATGAGAGTAATCAGGACTAGCCAGGAACTGGTACACGAAGGGTGGCTGTCATACGAGCCGGGTCATACACAGTATAGCAGGGTGAATCGCAAGGAGTCAGTGAATCGCGGGGAACGAGTCACTAGCACTCAGGGAGGTAACTCCACGAGAGAGCAACGAACCGGTTTAGCTCTTCCGGATCTAAACCCGGCAACTTTGCGTCATAATGCTGCGCCCTGCCTCCTGATTAGCTGCGCGACCTCCTCCAACCGTTGCACCGCGTGGCACCTGGCCAGCCCTCATCACAGAAGGTGCCGCCGGGTGCTGGGCATTCCACAGGGCAGATCGGGACTCCCCCAGGATGGCAGGACGTGACATGGGCACCCTGTTTCGGTGATAGCTCGATGGTGCCATTACAGGGGAGGCTGAACCGCATGCAAATCAGTCTGCTAAAACTTTGAGCCCTGAGCAGGAACCCACCATAGGGCAGGTCATATGTTGCCCTTTCTCAGGACCCTCACAAAACCCTTCGATGTTGCGTGTACTACGTGCCCTAACATATTTTGCACACTAGGTCTTTGAGTCCAAAAGAATCTCCATTACCCCTCCATCACATGAAGAAGCTACTATCCGATACAAAAAGAACCCTGTAACAGAGCATTCCAGGGGGACAGGTGGACCAAACAACTTACCTAGTTGTAGGAGATACAGATCAGCTGCTCAGGAAAAAAATTATGTTATACTGTGTAAGCTACTGGAGAAGGGCCCCTTTTCCGATATTCCAGGTCTCAAACCTATTGGTTAATTTTAGGTTTCTTTTTCTCACCCATTGTACGGCGCTGCAAAATATTTTGCCACTTTATGAGTAAATGTTACTGTAAACCGTCGCAAACACATTTCCATTGAGTGAAAGAAGAATTGGACTGGGCATCCAACTTTCTTTTTAGATAGGTTTATTGGCCAACACAACTACCACAAAGGTTTCGGCAAAAGTCTATGCCCCCCCCCTTCCCCGAAAAGTTGCTATAGGGTGTGCGATAAAACTGTTCCAAAAGTTAGGCTGCGTGCCTGGTCCTGTTCTTTCACTTGGAGATCTTGAAGGTGGTCACCCTGGATCATGGTGGCACCATGCCTGGCCTTGCATAATGATAATGTTACTCTACACAGTGTGGAATTGCTCACAAACACAATTCCACTAGAAGATGGAAACAGAATCAATCTTGCAAAAAAGTAATGACGCTTCTAAGTTATCTAAGGATGCAGTCGTAAGAATTGCCAAACTTTTTTTCATCAAATGATGATTTGTTCTCTTTCCATAACAGAACTAGGCTGGCTGTAACAAGTCTAAGGTCTATAACCATTCACAGATTATTCTCACCCACTGCCACCCTACCAACTCAAACTACTTTAGTTTAAAGGTAATTTCTGGGACCAAAACACATGCACTTCTCCAGCAAGTGTCGTTGGGCAAGACACCTAACGGTACATACGTACCTACCACACAATATTGGCTGTGGAGCCCAGTGGCTGATCTCTGCCCTTTGAACATGGAGAGCCAAGTCAAATCCCATTCAGCACATCCCTCCAATACAACTATGGAGAAGCAACGCTCTTAAACACTTTACGAGACTTTACAAGAAGTGGGTTCAACTTAACCACCAGGTCGTTGATCTGCAATCAAGGAGAGACGACTCGATCCCACTTAGAAGACGCCACCAGCGAGTGTCCTTGAGCAAGACACCTAACGATATGGATGCGCCTACCTCAAAAAAATACTTGAACATCTCAAAGATTGTAAGTTCATTTGGGAACAAGGTCCCCCTGAATCAGGTCATCATCCATGTGAGGTATTCCAATGTATCAACACCTTGTATACTGATCTTATATAGCGCCACAAATTCTGCAGCGCTTTACAACAGTAACTAAAGGCAGAGTAAGAAATAACCAGTGTATGAGCAGGTAGATGGAAAAAATCCCCCCCCCCCCCGTTTACAGGGTTAAGTATTCCAGCTGCTTGCCAATTTATACTGTTCAGCCCAATTTAGGTTACTGAGGTTCTTCCTGTTGGTGTCATTTTTTTGGCAGAGACCAACACAGGAAGATTGCGACCGTGAGAACTGAAAAAAGTAAGGAAACATTTCTTTGGGATTTATTGTTTGTACTGGTAAGCATTCTAGCTGCCCAGTGCTGCCAGAGAGGAAAAACGCTTATGTTTAGTTAGACTCTTAGAGAGGAGTAAGCTTTTATTTGTGTTTTATTTTCTCCTTGGGACTTGTATTTACCAGCAGGGTACACTCTATCACAAACAACATTTCAAAAGATTGAAAAAAGTCTCTGCAGTGGCTAAATCACACATAATATTGATAATTCATAATTCATCTGCCGCTTACCCGACAATCCCTAGACATTAAACAAAACTTTCTGCAGAGGGTACATCCTGCTCAGACTGTACAACCTTACCCGAAAGGATACACAGTCTGCACATCAAACAGACAAGCGTTAAATATTAAAAAGTACTGGACCCAGGTCATAACCCTAAAGTTCCCTAATTACCACTTTCATCAAATGAGAAAATTACTATTTACCTGCACTCAATCCAAAAACAAGTACATTCCTCGAAACCGGTCTTCATTTGTACAATAACCATTTGTGGTGGACCATGCCAAATGCTTTTGCAAAATCGAAATGCTATTGATCAAGATGTTGATCTACATGTAATCTGTTCCTCACGACTTCAGAGAATTCAATAAAGTTGGGCTGACGTTATCGATCCTTCACAAAACCATGTTGGCCTCTGCGGAGGAGATTCTTGCTCTAAGTATTCCTGAATAATGTGAGTCCTTTACAAACTCTCTAACAATTTCCCCACCATAGATGTTGGGCTTACTTGCCAAGCTCAAAAATTAGATCTTTAAGATACAGAAAATCTGGAAATGTTGCCCTCTTCAGGCATCTGAACGCTCATCCTGCCGCTGCCACCATGTGTAAATGGTGCCTAATATGGACTAGGTTCACGTAATGACCTTGATAGCATAAAAATTATTTGTGAGTACGATTCTATTGATCCCCCCGCCCAGACAAAAATAAGAATCTGGTTGGAAACAGCTTTTACTGCCCCAACAGCAGAGCCGCTACCCTATTCATGATTTGCAACCTGGTGGTTCGGTTGAAACCGCTCTTGTAAAGTCGAGAGTTGCATTGTATTGTATTTTACAGTTGTATTGTAGGGCTGTGCTGAACAGGATTTGATTGCTTCCATGGTGCAAGAGCAGAGACGTTACCACTGGACTCCACAGCCGATATTGTAGTACGTAGGCAAGTATGTACCATTAGGCGTTTTGCCCAAGGACACTTATTGGAGAGGTGCTCTGGCCGAGATTCGAACCTGGGTCTCCATGGTTATAGAGCAGTGATGTTACCTCTACTCCATCCAGCCACTACACAGAGGAAGAGAAAGATCCATTTTTCAAGTGCAAGGCCAAATATGAAAAAAAATAGGCCAGAGATGTAAAACAAAGGCTAAGAAAATGCCAACACAGTTCAGAACAGAAAGCAATTAAATAAAATTATAAGTACAAACACGGTTATTCAGAGAGCGGTGAAAAGTAGGAGAATGACTGGAGAATGGAAAATTTTAGGTCAAAATAGCCGATTTGGAAAGTGAGATAAATGGGAGAATTTTTCTGGTTTGGCTAATTTGACCTAGAATTTTCCATTCTCCAGTCATTCTCCTGCTTTTCACCGCTCTCTGAATAACCCTGAAAGTCTGAGAAAGATTCAAACTCTAATAAGCCACCGATCTAATTATGCACTGTGTCACTCCACTGGGGTTAAAAAAAAAGCCTCGATGGCCAAATCAGTTAAAAGGTCTTCAGGTCTTGCTCCCATTTGGAAAAGGAACACAAAAAAGGTAAGACTAGCCAAGACAACTTGCATGAAATGTTTCAGGGCCTCATTCCACTTTAAGAAACATCTGATAAATATTGATAAAGAAATGTGGTATTTGGACAAAATCCTTCCAATCCAAAACTAGCTGAGCTCATAAACAATCATCGGCAGGTTCTCTTTTCTGACAGCGACCAATCAAAAGATGGATCTCAAATTGGTCATGAAGACCCCTTGATTAGATATCACGACGAGCTGTTACTCGCCTGTTTCCAGCACTACTATGTTTATCTGTGGGTGGCAACCGCGGCTCGGTCTCTGCTGCTCCTCTCTGCGAGTCCCTTCACTGGATCCCCATCCACCGCAGAATTTAATTCAAAATCATTACCCTGGCCTACAAAACCCTCACCAACTCCGCTCCCCACTACCTATCCTCACTAATCACCAAATACACCCCAGCCCGCTCCCTAAGATCAAACAGTGACCTGCGCCTAGCTTCTCCCCGCATCACCTCTTCCCATGATAGACTGCAGGATTTCTCACGTGAAGCTCCCATCCTCTGGAACGCTCTCCCTCGTACGGTCAGACTTTCCCCTAGTTTCCCTTCCTTCAAAACGCTCCCTTAAGACATTCCTATTTAGGGAAGCCTACCACCCGACTCACTGACACACCTTACTGCCCCAACTAGTCCATCACTCTCACCTTGGAATCCTCTCCTCCTGTTTCCACCCCAACCCTTCTAGATTGTGAGTTCCCACGGGAATAGGGCCCTCGTTTACTATTGTACCAGTTTGTTGTTCAATGTATTGTAACCCAGTCTATATTGTGCCCATTGTACGGTGCTGCGGAATATGCTGGCGCTATATAAATAAAGAATAATAATAATGATGGTCATCGCAAACCGGTGCACAATTGACCCTCAGTAGTGATGCCTGCTCTCATGCAGGTGCCAGAAGAGAGTAAAGTACTGCCCTGTAGGAAGATTCTTCCGCTTACAGAAAGCAACAAATAGGACTGGAACACCCAGTCACGGAGCTCGGTTAGGTATAAAAATATGAAAAGTATCTAAAATATTAACTTTATTAAAGATCACATGAAAAGGAAGAACATATAACACTTAAAAAAGAGGATACACAGTGTCGAGTGGAATTGCATAGGTTGCCCAATTTCATTGCTATGCACAGATTCGTCGACAATAATGGATCTCCCAAACATAAGTTGGTACTGAAAAGACCAGAAAATAGGAATTAGAAGGCATTTACAAGAAAGAGAAGGATATTGAGCTCCCTATTGCTCAATGAGGTCTAATCTTTCCCTGCACATCCCATATTCCATCCCTACGACATATGCATAGTCATCTCTAGTATAGCCAGTTGGAAAAATGTGGGATAGATGGAGAGCAGTGCAAGCAATAAAGAGCCGATAAATAAGTCCCTTAAATGAATGGATCCATATCCAAAAATAACATAGGCAAGGCTAATTCCACAAAATGTAGGTAGCACCTAAAAATCTTCCCATCACCACCTGAACGGCTGACACGCGTTTCGCCTCTACTTGTCGCAGCTTCGTCGAGAGCTTCATAGACAAGTCAACTTTTAAATTATACACATTAGCAAAGAAAAGGTTAACATAAATATAGGGACTACTTCCCTATCAAATAAGCCCAACGTGCGTTGGGCATAACATCTGCACTTTGACTATCCAAGTCTTATATGGTTTTACCATGACAGACCAAAAAAGGTATTGTGGCTTCTTTTGGATCAACAGCAGGTGATTTGTGAAAGGCTGAACTCGATGGACAAGTCTTTTTTCAGCTGTGTTACCATGTACTGTAGATGCTCGAGTATACCGCTACATTTTGGTGACAAAAATTTACCTTAAAATTGGAGGGGGCCGCGTTATATTCGAGACATCTGCATCGCGTGAAAAAAGAAAAACTTGCCTTGCTCTGGATCCCAGTCTCACTGAAGTGAATGCGGGCTCCCTGATGCTTGCAAACACTTCAGGGTCTCCCAGATTCGGGAGAGGTGGGATCCATCACGACCAGAGGGCACTCTAGGTTTAAGCCAATAGTTCACCTCACTCGTCTCCACCAGCCATCTAATCGTTAGTAAAGAAGACGGGTGGCCGGCGGCTTCATACTTAGTAACAACTGCAATCATTCTAGAGCAGAGCACCCTGGCCTGAGGGGGAGCCTGACTGTGTTAAAAGAACCCCAAAGGATTTTAATTGTTTACCTGTAAGGGAAAATTTTGTTCCTCGCGTTATATTCGAGTCTTGAGTATTCTCTCATTTCCATAATAAATCTCTATCCATCGTGTTATATTCGAGTCGTGCTATACTCGAGTATCTACGGTAATTCATGGCTAATAAAGACTCAAAATGGTACATTTGTGGCACTTGAAATTAAATGTCCCAAACGCAACTGTGTCACCCTTCATTGTTGGGAGTAAAGGAATGCACAGAATGTGTCCAACTTGCCAACACCCTGTGCAGTTTGTAAGACTGGGGCCAATTATACTTGTGTCCGAACAGATACAAAAACAGAGCTTGGCAGAAAGCCATAAACACGAGAGTCGAAAATGAAAATCTCGGCTGATGAGATAAATTGGGAGACCTGCATTTCAGAGTGAATATTTAATCACTTTAAAACTCTTAAGAAACAAGAGATCCCACTTTGGTTCAGAGATCGTATGTGCTTCCTATCAAAAAGGTCATTTGTCTAAGTATAATGCAGGTGAATGTTATACAACTGCATAAGGGATACAATTAAACTACTCTGTAAACTGAAGCTTAGCATACAGAAAAGGTCAGGGTATGGGTTCACATAAGAAGTGAGTAACGCCGTTGCCATTACTCACCTTCGCATTTCCCACGCTAGCAGCAGGTTTTAGGTATAGTCATGTCATTTGTGAAACATGATGTGACACAATACAAGAGCATTTTTATTCCCCCGATTTAGGTTAAAATTGCATATTTTCTTAGAAAAGTTAAGTAACAGGTTTATAGGCTCTCCATGTCGAGGAAGGAAAAAAAAATATATGTTACAGGTAAAGCCCGAAGTGCGGTTAATCCTAGGATTACCCGGGTATTCCTAACATTACCCAAAACCGCTGGGTAAAGCTGCAAAAAAAAAAAAAAAAATGAAAAGTTTGGACTTTACCCGGGTAATTTTAGGACTAACCAACCCTTGGGTAACCGTCTGGAAGAGCTGAAAAATTCACACTTTACCCGGATAATGTGCAAGCCTGTAGCTTCACCCGGGTAATCTGAGGACTATCCACAGCTTCACCTGGGTAATCTGGAGGACTATCCACAGCGTCAGTGCGTCACCTGGGTAATCTGAGGACTATCCACAGCTTCACCTGGCTAATCTGCAGAGCATCCAACCCCGCTTGGGTAAAAGAGAATTTTTCTATTATCTATGGATATTATCAATGAAAATGACAAAAGACAAACATTAAAATGTATTGCGGATATAATGAATATACAGAGTAACAGGATATGTTTCTTATATGAATGTGAAAGCGTTACATGATCTTTATTATGTGTTATATGTGCTTATATATCATTTCTAAAACATAATAACCATCATGTTACTCTTTATATAATATCTTTATCTTCATAAATTAATTTTCAGACAATTAATGCACAGAGTAACATGACGGTTATTTAGTGCGGTATGTGTGGATACAATGTCATTAAAAATAACAACAAAAAAAACAACAATTTTGTTATCAGTCAGATAACAGTTTGCAGCTTTACCCGGGTAATCCGCAGAAAATCAGTCAACTGTAACCTGCTGAAAACCCAAGAAAAGCGGAGAAACCATAGGCGTTTGGATATTTTGCAGATTACCCGAATAAAGTCTGATGTTTCGTTGCACGTCACACTTTATCCAGCAACACTAGGGTAATGTGAGAATTACCCGGTTAAAACAGTGCAGAAAACCGGATTACCCAGAGGCCTCTGGATATTTTGCAGACTACCCGGGTAAAGTCCGAAATTTCATTTCACTTTGGACTTTTGCTAGGATTAACCGCACTTCGGGCTTTAACCGTAACTATATATATATATAAAATCTCCACAAAGGTTCAGATGATAAAATATGAAGAAAAAAAATAAAATACATTTACAGGCTATAAGTGACTAAAATGTGAATGAGAATTTACACTTAGACATTTTTTGTTATGGCATTCTGTCGTAACGTTACATATACTAATGATATATGAATGTATTGAGTACTCTGAAAAAAGGATATATAAATTGTCTGGGTACTACAATAAAACATGACAACAAGCAAAAAAAAAAATTGTCAAGTGGAGCTTCGCACACATGTGAAATGGCTCAGAAGCGAAAGGGTTAAACTTGTTATATTTTGGCATTGACACTAACAGCAGTAACTTTGAGCTGGGGTTACCTGGACCTGGGGTTGCTTTTTGGGAGGAGTGGGACTGCAGGTAATGGAGGAGCAGAAAATGGTGGGTTCGGACAAACAAATATTGAAATTTAAGACATCTTGCCAGAAAAGTGACATTTTCTGCATAGAATCAATCACTGCGCCATGAGGGAACCTGTGAAATATATACATTCATTCTGGAATGCAGGTGACACTTCCAACACATTGGCAATTAAAAGTGGAGAGTGGTCAATGTATGGGCTACATGTCTGGAAGTCCTTGACTACCTTGCCAGATATCATTGGAAAGATAATGGTCATTTAAAGTATCAGATGGTTATCTTTCTGAAAATGTGCTTTTGGTGGGCCCTAGAGCGAACACAAATGAGGTTAAAGACTCAGCAGTGCAGTGTTCATTTTATAGATGACTTCAAGACATCTGCCCACCCCTTGTCCTCAGTGTGGGAAATGAAGAAGCAGGTTAGGAAAGCAGTATGGTTTAAACAGTGTGTTTCATTAAGAATCACAGTAACAAATTGATTTCATGCGAGACAAAATGGATCGATTCGCTATAACAAATTTGTTATGATGTTTCACACAGCTGGAAAGATTTATGGTAGTCTAAGCCAATCACTGCATTCCTAATCCAACTAACCCTAATTTCTAAAGATAGTTTGTAACCGTAATCTATCCCTAATCTAACACTAATTAGAGCAGCATTTGATTTCTTTAGCGTCCGAATCGATTCAAAATTATGAACCAATCAATAGTGCAACGAATTTCGTTTGACTACATTTTTTTTTTCAGACGAAGCTAAACAATTTTTTTTAGCCATGCACACCTCTAGTATTTTTCACATTCAAGATTGGAAGCAAGGTTTTATCATTTAATTTATTAAGGCACTATGTTTGGAACCATAAGGTTGGGTTCACACCTGAGCGTAGCGTTTTTGTGGAGCGTACGCGCGTTTTTGTCAGGGTTTTTTTCGTGCGGACGAATACGGGCAAACGCCCATCTCAGCGCGTTCATGGCTATGTCTACGGCCGCAAACGCTCTGTAAAACGCCCCAAAGAAGCTCCTGTACTTCTTTGGGCGTAAGGTGTTTTACAGCGCGTTCCTACGCGCTGTAAAACGCCCAGGTGTGATCCAGGCCTAAATCAGACCAAGGCTTGTCTATCAGAAGATAAAGCCCCTCACCCACTGTACCATTTTCATTTTCTGTGTTAGCAGGATTAGTGAAACCATCACATCATATAAACTTTACCCCAAACTAGGTGCCCTGTACAGAAACAAATCCTGCCTGAGCCCCGCGGTAAGAAAGCAGATTGTACAACAAATGCTTATGCCAGCCATTGAAAAAGGAGATTTAGTGTATGCAGCCGCCCCGCAAACGCACCTCCAGAAACTTACTACATTGTATTACATTCTGTCACTTTGTGCTACAATTAGGGATGAGCTGTTCGGGTTCGGACGGTTCGGAGTTCGGCCCGAACTTTGGCAGTTCGAAAGTTTGCGAACTTCGAACTTATTGGGTGTGTTCGGTTCGAGTTCGAAAAAAAAAGGAAATTTTGAAAAAGTATGCTTAAAAAAAAATCAAAAAAAAAATCTAGAAATAAAGAGACGCTTTACTGCAGAATATTATAAGCAAAGGTTTATTAGATATTGAATTAAAAACTAATGTATACGTGGAAAGATTCTCAACTCTAAATGACCTCTGTTCACAAAAGGGCATAACACCAGGTGTTTTTAGTCTGGTAATCAATGTGATACATTGTACACTATACTGAGGTACTGAGGGGGTGGGGTGGTGTCTGCTTCTGATTGAGATTTGAGAATTCATTTCCCTCCTAAAACTTCCTTATATGCTGCATTTAACTGGTGTTTGAAAAAAATTCAAAATAACATCTAAAGCAATGTTATTTTTCACCTCGGGATTAAACATTCACAGGGTTATTCAGAGAGCGGTGAAAAGCAGGAGAATAACTGGAGAAGTGAAAATTCTAGGTCAAAATAGCCAAACCAGAAAAATTCTCCCATTTATCTCACTTTCCAAATCGGCTATTTGGTCTAGAATTTTCCTTTCTCCAGTCATTCTCCTGCTTTTCACCGCCAAAAAAAATCAGTAAATTTTTTCTGCGTGTCCGAAAATGTCTCCTCTTTTCATACAGACTGCCGCCCCAAGCAGTTGTTTATGGATAGATTAAAGGGAAAGCATTTACCGTAATTTGAAATGTCATTTTTTGGTTTTTACATATTTCTATACATCCTACAAATCCGCCACTTCACGGGCAGGTTATGGGGACCTCCTAGGCACGATATTTGAAGGAATTTTTCATTTTTATTTTTAACCCTTATTTCATGGAAAACTCACTGTCCCTTTAAAAACGTTTTTTTTTTTTACTTTTTGTCCTTGTTTCCTGTCCCCCAGGGCACTACCCGGACCCCCATACACCTTTTATGGCAAATATCTAGCGTATATGCCCTCTTGGAGGGCACTCTAAAAAACCGAATTTTCAGCCCCATTGACTTGTATTGAGTTCGAGTTCGGATCCGAACATTTGGAAAGTTCGGGTTCGGCCCCGAACCGAACTCGGGGAGTGTTCGGCTCATCCCTAGCTACAATGTAACTACACGACCCACCATTGTAATATGTTAAAAGAGCTAAACCGGCCATCGCTGGAATCCATACGCACTCTTCACCTTTCCAACTTTAAGAGCTTTTCTGGGAAGCTACCACCCTACCTGAATAGGCTGCTTCCCCCAGCAGTTCCCTCATCCTATAACCTCGATCCAGGACCTGCACCTTACTCGCAATACCACAATACAAAAAGAAAGTGGCTCGATCCTCATTTTCCTACAGAGCACCACAATTATGGAATAACCTTCCAGACGCCATCAAATCTTGACCCAGTCTAAAGTCACTCAAGAGCTCCCTATTCACATACCTCAATACGGAATGCACCTGTAAACATGTAAGGCTAGGGTCAGACTAACGCATTTTTCACGTTGTCCGTGAAAATGTGCGTTCGAAGAATGGACGTATTTTTTCACGGAATACGCAATAGCGGTCATACGATGCGCAGTTTCATCCGTGATTTTGTACGGATCATCAATAAAACACTTCTTGCATCTGGACGTTATGTTGGCCGGACATTAGCAGTGTCTGACGTCTCCAATTCACTCACACACGCCGCTAGCGGACGCAGCGCACTCTGTACGTCAGTACTAGCGGTTTAACGTTCTCGAAAAAATGCGTTCATTTTCCACTTGCGTTGCGCGGCCGGACTTTTGTGCGACCGTACTTCGTATATTGGCTGTCATTGCCCGGCATTTGCTGCTGCTACGGCCGTGATTAAGTGCGCCAGAACGCGCGTTCGCACTGCCTCAGTCTGACCCTAGCCTAACAGTGACTATATACAGAATGCACCTGTAAACATGTAACATAGTGACTATATACAGAATGCACCTGTAAACATGTAACATAGTGACTATATACAGAATGCACCTGTAAACATGTAACAGTGACTATATACAGAATGCGCCTGTAAACATGTAACAGTGACTATATACAGAATGCACCTGTAAACATGTAACACAGTGACTATATACAGAATGCACCTGTAAACATGTAACAGTGAATATATTTCCTACGTTAATCTGTATATTGATGTTGCATTTTTAATATCTTGCATTTTATTACTTTGTATTTCTGTACCTACTGTAACAATTCAATGTTCTTGAGCCCAGGACATACTTGAAAACGAGAGAAATCTCAATGTATCCATCCTGGAAAAATACTTTATAAATAATTCAATATTACAAAAGTACTGACGTCACGGCACGTCAATTGCAGGGGGGGCGAGCATTCTCCACACACCATAGGGAAAATTACAAAGGACACTGCACACTTCATCTGCTCTGCAACAGATAATTAAGTCCTCAGGAGCAGCTGAACTAAATAAAGATACAGACTAACAACAACAAACTATGTCTGTAAAATGCAAACGACAAACTTAGAAAACAAAACCAAATGAATGCCTCAGCAGCAGTTAAGGTGCCATTGTAATGGTTTCTGAATCCACTCAGGCAAAATTAATAAAAAAAGCTTAAACTGCTATAATGCTTATTTTATGCCCAAAAATCAGTTAATCTCATTTTTTTGCAGCCTTTCAAATGCTGTAGACTTTGCTTCCTACCCATTATCCGCCTTGTTCACTAGTGGGGCGAGGCATACTCTGCACAGCAGTGAGAGGATCGATCTCGAGTTACAGAGTGAAGTGACAGCTGTAAAACGCAAGATTCAAACAATTCCCTATTTCCAGCAGGAAAAAATAAAGATGTAATTGCGTTCCATAGATTTAAAAGGAATAATGTTGCCGTTGGTGGCAAATATAAAATATTTAAATGGTTAAAAGGGATCCGTTTTGGAAATAAGCCCCTTCCAATGGCTTTCAATGTACTTGCATTGAGAGGGATTGGATTGGCTGCCTACTGGTGGTCCCGTAACATGCTGTGGCTCAGAAGAAGGCGGCAGCATGTCCTGCCCGGAGGAGCCCAGCACTGGATTCAAGCTAGTGTTAAAAGATTAATAATAAAGGCTTTAAAAACAGGAGGGGTTTAATTTTTAACCCTTCTGTTTCCACTTCCCCTTTTAGCTCTATAGCAGGGGTCAGTAAACTTTGTCCTCCAGCTGTTATGGAACTACATCCCCCATGATGCAAAAAAAAAAAAAATCAATAAAAATCAATAAATAATAATAAAAAAATAGATTGGTTTGGCTGAGCATAGAGTGTGTGGTTCCATAATATCTGGAGGGCCAAGGTTGCCGACGGCTGGACTATTGTATCCCTTTAAAGATACAAAACAAAGCTGAGTCAGAATATAAGCTTGGATCACATTAATCCGCGTAGGGAATGGTTAAGCCACCTGACGGACTGACATGGTTATTCTTGAACCGGCTATGATTAAGCATTCAGGTTGTGGAAAGTTTAACTCTGGTGAATGAAGAATCTCCCTTCACTCGCGGATATAAATAAAATTACACAAAAAAAAACACAACAGGTTAATTTGTTCAATAATATATCTAGGGCCCTATTACAATCTTCGCGTTAAAACGCTCGCGCAACGTGTGTATTTGTGCGCCAAGCGTTAAACGTTAACGCGCGGAAACCAACGCTGGAATTACAATCCTCGCGCATTTTTCATCCGTCGAGCAATAACGCGCGTTAAACGGACGCGCACAAATGCGTGCGCAGCAACGTTGCGCGCACAAATCCGTGTGCGGACTGTTTTTTTCACGCGATTGAGCCAATCAGAATTAAGAACCACAATTGTCTCACGTTAAGTTTTTGTGCCTGTCAAAGTCAATCTGAGTATATATGCTGCAGCAATAATAAATGCACACACAACTTCTCCATTTTATTGGTTTGGGTATGTGTAGAATGTGTAACTATACTTTGCTGCGTATTTTTTTGGGCTGGTGTATTTGGGTTCGGTCAGGTTGATAGAATTTGTCGTTAACACCAGCTTTTAGGAGTTGCTAAAATTATGCGCGCAAAGGCTGTGCGTTACAAACTGCGCATAGATTGGAATACCATCCGTGTACCAGCGCACAAACGCATTTGCACTCACAATGTTAAGTATAGGACGCGCGCAGTAAAGTAAGCTCCTGCAGGATTCGCGCAGGTTCACCCGCGATAGATGAATATGCGTGTTTGTTGCGCTGACATTGTAATACGACGTTCAGCGCAAAGGGTTTTACCCCTCGCATTGATGTTTTTTTGCGCCGGCGCAAACGTTTGCGCAAAGATTGTAATAAGGCCCAAGTATACACACTGTGTGCACAATTATTAGGTGAGAATTTTGACCAAATCATCATCATTTTTATGGATAATGTCCAACTTCAAACTTGAATGCTTAATTGGATTTAAGCAGATCAGGTGAGGTGTATTTGTGTCATGAGGGAGGTTGTAGCCTCAGGAGATCAACACCCTAGATCAAGGTGTGCATAATTATTAGGCAGCTTCTTTTCCTCAGGCAAAAATGGGTCAAAAAAAAAAAAAAAAAAAGACTTTACGGACTCTGAAAAGTCACAGATTGTAAAAGGTCTTTCAGAGGGATGCAGCACTCTGGGGCGTCATCACAAAACCAAACGTTTTGTTACAAATAGTCAACAAAGGTTACAAACGTGATGCAAAAAAAAAAAAAACACAAATTAACTTCCAAAGATTTTAGAAGAATCAAACGTGAAGCTCCCAGGAACCCATTATCCTCCAGCGCCGTCATATTCCAGAAGTGCAACCCAGTGGCGTCACTAGGGTTGGTGTCACCCGGTGCGGTAACTAATGGTGTCACCCCCCCCCCCGAGTTTTATGGAGGTTTTTTTAACTACTTTTACTCATAAATTAGTACTCCCATATAACACTGAATGCTCAGAATACACGGCGCACATTACTGTGAGGTTTATTGCTAGAGCTCTGTGATATGCTCAAACACAATTTTGGCAAACTGACAGCAAGTACGGTGCCTGTTCGAAGGCAGTGAAAGTCCTCATAGAGAAGTAATGGTTAATCTGTTCAGAGACACCGAACAGCAAAGAAGTGTCCTGATGTCCGGTGTTTTCATTTGGCAGGTTTATTCAGGGCGAACGAACACCATAGGTTTCAATGTTAAAAATATTCCTGTTTTTATCCAATATCTAATAAACCGTTTATTCCTTTAATCCATAGTAAAAAAAATCTCTTTATTTATTGATTTTATTTGTATCCATTGTAACCATTTTTTTTTTCTAATAGCAATTTCTTTTTTTTCTGTAACAGACCTTTTTATTATCATTCATCAGAACTTACAGATGAAACTCTAAAAATTTGAATATGGTGCAAAAGTTGATTTATTTCGGTAATGCAACTTAAAAGGTGAAAGTAATATATGAGACTCAGTTCAAGCTGTGATTTGTCATAATTGTGAGGATTATGGTTACAGCTCATGAAAACCCCAAATCCACAATCTCAGAAAATGAGAATATTCCATGCAATTAACCCTTTCGCTGCTGAGGCTTTTCCCGCCCCTGTGCTGAGGTCATTTTTACCGGTTTTGCTCATCATGTTTAAACGTGTTTTGAAGGCTTATTTTAGTATATGACCCAGACATATTATATATCGTTCTTTCCGTCAGACTCGGCAGATTCATAATATGTCATTATTATATGTATACGTTATGTCATGTCTGTATATTATAACAAAAAATGCAATAAAATATGTATTTTCAATAATTTACAACGTGTAAAGTGTTTTTTTTCACATTTTAACATGCGAGCAATTGCGGTTATATTTTGTATGGGGTGCGCTTGTTAAAAAAATTAGAGATGGGGTCTCGTTACATTTTTTTTGGGGAAAATTACACGATTTTTAACAAACGCACCGCATACAAAAACCTTAGTGCAGCATCATTGTTCACATTATAATTGAAATGGGAACAATATTGCTGCATTAACAAACCAAAAAAAAGAAAAAAAAAAGTGTTTATTTTTTTTTTATAATTTTTATTTTTAATTTTTTTTTTATTTCTATTTTTCATTTTTTTTTTGACAAAACTTTTTCACAGTAGTGTTTGGTATCGTTGGAACGGCATGCTCTGGCCGATCCAACCATACCAAACTTTAACCCCTAGCTGCCACGGATCGGGAGATAGGGAGTTCATTGGAACTCCCTATCTCCACCGTTGGTGGCAGTTAGGGGTTAAGTCCAGGACTGGCGTCATCGTGCTACGCACGATGACGCCAGTCCTCAGGGGGAGTTCCCGGAGGCTTGGCCGACATCCAAGATGTCGGCCAGCTCCGGGAAAGGATCGCGAACCGGCGCTTTTCAGTGCCGATTCGCGATCCAGCTCCCCAGGGGTTAATGCCAGGCACCATTTGGAAGGGCAGGCTGTGCCCTTCCAAATGATGCCTGGGTTAACCCCCGCAGAGCCGCCGATCGGGAGGGAGAGAGGTCCGAAGGACCTCCCCCCCTCCCTTTCAGGCGCCTCCTCCGCACATGCGGGGGGGGGGGGCGCCTGAATTAGGTGTCATCGCGCTGCCGCGATGACACCTAATACCAGCGGCTGCGGTTCTGGATGCGCGGCTGACATCGAGGATGTCAGCCCGCACCGGGGGGGCCAGCGATCGGCCGGAACCCGGCCGAACGCTGACCCCAATGGGAGGACGCGCTCAGCGCGTCCTCAGCACAGCAGCAGGAATGCGGAGGACGCGCTCAGCGCGTCCTCCGCATTGAAGTGGTTAATAAAACAAGGATTGTACATAGAACAATATGGGACCTCTGAAAAGTATAAGCTGCATATGTACTCAGTACTTGGTTTGGGCCCCTTTTGTAGCAATTACTGCCTCAATGCGGCAATGTGGCATGGAAGCTATCAGCCTGTGGCACTGCTGAGGTGTCATGGAAGACCAGGATGCTTCAATAGCGGCCTTCAGCTCTTCTGCATTGTTCGGTCTCATGTCTCTCAGCTTTCTCTTGGCAATGCCCCATAGATTCTCCAAGGGGTTCAGGTCAGGCGAGTTTGCTGGCCAATCGAGCACAGTAATCCCAGGTCACTGAACCAGGTTTTGGTGCTTTTGGCAGTGTGGGCAGGTGCCAGGTCCTGCTGGAAAATGAAGTCAGCATCCCCATAAAGCTGGTCTGCGAAAGGAAGCATGAAGTGGTCCAAAATCTCCTGCAAGACGGCTGCATTGACCCTGGACTTAAATGAAGCACAGTGGACCAACACCAGCAGATGACATGGCTCCCCAAATCACCACAGACTAGAAACTTCACACTGGACTTCAAGCATCTTGCAGTGTGTGCCTCTCCATTCTTCCTCCATACTCTGGGTCCTTGGTTTCCAAATGAGATGCAAAAGTTGCTCTCATCAAAAAAGAGGACTTTGGAGCCACTGAGCAACAGACCAGGTCTGTTTTTCTTTAGCCCAGGTAAGACGCTTCTGATGTTTGTTGTTCAGGAGCAGATTGACAAGAGGAATACGACATTTGAAGCCCATGTCCAGGATCCGTCTGTGTGTGGTGGCTCTCGATGCACGGACTCCAGCTTCAGTCCACTCCTTGTGAAAGTCCAACACTTTTGAATGGCCTTTTCCTGACAATCCTCTCCAGGCTGCGGTCATCCCTGCTGCTTGTGCACCTTTTTCTTCCACATAACTTTCTATTAATGTGCTTTGATACAGCACTTTGGGAACATCCAACCTCATTTGCAATTACTTTTTGAGGCTTTCCCTCCTTATGGAGGGGGTCAATGATGGTTTTCTGCACAACTGTCAGGTCAGCAGTCTTTCCTATGATTGTGATTCCTACTGAACCAGACTGAGAGACCATTTAAAGGCTCAGGAACCCTTTGCAGGTTTTATGGCTTAATTAGCTGATTAGAGTGGGACACTTTGAGCCTAGAATATATTGCACCTTTTCACAATATTCTAATTTTCGGAGATTGTGGATTTGGGGTTTTCATGAGCTGTAAGCCATAATCATCGTAATTATGACAAATCACGGCTTGAACTATCTTGCTTTGCATGTAATGAGTCTCTCTCATGTATTAGTTTCACTTTATAAGTTGCATTACTGAAATAAATGAACTTTTGCACGATATTCTAATTTTTCGAGTTTCACCTGTATATGTTAATTCCAGATATTTTCATTCAGTAGTTCTTTTTAAAACAGCAGGCAACAGGTTTGCAGCAGCATTCGGTGGCTTATTACCTGCACTTCAGGGACCCTGTGGTGAATTCACTGGGGAAATTTGATTCCCCAAAGTGCGGGGAACAACAGAACACTGAAATGTCTGCGTCATTTCGGTGCTCTGTGAATATACTCTTTGTGGTGTTTTTTTTTGCACCCCATGGAAAGTGCCAGCCTAGGCCTTGCTTACCCAGGACATACTTGAAAATGAGATAATTCTCAATGTATCCTTCCTGGCAAAATAATTTTGTGTTAATTTTTTTTAGGGTGTCACCCTAGGGGAGGTGTCACCTGGTGCGGGCCGCACCCCCGTAACGGTGCCCCTGGTGCAACCTACCCGGAGTGGCCAGAAGTACAAGGTGTTCAGTGCTCAGAGACATGACCAAGATAGGGAAGGCTGAAACCCGACCACCACTGAACAAGACACACATGAGTGGAAATGTCAAGAATGGGCCAAGAAGTATCTGAAGACAGATTTGTCAAAGGTTTTACGGACTGATGAGATGAGAGTGACTCTTGACAGACCAGATGGATGGACTTGTGTCTGGATCGGTAACAGGCACAGCGCTCCTCTGACTCCAGCAAGGTGGAGGTGGGGTACTAGTATGGGCTGGTATTATTAAAGATGAGCTAGTGGGACCTTTTCAGGTTGAAGATGGACAAAAAAAAAAAACTCCAATACCACAGCCAGTTTGTAGCAGACACTTTCTTCAAGCAGTGGTACAGGAAATAGTCTGCATCTTCCATGAAGACCATGATATTTACGCAGGACAATGCTCCATCACAAGCATGGAAGAACTCCCCTGCGTGGCCAGTCAGTAACGGCCTTAAAATCATAATGACATGGCCCCCTTCCTCATGGGACTTAACCCTATGAGAACTTGTGGGCCCTTCTTAAACGGGAGATTTATGGTGAGAGAAAACAGTACAACTCTCTGAACAGTGTCTGGAGGCTGCGGCGGCGGCTGCGGCATATAAAGTTGACAGCGACAGATGAAGAAACTGACAGACTCCATGGATGGGCGGCTGATCACTGTTATTGAAAGGAAGGCCGGCTGTATGGGGGGGGGCACTGAATTTGTTTTGAATATGTCAGAAATGTTTATTTGTAAATGGAGTTGTTTGTTTATTATTCTCACTTCCGATGAAAATAAACCAGCGAGACGGGAACGTTTCCTTTAGCTGCATAAATATTCTGCACACATAGATATTCTCCTAAAAAAACAAAACCTCACCTTTTACTTTCTGAATATTCAGCTTTGATGTTTATTAACATTTTGGATTGAGCGAGAGCTCTGAAATTGCTCAATAATGAAATTAATGCTCAAAAATACAACTTGCCTAATAACTGTGCACACTGTGTAGAAAATAAAACGGGTATGTCAAGAGCAGGGAATGGAAATAGCGCAGTATGACAACAAAGTTGCACTCTCCTGATCTTGATACCATGCTCAGAGCACCACAGGGGCGGGAATAGGCACCAAATTGCCACCTAACAGTTAGGCTGGGTTCACACCTGCGCGTTTTTTCGATGCGCGCAATACCCGTGTTTTTGACGCGCATATCGTGCAAACGTAAAAAAAAACCGCGAGAACGCGCATTGCAGCGCGTTCACGGCCATAGACTGCAGCATGAACACGCTCCAATACGCCCCAAAGAAGCTCCCGTACTTCTTTGGGCATAGGACGTTTTACAGCGCGTTCCTGCGCGCTATAAAACGCCCAGGTGTGAACGGGCCCCATTGGAAATCATGGGATTTCCGTGCTTGGGCGTTTTACAGTGCGCAGGAAAGTGCTGTAAAACGCCCAGGTGTGAACGGGGCCTAAATTTTGCCATAGGGGCAATTTCAGGTCAATTTGTTCATTAGCAAGACTGTCAGTTAGCCAAATACAGGTGAAATGACAGTGAAGCATGGTGCGTCTCGCCACAATTGGGTGGCACCGAAATAGTCCCATTGAGAACTGTCGATTCGTCTACTCACAGATTGCACTGAAATTTAGGTGACATTACCGGATTTTCAGTGCGACAATTCAAGATCTTTAAAAACAGATAAATATTTTCTGTTTTAATGTATATTATTAAAAACTAAAAATTGCAAAAACCCATTTTTTTTTTAGGATTTAAAAAAGATATTTTTGATTTTGTAACAGACCTTTATATTATTTAGACACGTTTTTACTACATTTTATTGGTTTAAGCTCCTATTACTAGAATAGAAGACTCCTCCCCCCCAAACTTTGGTGGAATTCGCCTAGGCAATTTTTGGCGCTTTTCGCTGACGTCCGATTAACTTCCTTGGCGGCTCCATTTTCCGCAAAATACGGTGACCAGTGAATGCATCGTATTTTCCGCAAAAACAGAATCTCTGATCTGAAATTGCAATCAATTTCGGTGCTTCGTGGAAGACTAAAGGGGTCTATTCACAAAGAGTAGGTTAAGGCCGGGGTCAGATGAGCGTCTTTGGAGAGCTGAAGGAACGTCCGTGAGAGTGGACGCTCCTTCCACTTGACGCCCATCTGGCTGCCTTGCTGAACGCAGTTAGTGCGCTCAGCACTGCAAGGCTCGATCCTTGGGGAGGCTTTGTGCACGGACACTTGAAGCGCGCACGCACTACACCGTGTGTCCGGCCACGTCGCAGCGTCCCAACGTCAGTACGGGCTCACCTAGTGCGCTCGTCCGACACTGGCCTTAATAAAACCAATAGCAACATTTCAGCTCTACAAGAACCTTTTTCAAGGTTTGTAGAACTGAAAGGTTGCCTTTATTTTCCAATAAACCTGTTTTTTTTTTTTTAATTGCCGAATGCCCAGTCCTTTATTCCTGAACAGTCTAAACGTGCAGACACACCAGGCTGGCATGTCAAGTCGAGGCAGGATGGTGTCACGCACCCGCTGCATCACTGGTGCTACAACAGTACACAAAGATGCACATCTCATTAAAACGCATGGACAAAATGAGAAGTTATTTGGTGTGAGGATAAAAAACGAGAGCCTTCAAACCATGCCTGGATAAAGACGGGGTTAGCAGCGCACAAACAGGATTTGGAAATGATGATCAGTGCTAGGATTGTGTGTCATTTACACATGTATGAAGGCACGTGGACCTGTATTGGTGCACAAAAACCAGACGCAGGGGAGATAAGCGCTCAGGGGAAAATGTGATCCAACAAGTAAAACAGCATTCTGATTGGGGGGAAAAAAAGGGAACACTTGACAGAAAAATAATAAGTTACCCTGCGAGAAAGGGGATAACAAGGAATAACGACTGGAACAATCATCTATTCTATTGTTCTTCCGGACAATGGAAGAGCCTGGAGAGCATTTGTAGCCTAGAGCAGGTACAAACAACAGGTTAGAGCAGTCTGGTTTTCCACTACAAGACCCATGAAGCTTTGCAAACCTATGCGTTAAGTTGTATTTCGGTAAATAATTGTAACCGATTTGTCGCCTCCTCCTGCCGCCCGACAGCTAGCTGTAGTTTAACTAGTATTCCCAGAGCAAAGGGAGACACTGTGCAAACAACGTGCTTCTCAAAACTGGTTCTACAAGCCCCTCCGTTACCGTCACAGCTACTACAAGATCATTAAAGCAAACTGATTATATGTTACAATGTTTCATGAAAGGTAAACTTCAGGAGGTAATGCGCGAGAGTACACTTTCCTTGTTTATGTACTAGGTGTACATAAACTCTAACTCTAGCTCTAACCTGCACAGGTGTCCATCCTCCAATTCAGCTGGCACAGGTGCCCACCTGCCCTGGTCGAACCTATTTGGGTGTCCCGCTCCCACCTTCCCCCAGTCGAACCTGTACGGATGTCCCGCTCCCACCTTCCCCCAGTCGAACCTGTACGGATGTCCCGCTCCCACCTTCCCCCAGTCGAACCTGTACGGATGTCCCGCTCCCACCTTCCCCCAGTCGAACCTGTACGGATGTCCCGCTCCCACCTTCCCCCAGTCGAACCTGTACGGGTGTCCCGCTCCCACCTTCCCCCAGTCGAACCTGTACGGATGTCCCGCTCCCACCTTCCCCCAGTTGAACCTGTACGGATGTCCCGCTCCCACCTTCCCCCAGTCGAACCTGTACGGGTGTCCCGCTCCAATTTCCCCCAGTCGAACCTGTACGGGTGTCCCGCTCCCACCTTCCCCCAGTCGAACCTGTACGGGTGTCCCGCTCCCACCTTCCCCCAGTCAAACCTGTACGGGTGTCCCGCTCCCACCTTCCCCCAGTCGAACCTGTAGGGGTGTCCCGCTCCCACCTTCCCCAAATCGAACCTGTACGGATGTCCCGCTCCCACCTTCCCCCAGTTGAACCTGTACGGGTGTCCCGCTCCCACCTCCCCCAGTCGAACCTGTAGGGGCACGTCCCGTTCCCACCTTGTCGTACCTGCATAGGTGTCCTGCTCCCACCTTACCCCGGTCGAACCTGCACAGCCGTCCCGCTTCCACCCAAGTCGAACCTGCATGGCCGGCCCGCTCCCACCCACCCCAAAGACGAACCTGCACAGCCGTCCTGCTCCCACCTTACCCAGTTCAAAACTGCACGTCCGTCCCGCTCCCACCTTACCTAGTTCGAACCTGCACGGGCCGTCCGTCCTGCTCCCACCCCCCCAAGTCGAACCAGCATGGTCGTCCCGCTCCCACCTCCCTCCAGTCGAACCTGCACAACTGTCCCGCTCCCACCTCCCTCCAGTCGAACCTACACAGGTGTGCCACTCCCCAAATCTGTAGAGAACCATCTGAGGAAGCAGGTTACTACCAAGCATGATATCACCTGTGTCACATAACAAATGGAAGAAACCTTCAGTCACCCTCTTTAAATACACCCCATGGTCACAGAGCCCACCGAAAGGAAAATCCCCAAAAATGTTGACACCTTGTGCACCTGCCTGCTTTATCAATAAAGTTCTGCTCTACAAACAATGATTTTTTCCCCTCAGGTGGGGCCAGGGATCCATCATATCTGTTTGTAAAGGGGGGGGGGGCTAGAGCTGACCAGTGAGGGGGGGGGGGGAAATCACAGGCCTGGTGTCTGAGGGATGGAGGTCTAATAAACAAAGCACATGTGAGGGATCCCTAAAGAGGAGAGCCGGGTGTACACAACGCCTGGGAATGAGCCCTCAGCAAGGTCCCTGGCTTGGATGCACAAACAGAGATCACGTGATGCCTGCAGGTGCATGGCAGGTACTAATACACCTATCCATTCACCCCCCCCTTTTAAGCAGAAATGGACTATTCCCCCATTGTTTTCATGCATGCTTGGGGAGATCACGTGATGTCTGCAGGTGCATGGCAGGTACCAATACACCTATCCATTCACCCCCCCCCCCCCCACGATAAGCAGAAATGGACTGTTCCTTGTTTTAATGCATGTTTGGGGCGATCACGTGCTCCCAAGCTGGCATTAGCAGATCACCCGAGTTACCCGCGCACACACCTGCATCTACATGATTTAAAGGTGTGGGCTCCTGGTGGGCCCCTCCCCCCTCGGTACCTGTGTCTTGGTGGTCAGCTGGATCACCGCCTTCCTGAAGTTTAACTTGGTGTCTGTGTTCCCCATCCCGGTACCGGCCCGAGATTTCAAGGCTCCGGCTGTCTCCTGGCCCGTTTGTTGCCGTTCCGACCCGGATCGAATCCGCCTACAACAGCTGGAGAACCGGATCCGTCAATCAACGCGGGACGGACACGCCTCTATGGCGTCATCAGACCCACCCGTTCCCCACACGACCCGCCCACCCCTCCCAGCGATTGAAGGCTGGTTGTACAGAAGCCTACTCATCCTGTAGAGCCCCGCCCACCGCGCGGAGGCTCCGCCCAGGGCCTGCCTTCTTCCAGTACATGGATGCGTATCTATGTATCTCCTGCACTGACGGTAGGTGAAGGAACCTGAGAGGATTGAGGGGACCCGGGCTCAGGGAGGGTGTAGAGCTGGACTCTGGCAGGGAACGGGTTAAAGGATTAACATCATGATGAGGTAGGTAGGGAGGTGTGAGCTGCGACCAATCAGAGCGCGTCTCACTGGATACTGCTTGATGAGGGGGTGGAGCTTGATCGGTCCAGGCCCTCGGATGCGCCGGGATGTTACGAGCACAGTGACCGGGTTTGGCATTGAAAGCCCCGAAAGGCAAACAAAGACAGGCGCCCGGGGACAACGAGGCGAGGGGAGACCCTAGCAGAGCCCGCAGAGTGACCCCCTGGGAGGGATAGAGCTAGCATGAGACGCCGGGGCTTCGGCTGCTGAGAGGGCCCTGCTAGGGGGCAGGATCAATGGTTGGGTTGCCACATGGGCCACTAATAACAGGGAATAGACAGGGCGAGAGAGAACAGAGAGAGGGCATAATGGCATTTAGGTGACTGTGTATGCAGGAGAAGCAAAAACCAGAGCCTTGTACAGTATACAGCATAAAGAGACCGACGCACGGGGCATAAAGAGGCCGACGCACGGGGCATAAAGAGGCCGACGCACGGGGCATAAAGAGACCGACGCACGGGGCATAAAGAGGCCGACGCACGGGGCATAAAGAGGCCGACGCACGGGGCATAAAGAGGCCGACGCACGGGGCATAAAGAGGCCGACGCACGGGGCATAAAGAGACCGACGCACGGGGCATAAAGAGACCGACGCACGGGGCATAAAGAGACCGACGCACGGGGCATAAAGAGACCGACGCACGGGGCATAAAGAGACCGACGCACGGGGCATAAAGAGGCCGACGCACGGGGCATAAAGAGACCCAGACATACCAGGATATAGGAAGGGAGGCAGTCGTACCGGGGCAGGAAGGGAGGCAGTCGTACCGGGGCAGGAAGGGAGGCAGTCGTACCGGGGCAGGAAGGGAGGCAGTCGTACCGGGGCAGGAAGGGAGGCAGTCGTACCGGGGCAAGAAGGGAGGCAGTCGTACCGGGGCAAGAAGGGAGGCAGTCGTACCGGGGCAAGAAGGGAGGCAGTCGTACCGGGGCAAGAAGGGAGGCAGTCGTACCGGGGCAAGAAGGGAGGCAGTCGTACCGGGGTATAAGAAAACAAGACGAGGACTAAGCGTAACATAAGGGAGAAAGACACCGTGGTAAGATTTGTACCTGGTAGCAGGAACACAGAGTTTAGGTGGAGAGCAGGAGGCATACCATGTTATAGGAGAAAACATTCCAGGGGCACAAAAAAAGAGCAAAATCCCAGTTTATAGAATGATTGGTGGATAATACCAAATGTACGAGCAGGGCGATAAGATACAGTGGGATATCAGCAGGCTGGAGATGGACGCGCAAATTAAGGCCAAATCTGGTTTATGACACTAAAGTAATTTAGAGAATAGATTATATCGACGGGAGCGAAGTAGCAGAATAGTATTGTAGCGGCAGAAACTGGGAAACACGCGATGGTGTAGAAAGGTATGCGAGTCAACGATTTAACGTGTAGTGGAACCACACTGATGTAGAGACCCGGGAGAGGTAGAAGAGGGTATGGTGACTAGGTGTACCCTGATTTAGCAACATTTTGACAGACACTGTAGACTTAAATTAATATATGTTCGTATTGGGTACAACAAATGGCACATAGGAAGACACGGAGCTTGGTAAGGACGTGCCAGACTTGGTCAATCGGGTTTTAGGTGACCTATAATGCCATGGCTCATTAGGTAGAGATACCTCCAAAACGTTCTGCCTCTGAAGCCCAAATACTCCAGTTTGCCAAAACCCTACAAGTATATGTGTTCTTTTACCTTTTTTTATTCTACGTATCTACATATAAACTGATCTTCACTCCTCAAAGAGACGGTCATTTCATTCCTGTTCCCGAAGGATCACATACACTGGGCCAGATGTTGGGAGCAGGAAGGATGGAGGAGTTTCACAGCGAAGAGGAGGAGCCTTGGTATGACCACCAAGATCTGGAGCAAGGTGAGGAACATGGAGGTCTGCGCCCTCTTTGAGGTAAAGATAAAGTCTTGACGTGAACCCGTACCGGTTAGGTTCACCCTCGCAGTGATACCCCATCAGGGATGGATCTTATCACTTTGAGATATTGCAGGCTCTGCATACCTGGATTCTGTCAGACTTGACAAAGACCTGGTTGCAGGTCGAAACGTTGTTCTGCTATGCTGATGGAATAAAGCCAGAATTTAATGCCATATGCTGGAATGTTTTTTCTTGATTATCGTGCTATGTCCTTGGAGTGAGGACTTTCCAGCGGCAGCTCGAAGGTGGGTGGTAGCAACCTGAAGTTTATTGGATTCTGTCATGTTCGTCCTTTTGTGGGCATTGCTGGAAGAGGGTCATCACGCAGCTCTATGCCATCAGTTCTGACGTCAGCACACCGACCGTGATGAGTGAGCAGAGGCCTTTCCTGTAGGATGGCTTTTCCACTCAGCTGTCACTCACCCATGTGGCGTGCCACAGCAAAATTTTGGCCTTGATTTTAATAATTCGGTTGATGGTCATAATTTAGTGCGTTTTCGGTTGTTAGTCGTCCATTTTTCATTGGACATTATGGCATTTAGATTCTCGGTTATCGGCACTTGGGTCTATACTCACGTTAGAAGATATCTATTTTAATTCAAATTTATCGGCTGGGTGGAATAGAGGTAACATCACTGCTCTGCGTGGAGAGAGCCTGTGGAGACATGGGTTCGATCCCGGCAAGAGCACCTCTCCAGTAAGTGTCCTTGGGCAAGACACCTAACGGTACATACTCGCCACCCAGGACATACTTGAAAACGAGAGAAATCTCAATGTATCCTTCCTGGTAAAATCCTTTCTTAAAAATAAATCAATAAATAACCACTTTTTAGAAACAAATCTAATGCTGAAAGGTGTCGAACTGGATTTTCAGACAGTGAAATCCCTCTTAATACCCTCCGTTTAAATATTCGTGTTGGTTCAGCACTAAAAACCTCAATCTAAAGGTAACCCGAAAATCCTGGACGCCACAGTTAGTTTTGGGGTCATTTTTGGGGTTACCAACGGGTCAATTAGACTGAAAATCAGTTTTTTGTTTGTTTCCCGGGCTTATCAATTTATCGTAATTCTGCTGTGGCCGAATCCGTTCAATTGAATCGGCCCATGTTTCGGGGGGAGGGATCGGTTGAGGCTCGAGGGGATATATATATAATTTAAAAAAAAAAAAAAAAAAAAATGTGCTGATGGAATTAAATTGAGGCCTTTGTCAAGAAATTAAACAATTTCCAAATATGTTTTAGGAAAAAACTGTAAGGCCGCGGCGTTCACATTGAGCGACATGAAAATAGCGCGGAAAACCGCACGATTTTCATATTCGCGACATTGAGTGATAATATTGCGCGATATTGCACAAGACCACCAATGTGAATCGCAAAAAAAGGTTCATGTACCAACGACGAGCTACAGGCCACATTGAGCGACGAGATGTAAACAGCTCCGTTGGAGAAGCTACATAGAGCAATATTGAGCGGAAATCTGCGCGATATCGCGGCAAAAAACTCACGATAAATCGCTGCGCGTGAACAGGGCCTAACACACGTATAAGGAGCGATCCCCTGTTTTAATATTTTAGAATGCAGTGCTCATTAAAGATGAATTCTAGTCCTTTTTTGACATTTCCAACATTCTATTACCCATGTTAAAAACAGGTATATTTATAATTTTCATCCGTTCTTTATTTCCTATCTTTATCAATATATTCGTGTTTTGAAGAAGAGTCCGTGGACTTCTCCCTGTTTATTTTAAAAGAAGGTGGTCACTGACCAGCATACAAAAAAAATGAGTTGAATGGCAGGCTGAATAATTAATTGTTTGTTTGTTTGGGGGAAAGCCATATCAAAGAAGATCTAAATAATCAATATAAAACCGGAAACAATAAATACAAATCACATACCAGTATTGCAATACAAGAAAACAAAGAACACGTCGCTGGTCGGAAAGGAAGCCTAAAAATCTAAAGTAAATTTAAAGGAACCTGGGGTTAACCAATGTGCTGCCTCGCTTAAAGAAAAACCCAGTGGGCTTAAAGGGATACTCCTAGGCCAGGCCTCAAAATTTCCACTCGCCTGCTCGCATTTGGCGAGTGGAAATTACATGAGGGCGAGTGGAAATGCAGAGGTAGGGCAGGATAAGGGGTTAAGTGGGGCAACTAGTGGCGAGTAGCTCTTAAGGCCTAGCTAGTAGCTTGGGACTTGAAAATTTGAGCCCTGCTCTAGGCAACATGACCACCTAAGTATGCCCTTTTCTCTCCCCTCCGCTCAGCCGATCGGCTGAAACAGCTGAGAGACACGGCGGACTTTACTCCGCCCTCCCAGCTGTCAGCAGAGCGGTATTTCTGCCGACTATTGCAGTATCAGATCGAGACTCTATCGGATGATCCCATATACTGCATGACCAGGATCGGGACATCCCTAGTTTGAGTTCTCATAGAACTCTTTGTGTTGGTACAAGTGACTCCGATGCAATGAAGACAATATATTCACTATGTGCACATACAGCCTATTAGTTTAGTGCCAGTCGCAGTTTGAACTGGAGGGCACCCACACCAACAACACAAATAATAGCAGCATTATCTCCTGCAGACCGTGGGACAACTCAAATGCCCTTGCGACAATGGCCTAGCTTCACGTTGTGTCGTTACGGACAAGATGGGAGTTGTCCATGACACGCGGAGACTCTCCAAAATCACAACAGATTGCATATTCCGAACGTGTGATCTGATCGCTAGTGAACAGAATTGCCATGAAAACTAGACATTTTAGCCCAACTCCCACCAATGATCGGATGACTGTGTGCACAATGTCCTGGCCGAGAAAACACTTCTATTTATGTTAAATCTTCTATCTTCTTACAGACGGTTCCTTTTGTGATTTTGGCGACTCGCATGTTGAAAAGTGACATTTGTTGCGTTTTTAGCTTGTACGTAATGACACGAGTGTCAGTTTTCCCATATCAGTTTTTTGTACTCGCGTTTTCTCATTCTGGATTGTAGATGTTGACTCCCTAACGTAGAACAGGTCCACACCAGTGTTGGCACACAACTTGGGTCCTCAAATACAAACGCTCAGACTTGACGGAGGCGCATAAATAAAATGAAATCCAATCTGGGGCATGTCATGGAGCTGATGTAACGCTCCATGCTTCAAACCCCAAGAGACTTTATGTTCATTTATATCGTGTGTTTTTAAATATATTTTACATCGTTTGGTTTTAGTTTAATTTAGTTTAGTGTAAAATGGCATAGCTTTGGTTTTAAAAATACTTATATTCCTGTAGGAAAATGTGTTTTTGTGTAAACAGCAAACAAGCTTTACTGCTGTGTAATTTATGCACCAGGGCTTTTCCCATTATCTAGCTGCATGTTTAATTCAAGGGATCTCTGATAGTGTGTGTTTAATCTGATGTGTTAGAACAATGGATATACAAATGTTGTGTGAGCTGAAGGCTAAAGAATGTAAAGAATATTTATTGTAAATAACTGATTTAATGTAATTAGTATGGGTATGCAATTTATGACTGTTGGACTTCAGCATAAATGGTGGCATTTGGTTCATTAAAAAGTCAGAACTCCCAGAGCTCAGCGAGAGAGAATCCTGTTTTAAAGCATACAGCCGCGCCTGGTGTCTTTATTTCAGCGACGCTACACTATACACTATCGCCCTCAGAAGGTACCGAGCGGCCTTCTGGAGATTCCTAACGGCTCCAGGGCAGAGGAACAGAAGCAGGCAGGTCAAGCTGCTCGAGGCGCTGAGGACAGCGCTCCCAGTAGCCGGGCTGACCGCAACGAAGGGGTGTCTGGAGAGCCAGGACAGACGGAAGAGAACGGTTCCTTCACAGGGCATATAAAAAATTGAATGAAATAAGCGTGGGGAAGAGGCGCACGCTGTATCTTGCCAATTCAGATTAAAGACCGCCCCGGCTACGTCTTGGTTTGGGTTAGGGCCGACTGCAGAAGCAAACATCAGAATTTTAATTGCAACATCCTTTTGTCATTCAGTAGAACGAGCAGATAAGAGTTCTGCATGGAGACGTGCAAAGCAACGCAGTAAGGCATACTCATTAAACCCATTGTATTTGTGTTCCAAACAGACTTGCATCTGGCGGCTGAGCTGGGAAAGACACTTTTAGAACGAAATAAGGAGTTGGAGGTATCGCTGCAGCAGATGTATCTCACCAATGAAGATCAGGTCCAAGAAATTGAGGTATGGGAACATTCAGACAATTCCGCATTGTAGTTTTACACAATTGTGATTCTCACAGGTAAAGTCTACTCGTTTTTAAGGGATTGGCCTTTCCCTATTGCTAACAGATGTCACAACATAATGTGCATCACTACAACAAAATCTATAAACACACAAAGCTGTATGAAGAATTGGATTAGAGATCATAGTAATTGGCCAGACGCTGCTGACAGCATCTGCCCAATTATTTTTTATTTTAGGTAGATATACTACCCTTTTCTCCCTCGGCCCTCGCTGCTCCTCTTCTTCGATTTCAGGGCTTCCGAATTGTAGACATCTGCATCTTATGCAGTGTGCGTACAGTACGTAAATTGCGTATCTCACCCAACTTTTGTATTTTCGGATGCAAGTACCGTAGCACCTAAAGCAAAACAATGGATTGCTTCTTTGTGGACATGAGCAGCACCAGTTTTCGGCTGGTGTCTCCCAGACCGCTTGTTGCTGTAGAGCAGTGGTTCCCAACCGCAGTCCTCGAGTCCCACTAAAAGGCCAGGTTTTGCAGATCACCTCGGGGAAATGCAGACTGAATCCTGCAATCAAACACAAAAAAGATGATCGGCGCCCAAATTTGTACCACCACCAGTGAGGAAGCCGCAGCACGCGGCGAAACGCGTTCTGGCGACCTGGCAGAGCCGGATTTATTATAATTTTATGTTTTAATTAAAGGCTTTTTTTAGCTGGTCCCTTTTGTTCTGGAATTCGTTAGAGGTTTTCGTGGATTTGACCCACTAAACAAATCCACTGGCACTATCACTTAGAGCTTGGCTATAAGCTCCATCAAATGTGAGTTGACCCTCTATTTGCACCACTTTATATACTGATTGATAGATCTGCACAAGAAAGTTTTCCTCTGTCTTTATGCTTTCTTCCATATTCGATGAGAGGAGCTACCAATTGTGACGGTTGTGGGTCTCCTTCAAAATGAGAAGAAAAAGGACCCAGATGCATTTAACCACTCAGAGCCAGTGATAGGGCTCTACACTTGTGAGTGGAACAGCTTATCATTATTGCATCCTACCATTTTTTTATACACCCTGCACTATTATATGTATTTTGTGCTTTGCTTCTTTTTTATATAATCCATTTGGATGATGCATATCATGAGAACCACCTGAATACCAAGAAGCGATTACCATCGCGCTACCAGATACGTATATTTATGCTTGAATCCTGCAATCGCTGATCAGCAAATCATATCACCTGTGCGGTGCTTTAGCTATCTGGAAAACATGAGGACCACGGTTGGGAACCACTGCTGTAGAGCAACCACAGAGCGTGTTGACCTCATTGGTATTCAAAGCTAGTAGTTATACCCCCAACTACTGTTCCTTCACTGAAAGAACAGACGTTTAGCTTCAAGAAACTATGGGGAAGAAGAACAAAACTATGGTGAACTTAATATTTAGTGACCTGCCACCAGTTTCACATACGTTTTATCTTTGTCTCCACCGGAGTTTTAGTTTTTGGAGTGCTCCGAGTAGCTTTCGATGGACTTTCCACCTGTTTTTCCACAGTAGTTGCTGCCCTACATAGATTGCGTAAATGTCACCGCTGTTTGTAAGGTTGCGTCAGGCGACTTTGTCCTAGTGTTGCTTCTGTGGGAGATCTATGGAGACCACCACCTTAAAATTGACAAAGTCAATTCATCAGTGTTTCAAGCACCAAGGGTAAAGAGGGAATAGTCGCAGTTGACGCTTGTTATGTCTGAACAATGATGATACTGATGTGTAGTAGTGTTCACCACTTTTTGATGCAACTTCACCTGCCATTTTTAGAAATTTCCTCTTTGGATCTCCAAAGTTTACCATAGCTACAATGGCACTTTGGAAAATTATGCCCGTTTTTAGTATTTTATTCTTAAAGTGTGGATCATAAATTTATTTGTTATTAAAACACAATGTCACTATATTAAGGCACACAGTATATGGACAAAACTATTGGGACACCTGACCATTACATCAACGGGAACCTTTATGACCGTGCATTTGAAATACAACAGATTTTAATATGGAGTTGGCCTCCTTTTGCAGCTATAGCAGATTCCACTCTTCTGGGAAGGCTTTCCACAAGTGTTTCTGTTGTAATTTTTGCCTATTCATCCAGTAGAACTTTTGAGGTCATACACTGATGTTGGACGAGAAGGCCAGGCTTGCAATTTCTGTTCCAGTTCATCTCAAAGGTTTTCGGTGGGGTTCAGGACTCTGCGGCCAGTCAAGTTCTTCAACACCAAACTCATCCAACCATGTCTTTATGGACCTTTACTTTTCTGAAGGGCTCTTCAGAATGACCCATTTCCCCCCCCCCCAAATGTTTGCAAAAGCAAACTGCATGGCTAGGTGCTTGACTTTTTACACCTGTGGCAATTGATCTGATTGAAACACCTGAATTCAAGAATTAAGAGGCGTGTCCCAATACCTTTGCCCATACAGTGGACCTTCATAGAGACTAGCAGCATATGGATCTTCTAAATGTGGATCACATGGTGCAGTATTCTGAAATGTGTAGAACGTCTATCTTCTATTGCAAGATGATATATAAAAAAGCTGAAGTGCTGCTTTCCATAACATCTTCCCATCTTGTCTTCTCCAGTACCTTAGCAAACAGTTGGAGATGCTGCGCCAAGTAAACGAACAGCATGCCAAGGTCTATGAGCAGTTGGACATAGTGGCGAGAGACTTGGAAGTGACCAACATAAGGCTGGTACAGGAGAGCAAAGTGGCCCAGCAAAGGATAGCAAGGTTAGAGACGAGTGGATGAATCCAGTAGAATGAATAGATTTTGTGATGAACTGTAAGTTAGATGTGGAAGATGATGAAGGGAAGTGATTTAGGAGAAAGACGACTGATGTGTCCATACCAGCGGTGTTTTTGGTAACTCAGAGGGGTATACGTTGGTGGAACCTGTTTTGCTCGGTACTTTAAATGCCAAGAATAAATCGCACAGCTGAAAGGTATATAAAATATTTATTGCGACCGAAGGAATCAAGCAACTTATTGTGGGTTAAATAAACAAGTAGAAAACATCACCGTTTGAGTTGCAGACAACATCACGCCAGCACGGCTGGGAGGTCCTGTTTCAGTCAGGCAGCGACCACAGGAGAGACCTTTGCTTGAATGACGTGAGCTGCCACCTTACATCTCTTGAGCAGACCATGTCCTTTATTTAACGTATTACATGACACTGGGCAGGTCTCACAGAATATATCATGACCGAAGATGTTTCCTGTCCAGGCTAATTTTGACATCGAAATAAGGACACTGACCTTTTAAAATAAGGAAGCTGTAACAAACAGCTGGTTTTATAAGCTAAACTGACTTGTAAGATACTGAAGCCCCAACAAACCGCCAGTTTTGGAAGAGAAACTGACATTTCAAACAAGGAAGCTTTAACATCTGGTTTCATACATAATGATTTGCAATTTCATGACTTGCTAAACAAATTTATATATGCTGTCACAAAATGGAAAACAGGCACTCCGTGACTACACTTTATTAAAAAAGGATACCGATCCGCAAACCTTACAGAACCCATGACTCATATCTCCTCCTTCTCCTTTAGTTTCACAGGTACAATAGATGGCCTGCAGAAACAGGTGGAGGACCTGCAGAGACAAGTGGAAGAGCTGCGTAGTCAAGATAAGATACGTGTGAGAAGAGAAAAGAGGGAAAGGCGACGCACTATTCACACTTTCCCCTGCATACGGGAGCTGTATGAAAATCCTAAGTGAGTGCGGAGGTCACCGGTGGGAAATAAGGACATCTGTTTGAGATGGAGTTTTCCAGTAGAGGTGACTGTCATCCGAGTATCATGGAGAGGAGCAGAATATGCAGATTGACGTCCACCAATATGCCTCAACAGTATTAAATACATTTTTACACAGAGCAACCTTCACCCAAAATTCTCAGGACCAGGAGCATCTCAGAGTTTATAATTTTTCAGATTTCATAATTCCTGCATTCCAGAAATGGTGGCGGCTGGGGGAAGACATAGTGACTTCAAATAGGGCACCCATCACCGATAGGACTTGATAGATCCTTGCAGAGGGAGGTTATGCCTCCTGGTATCTGCATACTGGCAATGTTACATATTTATGACATCTTGAGGCTTCTGGTGCAAAGATGGCACCACTATAAACCGGACACAAGAGTAGCAAGTGCATTCGGAAATATTTGGAGTCTTTGGGTTCTTGTGATTCTAGTTAAGGGGTTCTCATCCTGTAGATGTCATTTTCAAACTAAGTTCTTCGCTTCTGTTTTCAGGAATGAAGACCCTTTCGGTATGCACGGTTCTTGTTTGGATTTACGCCAGAAGCCATTACAGCGAGAAAATGATCATCTTCAGAGTTCTGTGGCCTCCCTGCGCGCGCAGGTGGCTGAGGAACGTCAACGAAAAGAAAAGGCAGAGCGGGAGTATCAGCTGGTGGTGCAGGAATATTCTGAATTGGAGCAAAGAGTTTGCGAGATGGAGAACTGCAGGTTACGCGTACAAGAACTAGAGGCAGAGCTGCAAGAACTACAGCAAATGAAGCAGGTAAGGGGCCTTCATTGTATGAACATGGACATTACACACTGTATGAAAGAACAGATTTAAATAGATCTTTTACTGGTAATTATCAAAGATGCTGGGCATGCACGCCTGCTTATGAGGCTTCCAATAATGCACACACACGATCGATGGTCCTTCGTCCATGTATGCAACACGAGGAAGTATCCGTTACATGACCAAGGTACCGACAACAGCACAAATGATTTAAGATACAGGGTGGGTCATAATGATAGGATGCATTTGACATGCTTATGTCTAGAACTGGAATAAGCACTTTTACGAAGGACCAAAGTACATGAGTTCACAGCAATGGTCATGGTTTGAATATCTCATTCCATAGAACAGGGATCTCAACCTCTGCCTCCCCCCCCCCCAGACATTTATTGTCTATGATTCACAGAATACTGTGAATGCAATAGATGCCAAGGAATCATGGGAGGTGTAGTTCAGAATCATCTGGGGGAGAGCCGGAGATTGAGATCTGTGCCTTACAAGGTCACCACCTCAACGATAACATTCTTGGGCTGTCTCTCTGCCATCCCGACCATAGAATGAGTTCCATCACGTATAGCTATTTATTGGTTTAAGGTAAGATTTTCTTTTTAAAGGTGGACCTGTGGCAGACAGATTCAATTCACTTTCCCGGTGTTCTGCTAAAATGGCGAACTTGCCATAATGGCGAACCGCATGACTTCCGGTGCACCTACGTCACTAAAAAATGATGAAATACAGCTGTTTCCGGTGCACACAGCTGTGTACAGGATCCGGAGGTACAACTCTAGAAACGCCGCGTCCCTTTAGAAACGCCCCGTGCCAGCACCTCTCCTCCCCCTATCATACACGCTGGAACACAGAACGAATTAACCATCTCAGCGTCTCCCCCAACAAATCCCCCCCCCCGCCCGCTCAAGTTAATGAGCCGCCCTGTCTCAGCACTTCTCCCCGCACCGAGCATCACTGACTCCGGGGAGGGATTGCTCTATTCTCCCCTGGGGGAATCTTCCATTGCAGGAGACCCAGGGGTCCTTTGGGGAGAATAGAGCAATCCCTTCCCGGAGTCAGTGATGCTCGGTGCGGGGAGAAGTGCTGAGACAGGGCGGCTCATTAACTTGAGCGGGCGGGGGGGGGGATTTGTTGGGGGAGACGCTGAGATGGTTAATTCGTTCTGTCTGTGTTCCAGCGTGTATGATAGGGGGAGGAGAGGTGCTGGCACGGGGCGTTTCTAGAGTTGTACCTCCGGATCCTGTACACAGCTGTGTGCACCGGAAACAACTGTATTTCATCATTTTAGTGACGTAGGTGCACCGGACGTCATGCGGTTCGCCATTATGGCAAGTTTGCCATTTTAGCAGAACACCGGCAATATCCCATCAGGATCAGCATTTTGTATTGGTGATAAAGATCAAAGTGATATGTCATCCCTTGATGAGATATTGCTAGCCTCTACTTACCCCGCTCCAAGCGACACTCGAATCTTCCTTCGTGGCCATCAGTACTAAAAAAAACGCCAACATCTATAATGGTCTCCCTGTCAGATGAGACCAACATATGTTAAGCATACGATAAAGAAAATTAAGAAATGGTTAACTCTCTGGCGCTAAACTATAGTAGGAAGTATAATGGTAATACGAATCCTCAGTTGTACTGCAAGCCTAGAGAAATATGGCCGACACCAACAAAGGCATTAATACAGAGATATACGTACAGAGGTGTATCCCAGGCGTATTAACTCAAAACCTGTAGAAGTAATATCAATCAAGATACAGAGATGGGCATAATAAATAAATATGTATATCCCAAATGCATGTACAGACACTTTATACACTTATTGGGCAAATTGTCCCCTGTAGGGTAAACTTGCCCCTATTTTGCCACTGTTAATATTGGCCCAAAGGATGGATCTTTTGTGTTGCAAGTCCGATGATGTTAGCAGGAGTCACATGAGATAATGGATTATTTATGGAGCGCTGCAGAGTAGATAAAAGCAAGAAAACCACATTGCGCAGCACACGGCGGTACTGACCGCATTTTCCCCTGTGGGGTACTTAAAAATCTTAGAGCCCTCGACCCGGCTCTGAGAAAACAGGCTTGTGAGGTCTTAATAGGTAGCTGTCAACCTTGCTTAGCGGTTTCCGGTCCGCTAGATGAGCTATATATTCCGCCAGGGAAAAGGGAGAAAAATCCCATACTATGTATGATAAGAGAGATATATATATACACACACACACACGTGTAGGGATCTATTAAAATGTATGCAAAGTGCAAATAAAATTATATAACAGAATGAGACGTGTTTAGCCACGCTCCCCTGTGGCTTCATCAGTCATGATATGGGTTTAGTTTGTTCTTATGTTAACACCTTCCTTGCTGCTGAGTGGAGAAGCAAATACTCGCCTCAGAGTCCTTGTTAAAATCAACTTTCCGTTCTGTAGTGTTTTCGGACAAGCAGCATTTTTCAGATTTCGGCTCTGGACAAATTTCTTTCGATTTGAATCGGCCGGTAGATTGAAAAAAAAAAAATGTTACCTGAAAGCAGCCAATATTTTTTCAGAAAATCTGGCAATAGAATTAAACCAAGCTTCATGATTATTAAACCATAGAATTATTTCCTAATGGTTAGCTTGGTGGGGGGAATGACATGTCTTTTAGACCAAATTGTCACCATGAATGACTACCAGATTTGGAAATGTGTTTAAACCTCAGTTTCTAGGTTTTTAAATGTATATTCTGGGATAAAATAAGAGGCAGGGGGTGTAGAGGTTAAACATTAGCCCCTTCTGACCAGTGCTCGTTGATCTCAGCTTCTGGTATGAGCGAACACCCTTCCCTGCTCTAAGAGGGCCAAATTGGAGGGGTTATCGGCTTGAGGGCAGTCGGGTCGCTGAAAAAAATACATTCAGGGTTCTTCAAAGAGATCCGAATTGCGGGCGAAAGGTAACCGAACAGTGAAATTCAGCGTTCGGTTTCCTTTCCTGGCCATTCGGCTATTCAGAGAGCAGGCAATTCGGCAAATCCTGGCGAATTGCCTGCACATACGGTGCCTGTTTGGTGCCTGTTCGAGGGCAATGAAATCCCCATAGAAAAGCAATGCTTTGTCTATTCAGAGAACACAAACCAGCAGTGAAAAGTTGCCGAAATGCCCTGCCATTCGGTGGCTTCATTCGACAGGTTTATTCAGGCGAATCCCATAGGCTTCAATGTTCAAAATATTCCCGTTTTAACTCCATATCTAATAAACCGTTTATTATAATATTCTGCAGTAAAGTCTTTTATTTATAGATTTTTTTTTTTTTTTTCAGGATCTTTTAAGCATTTTTCGTGATTTTTTTTTTTTTTTTTGGAAAAAAAATTCCTTTTTTTTTCTTAACGTTTTTTCTTTCTGTAACAGCCCTTTTTATTATAATTCATTGGATCTTCTATGTAAATTTCAGACATTTTCGCTCAGTTTGTTTGCAAACAGCGTTTCACTTTTAAAACATTCAAGCGTACTGTTTATTTTTTTCACTCCATTCGTCTGCGGTGTTGGGTTTTTCCGGCGGCTGCTCTGCGCTCTGATCGGCTCCTGCTCGGGTTTCTCCAGCGTGTTCAGCAGGGTTAATCCAGATGTTTTTGCGGATTTCGGTGTGCATTCGCCTGGGTTTTGCGGTGAGTGTTCGGCAGGTTTTCGGTGGCTTTTCCCTGCACTACGACGGCCCTTTGGTGCTTGCTTGTGCACCGCAGGGTCGCCGAAATGGGATAGCCGAATTGAAGAGCACGAAAAGTCACCGAACATGCGGTGACTTTTCGATTCTCCTTGAATAACCGATTGTGTAGTCCTAGTACCTAGAGCAAGGGTGGGAAAAGATAAACCTTGTCCCTTCATCTGTTTCCAAATTACATCTCTTGTGAAGCTCTGTTACTCATGAGGTTGACTGAGCCTCGTGGGAAATGAAGTTCAAAACCATCTGGACGGCCAAGGTTGCTGAACCCTGGCATTGTGTCCCTTTAATGACCTTCGTTGGGGAGTTTTGAAGAAGTTATTGGTTCTTTCATATCGTCATTGCACCTGGGTCACGGTGTTATTTTCACACACTGAAAACTTTATATATTTTTTCGTCTGTATAGATCGCAGGAAGGATTTCTTTCAGAAAAGAATTATTTGTTGGTACATGAGCATGAAAAAGAGACTGTGACTGGTTGCATACATAAATGTAAAACATTACACAGCTCAATCAAGAATGGCTTTGTATTCGTTTTGCGTTGTTTGCTTTGTGGGATGGGAAAACATGTTTCTGCCGCTCCTTCCTACTTTATTTGCAAGTCTACAGTAGCTCCAACCTTTCTATTGACTGTGTTACTTCTATTTCTTTTTTTGGGGGTCCAGGTAAAACGCTACCTCCTAGGAAGGGGTGACAGCCTTTCCCAGGCACTGTTAGAACCGCTGAACAAGACCCCCGAAACAGATGATCCAGAGCCGCATGAAGACGCAGGAGGGGAGATGAGCAGATGCCAAACCCCCCCAAGCCCTGCTGTCAGGAAAAGCTGCAGCGACACCGCCTTGAGTGACATCGTAGGAAGGGACGCCGCAAGTCGCCATGAAGGCAATTACACCCTACATGCCAACAACACTAGGCGTCGCGGCATGTCTATCTTGCGTGAAGTGGATGAGCAATACCACGCTTTGTTGGAGCGCTACGAGGAGTTGCTGGCTAAATGCAGGAGGCACGAGGACAATCTGTGTCACGCTGGGGTGCAAACCTCTCGTCCGGTGTCAAGGGATAGTTCTAGCCGAGACCTACCAGGTGAAGAGGGAGAGCCTGAACGGGCACTGACCATGCAGTTAGAAGCTGCCGACCGGAGGCTTGAACAGAGTCAACCAGAGTACAAGGCGCTCTTCAAAGAAATCTTTAATCGTATCCAGAGGACCAAGCAAGATGTTAATGCTGAGAAGGGACCAGGAGGCAAATGACAGATTAGCATAGAGTTTTTTTCACTAAGTATTCATCAGGTACCCTACTTTTGCCTTTCAAACATCATTCTTCACACTTAAATCACCTTCTATACAGCCTAGTAACACTGAATGCAATCCTGTAAAACGCACTTCACTGCTTATGTCATCAGTCGACACATATTCACTATTATAGGCTTCGTGAAACCATTTAATTGCACTTTTAATGCTTCAGATGTGAATTATTATCTTGTTTTTAACCCTGTACAGACACGTGTTGGCTTGCTTTTATGGCCTAGCTTGTCCATAGATGTCCTATTACTCAATGATCTATTTAAGAGAGAAAGAATATCCTTAGGATAGAGGTAAAACATTTCCACAGAACACATAAAACTGGAAAAAGTTATTATGGCTAGAAGAACCATTGTAGATATCAGCCTTATCTTGGACCTCCAAAATGGTTTAATGGTGACACATTTATATAGACAGTTATCTATGTGCAAACATATACCAATGCTTCATCATTTGAACCAAACGTGACTTTCTGATTTAATATATACATAAGTATATACTCTGCAATCTGTTTATTATACGCTCATACAGCCTGTTCTTAATTGCATAGAGACACACTTTATATGCGTGCGTGCAGGTCGTTCGGGATTGACGCCCTTTCTTCTTATTGACGTTATCCTAGGCCTGTTGTGGACATCCTGGACACCTATGTGTGTTATTTTGGCTGCGAATAACTATTATCCAATGATCCTTATCCTTAAATCCTACAAGAAGGGAAATTAAACCTAAATGTTAATCAAGGACCTGTTTTACAGAGGCCTTACTGGAGGATCATTCGTTGCCGAAAGTGGGAAAATATGAGGCCTACCGAAGGACGCAGAAATGCTGTGAGCCAAGGTCTGAAATATGACACATTTAAACCTAAGTGACATGCGGCCATTTAATTCAACCCCTATGGACCGGCCACTGTGACGGCATTTTCCTACCATTTTCGACTCAAAGTATTTTTACCCTTGGGCATTCATTGATTCTGCTGCTTGACCAGCAATATGTAATCACTCTGCAAAGCCATGCTCCCGAGCACCCTAATCTATTGACAGTGACAGCCACTAAGGGTGCTGATGGGGCCCAAACCTTTTATGCAATACGTAACAGGTGGCTGTTAAAGCGGCCAGTGTTCTCTGCAGGTTCGTGGATTACGTCATAATAGGGATTACTCCAGAAACCACGATATCGTGGCACTGGTTCCTTACTTGTGTATGAAATCGTATCCTTGAGGGTCTGAATAGGTAGTTTTTGAAGTATCTCTGATTTTCAGTCATTCCACACTTGTCTAAGTAATATTTAAACTTTACCTCTTCACAGTCACAATTCGATCATTAGGAAACAAACAATTGGTGGTAGGGGAATGGAAAATTACTTATCCTGAAATTGGAGTGCTGAAGTAATTCCCAGGAGATGGTCCGTTGCTCCACACAGAAATAGGAAAAAAACCTGGGAACTTCAGCGTCTGAAGAAATCCCCGTTGGGTCTAATGAATAAACCAATAGGGTACTGGAATCGCCAACACACGGAATGATGGGTAAATAGTTGATAACATTTTTTTATTCAAAATAAAATATCAGATAAAAGGCCCAACGCGTTTGGTCTATCAAAATAGACTTTTTCAAGGGCAGTAGTAATACACAATACATCAAATAAAAATGATATTTCACAATTCGATCATTCGCAGAGCACTACTGGTGGTTATTCAAAGAGTGATGGCGTTTGCCTTTGTTACAAACAACCGTGAAATTAGATGCTGTCGCAACGGCATTTAAAAAAAAAGGTAATCCAGACAGTGGCAGCAGAAGCTTCTCCTGATGTTATTTTGATTCCCCTCTTTGACGCCATTACAACAACAGAGAATTTCACCGTTGTTTGTAAACACCGGCACTCTTTGAATAACCCCTTCTTGTGTGTAGCAGCACCTTTTAACACTGTCCAGGCAACGGAGAAGCACCCAACATCAAAAATGGGTGGGAACTGTCTTTCTTAATTCACTTTAGTCATAGCATTTTCTGAAACACGGTGAATGCTTCAAAACAAATGTAGATGTCTATATATAATCTGCAAACACAAGGCTCGATAAAACCAAGCAGTATTACTGCCAATCGCTTTCGAAAACCATTGTCCTCTTATTCAATGACTAATAAACCCAATCCTGCTAAAGATGCTTTACATTATTCATTTATAAGTACTTATACAAGTCAAGAGAATTGGTTAGGACCTAATATCAAATCAGGTCCAAAATTGGACGGAGCTTAAATACCAGCGTGATTAGGATTAAACCTTGGTTGAAATATTATAATGAAAAAAATGGAAACTGTGGCTATTTTATCTTGCCTATTGGCTAATATACTGATGCCACTGAATGCTGGTAATTAAATAATTGAATAGTAAATAAGTGAAAATAAACAACTGTACATAAGAACTAACAATCTTTATTAGACATATATAAAAGGTAAAGTAGATATGTGTAAGCAGTGGTTCGACAATTGTTTTGAGTTTGTATCGGTAGATACCTTACGGCAGACTAGCCAGTATTCCCATATATATCTAAATTTATATATCGAATTAGCTGTTACAGTTACGTATTCCCGTTTTGGGTGGCAGTTGAAATAGGTGGTATGTTCAATGTCTTTCGAATTTCAGAATATTGGTTTGCCTATTGTGGGGACCCTTGCAAATATCGCTGAACTGGTTGGTTCAATATTTACTGCATGAACATACATGTAATTTGAGAATCAGTATAGCAATTTAATGCTTAATCACCTGTTCTGATTGCTTAAACTCTTGACATTGGTGGAAATTGATTTCAGCGTTATACTTACCAACTGTCAATACTTAGACCATCTTCGTGGAGATTCTCTAAGGCTGGGGTCAGACGAGCGTAGTGTTCACGTCCGTGATTGCGCCTAAAAGTACGTCCGTGATAGCATGAAAGAAAGTCCATTGGAGCCCGTTACACAAAGTACGTCCGCACTGAACTACGGACGCACCACGGCCGCAGCAAACGGACGCAAGGCAGGCAAGAACGTACGACCACTAGAACGGCCGCACAAAGTGCGCTGCGTCTGCAACGTCCGCATAGCTTTGTGTGTGAGTGATGGAACGTGGTCAGACGGACTGCATTTATACGTCCAGCATTTTTCACGGACAAAATGGTTTTGCTTTTTAATTTATTTTCCCTCCTACATCCGTCAAAATATATACGTCAGTGAAAAAAACGGACTGTGTGGCCACTACTGTGTCTTCCGTACTGACGTACGTCGGTGTGCACGAACGTACAGTCCGTAGAAATCACGCTCGTCTGACCCTAGCCTAAATCTTGCAAATTGCCAACCAAACTATCAGCATATATATATTCCTTTAAAGTACAGCACAGTAATCTCTAATTTTAGATGTATGTCATATATATCACCCCTATTTACATTCTAAATTAGTCCAGTTGGATAGACTCCATTGTCTGATACTAACTCTATTTAATATGCAAATATATACAACCTAATTCTGCGTTCTGGTTTGTTAAAACTAGCTACAGTGCGGCTTTGTTTAGAATTTAGCAACCACTCTGACCACAATACTTTGTACTAATATCAATGTTCACTATTGGTGACGTAATCAAGATATTTTTGATGATTCGCTACGGAATATAATAGCGATCGCTATAGGGGATATCATCACCATCAATATAAGCGGTTTCTATTTGGTTATTGTTGACTAGTTGGGAGTCGTCTTTTTTCGTTGAACGATTCTAATTGTCCGTCACTGAGTTCTAATTGGTGATTTAACCACGTAAATCTAACTGCAAACAGCCACCAAGGTGGAGGGGCTAGTATCCAATGGTTGTTAGTTACGCACTAGGACCTATTTAAATATTTATTAATGATTTATATAGGGTTGAAGTTAGAAGAACAATAAGTGTTCCAATTTCAATATATATGGGAATACTGGCTAGTCTGCCGTAAGGTATCTACCGATACAAACTCAAAACGATTGTCGAACCACTGCTTACACATATCTACTTTACCTTTTTATATATGTCTAATAAAGATTATTGTTAGTTCTTATTTACTATTCAATTATTTAATTGCCAGCATTCAGTGGCATCAGTATATTAGGCAAGATAAAATAGCCACAGTTTCCATTTTTTTCATTACTTATACAATTCAATCCGCTACGTTTTACCCTAAGAACAGGGTTTCGATAGATTCTAGTTATTGTAATAAATTAAATAAAATGATACACATAATACAAATATAATCTGAATAATAATTCTAACCGCTTAATTTTGCATGAAAACTGGAGAGGAAATGTTGGTTCTAGAAGATGAAGTTAAATTCACATTTTCTATGCTATTTGTACCGATATTTATAATTTTTAGAAGGCATTAATTTATTACCCATGGTAAGGTGGAAAGATTATATATAATTTTAATGGTCTTGTGCATAAAAAGCCTTCTGATGAAGTGACAACCAAAATCTTGTAGGCCACAACAGCCAAGTTGGTCAACTCTGTTTCAAGCAAGATTGATATTTAACATTTTGAACATCAGTATTAATGTTCTGTTTAATGTATTTATTTGAACTGTCTTGACAGTAATGTTTCAGTATTGGCTCTAAGAAGACCTCTCTGTTGTATTGGTCTGGAAAGAGCACTTAACGCACATTCTTATTTAAATTTGCTTTATTCTTGTGTTAATAAAATCTCGAGCATTATTAAACTGAGTGTGTGTACTTTCTTGAAGTGATCCAAAAAAGGCATAGTCGGTGCAAGACCTGATCTGGCCGCATGCTTCTCACATGGTACATGAAGTGCACCTAAGTAAATCCTTTAGTTTTTATTAAAAAAAAAAAAAAGTCAGTAAGCCATATAGGAAAAATATATAACGGTATACCATAGCATTGTAAGGTTGAATATATTAATAGAGAAATAAACGTTATGAGAGCCTGGAGAACAGGCAACAGCATTAAAGTGAGATGCCCTATGGGGAGTCCCTGATCAAATCTGGAGGCTTTAGCTCAATGGTGACATTACAGAGAAGACAATACCTTAAGGAAATCCGTCTGCTACCACCCAAAAAGGGCAGCCAAGAATGAATTGCCAAGGACATCTCCTCTACACAAGGGATACAGTAACCTGATGATCATTACGGCCTTGTTAGGAGGGTATAGCTGATAACTCTCTAGGCACCTTGAGCGAGGGGTTCAAGTTGAGAAATAAGACCATTAAAAAAGAAATCTGGCACAAAAGTGTTGAAGTATTGTGCAAAGCAAGAAGGGCCCCCCAGATGTTGATGTCTACATTTCCCAGAATTCATTCAATGCAATGGATGACAGAGGACTCATGAGAGTTGTAGTTCAGAAACATCTGGAGGGCCAGAGTTTGACATCCCTGGATTAAGGAAGAATCTATTAATCTTGACCACTTTAGTGCCTCCCATACCCCTATCTGGAGAAAACGCTGGGTGAACTGGAGTAGCTTCCTCCACCCCACCCAACGTCACCAGTAGCCAGCTGGGATTTTGAATTTCCTGGCTGCTGGTCACCAGATCGGGTCAGTAGTGATGTGAGCACTCATTGTATTGATGCCACCCTCTGAGAGCATCCACCATAGTGAGCAGTTTGTGAGAGGCAGAAGGATCAGATCTGCACATGTGCACACAGCTCTGTTCTATGCGTGCACTGAGTCCCACCCATAGTGGTGCACAAGCTGCGTAGGAGCACAAATTCCATAGTAAAGCTTCAAGTAAAGAGGAGGATCTACATGCAGCGATGGAGAAAAAGGTGAGTTAAATCATATAAAATAAATAATTTGCCAGAAGGTGTCCACAGCATCTGCCCAATTATTTCAAGGCCAAAAAAACAAAAACATTCTATTAAAGAGTATCCCTTTAAGATTGGGGGGGATGTCACACCAAGAATCCACACCAGCTGGTGCCAGTAAGGCGTTGCAGAGTCCATAATTTCTGGGCAGATACATGGTGAATGTCAACATACAAAATTAGCTTAGATCCCATACTGATATAGGTTTATTTGTTTTGGCAATGCAGAAATGACACCGGCATCTTTTTAGTTTTGCTTTGTCCTTTTCTAGAAGTAATTTTTTTTTGCAGTGTACCCACATCTATATATATATATATATATATATTTTTTTTAAGCGCTAATGGGGCTCTCTTGTGGTATGCTAACTGTATATATAACTATTTATTCAATATCAAACAAAATTCTAGTAAGTGGGAAAACGTTTTTTTAGCTAACTCCTAAGGCAGTGATGGCGAACCTATGGCACGCAGGGCCGACTGGGATGGCACGCAGGGCCGACTGGGTCGGCACGCGAGCCATAGGCTCGCCTCACTGCCGCTCCGAGCGTCTTCCTCCCAGCACGGGCAAATGATGCTGCCTGCGCTCGTTGAAGTCCACCAGCTGCGAGATCGCGGCGTTCACTCCGGAGTTAAAGCCGTGAGATTGCGGCTGGTGGACTTCAACGAACGGCCGGGCAGCATCATTTGCCCGCGCGCTGGGAGGAATACACTCCGAGCGGCAAGTGAGTCGCGGGCCGATATATAACGAGAGCTGGGGCATATCCATGTGAGCTGGGGCATATCCATGAGAGCTGGGGCATTATCCATGTGAGCTGGGGCATTATCCATGTGAGCTGGGGCATTATCCATGAGAGCTGGGGGCATATCCATGTGAGCTGGGGCAATATCCATGAGAACTGGGGCAATATCCATCCATGTTTGAGCTGGGGGCCATATCCATCCATGTGTGAGCTGGGGCAATATCCATCCATGTGTGAGCTGGGCCAATATCCATCCATGTGTGAGCGGAGGGCCAATATCCATCCACGTGTGAGCTGGGGCAATATACATCCACGTGTGAGCTGGGGCCAATTATATCCATGTGTGAGCTGGGGCCAATTATATCCATGTGAGCTGGGGCAATATACATCCATGTGTGAGCTAGGGCCAATTATATCCATGTGTGAGCTTGGGGCAATTATATCCATGTGTGATCTGGGGGCAATATATTCATCTTCTTTATACTGTATTTTTCTTTTAGGACTTAAGCACATAATTAGTTCAGACAGTCGTATGAAGTGTTTTTTCTAAAATAAATACGAAATTCAGGTCTAATTGTGGGGTTGGCACTTTGAGACAGATAAGTTGGTTCAGTGATCCAGTTTCGGCACTCGGGCTCAAAAAGGTTCGCCATCCCTGTCCTAAGGTAATCCCCCAGTTTCCACAAAAAAAATTCAAAATAAAACAAAATTTCAGTGTATGAAAAAATATCCACTTAGAGTTAAATAAACAAAAACAATTTTGAGGAATATTTTACAAAAATTGAAAAAAAATCAACATAAAATGAACTCCCTTAGTGTATAAAAAGCATTTGATCACTGTGGCAGTGACCAGATGCTTAAAAAAGTACTATAGTGAATGTCACCCACTGTATGAATGTATTTATGTGTCAATACATGATCAGGCGTAAGTTCGTGATTTTTTTTTTGGTAAATTCATTTTAATGTGTTATTTCGCAAAAAGCATAATTAGCACCAAGTAATGGTGTGAGACAAAAACAACCAGCTAAGTTGATACAGATTGTTAAGTCTCTGGTTAGCCACAAATTAACTGCTCCTATACAAAGTATTTTAAGTATAGGATGCATTATTATAACATAAGCAGCTGCATCAGCCAAGTCAGGGCTCTGGCACTTTTGGCTGCACAGTCCACAGTGTTTGTGTCAGGACAGGTCAGAGCTTCATCACTTGGTCTGTCGGTGCAGGGCAAATCATTGACTCATATAAACAATACAAAGACAAATGAGTAACGAAAAAGATTTTTTTAATTTAAATTCTGTACATAAGATTTTATGAATTGGCTTCAATTAAATATTTCCAAATAACCATAAAGGTCATGAATATCTGAGACCTCTAGACTCACGCAGAGTCATCCTCCAGCACGCAGGAGAGGAAAAACCCCTTGGGAGAAACCTCTGGGGAACCATGGCGTGGAGAATTGCCCTTCCCTCTGGGCATTAAGAGGTTAATATTTATTCCATTGGATTAGGAGGAGACAGACAAATGAATCATATACTATAGGAGTAGTAGGTTTATGGTTTATAGATGTGCTGAGATTGTTATGAGTTTTTCTTTATATATCAGCTTAAGCTTACACTTGAACATGCAGATTTATTCATACTGCTATCATTATTATTAGTCATACCCAACACTGCTGACTTATTTATCTGATTATTACAAGTTGTACCCTATATTGATATTTATATTTTTATTAGTAGTAGCATTATTAGTTATCCCATAGCCTATTAATTTATGTATATTACTATTATATCTTTATTAGTAGTAGTACCCTAGATGGCTGACATGTTTATATTATTTTTAGTTGTACCCTAGATTGCGGACAAATTTTGATGATGATTATTATTAGTCATGTTCTAGATTATTATTATTACTTATAGTGCTCTAGACTGCTGATTTATCTTATTATTAGTTGTACCCTAGACTGCTGTCTTATTTATATAATTATATTTTTTATTTTTTTTTAATATTTAAAGTTTTTATTTTGTAAATAACAAAAAGGTCACAAGTTGACATGTAATATTGACCTCGCAGGGCCACAGGAACTCACATAATATCACATACAGAAAAGGGTTCAGCTATACGAGATAAAGCAGCAGGAAACCTGACGTCAAAGGGCCGACAGAGCATACATAAGTAACGAAAATGACATCAAAGAGCGAAGAGAAATCATCAGCTGAGAAACATGAAGTTAAAATGAAAAATATCATCGGGAAATTCTAGTATATCTTTGGTGAGTCATAGTGAGTAAGGGGGGGGGGGTTATCAAAATCGTCTGCCAAATACGGTTCAACCGAGGAGAGAGAAAGATAATAGACAATCGAGAAATCAGGTATCGGCATCCACGGAAATAATGTCTCTAATTGATATCCGGAATACAGCATGCAGGGTTACGTTAAGGTTTTTACATGACATAATAAGAAACATATCAGGTAAAACCACATAAGGTCATCACAAGAAACTGCACGTATACAGAAACAGCGTATCGATCCTCCAGGAAATGCTAAAATACGAAGAGGAAGGGCAGGAATCATAAAGTAAAAAGATAAATGAAACATTTAAACCTTCATAAAAGAAACTAAAACTAAAAGTAGGAGAGATCAGAAAAGGCTAACACCTCGACATCCCCCGGGTAGGGATGAAAGAGAGCCATACAGCGTTCCGGCCTCTAACCCGGGTCTAGAGACTCATGGGAAGACCCTCCGTGACCCGGGCCAGGTGTCGCTCGGGGAGGGGAGAGGCCCAGGGAACTCAACAGATGCCAGGCTGCCGCTGGAGTAGACACCAAATGAGGCACGTTATCATGGCAGATATGCATAGATCCCGCCACCCCCCAACGATATCGAATCCCACTGCTCCTCAAATAAGTGGATATCTCCCGAAATTGCCTCCGGGCAACGAGTGTCAAGAGAGGAAGGTCATTAAAGAGAGTCAGATAGTGGTCCCCGAAAAGTATCGGAGCCCGGGCAACCGGTTTTGACATCAGTTTACGTTTGTCCGACTCTTCCATGGCAATCGCGAGCACGTCCCGAGGGGAATCTGCTGGTGCCGTCGCCGCTTTCCGTAAGCGCGCAACATGTCGAAAAAGAGGGTTAGAGCCTGCCGGAGCCCCCAAAACGTGTAGCGTAAATTCGTTAACATACGGCAACAAGGCATCTGCCACGATCGTCTCCGGGATTCCTCTGATCCGCACATTCCTCCTGCGGTGTCGAACCTCTGCAGCCTCCACCGTGCCGGTGAGCAGGGTCACCTGTTGTTGCAGAGCCTCCACCTGCGGCGCAATGAGGGCCTGAGTCGCCACAGCTTCCTCAACCCGAGACTCCACAGCCGTCAGCCGCCCCTTAATGGTCACCAATTCTGTTTTCAAGGTCTTAAAATCTGCACGCCACATCGCTCTCATTTCCTCCATCGACTCTCTTTTTTTTTTTTTTTTTTTTTTAAATTCTTTATTTGGAAGTTTGCATCGACATAGAGAGTCAACATATAATGAAAAAGACCTCGCAGGGCAAAATAAGTCAACTGGTAAACTATAGAAGAAAAACAAAAAAGAAATTTAAGATCATTCTCGGAAAACACATGTAAATGTAAGCTCCTGCAAAAAACACTCTAGAGTTTAAAGTCATCTGCGAAAAACACATTAAGATTTCAACGTCATCTACAAGGAATGCACTCAACAAAATCATCCCCTATTAGGGGGGTCTCATCCAAAAAGCAAGTTATAGGGAACTAATGGCTATTAACAGCCAGAGAAAGTCTTCAGGTAGGGAACAGAAACATAAACATAAAAAATTAATAATAATAGCCAGCCGGGGACATCAAGCTGTAAAAAAAAAAAAAAAAAGGGGGGGGGAGGGAATAAAAAGATGGCAAAGGCCAAAAATGTGCCTGCCTTGGCGACTACCCAGACGGTCCATAAGGCCGCAGGGAGGCCAAGGGGGAATAACGGCACCTGGCCCGGGCGCTCAGGAGCAAGCCGGGCACCAGGCCACGGTTGCGTCCGAGATGTCCCGGAATAGCCAAATTAAAAAAAAAAAAAAAAAATTTCCCCAGCCGGGGAATATCATCAAAAGAGTCAGCTGTATCTGCGGTAAAGGACAGATAGAAAGAGAAAGCGAAAGAAAAAAAAAAAAAAAAAATTGCCAAGCGGGGGGGGAGAAAGAATAGCTCGGTGGGATTTTCCACAACTCAGCGAGGAGAAGAGTCCCAGGGGGGGGACAAAAAGAGGTCCCCATAGTGTGGCTTTCAACCCGGGTCAGTAACCGCCCGATCCGGAGCGAGACCCGCTCCTAAAAGCACTGGCCAGGCTTCAGCCGGTTCCGGTATATTGTAGAGAACGTTCATGTAGGTAACCGCTAGTGAGCCAGCTAGCCCCCAGCGGTAGCGGACTCCCTTATGCCGTAGGAAGGCTGTCACGTCTCGGAACCGTCGACGTGCCACCAGGGTCATGAAGGGCAGGTCTTGATATATCGTCAGTAGGGCTCCGTCAAATCGAACAGGTGCTCTAGCTCCAGGGGCCGACATGAGTCGCGTCTTAGTTGCCACATCTGCGGCTACTGCGATAACATCCCTCGGGGCATCTTGGGGGGCTGTCGCAGCTTTGCGGATACGGTACACCCCCAAACACGTCTGCTTTATCGGGTGGGGACTCGGATACCTGACGAGCCAGACGATTAGCATAGACGAGCAAGTCCGCAGCAGAGATCGACTCCGGGATACCACGGATTCGGACATTGCGTCGACGATGGCGAGATTCCAGTGTCTCCACAGATCGTGTCAGCAGATCAACTTGAGATTGTAGAGCAGACACCTGGGACGAGAGAACCACCTGCTCAGTCGCAAGGTCCGTAGTTTGGGCCTGGACCGCCACCACTTGGGATCGTATCACCTCCACATCAGCTTTCACTTTAGACATCTCCGTGGACAGCAGCGACTTAATTTCGGCGATGAAGCTCCGGTAGTCCCTCATCGTTGTGGGACGTGCATCATCCGAGGCATCCTTAGTATCCTCTCCAGAGGAAGTCGCCTCCTCAGAAGGAGCTCCCATCTCCCCTGCGGGCAACCGCTGCAGGACCTCATAGCGAGGAGAGCGAACGGCAGGCTGCGGTAAATCCCCGTCATCTGTGAGCGGTAAGTTTGCGTCAGTATAGCCCAATAGGGGGTCAGGGGCAAGAACCGCGGGCTCGGGAGAGGTCGCCACCACAGTCTTCTTGCGCTTTTTCTGTGCCCTCTTCCGCGCAGCAGGGCTCATTGCTGCAGGAGCTCGGCCTCGGGACCCCGAGGGCAACCAGTCAGTCTCAGGCAGACACCCAATAACCAGGAACCATCCTCCTCTTCCGACGAGCCATACCCCAGGGGAAGGGTAGAAGCGATGGCTGTCGCTCTGGCAGGGCATCCACCCCCCAAGGACTCCCTGATGTCCCGCTGTCTGGAACTCACCGATCCGCTGCTCCGTTTAAGTAGCGTTTTTTTCCCATCTTCAGGGAGAGAGGAATGGTCGACCGCCGGGAATCAGTCCCACGCCAAAAAACCTCTGATGTCTCTTTGTCTGGGGCCCTCTGGGTAAAAATGTGAGGCCGACGGCCGGATTCAGATCCGCTACGTGCAGCAGGAAACTCCCCAGGCTTCACAAAATGGCCGCCACCGCAAGGCCGAACTAGGCCCGAACTTCGACCGTCCCAAAAATGTCTCTGCGTGCCCGAGGAACAGCGATTCCGATGCGCTGCGGGTGTCAGGTCACCAACAAGTTGAAAGCAGAGGGAGAGGATCGCTAAAAATCTGTCAAAAAATGCTGGAAATGCTGAAATCACAGCAGAGCTCTCACTGCATGCGACCTCTCTCATCCGCTGCTGGCCACGCCCCCCTCCATCGACTCTCTTAACAGGCGCCGGATATCACTTTCCGTGAAGGGCAGCAGACCACGAGCGACCTGGGACGTAGCATCTTGTGCCTCGCCTCGTTCGGCAGCCGCCGCACGTATCACTCCGTGTGTTAAAGGGTCAGATCCGACCGACTGTTGTCGCACCTTAGCCGGGTCCCGGGGTGATCTTCGGGTAGCTGCAGAGGCCTCCGACCAGTACGGATCCTCGCCGTCAGAAGAGCTCATCGTGGGAGACAGGTAAGTACGTGGAGCAGCCTGCTGTTTTCTTCTGCTTTCTCCCAGAGATTCTCGTATGTCCCTCTGTCGGGGGCTCTCCGGTGGCTGGGATTTTTTCCCCGATTTCCTTCCCATGATTATAAATAGATTACGTGCAGTGCTATAGGATGGAGGAGCGCCTCTAAAATGGCCGCCAGACGTAGGCCGCACTTCTCAAAAGTCCCCAAAACGGCGCCGCAAAGGGCACAAACCGGAGCTCCGGAGAAGAATAAATAGCCTGCAGGATTCCGCCTCCCGGGGGTATAATTCTCTCGAGGGTGAGTCGCTGTAAAATGCAAAATAATCATAAAGTAGCTGGAGAGCACTCGAACCTGCGACTGCACCCACCGGAAGTCAGCTCCGCCGTCTATAATTATATTTTTATTAGTTGTTAGACTGTTAATTTTTTTATATTATTATTATTAGTTGTATCCTAGTATCCAGGGTTTCTCAACTCCAGTCCTCGGGACCCACTACAGGCCAGATTTTAAGGATTCCCTTGCGGAAATGCAGACTGAATCCTGCAATCACTGAACAGCTAATTATATCATCTGTGCTTCAGCTATCCCACAAACCTGGCCTGTTGATGGGTCCTGAGGACTGGAGTTGAGAAACACTGCGCCTAGACCACTGATGTCTTTTATATTATTAGTTGTAACTTGGACTAATATCATTATTAAACGTTGACTAATATTACTAGTTGTTCAGTAGACTGATATTTAACGTATATTATTATTATTATTAATACCCGCCTAGACCACTGACTTATTTTTATTAATATTTTTATTTAGGTTATTCTTAGTCATATACTAGACAGCTGACTAATTTATATTATAAATAGTCCCTAGACTGCTGATTTTTTTTTATAAAACTTTTATTAGTCATACCCTGTTATTATTAGTTGCACCCTAGACTGCTGTTTTATATTATTAGTTGTAACTTAGACTGCTAATTTATTTATATAACTATTAATAGTTGTACCCTAGACTGCTGATATAAATATTATTAGTTGTACTCTAGACTGTTACATTATTATTAGTACCACTGACTTATTTATATTAATATAATATTGTTGTTATTTTTAGCCGTATGATTGACTGTTCATTTAATTTATTTTTAGTTGTACCCTACAAACTACCTTATTTATACCAATATAATTGGTCATACAATAGACCCCTAACTTATTTATATTATTATTATTATTATATGTCGTACCCTATACACAAACTTCTATCATTATAATTATTATATCCTAGAAAGCTGACATATATATTACTAATAATATACTGTCAATTTAGTTATTTAATAATTATTATTAGCTGTACCCTAGACCGCTGACTTATTATTATTTGTCATACCCTAGACTTCTGATTATTTTATATTCTTATTATTAATAGTATTTATTTTTTTATATTCTTATTAGTCATACTCTAGACTGGTCAATTATTTCTAATATTAATATATTAGTCATACTCTAGACTGCCAAATTTTTAATGACATTATATTTTTATTATTAGTTACCCTTGACTGCTGACGTTTTGATATTACTTTTATTAGTGCTCTAGAATGTTTATTTATATTATTAGTCGTACCCTAGTTTGCTGAATTATTTATATTATTATTATTTGTACCATAGATTGCTTACTAATTTAAAACAATATTAATCTAAATATTAATAGTATTAATTAACTACTCTATTATTAATGTATACCAAATATAAGAAAATATAATAATTATTAGTTGTATGCTAGACCATTGACCTACTTATATTACTATTATTATTTGCAGACTAGACTGAACCCTATTATTTAAATTATATTAGTATTAGTACCTTAGACCACTGCCTTATTTATATAATTATATTGTTATTATTTGTCAAACTCTAAACTTTTAATTTATTTCGATTATTATTATTGTTAGTTGTTCCTTAGACTTCTGAACGTATAGTTAAGACTCCAGGAATGCACGCCTTCTTGATAATTTATATTATTATTATTATTTGTACCCTAGATTTTTGATTCATTTATATTATTATTAGTTGTACCCTAGGCTGCTGACTTATTAGTATTATTATGTGCCTAGACTGTACCTAGACTGTCTATATATACCAAGAATATTTATATTATCATTAATAGTACCTTATACCGCTGTCTTATTTATATTATTATAATTTCATTTTTATTATTAGATGTACCCTAGAATGCTACTTTATATTATTATTATTATAAATAATAACTAATAATAAAATTATTATTATTTATACCCTAGAATGCTGACTTATTATTACTAGTTCTACTCTAGTCTGCGGATTTATTTATATTATTAATATTATTATCAATCGTGCCCTAGACTGCTGACATATATTTTATTTATTATTTTTAGTCATTCTCAACACTACTCATTTATATTATTAGTCGTGCCTAGACTCCTGACTTCTTAATTATAATATAATTAGTTGTACCCTAGACCACTGACATAATATTTTTATTACTGTGAGTACTCTAGAGCAATAACTTATTTATATTATTATAATACTGTTATTATTAGTCATATGCTAGAGTATTAATTTATTTAGATTTTCTTAGTCATACCCTAGACCACTGACTTATTTATATTATTTTTTTAAATTATTATTTGTTTTATTGACAATTTTTATTTTGTAAATGAGTCATCATACAATTAAGCAGAAAGTGAGGGCCTCGCAGGGCCGCACATAGTCATCTATAATGGCACAGCTTAAAGAAAATAACAACCACAGTCAGCAAGATAATCAGCCGAAAAATTACCTCGCAGGCCCAAACCTAATAATATTAATATTATTATTTGTTTGTCCTTAAACTGCTGACTTAGTATTATTGTTAAATTATTATTAGTCAAACCCAAGACTGTAAAAATTTATGACATTATTATTAGATGTACCCTAGCCATCTGACTCACTTCTGTTATTATTAGTCCTACCCTAGACTGCTGACATTTAATATTAGGCGTACCTAGAACACTGACTTATTTATAACATTTTTAGTAGTAGTTTCCTAGACTGTTGATTGATTTATTTATATTACTTTATTATTATTCCTACCCTAGACTGCTGACATATTTATAGTGTTTTTACTCATTTCCTAGACTACAGACTTCTTAATTTTATTATTATTAATAGTACCCTAGACTGTTTATTTATATTATTTGTTTTTCCTTAGACTGCTGACGTAGTATTATTATTAAATTATTATTAGTCATACTAAAGACTGTTATTATATATTATTATTAGATGTACCCTAGCCATCGTACTCACTTGTTATTATTAGTCCTACCCTAGACTGCTGACATATTATTTAATATTAGGCGTACCTAGAACACTGACTTATTTGTAATATTTTTAGTAGTAGTTTCCTAGACTGTTGATTTATTTATATTACCTTATTATTATTCATACCGTAGACTGCTGACTTATTTATAGTATTTTTACTCGTTTCCTAGACTACAGACTTCTTAATTTTATTATTAATAGTACCCAAGACTGTTTATTTATATTATTTGTTTGTCTTTAGACTGCTGACTTAGTATTATTATTAAATTATTATTAGTCATACCCAAGACTGTTAATTGATATTATTATTATTAGATGTACCCTAGCCATCTGACTCACTTCTGTTATTATTAGTCCCACCCTAGACTGCTGACATTATTTAATACTAGGTGTACCTAGAACACTGACTTATTTATAATATTTTTAGTAGTAGTTTCCACCTAGACTGTTGATTTATTTAAATTACTTTATTATTATTCCTACCCTAGACTGATTACTTATTTATAGTATTTTTACTCGTTTCCTAGACTACAGACTTCTTAATTTTATTATTAATAGTACCCTGGACTTTTTATTTATATTATTTGTTTGTCCTTTGACTGCTGACTTAGTATTATTATTATTAAATTATTATTTGTCATACCCAAGACTGTTAATTTATATTATTATTATTATTATTATTATTATTATTATGTACCCTAGCCATTTGACTCACTTCTGTTATTGTTAGTCCTACCCTAGACTGCTGACATATTATTTAATTTTAGGCATACCTAGAACACTGACTTATTTATAATATTTTTAGTAGTAGTTTCCTAGACTGTTGATTTATTTATATTATTTTATTATTATTCCTACCCTGCTGACTTATTTACAGTATTTTTACTCGTTTCCTAGGCTACAGACATCTTCATTTTATTATTATTAATAGTACCCTAGACTGCTTATTTATATTATTTGTTTGTCCTTAGACTGCTGACTTAGGCTAGGGTCAGACGAACGCATTTTTATGTTGTCGTGAAAAAGTGCGTATCGAACGAATGGACGCATTTTTTCACAGAATACGTGATAGTGGTCATACTATGCGCATTTTCGTCCGGATTTTGTACGGATCATCAATAACATTCTTGCATCTGGACGTTATGTTGGCCGGACTTAGCAGCGTCGACGTCTCATTCAGCACTACGCCTCTAGCGGACAGCGCACTCTGTACATCAGTACTAGCGGTTTCACGTTCTCGAAAAAATGCGTTCATTTTCCACTTGCGTTGCCAGCTACTGGACTTTTGTGCGACCGTACTTCGTATATTGGCCGTCATTGCCTGTCATTTGCTGCTAGTGCGGCCGTGATTAAGTGCGCCTGCACGCGCGTTCGCACTGCTCAGTCTGACCTAGCCTTAGTATTATTATATTATTTGTCATATCCAAGACTGTTAATTGATGATATTATTTTTAGATATACCCTAGCCATCTGACTCACTTCTGTTATTGTTAGTCCTACCCTAGACTGCTGACATATTATTTAATATTAGGCGTACCTACAGTTGTGTTCAAAATTATTCAACCCCCACTGAAATTGAGTGTTTTGGCCAGTTTGACATTGATTTTGATCATTCAGTCATCTTGCTTACAATTAAATCAAAGAGGCACGTGTAGGTCAGACAAATATAACATAACATTTATAATGAAATAACCACAAATGTCTTTTCTGTGCTCACATCATTATCAGTTTTATTCAACCCCCAAGTGACATTCAATCTTAGTACTTAGTACAACATCCTTTTACAGTTATAACAGCTTTTAAACGTGAAGCATAGCTTGACACAAGTGTCTTGGAGCGATCTACGGGTATCTTCGCCCATTCGTCATGGGCAAAAGCCTCCAGTTCAGTCACATTCTTAGGCTTGCGCACTGCAACTGCTTTCTTTAAGTCCTACCAGAGGTTCTCAATCGGATTTAAATCAGGTGACTGCGATGGCCACTCCAAAATGTTCCAGCCTTTAATCTGCAACCATGCTCTAGTGGACTTGGAGGTATGCTTGGGATCATTGTCCTGTTGAAAGGTCCAACGTCTCCCAAGCCTCAGGTTTGTGACAGACTGCATCACATTGTCATCCAATATCTCCTGGTACTGAAGAGAATTCATGGTACCTTGCACACGCTGAAGCTTCCCTGTACCTGCAGAAGCAAAACAGCCCCAAAGCATGATTGACCCCCCGCCATGCTTCATAGTAGGCAAGGTGTTCTTTTCTTCATAGGCCTTGTTCTTCCTCCTCCAAACATAGCGTTGATCCATAGGCCCAAACAGTTCTAATTTTGTTTTATCAGTCCACAGAACACTATCCCAAAACTTCTGTGGTTTGTCCACATGACTTTTGGCATACTGCAGTCGACTCTTCTTATTCTTTGGAGACTGCAAGGGGGTGCGCCTGGGAGTTCTGGCATGGAGGCCTTCATTACGCAGTGTGCGCCGTATTGTCTGAGCTGAAACTTCAGTACCCACATCTGACAAATCTTTTCTCAGTTCCTCAGCAGTCACACAGGGACTTTTCTCCACTCTACGCTTCAGGTAGCGCACAGCAGTCGAAGTCAGCATCTTCTTTCTGCCACGACCAGGTAGCGTTTCAACAGTGCCCTTTGCCTTGAATTTGCGAATGATGCTTCCTATGGTCTCTCTTGGTATGTTTAACATCTTTGCAATCTTCTTATAGCCATTGCCCTTCCTGTGAAGAGTAATCACCTCTTCTCTTGTCTTCCTGGACCATTCTCTTGACTTCACCATGTTTGTAACCACACCAGTAAATGTCTAGAAGGAGCTGAGTATCACAGTCATTTTAAAGCTGCCTAATTGGTGCTTATTATGCTTTATTGCTGCTCCGTGACATCCACAGGTGTTTTCAATATCTGATTGAAAACACTTGAATGAACCTCTGTTCTTCAGAGTGGTAGTCTTTAAGGGGTTGAATAATTGTGTCAATGAAGAATTCACAAAATAAACATTTACTACTGTATTACAAAACCAATTGATGTCATTTTAGTTGCATATGGTTCTTTAAAAAGTCCTTGTAGGATTTCATTCTGAATACAATTACAAATGTACACTAAATTCCCTAAAACCCTTTACAGCATTGGGGGTTGAATAATTTTGAACACAACTGTAGAACACTGACTTATTTATAATATTTTTAGTAGTAGTTTCCTAGACTGTTGATTTATTTATATTATTTTATTATTATTCCTACCCTGCTGACTTATTTATAGTATTTTTACTCGTTTCCTAGGTTACAGACTTCTTAATTTTATTATTAATAGTACCCTGGACTTTTTATTTATATTATTTGTTTGTCCTTAGATTGCTGACTTAGTATTATTATTAAATTATTATTAGTCATACCCAAGACTGTTAATTGATATTATTATTATTATTAGATGTACCCTAGCCATCTGACTCACTTCTGTTATTATTAGTCCTACCCTAGACTGCTGACATATTATTTGTATGTTGTAAATAGCATTTTATAAATATGCTATGTTATATAAATCATATTTTCATTGGCATAAATGTCTCCAGTAGGTTGTACTGCCAGGTGGAAATAACCTAGTTACTGCTCTTCGGTGACATTCACTAAAATGCACGTCTCCTTTTTTAGCCATTTTAAATATTGTCAGGTATGCCTACAGGTACAAGGAAGTTCATCGCTTTGGAAGATTCGCTCATCCTTGGGGAAACCTAAGTGGAGGATCAAAGACACCCAGATCAAATTGACCATTTAAAATCGTGGGTTAGCAACCTTGATCCTCCAAATGTTTTGGAACTACATCTCCCACCATGCTCAGCTACGCATTAGGTTGGCGCGCCTCAAGGGAAATGTAGTTCCAGAACATCTGGGAGCTGGTGTTCGGCAAATCAGAGCCCCGTTCAGTACCTCAGCAGCTGCTGAATTGCTGCAGCGCAGCAATTCAGTTTGCTGCAGCAGTGTCATTGAACGCTTTGGATGCGAATTTTGAATCCAAAATGGCCGACGATTTTTTAATGAAAGATTCAGATTGTTTTTCATTTCACTCGGACAAAATATAATAAAGAAAAGCAGTCAGCACAATTCCGTTTTGTATGCACACACCACAAATTATAGTTTTTATTGAATAAACGTTATGTTTACTTCTGAAACAAAATATAAATTGAGCTGTAATATATGTCTATGTGCAGGGGGAAATAATAAATAAATATTTTGTGCTTTGGTGAAAAAAAACCTCAAAATTAACATTGCCGTACGGAATTGTTACTTGCTTCGTGGTGGCGGCCATCTTGCTGTACGGAATTGTTACTTGCTTCATGGCGGCGGCCATCTTTAATACGTCACACTCAGCTACTCGCAGCATCTCCTCGGGTGGCTGCAAGTGCTAAGTTAGCAGTGCTGAGTGGTTGAACGGCGTTCAATGGCAAGTTGCTAACTTAGCACTTGCAGCGGCTGAGGTATTGAACGCGCCTCAGGCGATGCCTCAAAATAGGCAATTGAGTCACTTCCTGTGACTTGACACATGCTCATTTTGAAAAATCGCACAGAATGTGCATGCGCGCATGTACATCAGAGACGTGCGCGTGTACGCATACACGCATGCCCCATCAAATTAGGCAATATGCTGACATGTGCATGCGCGTCTCCCATACATGTAGAAATGGGATGCTCTGCGCATTTACCCCATAAACATGACATTTCAATGATCATCCAATCAGATATCACAGATGTCTTGTTTATGGAGCGCAGGGGATCCCGTTTCCACAGGTATGGGTGATGGGGCATATTATCATATTGCCTAATTTGATGGGGCGAGTGTGTATGCGCATGCCCAATGGCTCAGTGGTGGCTTGCTGACCCTGAATTAAATGGTTATAGTGGCTTTAGTGCCCCTTATAAAGAACATTAGTTATAGTCATTTTGACTTTAATCAATATTAACAAAACTGGTAGCAGGAAAAACATGAGACAATCCCGAACCCATCCTGCAATTTATACTTTATCTATTAAAGGAAGTTTACTTAGCTCGAGCACACGCACACCTGGAGACTAGTGTAAACTAAGGCATTTTGGGCGGGGTCTCTAGTGCGTAGCGCTCGCACGTCGGCGCGGAAGTGGAACTATTAAGTACGGGCAGTGGTTGACAGTCGGACCCGTCTTGTAGGCGCACCGTGCCGTCAGAAGGGCATACAGGCCAATATGGCGGCGGCAGCAGCTCGGTATATGCCGCTGTGTATGTTTAAATCGATCCGTTCCTGCGGGTCACGTTATTCCTCCAGTTTCCAAAGCGTTTATAGCCTGAATAAATTATATCCGGACAGTGAGAGCCCACAGTATACGGTGAGTGCCGACATGGACACTGGCTCCATTCATACTTCCCAAGCACTAGAGAGAGAGTGCATTATACACAACCTTGACTTCCATTACTAATAAATAATCCAGAGTTTCTGGGTCAGTCCTTGGTGTCCGGGGGGGGGGGGTAATATTCCCCGGACTCTTATCATCCACTGCAAGACTCAAATCCTGGAACATTGTCTGGGGACAATTAATCCCTGAGACCCCAAGCACAAATCCAGGACAATCCCTGGAAAACTGGGATATCTGACAGCTATGATAATCCCATTCATATACTCAGAGATTGATATTGTCTTCAGGCAGTGATGCTGCTCCTGTCATGCAATCCTGTTTCTTCCCGATGACCTCACACGTGTGTCATCTGATCCTTATTTTGGTGCATCATATCTAGAGATCCTATATGGCAGATCTGCTAAACTTTACCCCTCCCCCATGTGCCAGGAACTACAACACCCATGATTCCCAGGTCCCCTATCACAGCCTTCTAGGCTGTAAACATCAGAGGCCCGTTCAATACCTCAGCAGCTGCTGAATTGCTGCAGCGCAGCAATTTGGTTTGCTGCAGCAGTGTCATTGAACGCTTTGGATGCGAATTTTGAATCCAAAATGGCCGATTTCCTAATGAAAAATTCAGATTGTTTTTCGGATCACTCGGACAAAATATGATAAATAAAAGCAGTCAGCACAATTCCGTTATGTACGCACACACCACAAATTGATAGTTTTTAATGAATAAACGTTGTTTACTTCTGAAACCATAAATACATTGAACTGTAATATATGTCTATGTGCAGGGGTAAATAATAAATAAATATTTTGTGCTTTGGTGAACAAAAACCTCAAAATTAACATTGCTGTACGGAATTGTTACTTGCTTCGTGGCGGCGGCCATCTTGCTGTACGGCATTGTTACTTGCTTCATGGCGGCGGCCATCTTTAATACGTCACACTCAGCTACTCGCAGCATCTCCTCGGGTCGCTGCAAGTGCTAGGTTAGCACTGCTGAGCGCTGAGCGGTTGAACGGCGTTCAATGGCAAGTTGCTAACTTAGCACTTGCAGCGGCTGAGGTATTGAACGCGGCTCTGGGGAGCCTGTAGTTTGACATCACTGCTACGTTGGCTTTCCTAGCTTGTGCCCTTTTGATGGTGACATCACCAGAAGGACCCTTGCAGTTTAGACCCTCATGAATCCAAATAATCTTGTCCACCAAGAGATGCTTTGAGAAAAGAAACCGAAATGCTGTCTATGACCTGAATTGGTATGAGGACTTCCTCTGTTGTCTAGCGTTACTGATTATATTCATCAAGAGACGGCGTCCGTCATTACATGGGAACACATTGAGCAGCACAGGATTCCAAGTGACAGCTTTCTATCTACAAGCTGCAGTTTGGCCTGTTCGTAAAAGGGTGCTAAATCCATTATGTACTGATATGGTCTATGTTAATCTTCCCGTGTTTTACAGGAGCCCCGTCAAGAGCAGCCTGATATCCCTGTGGGTGAGTATTGGAAGATTATTCATGTTCTTCCCAAACAAGTCCCTGTCGGCTGTCTCATCGGAATGTTTAAGCCAGTGTTATCCTTTAAGGCTGGGGTCAGACGAACGCAGTTTTAATGTGCGTTTAGCCGCACGAAATCACGGCCGTGCTAGCAGCAAATGACGTCCAATGCCGGGCAGCATACGACGAACGGCCGCACGAAAGTTCGTCCGTGCAACGCAAGTGGCAAACGAACGCATTTTTTCGAGAACGTCAATCCGCTAGTACGGACGTATAGAGTGCGCTGCGGCCGCATAGCGGCGTGATTGGGAGACGTCAGACGCTGCACACGTCCGGCCAACAAAACGTCCAGACGCAAAAAGGGTTTTATTGATGATCCGTACAAAATCACGGACGAAAATGCGCATCGTATGACCGCTATTGCGTATTCCGTGAAAAAATACGTCCATTCGTTCGAACGCACTTTTTCACGGACAACGTGAAAAATGCGTTCGTCTGACCCTAGCCTTAATGGTATTTCCCAGAGCGGTGGTTTCTAACCCTGGTCTTCAGGTTCCCCCTAACCAGCCAGGTTTTAAGGATTGGATATACACGGAAGATATGATCCTATATAAATGCGGGCAAGTAATTCACAGTGTAGGTAAACGAATAGACTGAATTATGAGACTCACAAAGTCACTGGGGAACTGGCATCTTTCTGGTACTCCCATATATCATAAGGAGGACGAGCACCACCTTCTGGAGGATTTTCCTATACAACGTATAAGCTAAGTATATTCACCAACCTTATATCTGTTACTTCAGGTTTTAAGGATTATTCTGAGGAAATGCAGACTGAATTCCGCAATCCCTGAGCAGCAAATCCTGTCGCTTGCACGGTCAGTGTTTCAGATATCTGGCAAACCTGACCTGTTAGGGGGACATGAGGACCAGAGTTGGAAACCGATGTCCTATAGTGAAATAGAACCCGTATAGAATCTGTACTGACATCTCCGTAGGTATAGAATGTTACACGGCTTCTTTCAGGGATCGGTAAATTGAATCGATGCTTGCGTGATTTATATAAGGCAGGCGTGGTTGGTTTTGACCCTCCAGATGTTAAGGAACTACATTTTCCACGCGGCTCTTTCGACTTAAGTGGCTGAGTATCTTGGGAGATATAGACTGAACCAGGACCGCAGTCATCTTATTGGACTTTGTATTTGTTGGAATATAGCTGCTGTTTTACCTTACACAGTGATCACTCTCTATCCTGCCATATATAGGCATTATTTAACACTTAACTCGTCACGCCTCACACACTAGTTACACAATATTGCCGAAATAGAACTGACTTCAACACGAGGCATGGATCAGAATTATATTGGCTGATCTTTTGCAAAGAATATAAAGAACAGATACATTTTATACTGCAGCAAATCCTAGACAATAGAGAATATAAAGCAGGGGTGGGCATTTGTTTTGGCTCGGGGGCCACTTTGTTGGAGTGGAGGTTAGCGGAGGGCCGCACTTGCCCCCCAGAACTAATTATAACCAGACACTTGCCCCCAGAACTAATTATAGCCAGAAACATGCCCCAGAATTAATTAAAGCCAGAAATTTGCCCCAGAACTAATTATAACCAGACTCTTGCCCCCAGAACTAATTATAGCCAGAAACATGCCCCTAGAATTAATTAAAGCCAGAAACATGCCCCAGAACTAATTATAACCAGACACTTGCCCCCAGAACTAATTACACCCAGACACTTGCCCCCAGAACTAATTATAGCCAGACACATGTCCCCAGAACTAATTACAGCCAGACACTTGTCTCGAGCTCACATGGCTATATTGCCCCAGGCCAGCTCACATGGATTTATTTGCCCCCAGCTCACATGGATATATTGCCCCCAGCTCACATGGATATTTTACCCCCAGCTCACATGGATATATTGCCCCCAGCTCACATGGATATTTTGCCCCAGACCAGCTCACATGGATATATTGCCCCAGACCAGCTCACATGGATATATTGCCCCAGACCAGCTCACATGGATATATTGCCCCAGTCCAGCTCACATGGATATATTGCCCCAGTCCAGCTTATATGGATATATTGCTCCAGACCAGGTCACATGGATATAATTCCCCAGTCCAGCTCATATGGATATATTGCCCCAGACCAGCTCACATGGATATATTGGGAGAATAACTCTAAAAAAACATAAATAAACAAATAATGGTGCAGTATATCAATACTGAAACAATTTTTAGAGACCCCTTGATAGGATTGCACTCACAAGATGAATAGAATTAAAAGGCACACCAATAAAGATAGCAGTGTTACCTCTCCAATGGAAGTTGCAGCGTTACCACTTCAATGGAAAATGTTACCGTTGAAGTGGTAACGCTGCAACTTCCAATGGAGTGGTAACACTGCTATCTTTATTGATATGCCTTTTAATTCTATTCATCTTGTGAGTGCAATCCTATCAAGGGGCCTCTACAAATTGTTTCAGTATTGATATACTGCACCATTATTTGTTTATTTATGTTTTTTAGAGTTATTCCCCCATTTATTCATTCACTATCAGCGCCAATAGGAGGAGATGCTGGGGGAGTTCAACTTCTTAAAAAGCTAAGCCAAAAAAATCTGTTTATCCTGTGTGATCTCACGATTTTGTGTGTGCACATGGATATATTGCCCCAAACCAGCTCACATGGATAGCCCAGACCAGCTCACATGGATAGATTGCCCCCAGCTCACATGGATATATTGCCCCAGACCAGCTCACATGGATATATTGCCCCAGTCCAGCTTATATGGATATATTGCCCCAGACCAGCTCACATGGATAGATTGCCCCAGACCAGCTCACATGGATATACTGCCCCAGGCCAGCTCACCTCTCCACTGCTGTCTGGATTGCCAGGCCCCTCCGAGTGGCCGCGTGGTTTTCCTCCTACGAGCGGACGCTGGCATAAATCTCTGCCGCTCGCCTGGGATCTATCCACCAGCCAGCAGCGATCTCGCGAGATCGCGGAGTTCACGTGAACTCGTAGGAGGAAAACCACGCGGCCGCCGACAATGACTCGAGCCCTGCTTGGCGGGCCATAAAAAGCTCTCTGGCGGGCCACATGTGGCCCGCGGGCCACGCTTTGCCCACCCCTGATATAAAGCATGCATCTTAATCACATGCATGGCACTTCTGCATATATAATAAGGATCACATCATTGAATTCCAGTATATGAATCTTAACTAGCCAATAGATAGGAGGCACGTGTCCTTGGGGTGTGTTCAGGTTTTGCAGAGAGGTGTGCCTTTTTTAATTTAGTCAAGCCTACTTTAAATTCTAGCCATTTTTGCGAACACACCCAAAATATGGGTAAGGGGTTAGGCAATTAAACCCTTAAAGTATGCAATCTACTTGTTATTTATTTTTTCTCTCTGCAATCCAGATCGCCTGATAATATCCTACAGCAAGAGCAGCGGCCCTGGGGGACAAAATGTTAATAAAGGTAGCGTACAACACGGTTCTAAGATTTTTCCTATGAGTTATAAACTGTTGTTTGCCGAAGTGGGGTATGAGACACTGTCATGGGACAGTTTCACTTATGCAATCTCTGTGGACGGTACGGATGCAGTACTCGTCATACAGATCTATCTTTACTATAATGACACTAAAGAATTAATGCAGCAGATTCACCGCCCCCCCCCCCCCAAAAAAATCTAGGTTCTGTCACTCCATCTTGCTGTCACATATTTAGTTTCTCGGTGCCTGCTTTCCCTCTCCATCTCCTAAGCTGGGTGCAGCTCTGTAGTGTTATGGGAAAGCTTCCCTGTCAGCACGTTGGCATTCAAACAATGACTGAAAGAACAAGACCACCACTAGTGGTGTAGCGCCCCATTTTTCCTGTTCTTGCTTTAAAGACACACTCTACACAGTGTAAGCACTGAATCTTATGAGTAGTCATACTGCGGTGAGCTCCCATCACCCCTCTAGATCGTTCAGAGGGCTAATTCAGCCTTCCACATTCAGGGGCTTAGTCTTGCCCCAATCTTCAGCTCAGGGATCCCTCCGCTCAGGTTTCCTGTGCTTGGAGTACTTCCGATACCAGCCCCATCCAATAGTATCAAAGCATTTTTGCAATGAGAGCCACAGGATTGGCTGGAGCTCCAACCCCCTGTGGTCACATGACATGCGGAGCTAGAAGTATGTCATATCCTGCAGAGATCAGGGCTAGATTCAGGTGAGGTTTTAAAAGAAACTAAAGTGTGTAATTGGGAGGTGGAGGGGGTTAATGTTTATTTTTATATTTTCTATCCTCTTGGTTTCCAATAATTAATGTGTGTGACTTTTTCTTATCTCGCACAGTAAACACGAAAGCTGAAGTCCGCTTCCATATGGCGTCCGCAGACTGGATCCCTGAGGATGTCAAACAGAAGCTTTCTGTCCAGGTCACCAATTTTTTGTTAATATCTGATCTTTATACCTATTTTCCTCAGATCAGCTATTGTTATTTTTTTCTGTTTGATTTTGTTATTTCACAAACACAGATACATTCATTTCTTGCACTACCAGCTCTTATTTAAAGGGACAGTACCACTTACATAAGCTGTAACTAGTGGACTGGTGATTGTGTGAGAACAGCGCTAAGTGACTCGTGTTGTTTTTGTGAAAGATACTCAATATACCTGGTGCTGCTAAAATGGAATTAGTAATGCAAGTGAAGAATGTGTAATTCCCAGCACACCTATTGCAATATTCCGTATTCATACATGTAAAATATTTCCGTAGATGATCAATATCTCTGTATATTAAAACATACTGTGTACTGGGATGCACTGATACCACTTTTAGAAGACCGAGTAGAAGTACAGATGCTTTTTTTATCTTTTCAGGTACTCACCGATACAGAGTACCGATACTTTTATTTAATGTCACATGATGCTTTCCAATAAATAATTTAGGATTTTGCTGAAAGCCTGTACAGTTTATGTTAATATTTAAATGTATGGCCAAAAACCACATTTACCAGTCCATCGCTCTCACCTAGCAGTCCATCGCTCTCACCTAGCAGTCCATCGCTCTCACCTAGCAGTCCATCGCTCTCACCTAGCAGTCCATCGCTCTCACCTAGCAGTCCATCGCTCTCACCTAGCAGTCCATCGCTCTCACCTAGCAGTCCATCGCTCTCACCTAGCAGTCCATCGCTCTCACCTAGCAGTCCATCGCTCTCACCTAGCAGTCCATCGCTCTCACCTAGCAGTCCATCGCTCTCACCTAGCAGTCCATCGCTCTCACCTAGCAGTCCATCGCTCTCACCTAGCAGTCCATCGCTCTCACCTAGCAGTCCATCGCTCTCACCTAGCAGTCCATCGCTCTCACCTAGCAGTCCATCGCTCTCACCTAGCAGTCCATCGCGCTCACCTAGCAGTCCGCTCCTCCGGTTTCCACCCCAACCCTTCTAGATTGAGTTCCCACGGGAATAGGGCCCTCATTTCCTGTTGTACCGGTTTCTCAATTGTTGTTCAATGTATTGTAACCCTGTCTATATTGTGCCCGTTGTACAGCGCTATAGAATATGATGGCGCTATATAAAGAATAATAAAAATACACACTGCACACACTGACCACACACCAGACCTCAGATACATGTGTGCCCCGCCCAGACTTCACTGTGCCCCGCCCAGACTTCACTGTGCCCCGCCCAGACTTCACTGTGCCCCGCCCAGACTTCACTGTGCCCCGCCCAGACTTCACTGTGCCCCGCCCAGACTTCACTGTGCCCCGCCCAGACTTCACTGTGCCCCGCCCAGACTTCACTGTGCCCCGCCCAGACTTCACTGTGCCCCGCCCAGACTTCACTGTGCCCCGCCCAGACTTCACTGTGCCCCGCCCAGACTTCACTGTGCCCCGCCCAGACTTCACTGTGCCCCGCCCAGACTTCAGATGCATGCATACCCCACACAGACCTCACTGCTAGCAGAATGCATTAAGGGCATTCCGCTGGCATTCCCCTCTGGCTGGCCACGTCACATGGTCCTCCGAGTGGTCGTCGGGGTGTGACTCGGCCTCCAACCGTGATCTCGGCAGGTCTTTTAAAGAAAATAAATTAGAAAGATACTTTGTTTTTCCTTTGAAACCCATGGGATTCACCTGTTTATACATGTCTATTTGAAACCCCAAAAACACGTTATTTTGCTGGAATTTCGGCGTCCTGTGAATAGAATGCACAATACTTTTTTCTATGGGACAATTTTGGTGCTGTCGATTTGCACTTTATGGCGAATTGACAGGTTTGTGAATAGACAAATTGATGCAAAATTGTATCGGACATTGAATTTCTCTGTTCGGTGCAATTCGGGCCCAATTCGGAGGTTAGTGAATAACCTCTTATTTTTTTGGGGAATTGCAGCTTTCCAGAGATGGAGCAGAAAGCTGCACCGCTGCGGAAATGTTTTGTGTGTTTGACAAGAGTGGACAGGGCAGTTGGTAGCAGCCAATAATGTAAGGAAGAATTTTGGACACAAAGGACAATAAAGTCACCACGTGGGCGAGCTGGCGGCTGGGTTTGTCGAGGCCTGTCTTTGCGTTTCTTTGTATTTTACACTTACTCTTTAAAATTGTGTCTGGGCATGGTATTTTTTTTCTCATTTTTCTTAACTAAGCATCACTTACTATTCTGTTTGCCTCTCCTCCCTTTCTGCAGCATAAAAACCGGTTAAATAAGGATGGGGAATTCATCGTAGTCTCTGATGTGAGTCGCTACCAGATGCGGAACCTGGCAGACTGTCTTCAGAAAATCCGAGCTATGATCTCCGACGCGAGCAAGAGGCCGAACGCTGTCCCCAAGGAGACCGCAGATTTTCACAGAATGAGGTACAGCTGTAAAAGCCTCGCCATGAGATCTTCTAAATGTATTTCTAAGGGCAATGTCTGTGGATGGTTTTTAAAGGCTGCATGTCAACACGACTTAAGAAAACCCCACTGTATTCAACCCATCCTTTCTCTACTGCCTGCGACTGTCTTAGGCATGCAAAAGGTTCCTTTTAAAGGCCTGCTCTAGACATCCTGACCACTTTAACTTTTTAAAGGTGTCAAGCCATTTTGGAGATCGCTGTATGAAGCTGAGGAGTTTGAATTTCCCCCCTGTTGGTCACCAAATTGTACAGCGATGATGTCATCACTCTGGTTCCATAGGATGAAGAAGCCCCAGTCAACGTTTGGGCCATTGTCTTTAGTATTGAAAACCGTTATCGTTATGGACTCCCTTTCCTCTCCTTTAGTATTTTTAAAATTCCCCTTGAGTATTTTCATTTTAACCCCTTCAATGCTGTGATCGTGGTTTACACGATCAGCAGTAGCAGACACGGCAGCCCGAGATAGTGTTAACCTGATCTGGTGCTGTATCATTCCAAACCAATTTCGTTTGTATTTGGACTCCAAAACACGACCCCAACGTTTCATACAAATGGGCATGATGCCCACGGTGCGGACACCCTGCAACTACTTTAAACCCAGCTGGGGAATGTCTCTGACATCTCCCCAGCTGATCATGCATGAACGGCAGTAACTCCATTTGGCCAGCAGATGGCGACATCTCCCTCCCGATCAAGTTAGTTCAATATGAAATACATTGGGAATATTACAAATACTTCTTCCTGTATAATAGAAATATTCCAAAAAACACTGCTTCATCCTGACAGTATTTTTTAAGGTCCTGAATGGAATAGTCTTCATTTTGTGACGTGCCATGCAGTAAAGATCTTCTTCATGGTGTTGGAGTACCTGCAGCCGATAACGTTGGTCGGATTGCTGGGAAGGGAGGGGGGCCGGAGGAGGTCCAGAAAGCCACAGGGAGTGCTTTTCCTCAATGTGGTGATCCGCCTGCCTGTATCCACAGCACACCTGTCCACAGCAAGGGGATAATTCCACTGTTCTTTTTCTTTCTTTCTTTGCTTTGACAAAACAAAGCCTTAAAAGCTTATTGTGTTTATTTAATGGTCAATTATGTGTTTTGTTTTTTTTTGTTATACATTTATTTTATATATTTTGAGGTCAATGGTTTATTTGTCTTTTTTATTTGTTAGCTTTTTTTAAAGTAATATTGAACTGTCTATTCGCAGGGCGGAAAGTAGGAACAAAGAGCGTTTGAAACAGAAAAAGACCTATTCTTCTATTAAACAGAGCCGGAGAGTGGACCTGGACTGAGGACAGCTAGAGGCTGCTGGGAACTGCAGTCACTTTTGTGCTTTGCCATAACTGCGGACAATGGATTTGGGAAGATCATTCAAGACAATGTTCTGTCTGGGTCCCATTCCCCCCCCCCCAAGCAGGGCTACATTGTATATATGCTGACAATTATGTCTGACTTTCTTTAAGTCTTACACACCTGTGCAGGGAATTAAACCCAGTTTAAATAAACCTGCCTGGGATGTATTTTTCAACCAGACACATTTTAACAAGAAGCTGTAAATTGCGGTAATGGATTGGGAAAGCTCAATAAATCATGTGAAAGCGGAGTACTGATATGTTATTCCATCAATGTAGTCCTTTCTCTGTGCAGTAATTCACACGCAAAGGCAGTGGTCGGTAACCTCAGCCCTCCAGATGTTTTGGAACTACATCTCCCATGATGCTCAGCCTAGCATCAGGTTGGCAGAGCTTCAAGGGAAATGTATTTTCAAACCATCCAAGGTCGCGGGGTCCGGACGATTGCTTTAGTTACTCGGCTTTTGTTTCAGCCGTCTTCTTCATCTCCTCCACATCACGTTCGCTTCTCGTAATGTAATGAAGAATGACACTTATTAACCCTTGTAGATAAAGTATCATGAAAGCTAGGTGAACCTGGAAAATCTTGATTAACTTCTGAGAAAGGCCACGTGACATCCCTCAATCCATCTACCATGTGCAGCAAGAAGAACGGTGACCTGGTGAGCCGAGGGAGTAACTTTATGCAGGCATACTCTTCTGAATTGGAGAAGCTTTAAAGCAGGGATCTCAATCTCTGGCCCCCAGATGATTGCCTACAATTCCCAGAATTCTTTCAGGGAAATAGATGGCAGAGTATCATGGGAGTTGTAGTTCAGAAACCTCTGGCGGGCTGGAGTTAGAGATCCCTGCTTTAAAAAGCGCCTGTCATACTTGCCTGCTGAACATTGCAACTGTCTCCTACCGGCTGTCTCCTCTGATCTCACCTGACAGCTGAACATCCACACCTTTAGTGATAGTTGACGCACAGCAATCTAACATGATGGTGGGCTCATCCATCAGGCCACTGGGGCTGTACACGGCTTCCCTACTGAAGGTCGATTTTTTTTCATGGTCTGCAGAATGTGCTGCGAGTTAAAGTCTCTCCTATTACATTCTGACAGAAACCTTGACTGTGGAGACATATTAACTATATATGTATTTATTAGATCTTTTTATTGGTTTTTTTTAAAGGACTTTTTATTATTTAGGCACTTTTTAATACATTTTTAGTGGTTTAAGCCCCTATTAAGAGAATAGGAGACTTTTCCTTTGGTGGAATTCGTAGAGGCAATTTGGCTCTTTTCACCAACGTTCGATAACTGCTTCGGCGACTCCAATTTCGGTAAAATATGGTGAACGTTCAATAAATAGTGAATGCACTGTATTTCCCGCCCAATTGTATCGGCCGAATGCAATTGTGAGCAGCAGGAGGACAGACTCCGTGCAGCACTGTTCAGGGGAGAGTGTGTGTGTGATGGATGCAGCGTACAAGCTAGTGCCTGCTCTCCTGTCACTACGAAATGAAGCCAGCGCTTAGGCTGGGGTCAGACGAACGTTTTGCAAAGCGGAAGGAACGTCCGTGAGAGTGGACGTTCCATCCACTGACGCCCTTCTGGCCACCTCGCTGAGCGCAGTTAGTGCATGGCTTGATCCTGCTATGGATGCAAGTTCGACGGGGAGGCTTTCTGCACGGTCGTAGCACGTCTTGCTGAAGCACGTGCAATTAGCGCGCGCGCTACAGCGTGTGGCCGGCCCCTCGAAGCGTCACAACGCTATGACGGACGCTGGGAGGCCTGTCAGAACGGGTGCACATTGTGCACTCGTCTGACCCCAGCTTCAGCCAATCTTTATAGAGAGCCCCTCCTGAAACTGAGGCATGTTCAGTTGCTCAGCCGCTGCAAGTGCTAAGTTAGGAACTTGCCACTGAACACCGTTCTGCCGCTCAGCACTGCTAACTTAGCACCTGCAGCGACCCGGAGAGGTTCTGCGAGTAGCTGAGTGTGACGTAAAGATGGCCGCCGCCATGGAGCAAGGAACAATTCAGTACGGCAATGTTAATTTTGAGGTTTTTGTTCACCAAAGCACAAAATATGTATTTATTATTTACCCCTGCACATAGACATATATTTTTCGCAGTTTCGCTGTATAGATAGGGATTCTGGTCATAATATGAATGTTGTCCATTACAGTTCATACACAATGTATCTATTTATTAAGGACATATGAAAGATCTTTTGGGGATGTTTCCAACTTGTCCCACCGCCATTTCAGCCCGTAAGATCTGTCTCGGCTATGAGGGGGAAAGGAGGACACCTTAGGCTGCGTACGTCGACCGGAAATGAAAGGAGACACGCAAGTTTAGATAAAACGCATTCGCAAGATGGCGGGCATACATTCTGGAATGCAAGCACTGATTTATGCGCATGCGCAAAATGGCAGACCCGCGGAAAATACCGGATCCACAGAATTCGAGGCGTGAATCGCACGCTAATTCAGCAAGTCACACCTGGGGACAATTATAATTGTTATTACAAGGATATATATATAAATTTTCATTGTTACCTGTAAACCGACTGAGGAAGCCGCGGTACGTGGCAAAACGCGTCTGGTTGAACTGGCTGTGCCAGGTTGATTTCTTTTTATTTTGTTTTTATGTTTTAATAAATTTTATTACTTGCACCAGTCCCCGGTGTTTTGCTGAATATAGAGGTTTTCCATGGGCTTTACCTCAAATAAGTCCACAGGCGTTTGATCCCAGAGCTTGGCTAGAAGCTCCAACACATGTGAGTTCAATCTCTATAGATATACTTCCAACACACCTGCACAAGGAAGTCTCTCTTTTGTTGCATGTCCCTCCATGTATTGAGATCGGAAGAGGATTTCCATCTCTGAAGGTTGTGAGTCACCTCCTTCAATACAGAAACAAAGGACCCAATGCGCTGACCCGCTCAGAGCCAGTGTTGGGGCTCTTTTCTTGTGAGTGGGAGCAGTATTACGGGCACACAAAATTGATAACTTGTATTCGCTCTGCACTATTGTATTTCTCTATTGTTTTTCATGATACATGCGGACGGTACTTCATAAGAGAACCATCATACGATCCAAGAGCGACTGCCATCGCACCGCCAGATACGTATTTGTTGATCTAGACATATATTACAGTTCAATTATATTTTGTTTCAGAAGTAAACAACGTTTATTCAATAAAGCCTATCATTTGTGGTGTGTGCATACAAAACGGAATTGTGCTGACTGCTTTTCTTTATCATATATACCGCAGCTGTTGTCCGAGTCATATGAAAAACAATCTGAATAACGAGGCACTGTTTCCTCATAATAATCAGGGATTGCAGCAGTTGGCTGTTGATCTATATTGTTGCAAACAGAAGGATAAATTGCTTTGAAAATATTCTTCGGATACCGACATCTGTATCTCATGCGTAGTTATTTCAAAGATGGCCTCAGTCTCCGTTTCTGCTGATAAAACTGCGGATATTGCAGAAACTACAGCTTTCATTAAGAAATCGTCGGCCATTTTGCTTTGAAATTCGCAAAGCGTTCAGTGACACTGCTGCAGCAAACTGAATTCAGCAGCTGCTGAGGAACTGAACGCGGCTCTGGTAACTGTTCTGCCCCAGAGTGGAAATAGTGTCCTTATTTTCCAGACCCGTGTTATGCCGCCACCATGGCTGTGCCGCTATCCTTTATAGTTCCTTGGCCCTCCAGATGTCTTAGAACTACATTTCCCATGAGGCTCAGTGAATCTGAGTATCAGACCATAATGGAACATGTTGATTTAAAACCTCTAGGGGCTGTTGACCCATATTCTATTGGGTCCCAAAATTGTATCACAAGACAGTCGGACAAGGTGGCAAATTCATGGCTGTCCTGCCAAGATCAGAACTGTCCGCCAATATAATGGTACGCACCTTAATGCAGACTTTAATAAAACAAGCTGCAAACATACATATGTACATGTGCAGGAGGGAGTCAAGCCATCTGAGTGGAAGTGAAGTATGTTTGTATATGTGATGTCTGTGGAATAAGTATGAGTGCACACCCCTCCGTTATGTCACATCTGTGTATCTTTTTTAATTTATTCTTGATTAAATTTAATAGCCAAGCACCGAAATATTGTGTAGTCTCACTGAGGCCATTTTTATCCTTTCTTCCACAATGCTACAAAATTCTTTTATCATACTTTCCTTTTTTATATATATATATATATATAACCTTTTTTTTGTATATATTTTTTAACCTTTTTTTAATAAAAAAAATTAACCTTTTATTTGTATTATTATTTTTTCTTCTCGACAGACAAGCTTTTAAATACTATTATTCGTCGTGGCTGCACTCTCAGTAAGGCTGGGTTCACACCACAGCGTAGCGCAGCGTCGCGCAATGCGTGCGTTTTTTTTACGCGCGTTCGCGCATACAAAAAAACGTGCGAACGTGCGTTGCAGCGCGTTCGCGGCTATGATATGGCCGCGAACGCGCGGCTATATGCCGAAAAGAAGCTCCCGGACTTCTTTTTGCGTCGGCCGTTACTCAGCGCGTTCCTGCACGCTGAGAAACGGCCAGGTGTGATATGCCCACATAGGGAATCATGGGATTTCACTGTTTGAGCGTTTGACAGCGCGCAGGAGCGCGCTGTAAAACGCTTAGGTGTGAACCCGGCCTAATAGTATTGGATTTTTAGCCAATCCTTGGAAATCTCTTATATCCTGATTCTACATTTTGCAGGATTTTACCTTTACACCCTAAAGATCACCATAGAAGTAAATGTACTCTGAGAAATGAATGCAATGGTTTTTAAGAAGTAAAAAGAAACACAAAATTATTTTAAAAATGAGTCACCCCAGATGGGACTCGAACCCACAATCCCTGGCTTAGGAGGCCAGTGCCTTATCCATTAGGCCACTGGGGCTGTATGCTGGTTTCTCATCAAAAGCCTATATTTCATGTACTTCAGAATGTGCTGCAAGTTCTTGACTGTGGAGACATTATATATTTATATTATACATATATTCATATTATTTATATATTTGCTTTGAAATGTTCCATACGAAGCTCCTGGCCTTCTACCATAAGATCCTTTATTTACCTCAGGAAGTCACTGTTTACTGGGTATGGCCCAACAACCGCCCCTTTCCCGCCCTTAGTTTTTGTCATGAATCTACTCTTTGATACAGCTTGAGGGGGAAAATACGCACATCTAATAATAAAAGCTTAAAGAAAAAGCGTCAGCTTCGTGCAAACATCGATTGGTTTATTTACAATTTAGGAGAAAAAAAAAAAAATGGCTGACAAAAAAAGAGACGACCACGAAGGGACTCGAACCCTCAATCTTCTGATCCGAAGTCAGACGCCTTATCCATTAGGCCACGCGGTCAAGTTGCATTGCATTTTCCTGTGAAGAAACACAAGAGTTAACAGATTCAGTGAATTGAAGATATTGTGATATAATGTAAATCCAATACATGGGAGTAGGCAGTAGGAAAGTCTTGTCCAACAACGCACACACTTTAATTATATAATATATATATATACAAAAAGTATAACTGCACAAGAAAAAAAAATCACCTTGTTCAGGGGTCAGCATCCTTGGCTCCCTGATGGTTTGGGAACTACATCTCCCATGATGCTCAGTCACCCATTAAGCTGCCCATTGTATTAACGCTAGGGTCAGACGAATCATTTTTCACATCGTCCGTGAAAAAGTGCGTTCGAACGAATGGACGTATTTTTTCACGGAATACGCGATAGCGGTCATACGATGCGCATTTTCGTCCGTGATTTTGTACGGATCATCAATAAAACCCTTTTTGCGTCTGGACGTTATGTTGGCCGGAGATTAGCAGCGTCTGACGTCTCCTAATCACGCACACTCGCCGCTAGCGGACGCAGCGCACTCTGTAAGTCAGTACTAGCGGTATCACGTTCTAGAAAAAATGCGTTTGTTTGCCGCTTGCGTTGCGCGGCCGCACTTTCGTGCTTCGTGCTTTCTCTGATTGACCACTATTCAGTATTTATTTCCTACGTTTTCCAAGTTATTTCATTTTAAGGCTGGGGTCAGACGAACGCAGTGTGAACGCGCGTGCAGCCGCACTTTATTACGACCGTGGTAGCAGCAAATGACGTCCAACATACAAAGTACGGCTGCACGAAAGTTCGGCCGCGCAACGCAAGCGGCAAACAAACGCATTTTTGCAAGAACGTTGAACCGCTAATACTGATGCACAGAGTGCGCTGCGTCGGCATAGCGGCGTGTTTGCGTGATTGGGAGACGTCAGACGCTGCACGTGTCCGGACAACATCACGTCCATTTGTTTTTTATAGCTCTGTCAAAAATCACGGGCGTAATTGCGCACCGTATGACCGCTATCGCGTATTCTGTCAAAACGTGCGTCCATGCGTTCGGACGCACTTTTTGACGGTAGACGTGAAAAATGTGTTAGTCTGACCCTAGCCTTAGGCTAGGGTCAGACGAACGCATTTTTTGCGTCGTCCGTGAAAAAGTGCGGTCGAACGAATGGACGTATTTTTCACGGAATACGCGATAGCGGTCATACGATGCGCATTCTCGTCCGTGATTTTGTACGGATCATCAATAAAACACTTTTTGCGTCTGGACGTTATGTTAGCCGGACGTGTGCAGCGTCTGACGTCTCCCAATCACGCAAACACACCGCTATGCGGCCGCAGCGCACTCTGTACGTCAGTAGTAGCGGTTTGACGTTCTCGAAAAAATGCGTTCGTTTGCCACTTGCGTTGCACGGACGAACTTTCGTGCGGCCGTTCGTCGTATGTTCCCCGGCATTGGCGTCAATTGCTGCTAGCACGGCCGTGATTTCGTGCGGCTAAACGCACGTTAAAACTGCGTTCGTCTGACCCTAGCCTTAGAGTCCGCAGACTTCTCTCTCCTCCTGACATGTAACAAACTGAACATCGAAAATTTTTGTAATTATCTTATAGATATTTTACATTGATCTTTTTTGTTTTATATATATATTCAAATTTTTTATTGACGTATGTACTGGCAGACAGAAGGAAAGTACAACAGCCTGCGTGGCAGATAACATACTGAAACAGTACAATATAATGCTGTATACTGCGGGTCAAAAATGAAAACGAAAAAATGAGCTAACGCGACATGTCCCCAAACGTACATGGCATAGCGAAGCATCAATATCCCAGCACATCGACCATCCATCAGCGCAATGGAGCTCAAGGCTAATGGCAAATGGTCAGGAAGAGAGAGAGTAGGCAGTATCAGAAAAGAAAACGAACGGAGGCCTGTTCAATACCTCAGCCGCTGCAAGTGCTAAGTTAGCAACTTGCCATTGAACGCCGTTCAACCGCTCAGCGCTCAGCAGTGCTAACCTGGCACTTGCAGCGACCCGAGGAGATGCTGAGTGTGACGTTTTAAAGATGGCCGCCGCCCTGAAGCAAGTAACAATGCCGTACAGAAAGATGGCCGCCGCCTCGAAGCAAGTAATAATTCCGTACAGCAATGTTAATTTTGAGGTTTTTGTTCACCAAAGCACAAAATATTTATTTATTATTTCCCCCTGCACATAGACATATATTACAGTTCAATTTATATATTGTTTCAGAACTAAACATAACGTTTATTCATTAACAACTATCATTAGTGGTGTGTGCATACAAAACGGAATTGTGCTGACTGCTTCTCTTTATTATATTTTGTCCGAGTGATCCGAAAAACAATCTGAATTTTTCATTAAGAAATGGTCGGCCATTTTGGATTCAAAATTCGCATCCAAAGGGTTCAACGACACTGCTGCAGCAAACTGAATTGCTGCGCTGCAGCAATTCAGCAGCTGCTGAGGTATTGAACAGGCCTCAGAGCTTCAGGGGAGGGAGGAGAAAACGAAAAGAGCGAGAAAAATGAGGGAAGAGGTAACAGAAAGCGAAAAGAAAGTAAAAAGAAAGAAAGAAAAAGGGGGCGGGGTAAAGGGAGGAGAGGGTAGTCAACTAGTCAAGGGACGGAGAGGGGGGACGACGTATGAAGCGACATAAAGCTAGACTGTAAGCTCCTATGAGCAGGGCCCTCTACACCTCTTGCTTCCATCCTATGTCCGTTTATATGTAATTCATTCCCTTTGGTTATTGTAAAGTGCTGCGGAAACTGTTGGCGCTATATATAAATTATGACAATAATAATAATAAGGTGAGGGAGACACACACACACACACACACACACACACACACACAACAACAACAACAGCTACCCGGGGTCCAGGGACCACAATAGTAAAGAAGGGGTTGTACCGGCCCAGGGGCCACCCAGCAGAGCACGACGCGCTAATGCCCAGTCATGCCAAAACAGCAGGAGACCCCACCAAGGTAAAGTAGGGCAGAACCAGTACTCATCAGGGTGAGTAGACCATTGCAGGAGGCAAAACCGGCACACCGCCAGCCGAAGTAAAAAGGAAGCGCCGTCTCCAGGTCAAGGTGTCGGTGCAGGGAGGTTGAAGACACAAACTGCGTCCAGTAAAAGCAAGTGAGAATGAAAACGGGTAGTTTACCCTCGTGGGACTCAATCCTTTCCTCCGTATGATATATCTCATCAACTTGATATAACCATTCGCATAGGGATGGAACAGACTGGCGCTTCCAATGCCTCGGGATCAGCTGACGCGCTGCCAGAAGAAGGCGAAACGCCACAGACTTGTTAAAAGAGGCTATCGGTGCACCTGTAAGCATTAACAAGTAGGCTTTGGGTGAATGGTCTTGTCAGGTCCCACGGCGATGCCGCAGAAAAAGAACCAAATCCTGATTCCCACCCTGGTAGCCTGCTAATGTATTTGTTAATACACATTCCTTCAGACCTCCTGCAGCAGCATCATATGGGTCTCATTAGCATTGACTGGTGTCCTTTAAGAGAACCACACCCGCATCCAGCCAATGTTCTGACATTAACTTCTGAACCTGCCATTGAAAAGACATGCTATATGTGCTCCAGAGCCTGGTAGCTATCCTGTCTGATCTCCTGTGTACCGAACCCCAGCCTGTATTTGGACCATGCACGTAAGCCGCCAGCCCATGACTACCTATCTTGTTTTCTGGACTATTCTTCCTGATATTTACTGAGACGCTCTTCACGGATCCACAAGTGATCCAAGTCTCCAGCTTCCATTTGCACCAAAGACTGTGTTTCCAAATATCTTCTATTTGTTTCCTAAGGACTTATTATTTATACAGATTCCTGCCTTTAGTTTGACATCCAGTTTATTCAATATATATATTTTTTCTGCCCCATCCCTTTTTGTTGTCGAATATTTATTTGCTGCATCCCGGGTTCATTATCCACATCACCGGTGTCACCGGAACCCGGTCCCTGACAGGTCTAGAGTCAAGCCAGTCACTTCCCGAATCGCCTCCCCGATCTTCCTCCAGTAGACCTGCAGGGGTGTGCATGACATGACCACCAGATGTAGAGATAGGAGCCGAGCTCCCGGCCACACCTCCAACAAACAGGGTCAGTAGTCCCTATAGAAAAAATGGCGTCGCGCCTGTACTCACCAGAGCGGCTGCAACAGCCAGGAGTAACAGCCCGGTTCATGTAGAAAACATAACAAGGGAAAAAAGATGTCATCTGCGCTCATTTCTATATATTTCCACGTACAACAAAACACTATCAGGAGGTTTTAGTTTGTTTTAATGGCCATTGAAACGTCAGCTCGCTCGCCCCGTCAAGGCACCTCTTTGTAGAGTGAGTCCTAACCAATGTACCAAAAGCTGCTCTTCTGAGCAGCTCCATGCCCCTCCTGCTGCTTTTCAGCTAAGGAGAGGCAGAAAATGGTGGGTTTCGTTTATACACGCACCAAGCACTTCCCATTTGGGGTTGTGCGTGTTTTTATTATTGCTGCAGCATATATGCGCAGATTGATTTTGGCAGGCGCAAAAACTTAACGGGAGACAATTGTGGTTCTTAATTCTGATTGACTGAATCGCATTAACAAAACAGTCTGCCCACGATTCCTGTGCGCAACGTTAATGCGCGCGCGTTTTTGAGCGTCTTTTTTACGCGCGTTATTTTTTTGACGGATGAAAAAATGCGCTCGGATTGTAATACTAGCGTTAATTTGCGCACGTTAACGTTTAACGCTTCGCGCAAAATATCACGCGCTGCGCAAGCGTTTTAACGCGAAGAATGTAATAGAGCCCGTGATTGGTTTCCCCTGTAAAAGTAGTGAGTTTCTGCTGGACTTGGCCCCTAAAATTATCATTTTTTCTGAGTATTTTATCAGATATTCTCACATTACATCGGATGCTACGTCCTCGCTCAGTCTTGTTTAAAATTTTAGGAAGGGTTAAAGATCTTCGTGGACGAAACTGAGCAAAAACTCAGCTAAACCGCCAATTTTTTTACCGTCACACTACTTAATACTTACTGCGTCTTATCTAATCAATTTATGCAGCATATTTGGCCTAGTCCTCCTTTCTCGCAGAAGGTATGCAGCCGCGCGTAAATGTCTCAAATTTCAACAGGAATGTAATAAAACTACCAAGAAAACAGTAAATGCACTTAAAATATTGCTCATCTAGATGGATCGATGGGCACAAGGTGTGTGTAGGAGACTCCCAAGGGGACAGAAGAGTTCTGAAGATCCCATGGTCCTTCGTATAAATACCCCTGCCTCTCACAGAAAGCATGCAGAAGCAATGTCGACCAAGAAAATGTGGCTGATGATCCTATTCTGTCTAGCAGGTACTGTGCCTTCACTGATTTCCTTTCGTGAAATTGTGGAATGCGTCGTCATATGCGTCGAATAGAATATAGAAAAACAGTGGAAGTTCCTAGTGGCGCAATAATTGAATATTGGTTTGTGGTATAGCTCAGATGATATCAGGGCTAATTGCGTGTACCATAAATACAAGGTGCAAATTCAAATCACAGGGGATATAAAGTGCTAGTACAATATCCTAAGTGTGCAAACAGGGTTAAAATACAACTGCAATACAATTAAAGTGCAAGTGCAACAGTACAGATGGAAAAAAACAATGTAGCAAGGCTATTGGAGACAGGGTAATAATAGCTGGTAAAATCCAGATTAATTAGGGCTGTCCGCCAATGGAGGTCATAGAGGTCTTTATTAATGGTTAGTCCGGTACCTAAGTGGATGGGTGATGCATCAAAAGTGCTCAAGAATATTGTCAATTTTTACCCTTTCCACAAATATAGCGAGTCCGTCGGAAGTGTCCGTTCTCCTAGTAGTCTTGATGGGCTCCGCAATGGGGGATGTAATGAGAGAAGAAAGATAATAGTGTGATACCTTCTATATTTAGAGTGTGATGGATTTAGAAAAATGCACACTTACAAGATCCAGAGCCTTTTGAATCCAGGCTCTGGAGTGGAACGCCTTGTGCCTAAAATTAGGGTGGTCACTGCCCTTCTTTACACGGTCTTCTTATTCGACCTCAGATGGGGGGACATAAAAGCAGAAAAAAGAGAGACAGCGCTCTCATAGCATGACATCAGCCTTAAATTCGTGTATTTGAGAGAGATAAGGGTCACACTCACCAATTCAGGAGCCTAAGGCCCCCGGCACACGAGCGTTTTGAGAGAATGGAAGGAACGTCCGTGAAAGTGGGCGTTCCTTCCATTCTCTGCGCTCAGCGTACAAAGCGCGATCCTCCTATGGAGAATCGCGCTTTGTATACTTTCAGCGTCCGTTTAGCTTTTTGACGGGGAGGCCTTTTTCACGTCCGGTGGAGGGCTTTCCCCGTCAAAAACCCACGGACGCAGGGAAGTGCGGGCGCACATGAGGCAAAAATACGCTCGTGTGCCGGGGGCCTTAATGGTCCAGGCTCAACTGTTACGCATGTGGTGCTCCTTAGCGGTGAGCTCCTGAACCTCTTTGGCTGCTTACTCTGCTTGCTCTGCGTCCAGGTTGTTGGTGGGGTATCTGTGGTACTTATGGTAGTTTAACCAAGATAGAAACTGGTAAGAGTGTGAAAAGAGCTCAAGTACTCTCATATGAGGATTGGAAAAATATATTTATTAATTGTGCAAATATTACAAAGTGCAAAATAAGTTAAAAATGTAAAATTGGGGGGAGTCGAAGATTGGGGGGGGGTCGAGACGCGTTTCGGTGCAGCAAGCACCTTCCTCAGTCGATATGTCTGAAAAGTGGGGGGATCTGAAGCCTTCTCGGGGTCCCCTTTTTAACTGGGGAGCGTGGGTGGTGTGTGGAGACCATTCGCGATTGACTTCCAGGTGTGTGCGGTGTCGCGGTCACGTGCTGCCGATGACGTCATCGTTCGGTGCCGCGGCCATCTTTGATTTGCGTTCCACCGCTATGTTTGCGTTCCATTTCATACTAGTCAGCGCTGAGTGCGTTCATGGAACGATTAGAGGTCCCAAAAGGTCTTGATGGCTCAATATAACAAATATACAGTAGGGGGGAACAAAAAATCCCTCTTTGGGGATATTGTACAATGATGGAGAATCATAATAAAACAGCATTTAGGCGGCAGGCTATGAAATCTGAGGTATATCATGAAGAATAGAATATGTCTGTATAAACTAGAGATGAATTATTATTATAGTTTATTTATATAGCGCCAGCATATTCCACAGCGATGAACAATGGGCACAATATAGACAGGGTTACAATATATTGAGACTGAACAACATTTGATAAACCAGCACAGGAGGAAATGAGGTTCCTATTCCTGTGGGAACTTGCAATCTAGAAGAGTTGGGGTGTGGAAACAGGAGGAGAGGACTGCAAGGTGAGAGTGATGGGCTGGTTGGGCCAGTGTGGTGTATCAGTGATTCGAGTGGTAGGCTTCCCTAAATAGGAATGTCTTAAGGGAGCGTTTGAAGGAAGGGAAACTAGGGGAAAGTCTAACCGTACGAGGGAGAGAGTTCCAGAGGATGGGGGCTGCACGTGAGATCGTGGGATCATGTAATAGAGTACTCTGAGCTCCTTCTGAGCTAACTGATCGTTTCTCGCTCCAGCCTGGGCGATTTCGGCATTTTTTCATGTCTCTCCTAGGGGCATGGCCGAGAGCAACACCTTACACCCTCTCTCCCCCTGTTTTTCTGGGGTCATGCTCGCATGGTCTGATTGTAAATATAGGGGTTATTCAGAGAGCGCCAAAATGTCTCTTGATGAATGAACTAATTTAGAATTTTGGAGAATTAAGAAGAAACTTAAAACTTGTCGGGTCAAACGATGAAGACTTTTATTCCACCTATTTTACGTTAAACCAATTTTTTTTTTTACAGTCTTTAGATATTTAGAGAATATCCTCGAAAGCATTCTGGATGTAGATGCCTGCACGAGCATATATGTTTAGTATTTACAGAGCAATGCAATGATTCCTAGGGTTGTTTCTTCATTGAAGATCATTGAAGAACTCCTTTTTTCCATGTAAAAGCTGCAATGACTTGGCCCCCACTTAGTGTTGTCGAACTGGCTACATTTTCAAGGACACATATAACTTCTACTCTATATGCTAATGGGAGGTACTTGAAAGTGCTCTCCAGCAGTATGTAGAATTCAGATGCTGAAGGAAGGAAATCATTTTACCGATGACTGTGATTTCCTACCACAGCATATATACTTCTCAGAGCATGTGCATGATTCGGCAGCCAGTTGGGACCAGTACGATGTGTCACGGAGGCTAAATTAATTTATTATGATGATATTAATGTAAGGATGATGCATCCGTTTGATGTTGTAGTGCATGGCCTGTGTAATATATTATGACTTTGTAAAGTCTAACAGGGTTATTCAGAGAGTGGTGAAAAGCAGGAGAATGACTGGAGAATGGAAAATTCTAGGTCAAAATAGCCGATTTGGAAAGTGAGACGAATGGGAGAATTTTTCTGGTTTGGCTATTTTGACCTAGAATTTTCCATTCTCCAGTCATTCTCCTGGTTTTCACCGCTCTCTGAATAACTCTGTAAGTTAAACAAAGAATCCCTATACCAACAGGATGGTTTTTGCAGGTGAACCTTTAATATAGAACGGGTGTTCTTTTTTTTCTTACTAATTAATTTGTAAGGGACACTACCTCTTACATAAACTGTAGCTAGATTAATTGAGCATTACAAACAAAGCACTTTATAAAACATATTAAAACACATTACCAGGATGTATAGCCCCTTTACTACCGAGTGCTCTTTGTTGAATAAATGCATTTCAATTATTTCTAGAGATATATCCAAAGAGATCCAAATGGGTGGAGAAAGGTAACCGAGCGCTGAAAATCAGCGTTCGGTTACCTTTCTTGGCCATTCGGCTAACCAGAGAGCAGGCAATTCGCCAAATCATGGCGAATTGCCTGCACATACCGTGCCTGTTCGGTGCCTGTTCAACTGCAGTGAAATCCCCATAAAAAAGCACTTCTTCGGCTATTCAGAGAACAAAAACCAGCAGTGAAAGGTTCCCGAAATGCCCTGCCATTCGGTGGTTTAATTCGGCAGGTTTATTCAGGAGAATCCCATAGGCTTCAATGTTAAAAATATTCCTGTTTTAATTCAATATCTAATAAACCATTCCTTAAAAATTCTGCAGTAAAGAGTCTCTTTATTTATAGATTCTTTTAGGATATTTTAAGCATTTTTCTGGATTTAAATTTTTTTTAAAAAAATCAGTTTTTTTTTTTAAGTTTACTTATTTTTTCTGTAACAGCCCTTTTTATTATCATTCCCTGGACCTCATATGTAAATTTCATACATTTTCGCTCAGTAGTTTATTTGCCAACAGCGTTTCACTTTTCAAACATTCAAGCAAACTGTTTTGCTAATTTATTAACCTCCTTTGTCTGCGGTGTCGGCTTTTTCCGGCGGCTTCGCTGCGTGTGATCGTCTCCTGCTTGGGTTTTTTTCGTGGTTTTCGGCAGGTTAATCCAGATGTTTTTGCGGATTTTCGGCGTGCATTCGCCGGGTTTTGCGGTTGGTTTTCGTCAGGTTTGCGGCGGCCTTTCCCTGCACCCTGCACCCTGCCTGTGGTGCTTGCTGAATACACCGCAGGGTCGCCGAAATGGGATCGGCAAAACAAACCAAATTGAAGAGAAAGAAAAGTCACCAAAGGTGCGGTGACTTTTCGATTCTCTTTGAAGTACCCTGATAGTTCCTTATTACCAGCACTATTGTGAGCAAGCAAAAGCAAAACTCCTTAAACCCAGTATTCTTTGTTCAATGGCAGCTCAAGATGAGAATAACAGGCGACAATGAAACACGCTCGTTATTCTCAGACTGTCAGCAAATTAGCTTTTCCTACACAAAGTATAGGAAGCGAAAATTTACAGTAAGTAGTGATGTGCTTCTGGAAAGTTCATTTGGAATTTGTTTCTCAAGTCAATCACAAATAACGCCATTCTTGCGGTGTCAAAGTTGCTCCTTGGTATAAATGACAATGGTCAACAGTATTACTACACCAGATATTATTATTATTACTACTATTACCAGACTAACTGGTTAACTAGTTACGTACTGATGTCCCTGATGTGATAACCATTGTGTTCTGTCAGGGAGCTTTTCCATAGGAATGTCGGAGAAGATATGTAGGTATCATGACTTGATTGAGCATGTCAATCTAACCAAACACCAAGAGCTGCTGTCACTATCCATCCCAAAGAAGGACTGGAGGGAGCCGCTGACTGTCTATGTGGCGGCAAAACTAATTGCCATTCTCTCTGTGGTAAGTAAATATTAAACTGTATGTTTTACATAGAACATCAACCTGAAATATTACTTACAGCATAAACACTGAAAGGGGACCTGCATGTCTAAATTTTTCTTCCCTAAATTGACAGTTAAAAACTTTTATACCAATAGACAAACTAAAATGAATCAATAAAAGTTCTGAGAATATGTAAAAAAAATGGCATTTTAGCTTCTCTGGCCACGCCCCTCAGCTAGGGGTGTTTCTTCAGCTCCCACTTCCTGTATATTCCCCGCCTCCTCCCTGACTACTCCTCCCATCAATGCTTCACGTGAACTAGCACAAGCTGTGCGCTTGAAACCCTCACTCACTCACTTGCGCTCTTTCATGGTTTGCATACTCACTATCTCACTCAAATCCCCTCACAGGTCAGTCACACTCTTTCCCCTGTCACTCTTTCACGCTCTCTCACTTTTTCCTTTGCGTGCTCTCTCGCTGTGCCTTTTTTTGGGCTGTCGTTGCTTTATCTTGCTGCCTCTCTGTGGTTTTGTTCTTTTTGCTGTACCTCCCTACTGTCTCTTTTTCTCCCTGAGTGTATTCATTTCTTTGTTTCCTTCCGTATCTCTGCAGTGGGGGGTGAAAGGGTTACAGATTGGAATGGCACTCAGCCCCACCCTCCCCTCAGCTCACAGTGCACGTTGGAGGTGGTGAAACTCACTCCCAAGCGCAGCGCTCACACAGAACCCCCTCCTACGCGCAGCGCTCAATCAGAATCACATAGATACACTCAACAGCCTCATTCTTGCTTGTTGTGCCGGGTGGGTGAAAGTCTTGAGGCCTGGCCTGGTCCCAGGTGGTCCTTGCTCAGTCTTGAGGAAGGAGTGCTCCATGGGGTTTGGAGCTGTCTTGTGCGGTACTACCTCCACAGTGAAACATTGTGGAGGCTGGCCAGGCAGAATTTCAAGGGGTGGGGCCCGGCAGAGTGGGTGTGTGCAGAACCGGACCGCACATTGGAGCGTGGCTGGGCGGAGCATCGGAGGCCAGGCCTATTCTGTCTGTGCATATCCTGGACGTGAATAAAGTCTGGGAGGGACTGGCGTCATTGCAAGCTGGAGTTCTGTAACCACCACGACCCAGGTCTTCCAGAGGAACAGGTGATTTGGTCTAGAGATCAATAATCACGGGAGGACACAGCCCACAGCGGGCCACCCCCTTTCAGGCTATATTACATAGTTGGTGCTAACTTAACCAGAGCTGTTGTAAACTTACCAGAGCCATTATAGTCTATGGAGCTGTTAAGTTAACAACAGCTCCTGGTTATTAGGCCCCGTTCACACTGTGCGATTTTCCACGCGATTTTCATATTCGCGACATAGTGTGATAATGTCGCGCGACGTCGCGGTTTTGTGCGATTTTTGCAAAGCACCACCAATACAAATCGCAAAATCGCAGATACCAAATCGCAAAAAAAGGGTCATGTACCAGCGACCTGCTACTGCGACACGCGACATGCGACGTCGCGGGGCAAGATGTGAACAGCTCCATTGAAACGCATTGGAGAAGCTACACAACGTGACGTTGCGCGGATTTTGCTGCAACGTCGTGGCAAAATCCGTGCGACAAATCGCACAGTGTAAACGGGCCTAAGTTAGCACCAACTTTGTAATATAGCCCTTCATTGGGCCCCTGGATGCATCATGGGCTGTAATGCCCTGATAACGACCGTGTGTGTGTGTGTGTGCTTGCAATGCAGCTAAAGAGAGGACTTGATCTTGAGCTGTCAATTAGCTGTCAAATACAGTTTCAGAAACTGTGTCTCCCACAAGCAGATAAAAATGGCCGCTTCCATGAGGAGTTAGATCAAGAAATATAAAAACTCCAAACTCCATTTGAAGTTTTAAAATAAAAAGGTTTACTGGTTTCAAAATCTTTGCAACAGACGGCGGGTGCCCTTTAAGAGGTTATTCACTAAGCACTGTAGTTGAAAACAATGGTAAAAATCACTCTTGTTTCAACTATGGTGAGCTTCAGCTATCTACTGAAGGAAAAATCTACAACAACGGGCAAAGTTTCTGCAAACAATGGTAAATGATGCTGAACAATAGCACCACCATTCTCCAATCATTGATGTTTCACCCTTGTTTGCAACACTGCTGGATACGCTTCAGAGATTTTAATGAGCCCATTGAACACTAAAAAACAAGGGTAAAAACAACACTAGAAAACTTCAACTGAAATGCCGGTAGAAACTACAGAGGAATCGACACTGATTCACTTCAGCTGAAACTACGGTGGTGCTGAAAAGTGCAGCAAACTATGATGGCAGGTCCCTAGGGAGTTCATAATAGTTTCACTGTACTTGATCCAACGTAATTCGCCAAAGTAAAATCACCACTCTTTCAAATATAGTGTGACGGCCCAGATATCATTTTTCAGCATTATGCATCTTAAACTGTTTCAACTGTGTAACTTGCCCAGAAAAAGCCTGTCACATCCCAACACTGCCCCATTATCTGATGCTGTAAACCTGTTTACCATCACAGTCCACCATTGTTCTGTTCAGAATGGGCTCTGGCTGGGGGCAGTGGCACCAGAATGGGCTCTGGCTGGTAGCAGTGGCACCAGAATGAGCTCTGGCTGGGGGCAGTGACACCAGAATGGGCTCTAGCAGGGGGCAGTGGCACCTAGCGCCAAGATGTCTGGGGAGGGAAGGATGTGCTGGTGGGGGTTGCGGCTTATCTAATTCTGTGTTGCATAAAAGGCTGTACAGTTTCCCATTAAATCCATCCACTCCTTTCACCCTACACTGTGTCTCGTTAAGTGACTGGATGGGCTGGGAGCGTCTCTGGAGTAAGGAAGACTTCAGCGACGGATCTTCTCAGTCGGAGTAGCGGAGTCTGTCACATATAGTATCGGTGGTTAATAAATAACCCATTAGAGAAATAAGACAGGTTATAAAGGTCTCATGTCAATATGAAAGCAGACATGGTGCTTCAGTAATAAATTGAAGAAAGAATGCTTGAAAAAGAGCATAATCCAGAGGGTGGACACGAGATACACAGGGAGTTGACAGACAGTCAGGACTCAGGAGCCATGTCTGGCCGGACAGTGTGGTTATACAGCCAGGGAACTTATTGCGATATGAAACCCCTGCCGAATTGTCTATCTCTCTCCAATATATTTATGCATGAAACATAACTTAGAGACTCATTGAACATCTCTATGGCACTCACTATTGTGGTCTAAATTAACACCATCAGATTCATAGAGGTGCTGGCCACAGAGCTCCAGTTACGCCTCCACTTCTTGTACTAACTGAGGATATGAGTTTTGATTGACGATCTGATACCCCTTTAACTTTAACATAAGCCATACATCTCGACTGAGAGTCAATTGGGAGCTTACCAAGCCCGAGATGCTCCAAACATGTGTGGTACATATCTGCAGAGTCCATCACTATCAAAAGGATAATTTTGAGGATATCAAGAACATAAAAATGAGGACCACACAGCTCCAGCCAAGCTCCACATTCAACTTGTTGATCCTGCTCCTCTTGCAATATTCCCCATAAAACTGGTGGTCTACTTACCTTTTGTATCTCATGGTTTGTTCCATTTACAGTCCGTGTCTGTCTCCCAGAAAAGACTGTGTTCTGGGCACATGGAAACAGAAGGCCACCGAATGTAATGAGAGCATTCCAGGTGCTTTTTCATGGCTGATGGATCAGATACAACCATTACTCTCCAGAATCACTCAAGGGACCTTAGTCTCTATCCAGACTACCTGGCTGGTAGTCCTAGTTTAGCAGTGAACTTGTCCAAAAGGTGGAAGAGCTCTGTAGTATAGTTCCTACGATCATCAGCCAGACACTCAATGGAGTGGGAAAAGGACTAGCGTCTCTTTCATATAGCGAAAATGTAGAACCAAGCTGGATGATAAATAAAGACAAAACACACTATATGCACATCTTTTGCACTAGGAGATCTGGACATATTTTTATAAGAATTAATATTAAAGGGACAATCTCTACCAATCCTGTCCACTTCATTTTTTTAAAAATGGTCAGAATGTGAGGCGTGCTCTCCCTTTCCCCCGATCTGGGGAAATCACAGGTTGAAGTGGACGAATTCCTCCACCCCACCCAGCGTCACCAGCAGCCAGGATTTTTGAATTTCCTGGCTACCAGTCACCGGATCGGTCAACACTGACATCGGCACGCAGAGAGCATGCTGACGTCACCCTCTTTGAGACCAGTCTCTGTAGCTATCGGTCTCAGAGAGGAGACGACGGATGAGGTCTGTGCATGCGCTAACATGTTCGATTCATTGTTCGCTGCGGAACTTGCGTTCGTAAAGTGCACAAGTGCCGTTGTGCCGCACAATTTGCAGTTTTTACGCTAGGAGCAGAAAGCTTCAGGGAATTCCAGGTCCCTCAGCCAAAAAGGAGGAGCTGCGCCCGACGAGGGACAAAAAGTGAGTTAAATAAACTTAAAAAGAGAAAATAACTAAATAGATAATTGGGCAGAGGCTGTGAGCATCACCTATCCTATTAATTAAGGGCAAAAAAGAGTATCCCTTTAAACCTGTGTTAGGTAATTGTGTAAGTCTGCGATGACAAAGGTTATTATATTATCAAATGATCTGTAGTGACTGACATTCCTTTTTATCACATCTCTAGGCGGAGAAGACACAATCCATCACCAGTTGCATTTGGTTTTCAGTGGTAAGAGCTTAGAGTCTCTTTTTCTAAAAAAAATACGCAAAATTTATCTTCCTTCGCTTTCTGCTAACATCAAGAACTTTGTATCTCCAGATGTGGAAAAATGAATTTGTATCGTGGAACCCTGAAGAGATGTGCAACATCAGCTTCATTACTTTCCCTCTGTCCCGTTTCTGGCTTCCAGATCTCAGCATCTTTGAACAGTAGGACATAATTTAAAAATATATATATATTATTTAAAGGAAAATTATTGAATTACAGTAAGTTTTAAAAGAGAAAAATAGATATAGAGTAAGAGAAAAGAATGAATATATATATAGAAATGAATGTTATAAGGGGGGGCGGGTCTGGACTCCGAGGAGAGCGGTCACCATTCTGCGGAGCTCAGAGCGGTGCCACTGGAATCTGCCTGACTACGGCGGTCCTGACAATCTGTTTATAGCGCACTCTCCTCGGAACGCTTGCTGAGCATCCCGGGACTTGATCGACTTCTCCTGCAGCTGAGACTGCGGTGGTGAGTATCGCTTTCAGCTACCATCCCTCTCAGCCTGTTGTGCGCAGCGGCCATCTTGCGGCCTACCCGTGGTCCCTCGGCCTGGTTGCTACCCAGGAGCGGCCTACCTGCGCGCCTAGGGAAGAAAGCATGGAGGATGGGGAGGTGGAGGGCCCTCGTCTTCCTGACATCAGGGATTCGCTGGGGGTTGGGTGAGCTGGGAGCGCCCAGAGCCGTCGAAGTGGGGCACTGGCTGTTTCAGAATCCTCAGATGCTTGCAGGACCTCAGCTCATAGGACGAGAATTGCTGTTGCCATGGACCAGACCTGCACCCCCGCCGTTCACTACCGCTGACCTTCATAGGGTCACGGAGGATTTTCTGAGCCTCTGGCTCGGCGACCTGCGAAAAGTACGCTCAGTCGTGGAGACCTTGCAGCCCTGGATTACCGAGGTATGTAATAGATCTCAGGAAACAATGAAGGCACAGGCAGCCTCAGAAGCTAAGATTGCTGACCTTTAGCTGCAGGTTTCTCTTCTCAGCTCCGCAGTGCAATCTATGAAGGCCTGACATAGTCGCAGGAATCTCCGTCTGCAGGGGATTCTGGAAGATGTGCGCAACGGAGGGCTTCTTGAAAATCTCCGGGGTCTGCTGGCTCACCTTCTGTTGATTGTCGGGACTTCTCTGGCATCGACCATGGTCTTGGCTATGCATGTTCGGAAGGCTGCTACTGCTCCAATGAAGGCTCTGCATGATGTAATTATGCTTACCAGAGATGTCGTCGTCCATTCTCAGATCCTTCCTGCGGTCAGCCCTGAGTTCAATGTTACGTACGCCTCTACCTGCATCACTATTTATCGTGATTTGCTGTTCCTGGCGTTGGTGGCTCGATGGCGTTATCGGGATGTCACTGCTCTGCTTTGTGATCATGGCATTCGCTATCTCTGGGGAACCTCGGGATCCCTTATCAATGATCATGACCCAAGATGGCAAGACCTATTCGGCGGCGACTCTGGAGGAGGCACAGGCTGTGCTTTCTAAATTGGACTTATGGCAATGTAGGGAGTGCCTCCACCTTTGATATCGGAACTCGCTTGATTGACTACCCCTCCATTTCTGTTTTTGTTTTTATTTCAATTTTGTTTTACTACTCTTTATGCATTTATGGGGACTGCTTCCAAGACTCGTACTTGGGATTCCGGAGAGTATCTTCCCATCCCCCCTCTTTTTTTGTGTTTTATTTTTGTTGTGGGAATGGCTACCTAGGCTCTGGGTAGGGATGGCTACCTAGGCTCTGCTAGGTAGCCATCCCTAGGCTAGCTAGGTAGGCTACCTAGGCTCTGCTAGGTAGCAGTGCCATCGTCTGATCCTTTTTGGCCCTGGGTCTCCCAACCATGTGACCTCTTCCATGGCCTCCTGGTTCCTGCTTGTCACCTACTTACAGGCGGTTCACTACACCCCCCCCTCCCCTGTGTTTAGGGTTTTTGTGTTTTTTTTTCTCTTTCCCCCCTCCCTTCCTCTCCCTGGAACTCCTTCTGCGTTTTCCAGAAGAGTGTAGCTGAAAATATCAGTCATATGACAAGCCAATGCTACGGAGAGTAAAGTGACAGCTCACAGGTTACTAGTAAGCAACCTGTGAGCTGTCAAACTGTCAGCCAGCACTGAGATCAGCCCTTCAGCTCAGGGGCAGCATTTTCCAAGAAACTGTGCCATGTACCTATATAGCTTCTTATAATCTACTGTGTCTCTTGCAGGGTCATGGAAGAGACAGACTCATGGATGCCATATGCAAATGTAACATTCGAAGGGATGGTCACGGCAGCAAAGCCAGCCAAAATTACAACCACATGCGCTTTGGATGTTTATTATTTCCCTTTCGATTTACAGAATTGTAACATAACCATACATAGTTTTATGCATCACGGTAAGTTTTAAGTTACTGTCATTTCCCTACCAGTTTCTAGCATTACTTTGTTTCTTTGTTAAAGAAAGTGTCCGCCATATTTTTTTCTTATGTGGAAAAACAATATAGAAAATCTTGCTCCCACTAAAAAAAAATTATGCAAGGAGATCCGTTGAGAAATATTTAGTCGAGTCGTAAGTATGTTGTAGAAAAGTATAAATAATGATTTATATTCGATTATACTTTTGTTTATTTTTAGACATAAAAATTATGACAGCTTTCTTTTACCATATATAAATAAGTGCTGCAATATTAGTAGTCTAAATATGCACAGATAAGTGACTGGCTGAGCATTGGAAGTGTACAATTCACAGCACACACCGAAATCCTTGAAAATATCAAGTACTACATTGTATGCCAAGAAATGTACACCTATCATATCATCGGAAGATATCATATAATCCCACACACACAAGAAACAATAAAGAACAAAAAGCTGGCAAAAAAGTAACTTTAAGCTGTACAGCTGAGTTACAGTTACAAGCTTTTATAAAGCGCCTACAAGTTCTGCAGCGCTGTACAAAGGGAGAGACAGAATAACAAATATACATAACCATTGCACACACGGAATACTACATCAGTACAAACCAATGAGATCGCTAGATATTAGGGATGTGCATTCGTTTCGTAACGAATCTCAATTCGTTTCGTAACGAAACTCAATTTGTTACGAATTTTTTAAATTTGTATTTCGGAAGTACTTCAGAAATAACGAATTGATGTGCTCCGAATCGAAAACGAAACGGTATAAAACAAGTTTGATTCGTTATACTGTTTCACGAGAGAACCATTGATTTAATGATTAAATGATCCCTGAGCAGGATTTGATTTATTAGGGTTTTATTTAGGTATCCGAAATTCGAATTGGTTTCAAATATATCCCAAACGTAACGAAATAACGAAGCGAAACAAATCAAAATGTAAAGAAATTTAAATCGATATCGAATCGATCCCAACTTACATACATACAAGTCACTCAGTACTAAAACAAACAACATAATGAAACTAATCAGATTCGCTTGACTGTTTCACAAAGCACCCTGTCCCTGTAAATTGGCCTGTGGTGCTGAATCTGTTGTCTGCACCACAGGCCAATGGACAGCTCAATATTTAACCCTAGCTTGCATTTTAACAGCAAAATTTGATTCATTGGGCTTTATTTAGTGATCCGAAATTCGAATCGATATCAAATATCGAATCGATCCCAACTTACATACATACAAGTCAGACCCAGTACTAAAGCAAATGACATTATGAAACTAATCAGATTCGTTTGACTGTTTCATAAAGCACCATGTCCCTGTAAATTCGCCTGTGGTGCTGAATCTGTTGTCAGCACCACAGGCCAATGGACAGCTCAATATTTAACCCTAGATTGCCTTTTAACAGCAAAATTTGATTTATTGCGGCTTTATTTAGTGATCCGAAATTCGAATCGGTATCAAATATATCCCAAACGTAACGATAAATTATTTTGAAATGAAACTAAACTAATTGTTCGGCCGTGCACACTCTACTAGATATTCAACAGTGAATCAAATTATGGCACCACAAAAGTGCCACAAGTTCAAAACGAGCTCTTTCATCAGCCAGATTGAAAAATTCTGCTTGATCACATTGACCAATCACAGTCGAGGTGGTTTTGTGATAGGCCCTTGATTTTTTTTTAAATAAATTTTTATTTATAACTTTAAAAAAAGATGATAGAAAATTTAGCTAGGTACATTCAACCAATGGCGTTATAAGCAATGGCCTACACAGGGCTATTGACTGAACACTGTTATCGTCCACCAAACTTCAAAGTACAGCAATTTCACAATATCAGAATCTTATCAATATTGCTTATAGGTTTTGTAAAAGCATATTCAAAATGTACAGTCGATTTAATATATCGCCTTGGTTACTTTTTTTCGTAAACAGATAAAAATATTATTCTTAAATCAAGCACAAATGCATCTCAAATGAAGAAGGAGACTCTCCGTTATTTCTTGGACTTAGGAGAATGGGAATTCCAAGACATCCAAGTTGAACAGGGTTCTATTGATGGACATTCCCAACTCATATACAGCGTAATAACAGTAGCAGTATGGAATGGGAAGAATGAGAGACATCTTGTGCATGCAACATCAAATGTTCCTGTTGTTTCTGCATGAGGTTGCATATATAATCATATTATAATAATTATAACCATTAGTAATGATACACAGAGTAGCAATAAGTCTGGCAGGGACAGTGAAAACAGATGCATCTTGTATGGTGGGAGTTTCTTGGCTCTGTGTCTCTGTGGTGGTTGCAGATTATTATAAGGGATCTCAGGCAGTTGAGTAGCGTAGGTTGTCAGCGCCCAGGGCAAGGCAAGAATTGCGTGCCCCCCAGTCTGTGGACAAGGTAACGCACCCTGATTTCCTCCCACCAGTAGAGTATTGACCCCCTTACCCCACAAGCACATGTATTGTATGTTAACAAAATACTGATATCATAAAAAAATGAAACACACATGCCCCCCATGCTATGCCACTGCTACTATTCACCCTGTCCCAGTATATCCTAGTATAGTTCCACTCTCACATTATACCCAGTCACTCTCTCCCAGTACCCCCTGTCATCCTCTCCCAGTACCAGCAGTCACTCTCTCCCTCCAAGTACCCCCAGTCACTCGCTCTCTAGTTTTTTTTTGGGGGGGGGGGTTTGTGAAAGGATTTTACCAGGAAAGATACATTGAGATTTCTCTCGTTTTCAAGTATGTCCTGGGTGGCAAGTATGTACCGTTAGGTGTCTTGCCCAAGGACACTTACTGGAGAGGTTGCTCGCTGGGATCGAGCCCATGACTCCACAGGCTCTCTCCATGCAGTGATGTTACCTCTACTCCACCCAGCCGCCACAGTCACTCTCTCCCAGTACCCCCACTTTCTCCCAGTGCCCCTGTCACTCTCTCCAAGTACCCCCAGTCACTCTTTCCCAGTACCCCAGTCACTCTCTCTCAGTACCCCCAATTTCTCCCAGTACCCCAGTCACTCTCTCTTGCCCAGTACCCCAGTCACTCTCTCTCCAAGTATCCCAGTCACTCTCACTCCAAGTACCCTTCAGTTATTCTCTCGCCCAGTACCCCAGTCACTTTCCCAGTACCCCAGTCACTCTCTCTCTCTCCAAGTACCTCCAGTCACTCTTTCTCTCTACAAGTACCCCCACTTTCTCCCAGTACCCCAGTCACTCAATCCCAGTATCCCCAGTCATTCTCTCCCTGAACCTCCAGTTACCCTCTCCCCGTACCCCCTCACTGTGTGTTGTTCACTCTGCTCTGGTGTCACACAGTGTCGCCTACCTGCATGGAGTTGCTGGTGGCCCAGGGGAGAGCTTTCCAGGGTGCTAAGTGGGGACTGGATTTTAAATGTGCTGCAGGGCAGGCCCCTCCCTCCCTAGGGCAGGCCCCTCCCTCCCTCCTTCCTGTTCAGCGGCTGCAGGGCTGCCAGTGGCACGGGGCTGGCACTTGGCTTCAAGGGGGGCTGACAAGCGTGGTACAGAGTGTTCCGTCGAATAATGCTGCGCTTCTGCATGTGACTCATGTCAGTGTTAAGGAGGAGTCAGGACAAGAGCAGTATTCTCTATCCTGGTCCTCCCTTCCAGACACTGAGTGCTAAGTCACCGCCGACGCCGAAAACTGGCAGCTGCTCGTCCAAGGGCCTCTCAAGGACACCAGTGATGATCCCTGCTGGAAAATATTAGTTGTTCAAATTTCCCCGAGCCCCCCACGCTACGCCACTGATCTCAGGGCAGAACCTCTTTGCAGGGTAATGAATCTGTTCAAAGCAGGCTCTAGGGCAGTGTTTCCCAAACTTATCATCAGGGCCCTCTGCCTCGCCAGCTTTGCCAGATATCTGAAGCACAGCACAGGTGATATGATTTGCTGCTCAGTGATTGCAGGATTCAGTCTGCTTTTCCCCAAGGTGATCTACAAAATCTGGCCTGGTTGAGGGTCCCGAGGACAGGTTTGGGAAACACTGCTCTAGGGGTAGATTGGATGACCGTAACATAATCCACCCATCTAGTGGTCATAGTACCAGGTGGCATCAGTTTGTGTACAGAGAGATGATCTAGAACAGTGGTTCCCAAACATGGTCCTCAAGTACCCCTAACAGGTCAGGTTTTCCAGATATCTGAAGCACAGGATTTGCTGCTCAATGATTGCAGGTTTCAGTCTGCTTTTCTCCAAGGTGATCTACAAAATCTGGCCTGGTTGAGGCTCCCGAGGACAGGTTTGGGAAACACTGCTCTAGGGGTAGATTGGATGACCGTAACATAATCCACCCATCTAGTGGTCATAGTACCAGGTGGCATCAGTTTGTGTACAGAGAGATGATCTAGAACAGTGGTTCCCAAACATGGTCCTCAAGTACCCCTAACAGGTCAGGTTTTCCAGATATCTGAAGCACAGGATTTGCTGCTCAATGATTGCAGGATTCAGTCTGCTTTTCTCCAAGGTCATCTGAAAATCCTGGCCTGTTAGGGGTACTTGAGGACTGCGGTTGGGAACCACTGATCTAGATGAATAGTCGGGGTACAGACTGGAGGTCTGTTGGTAAGCAGCAGACCAGGTTAATGATAGGCAGAAGCAACAGGGTCGTGGACTGAGACAGACAATTATGGGATCTGGTTACACATGCAAAAGTAGTAAGACAGGGTGGCAGGAAGTGGAGACACGATCAGGGCAAAGGGTTGATATCATGATAGCCAATATATACTATACAATGATACTAGCACATTTAGAACTTATTAATGAGTAAAGACTCACCATTCTGACATTCTTTATGTAGGCAGGCACCATATTTAGAATCAAAAGACAAGCAGAAACCGTAACCTTAATGCTAACTGTAACCGTAACCCTAACTGTAACCCTGACCCTACACAAAAAACAAGCCTTAACTTTAAACCTAATACTAACAGTATTCCTAAACAAAATCCAAGCAGACCTAACCCCAACTGTAACACTAATCAAAAACCTACCAGAAACTGTAACCTTAACAGTAACTGTATCCCTAACCCTAATCCAAAAGCAAGCAGAAACCGTAACCCTAAGGGTAACCCTAACACTAATTATAAAACAAACAGAAATTTTAACCTTAACAGTAGCCCAACTGGTAATAGTAATTTTAACACTAACCCAAACCTTAAAACAAACTGAAACAGTAACTTTAACCCTAAGTACATTGCGGTCCTGAATATCGACGAAAATATCAGAAGCTTCTGATATTCCAAATAGATCCGATACCAAATTATCTAATCTTCTTATTTGCCAAATCAGCTGGTTCCAATTATTTCAGAATCTGACCTTTATGGTTTCTGAAATATTCCAAACCGAACTGAATTTTTTGGCTTTGCGCATGTGTGTTATCGACTCCTAGAGTTTGTACAGGAGCCACTAATAACCAGAACTGCATGCTGCTCCAACATAGTTCGCTATTCTTGGCTGGAGCCGGCATTCTGCACAGCTTGGTGTTAAGTGATTCTACTTCTGAGTCCTGTCATAGTCTAATTAGACTATTTTCATATAATTAAGCCAAGGCATAACTGCTTTTGTCTTTCTTTCATCTCAGATATATATGAAACGCCAGCCTACGTTATACATACTCTGCCTGATTTTGCCCACATGCTGCTTGCTGATTCTGGACATCTTGTCGTATTTTATGCCTAATGCCTACCTAGAGAAGGTCAACTTCAAAGTCACCGTACTCCTCGGAGTGTCTGTTCTTTCTCTCATTTTGAATGACATCATCCCAATCTCCTCCAAGGAAGCGCCTGTGATTGGTATGCAATGAAATTTCAGTGAAGTTCGCATGCATGCATTTTAATGTGATGATGATGATGATGATTCTGCTTAAAGGGATACTCTAGGTTTAAGGGATGGGGGTCATAGGGTACATCATACCTCAGTAGAGTACATATGTAATCACCCATATCCCTGCACCCACAAGGTAACTTCTACTTGTCCTTAGTACTTAAAGGGAAACGTCCCCATGACACAAGCAGTATGCTAGTTATTCTTTGCCACAGCCGAAGGTAAGCATCAGAATGGTTGGTTATCACCAACTAACAACTTCAGTTACTAAGTATCTGCATTCTTTATGTTCCATGTTCACATCTTCTATCCCCTGATATCCTATTGCAGTGCTCTTCTTCATTGGCACACTTAGTTTGATGGTGATGGGAATTCTGGAGATTTTCTTCCTACTACACATTGGAAACATTGTTCACTCTCGGGGACACAGAGAGCACAGGAGCAGTCTTCTATGCAAAGGTATAAGATCATCAGTGTTGGATTATGGGGTTCATGCGCCTGGACCTGAAGATTTTGGAGTGTCACCAGCACATCCCACTCAGCTCCATTGTGCCTCTATCCAAATCTTTTCAGTTCATATTCTTCCTCTGCCCCATTCTTCCTGTCACATTAAATTTGTTCCTCTGTCCCATTCTTCCTGTCACATTTCATTTGTTCCTCTGCCCCATTCTTCCTGTCACATTTCATTTGTTCCTCTGCCCCATTCTTCTCACTTTTCCATTCTTCCTCTGCCCCATTCTTCCTGTCACATTTCATTTGTTCCTCTGCCCCATTCTTCTCACTTTTCCATTCTTCCTCTGTCCCATTCTTCCTGTCACATTTCATTTGTTCCTCTGCCCATTCTTCCTGTCACATTTCATTTGTTCCTCTGTCCCATTCTTCTCACCTTTCCATTTTCTCGCTGTCCCATTTTCTCACTTCTCACCTTTCCATTCATCTTCTGCCCCATTCTTCTTGATATATTTCAGTTGTTCCTCTGTCCCATTCTTCTCACCTTTCCATTGTCTCACTGTGCCCAATTCTTCTCACCTTTCCATTTTCTTGCTGACCCATTTTTCTCACTTCTCACCTTTCCATTCATCTTCTGTTCTTCTTGTCACATTTCAGTTGTTCCTCTGTCTTCTTCTAACCTTTCCACTATCTCACTGCCCCATTCCTCTCACCTTTCCATTTTCTTACTGCCCAATTTTTCTCACTTCTCACCCTTCCATTCGTCTTCTGCCCCATTCTTCTTGTCATATTTTGGTTGTTCCTCTGTCCCATTTTTCTAACCTTTCCACTATCTCACAGCCCCATTCATCTCACCTTTCCAATTATCTCACTGACCCATTCATCTCACCTTTCCAATTATCTCACTGACCCATTCATCTCACCATTCCATTATCTCACTGACCCATTCATCTCACCTTTACATTATCTCACTGACTCATTCATCTCACCTTTCCAATATCTCACTGATCCATTCATCTCACCTTTCCATTATCTCACTGACACATTCATCTTACCTTTCCAATATCTCACTGACCCATTCATCTCACCTTTCCATTCTTCCTCTGCCCCAAAATTGTCACATTTTAATTCTTCTTCTGTCCCATTCATCTCACCTTTCCATTGTCTCACTATACCATTTTTCACTCCTTTCCATTGTCTTACAGCCACATTCGTCTAATCTCAGATTGTGGCTCTGACCAATTTTTCTCATCTTCCATTGTGCCTTTGTCTCATTCGCCTCATCGCCCGTTATGCCATTTCCCATTCCGTATTAATCTCACTGTGTTAGTGGCAATTGGTGCTGATAAAGTTTCCTTTCTTTCTCGTCATATTTTGGTTCTTGGGCCTAGAGACACCTCCAATAGCCCTATGTTAATATGATCCTGAAGCTCGCCCATACATCGATCGGAGATGCCACTTTTTTAGGGGCAAAAACACCAAGATGAACCAAATATAGACCTGAACAATAAAGTATTTCTTTTCTTTCAGGACAGTTTAAATCCAACTCAGAAAATGAACCTGCGAATGAAGAACTGATGACAGCAGATGGCGTTTGGGGTCTCTTAAGTAAGATCCAAAGCGATACAGAGCTTGTGAGAGAGCAAATCCAAGACAGGAAGAAAGAAGAACAGATGGAAAGAGAGAAAGCAGCTCTTCTGAGTAGCCTGGAAAAAGTGTTCTACTACATCCACCTTGTGTTTGTTGTGTCCAGTTTTATCACATTCATCCTCAAATGGAGCCTGTGAATGAATTACGATGTTTCCAGAAATTATATTCATGGCAGTCAGGAATCTCCTTCATATGCAGATTTAACGGGTCATGTAACAGCAACGTTTCTGCTCACACAGGGGCCTTCTTCAGGCTATATATTTGAGCTGTAAAAATGCAGATCTATGGTGACTAACCCCGAAAAAATCTTTTATGAAAGAGAATCTCTGAGCGACATGTATATCATTTTTGGAAACGGTGTGCTGTGAAGCTGGGCTACTATGTGTACCTGGGTGGCTTCCTTATGCCTTCCTTCCCTGTTGCGTAGAGCGCTGCCACTTTCTTGCTTTTCTGCTAAAGGCCTTTTACAGATCAGTTAATATAGTATTAAGTTTAAGGCTGGGGTCAGACGAACGCAGTGCGAACGTGCGTTTAGCCGCACTTTATTATGGCCGTGGTAGCAGCAAATGACGTCCATCGCAGGCCCACACACGAAGTACGGCCGCACGAAAGTTCGGCCGCGCAACGCAAGCAGCAAACAAACGCATTTTTGCAAGAACGTCGAACCGCTAGTACTGACGTACAGAGTGCGCTGCGTCTGCATAGCGGCGTGTGTGCGTGATTAGGAGACGTCAGACGCTGCTCATGTCACGTCCAGACACCCAAAGTTTCCTGGTTTGGATCCGTAAAAAATCACAGCCGAAATTGCGCATCGTATGACCGCTATCTCGTATTCCGTGAAAAAGTAAGTCCATGCGTTCGGACGCACTTTTTTACGGACGATGCGAAAAATGCGTTCGTCTGACCCTAGCCTTAGAGGAAGGAAACAGATTTTAATGTACATTCATACCAAATATTCCTTGGCAGCTGGAACTTTGCTCGCTGTAGTGTAAAATGACTAAAACGATGCCGTGTACATTCCCAGTGATTAATAAATACTAACCCATACCTCTGTGAATGATTCCGTTACGAAGGAGTGAATATTCATTGTAAAAAAAAAAAGTAATAATAAAAAAAAATAAGAACAGTGCAGTTGCTTAACCCCTTGCCACCAGAGGTCCGCTGGGAGGCAGGTGGCCTTAAACGTCGAAGGCGGCATAGGACACCCCATGGAATTCCGGCAACTACTTCAGCCCTCCTCCTCTCTGTATGGTGTTTAGGAAAGCCCGCCACCAGGACGTTAAAGCTCCAGTCTAGGGTTGTCAAACTCCGGTCCTCCAGATATTACAGAACTACAACAGTACCAGCTGGGTGGAGTAGAGGTAACATCACTGCTCTATGACTGTGGAGACCGTGGAGACCCAGGTTTGAATCCTGGCAAGAGCACCTCTCCAGTAAGTGTCCTTGGGCATGACACCTAACAGTACATACTTGTCACCCAGGACCTACTTGAAAACGAGAGAAATCTCAATGTATCCTTCCTGGTAAAATACTTTCTCAAAGAAAAAAAAATCCCATGATTCCCTGGCTATTTATTACCTTCTACGTATTTTGGGCCTTCAATGTCTGGGGGGGTCGGAGTTTGACATCCCTGCCCTAAAATATCAATCAGGAACCACTTTGTTTTATTTTTGCAATCATATTCAAACTCCTATATGTGTTTATTACCTTAGTGTAGTCCAACAATACACAAGTTACACCTGTCAAGTTGGGCTCATTTGATAGAGAATTACTCCCAGCATATTTGTTACTGTTTTTCAATCATACAATATACTGGAAAATGTTGCAATTCTTATCAAATATTTACCATCACTCAGACTGCATCATTGGTGAATCCAGTGGGGGTGGGGAACAGGGGGTATATGCCTTCTCAAGCTGTCATCCTGTTATAGTCATACCACAAGGTCAAGTGAGGATTCAATGGAAAAGCCAGATTTGAAAAAGAAAAAAAAATAAGGACAAAATTAAAAATCTCCCTTTTCTGTTGTAAAGCAGCAGCATTATCCGCTTTTCAATTGTAAAGTGAACAATGTCACTGTAATAACGCACGTTCTCATTTCCCAATACAAAACATTGCTGAGCAGGGTCTGTCAAGTGTTACATGAGCGGCAGGAGAGCAAACCCTGTCTGGTGATGTTCTGGGGAAAGTGTGATGAGCACAGTCTGCAATCCTGCATGCGCCGAGCAGGGTCTCTTGCTGATGACACTGTGCATATGCCAAGCAGTGTCTCTCGCTGATGACACTGCGCATGCACCGAGCAGTGTCTCTTGCTGATGACACTGTGCATGCGCCAAGCAGTGTCTCTTGCTGATGACACTGTGCATGCGCCCAGCAGTGTCTCTAGCTGATGACACTGTGCATGCGCCGACCAATGTCTCTCGCTGATGACACTGTGCATGAGCCAGTGTTTCTCGCTGATGACAGTGTGCATGTACCAAGCAGTGTCTCTCGTTGATGACACTGTGCATGCACCGATCAGTGTCCCTCGCTGATGACGTCAATTTGAGTGAGACGCGGAAAGTAAGACGAAATTCAGTACGTGACAGAAGCGATGGACAGTGGAATGCAAGGTCTGGCGCTGCGCATATGGATGAAATTAGGGGCTAATGAATCAATCAGACTGGGGGGGGTATAAATATAATTATGTGAACCTAGTGACTTGATAGCCAACTGAAAAAGCCACAAACACATGGGAGAAATGCGTTTTGGCTTTTTATTATGTTTTTAAATAAATGATTTTAATTTACATTTAACCCCTCTGGATCGAGTGTCGGCTTTACTTGAAGCTTTGCGTTACTCCAAACTTCCGGGCGATTAAGATAAACCTACCTCAGCTTCGTCAATTGTGAGTACGCATTCATTTTACTAAAAATACTATCATTTCCAACAATATACACTATTGTTTATTTTTTACCTCCCGATCGAGGAATTAAGCCGAGAAGTGTGACACCGCTTGAAGAGGCGGAGTGGCCTGGCGAATAACTCACAAGCTGAAGATTGGCTGAGCCCCATATAAATTCCTGCTTTGTGAGTGTTTCTTGTTCGTAGATATACAACATATGTGCAGCAGGATTATGCTGTGACTTATACCATCAATCCCTGTATTGGAGGGTAAAACCATTTATATATAGGCTTACATGTGCATGTGGCGCCCACCGGGTTTCTGTGCGATCCTGTACCTGCTCTGCAAGTCACTGCGATCCGGACACCAGTTCCTAGTCAAAATTGGTAGCGCCGTTCCTGAAACTTGTGTCCAGATCCACTCATGGCCTGCAATGCCACTGAAAGTGACGGCTGTGAGAAGCAATGCCCTGTAGGACAGCCCTCCAGTTGCTCCTATCAGCCAGTTGGGTCAGCATGCTAAAGTCACAGGAGAGCACCAATCATACAACACTACATGATGATGGATTTTCAGTGGTCTCAGTGGAGGGTGATGACGGCACCCAGCACTGGAACCAGTTATGTGCAGTCGGCAATATCCATTCCCTATTGTTGACAGGTTCACTTACTATAAATTCCCTCATCTCCTGCACAATCATAGGGTATACCTTGCATGTAAAAATAGCGTTAGAAAGAGGACTCAGAGTGCCTTTGCTTGGGACTGAATGTAAAACATCTCATTTTCAATACGGAATGCAAGCAATTCATCTTTACCGGTGATACAACCATTGGTTAACGAGTAAAAAAAAAAAAGATGTCCCAGTCCATTTGGCTATTCTGATCGCATAACCTTTCTAAATGCCTTTGTACATAAGTTAGGGATGTCCTAAATCAGCATTTTTCTTACCCCAATCCAATCATTTTTAACTGTCTGCAGGAGCTCAGCTCGGGGAGGGTCTCTGGGGAGCTGAGTCCGGTTACCTTGTGTAAGGAGACCGTGAAAGAAGGACTGAATATGGATTTGTTCCTTACACTGGTTTATTACACAGGGTAAGCAGACTCCGATCCCCCACTGCGTTTCCTCCTCGGACAGAGGAAGACCCTGTCCAATCCAATTTAGCAGATCTGTTTGAGGATCAGAGTAGCGAGCAGCAGTCGTGTTCTTCAGAGAGTGTTAAGAGTGCCCTCTGGTGCTCACTAATCTTGTATTGCAAAGAGGCTTTATATGCTACAGTTCAAATTTTTGCTCGACGTATAAATACAAAATTGAGTTTTCCCAATGACAGAAAGTTCGAATTTTAATAAGACTTGGAGGCGAGTAATTGCTCGTCTCCGGATCCATGTTCAAAAATTATTGAATTTTCCTATCCTATGATGGAAAGATCAAATTTTAATAAAACTCGGAGGCGAGTAATTACTCGCCTCCAAGTCCGTTTATTAAAATTATATATACACTGTACACGGTTTTCTGCAGTGAAAATGTAAAGCACACTTTAAATCGAGGTGGGAGGGGCATCTATAGAACAGCAGAGGTGCTAGACCAAAGGGGAATGACTCTTTGAGAACAGATCACAAAAGGGGGGCATTCTGAGTCAACTGGTGTTTGACAACTGGAAAAGGCAGAACAGGGATGGCAAACCTCAGCACAGAGGTTTTGAACTATGACCCATGACGCTCTGAGCAACAGGGAACTTCTAGTTTCAAAGCATCTGGGGTGCCGAGATTCAACATAAACGGAGGTAAAATATCACGTGAATAATTTATACCTCTGCGACTTATAAAACACAGGCTCACTTACAGGTCTGCTAGTGACTGGGCTCCTTTTTAAAACACTCCTTGAGTCCATAGAACTCCACTTAGAGCTGTGGGATCTCAGATCTGATTTGCAGAGGAAGGACAACAGGGAGAACAATTTTTTGTTTGCGAAGTCCCACAACACCAGGTTTTTGAAGCTAGTAATTCTTCCATCTCCCCCCACATTAGAGCAATAACACTGCATTTGAGGCTAGAAAGTACAAAAGTGTCTGGAGCAATTAAAAGAAGGAAAACAACATACAATAAGATTTTATTACTTTTCAGAGACTGTTCAATAACATTTTACAATTCGCTGATGGGCCTGTGCGGCCACAACACATTCTTCTCTTTGTCCAGCCTGGTTTCTGGGAATGCATCGTGATATTCCTCAAGGGTCATCTCCTCAAAGGGGATCATTGTTCGGAATTTCTCCAACTGCAGATGGATAGAAAGGTATGTTTAGCGAAAAGAGAGAACTGTAAAATAATAGTAAACATTAGGAAAAGCTTCTTTTGCAATGCGTATACAACTAATAGACCTGTCACCACACTCGAAAAAATATACACCAAAAGAAATGTTTGGTCTACCTAAAATAGTAGGGAAAACCCAAACAAAAACCACACAACACAGGAAAAAACAAATGGCCCTACTGCGACCCTGGTTTAAACTAGGGATGTGCGTTTCGGAATTTTCACGAAATTTCCCGATTCGTGCATTCGGCCGATTTTCCGAAAACGGCAGATCCGAACCGAAAACTTTTCGGATGGACTAGAATTGTGTAAAAAAAAAAAAAAAATCGTAAATCATTTTCGTGCCATTCATGATTTCGGCTCCATTTCAGAAATGTCGGACAACGTATTTTTCGGTTATATCGCTGATTCTGTAATTTTGTATCATTCCCATCTCAATGTATCCTTCTTGTAAAACCAGAGAAATCTCAATGTATCCTTCTTGTAAAACATGAGAAATCTCAATGGCAGAATTATCGGATCCAAAAAACCATTAGTTTACGTCAAAACGAATAGACACTTTGAAAACGAGGAGAACAGACGTTCCGAAAAACACGAAAATTTCCGAAATCACGAAAAAAAAACGAGAACGAACCGAAACGGAAATCGGCTGAAATGAAAAATTTACAAAATCCGAACGAACCGAAATAAAAAATAAATAAGTGCACAAGTCTTGTTTAAACTTAACTCCATGGACATTAATGGCTCTGGGAAGTTTACACCAGCTCTGATAAAGTCCCAGTAAGTGGTACTTTCATTTCACTACCTTAGGATCACCTTAGAGATTATCATCATTTATATGGCGCCAACAGTTTCCGCAGCGCTTTACAATAACCAAAGGAACAAGATACAGATAAACAGACATGGGATGGAAACAAGAGGTGTAGAGGGCCCTGCTCATAGCTTACAATCTAGAGCAGTGTTTCCCAAACCTCTCATCGGGACCCTCAACCAGGCCAGATTTTGCAGATCACCCTGGGGAAACGCAGAGTGAATCCTGCAATTACTGAGCAACAAATTCCATCATCTGTGCTTCAGATATCCTGTAAACCTGGTGTGTCAACGGGTCCTGAAGACAGGTTTGGGAAACACTGGTCTAGAGGGATTGAGGAAGACAAGGGGAATTTTACTGGACAGCAGGATCATTTGTGCCAGTGGGATGTCAATGGCCATTTAAGTACCGTAGATAGTCGAGTATAGCACGACCCGAATATAACGCAATGGATATTTATTATGGAAATGAGAGAATACTCAAGACTCGAATATAACACGAGGAGCAAAATTTTACTGTACCGGTAAACAATTAAGATCCCTTCCAGGTTTTCTTAACAGTCAGGCTCCCCCTCAGGCCAGGGTGCTCTGCTCTAGAATGATTGCAGTTTTTACTAAGAATGAAGCCGCCGGCCACCCATCTTTACTAGCAAATAGATGGCCGGCGGAGGCAAGAGAGGTGAATGACTGGCTTAAACCGAGCCTGCCCTCTGGCCGTGATGGATCTCACCTCTCCTGAATCTGGGAGTTCCTGAAGTGTTTGCAAGCATCGGGAAGAACGCATTCACCTCAGCGAGACTACCGGAGCTTCCGGGAGACTTGGGATCCAAAGCAAGGCAATTTTTGTTTTTTTACACGCGATGCAGAGGTCTCGAATATAACGCGACCCCTCCAGTTTTAAGGTAAATTTTTGGCACCAAAATCTAGCGGTGTACTTGAGTATCTACAGTACTCGCTTTGTAGGTTTATAGGATTTTGAGCGTAGGTGACACTTCTGTTTGTTTCATACTAGATTACAGAAAAAGCGGTGTCGTTCACATAATCAGAGCAGCTGCAACAACCAGGAGAAACAACCCAGTTCATGTATAAACTACAGGAGGAGAAAAAAAAAAAAGGATGTCATCTGCGCTCGTTTCTATACAATTCCATGTGCAACAAAACACAATTCGAGGTTTTTGTTTGCTAGAATGGCCATTGAAGCATAAACTCACTCGCCCCATCACGGCACGTCTTGGTAGAGGAAGTACCTAATAAAACCCACCATTTTTGCCTCTTAGCTGAAAAGCAGCAAGAGCGTGCAGCTGCTCAGAGGAGTGTTTTTTGGGTTACATTAGTTACCAAAAAGGTGCTGTGATGGGGTGAGTGAGCTTACGCTTCAAAAGGCCATTCAAGCAAACTAAAACCTCTAATTGTGTATTGGTGCACATGGAATTGTATAGAAACGAGTGCAGATGACATCTTTTTTTCTTGCTAGATTTTGTTTCATACTAGGTGACTGTCGGCTAGTGTTACTACTGTGCTGCCCACGAGTGATAGGATTTGTGCATGTACCACTTCTATTTCGTAATCTGGCCCATAAACCAGAAGGACGGCCTTTAGGAGAGAGGGTGACTGAGCGGACACTCAGCTCTGTAAGAGCAGCCGCAGTCACTTTCATAGGGGACGGTTTATAGTCTATTCACAATCCTCAGAAATTGCGTGTAATTTCAGTGCTTTGCGTTACAGCCCATTTCCAAGATCTAGCGAACGGTCACCGTATTAGTCCGAAATTGGAGTTGCCAAGCAGTTATCAGTCGTCAGCGAAAACTGCCAAATTGCCCCGAGAGAAGAAAAAAAAAAAAGATAGGATTTTTTTTTTCCCATTGAATCCTATGGGATTTGCCGGTTTAAACCGGTCACACTGAACACTAAAAATAAGGGATGTCGCTGGAATTTTGGTGCAGTTCCGGGTTCTGTGAATAAAAAGACATATTCGTCATCTATGGGACAATATCTGTGCCGCCGGACTGCATTGTATTTCAAATGTATTTGGCGTATTAACAGCTTACTGAATAGACTAATTGACCAACAAGCACCAAATGTTGAAATTCACGGTTTGGCGCAACTCCGGGCCAATACGGAGATTAGTGAATAAAACCTTTTGTCTCTAGGAGGCATTTCTGCACATTGTGATGCATTACCAGACAGGAGGGTCCATTAGTTAAACTATAGGGGTGTAAATAAAAAAAAAAGAGATTAGGACACAGGGGTTAAACATTACCCCCCTCAACAGTCCCATTTTAACCCTTCAGTTTCCTTAAAAACCTAATCTAAATCCAATGCTGATCTCCGTCTGATCTCTGCAGGATATGACGTGCTTCCAGCTCAGTGTGTCACATGACAGCAGGCGGACTGGGTGCTCCTTCCAATCCAGGAAGGCATTGATACCATTGGATAAAGCTAGTTTCCAAAAGGTCTCCAAGCCCAGAAACCGGAGCTGATGGCTCCCTTAGCAGAGATTCTGGGCAGGCCCAAGCCATCATGCTGTAGAGTGTCTCATTATGTGCCCCCCCCCCCACCCCCAACCAGTAAACATTGGCAGCACTGGTTGGACCTCATATTGCTGTACCTACACCATCAAGGTGGTGGCACCTTGTTTAAACGCATCTGCCATACTTGCCTACACAACTCTGAGTGTCCCCACTTCTGATACAAATGACAGGGATTTAGAGATCATACTGGGTGACCTTCCCAGCTCAATGATCTCAGCCCATTCCTGTCCAACTAACTTCAATGTGTGGTACAAGGTACTTAGCTTTTGAAGTTTGATCCACTCCTCGTGGAGGTATTCCCACTCTCCTCAAGATAAAGCAGCAGGTAAAAGGTTGAGAAGCCTTGTTGTGCCTGGGTGGGATGAACCCAGTTGGAAGATGCAAATCAGACGTCTCCAAGACTTAATTAAATGAATAATCGGGAAGGTATATAAAAGGAGTTAAAAATAATATTATTTTTTATGCTTTTAATTTTGATTTATCGCCCTTGAGAAAGTCTTGGGACGAAACGCGTTGGGCAGTTTGTTATTACTCAATAAATTTTATTATTTTTAACTCATTTATATACCTTCCCGATTATTCATTTAATTAAGTCTTGGAGACGTCTGATTTGCATCTTCCAACTGGGTTCATCCCACCCAGGCACAACAAGGATCCACAGCTTCTCAACCTTTTACCTGCAACTAACTTCAATGGACGGGTTATGCACAGCAATACACAATGCTTGGAATGTGAATACACTGTATAAAAAAATAAAAAACGGAGGCATTCAGAGCTACTATTGTATCTCACCGCTTTCTCATAATCAGCAACCCTAGCTTTGGATTCCTGGATGTAGGTTGTAGCGCTCGTTCCCTAAGAGAAAAAAGAAGCAATGGTTGCACATTTTAGTGATTGATTTATAATAAAACCATTTAAAAAAAAAAGCAGTTCTGTTAACACACTATACACAGATTTGTTACACGGCATATTGTTTTTATATGATGTTCTAAACAAAAGATCAGGATAGGCTGGTTTTAAATTATAGACATGCCAACCAATCGAAAGGAGGATTCATCCGTGACGATTTTGGCAGCTCGTTCAGTTGAAATCATCCATTAGAGAAAAGCGCAAGACCGTTACGCTTTACGCTTTTTTTTTAATGTGCATGCAATTTTGTGCTCATGAGTCGCCACCTCGGCTACTGGACAACATATTTCCAGTTTCAGAAATCCTTCACTCCACACACACTGACCATCCCAATCGGAAATCTCCAGAGTCAGTGGCCCTCAATGCGAAGGCTTTGATACCATTGGATAAGGTTAGTTCCCAAAAGGTCCCCAAACCTGGGCACCTGAGCTGAAGGCTTCCTGAGCGTAGATTCTGGGTAGGGCTAAATCCGATGTTTTAGTAGAAGGAAATTGCAGCGGGACAACTGCAATCCAATTACTGTGCAGCCACCAGAGTGTGCAAACATTGGGAGCGCTCTGCAGTGTTTCTTAAAGGACGTTCTGCTCAGAGTCAGCGTGACTCTGAACAACATGTCCCATGCTGGGGCTGCACATGGGAGCGGAGAGCAGTGGCGATGATACGGAGCGACCTGGTCCGGAATCACTAAACAGGGTTATTCAAAGAGATCCGAATGGCTGCCGAACAGTAACCGAACGCTGAAATTCAGTGCTCTGTTACCTTTCCTGGCCATTCGGCTATCCAGAGAGCAGGCAGTTCGCCAAATGTTGGCGAATTGCCTGCACATACAGTGCCTGTTCGAGGGCAGTGAAATCCCCACAGCTTCGGCTATTCAGAGAACAAAAACCAGCAGTGAAAAGTTGCCGAATTGCCCTGCCATTCGGTGGTTTCATTCAACAGGTTTATTCAGGCGACTCCCATAGGCTTCAATGTTAAAAATATTCCCGTTTTAATTCAATATCTAATAAACCGTTCATTATAATATTCTGCAGTAAAGTCTATTTTTAGATTTTTTAGGACCTTTCAGGCATTTTTTTTTAAATAGTTCTCTTTTTATTATCATTCATTGCATCTTATATGTAAATTTCAGACATTTTCGCTCAGTAGTTTCTTTGCAAACAGCATTTCACTTTTCAAACATTCAAGCATACGTTTTTATTTCTTCTTCACCTCCGTCTGCGGTGTCGGCTTTTTCCGGCGGCTGCTTGGGTTTCTCAGGCGTGTTCGGCGGAGTTAATCCAGATGTTTTTGGTGTGCGTTCGCCCTCGTTTTGCAGTGAGTTTTCGGCGACTTTTCCCTGTATTACAGCGGTCCTATGGTGCTTGCTGAATACACCGCAGGGTCGCCGAAATGGGATCGCCAAATCGCACTGAATTGAAGAGAACGAAAAGTCACAGAACGCGCGGTGGCTTTTCGATTCTCCTCTTTGAATAACCCTGTATATATCTGGATGGCATTGGGTGTCTTCCAGACTCTAGAATTCTGGATATGAAGTGTTCGGCTTGTAGTTTCTTATGCCTGGGAAACGTCACCTTTTCCTTCCATTAAAAATCACCATTTATAGATTAGAGTACCTAGAACCCCAACATCTTTTGATAGGCTCAGAGTGCACCCTCTCCTTCACAGACACTTCAGAGTAATGAGAGCAAATCCTGTCAGTGTTACGTTTGTTTTAAATTTGAACAAAAATGTTTCTGATTGGGTCTCGATATTAAAGCCCTCTGTAAGAGTAAGCTTGACCGGCCGGGAAATGTTTAAACCAAATGCACTGCGTTTCAAATCCTTACAGAAGAATATGTAGTGTCCTCCTCTCTCGTGGAAAAGGCCATGAGGTGTCCAAAACCTGACAAGAGGACGCTACACATATCTTGCTCTCTTGTGCCTTTGCTACATCAGAAGTCAAAAAAATGAGGGTACGTCATAAAGATAAAAGAAAAGGAAACTTACAGCCTCCTTCTCCTGAGCATTGATGGTCTCAGACTGCGTGTCCTTTGGCTCTGGGACGCTGAGTGCTTTGTACTGGAAACAAAGGAGAACATGTTCATTAAAGTGTGAACAAACACAAAAATACAACAGGCGGCAAGGAGAACGAAGAAAGGGGAAAAAGGAGCGGGTGTGTCTTGAAATGCTCATATATTATGAATGTAAAGGAGTGCGTTTACAACACTTTTAAAGGTGAGCGAGCGATGTAGAGGATCATTGTGGAAAAACTTTAAAAAAAGAAGTTTAACCCTGTCGGGGCTGATCACGGTAATCTGTACCGCAGTGCTGTATTTTTTTTTGGGTAAGAAATAATTTAAAAAATAATGTATATAAATGATGTACGATAAGTGTAGGTACATTTAAAAAGAAAGAGGTAAATTCTGGTTAAACAGACATATAGCTCAAATTCTAGGATTTGTTTTGCCTCCCTCCTTAAAAGGGTTAATTGTCCATAGACAGGCAATGTCTTGGCTCCCCCCCCCTCCAAACTATTTCAGGATTGCCCAGAAGCCCCAAATTGAGAATTTTAGGGAATACCTCCATTCTACGGTCACAGAGCTCTGTGTAGTTGTGATTCTATTGATCTGCACTTTAGTGAACAATCTTTATTATTGTAATTAAAAAGGATCCCAGAGACTGAGGGACTAAGTCACATTTAAACAGTTACCCCCCCCCCCAAACAAAGGGACAAAAAGGTACAAACACTTCCTGCGTTTACCAAGTGAAGCACCTAGCTTTGGTAACGTCATGCTTTTGAAGAACGAGGGGTTGCCTGACAGGTCACAGGTACCTTTTTCTCGAATTCATCTACCAGGCCCGCCTTGGCGACTACAGCACGATAATGCGCCCAGTCAATTGCTGGAGGATTCTCTGGAAGGGATGTTAACCTGCAGATACAGAGGGAAAGGAGATTCAATCAGATCACATTATGCTTATCTTATCTAGGCATGTCTACTGGCCCGTCCTATAGTGCTTCTAGAAAAAACAGATTATTCTATGAAAATCACTTTCATTTGCCCACCATGAAAAAAAAAAAAAGAACTAAAAATTAAATATATTTAAGTGCAAAGTGATACCTTTTTATTGGACTAACGTTACAATTACAAAGACAAGCTTTCAAGAGTATAACGCTCTTCTTCAGGTCTGGAAGCTATACTGAGCAAAATCATAGAACAATAAAGAGATAATCAGAAGGGGAGGTGGGGGTTAGACTGGGTGTCATAAATACTAATGGTTGAATCATATGGTCAAGAAAGGTAAGCAGAGGACAGATCATGGGCCCATAAAATAACACACAGATAAGCATCATTATTATATATTGTGACAGTGTGATTAGGGGCTGTGAGGTATCAGCAGGCGGATGGAGGACTCCCTTTTTCCCCTATAGGGTTAACCCACAACCAACACCTAATAGGACTGCCCTTTATAGGAGATATGGTTCCCTCTGGGGAGAATCTCGGATGTGAGGGAGTGGAAGCAGCTTCCTGTCAACATGCCCACTTAAGTGCTCATGATGGCTAGAGCATCCTCGTAGGTAGAAATGCTAAAACAGATAAAACAGATTAAAATCCTATTGATTAAGGGGATTTATTGTCGGCTACACAATGTGCTTGTAAATACAAGGATTTTAGATCATACAGCTCGATAACCAAGCAGTCCCCCACACACCAGCCCAGCATCATATATGCAGCCCAGTTTCAGCTGCAAGCTGTGCCAACGTCCCGTTAAGTGATTGGCAGAAATGTTGTTGGTATGACCCACAGCCCCGCAATGAAACCAGCACATCAGTGTCACTGGGGAGGTGTTCTCAAACAAGTCCATTTGCATGCAGAAAAGGAGTATGGGGGCATGATATGTTGTGGGGGTCTGGAAGAGATAGTGTGCAACCTCTCCAAACCTTCCAGATGGAGGTCCAGAGAAGGACCCATCCAGGCCCCAGTCTCAAACCCTTGCATTGTTTTCAGCTTTATGTTACCCAATAACTCACTTGGCTGCTATGGTGTCACTGCGAGTCTTCAGGGCGTTGAACATGGCTTTTTGGTTTGGAGGAACCCTCTCTGCGAAGGCCATCCAATCTATAGCTTTCACTGCAAACCTGCGTGCCGCCATGGTTATGTTCTGCAAAAAGAAGAACATGCATTACAGAAAAAAAAAGAACACTTAAGGGGTTATTCAGAGAAACGAACTGGCCCTGAACAGGGAATTTCCCCGTACGGTGCCATTTCATAGCCATTCGGCTATTCAGAAAGCAGGCAGTTTGCCACATCTTGGCAAATTGCCAGCAGAATATGGTGCCTGTTCGATGGCAGTGAAATCCCCCATAGAGAAGCAATGGTTAATCTAGTCACAGAACACAGAACCGCTGGGAAATGCTCTGCTGTTCAGTGGTTTCATTCGGCAGGTTTATTCAGGCGAATCCCAAAGGTTTCAATCTTAAAAATCTTCCCATTTTTATTCAAGCTCTAATAAACTGTTTATTATTTTAATCTGCATCAAAAAGTCTAAAGATATTTTAGGCATGTTCCGGGATTTTTTTGCAATATTTTTTTCAGCCTTCTGAACTGAAGGGCGGCTCCTCCACCCCCAGTGATGGCCAGCCTTCTGGGAGTTTACTTTAGGAACACACATCCAGGGCCGGATCCAGGGAGAAAAAAATCATCTCCGCTTCCGCTCCCGTTACTCTCCAGTCCCAAAACGGCGAGCGGCGGCTGGCAATGCAGCTTGGCCGCTCGCCTGGGAACCACGTGACCTGACCAGCGCAAGATCTCGCGGGAATTCAGCTAGTCAGGTCACGTGGTTCCCATCTCTGGCGAGCGGCAAAGCTGCACTGTCAGCCGCCGCTGCCCGTCTGGGGACTCGGAGCAGTAGAAGAACGGCAGTGGGCCTGGCAGCAGAGAGGTGAGAGGTGGGGGCAAAGGGCAAATATACCCATGTGAGCGGGGGGGGGGGGGGGAAACATACCATGTGAGCGGGGGGGGGGGAACATACCCATGTGAGCGGGGGAGGGGGGGAAACATACCCATGTGAGCGGGGGAGGGGGGAAACATACCCATGTGAGCGGGGAGGGGGGAAACATACCCATGTGAGCGGGGGGGGGGGAAACATACCCATGTGAGCGGGGGAGGGGGGAAACATACCCATGTGAGCGGGGAGGGGGGAAACATACCCATGTGAGCGGGGGAGGGGGGAAAACATACCCATGTGAGCGGGGAGGGGGGGAAACATACCCATGTGAGCGGGGGAAACATACCCATGTGAGCGGGGGAGGGGGGAAACATACCCATGTGAGCGGGGAGGGGGGTTAACATACCCATGTGAGCGGGGGAGGGGGGTTAACATACCCATGTGAGCGGGGAGGGGGGTTAACATACCCATGTGAGCGGGGGAGGGGGGAAAACATACCCATGTGAGCGGGGAGGGGCAAAACATACCCAGTGAGCGGGGGAGGGGCAAAACATACCCATGTGAGCGGGGGAGGGGCAAAACATACCCATGTGAGCGGGGGAGGGGCAAAACATACCCATGTGAGCGGGGAGGGGCAAAACATACCCATGTGAGCGGGGGAGGGGCAAAACATACCCATGTGAGCGGGGGAGGGGCAAAACATACCCATGTGAGCGGGGGAGGGGCAAAACATACCCATGTGAGCGGGGGAGGGGCAAAACATACCCATGTGAGCGGGGGAGGGGCAAAACATACCCATGTGAGCGGGGGAGGGGCAAAAATACCCATGTGAGCGGGGAGGGGCAAAACATACCCATGTGAGCGGGGGAGGGGCAAAACATACCCATGTGAGCGGGGGAGGGGCAAAACATACCCATGTGAGCGGGGGAGGGGCAAAACATACCCATGTGAGCGGGGAGGGGCAAAACATACCCATGTGAGCGGGGGGGGGCAAAACATACCCATGTGAGCGGGGAGGGGCAAAACATACCCATGTGAGCGGGGGGAGGGGCAAAACATACCCATGTGAGCGGGGGAGGGGCAAAACATACCCATGTGAGCGGGGAGGGGCAAAACATACCCATGTGAGCGGGGAGGGGGGAAAACATACCCATGTGAGCGGGGAGGGGCAAAACATACCCATGTGAGGGGGAGGGGCAAAACATACCCATGTGAGCGGGGAGGGGCAAAACATACCCATGAGCGGGGGAGGGGCAAAACATACCCATGTGAGCGGGGGAGGGGCAAAACATACCCATGTGAGCGGGGGGGGGCAAAACATACCCATGTGAGCGGGGGGGGGCAAAACATACCCATGTGAGCGGGGGAGGGGCAAAACATACCCATGTGAGCGGGGGAGGGGCAAAACATACCCATGTGAGCGGGGGAGGGGCAAAACATACCCATGTGAGCGGGGGAGGGGCAAAACATACCCATGTGAGCGGGGGAGGGGCAAAACATACCCATGTGAGCGGGGAGGGGCAAAACATACCCATGTGAGCGGGGGAGGGGCAAAACATACCCATGTGAGCGGGGGAGGGGCAAATATTTGTGAGGGGGGGTGGCAAATATACCCATGTGAGGGGGGGTGGCAAATATACCCATGTGACCTGGGGCATACTATATATGTCTCTGGACATGTTCTGGTCAGTATATATGTATCTGGACATGTTCTGGTCAGTATATATGTATCTGGACATGTTCTGGTCAGTATATATGTATCTGACATGTTCTGGTCAGTATATATGTATCTGGACATGTTCTGGTCAGTATATATGTATCTGGACATGTTCTGGTCAGTATATATGTATCTGGACATGTTCTGGTCAGTATATATGTATCTGGACATGTTCTGGTCAGTATATATGTATCTGGACATGTTCTGGTCAGTATATATGTATCTGGACATGTTCTGGTCAGTATATATGTATCTGGACATGTTCTGGTCAGTATATATGTATCTGGACATGTTCTGGTCAGTATATATGTATCTGGACATGTTCTGGTCAGTATATATGTATCTGGACATTAATGGAAACCAAAGCCTCTAATTGTGTTTTGTTTCACACAGTACAATGGGAATAAGCGCAGGTGACATTTTTCTCCTTGTTAGGTTTTATACAGGTTGCTGGGCTGGATGCATTTGGTGGTTGCAGCCGCCCCATAGGGGAATAGGCGCGAATCCGCCCCATCGGGGAATAGGCGCGAATCCGCCCCTCCTGTACTATGTAAAAAAAAACAGGGGTATAAGAAGATTTTATCCCTTCAAATGGTTCCTGTTTGCGTGACTCTTCCTCGTGTCATGCATTGCTATGGTTTATCTTGGAAGCCTTTCTGGATTTGAGGTGCAGGGGATTTAGCTGGTAAGCTAGTGCATGCATTTAGGTCAAGAGGCATTCTCCGACACCTTTTGAACAGAAAATTAAGCAAAAAACACAAGAATGTCCCTTCGACACAACTCCTAGCATGTTGTTCTACATACACATATAGGAGCATAGGGTTGCCAGATCGGTCATGTTTTCCTGGACACCGATTTATCCATGATGATGGGTAGCGCATGAAAAAAATATTTATTTATTTAAAGGATTTTACCAGGAAGGATACATTGAGATTTCTCTTGTTTTCAAGAACCAGTTTGTCACGGAAAGAAAAAAAATGTACAAGGGGTTACAGCTCCAAGCCTCTGGATTTACTAACTCTACCCACTCTCAGGGCCCCAAGTTATGCCAACCTAACCCCCTTAAGCCATACACACCCTTCCGAATGTATAAGCTGCCACCACGAACGTCATAGTGGAGTTTTGAAACGAAGTTCCCTAACAGCTACTATCTCTACTAAATACTACAGTAACGTTACCCAAGCGATTCTATTCGACAAGCATGAATTATCTAAAATCAAGACAGTACTGAATTTAAAGTTTTAATGGAAAACGATAAAAATATAAGCTTCACACAGTGCCAGTATCACATAAAACAAGATATACAAAATATACGAAAACGTGCAAATACAGTTCTTTAAATAAAAAAATGGGACATATAGAAAACCTAATTTGCATTAGGCCGCTTCCATGGGTATTTCCAGATTTCAAATGTCCCAGAAGGTTCTTAGATGTTCACCCAATGCCTTTTGGAGAAAGACGCAACCCTGCAGTATGTAGAATCCATACGCTGCAGGTGAGGAATCCCAGATGACCCGCAGTGATCAGGTAACCGGATTCCTGCCTGCAGCATACGGATTATACCCGTTGCAGGGCAGCACCTTACCTGTGCTTTCCTGCAGCATAAACTAGTAATGTGCATCAAGGAACACATGGCCGATCTGACAATCCTATACGTGCACCTAGGCTTTCTAACGCATTGGATCAGACCTGCGCGCACATGTGCAAACCTGAGCCGCCAACGGCCTCTCTGAGGACGCTGGTGGTTCTCCGAGAGGGTAATATCGGCATGCTCGCTGTGTACCGCCGCCAGTAGCGACTGTCAGCAGGGAAATTCTGAATCCTGGCTGCCTGGTGTCACGCGTGTGGGCAGTAGGGTTGTCACATCAGCCATGTTTAAAAGGGACACATTTAGATTTCATGCAGAGGGGAGCACAGGGAAAAAGTGCTGCCCTGCAACATGTATAATTCATATGCTGCAGGAAGGAAATGAAGGCAGGTCACATTTTTTATATATTTACCTGCAGCGTATAGATTCTACATGCCGCAAAGTGGCATTTTTCAGGCACTGTCCATCAGCATGAATACATTATGTGTGTCCTGGAGTACATGGCGGATCTGGCAGCCCTAGTGTGACGTCATTTATATGCAATTCGTTACTAAATCGAGTAAAGAGGGCAAAATAGCTGCAATGAATAGGCCAGGATAAAGGAAGAGGTGAGAATTAAACCCATTCCATGTATGTACAGTTATACCTGAATAATACGAAAAATATACAAGAAAAGTCACCCTCACCTTTTCCTAAGCGCCGACCTCCACAAGCACTGGCCGGGTGACTGCAATGGCCGCCGCAAAAGACGTCACTCGCTAATTTCCTGACAGCGTAAAATAAGCCAATCACAACGTGGCGCACAGAAGTAGTGTAGCCAATCCGCGAAGTTGTATCAAAACCCAGACAAGCGGCGAATGGATAGTGTGGCTCACGTGACCTCTAACCAATAAGGAAACTGTAAAGTGTTTTTTTTTTAAAAAAAAAAAACTCATGACATTGAGCATGCGCATTGTGATTTCACATAGAAGTGGGGGGGGGGCGCTGTGATGGTTATAACGCGTTTTTTCGCAGCTTGTACAGGGAGCGGGTGTACCAAGATGGGCTCCGTGAGCGGTCAGGCGCTAGGAAGTGACGCCACAACCGGAAGTGGCCCGTACTATCTTTCCCGGAGGGCGGGGGGACAATATGATGATGGCTCCGTTGTACTCCCGGTTGCTCCCCGTGTGAGGCACCATGGCTGACCTGCAACGCGAGGCCTCGGGTGCTGTGGGGGCACCTTGCAGCCTGAGCATCCCGAGCACACGGAACGGGCCTCCCAGCCCCGGTTTATGTCCTGGCCCCCGGTCACCGCGCAGCCCAGCACCGCAGGAGCCTGCCGGCCGCAAAGGGGCGAAGTGGGTCCGGTTGAACGTCGGCGGCACGTACTTCGTGAGCACCAAACAGACCCTGTGTCGTGAGCCCAAGTCCTTCCTATACCGGCTGTGTCAGGAGGATCCCGACCTGGACTCGGACAAGGTGTCACTGTGCCCCTTTAAACTAGAAGACGGGGTCTCTAGCTACTGTCAGGGGGGAAAGGGGGGGGGGGTCTAGCTACTTTCAGGGGGAAAGGGGGGGTCTAGCTACTTTCAGGGGGAAGGGGGGTCTAGCTACTTTCAGGGGGAAAGGGGGGGTCTAGCTACTTTCAGGGGGAAAGGGGGGGTCTAGCTACTTTCAGGGGGAAAGGGGGGGTCTAGCTACTTTCAGGGGAAAGAGGGGGGTCTAGCTACTTTCAGGGGGAAAGAAGGGGGGGTCTAGCTACTTTCAGGGGAAAGAGGGGGGTCTAGCTACTTTCAGGGGGAAAGAGGGGGGCCTAGCTACTTTCAGGGGGAAAGGGGGGTCTAGCTACTTTCAGGGGGAAAAGGGGGGTCTAGCTACTTTCAGAGGGAAAGAGGGGGGGTCTAGCTACTTTCAGGGGAAAGAGGGGGGTCTAGCTACTTTCAGGGGGAAAGAGGGGGGTCTAGCTACTTTCAGGGGGAAAGAGGGGGGGTCTAGCTACTTTCAGGGGGAAAGGGGGGGTCTAGCTACTTTCAGGGGGAAAGAGGGGGGTCTAGCTACTTTCAGGGGGAAAGAGGGGGGGGTCTAGCTACTTTCAGGGGAAAGAGGGGGGGTCTAGCTACTTTCAGGGGGAAAGAGGGGGGTCTAGCTACTTTCAGGGGAAAGAGGGGGGTCTAGCTACTTTCAGGGGAAAGAGGGGGGGGTCTAGCTACTTTCAGGGGAAAGAGGGGGGTCTAGCTACTTTCAGGGGAAAGAGGGGGGTCTAGCTACTTTCAGGGGAAAGAGGGGGGTCTAGCTACTTTCAGGGGAAAGAGGGGGGGGTCTAGCTACTTTCAGGGGGAAAGAGGGGGGGTCTAGCTACTTTCAGGGGGAAAGAGGGGGGGGTCTAGCTACTTTCAGGGGGAAAGGGGGGGTCTAGCTACTTTCAGGGGGAAAGAGGGGGGTCTAGCTACTTTCAGGGGAAAGAGGGGGGGGTCTAGCTACTTTCAGGGGGAAAGAGGGGGGGTCTAGCTACTTTCAGGGGGAAAGAGGGGGGGGTCTAGCTACTTTCAGGGGAAAGAGGGGAGTCTAGCTACTTTCAGGGGAAAGAGGGGGGGGGGGGGGGGGGGGGTCTAGCTACTTTCAGGGGGAAAGAGGGGGGTCTAGCTACTTTCAGGGGGAAAGAGGGGGGTCTAGCTACTGTCAGGGGGGAAAGAGGGTGGGTCTAGCTGTCGGAGGGGATCCAACTACTGTCGGGGGGGGGGGAACTACCTAGTCAAGGCCTGGGAGGGGGGGGGATACAGCTCCTGTCGGGGGGGGGATCTAGTAGGGATGGACTGATACCACTTTATAGGCTCCGACATTCTGTTCATTAAACATTTTTAAAAATCACAATTTCTATACAAATCTGGCGTCAACTGAACATGTTTAATAAAATACTGAACATTACAACAACTGAGAAAAATAAAGTGTCCACAAAATAAAAGCTTTCCAGAACACCGAAAAGTGGCAATAAAAACCTACAAATAACAAACCCTAAACTTCATTACTAGACAGCTGAATAATGTTTTGGGTTATGGAATCACAGCGCTCCGTGTGACGGTTAAAAAAATAATAAAGCTCATACACAATGCACGTTACCAAGAGTTTTATTGCTGTGGAGCTCTGTGATACGCTCATACACACTGCACATTACTGTGAGCTTTATTGCTGTGCAGTTCTGTGGTATGCTCCTACACACACTGCACATTGCTGTGCAGCTCTGTGATACTCATACACACCGCACATTACTGTGAGTTTTATTGCTGTGCAGCTCTGTGATACTCATACAGACCGCACATTACTATGAGTTTTATTGCTGTGCAGCTCTGTGGTACGCTCATTTATACCACACATTACTGTGCGTTTTGTTGCTGTGGCACTCCCATACTGTAATGTGTGCTGTGTATGAACATATCACAGAACTTCTCAGTGTATCATCATTGTTCACTTTATAATTGTGAATAATAGCGCATAAGAAAAAGAATAATATATATATTTAAATTTATTTATTATTGCATAAACGCTCAGGCCTTTCCAATGACACCTCACCTGATCCTCTGGCATCTATGGTTTCGGAGATACTGAGGTCCAAAGGACATCCATATCTCCTCCATAGGGAATTCCTTGCCTAGCTGGGGGGTCCCGTTTCTGATATCATCACACTCATGCGTGTCTGGCCTGCCGGTATTGAGTACCGATGGAAAAAACCCTGTTATTGGTATGTTGACTATGTAGCATACCGATTCAGACCGATTATCATTAGTTCCGATAATTGGTTGACCCCCCCTAGGATCTAGCTACTGCTTTGGGGAAAGGGGGAGGGATCTATCTACTTCCAGGGGCAAGGGGGGGGATCTAGCTACTGTTGGAGGGAATCTACTGCCGGGAAAGGGGGGGGGATCAAACTACTTTTAGGGGGAAGGTGGGATCTAGCTACTGTTAGGGGGAAAGGGGGGATCAAACTACTTTTAGGGGGAAAGTGGGATCTAGCTACTGTTAGGGGGAAAGGGGGGATCTATCTACTGCCAGGGGAAAAGGGGGGGGGGATCCAGCCACTTCTGCAGGGAAATGGGGGAACAAGCTTTGGGAAGGGGGAATCTAGGCACTGCCAGGGGGCAATAAATCATGGCAGAACCAGAGAAATGCAGTCATGTCCACTTACTCCTTGTTACATACTATGCTATAGCACAGGGATCAGCATCCTTGGCTCTCCAGGTGTTTATGACTATATCTCCCATGATGCTCAGCCTCTCATTAGGTTAGCAGAGGCTTATGGGAAATGTAGTTCCAGAACGTCTGAAGGGGCAAGGTTGCAGATCCCTAATATAGCATAAATGCCACACTTGGTCTTGTTCTGGTCTCGTTACAGAGCTTGATGTCATTTTAGCCCAAATGGCCCACGTAGAGTGAATTTTGCATCCCTGATCTCAAACTCTGCCCCCCCCCACTCAGAGCTACAACTTCCATGATTCTCTGGCATCTATTGCATTTAAAGAATTCTGGGAATTGTGGGCATCAACATCTGAGGGGCCATGAGTTTGGTAGTGACTTTAAGAAAATGCTAATTTTTTTAAATTTATTATTTAGGATGAGACTGGAGCATATCTCATTGATCGAGACCCCACATACTTTGGACCAATCCTGAACTATCTACGCCACGGAAAACTGATTCTTGACAAAGAACTAGCGGAGGAAGGTGAGGAATTCTTTAGGATATGCCGTTTTCTCATATTTTTTTATTATGTGCTGGAGCGATTTTGGAAAACTGTTAGCTCTGCACTGTTGTTTCGCAATTTCCCTTATTATATCAAGAATGTAGAATTTCTGTCACTCGAAGCCCAGGACATATAGTTCAAGGCCCCAGGCAGGCAGATTTTTGTTTATTCATTTGGCAGTCATGTGCTGCCTTTACCACGAACACAGCTTTAAAGGAGCTGCTCAGACGGCACATGATTTAGTTTTCTTGCCACAAATATGTTAATTATCCTTGGATGACGTGCAGCTCTGCTCACTCAGCCTTGCCTGGACAATAGATAATGTGCGTGACTCTCCAAGTTTGTTTAGCGTGTGTGTAAGGTGCAATCAAAGACGTGCAGGACGATAAATGGATAAAGTTGTGTGTATGTGTGCAGACAGATGTACCCTCTACCAACCCCATCCCAATTAGACTCCAGTGTCTAAAATAAGATTGTGTGCAGCAGAGGGTCTGTGTAGTCCTGTGATTGTGTGTCCCCTAGCACTTGGGTTTGGGGTTCCGGTCTTGTGCTTCGGAGGGTGTCTTGCTGAAAAGCTAGTAGATCTTTTTTAATTTCCTCACCCATGTTCACGGCTCAAAAGTTCCACTCGCCCATTTGCGCTTGGCGAGAGAAAAAGATAAAATCAGGTGAAGAAATTTGGAGAGAGGACACATTTGGGTAAAGGGCTATGACGAAGAGGGATGCAGCTGCACACAGTGATTTGTTACTCAATATTTAATGTTTTATTGTCAAAATTGGAAATAAGATAACTTTACAACACGATGTTACTTCACCAGAAGAAAAAGGTGGCTGGGTCAGTGGTGGCCAGTAACCTTTCGGCATCTCTAGGCGCTATGGACTCGAAATGTTGAACCCAGTCTTTAGTAATTTATCTGAACACTTGACGACAATTTTGTCGAGGTCTGGCTTGGTTGAATCCCACATTTTTTAGTAAAATTTGTGTTCTAGAAGGACGTTAAGCCTTGTGTGGAATAACAACATGTATCCATGCTGAATAGATTTAACAAGGAGGATTTCCTCTTGGTCCGTGTGTTCTCTGTGCAGGTGTTTTAGAAGAAGCAGAGTTTTACAACATCGCCTCGTTGGTCAGATTGGTGAAAGAACGTATCCGAGACAACGAAAACAGGACTTCCCAGGTAACGTACCCCTATGTGCAACGGTTATGTAGGAGCTATTGCGCACACAGGATGAACTGGGATTGGTGGAGATTATACAAGGGAATTTATGACCAAAATGTCCACATCAAAAAGCATTTTTTCCCAGTTTTGATTTTGTAATCACAATTTATAATTACATTACCTGTTTTCTACAGTCCATTGCATTAACCCTTTCACTGCTTAGCCATTTCATGCCTGTGTGCCTAGCTAGTTTTGGCGCATTGCATTTGAATAATATGATTATGTATAAAACATTGTACTTGCTCCCGGCATGAGAAATGAGAAGGTGAGTAATGGCAGCAGCATTGTCTGCTTTATATGTTAAAGCGGGCAATGCCAATTCCTTAGAACAGAAGAACAAAAATATACATTTTGAATTATTTTGTCCCGTTTTGTCTATTTTAGCCAGACCCTGACCTGTGCAATGACACCTCTCATGACTATGCGGGGTGTATAGTAGGGGTAAACAAGGGTCCATAGGACCCACGGCTCTCCCTATAGTGTCAGAACCTTGATGTGTGATTGGAATCAAGGCCCTGGTTACATCCAGACTTAACATGGGAGGTATTAAGAATTATTCAGATGTGCCGCAGAGTCATTTGAAACATATGGAACCTGAACAGATGACTGTAATGGTAGTCACTTTGGGCTTGGGGACATGGACCTAGAGATGTGCGGGCCTGATGTTTTATATTGTTTACCCAGCCCTCTCCTATGTTGGAGTCACCCTGTATCTACAGTTCTAGGTGCAGGGTGTTTGTGTTTTCTGTGCCCTATCCCCTGATGTCTGTGTTATATTATTATTCCTTGATGTGTTCATTGTAGAGTGTCATGTTATACTGTGCTGTTTTCCCTGTGTGTAATCTCTAAGTAATGGATTTCTTTGTCTTTCCCTGCTTCCATCAACCCCACCCTCCAGGAACTGGCTTAAACTAGTTCTCCCTGCCCCCTTACTTTAGTCTTTGTTTCACCAGGGTGTGTGTGGGAGGAGGGAGGCTATTGGGAGGCTCTGCAGCATGGAAACGCTGGGCATAGTTTCCTTTGTGTGTCTGTACATTCCCCCTGTCTGTTTTTCTAACTAACCCCTGAATAAAGTAATTCCCAGTTTGGTTTTCTCCCTGTAAGGAGCTCCGCTTATTGACTGGGTTTTAGGCCAGAATCCGTACTCATTGGGGATACTGAGTATTTGCATTGCTGATGCAGATTACTATCCAATATTAGTAATTGTGAACTTCCGCAATGTATTTTTTACTGTCGGATCCCTATTTGACAGGCAGGCGTCGCCATCTACTGGCCAAAAAGTGCTGCTGCACATGCTGCTCTGAATCAGCTGGGGGATCCGTGTTTTAGACAGGGTCCCAGCTGTTCAAACTGTTTTAGCCCCTGGGCCGTCTTACCTCGGGTGCTAAAGAATTTGAAGCACAATCTGGATCCCATTTGCAAATAAATTTTGTTCGGCGATAAATTAAACTCCTTTGCATTTCCCAGAATTAAACCAGATTGAGCGTATGCGGCAGGTGCTTTTGAAGATTGAGTATACTTGATCTCGGTAGAAGGGGTTAAACGTATCATCGAAGTGATGGTGCTCAGATTCCTTGATAACTTTGTTGGACCATTAATCACTGTTGCCCTTGTTCCTTCAGGGTCCTGTCAAACACGTATACAGAGTGTTACAGTGTCAGGAAGAAGAGCTCACTCAGATGGTGTCTACCATGTCTGATGGGTGGAAATTTGAGCAGGTACGGTGACTTCCATTATAAATTTGCTAATAAATGATCAAATGCTGGTGTGTGAAACACCTCTGCTTCACACGCTGCCTAAGCAGGCCGGAGGAGGAGGGGGCGCTCCTCATGGCCTGATCACTTTAGAAAGCTGAATTCTGGGTATGTGTTTCCATTTTAAAGATTATTATTCTGAAAAACGCAACTTTCCGCGATAATAAAAAATCCGCTGTAGATGAATTCATCACCTTTCCACTTTCACTCAGCTCATCAGCATCGGCTCTTCCTACAACTATGGAAATGAAGATCAAGCAGAGTTCCTGTGTGTGGTGTCTCGGGAGCTGAACAATTCCACAAACGGACTGGTCATTGAGCCGAGTGAGAAGGCCAAGGTGAGAGGGGTTTGTTTCGGCTCATCCAAAGTCTGTGTGTGCTTTACAGCTAAAGGATCACTTGGATTGATTTGAATAAGGAATAAAAAATATATAGATGGGGTTGTGGGAGTTATTAATTTTATCAGGCCAAAACGTCAGTTCCTACAATCGAGCCAATTTCAAGCTATCATTAGTACGTAATGCACCTTGTGGCTGTCACACCTGCAGTAGAACTACATTACCCTGACTGACCAGCAGAGGGGGCCCTCTGCCTGTTGAGTAACGCACACAGATTCTAAATCGGGTTTCGGCATCCTCAGCCCAGCAGAAACTTTGAAACTACATCTCCCATGCTGCTCAGACAACCTAATGTGCGGCAGTGCATCATGGGAGATGTAGTTTCCAAATATCTAGAGGGCCATGGCTGCTGACCCATGTTCTAAATGCACTGTAATGTTATGAGAATACATTTAGACTGCGTGGTGATGATGGGGTTAAGGGAGTAATGTAAAATGGTTTTCCATTAAAGTGGAAAACCTTCTGCCAGTGGATTTATGGAAAACCACTTAATGGTGAAGCGGTTACACACCTACCAGTCTCTGCAACGGGACCTGTAAGTGTAGATCTACATGAGGACGCGATCAAGCAGACTTAGGCTAATGTCAGACGAACGCAGTGATCACATCCGTGTTGCCGCACAGTTTAACGTCCGTCGTAGCATAGAATCATGATCAATAGAGCACACGCACGGGGGAGTGGCCAGCCGCGGAGGTGAACGGACGTGCAGAGCAGGAGCTCCGATGTACCCTGAGCGAATTTAAGGGTTTTAACGATTTCTCCTTGCTCTCACGACTTCTTTCTGGCGGCTCCTCTGCGGCGGATCATAGGGTGAAGTGTTCCGGAGCCCTTTCTGCCCCCTCTCCGGACCCGCGATCCACGTGCTAACGGAGCCGACAGTGTCCGAGCGCCATCTTGGAGGCCTAGTAGGCGAGTGACGCCTGATACCAGCCTCGCAGTGCACTGAATCCTGATGGGGAAAAAACCTAAAACCGGCGGGGTGACAGACGATCCCAGCACTCCGGACATTCGGCTCTCACTGGGGGGTGCCTCGATGCGGAGAATACAGCAGTGGCAACACTCGGAGCCGCCGGAGGTTAGTACGCCTGGCCCCTCTTCTGCTCCTCCACACGTTTCGTCTGAGATGGCCGATGGCGACATGCCGGCCACAAAACGGGACATTCAGGACCTCTTGGCCAAGGCTAGGCTTTCATGGCAGGCTGAAATCCAGGCCTTCGAAAACACCGTAGCCACTACCCAGACCCAGATGATCGCCGTCCAGGCTCGCACACAAGAGATTGGGGGGGTGCAGGCCGCAACCCTTTCTCAATTGAATGCCCTTCAAGCGCAGGTGGGGAGTCTGCAGACAGCGATGGTGACCCTGGAAGCCCGCCATAGGCGACGAAACATTAAGCTACGTGGCGTACCGGAATCAGTGTTGGACTCTGCCCTACTACCATACATTACCCGCTTTGTTCTGGCAATTCTCTCGTCTCGTTCTGACCTTCAGGAACCGGTGTCCTCGGTGATCAGGCTACGGAGAGCTGCGGCAGCCCCGACGGGTGTACCCCGCGACATTATCGTAGTTCTGCGAGACGTCCACGTCCAAATGTTGTTGATGGAAGCGACTCGTAACGTTTCTGCAGTATCCTTTGAAGGGGCCTCTATTGAGATCTACAGGGACCTCTCTTTCCTCGTCTTGGCAGCCAGACGCCGGTTTCAACAGGCCACTGTGATCCTACGGGCCCATAACGTGCGTTATAGATGGGGGGCGCTCGGCACCTTGCTGATCTCCCATACCGATGGACGTACAGTCACAGCGAACAACCTGGATGACGCACTCGCACATCTCCAGGCTCAAGGTCTAACCTCCGACGCCTCGGGCAGTGAGGGGAGTGAGTTGGTGGTGGGATCCCCCCTCTCTGCCAGGGAACCGGACTGAGTTATTGGGTTCTCCCTTTTTTGGGCTCGTGACGCAGTTTTCGCCATTCTGCGGACACTGTTTTGCTGTTGATTTTTTTTTTTTTGTTTTATTACTGCATTGTACTTGCGGACTTTCGCTGTCCCTCCCCTTTATCTTTATCCCCCCCGTAGAGACATCCACACGCCACCTCGTGCTGCAGACCCTCTCCCCCCCCCTTTTTTTTTTTTTTCTTTTTTCTTCCTTCTTCCCTCAGGGCCCTGGAGCGCCTTTTGGTGTGTCTCCCCCCCCTTTTCCCACCTTCCTACTTTGGATACCCCTTTGCCACACTGTTTAGAAGTTGAATTTTTGACGTGACTTTTAAGTACTTTGGCCCACATGGCTATGCTTTCTTTGCATTTGTTGTACTGCTGATTGGATTTTCAAAATAAAAATTTTGAATGGAAAAAAAAAATAGAGCACACGCACAACGCATGTGGCAAACGGATGCAAGTTAGGCAAGAACGTAAAACCGCTACCACGGACGCGCAGATTGCGCCACGTCCACATAGCGTTCTGTGTGACTAATGAGATGTCAGACGCAGCGCATTTGCGACGTCCAGCACCTTGACGCACAAAATGGCTTTTCATATCATTTTCAAATGTTTATCATTTTTCATATTAATTTTATTTCCCATAGTTCCCTTTTTTTTTCTACGTCCATCAAAAAAACACGGACTGTGTGGTGTCTACAGTATCTTCCGTCACTACGTCTGTCCGTTATGCACACACGCAGAGTGCGCTCAGACTGCGTTCATCTGACATTAGAGAAGGAGCTGGGGCGCTGTACAAATGTTCAACCTCCATCTCCTAATGCTTCTCAACACAAACAGGTGTATTCAACGAAAGGTGAAACTCAGGAGAATGACCGGAGAAGTGAAAACTCTAGGTCAAAATAGCAGAACCAGAAAAATTCTCCCATTTATCTCACTTTCCAAATCAGCTATTTTGTCTAGATTGTTCTCATCTGCCAGTTCTCCTGGTTTTCACCTTTCTCTGAGTAACCCTGAAAGCCTCTGATCAGCCGTGTACACACTAGCTGTGGACATGACGTGATCATCCTCGACACTAACTGTACTTTCGGAATTAAAAATTAAGTTGCGTTTTAAGAAAAAAAAAGGATGAAAGTCAGCAGGAGTGAGCATTTAACCCTTCAAAGTTCAGTTTGTTTTGCTGCGGAGTGTCTGTTTGGAGATGAGTGAATAATACTCCTTATGGGGTACACAAATTTGGTTAAACATATACATGTAATGCAGTAGGAGGAGTTGGTGGATCTGTAGGCGTATTTTATTATAATTTTGTGCTTTTTATTTGTTTTTGGTTTTAACTAGAGATACACCATTACCATTTTTTAAGACCATTTTTACAGCGCTGCGGAATATGCCGGCGCTTTATAAATATAGAATAATAATAAGACAGAATATGAGTGCCGATATTTTTTTCCACATACTCACCGATACCAAGTACCGATACTTTTATTTAATGTCATGTGACGCTTTCCAATAAATAATTTAGAATTTTGCAGAAAACCTGTCCAATTTATGTTAATATTGAAATGTATGACCAGACACCCCATTTACTCACTGCACAGCTTGCACACACCCTGACCACACACACACCTATATATAGGAGGCTTTTTATATCACTTTTTGTACTCCACCACAAGCCTTGTAAGCACATATTTACCCTACGGGTTCAAGCTTCCACTGCAACTGGTCATCATGCCTAGCTCCTGCTGATGAGGGTCCATTAAACCCGAAACAGCGCTGTCCTAGGAGAGGCTTTGACCAGTTGCATAAACCTGATCTCTGCTAAAAAAAAAAGCCATAGTATGGCGTGGCATTGATTTAAGGGTTCTGTGTAATAACAGACCCAGGATGCAACAAAGTGAGACAGATGTCATTTGCATATCCTACCCAGAATTCCTTGCTGCATATGGGGAATGTAGCACAGGAGCTCTGGGATGCAATTCTTTGAATTGCTGTGATGTGCAAATGGCTTCTGCAATAATAAACACAACATATATATATACACACACACACACCAGACCTCCGATACATACACTGTGTGCACAGTTATTATTTTTGAGGATTAATTTCATTATTGAGCAATTTCAGAGCTCTCGGTCAATCCGTAATGTTAATAAACCTCAAAGCTGAATATGTCGAAGGTAAAAGGTGAGGTTTTGTTTTATTAAAGGAGAATATCTATGTGTTCACAATTATTCTGCAGCTAAATGAAAACGTTCCCGTCTCGCTGGTTTATTTTAATCTGAAGTGAGAATAATAAACAAACAACTCAATTTACAAATAAACATTTCTGACATATTCAAAATAAATTCAGTGCCCCCCCCCCATACAGCCAGCCTTCCTTTCAATAACAGTGACAAGCCGTCCATCCATGGAGTCTGTCAGTTTCTTCATCTGTCACCGTCAACCTTTTGTGCAGCCGCCGCCGCAGCCTCCAGACACTGTTCAGAGAGTTGTACTGTTTTCCCTCACCGTAAATTTCCCGTTTAAGAAGGGCCCACAAGTTCTCAATAGGGTTTATGTCAGGTGAGGAAGGGGGCCATGTCATTAGTCTTTCCTCTTTAAGGCCGTTACTGGCTGGCCGTGCAGTGGAGTCTTTGATGCTTGCGATGGAGCATTGTCCTGTATAAATATCATGGTCTTCATGGAAGATGCAGACTTTTTCCTGTACCACTGATTGATGGAAGTGTCTTCTAAAAACTACCTGTAGGTTTGGGAGTTGAAATGAGTCCATCTTCAACCTGAAAAGGTCCAACTAGCTCATCTTTAATAATACCAGCCCATATCAATATCCGACCTTGCTGGCATCTGAGTCGGAAGTGGAGCGCTGTGCCCGTTACTGATCCAGACACGAGTCCATCCATCTGGTCCGTCAAGCGTCACTGTCATCTAATTAGTCCATAAAACCTTTGTAAAATCTGTCTTCAGATATTTCTTGGCCCAGTCTCGACGTTTCCACTCATGTGTCATGTTCAGTGGTGGTCGGGTTTCAGCCTTCCCTGTCTCGGCCAGGTCTCTGAGCACTGGACACCTTTCACTTCTGGCCACTCCCAGTAGGTTGCAGTTCTGCAATATGACAGCGCTGGAGGATAATGGGTTCCTGGGAGCGTCACGTTTGATTATTCTCAAATCTATGGAAGTTAATTTGTGTCTTTTTTTCCCATCACGTTTCTTGTGACCCTGTTGACTTTGCAACAAACGTTTGGTTTTGTGATCACGCCCCAATTAATTTCAAGAGCGCTTTATCCCCCTGAAAGACGTTTTACAATTTGTGACTTTTCAGAGTCGGTTAAATCTCTTTTTTAAGGCCCATTTTGCCGGAGGAAAAGAAGCTGCCTAATAATTATGCACACCTCGATATAGGGTGTTGATCTCCTAAGGCCACACCCTCCCTCATTACACAAATACACATCACCCGATATGCTTAAATCTAATTTCCCCTACTCCTGTCTCTAACCCTTCTAGATTGTAAATTCTCACGGGAATAGGGCCCTCGTTTCCTCCTGTGTTGGCTTGTCAAATGTTGCTCAGTCTCCGTGTATTGTAACCCTGTCTATATTGTGCCCATTGTTCAGCGCTGCGGAATATGTTTGCTCTATTTAAATAAAGAATAAAAATAAGCATTCAAGTTTGGAGTTGGACATTCTGCATAGAAATGATGATTTGGTCAAAATACTCACTTGCCTAATTGTGCACACAGTGTGTATACCCATACACTAGACCTCAAATACATGTATACCCATACACTAGACCTCAAATACATGTATATCCATACACTAGACCTCAAATACATGTATACCCACACACACCAGACCTCAGATACATGTATACCCACGCACACCAGACCTCAGATACATGTATACCCACGCACACCAGACCTCAAACACAGACACTCGGGCGGCTGGCAGAATGCTGTTAGTGCATCCTGCCAGCCACCCCAGCCCCTCTGATACTGTCTGGCAAGCCAGCCCAGTTTTGGCTTCCGGTATCGTTACAGGTATCGGGCATTTGTACAAGTACTCGTGCAAATGTCCGTTATTGGTACCGATAGCATCGGGGCATACCTAGTTTCAACATAAAGATAAAAGACCACGCACATCAGGCAATCCTATTTCTCATATGATGGTCAACCTCAAATCCATGCTTCTTCCTTTGTTTTCAGATTCTCCAGGAACGAGGATCCCGAATGTGAGAAGAAGAAAGGATGAGGACCGAAGCCCTTGCTGTTTGCAGAGCTCATGCGCTGTATTTCTGACTTTTTATTCCTGTTACCCTCAGCAGGCCTTAACAGCCCCAGGTGGAAGGGAGGACTATGCACGCGCGTATATATAGGCAGGCAAATCCACGTCTGCTTCTGATCTTCCCTTAGGCGGCCTGTGCTTTGTGTTGTATGGGAATGTCAGGTATGTTGTGGTTCAGTGGGTAACCCCCTCATCCCCCATGCTCTACGGGGCATGTCGCGTTTTCCCATTTGTAATGTCTTCTTTCTCTGGCCTGCTCTCGGAAGCGGCAAGCACAAACATGTCCTGCTTCTCCAACGTCTGGAAGCACATGGAGACGAGCAGCTCGGCCATCCTCCAAGATGACAGGGAAGTCTTTTGGACCATTCCGACAGTTGCCAAACATCTTGCGTTACTTCCTGTCTCAAGTGCTGTTTACGGTGTGGTTATGTCTACTCTGTCATGACTTCAAGGGGGCCCTTTGCTCTTCGGCCAGCTTTTCTGGGAATTTCTTGCCCAATGTTTTCTCTTTAGGACTTGAAGACAACAAGGGCCTCAATTTAACACCGTTGCGTCACAGAAAGCTACCCAACGTCACTGTGGTTACTATTCGGCCATTTTTTGTCGGAGCAGGCGGGCAGTAAGGCTGTTTTGTGGTGTTATGCATGTTTTCCTTCCCTTAAGTTTTAGTGCGTTACAGTTTCTGAAGAACGCGTTTTCTGTTTTCGGGCTACCTACCTCTGTCGACATTTGCACTTCTATCAGATGCAAACCCTTTCAATAACACCCTGTTACAGAGCAAGGCAGAGACGCAGGCGACTTATTTATGGGTATTATGGTTGTAAAATTCCTAACACAAGAGCAGTGTTTATTGCCAAAGTCGATGTGGTGTTTTTTCTTTTTAATTTTTTTTTAAAAATAATTTATTTCTCCTACATTCGTCAGTTATTCAGCAAACACACACGTGTTATGAATTGTTGTCTGACCGTAGGACACTTTGAAATGAAAAAAAATCTACCATTTAATAAAATATCAATACAAATATGAATTGACATTACTGGGTCAAATCTGCGTTTTATTTGAGTAAAAGTGTGACGAGCTGGTCGGCTAACCAGGCAGGTTAGCCTCGCCACTTTGCTTCCCTCGCTCCTGGGATCGCGCAAAATAACTTTATAGCCTGGAAAATGATGTGGTGAGGTCAGCGCTTCCTTCATATGGATATTGCAGGATTTGATTGTGTGTCCTTGGTTTTAATCGGTCATTCCCTCTGCTGTGGTTGTGCTTGTGCCTCAAATGAAGCATAAAACCGAGATGGTGTAGCATGTATGGGTAATGAGTACGAAAGTAAACACGGTTACACTCACGTTTAACGTTGTCTCAAGTCAGACACCAAATGTTTCAGCAGCCGGCGATATAATTGTGAGCGCCTTATCTCCCTTCAGCGTTCAATCACCTCCTTTGCTCAGCAGTAACCAGGACCAGAGTTTAAAGGTAAAATCAAATCGATTTATTAAATAAAATAGGTAAACTTAATAACCATGATAAAAAAAAATAATACAAACATGATGTGTTTCGCGATAAGTTCTCTTCCTCAGTTGGTGTATGGGTAACATTATAGCCCCACTCAACCGATGACAAGACGGGTATCAGGTGAAAATGTCTCTATAAAGCTCAACCCACGGCATGATCCATAGCCGTGGAAGTGGGAACTCGGAAGGGCGATGCTGTGAAACCTGGGTTCCTGTTGGAGCTCCCTCTCAGTACGCACTCCGAGCCCTTCCCCAGTGAAGGAGCATCAAAGCACCAAAAGAGTACCCTGGTGGTAGGGCAAAGCATTGGTACAGTGCTTGGGTGGTTAGTTTGGTGGGTATCTGCTGTGCTCAGCTGTCTCGCAGTCCGGAATAGGCGGCTGAGATTCAGGCAGATGGGACAGGACAACAAAGACCGGGATTATACATTTATCTTTTAGCGCCGCGGGGTGTACTATGCTGTTCCCGTGGCGGGTGGGCCCTGAAGCTGTGGGGCGGCATAGCACGCCCGCTAGCTTCAATAGGCCTCTGTGCTCCCGCCCACCAGCTGGGACACGCCATTGACTGCCACGAGACGGCCTGAACTCAGGCTGTCCCCCTGCAGCCAATGGCGCGTAATGCTCGTCAGCCGTGTAGGCGGGCCGGAGGAGGGGCCTGCCGCAGCAACCAGTCAATGGGATGTACTAGTACTTCCTGCCTGCATTAACGCTCCGCCGCCAAGCACAACCCGCCTGGCGGTAAGGGGTTAAACATAAATGTATATAAATATACGTAAGAACAGCAATAAATAACCGGCTGGGTTGAGTAGAGGTAACATCACTGCTCTGCGTGGAGAGCCTGTAGAGTCATGGGTTCGATCCCAGCGAGCACCTCTCCAGTAAGTGTCCTTGGGCAAGACACCTAACGGTACATACTCACCACCCAGGACATACTTGAAAACGAGAGAATTCTCAATGTATCCTTCCTGGTAAAATCCTTTCTCAAAAAAAAATAGCAGCATAACGGACGATTGGGAAGTCTCTTGGGTCCCGGCAGCCGGCATCTGTGACAAAAAGTATGGAATATCTGTCACTCATATTAAAGATATAAAATATATGTCAGTTTTGCGGAAAAGTAACTCCAGCTTTTTAAATGCTTCTCTTTATACGTCAAGGTTGCTCGATATTTTCGTTTGTAGACTGTAGTGAAAATCATACATACAGAAAAAATGGCGCCTGTACTCACCAGAGCGGCTGCAACAGCCAGGAGTAACAGCCCAGTTCATGTATAAAACATAACAAGAGATAAAAGATGTCACCTGCGCTCGTTTCTATATATTTCCATGTACAACTAAACACTATCAGGAGGTTTTAATGGCCATTGAAACGTAAGCTCGCTCGCCCCGTCAAGGCACCCCTCCGTAGAGCGAGTCCTAACCAATGTACCACAAGCTGCTCTACTGAGCAACTACATGCCCCTCCTGCTGCTTTTCAGCTAAGGAGAGGCAGAAAATGGTGGGTTTCATTTATACACACACCAAGCACTTGAAAACAAAAACATGGAAAAAGGAACAGCAGCAAAAATGACGAACTGGTGTTACAGCATAATATACATACATACAGAAAAAATGGCGTTGCGCTTGTACTCACCAGAGCGGCTGCAACAGCCAGGAGTAACAGCCCAGTTCATCTATAAAACATAACAAGAGAAAAAAGATGTCATCTGCGCTCGTTTCTATATATTTCCACGTACAACAAAACACTATCAGGAGGTTTTAGTTTGTTTTAATGTCCATTGAAACGTAAGCTCCCTCGCCCCGACAAGGCACCTCTTTGTAGAGTGAGTCCTAACCAATGTACCAAAAGCTGCTCTTCTGAGCAACTACATTTACTTACATTTCAATGGCCATTAAAACAAACTAAAACCTCCTGATAGTGTTTTGTTGTACATGGAAATATATAGAAACGAGCGCAGATGACATCTTTTTTTCTCTTGTTATGTAGTGAAAATCACACTGGCTGCAGAAAGTGATTTTTTTTTCTTTATATAATGCTATACGTTCCTCTGGTCCCTCGATGAGGAATAGGGCACATAGTGAAGGACTTATTGAACAAATAGTAGTTCTCTGTGTCCTTCCACCAACTTGACACTATCCCCAGGATTGCGCACCTCTCCATTGAGTCCAGCAGAGTAGAGGATAACAGGAATTGGGGCTCCAAGAAATTACGAGCTGAGCCACTGATATAGCAGCTAGCTCTTTGTGGAGCCGGTGTTAGGGAGCCATGAATGCAAATGGTCGTGGCTAGCCGTTAAGCATTAGCGGCTCCCTAATATAAGAGGTCCTGTTTCTTTGTATCGATTCAGGGAAAAACAGAAGCAGATGCAGAGGAGCAAACATTTTGCAGGACTCTTCTGTCATCGTGTCTTTTCACTCTGTAATCTGAGATCAATGCTTTCCCCTGCACAGAACTGCAGAACACCACCCCACCTTCCTCCACTATGAACTCTAAAGGTAAGGAGCAGAATTATGAGTCCGCTGTCGAAAACCGTCATTAAATCCGTGAAATTAAAGTAATAATCCTAAAATAACCCTGTGGTTGACATGTTTATGTTCTCTGTGGTACCTCCTTATTGGATATTGCATTGGTCATAAAAGGTCACTGCAACATAGTAATATAGGTTAACAAAAAACCCACAAATGTACATCTACTTCAACCTTCCACCCATGACTGCTGTTGATCCGAAGCAAGGCAAAAAAAAATCCTTGCCGCATTTTCCTATTGTATTCTGTGTTAGGGTGAAAGCAGAACAATAAGCTCTATTAAAATGCGCTCTTTTATACTCTGTTTTTGGTGGGAAAATAAGCCACTAATCCTTGTACCCACCTTGGGTATTATATCCTTAATAAAGCACGGTCCTCTAGGGTTGGATAAACAAGTTCTGTAACTGTATTGTATTGACTGGTTCAGCAGGCAGCAGTATCAGCATACAAAAGAAACAAAAAAACACACCCTACAAACAAAATCCTGGCTCCTCTTGAGCTCTTACTAACCAAGAGATCTCTTACTATCAGGGTTTTAAACTATACAAAACACAGGCTTCACCAACCTTAGAAGCGTCAGAGTTTTCAGCATTCAGTATAACCTTTCTGCTTGGACTCAAACAAGCAGCTTCCTCTCCACACAGGCACCTCTCTCAGACTGAAGAGCAGGCAGTGATTGCTTTTACTGCTGCTAATGAGTTACAGCTGACCAGTGTGTAGGAGTTTTACCTAAACAAACTCCTTGACTTCATTAAGAAAAAACACTTCCCTGGAGCTAAACTTCATATCCCTCTCTAAAAAGGTTAGAGGGGTGTACACGCCATCACAGGTGACACTATACACTTTTATCATACCACGCTACGATGGAAAACCCCTGATGACGCACTCACATTTCCCCACACGTGTGCTTTCTCAACATTACATCATCCTTTCCCACTGCCCTCTGGCTGATCTGAGAGTGTAACCAAAATAGAATGCTAAAACAGTGTACAAACATGCTTACAAAACTATGTGCATTATTGAATAACCAAGTAACAACACACTGACCGTAAAGCGGGGCGTATCACCTAAGCGGTTCCTTCAGTTGATATTTGAATAAAGAAAACTCTGTTCAAAAGCAAGCCGTAAAATGGGGTTCCGTTACAAAAGGAATCAAATGAATTGGATAAAACTACATCTTTAGGAAGAAAGTTTCAATTTTCTTTATGTTTGTGATGTAAAACAAAGGAAAACCTTTTTTTGCAGTTGACAAAATCTCCTTTCTTCCACTCTTATCTAAGCACTTGATCATTTATCACAAACTGCAACTTTACTTGGTCCTCTACCCGGCGCCCTAATGGGTGGTTCAGTAGGGTAGGCAAACTGTCTAGATTTGTGTGGGGTGGTGGTGATGCTCTAATTCCCTATTAGCGTTTGGAGGGCTGGAAAGAGCTGAATCACTGCCTGCAGAGGACCCTGCTGCTTTCACGGATTGTGCATCCTCCATGCTAGTGGAAGCAATCGGCGTGTGGAGAGTGGATGGACGACAACATATCATTTAACAATGAGCAATTCTAAATCTATACATTTACGAATTTTTGTTAGGGTTGCACCGATGCCGATATTTTAAGACCGAGTACGAGTACCGATACTTTTTTCAGGTACTCACCGATACCAAGTACCGATACTTTAAAGTCATATTGAAGCATCCTCCTGGGTGTAATTCGGGTTAGGCGATTGTGACTCGGTGGTAGACAAAGGAGACGGAGGCCTTCTTAAGCAGGAAAAGCATTTATTCGGTACCGAGCCTTGAATCAGGTCTAGCCCAAAAAGACTCAAGGGCCGAGCCAACAGAGAGACAAAGAATTTATACATAGTGAGTAAAAATGCACACCTTATTCCCCACCCCAAGTTACGTTACCCTCCCACTTCCCATATCAACCTTCATTATACATATTGGACTTTATTCATCATTTTGCAAGTCAGCAAGGTTCATCTCAAAGCACGACCCTTGAGCCCACCGCAGACAATCTAAATTCTCTGTCTAGTCAATAAGGTTGTAAAAAGGAATCATTCTTCAAAACAAATATGGCAAGCTATGGGATTTACGCATTCCTTCTGCTGTCTCGATATATTAAGCAACTTTTATGGCTTAGAGTTAGAGACCTGGGGGGGAGAAGAGATAATTCTTCAGTCAGCAGAAATCAGGTTTAAAACAAGATATTAGAGGCTACACTTAGCTGTTAGTTTATACAGTTCTATTTTCTATCTAAAATGGTGGACAGGGTACAGAGAGGCTGACGCTAGGGGTTATTCCCAGGTAGCGCTCTTTCAATATGACGCTTTCCAATAAATAATTGCGGATTTGTGCTGAAAGCCTGTCCAGTGTCTGTTAATATTGAAATGTATGGCCAGACACCCTATTTACCCACTGCACACACCCAGACCTCACACATAGACTCTATCTCTATCTATCTCTCTCTCTCTCTCTCTCTCTCTCTCTCTCTCTCTCTCTCTCTCTCTCTCTCTATCTATCTATATATATATATATATATATATATATATATATTTATTTATTTATTCACACAGACACCAGACCTCAGACACATGTATTCCCCAACACTGACCTCAGATACATGTATACCCAGACACTGACCCCATGTATACCCAAACCTCTTGTACACCCAGACTTCATATACACCCAGACACAGACCTCACTTGCTAGTGGAATGCACTAAGAGCATTCCACTAGCATTCCCCTCCAGCAGGCTGCATGTCCTTCCGAGCACAGGCTGATCATGTCACGTGGTCCTCCAAGCAGCTCTTTTTGTATATCTTTTATATTACACAATTTGGACACCATTGTTTTTATGCACTTGCATATTCACCTTTTCACTGGGAATTTCTCAATGGATTTCTTCAAGTTCTTCATTTGCCCCGATCTTAATCCGCCTGCAAACTGTACCCTTGTTGAAGGTGAGGTACAGGCAGATCGCCCTAGGTAGCACTGGGCGAATAGCTGATTGGAGCTTGGTGCATTCTACTTTCCACTTCTTGTTTTCTTGACATTCCAAATTTAAATGGACACTCTGGAGTTAAAAGGGGGAACCACAAACCCCTTCTGTTTTAACCCTTAAGATCATATTAAAACGTCCCTTCCAGTGCAGTGCTGGTTCTCCAGTCCTCTGGACATGACATGCTGCCGGCTTCCTGCAAGCTGGAGCATGTCGTGTGACGGAGACTAGGGAGCGCTGGATGCTTCAGGAAGAATCCAGTCAATCCTATGAAGGTGGGACCCAAATAGATTTCACTTCCCTGATGCTGGATGCTACTGACAGCTTAACTCCTTCACTACCAAGTAATTTTCCAAAAAACATTGTCAGAAACCAGTGTTTTTTTTGTAAAATCATTTTTAATTCTACAGTAATAGTTATTATTGTAGATAGCACCATCTAGTGGCCAAATAGGTTATCTACTGCCAAACTGAGTTACAGAGGTTTGAGCTGCAGGTCGATATTTTTTTTCCCTGCATCGGCTGCTGTTAAGCAATAGAGGCTGTCACGACAACTACGCGCGCACTACGAAAGGCGCAGGGTTAAGCAACTCACTATCCGTCTATCCTAGACCCAAATAATGACTACGCGGACAACAATCCCCCGCGCGTACGTGCCTAACTATCCCAACAACGCCTCCGCTCGTGACACGCACGTAAAGCGTGATGAAGTGGTCCCAGGATTGCAATGCCGTACCCGTCTTCTCTCGACCTGGGGTAGCGACTACGTTTCCCACAATCCTTACACCCCCTTTCTTACTCTATTCGTTATGCTGCCACCAGTTCTCACGAACACTAAGCGCGCTGCAGCGAGAGATGCAGGGATAAGCATTCCACTATCCGTCTATCCTAGACCCAAATAATGACTATGCGGACAACAATCCCCGCGAGTTTACCCAACCGTCCCCAGCCACCGCATCTCACAATTTAGTAGATACTCGAGCTTAAAAGAAAAAAAACAATAATCCAGTCCCTTCAGTTAGAGTGGATCGAATCAGTCTAAGCAGAGCTTAATAAGGTGTATTTATTATAACAAAAATTATGTATATCACAGTGCATTTAGGGTTACAGAAAAAATATGGATATAATCTTCATTAATTACACACAAACCGCAAGTAAAAGAAACAGGATTAAAACCACAGACCCTTACGGCAGTAAGCTAACAGGAGCATCCGTGTACCCCTGGGGCTGGGGAGTTGAAGACTGGCACAGTTTCTTACGTTCTTAGGTGACCCCACAGAAACAAGCCCTGAGCCCATGCTTGGCTCAGGTATATATAGGCTGCCTTGTCCCTCTGGAGGACAGCCCCTATTTTCTACTTTCATGCAATACATTTCCCAGACTTCCCTTTTCCTGAGCATGCGCTGTGCGGTTCGTCATTAACTTGATTCCCAAAGTTTGTCTCTAGGGATCAAAGGAGATGATTGCTTCTTTGAAATGGCCTGGCCCCTTGCAGCTTGGTGCCACGCCGTCTGTAGCCAGGACTACAAGGTGTGAATATAGGACACAGGACTTCCCAGTTCACCAAAAGGGTTATTGCTTTTATTCACACCTTTCGATGGCTTCACGGAGAAAACAGTCACTGACCTGTTAATTGTTTCCTTTGAACAGACTAGAAACTCAGGCATTGATTCACTAGGCAGCTGGGCCAACTGGGCACTTTCCTGATATGGACAGACCCAGATATGAATATGCCTATGTAGAGGAGATATGTATGTACAGGTATATAGGTACATAGACACCGGTAGATACGTCTATACCTATCACGATAGAGATACAGATCCAATCTGTCACAGAGGCTCCCTAATATACGCTCTGCCAGAGTAAGAGGTCCTGTTTCTTTGTACCGATTCAGGAAAAATAAAACAGATGCAGGGGAGCAAACATTTTGCAGAAATCTTCTGTCATCTTGCCTTTTCACTCTGTAATCTGAGATCAATGCTTTCCCCTGCACAGAACTGCAGGTAGACAGAATACACGCTGATTGGTTAGCTTAGTGAGGTGGACGTGAAAAACTCCAAGAAAAGAAAAAAAGCAGATAAATATGAAATAATACCATATTTATTTTTTTATGCCTGCTGAGACTACTTGCTCATTCAAATGTCATAGCGAGTTCTGTACATTCCTGATGTATCACTGGCTTCCTATCTGCTTTCTTGGAATTGGCTGGATTCAACCCCTCCACCACTACCATCACAATCACATTTTAACTCTAGAAAGTCCCTTTAAGCATCTGAAATTAGATAAGGGCAAGAAATTTGGTATGTTTGAATTTCCCTGAAATTAAGACTAAATATTTTGTTTATGCAGCAGCAACATCACTTACTGTAGATACTCGAGTATACCGCTAGATTTTGGTGACAAACATTTACCATAAAATTTGAGGGGTCGTGTTAGATTCTCGCTGAAGTGAATGTGAGCTCCCTGATGCTTGCAAACACTTCAGGAACCCCCGGATTCGGGAGAGAGGTGGGATCCATCACGGCCAGAGGGCACGCTCGGTTTAAGCCAGTCTTTCACCTCGCTTGCCTCCGCCGGCCATCTAATCGCTAGTAAAGACGGGTGGCCGGCGAGTTCATACTTAGTAACAACTGCAATCATTCTAGAACAGAGCACCCTGGCCTGAGGGGTATCCTGACTGTGTTAAAAGAACCAGGAGGGATTTTAATGGTTTACCGGTACAGTATAATTTTGTTCCTCGCGTTATATTTGAGTCTTGAATATTCTCTCATTTCCATAATAAATCTCTATCCAACGCGTTATATTCGGGTCGCGCTATACTCCAGTATCTACGGTAATCCTGTTAAAAAAAATTAACAAACTCCCACCTGGAAAACATCTCTTCAGGTGCAGAGGAGGGTGGGATCCACTACCTTGTTTCAACATTACCGGGACATTACCAACATTACCGGGAGCAAATAATTCAGCGATGGTCAACAAAACATGCATTTTACACCACGTGCTTATGTCTCTTGTGTATGGCACATGTCTGGCTAATATTTTAAGGGTGACAACGCTACAGTTCCCTAGAATTCAAATTGGGATTTTTAATAAATGAATGCATGCCATAATTATTTTTTTTTAAATCTTGAAACAGATAATAATTTACGTGTACAGCCCATATTTCAGGGTGCGCGCACAGTCCGTTACATTTCTTCCGCCTGTAAATAATCACAAACTGTTAATCTTCATGTTTTTTTTTTTTTTTTTATCGTAAAGCAAATCGTAAAAGCCATAAAATAGAAATGGGGAAGTGGAAGGTGGAAAGCAGAAACAATTCACCAAGCAAACACACCCTTCTGCGCCCGTCTACGCAGATAAGATGCCCCCTCCCAAAAAAAGGATGTGCAGAAATAAAAGCAATAAGCATTATAGTGTGCCCCTTGAGCATACAAGGGTTAAAAGAAAATAGTTGTGGGGTTTTCATACTGATCGGGCAGTATAACAAAGTTTGTGCTAACTTAACCAGAGCTGTTGTAGACTTTACAACTCCACATAGACTATAATGGCCCTGGTACGTTTACAACAGCTCTGGTTAAGTTAGCACCAGCTTTGTAATACTGCCCCTTATGTTTTCATACCGCCCTTTCCTTCCTCTCCAGACAGTTTCCTGTGCTGGAGAATAAAAAGCACATTCTTCATTTCACTTGTACCTACAATCTCCTCCTCTGCTCCTTTCATGAAGCCAAACTCTGCTCCTCCCTGGACCCTTGCAACCCGTCCTACACACACCATACACACATCCACACCCTCCACTCTCCTCCCTCCCAGGGATTTCTCGATAATTCCTTCCTCAATATATTTTTTCCTATGTCTGATTCCCCCTTGTTTCCTTCTGACTACTTGTCTTTGAACCAAGCATCTGCGTAACGCATGCTCGTTAAAGTAACTGAGGGAGGAGAATGGAGAAAACGAAGGTGAGAAGCTTAAGCGAACACTGTTATGGAGCAATAACAGGATGGAGAAGGGGTGGGATGAAGGGGAACTCAGAACGTGAACATTATGGTCAACCGAGAAGAATGTAGCAATGCAGGAAGCGAAAGGGAAACGCGATTTAGAATTGCTTCCTATGATTTCTGTTATAGCTGCATTCCATGGATATAGATCTCTGTGAAGTTCCTTACTGATATCGTTATGTCTTTCCTCTCCATGAATTTGCACGCGTGGACTTCTTTTATTGTTTCCTATAACTAATCAAGTGAACTTTTTTTCCCCCTTTGACCTCTTCCTGTATTGTCTGTTCTAGATATTGTAACTCGTTCAGCGTGGGCGTAGGAAACGAGAGGAGGGGAGGGGGTCGCCAAAACTTAGTCAACTAAAAAAAAAATTGTGACTAAAACTAAATTATGATGGCTAAAACTATGATGAAATCCATTGTCATTTTAGTCAACTAATAAAACTAGACTAAAATGTTAGGGAGGGGCTATTTAGGAAGGGATTCAATCGGAACTAATCTCAGGAGAGAAATGATGAATTTTCTATATTCAGATAAGATGTTTACTCCAGAAATATATTACGAGTGCGGAAATTCAAGAGAAATGCTTAAATAATGCATTATACTTTAACCTCCCTGGCGGTCTAATTTTTGTGAAAAAACGCGTCTAAAAGCGGTCTATTTCCCCCTCCCCCCCTAGCGGTATTCCCGAGTGTGGCTCGGGGTTAAATTCCTATGTTGGAAGCGGTAACCCCGAGCATCACTCGGGATGCCGCTGGATACATCACCTCTCCCTGCACTCCCTCGATGTCCCCAGCTGCCTCCTTCGGCGACCGCGACCTCATACTTCCTGGTTCCCTCCTCACGAGAAGGAATCCATAGAAACATAGAAAAATGTCGGCAGATAAGAACCTTTCGGCCCATCTAGTCTGCCCAATTACATGGATACTTTACCTGGATTTATCTTTTGTTTAGGATAGCCTTATGCCTATCCCATGCCTGCTTAAATTCAATTACTGTTTTAGCCTCTACCACTTCTACTGGAAGACTGTTCCATGTATCCACCACCCTCTCAGTAAAATAATGCTTCCTGATGTTACTTTTAAACCTTTGCCCCTCTAATCTAAGACTATGTCCTCTTGTTTTGCTACTTTGTTTCCTTTTAAATATACTCCCTTCCTCTACCTTGTGGATTCCCTTTACGTATTTAAATGTTTCTATCATATCTCCTCTGTCTCGTCTTTTTTTCCAAGCAAATACATGTTAAGATCATTAAGCCTTTCCTGGTAACTTTTCTCCTTCAAGCCGTACACCATTTTAGTAGCCCTTCTCTGAACTCTCTCTAAGATGTCTATATCCTTCTGGAGATACGGTCTCCAGTACTGCACACAGTACTCCAAGTGAGGTCTCACCAGTGCTCTGTACAGTGGCATGAGCACTTCCCTTTTCCTACTGCTAATACCTCTCCCTACACAACCAAGCATTCTGCCAGCATTTCCTGCTGCTCTATTACATTGACTACTTACCCTTAGATCCTCTGAAATAATAACCCCTAAATCCCTTTCCTCAGATGTTGAGGTTAGGACTGTATCAAATATTCTATATTCAGCCCTTGGGTTTTTACGTCCCAGGTGCATTATCTTGCACTTATCCACATTAAAACTCAATTGCCACAGCTCCGACCATTTTTTTAGTTTACCTAAATCATTTGTTCTAGATATTGTAACTCGTTCAGCGTGGGCGTAGGAAACGAGAGGAGGGGGGGGGCAGAGCTCCCAGTCAGCAATAAATTTGTCGACTAATAATTTTCGCCAAAACTTGGTCAACTAAAAAAAAACTAAAAATCCAGGAAGTAAAACGCCACGATCATCGAGGGAGCGCACGGAGAGGTGATGTATACAGCCCGTGTGTGTCTCGGAGTTACCACTCTCAGCGGTGAAATTTAACCCCAGGACACACTCGGGAACACCGCCAGGGAGGTTAAAAATAATAGATTTTAGTTTAATAAATCTTCTAAAATCTTGTGACATTTAGTCAATTTTTTTCTAAATCCATTCAGACAACTAACATATGATTAAAACTAAATGGAATTTTAGTCAGACTACGACTTAGCGCGCTCATCTGACGCCAGCCTATCTGCGCCCGTACTGACGTGCTTACCAGTGTCCGTCGCAGCGTTGTGACGCTGCAATGGGGCCAGTCACACGCTTGTGTGTGTGCGCACGAAATGCGTGCGTTACAAGCGTCCGATATCCAAGCCTCTCCGGCAAAGCGATAGGACGCGCGTTGACGGAGCTGCAAAGCACGATTCTCCATTGGAGGATCTCGCTTTGCAGCGCTGAGCTCACTGAGTGCGATCAGCGAAGTGGCCAGATTGGCGTTTAGTGGAACGAACGTCCACTCTCACAGACTTTCCTTCCGCTCTCCGAAGACGCTCATCTGACACTAGCCTAAAACTAAATAAAAATTTGCTCCAAAGTTAACATTGCTCCCAATAAGGACGGCGGCACACAAGCGTTTTGAGAGAGAGGAAGGAAAGTCCGTGAGAGTGGGCGTTCCTTCCACTCTCTGCGCTCAGCGTACAAAGGAGGATCGCGCTTTGTATCCCTGACGGCGTCCGTTTAGCTTTTTGACGGGGAGGGCTTTTTCACATCCTGTGGTCGGCCCTCCCCGTCAAAAAGGCACAGACGCAGGGAAGTGCAGGTGCACACGAGCAGTAAATACGCTTGTGTGCCGGCAGCTTAAAACAGTGTGTTTCTGAGTTTGAGGATTTGTTGCATGGATGGAGTTTATGCTGAGGTGCAGTAACGTTCCAAATTCCACCCTAAAATTCCTTTCGACAAATATGAATTATTTATTTGTAATAACTTTTTTTTTATTTGATAAATCACTCGGAAGGATGACCAAAAACCGTGAGTGCTTTATTGGTATTGGTCAGGGATGTCCAAACTCCGGCCCCCCAGATGTCCATGATCTACACTCCCATGCTTCTCCATCCATCTAATGCAGTCAGAGATTTCTGGGAGTTGTAGTTCAGAACATTTGGGCGGGCCGGAATTTGGACATCCCCTGGTATAGGTAGTGAAGAAGAACAAAAAATGCTCAAACACATTCACAGGGTAACGCAAGGCAAGTGTGCTCAACCCTGGCCCTCCAGATAGTTTGGAACTCCATCTCCCATGATAGCCACTCATTAGGTCGACATTGCCTTGTGGAAAATGTAGTGCCAAAATATCTGGAGGGCGTGAGGTAAAATGTGTTGTGTATTCTTAAATAATAATACTAAAGTGCATTTGCATCAAAATGAGGACTTCTTACTTTGTCCCCAATACTGAATGATACCCGGCGACGCCTCGTTAAATTATGTCAGCACACAATCATGTGTTGACACATCTTTTTGAAACAAGGCTGCCCAAAAAGACATCTGGTTGACTGTCTGCAAGGTGGAGATAATATCCCCCACGTCGAAGAGTAGTCATAGATGTTCAGGAGAAGGGGGGGTGTCACGGTGATAGAGAGGCCCAACACGTAGGACATATATTCTTTGAAGAAATTTTCAGTGGAGCGCTTCACCAAACAACCCCACCCAATGCCGGTGAACCGTCGCTAAGTACCAGTGCTGGTGGTTTCCCCAAAAAACCAAAGCTAGGAAAAAATTCCAAATTCAAAGCTGTGATATATTCTTTGTAGAGGAATCCCTCTTCTGAGAAGTGGTCCTTTTAATGGTGAAGCTGCTATTATATATAGAAGGATAGCCAGAGAACAAGCTGTACAAACATGAAGGAGGGCCACCACACCACTCTTAAGACAAGAAAACACGTGAACCAATCAATAAAAGGCCAACTACATGAACACATAATCCATGGGCAGAAAAGAACCAGCCCTTGAACTCTGCTACAACCTGTCTTGACTACCCTTTCAGACTGCCCTTGTGTACTTCACTCATGCTACATATATACAGTGGCAAGAAAAAGTATGTGAACCTTTTGGGATTACGTGGAGTTTTGCATGAATTGGTCATAAAATGTGCTCTGATCTTCATCTAAGTCACAACAATTTGAAAAACACAGTCTGCTTAAAATAATACAACACAAACATTATATGTTTTCATGTGTTTATTGAACATAACATGTAAACATTCACAGTGCAGGGTGGAAAAAGTATGTGAACCCCTAGCCTGATGACTTCTCCAAGAGCTAATTGGAGCCAGGAGTGAGCCAACCTTGAGTCCAATCAGTGTGATATTATTGGATGTGTTGCTGAAAGCTGTCCTGCCCTTTAAAAACTCACACCAGTTTTGGGTTTACTGGTTTCAAGAAGCACCGCCTGATGTGAACCATGCCTCGCAGAAAAGAGCTCTCAGAAGACCTACGATCAAGAATTGTTGACTTGCATGAAACTGGAAAGGGTTTCAAAAGTATCTCCAAAAGCCATCAAGGCTTCATGTGTCCACGGTAAGACAGACTGTCTACAAATGGAGAAAGTTCAGCACTGTTGCTACTCTCCCTAGGCATGGTTGTCCTATAAAGATGACTGCAAGAGCACAGCGCAGAATGCTTAATGAGGTAAAGAAGAATCCTAGAGTGTCAGCTAAAGACTTACAGAAATCTCTGGCACATGCTAACATTTTTGTTGACAATAAGGAAAACATTAAACAAGAATGGAGTGCATGGGAGGACACCACGGAGGAAGCCATTGCTGTCCAAAAAGAATATTGCAGCACGTTTGAAGTTTGCAAAAGAGCACCTGGATGTTCCACAGCACTACTGGCAAAATATTCTGTGGACAGATGAAACCAAAATTGAGTTGTTTGGAAAAAACACACAACACTATGTGTGGAGAAAAAAAGGCACCGCACACCAACATCAAAACCTCATCCCCACTGTAAAACATGGCAGAGGGAGCATCATGGTTTGGGGCTGCTTTGCTGCCTCAGGGCCTGGACGGATTGTTGTCATTGATGTAAAAATGAATTCCAGAGTTTATCAAGACATTTTACAGGAAAACGTAAGACCATCTGTCCGCCAACTGAAGCTCCGCAGAGGAAGGGTGATGCAACAGGACAATGACCCAAAGCATACAAGTAATTCAACAAAAGAATGGCTTCAACAAAACAAAATACGCCTTCTGGAGTGGCCCAGTCAGTCCTGACCTCAACCCGATTGAAATGCTGTGGCATGACCTTAAGAGAGCGATTCACACCAGACATCCCAAGAATATTGCTACACTGAAACAGTTTTGTGCAGAGGAGTGGTCCAAAATTACTCCAGATCGTTGTGCAGGTCTGATCTGCAACTACAGGAAACGTTTGGTTGAGGTTATTGCTGCCAAAGGAGGGTCAACCAGTTATTAAGTCCAAAGGTTCACATACTTTTTCCACCCTGCACTGTGAATGTTTACATGTTCTGTTCAATAAAAACATGAAAACATATAATGTTTGTGTTGTATTATTTTAAGCAGACTGTGTTTTTCAAATTGTTGTGACTTAGATGTAGATCAGAGCACATTTTATGACCAATTCATGCAAAACTCCACATAATCCCAAAGGGTTCACATACTTTTTCTTGCCACTGTATATATATACATATATATATATCCATACCCTCAGCATTATCATTACTCTATCCATTTCCTGTCAAGTTCTCCAACTTCTGTGTGTTTGCTACGCTCTTCATATTGGGGTTCCCCTTGTTCCTCTCTTGGCACCCCGGCCCGAAGACAAGCAGTAATAGCAACGTCAATGAAATGATGCCTGTTTGTCGGGGAACTGGCAGAATGATGCATGTGGCGCCAATGAAGCAACGTAATGTCAACAGTAGCAATCCCAGCAGAACAACACCTAGAGTGATGCCAGGAACGGGCATAAGGAACTGATATCCTAGCAACCATGGCTATGGGACTGACAAGGGCAGACAGCTCCGTAACTGTGATCATTTAAATTTTTGCATAATTAATCATGGTGGTCAGAGTGTCCTTTTAGGCGGATAATTTTAGTCAATTGCATAATATTGATCAAACTACCCAACACAGAAAACCAGATTGAAAAAGATCCTTACCATCTATTTTTGGTGAAAACACGCACTCCCCTTTATAATACACCACATTCAAGTTTACTGTCGTGTTCACTAGAGTGTGTAAGTTAGAAGTCCCCCCAGTGAATTACCTATTTGACAACACTTTTCAAAACCAGAAAAAGACTTGATAGAGAAAGTTTCCAGATAATTTATTTCGCCCTTACCTTCTTGTCGATTCTCAACAATTCAAGGTTTACTGGTTAAACCTGCAACAGACATCAGAACCCCAAACGAGTCACATCTGCTAAAGCCGCTCCCTTACAGAACATCCGTTTCCCACCAGCGATCAATCATGCCTTCTTAAGTCCTTGGCTGAAGCTTAACGATGGGCACAATAAATGAGTGGTTAAAGCATCCCCAGAAATGAGGCAGCACTCAACAAACTTCAATGAAACATACGAGCCAAATATATACAGTGCAAGGAGGGACCTGGAGACCAGTGGAAGATGACACTGTGGTCCAACCCTCTTCCTCAAGTGAGCAAGTCCCTAGCCAAAGCCCTTCATGGATTCTTGCACCGGGGCCCTCAGGTTTCTAGTTACACCACTGATGAAGTGTTACCTTAACTTTCAATGAGTATGCATCTTTGTTTACAATTATCAGTTCCTCCTATGATACCTCAACCACTGGTTTATGCTCTGCCTTGAACAACATGTGGTTCTCGAGACTTCCGATAATACTTTTGGAGCAGTATAAAAGTGAAATCTAAACAAGGAGCCAAGGAACCTTTACACTTAGCCATTTGCAGATTGAAATGAAAGTGCCAATTATTAGCACAAGACCAACCTTTAGAACTACAGGTGTTATATACCAAGTTAATTAATAATAATAATCTTCCGCAAGAATTGTGATGCCAAACATTAACAATTCCTGCCGTAGATGACCAGCTATAGCTCTGTAGGCGGTGATTTAGTAGAGTGGAAATATATAGGAAATCATATGGTATAAAAAAACATTCAATTCTTCTAAACCGATGTGTGAATTTTAAATTCCAGTATAAATGGAACAATTGTAATACCTTCAGTGCAAACCCATTTATTATTAAGAGAAAGCAGATATTGCAATTTTCTTTTATTGATACTCTATTTCAGGGCTCAAAATTTCCACTCGTCTACTAGCATTTGGCGAGTGGAAATTAAGTGAGGGCGAGTGGAAATGCACACGCAGGCAGCACAATAAATTATTTTGTGCTGCATATTCTGGCGGTGCCACCATGCAGCCCACCTTCCCCAGGCTGCACAGTGGCAGGAAACAGCTGCTTAACCTGACCCAGCTCATCTCTGTCACTGACAGGGGGATGGAGAGGAGCTTCCCTGCCTCCTCGCTCTGCTCACTCAGGGCTCTGATGACTGGGTATACATATATCTGGGGTCTGATGTCTGGGGATTAATGTTATTTTTGTAACTTTATTTTAATTAAACCTTTAATGGTGTAATTTAATAAGATAATTTTTTTTTAAATTCTTTATTTTGATTTTGTGCAAAGACATCGCAGACATTAAACGATAAGAAAAGGCCGCGCAGGGCCAGTAAGAGTCAGCTATAAATCTATATATGAAAAAGAAAATAACAATGGCAAGGTGTCATAGAACGCAACAGAGATAAAAAAAAAGTCATCATATAAACAGCACTTTATGAGGGCTAAAGTAGGTACTCAGAGAAGCACAGCTAAAAATGTCTTAATGGAAAAGAAAAGCTCCGGCCGGGGAACATCAGCTTTAAAAAAAAAGGAAAAGCATCAAAAACGGCTGGGAGAGACTAAGAAACCTTAAAAAAAACAAAAAAAAACAATAAAGAAGCGTCTCATAGGGAATAAACAAAGACAAAAAGTGTCCTCTTTTCGCATCAACCGGCGTCTCGGAAGATAGTAGGGATGTGCGTTTCGGAACTTTGGAATTTTCACGAAATTTCCCGATTCGTGTTTTCGGATTCGGGCGATTTTCCGAATCGGATCGGACCCGAAAACCGACAGATCCGAAAAGTTTTCCGAGCCGAAACGAAATATTTTCGGAGTTTTCGAATGGACTTGAAATGTGTCAAATCGAAATTTATTTTTGCTCTATTCATGATTTCGGTTCCATTCGTGATTTCGGTTCCATTTCGGTAATTCTGGACATCGTATATTTAACTATTATCGGTTATATCGCTGATTCTGTAAATTTTGTATTTGTAAATGCGTATTTTTGATCAACTATTTTTCCGTTTTAAAACCTTTTGTTCTGGTTTTTATTTTTAAAGTCAGACCATTTGGGTCAGTTTACCGTTTTTTAAATCGTTTTGTTCATTTTTTTTGTTCCTTGGCTTTCATAACATTTTAATATGATTAAATAAAGTTGTGAAATGTATATTCAATTATTCATAAGAAAAAAAGGATCTTTATTTAATTAAAAAAAACACGATAGAATCGCCAGAATTATCGTATCGACGGAATGAATTATCGGATACGAAAAACAAATTTATTATAAAAAAATATATAAAGTATAAAAAAAGTAAACCATAGTAGTTTACGTCAAAACGAATAGAGTTAGACACTTTGAAACGAGGAGAACAAACGTTCCGAAAAAAACGAAAATTTCCGAAATCACGAAAAGTCGATACAAAAAACTAGCAAAGTGACCCGAAAACACGAAAAATGGTCGATATTCCGAAAAAAAAATGTACACGAAAAACGAGCCGAATCGAAACAGAAATCGGTCGAAACGAGCCGAATCGAAAATTTTAAACATCCGAACAAATCGAACCGAATCGAACCGAAAAAAAAATCGGTGCACAAGTCTAGAAGATAGGTGCCCGTGAAGCAGGGAGGGTGCAGGGCAGGCTAGGCCGGGCCGCAAACCCAGTCTCAGCGGGCAGGAACGAGAACAGCAGGGGACCCCAGATCCCTCTCGTAGCAGAGCTCCCCTCACTAATCACCTCGATCAGGGTCTCAGGCAGGGCCGCAGCAACAATCAGCACATCGAACTCCACCGCAGCTAAGATGACATTGCAGCGCCCAGGTAGGCACCCCATCCCACCTGCGATCGGCTCCTTAGGTGTCCGCCGCGGTCCCATCTCAGTCTGCTTGGGGAGGGGGGTTACAGCAAGCTTCACAGGGTCCACCATTCTCCCTCCGGTCTCTTCAGGCAGCAGCACCCCTTCTTCGATCCGCTCCAGGTTCGGGCTCTCCTCCACAGGGATGTCAGCAATGGGGGCGGCAGACGATCCCTCTAAGGACGCAGCTCCTTCGGAATCCTCCGGCCGCCCACCGATCTCTAGCACAGACATCAATCGGCGCCATGTTCCCTGTGTGAGCAGGCTCCCGTCGTCGTCCCCGGACAGCCGTTCTAGAAGTGCATCAAGGTCCTACAGGACAGCTCCCATACTCCTAGTGGGGGGTGGACGTGCCGGCCGCCGCCATTCCGCACCCTCCCCCATAATCTCTGCTACAGGCACAGCCGCATTGGCCAGAAGACGGGGGCCCTCCATCCTCATGGCTCACAGCAGCCGCACGCCCGGTGAAGGGGAGCTTAAGGAGCAGTAGGCCGCAAGATGGCTGACAAGGAGCCACGCTTGGCAAGGACAAAGGCCCGAATCTCCGCTATACTCCGGATAATACACTGATAATATGCTATTACAGTCTAGGGGTTATTCAGAGAGAGCCCGTTTGGTCCCGAAATGTCACCGAACAGGTGATTTCCCCATACGGTGTCATTTCATGGCCATTCCGCTATTCAGAGCAGGCAGTTCGCCAAATTTTGGCGAATTGCCTGAACGTACGGTGCCTGTTTGGCGGCAGTGAAATCCCCCATAGAGAAGCAATGGTTAATCTATTCAGAGAACCCCAAACAGCAGAGAAATGTTGCCGAAGTGCCCTGCTGTTCGGTGGTTTCATTCGACAGGTTTATTCAGGCAAATCCCATAGGCTTCAATGTTAAAAATAATCCCGTTTTAATTCAATATTTAATAAACCGTTTATTATTTTATTCTGCAGTAAAAAGTCTTTTTATTTATAGATTTTTTTTAGGATCTTTTAAGCATTTTTCGGGATTTTTTGCGGCAAAATTTTTCTCTTTTTTTTTTTCTCCTAAAAGCGTTTTTTCATTTTTCCGTAACAGCCCTTTTTATTATCATTCATTGGATCTTATATGTAAATTCCAGACATTTTTGTTCATTAGTTTTTTGCAAACAGCGTTTTCCATTTTGAAACTTTCATTCAAATTGTTTTTTCTTTTCTGTCCCGTTCGTGAGCGTGTCGGCTTTTTCCGGCGGCTGGTCTGCGCTGTGATCAGGTGCTCATTGGCTTTTTCCGACGTGTTCGGCGTGTTTTTTGTGGCGGTTCGGGGATGTCGGTGGGTTGGCGGCGGGTTTTCCCTGCACTCCGGGGACCCTGCAGTGAATGCTGAATTCTCCGCAATGTGGGGAACTTTGATTCCCGAAGTGCGGGGAACGAGAGAGCATCGAAATGCTGGCGGCATTTCGGTGCTCTCTGAATAACCCCCTGTGTTTCCAACGCACAAAAGTATGAGATAATGTAGTGAGAATTTATGCCGAGTGGCTTTTTATGCAATACGCATGTTCTATATATACACAATATAATTTCAAAGCTACAATGTTAAAAAAGGAAATTAAGATGCGCCTGGAATTTCCCTGTTTCCTATTCTTATTGTGTTTCTGAGGTTTGTAAACACACACATTTTAGTTTTAGCAGCACCCGCCAGATTTGAGTCCATCCTTATATAATTATACAGGGTTATTCAAAGAGCTCCGAATTGCTGGCGAAAGGTAACGAACCGTGAAATTCAGCATACGGTTATCTTTCCTGGCCATTCGGCTATTTAGAGAGCAAGCAGTTCGCCAAATCCTGGCGAATTGCCTGCACATACGGTGCCTGTTCGAGGGTAGTGAAATCCCCATAGAGAAACAATGCTGCGTCTATTCAGAGAACAAAAACCAGCAGTGAAAAGTTGCCGAATTGCCCTGCTGTTAAAGTGGTTTATTCAGGCGAATCCCATAGGCTTCAATGTAAAAAATATTCCCGTTTTAATTCAATATCTGATAAACCGTTCATTATAATATTCTGCAGTAAAGAGTCTCTTTATTCATAGATTTTTTAGGATCTTTTAGGCATTTTTTGGAATGTTTTTGCGAAAAAATCTTTCCTTTTTTTTTTAAATCGTTTGTTCTTTTTTCTGTAACAGCCCTCTTTATTATCATTCATTGGATCTTATATGTGAATTTCAGACATTTTCGTTCAGTAGTTTCTTTGCAAACAGCGTTTCACTTTTCAAACATTCAGGCTGGGGTCAGACCAGCGCACTTTTAACGTGCGTTCTGGCGCACTTAATTACGGCCGCACTAGCAGCAAATGACGGGCAATGACAGCCAATATACGAAGTACGGTCGCACGAAAGTCCGGCCGCGCAACGCAAGTGGAAAATGAACGCATTTTTTCGAGAACGCAGAACCGCCAATACGGACGTACAGAGTGCGCTGCGTCCGCTAGCGGCGTGTGTGTGTGTGATTTGGAGACGTCAGACGCTGCTCGTGTCCGGCCAACATAACATCCAGACACCCAAAGTTTCCTGGTTTGGATCCGTAAAAAATCACGCACGAAAATGCGCATCGTATGACCGTTTTCGCGAATTCCGTGAAAAAATCCGTCAATGTGTTCGGACGCACTTTTTTACGTTCGCGTGTAAAAATGCTTTCGTTTGACCCTAGCCTCAAGCGTACTGTTTTTTTTCTCTCACTCCATTCGTCTGCGTGTCGGGTTTTTTTCCGGCGGCTGCTCTGCACTGTGATCGGCGACTGCTCCGGGTTCTCCGGCGTGTTCGGTGGGGTTAATCCAGATGTTTTTGCGGGTTTCGGTGTCCGTTCGCCGGGTTTTGGGGTGAGTTTTTGGCGGGTTTGCAGCGACTTTTGCCTGCATTTCGGAGGCCCTGTGGTGCTTGCTGAATACACCGCAGGGTCGCCTAAATGGGATCGCCAAATTGCACCAAATTGAAGAGAACGAAAAGTCACCGAACGTGCGTTGACTTTTCGATTCACTTTGAATAACCCTGATAGACACCGATACGTGCGCCAAATTCACACCGTCACCTACTTTACCTGTAATGAAATAAGCAGGAATTAAGAAATAATTTTCATACTGTATATTAAGTTACCACCAGCCCCTATTATTAGGGTAATCTAACATAACCTAAATCTTGCAACTGTTACTATTGAATGTGTTTTCGTGTACAATACAGGTGATATGATACAGGTCTATAGGAAGTATTTTTTTGTAACTCATGCTGAAGGAATTGTTGAGTATCGATGATGTGATTAGTAGGTGGAAAGGATAGGTTACCTATTAATGGTATTTATGTGTCTCCCTGGAGAAAGCTTCATTTAGCGAATCAGCCCCAACCACAATACCAAGTTGTGTTGCAGGTGATGCCCCGCTAACTGAGAGTGGCCCATTATATCATTGCTTGTCTCTCGTTTTCAAGTATGTCCTGGGTGGCGAGTATCTACCGTTAGGTGTCTTGCCCAAGGACACTTACTGGAGAGGTGCTCTTGCTGGGATCGAAACTGTGTCTCCACAGTTATAGAGCAGTGATGTTACCTCTACTCCACAAAGCCAGGACTAAATGTAATGGTTTGCCCATTATATCATTGCTTGTCGCAGTATCGCGACCAATCATTGCCTATATTTACTCATAAATCATATATTGCTTGATCAGTTGACAACATATGATTGGGCGGGACTTGACCGTGTCAATCAATCCTTATTTGATTTGTTACGCAGTCACGTATCATCTTGAATGATTTTATTGTGTCCAGAAATATCTACGTAGACTCAAAAGAACTCGTTACATGTTTGTTAAGACGAATATTCATTGATTGGTTATTTCCTCTTAAAATAAGAATATTCTAATTATACCATTGGTATTGGAGGCAATGTCATTAATGATATATATTGTGATATAGCCACTGGACACAGGGGATCAGTGCTTCTTCTTCTTTATCATGCAGCCATCGAACTTGCAGGGTACATCATAAACAGGAAAATAAAACAGACGTAAATCAAACGCCTACTCCTTTATGCGGAGGTTAAATAAACATTCGGTATTCCTAACTGAAATATTGGGCGGCTAAGCCGCTTACCAATAAGTGATAATATAATAAAATGTATTTTCCCTTTGGGCTATTGTTATTATTCTTTATTTATAAGGCGCCTGCATATTCCGCAGCACTGTACAATGGGCACAATATAGATAAGGTTACAATACATTTAACGACATTTGACAAACCAGTACAGGAGGAAACGAGGGCCCTATTCCCGTGGGAACTCACATTCTTGAACGGTTAGGGGTGGAAACTGGAGGAGAAGACTGCAAGGTGGGAGTGATGGACTGCAAGGTGGGAGTGATGGACTGCAAGGTGGAAGTGATAGACTGCAAGGCAAGAGTGATGGGACTGCAAGGTGAGTGATGGACTGCAAGGTGGAAGTGATGGACTGCAAGGCGAGAGTGATGGGACTGCAAGGTGAGTGATGGGCTGCAAGGTGAGAGTGATGGACTGGTTGCGTCAGTGAGTCAGGTGGTCAGCTTTCCTGAATAGGAATGTCTTAAGGGAGCGTTTGAAGGAAGAGAAACTAGGGGAAAGTTTGGTCGTACAAGAGAGAGCGTTCCAGAGGATCAGGGTTGCACGGGAGAAATCCTGCAGTCTATCATGGGAAGAGGTGATGCTGGGAGAAGCTAGGCGCAGGTCACTGTTTGACCTTAGGGAGCGGGCTGGGGTGTATTTGGTGATTAGTGAGGACAGGTAGTGGGGAGCTGAGTTATTGAGAGCTTTGTAGGTCAGGGTAAGGATTTTGAATTAAGTTCTTCAGTGGATGGGGAGCCAGTGAAGGGACTCACAGGGGAAGCATCAGGCATCGGCTGTGAGTTAACCATATAGGGGAAAACGGAAGTTCTTCATTTGCCTTCTAATAAACCTGTGGTCTACTACCCTGACCTATAGCTCCAGACCTGAGGAAGAGAGGATACTTTCGAAAGCTTGTCTTTCAAATGTAATGTTAGTCCAATAAAAAAAGTATCACTACTGCTGCTATACTCTGGTGGTATACATTATATATTTATATATAGTGCTTATCTGAGTTGTGGCGGAGGGCAAAAAATGAGATAAAAAGCCTCCACACTGTAATTAATAAAGTTTATTATTGCAGAAGCCACTTGCACATCACAGCAATTCAAAGAACTGCATCCCAGAGCTACATTCCCCATAGGCAGCACAGAACTCTGGGTAAGACATGCAAATGACATCTGTCTCACTTTCTTGTATCCTGTGTCTGTTTTCACACAGAACCCTTCAATCAATGCCATGCCATACTTGATGGCTTTTTTTGTTTTTTTGGCAGAGATCAGGTTTATGCTAAGAGAAAGTACACGTCAGAATAAATACCCTGACACCCCAAAATAGCATCCTGATGGGGCAAAGGGTTTTCGGGGTGCTAGTGGTTAAGATTTCTGTGGATGTCTCCATTAAGGTGAATGGGGTGCAGAAGTCCTTGATGGGGATTAGCTGGCACATCTGGCTGCTGATGGTGATTGGCTGACGTCTCAAACCAGGCTGCTGGGTGTCAGAGAACCCCCGGGAACACTAGGGGACAGACATAAGGGTAGGTGGATTATGTTCTGATGGGGAGGGGGGGTCACAAAAACAGTACTTTTTACTATGCACAAATAAACTCAAAATGTTAGCATGGGCATGTAGTCAGTGGTGCTACTTTTTAAAAACAGCTGGGGAATGTGTCCAGGTGACATCTCCCCAGCTGATCCTGCACGAAGCTCAGAATTGTAGTAACTCCTTTTGGCCAGTAGATGGCAATATCTGCCTGCCAGACTGGTTATTACAGTGTGGAATACATTGGGAATATTCCTAAATATTTCTTACTGTGTAAATAAACAAAAATGATTTTCCAAAAAAACCAAAACCTCTATTTCCTGACTTAGTAGTGAATGGGGTTATGGTGGGCTATAACTTTATGTAAAAAAAATAATGCACATTCCTTTACATCGAAAATACTTTGGGCTCTATTAAAATCTTTGCGCAAAAACACTCGCGCAGCGCGTTAATTTTGCGCAAAGCGTTAAACGTTAACGCGCGTATATTAACGCTGGTATTTTGCCATCCGTAAAAAAAAATAACGCTCGTAAAAAAGACGCGCAAAAACACGCGCGCATTAACGCTGCATGCAGAAATCAGTGCGCGGACTGTTTTTTCACGCGATTCAGCCAATCAGAGTTAAGAACCACAATTGTCTCCCGTTCAGTTTTTGCACCTGTCAAAATCAATCTGAGCATATATGCTGCAGCAATAATAAAAACACGCACAACGTCTCAGTTTTATTGTTTGGTATGTGTAGAATGTGTAACTATACTGTGCTGTATTTTTTTTTTTGGGCTGATGTATTTGGTTTCGGCCAGAACGTTCAGATTTGCCGTTACCACCAGCTTTTAGGCTAGGGTCAGACGAACGCATTTTCACGTTGTCCGTGAAAAAGTGCGTTCGAACGAATGGACGTATTTTTTCACGAGTACGCGATACCGGTCATACGATGCGCATTTTTCGTCCGTGATTTTGTACGGATCATCAATAAAACACTTTGTGCATCTGGACGTTATGTTGGCTGGACATTAGTAGCGTCTGACGTCTCCTAATCACGCACACACGCCGCTAGCGGACGCAGCGCACTCTGTACGTCTGTACTAGCAGTTTTACGTTCTCGAAAACATGCGTTCATTTTCCACTTGCGTTGCGCAGCCGGACTTTCGTGCGACCGTACATCGTATATTGGCCGTCATTGCCCGTCATTTGCTGCTAGTGCGGCCGTGATTAAGTGCGCCTGCACGCGCGTTCGCACTGCCTCAGTCTGACCCTAGCCTTAAAAGACGTTAAAATTCTGCGTGCAAACGCTGTCCGTGAAAAGTTGCGCTAAGATTGTAATACCATCCGTGTACCAGCGCACAAACGCATTTGCGCTCACAATGTTAAGTATAGGACGCACAACGTACATTACGCTCGCGCAGCGTTTGCGCAGGTTCACCCGCGGTAGAAGTTAACGCGCATTTTTTGCGCAGACATTGTAATACGAGGTTCTGCGCAAAGGGTTTTTCCCCTCGCGTTAATGCGTTTTTGCGCACGCGTTAACGTTTGCGCCAAGAAGTTAATAGAGCCCTTTATTTGCTAAAAATTGTTAAACCTCATCAACTACTAAATTCTTCAGCAAGACGTACTCTTTTTTTTTTTCGGGAAATATTGCGAGAACTGTCAAAATGTGCCACAGATACTTAAAGTGAACGACTGTTCTTTGAAAAAAATGCCACCAACAGACTTGCCTGACGCCAGGTCGACACTAACCTTAACTTTTTAAAAGGAATGTTATCTGCAAAACGCAGTAAAGTGAAGCCAGTTAAAACTAGTTATACCTGTATCTTGTGTACACCGAGCAGTTTCTAAAATTTAATAACGTTTAGAGCAGGGGTCGGTGACCTTGACTTTCCCAGATGGTTTGGAACTACATTTCCCACAGGCTCAGCCAACCTAATGCACGGCTTAGCATCATGGGAGATGTAGTTCCAAAACATTTAGGCCCCTATTACATTCTTCGCGCATTCGTTTTTGAGCGCGCAAATACGCATTTGCACGAAGGGCAAAACCCTTCGCGCTGAACGTCGTATTACAACGTTCGCTCAAAGGATGCGCGTTCTCGTTTAACACGGATGGACCTGCGCGAACGTGATGAACTGTGCGCGTCCTATACTTAACATTGTGAGCGCAAATTCGTTCGTGCGCTGGTACGCGGATGGTATTACAATCGATGCGCATCTTTTTACGAACGACGTTTGCGCGCATAATTTTAACGTCTTTGAAAAGCTGGCGGTAACTGCAAATCGCAACGTTCTGGCCGAAACGAAAAACACCAGCACGAAAAAAAAAAACAGCACATTATAGTTACACATTCTACACATACCCAAACTAAAAAATTGTGAATTTGTGGTTTTTTTTTTTTTATTGCTGCAGCATATATACTCAGATTGACTTTGACGGCGCAAAAACTTAAGTGAGTCAAGGTAAATTGATGTCAATTAAGGTTCTTAATTCTGATTGGCTGAATCCGGCGAAAAAAACAGTCCCCATACTGATTTACGTGCGCTACGTTACTGCGCGCGTATTACTCTTAGTTTTGCGCGTCGTTATTTTCGGACGGATGCGAAAATGCGTACGGATCGTAATACCACCGTTAATTTTCACGCGATAACACCGGACGATGAGCGCAAAAAAATTTGCGCTGCGTGGACGAATTTGCGCGAAGAATGTAATAGGGGTCTTAGCGGGCCAAGGTTGCCGATCTCTGGTTTAGAGACTCATTGCTGGGAGTTTAATGGCTCTGCAGCTCTGTTATACACCTGCATACCTCATATATGCGGAGGAGACTCAAAAATGAGGGACACTAAAAAGAAAATGGCGAGACGGAGCTATGTGGAACGTAGATATGGAGTATAATTGTAAATAAATGCACTTGAAAGACCTGCGACTGATAGATATGAGAACTGCTGAACGCAGAAGTCACGTATGACATACTGTTAGACATATCTGGTAAGCACTGCCCTAAGGAGCGATGTTTATTTAAGACAAAGCCCGGCTGTGTGGCAATGATTCTGCAATTTCTTCATATAGCCAGTTCCCAGAAGCGGCCATCTTTATTATTAAACTGCACCGCGTGACCTTCATTACATAACTCTTTGTTTCTTGTTTAGGATGATCCACCACTCCGACTCTGCCGACCGTGAATGGGCCCTAACATATCCCCAGCCGTGTCGTTATAATCTACCCAAGCCAAGGATAATCTCCATAATCGTCTCGTCTTTCCCTTCCCCGTCTGCAAGCCACCTCATCATCACCTCCCCAATGCTTTTATTCTTCCGAGAATTAGATCCGTGTAGATTTATTATAGTATTTTTATATATTCTGTGGTGTGTTTAACAGTTAGCAAAGTGACATTAAAATGTGAAAATAGAATATATATATATATTGTGATGTACGTCACTTTGAACTTGGAGTACACAGGCCTGGAGATGTATTTGGGAGGTGCAGTCGGTATGTTCTATATTGTTTCCCTGCCATCTCCTACGTTAAAGTCACCCTGTGCCAGTAGGATGCAGGGGGTGTTTGTACCGTCTGTGTTATGTATGAATAATGTTATTGTTTATCTGATTACTGTTACTATGTTTCATATGATTAGTGTGTAATCATAAAAACCATAGTAACAGTAATCAGATAAACAATAACATTATTCACAGCCAAATTATCTGGTGCTGTACGATAGGAATCCTGTTTGACATCACAGTCTGCCATTAACTGTTTTGATGGGCTATGGCTGAGGGCAGTGGCAACAGATGGGCAATGGAAGGGGCAGCTCTGAGGAGCCGAAATGTTGGATTTCTTACGTGTCACCGAACTGACTTTGCACCCTTTCCGGAGAAACTTTGACTCGTTGCGTTCCCCGCGTTTAAATCCCCAAAAACAGACTTTATTCCTTAGTATTCCCCTTAAATGGCTTTTATTCCCTTTCTTTATACAATGTCTTTCTGTGAGGTCAGATGTCAGGTTTTCCGTTGGAGCTCCCCCTCAGGAATAACCCCATAGCAGGATCCTAATTTTAGGAACACACCTACAAAAAGCGCTGGGCTCGATGCGTACATACATTGGGCAGGAGAGATACAATTTCTGTACAAGGTGGGATAGATAGATAGATAGATAGATAGATAGATAGATAGATAGATAGATAGATAGAGGAATGGATAGACAGACAGATGGATAGATAAAAGGATAAATAGATGATAGAGAGATAGACTTATGGATAGATGGATAGATAAAAGGATAAATAGATGGATAGAGAGATAGATTGATAGAGGAATACATGGATAGAGAGATAGATTTATGGACAGAGAGATAGAGGGATAAATAGATGGATAGAGAGATTGATGGATAGATAGATAGATGGATAGATGGATGGATAGATAGAAAGATAGACAGATAAATGGATGGAAAGAGAGACAGATGGTTAGAGGATTAAATATATGGATAGAGAGATTGATGGACAGAGAGACAGATAAATAGATGGATAGAGGGATTGATAGATAGTTAGATAGAAAGATAGATAGACAGATGGAGAAATGGATGGATAGAGAGATGGATAAATGGATGGATAGATAGCAAGATATATGGATAGAGAGATAGATTTATGGACAGAGAGATAGAGGGATAAATAGATGGATAGAGGGATTGATAGATAGTTAGATAGAAAGATAGACAGATAAATGGATGGAAAGAGAGACAGATGGTTAGAGGATTAAATATATGGATAGAGAGATAGATTTATGGACAGAGAGATAGAGGGATAAATAGATGGATAGAGAGATGATGGATAGATAGATAGATGGATAGATGGATGGATAGATAGAAAGATAGACAGATAAATGGATGGAAAGAGAGACAGATGGTTAGAGGATTAAATATATGGATAGAGAGATTGATGGACAGAGAGACAGATAAATAGATGGATAGAGGGATTGATAGATAGTTAGATAGAAAGATAGATAGACAGATGGATAAATGGATGGATAGATAGAAAGATAGATAGACAGATGGAGAAATGGATGGATAGATAGAAAGATAGATAGACAGATGGAGAAATGGATGGATAGATAGCAAGATATATGGATAGAGAGAAAGATGGATAGACAGATGGATAAATGGATGGATAGATAGAAAGATAGATAGACAGATGGAGAAATGGATGGATAGATAGAAAGATAGATAGACAGATGGATAAATGGATGGATAGATAGAAAGATAGATAGACAGATGGAGAAATGGATGGATAGATAGCAAGATATATGGATAGATAGAAAGATAGATAGACAGATGGATAAATGGATGGATAGAGAGATAGATGTTAAAGGGATAAATAGATAATAGAAAATAATAATATTCTATATAATTATATTTAAAAATATTCTATCTGAAAAGTATATATAAAATTTTACATACATAAAGTTTATAATTAATATAAAAACACACATAATAAATATTCAATATAAATATATACATAAAATATACATGCACAATAAATAATATTCATAATATATATCAAAGTAACATAATTAAAGATGGATAAAAATATTGCTTGGAATAACGCATTGTAACATTCAGCATGGTACTTGGTGCATTTGGTTTTTGTGGGTTATTTTCTTCTTTCTTCTGTTTTTCTTTTTTTTTTTTTACTTGGGTGGTTTCTGCGTTCTTCTCAGGCACTACCATCAGATGCTCAAGGGGATGCTGCTTGATACGTATCTATGTTGGGGTCTATGATCTGTCCTCTCTGTTTACCTTTCTTGACCATAGGATTCCACTATAAGTATTTATGACACCTCCATCCTTCTGCTCCGCTTTTTATTGTTCAATTCTATGATTTTGTTCAGTATAACCTCAAGACCTGAAGAAGAGCGTTATGCTCTCAAACGCTTGTCTTTTAAATGTAACGTTAGTCCAATAAAAAAGGCATCACTACTGCTTCTATACTGGTGATATATATATATTACAGTTTATCCAAAAGTCCAGCAACACCTTTAAAAATAAAGCATCATAAAGAGAGGTGCTAGGCCTGTATGCTATATAGAAAATCCAATACATGGCCGCACTCAATATAAAAAAATAATGATTTATTAAAGCATATTTATAAAGCAAGTCCAGACGTTTCGGCTCTCTTAGGAGCCATTATCAAACTTTTTTTTTTTTTTCCATGTCTCTTTCAGCCTTCACTATTTTATGTTTTTTTTTTCTTCCCTTTTTTTTTCTCTTTTTCCAATCAAATTGTATGATCTTATCTCTGTTGTTTTATTATGGGCCCAAGATCCCTCATGCCTTCATTTTCCCATTTTGAACATACCATTTGACTCTCACTCTTTACGACATCTAAAACCCCCACCCATGTGACCCTTTATGTCCTAATGTTTAATTCTAGGAACTGATCAGTAAGCTACCAGACCTGAGGAAGAGAGAATATACTCTCGAAAGCTTGTCTTTTAAATGTTACGTTAGTCCAATAAAAAAGGTATCACTCTCTTAGGAGCCATTATCAAACTTTTTTTGGTTTTTTTTTTTCCATGTCTCTTTCAGCCCTCACTGTCTTATGTTTGTTTTTGTTTTTTCTTCCCTTTTTTTTTCTCTTTTTCCATTCAAGTTGTATGATCTTATCTCTGTTGTTTTATTATGGGCTCAAGATCCCTCATGCCTTCTTTTTCCCATTTTGAACATACCATTTGACTCTCAGTTTTTACGACATCTAAAACCCCCACCCATGTGACCCTTTATGTCCTAATGTTTAATTAGGACAACTATATGTAAAAAACATAACATTATACACCTGTATATATATATTTAAGTCCCAGATCTCCGCACCACCTTGTGTGACGGTTTTATACTCCTGTGCAGGGCCTTGATCCATCGAAAACAAAACCCCAAATAAGTTCGCCGGCTTGGAGAGAAAATTACAATATTCTTTGAGAAATAATTGATGTTTCAGTCCCAGAGGACTTTTTTTCTTCAAGATATATTATATATATATATATATATATATATATATTTATTTATAAAGTATTTTACCAGGAAGGATACATTGAGATTTCTCTCGTTTTCAAGTATGTCCTGGGTTCAAGAGGATTGACATTTTTACAGTGGTTACAGAATCTATAATATATATGCTCAATAAAAGTACATCATTTATATATATATTAGCATAATTAAACATGCATAAAATATTCTATATATATATATATATTCTACATACATGAACTGACGCAAAACATGATATATATATATATGTGTGTGTGTGTTTGTCCAGGGTGTCTGGATGTTGTGTCCTTGCTGTGTCACCCTGCCTTACCTTGGCATGGGCTGCTCTTGTATCCAGGTGAAAGGGGAAGGCTTGGCAGGTGAGCACCACACAGTCACAGGCGTGTCCCTCTGAGGGAGGGGAGGCTGCTCGCACCACGCCTGGTGGAGAGAGTTGGCAGCCTCCTGCCCGGCTCAGTGTCCAGTCCGGGGGATGCAGCTCGGATAAGGAGAGGCCGGACAGCAGGGGAAGAAGCAGCAACCTGTCAGTGTGAGTGCTGGGGGGGGGGGGCTTGTTTGTGTGCCTGTCCCACTGGACACATTGCTGTGTAGCTGCTCACATGGATACATTGGATCTGTTCTTATGGATACAATGTATCTGCTCACATGGATACAGTGAAGCTGCTCACATGGATAAACTTATCTGCTCACATGGATACACTGTATCTGCACAATGGATAAACTGTATATGTTCTGGATACTTGTATCTGTTCACATGGATAAACGTATCTGTTCACATGGATACACTGTATCTGTTCTGGATACTTGTATCTGCTCACATGAATAAACTTATTTGTTCATATGGATACAATGTATCTGCTCACATGGATACAGTGAAGCTGCTCACATGGATAAACTTATCTGCTCACATGGATACACTGTATCTGCACAATGGATAAACTGTATATGTTCTGGATACTTGTATCTGCTCACATGGATAAACGTATCTGTTCACATGGATACACTGTATCTGTTCTGGATACTTGTATCTGCTCACATGGATAAACTGTATCTGCTCACATGGATAAACGTATCTGCTCACATGGATACACTGTATCTGTTCTGGATACTTGTATCTGCTCACATGGATAAACTGTATCTGCTCACATGGATAAACGTATCTGTTCACATGGATACACTGTATCTGTTCTGGATACTTGTATCTGCTCACATGAATAAACTTATTTGTTCATATGGATACAATGTATCTGCTCACATGGATACAGTGAAGCTGCTCACATGGATAAACTTATCTGCTCACATGGATACACTGTATTTGCTCACATGGATACATTGTATCTGCACAATGGATAAACTGTATATGTTCTGGTTACTTGTATCTGCTCACATGGATAAACGTATCTATTCACATGGATACACTGTATCTGTTCTGGATACTTGTATCTGCTCACATGGATAAACTGTATCTGCTCACATGGATAAACGTATCTGTTCACATGGATACACTGTATCTGTTCTGGATACTTGTATCTGCTCACATGGATAAACTGTATCTGCTCACATGGATAAACGTATCTGCTCACATGGATACACTGTAACTGTTCTGGATACTTGTATCTGCTCACATGGATAAACTGTATCTGCTCACATGGATAAACGTATCTGTTCACATGGATACACTGTATCTGTTCTGGATACTTGTATCTGCTCACATGGATAAACTGTATCTGCTCACATGTATAAACGTATCTGTTCACATGGATACACTGTATCTGTTCTGGATACTTGTATCTGCTCACATGGATAACTGTATCTGCTCACATGGATAAACGTATCTGTTCACATGGATACACTGTATCTGTTCTGGATACTTGTATCTGCTCACATGAATAAACTTATTTGTTCATATGGATACAATGTATCTGCTCACATGGATACAGTGAAGCTGCTCACATGGATAAACTTATCTGCTCACATGGATACACTGTATCTGCTCACATGGATACATTGTATCTGCACAATGGATAAACTGTATATGTTCTGGTTACTTGTATCTGCTCACATGGATAAACGTATCTATTCACATGGATACACTGTATCTGTTCTGGATACTTGTATCTGCTCACATGGATAAACTGTATCTGCTCACATGGATAAACGTATCTGTTCACATGGATACACTGTATCTGTTCTGGATACTTGTATCTGCTCACATGGATAAACTGTATCTGCTCACATGGATAAACGTATCTGCTCACATGGATACACTGTAACTGTTCTGGATACTTGTATCTCTCACATGGATAAACTGTATCTGCTCACATGGATAAACGTATCTGTTCACATGGATACACTGTATCTGTTCTGGATACTTGTATCTGCTCACATGGATAAACTGTATCTGCTCACATGTATAAACGTATCTGTTCACATGGATACACTGTATCTGTTCTGGATACTTGTATCTGCTCACATGGATAAACTGTATCTGCTCACATGGATAAACGTATCTGTTCACATGGATACACTGTATCTGTTCTGGATACTTGTATCTGCTCACATGAATAAACTTATTTGTTCATATGGATACAATGTATCTGCTCACATGGATACAGTGAAGCTGCTCACATGGATAAACTTATCTGCTCACATGGATACACTGTATTTGCTCACATGGATACATTGTATCTGCACAATGGATAAACTGTATATGTTCTGGTTACTTGTATCTGCTCACATGGATAAACGTATCTGTTCACATGGATACACTGTATCTGTTCTGGATACTTGTATCTGCTCACATGGATAAACTGTATCTGCTCACATGGATAAACGTATCTGTTCACATGGATACACTGTATCTGTTCTGGATACTTGTATCTGCTCACATGGATAAACTGTATCTGCTCACATGGATAAACGTATCTGCTCACATGGATACACTGTATCTGTTCTGGATACTTGTATCTGCTCACATGGATACACTGTATCTGTTCTGGATACTTGTATCTGCTCACATGAATAAACTTATTTGTTCATATGGATACAATGTATCTGCTCACATGGATACAGTGAAGCTGCTCACATGGATAAACTTATCTGCTCACATGGATACACTGTATCTGCTCACATGGATACATTGTATCTGCACAATGGATAAACTGTATATGTTCTGGATACTTGTATCTGCCCACATGGATAAACGTATCTGTTCACATGGATACACTGTATCTGTTCTGGATACTTGTATCTGCTCACATGGATAAACTGTATCTGCTCACATGGATAAACGTATCTGTTCACATGGATACACTGTATCTGTTCTGGATACTTGTATCTGCTCACATGGATAAACGTATCTGTTCACATGGATACACTGTATCTGTTCTGGATACTTGTATCTGCTCACATGAATAAACTTATTTGTTCATATGGATACAATGTATCTGCTCACATGGATACAGTGAAGCTGCTCACATGGATAAACTTATCTGCTCACATGGATACACTGTATCTGCTCACATGAATACATTGTATCTGCACAATGGATAACCTGTATATGTTCTGGATACTTGTATCTGCTCACATGGATAAACGTATCTGTTCACATGGATACACTGTATCTGTTCTGGATACTTGTATCTGCTCACATGTATAAACGTATCTGTTCACATGGATACACTGTATCTGTTCTGGATACTTGTATCTGCTCACATGGATAAACTGTATCTGCTCACATGGATAAACGTATCTGTTCACATGGATACACTGTATCTGTTCTGGACACTTGTATCTGCTCACATGGATAAACGTATCTGCTCACATGGATAAACGTATCTGTTCACATGGATACACGGTATCTGTTCTGGATACTTGTATCTGCTCACATGGATAAACTGTATCTGCTCACATGGATAAACGTATCTGTTCACATGGATACACTGTATCTGTTCTGGATACATTGTATCTGCTCACATGGATAAACTGTATCTGCTCACATGGATACATTGTATCTGCACAATGGATAAACTATCTGTTCTGGATACATGTATCTGCTCACATGGATAAACTTATCTGTTCACATGGATATATTGCAGCGGATCACATGGATACATTGTATTTGCTCACATGGATAAACTGCAGCTGCTCACAAGGATACATTGTATTTGCTCACATGGATAAATTGTATCTGCTCACATGGATACATTGTATTTGCACAATGGATAAACTATCTGTTCTGGATACTTGTATCTGTTCACATGGATAAACTTATCTGTTCACATGGATACATTGTATATGTTCTGGATACTTGTATCTGCTCACATGGATAGATTGTATCTGTTTACATTGATAAAATTATCTGTTCACATGGATACATTGTATCTGTTCACACGGGAAAAATTATCTATTCACATGGATACATTGTATATGTTCTGGATTCTTGTATCTGCTCACATGGATACATTGTATCTGTTCGCATGGATACCAGTGTATCTGCATAATGAATTAACTGTATCTGCTCACATGGATACATTGTATCTGTTCGCATGGATACCAGTGTATCTGCATAATGAATTAACTGTATCTGCTCACATGGATGCATTGTATCTGCATAATGGATAAACTGGATCTGTTCTCCTGGATACTTGTATCTGCTCACATGGATAAACTGTATCTGCTCACATGGATATATTGCAGCTGATCACATGGATACATTGTGTCTGCTGACAGATAAACCAGGGGGATTTACTCATTTTCTCATGCTCTGCTGTGTCTGACTGATACTTTCATTTTGTTATTGCCCCCCACAATGAAACCAATTAACCCTTTCACTACCAAACATTTCTTTTTTTAAAAAAAAAATATCTATTTGAAACACTGGATAACAATTACAGAGAAATTGTGCTCTGAGGAAGGGGCTGTGACCCCGAAATGTTTGTAATTTGTTCTTCTGCTCAAGTAAATGTGGTGACACTAGTGCACCAGAACCTTTCCAGTAAGTGTCCTTGGGTAAGACACCTAACGGTACATACTCACTACCCAGGACATACATGAAAACGAGAGAAATCTCAATGTATCCTTCCTGCTAAAAATCCTTTCTCAAAAAAAAAAAATATAGCAGCGCTGGCAGTGTGTTTAATTTTTTGTTCCTCGAAATAATCAAGATTCTCTCAAAAATACTAATGGTCACCTTGTGATATACCTTTCAGTGTCATTTGTATTTCTTTTAACCCTTTCACTGCTGTGACCAAATTAACTGGATCTGGAGCCATTCTGGAGCATTGCTGACGCATTATATTTGTTGGAAACTAATTTTGTTTGCAAATGGGCTCCTGATCACTTTTTACATAAAAGCACCGCCAGGAACCACTTTTTATTCCATAAATTATATAGTAGAAATATTTGGGAATTTTCCCCAATGTATTTCTTACCGTAGTAGCCCCATTTGACAGGCAGACGTTGCCATCTGCTGGCCCAAAAGTGTTACTGCAGCTGAGGCTCCTGCTGAACCAGCTGGAGATCATTGTTTGACACAGAGTCTCAGCTGTTCAAACTGTTCTAGCGCCTACGCTGTTGTCCCCAAGGTTCCGCAACTTTGGGGCCACATTCTGAAGCTCAACAGCATAATTTTGTTTCCAATAAAGAAAATTCCTTGGAAATGCTCCAGAATGAAACAAAAAAAAAACGAATACACGTGACAACGGGGCACCTGCTTGTGCTGTGAAGAGTAAACTTGATCTTGGCAGTGAAGGGATTAAAAGTCTCCTTCGAAAAGAGAGACTTGCAGCGGCCTAAGTGCTGTAGCTGCACAGACCAGCAGAGGGCGCTCTCTGACGCTCATGTCCAGTGAATGCAGTCTAAATAAATGCATCACTGTGATTACAGTGATGGGGGAGGGTGGCAGAGCTGCGCGGTGTAGGTAAGTGTGTGCTGGTTATAGGGCTGAGTGGTAATGTATAGGAATTTATTTAGAATCCTGAGGACGCCGGGTCTTGTTTTAATGTGAAACTACTTGGTAGTGAAAGGGTTAAATGTGAACATCTCAGCAAAAGTAGAAAATAAGGAATGGAGATTAGGAGAAACACTTGTCTTAACTTGAGGAATGCAATTAGTTAAAGTTTAAATCCAGCTGGAATGTTCCTTTAACGAGTACATTGGTGGGAGTTTACTCGGGAAATGTAGGTTAGATGTCAAATTCCGCCCCCCTCCCCCATGTTTCTGTACTCTATGGCCATCTATTGCATTGAAAGAATTCTGGGAATCGAAGGCGTCCACATCTGGGGGGCCGTGAGTTAGACAGCCCTTTGGTTTAAACAAAACGTAGGGGTTATTCGGAAAGCGCCGGTGTTTGCTAGGCTTGTGCACCGATTTTTTTTCGGTTCGATTCGGTTCGATTTGTTCGGATGTTTAAAATTTTCGATTCGGCTCGTTTCGACCGATTTCTGTTTCGATTCGGTTCGGTTCGGCTGGTTTTTCGTGTACATTTTTTTTCGGAATATCGACCATTTTTAGTGTTTTCGGGTCACTTTGCTCGTTTCTTGTATCGACTTTTCGGAAATTTCGGAAATTTTCGTTTTTTCGGAACGTCTGTTCTCCTCGTTTCAAAGTGTCTACGATAATTCTGGCGATTCTATCGTGTTTTTTTTTATTAAATAAAGATCCTTTTTTTCTTATGAATAATTGAATATACATTTCACAACTTTATTTAATCATATTAAAATGGGATGAAAGCCAAGGAACAAAAAAAATGAACAAAACGATTTAAAAAACGCTAAACTGACCCGAATGCCACAAGAAACAAGTGATACGCATTTACAAATACAAAATTTACAGAATCAGCGATATAACCGATAATAGTTAAATATACGATGTCCAGAATTACCGAAATGGAACCGAAATCACGAATGGAACCGAAATCATGAATAGAGCAAAAATAAATTTCGATTTGACACATTTCAAGTCCATTCGAAAATTCCGAAAATTTTTCGTTTCGGCTCGGAAAACTTTTCGGATCTATCGGTTTTCGGGACCGACCCGATTCGGAAATTCGGCCGAATCCGAAGACACGAATCGGGAAATTTCGTGAAAATTCCGAAATTCCGAAACCTGAAACGCACATCCCTAGTGTTTGCCGACATTGCAATAATATCCATTGTTGCATCGACCACAAGCGCTGGCGCTTCACAAGAAAGAAATCCAAACAGCTACTAGAAACATAGAAACATAGAAAAATGTGGGCAGATAAGAACCTTTCGGCCCATCTAGTCTGCTCAATTACATGGATATTTTACCTGGATTTATCTTTTGTTTAGGATACTACAGAAGCTTCTCCTGCCGCTGTTTGCATTTCTCTTTTGCGAAGCACCGCCATTTGTCTCCATTGTAAGAACGGCAAACACCGTCACTGCTGAATGACCCCCATAGAGTTGGAAAGCTAAAAACACCAAAGATCTGTTTTTTTACCGGCATGGATTTATATGTCGCTTCTTGTTCGATGCTTCTTGTTATGAATAGCTCCTGATTCCTCCAGGCATCGGATTCCAGATTCTTGCTTTCTGTCCATAATGCAAATGGCGCATTTTGACGTGACATAAAAATGCGTATAATTTTCTTTCCTCCAGCTATAGTTCATGAACGTGTGTCTGTTTGTTTTTTACTGTCATGCTAATAAACTGCACAAATCATCCTGACAAAAACTTCTTCTTGTACTTCATGTTTAGTAGAACCATATCTACTGAAAGTATGGAATCCCCTGATGGACCATGGTCATGGGTGGTGCTCGTGGCTGTGATAGTGACACATGGAATGACGTTGGGATTTCCTTCCTGCATTGGGGTGTTTTACACAGAACTCCAGACCTCGTTTCAAGCTTCCAACACGGAGGTATCATGGTTTCCGTCCATCATTATGGCCGTTCTACATGCTGGGGGTCAGTATCTATTGTTTGTCTTGTCATACAGAATTCAACGTTGACCCATGATTGGTCTACCACTGTTTGTAAATGAAAAAAATTGCAGGAACTCACGAGTCTTCATTAAAAATTTCTTGGTTTCACCACTATTCCCAAATCACATCACATCACAGCACCAACGTTTCCACTACACCGGTCCTTTATCATGGTCTTATTTTATTTACCCCTTTTTTATTATTATCCTTTATTTATATAGTGCCACAAATTCCTCAGCTCTTTACAAGACCAGTGTACAAGGAGTTGATACATTAGAATACCACACATGGTTGATGATGACCTGATTCAGGGGGATCCCGTTCCCCAGGGAACTTACAATGTATGAGATGAGGTAGGAGCATCCATATCATTAGGTTTCTTGCCCAAGGACACTCATTGGTGGCATCTTCTATGTGGGATCATGTCAACGTTCCATGATTGTAGATCAGCGACCTGGTGGTTAGGTTGACCTAGCTTCTTATAGAAGTCGAGACTTCTCCACAGTTGTATTGGAGGGATGTGCTGAATGGTATTTTGACTTGCTTCTCCACGGTCAAAGGGTAGAGACGTTACCACTGGACTCTACAGCCGATATTGTGTGGTAGGCAAGATGTCTTGTCCAAGGACACTTACTGGAGAGGTGCTCTGGCTGGAATTTGAACCTGGGTCTCCACGGTTATAGAGCAGTGATGTTACCTCTGAGACTCCATCCAGCCGGTACAGCCCCTTTACCACCATGTTTGAGTTTACCCGATGATCAAAAGCAAAGCTTCTGCAGTAGCCCTGTATTGAGCAAACTCGATCTCGTCATATTCTGGAACTCCATTTGTAAATGGGCTCCAGATTGTGCCCCTGAATTTTCAGCACCATGGACATGTCATCCATGATTGAACTGCTTGGACATCCAGTTTTCTTTTATGGAAAGACGGAGCTCCAGATGTATTATTATACATGTAGTACTGCTCTCCGGCCAGAAGAGGGAGACCTCTGCCTGTCAGGAAAGCTTTGCGTTACTAAAATGTATCTCAAATATATTTTATAAAGGGTACATTAATCTCTACACTTTTTGTTGGCAACGCAATGTCGTTTTCCATAAGTCCGCTGGGTCCTAGCAGTGGTTGTTTTGGAGACCAACGTGGTAGTGAAAGGGTTATGGTGATGAGCCATCTTCAACTTTAATAGAACTAGATCTCTGCTGGTTTTGCATATAAGACATCAGACGTACAGAATGTAATTTTTTTTTCAGTGTGTAACTTGAATGCTGTTACTATCACATGTCATTGTACTTGGGCACTCATTTGTTTTGTAGAAAATGAGACATTTCACAAGAAAAGGCCACCACAGAGCCAAAAATTGGTCACAACTAGTATCCTCAAACTATTTAGTGGTTAAGCTACATCTGATTTAATTTTTATGTATTTCTGTTTGGTTTTACTTACAAATGTTTGCGTGCAGGGGTCAAGTCGAGCTCGAACGCTTGGTAACGTAGTTCCTTCTCTGTGTTTTCAGGAGGAACGCAGTTCCCTTTTGACCCACACACTGAGTAGCTTTTATTAACAGGGTTATTCAGAGAAAAGTGAAACTCTGGAGACCTTTTGGAGAAGTGAAAATTCTAGATTAATATAGCCGAACCAGAAATATTCTCCCATTTATCTCACTTTCCAAATCAGTTATTTTGACCACTTCTCCAAAAGTTCTCCAGAGTTTCACCTTTCTCTGAATAACCCTGAATGTTTCAATCGTATGTTTCTTCATTAAGTCACCAGAAATATATTAGATTTATTACAATTATCATAATGATTCAGTAAAACCCACTTTATCATAGTATTTAAACATTGACATAAATTATGAGTGTGCGGGTGAAGTGCGACATGTCAACGGTCAATTAGAGAGCAGAAATCTTGGCTTGTTGTGTCTTTTAGGACTCGACCCCCTGATTGAATGGTAATTCTACATATAAGCGTCACCGGAGCTGTGACAAGATCCAGTCTATGTACACAGACTAAATAATATACACAGGTGGCTTCTCTTAAAGTGCCCCTGTCATCGGCAAATAAAGTTTTTCACAATTGACAGAGTATCTCTTCCTGTTTATAGATCAGTGTTTTTTGCTGACTTATATCATTTTAAAAAATGGAGAAATTTGCAAGCAAAGATTCCCATTGTCCCACTGGACAGCGCCATGTTGCCTGGGGTGGGGCCCTGAGAGCAGAGAGCCATCCTACAGGACCGCCCCTTTCACTCAGTGTGCCTGTCTGGCTGTCAGCTGGTGGCACATTTACTGAGCGGAGTGGGACAGCTCTCTGCACGTAGTGGCCCACCCAGGGCCGGTGCTAGACTATGTTGCGCCCTAGGCAAGACCAGCTACTTGCGCCCCACCGAAAAAAATTGTTAACTGTTGAAATGTGGGGGGAACACACACACACTGTGTGCACAGGGGCACACACTGTGCAAGGGGGCCGCACACGGTCATTCGTTGCCCATCTTTCCCCTCCGCTGGTTGGGCCTGGGGTCGATCTGTGCCTTTTTCTTTCCTTTGCCCTCTGTGCCTCTTTCTTTCCTTTGCCCTCTGTGCCTCTTTCTTTCCTCTGCCCTCTGTGCCTCTTTCTTTCCTCTGCCCTCTGTGCCTCTTTCTGTCCTCTGCCCTCTGTGCCTCTTTCTTTCCTCTGCCCTCTGTGCCTCCTTCTTTGCTCTGCCCTCTGTGCCTCTTACTTTCCTCTGCCCTCTGTGCGTCTTTCTTTCCTCTGCCCTCTGTGCCTCATTCTTTTTTCTACCCTCTGTGCCTCTTTCTTTCCTCTGCCCTCGGTGCTTCTTTCTTTCCTTTGCCCTCTGTGCCTCCTTCTTTGCTCTGCCCTCTGTGCCTCTTACTTTCCTCTGCCCTCTGTGCGTCTTTCTTTCCTCTGCCCTCTGTGCCTCATTCTTTTTTCTACCCTCTGTGCCTCTTTCTTTCCTCTGCCCTCGGTGCTTCTTTCTTTCCTTTGCCCTCTGTGCCTCTTTCTTTCCTTTGCCCTCTGTGCCTCTTTCTTTCCTCTGCCCTCTGTGCCTCTTTCTTTCGCCCTTTCTTTTATCTGCCTTTTTTTTCTTCTGTGCCGCCTTTTTTCTTTCTTTCATTCTCTCTTTTGTGCCTTTCTTCTGCCTCTTTTTTTCTTTCATCTGCCTCTGGTGAGACTTGCATGTCATCATCATAAGACCCACCTTCTGCGCAGCTTGCAGGGGTCCATGAGCCAACAATGTCAGCTTTGTGAGCCACCACTGCCACCTACACGAGCTGCACAATGAGAAACGGGTACAATAATGGAACTCGGGTTGGGCCCGGCTGTGCCCCTAGACAACAGTGAGCCCTAGGCGGTTGCCTAGCTTGCCTAGTGGGAGCACCGGCCCTGTGCCCACCCCCTCTTGGCATGCTACTGGTCACATGTTGGACCAAGAATGTTTGAAAAGGAAAGATCTCTGTTTTTCCAATTATAACGGCCAGTGAAAAACACTGATCTATGTAACGTGGTGATATATTGCCAAATGAACGACATTTGTTTTACCCATGATAGTGGCACTTTAAATCAGTCTTTTTAGACATTCATTTTACATTTGTTTCCTAATCTTGATATTTAAATTCTGTTATTTGTTCCTCTATAGGTCCCCTGTGCAGTATAATGGTGGAAAGACTAGGCTGCAGGATAACTGTGATGATTGGGGGTCTCTTGTGTGGAGTGGGAATGGCCGCTTCTTGCTTCTCTCAAACCATCGTTCATCTCTACCTGAGCGGGGGCTTCGTGGCAGGTGAGTTCACTGGATTTTAAAATACTACAATCAAAATGATTTACGAGCTCCCCCTTCCAAAAAAGAATGACAAACTCCAGTCTGGGGTACATCTAGACGTGGCACTACCCGAGGAGCTGTATAACTATAGCACTCTAAATTCTGCTGATCCCACCTCTATTATCAATTAAAAGTATCACCATGGACATCAGACAAAGATTCATGACCTATCGGGTCATTTATGTCAAAAATGTAACTTAGAACAAAAGCAAATTTTTGTATTTACACCAAATGATTTCAGTACTGTCATAGGGTTACAGCCAGTACATGTGGATGGGGCCCGGCAACAACAGGGGGCCCAGGACCTTTCCATACCTGGTAGCACTTAGCTGACTGGGCTCAAGTACTGACATTGTGCGGAATACCTGCTGGCACAGTGGTTGCGGGTGGAGGCTATACACCATCTATTTTGGTCCAGTGGGAGAGCGGTGCAGCGTACCACCTGATTGCTGTCTCACTTGCCGGTGGACAGCATGAGACATGCTGACCCATCAAGTGAGCACCAGCATGAGGGACTGATCAGACAGTCTGCACCCAATGCAAGTGCAGAGGGCTCTGCTCTCCCATCAGACCACCAGGGACAGCATTAAACTTGGTTGCCCAACTAGTATACCACCAAGGAATCGCCACAATGTCAGTACATGGGCCCAGCGGCTTCAAGGGGCCGGGACCATGGATACCTTTAACCCCTACTAGACCACCAGGTATTTCATCCTACAAAGAACCTTTGTACTGGAAAGGAAAAAAGTAGAGAGCAATATCCCGGGACAGACTGGGGTTGAAAGTGGCCCTTGACGGGTCATGGCTAAACCCAGAAAGCATGTCCTGTATATATAGTACGCATAGTGCAAAGTTTAGGGGCCCTATTACAATCTTCGCGCAAATGTTTGCGCCGGCGCAATAACGCAAAAACCCCAAACCCTTTGCGCTGAACGTCGTATTACAATGTCAGCGCAACAAACGTGCGTATTCGACCTGCCCGAACCCTGCGCAAGCCTACTTTACTGCGCGCGTCCTATACTTAACATTGTGAGCGCAAACGCGAATGAACGCTGGTACGTGGATGGTATTACAATCTATGCGCAGTTTGTAATGCACAGCCTTTGCGCGCATAATTTTAGCAACTCCTAAAAGCTGGTGTTAACGGCGAATTCTATCAACCTGGCCGAACCCAAATACACCAGCCCAAAAAATAAATACGCAGCAAAGTATAGTTACACATTCTACACATACCCAAACCAATAAATTTGAGAAGTTGTGTGTGCATTTATTATTGCTGCAGCATATATGCTCAGATTGACTTTGACAGGCGCAAAAAATTAACGTGAGATAATTGTGGTTCTTAATTCTGATTGGCTGAATCGCGTGAAAAAAACAGTCCGCACACTGATTTCTGCGCGCAACGTTGCTGCGCACGCATTTGTGCGCATCCGTTTAACGGGCGTTATTGCTCAACGGATGAAAAATGAGCGAGGATTGTAATTCCAACGTTGATTTATGCGCGTTAACGTTTAACGCTGGGCGCACAAATTCACGCGTTGCGCGAGCGTTTTAACGCGAAGATTGTAATAGGGCCCTAGATCGGTAGTAAAAGGGCCACTTTTGACACTGACCATGTAGTGGTCACAGTACCCTCACCACTCTCCCTCTCTGGGGGCTGAAAATTAAAAAGCACTGCTATCTGCGAAACCTGTGCCTGGATCCGCCCCTGCGTCCTGAAGGTCATTTTATACAATATTTTTAATAATTTTGTGTCTCTGTTCTGCATCTAATGCATTGAGGACATGATATATTGGTTTGCAGGGTTATTCAAAGAGATCCGTATGGCTGCCAAAAGGGAACCGAACGATGAAAGTCAGCGTTCGGTTACCTTTCTTGGCCATTCGGCTATCCAGAGAGCAGGCAATTCGCCAAATCCTGGCGAATTGCCTGCACTTACGGTGCCTGTTCGAGAGCAGTGAATTCCCCATAGAGAAGCACTGCTTCGGCTATTCAGAGAACACAAACCAGCAGTGAAAGGTTCCCGAAATGCCCTGTCATTCGGTGGTTTAATTTGGCAGGTTTATTCAGGCGAATCCCATAGGCTTCAATGTTAAAAAATTCCCGTTTTAATTCAATATCTAATAAACCGTTCATTATAAAATTCTGCAGCAAAGAGTCTCTTTATTCATAGATTTTTTTAGGATATTTTAAGCATTTTTTGGGATTTTTTTTTTACATAAAAATCCGATTTGTTTAAAAAATGTTTTAAGTTTACTTCTTTTTTCTGTAAACAGACCTTTTTATTATCATTCATTGGATCTTATATGTAAATTTCACACATTTTCGCTCAGTAGTTTCTTTGTAAACAGCGTTTCACTTTTCACACATTCAAGCGAAATGTTTTTCTCATTTATTCACTTCATTCGTCTGCGGTGTCTGGTTTTTCCGGCGGCTGCGCTGCGTGTGATTGGCTCCTCCTTGGGTTTTTCCGGCGTGTTCGGTTAATCCAGATGTTTTTGCGGGTTTCGGTTTGCGTTCGCCCTCGTTTTGCGGTGAGTGTTCGTCGGGTTTGCGGCGACTTTTCCCTGCATTTCGGCTGCCCCGTGGTGCTTGCTAAATACACCGCAGGGTCGCCGAAATGGGATCGCCAAATCGTACCGAATTGAAGAGAACGAAAAGTCACCGAACGTGCGGTGGCTTTTTGATTCTCTTTGAATAAACCTGTTAGTGTTTCCTAGTTATAGTATACAAAACTTTACGTAACTATTATGCAATCCTGCAGTTACTGGAATACCGTGTTGTATTGTGATGTTCCTGGTACATATTATGTAACCAAGGGATTATTATTTTATATAGTTTATTTGATACGGCAGCAGACAAGGCATGTATTTATCCGTCAGGACGGCCAGTTCTTGCACAATTCTCAATGTTTTATTTACACATAAAAGTTCTGAATACTCTTTCCCTTTAAACCACAGCGCAATTAAACCAATGGAAAATCTCTGCTCCCAGTTGGGATGCTGAATATAACAGACACAAGCTAACCACAGCACCGTCCAGAGCTGGGCCGGGACAGAAACAGGCCCATCTTTTTTTTAAAAAAAAAATATTTTTATTTCTACCTAAAAAGTATAACGAATTAAATTATAGATGATTTTAATTAATGTCTCTTATTTATGAAATTATGGCATTATGCAAATAAATTGTAATAGTGTAAACAGATTAAATTAAGTCGTAACTTATCACTATCGTATCTAGTGCGTGATGGGATTTGTGTAAGTGTCTGGGGGCTGTATGTGTGTGCTTAGTTATTTAATTGTGTTGGGGACTGTATTCATGTGATGAGAGTTTTAGGGGTTATGACTTCCATAAGTGTGGAGGCACTGTCAATGGTGGGAGATGGTAAGGTTTGTCGGGGTTTGTACGTTTGTGATGTAAATGTGTGGCTGCATGCACGTGTTTGACGTGAGTATATGGTTATGTATGTGCCATTGTATGTCTACTTGTGTACATGGCTATAGGTTTGTTTATGTGTCTGACACCATTATACACATCTGTATCCCCAGTCACATAGACACGATAATGTGGTACACACTGAAAGAAGACGGACACATATACACAAAGTGCACACATGCACTGCCTCTCCATCCGCCCCTGGCTCCATGTCAGTACCCTTCGACACCCGGACTTTATATTACCCGAAAGAAGAGCTGATATCATTCCCCTCTCCAGGTCACAGTCCAGCCCCCCCTCATTAAATGCAGACCTCATGAACACCTTACCAGTACCAATCTCCATATACAGCATTTTGCCATTCAACTCCCACAACAACTATCAATCCCAACCAATCTTCTCAAACCCTAGATGATTCCCTTCAACTTTCATTTTCCCACATCAGACCACTTCCATCAAAGCTCCCCACGCCAGTCCCATTTCTTTAACTCCCTCACTCATTATCAATCCCCATCCACCATCCAACCTCCAACACCTTACATAGTTACATAGGATGAAAAAAGGCACGCGTCCATCGGGTTCATCCTCTCACACATCACCTACTGACCCAAAAGAAGGCAAAAAACCCCGTTTGAAGCGCTCGCCAATATGCAACACACTGGGAAAAAATTCCTTCTTGACCCCAGAATGGCATCAGATTTCTCCTTGGAGCAAGAAGCTTTACCCACATATTAAATATTATAACCCTCAATATTCTGTGTCTGCAGGAAGGCATCCAGTCATTTTTTAAAAGTCTCCCTCTACTATCTCCTCTAGACTCCACTTCATTCGTATTTCACCACCATCCCCAGATCACACATCAGTTCTCTTCCATTTCTTCAACTCCCATACCCCAACCTGATGTGGGCATCAGTCTCCATGACCCCCCCCCATCCATTCTCCAAACCAAAAGTCAGTCCTCTCCCGACTTTTCTGGATCTCATATCAGATCCCTTTCCCACCCTATTGTTGTCCTGTCACTACTTTGTCCCATGTTCCCATGACTGGGTGGTATCCAAATGTTTCAGCAGCACACTGCAGATGCTCATTGGTTCCTGGGATACTCATGGGAACCTGAAATTCCTATTTAGGACACAGTGCCCTTGTCTGGTTGGTAATCCAAGATAATGCTTTATTGTTCCTCAGGTAGTGTTGGAATCAAGTTGGGCATCCAGCAATAGACAGACAATGCAAAGGTCAACTATCAGGACTGGTGGCCCACTGGGAAAATAACCAGTATGTCTAACAGTCATTATATAAACAGGTCTGCCTTAATCAGATGACAAACAGATGTAGAAGCTTTTAGAGACACAATTAACTATTTACCGACAGAGGAACATACCATTTTCCAAGTTGTATAAACCCCGTGTTTCAACTTGTCACACCATCCTCATCCTTTGTTCGACTTGATAGTTGAAGTTATATATAGTTATTTAAAGCCAACTAACACTGAGGTGAGTTCACTAAATAAATAATTTTCTTTGAAATGTATATAAATGATATACATATTATTGCTATTATTAGAGGCAAACTGTAGTATTCACTGCCATTTTTCTTGACTTCTCCGTAGGTCTGGGACTTTGCTTTTGCTTCCAGGCAGGTGTTACGGTACTGGGTTACTACTTCATCAAACGCCGTACTTTAGCCAATGCAATAGCCTCCACAGGGGCGTCTATCGGCATGGCTTTGTGGCCTTTGGCGTCTCAAGGACTGCAGGAGACAGTAGGATGGAGAGGTTCCTTTCTCATCTTCGGTGGAATTTTGCTCAACAGCTGTGTTTGTGGGGCCCTTATGAGACCAGTTAGACCACCAAAACCTTATGAAAAGTCACTTAATGGTAAGCCCAAAGAAGACGAAGAAATAGAACAAGGTAAAGGCTTACAAAGGTATATGGCTTTCGACCTTTTGCTTGGGCATCGTCGTTACCAAATCTACACCATTGGGGTCACATGGTTGGTTCTTGGCTTTGTTCTGCCACTCTTCTACTTGGTGCCATACGCAACCAACAATGGTATAGATGAATCAACAGCTGCTTTGCTACTCTCCCTTATTGGATTTATCAATATCTTTGTTCGCCCGATAGCTGGGTTGATATCGCAGAAGAAAATATTCTCTGGTCGTCAAATTTACCTATTTAGCGGGGCAATAATTTTGAACGGACTTAGTAACCTAGTATGTGCTGCCTGGGTGTCATTGCCAGCCCTCGTGGTTTATTGTACTCTTTATAGTGTATCCATGAGTTTCATCGGAGCTTTGGTTTTCCAAGTGTTGATGGACATTGTTGGGATGAAGAGGTTCCCTGCAGCATTTGGACTCTTCACCATTCTGGAAAGCGTCACCATTCTGATGGGACCTCCATTGGCAGGTTAGTGAAAAGTGTGATTGTCGACAAGTTTAAATATTTGTGTTCGTTTAAGGAATTGTATAAATGTCAAATAAATATGATATATTTATGCGTAATAAAAGAGCAAAAAATATTATAGTGCTATTAATAATAGCCACCACATTTACACCACGTTACCTAAACTGTGGGACCATTTTAGTGCTATAGGGTTCCTGGCTTTCAAGGGCTGTAGACTATAGCTTCCACAATTCCGATTTATACAAAGGTAAATAAATATAGACCCTGATTTTCAGGTATATGGTTAACCTTGCTGACCATATTCCTAAGCTTCCTTTCAACCAAGACAGCAAATAATGATACATCCCTTCATAACATGACTGCCATAAAGTCACCTCTAGCCCTTACCTTAGCCACATAAATGTATGGCCCTAGTCCCCTCTTGATGTCTAGATACCTGCTGGAGCTATAATACATAACGGCTCCAGAAGCTATCATAATGTCTGGTATTGCTATTTAGTTTTTGCCTCAAACTCTGCTTGCAGTTTGGACATAGTGTATCCCTACTGCAAATTAACGTCTCCTATACCTTGTATGGGAGGTTTTAATTTGCGTCTGGGATTAGAAGAACAACGTATTCCAAAGTAGCTACGTTTTCTATTCTGCAGCTGGAATTTCTCACAGAAATATTGATCCCCCGACCCTGGTGTTAAGTGATTTTACAAATCACTTAACACACTCTAGTAGGCCCCATAATGAATCCCTTACTCGCATATCATCCCACGGTGGAGAGGGTGACTCTATCCGACACTTCTTCTCGCCTCGAGCAGCCGGAGACTGGTAACAAATAGACACTTGCTGGTGAGGTTTTCTGACCAGGATCCATATCTGCTTTCCATAGTTGTAGACCAGAGATCAGGTGAGTTTGAACTTGTTTTGTAGCAGTTGTGAGGCAGAGACCTGCTTTTCCATGGTGGTAGAGAAGAGACATGATGTTCAAGTGTTCTACTCAGGATTCGAACCTTCTTGAGCTTTTTAGAACAGAGACATTGCTCTGTCCACCTCATGATCTGACACCATTCCATTTCTGTACCATTATTAAGGCATGCTTTTTATGTTTTCAGGGTTACTGGTGGATTACACTGGTCAGTATGGATTGATTTTCTACGCAACCTGCATTGCAGTTACCTCATCTGGAGTTTTCATGTGTTTGGCTTCTTATGCACTTGATAGAAAGGAAGCAGCCAGTAAACAGAAACAAATCACAGATGTCACGTGCAACAGTGAAACCATTAATATCAGACCCACATCTGTAACTCAAGTACTCTAAGTGAAAGTCCTGTGAGACACCGTTTTGACAAAGGATAATGGACACTTCCTGTGTCTTTGAGGGTATGGGGAAGTACAGTATTTTCCAGACTCTTCTTCTCATCAAGATCTTGGAATGAGAACCCTCTGGATGAGATATGTCTTTAGAAGAGTGAATAGTCTGGATACAAAATTTACTTTCTTGGCTGGTGTGCGAGATCCCAAGAGTGAAAATGCAACGTGTTTGATATGGCTACAGGGGATCCCACTGGACAGAACATTTCATCCTATCTATACGAGGGCAAATATGATGGACAATGCCCTCACGGTGAGGCCAAGCATGTCTTATGCATGACAAATTCCGTAAATGGTGACTGAGAACATCTGGGTTGCCGAACCTCTTGATGTGTGAAGGAAAACTGCAACACATATAAAACAAAAAGAAAACAACAAAAAAAAGAATAAAACAGGAGTTTGTTCACATTCCAAAGAAGAACAATACATTGCAACTCATTTATTTAAAGTAATATATTTAAAGGGACGGTAAAACCTGTTATCAGGTGAGCACTTTGTATGGTTTCATAAAAATATCTTGGTGCAATATGCAGCTCATGCTTTATAAAAATAAGCCGATCTCAACCAAAAAACTCTGATTTAAGGGATGTCAACGGCATCCAAACTCGATTTGTACTCTTTGTGTGAACGCCTGACTGTATTAGAAGTGAAGATACAAGTTATCACTTAGATCAGTGGATCCCAACCGCGGTCCTCAAGTTCCCCCTACCAGGCCAGATATTGCAGATCTCCTTGGGGGAAATGCAGACTGAATCCTGCAATCACTGAGCAGCAAATCATATCGCCTGTGCTGTGCTTCAGCCATCTGGAAAACCTGACCTGTTGGGGGACCGCGGTTGGGAACCACTGATTTAGATACTAGTTCTTCTGGCCATAACCTACGAAGTTACAGTTAGACATAAGATGTAGGAAAACCAATAGGCCACAGAAGGATTTTTGCTGAAAGACACGATGGGATGGCAAATCGGAAACTTGAAACTTTTCAGATCCATCTGTTAAATTCCGTAGTATTTCTTCATCAATTCATTGCATGGTGATTAACCCTATCAGACTTCTAGAAAAGAGACCTCATCTCATTGTGATACCCAGCCATAACTTTCTGAACGTTGGTGAAGGTCTTAAACTCTTTCGCAACGGTCCAACATTTTAAGGTTAAATTTACCACTCTCATTCAAAGCTCAGGGAAGGAAATTAACTACCTCTTTGGCCACTGACATGAGTAGAATCAGCTCCAGTATGACACAATCTCTTAAATAACAAACCGCACATAATATTTGCTATGCAATAATGAATAAATTATGCAAATGTGCCTTTTTTTGACCCTCGCATCGACTGTGCTCTGCAAAGGATTGTGGACATTTTATTCTCATTATGAATGTGGAAGATACAGTTATGATACCAAACCATATAATACCATACAAAACTTTTAGCGATAGAATGATGACATTCGTGAACATGGTGCTATATTCAAACGAGGAGAAATAACTAAGGGCTAGATAAGATAACTTTGGGTCAAATTGTGACTATATGGATCCCTGGAACAGCTTCTCCTTCAGGTGTATAATCCAGAATGTATAGTCATTGAGACGGGGGTCAATACAGCAGTTGTATCTCCCTGTGGATGCTGGTCTGAGTTGGAGAATGTCCTCAAAGAAAGGCTGAAGTGCTAGGCAGGAATAGATAGTGGGCTATTGCAGGACCTGGGTAGGAACGTATTCCTCTACTCACTGGAGCAGTTCACTGAGAGACTGGTGTAGTCCCCTCTACCTAGACTTTCTCAGGCACATGATTACCTTCTATGTACCAGAGTAGAACATCAGGAGGCTCATCCTGTTCCCACTGCGTAGTTGTTGCCAGACAATCCAGGTAGGAAGACACCTGCCTTTGCACTAGAATGGGTCGCTTGTAGGCTAGTATCGTCCCTGCCGCCTAGCCTTCTTTGGGTATCTACATAGGCACAAAACCCTCTAACCACTAGAGCAGGACACCCAGAAGCCGGTATCATCACTCTGCCAAGGCGTTGTCAACCGACCTGAGTAAGAACTCACCCACCATCACACTGAAACATGTCAATGGGTCAGGAGTCATCTCCTCTGTCTAAGCATCTCCACTTACTGTCATTACAAAGATGCTTTTGGCTCTCAGATGATCTATCAGGATCATCTTTCTGATGACACCTTTTGGCTCTCAGGCTAGCTCTTCACATTCAGATCTATCGGTTCTGTAGCAGATCCCAAGTCATAAAATCATAGTATACTCCCTTCCTAACTGTACCTATGTCTAATTTAAACTGGAACTAGGTTTTCAAAACACCACCTTGACCTTATGGAGAGACATCCAAAACCCACAATTCCAGTTACATACAGAAATATGCAAAATGCTTGAACAATCAGTTATTGCCTACAACCAGTGGCGATCTGACCATTACAACAATAGGGCACCGCCAGAGGGCCCTGGCCTAGGAGGGGCCCCATGAGGGCTTCCTTAAGGTTTGGCCTGGCCTGCCATTTCAGTGTACCTCAAATAAAAATCATGGGGAAATTTTATCAGAAGCCAGTTTTTATAGAGTGAATGGAGATGCAGTGGGACAGTGACTGAAGAAGCCAGATGAGCGAAACGCGTCTCAGTTATATACATTTATCTAATTTATGTTATTACTTTATCTAAATCCTATGGACCTTTCTAACCTTTTAGAGGTTTTAAAAGTGTTATTTATCATCATTTTATCAGATTTTTCTCCAGTGATTCTATTCACCTTCAGCACCAGACGACAAGTCACCTACCTTGAATAATTACCTACCTACCTGGGATCCTCTCTCAGACCTGGTATCCAGACCAAGAAGGATCAGAAACTACCATACCCTTCTATAATACAATAATGCACATACGGGTGATACTTCTAGGTGGTTGTGGCCCTATTATCTCCTATTGCCGGGGGGGGGGGGTGGGCACAAGAGTCCTCCCCTGCCTACAGATTCTCACCACAATAAGAAAAGGGAGATGCTGTTACACTAAAGTCTTATAAATAGAAAATGAAGCTCTGGTTATCATTACACTATAATTTTATCTTATGGATCGAAACATACAAATAAATATTATATGAAATAGCGAGTCCAGTATATTCGACCATATTATTGTGAATAAAGCACTAGAATTAGGATGCTTAACTATAATTTAATATAATAATTAGCTTTCTCACAGTGACGAATAAGACCGGTCCCAACATTATCTTAGCTGTGCCTTCAAAGTCGTTGCTTGGAACCGTTGAGCTGGTAACGTGACCAGTTTATAGTTTTTTAGTGAACTCTCATGTTTTTCTGCACGTTTGGAAATGTGTTTAAGACATTTCTTTCTGTCCACGATTTAATAACTTTGTACGAGCACCACTAGGCTTATGTCATTCTCAGGGTTTTAAGCTCAAATCTGTTTTGGGCATGGCGTAGGTCGACACGCACCCACAGGCACGTGTGGTTTCCTATACTTATAATGGTGAGGAGATGGCAGGTCCATAGTGATTTTTTGATTTTTTTTTCAAGTACCGATTTAACAGCAGGACTCACAGCTCTCACGATTTTGAAACCTTAATGATTGGTGAATGCCAATGTCGAAGCTGATGTGTCTAGTGTAGCAGCTCACATCTTGGCATTTGGTCTACAGGGTGTCCATAAAGTCTCTTTACAATTTCAAAAATTTATTACAAAGACAAATGAAAAGACAGATAAGTGAAAATTATTACAGAATGAGACGTATAGATTTAATTTTTTTTTGCCTCATTTAATACACCTCTATACGGGCGCCATTAGTTGCACGAAGCACATCAAGACGGTGCTCGATTTCTTGCCATGTTGGCTGTAGTATCCCCTCATCAATGGTGGAGATGGCATCAGTGATCCTCTGCTTTAGATTAGTGATGTCCCGTACCTTTGTCCCATACACCATATCTTTAACATAACCCCATTGAAAGAAGTAGTTTTTCTTCGTCGAGACATCAATCACTGCAGAGGTTTACCTTGACCTTTTGACTGAATACGCGGCACCACAACTACATGACCTTCAACCAACCATCATTTTCCAGCAAGATGGTGCACCACCACATTGGGGACTGCATGTTCGTGGCTTCCTAAATGAAACATTTCCAGGCCGGGGGATTGGAAGGGGTGGCCCAATTCCCTGGCCACCTCGTTCACCAGATATCACTCCCCGCCACTTCTTTCTATGGGGTTATGTTAAAGATATCGGGCTCTATTACATTCTCCGCTCAAATTCGTACGCGCAGCGCAATTTGTTTTGTGCGCAGCGTTAAACATTAACGAGCGTAAGTTAACGCTGTTATTACGATCCGAGGGCATTTTTTCATCCGTCAAAAAATATTGCACGTAAAAAGGAGACGCAAAAACGAGCACAAATTAACGCTGCGCCCAGAAATCGGTGGGCGGACTGTTTTTTCATGCGATTCAGCCAATCAGAATTAAGAAAGAACACTTGTCTCCCGTTCAGTTTTTGCCCCTGCCAAAATCAATCTGAGTATATATGCTGCAGCAATAAAAAAAAAACACGCACAACCTCTCAATTTTATTGTTTGGGTATGTGTAGAATGTGTAACTATACTGTGCTGTATTTTTTTTTTCGTGCTGGTTTATTTTGTTTTGGCCAGGACGTTCAGATTTGCCATTAACACCAGCTTTTCAAAGATGTTAAAATTATGTGCGCAAACATCGTTCGTAAAAAGTTGCGCATCGACTGTAATACCAGCCGCGTACCAGCGCACAAACGCATTTGCGCTCACAATGTTAAGCATGGGATGCACGCACGAACTTTCGCTCGCGCAGGGTAACTTGCGTTAGACTTTAACGCGCATTTTGTGCGCGAACGTCGTAATTTGACGGTCAGCGCTAAGGGTTTTTCCCCTCGCGTTAATGCGTTTTTGCACGAAGAATGTAATAGAGCCCATCATGTGTGGAACAAAGGTACGGGACATCACTAATCTAAAGCATAGGATCACTGATACCATTACCACCATTGATGAGGGGATGCTACAGCCAACATGGCAAGAAATCCAGTACCGTCTTGATGTGCATCGTGCAACTAATGGTGCCCATATAGAGGTCTATTAACCCTTTCACTGCTGAGGACGTGTGGGGAACGTCCTCATTGACTCCTAAGGAAAGATAGGGGGTTCCTTTGAACCCTGATTTCTCCTCACTGTTGGCAGCTAGCAGGGTCATGTTTGGTATCATTAGAAAGGCCAGAGCCTGGCCTTTCCAATGATTCCAAACATGACCATGTGTAAAGTAAAGAAGAAAAATAATAATAAAAAAGTAAAACGTGAAATGGCTCAGCAGTGAAGGGGTTAAATGAGGCAAAAAAACTTAAATATATACGTCTCATTTTGTAATAATTTTCACTTATCTGTCTCATCATTTGCCTTTGTAATCAATTTTTGTAATTTTAAAGAGACTTTATGGACACGCTGTATATTATTTATATTGTATCGAAAATTGGTTCAGATTGCAGATCAATCACGGATTTGTTAGATGATTTCATTGGAAATATAATCAGGGTTTCTTTTACACCTCACAAAAATGCTGCATATGAATAGAAACGAAAAGGAAACGTCAAAACCAAGCAATAATGAATGATTTGTTATGTGCAATAAATGGGTTTGATTTATGAAGAAAAAAAAATGACACTTTACCTTCCGTATAAAGGGTAAGAGGGTCAAGAATCCATATCTCTTTGGAGATGTTTAGATTTCTTTTTGTGGTTGGTCAATGTTCCGAAACCTAAGTTTGAGGATGCTTTGTCGAGTTTTAACACTGTCAGGGTTATTCAGAGAGCGGTGAAAAGCAGGAGAATGACTGGAGAATGAAAAATTCTAGGTCAAAATAGCCAAACCAGAAAAATTCTCTCTTTCATCTCACTTTCCAAATCGGCTATTTTGACCTAGAATTTTTCATTCTCCAGTCATTCTCCTGCTTTTCACCGCTCTCTGAATAACCCTGTGTGGTTAAATTCATAAATCGTATGTTTTGTTCATCGGCGTTTCTGTTACGACTAGGTAACACATTCTGTAGGTCACAGATTCTGATGTTAATACGGCGTTTTATAATGTGCTTAATGATCAACGAGTAGAATTATAGGCCACATGCGGCACCAAATACATAGAAAAAGAATAAAGAAATATATTATTATGCAACAAAAATGTTTCGTCCGTCTTTTTGTCCGTGTTTCCAGCATGAGCCGTCATGCAGAAATGAATAGAGGCTTTCGGAACTTGGTGTTAAGTGATTTTGCAAAATCACCGAAAACAAAAAAAACTTAACCAAGCTAAAAAAAAATCCTAAACTTACCTCTTATCCCGCGGTGCAGAGGGCGGCATTATCCACTATGTCCTCTGTTTGAAAGCCGTGGAAAACTATGAACTAATAAATCACAGTGTACGTCCAGCATTATTTAAGGGCAAAAACAAAGGGAACTCTATTTTCTATAGAGCATACTGAGAAGTCTTTTAAGTAAGCTGACGTCCAAGCTATTTTGGAACCTGTTGCTGAATATATCCTGCCTGAACTTTGCTGTCTCATGACTTCTGAAAATAGAAGGCCAAGAGGGCTGTGCAGTGAGCGTTCAACACAGACAAACAATACGTGTGTATCTATGCTCAACAGATGCACCATTACCAGGTCTTTTGTAACTTTTAAGGCTAGGGTCAGACTAACGCATTTTTCGCGTTGTCCGTGAAAAAGTGCGTTCGAACGAATGGACATATTTTTTCACGGAATACGCAATAGCGGTCATACGATGCGCATTTTCATCCGTGATTTTGTACGGATCATCAATAAAATCCTTTTGCGTCTGGACGTTATGTTGGCCGGACATTAGCAGCGTCTGACATCTCCCAATCACGCAAACACGCCGCTATGCGGCCGCAGCGCACTCTGTACGTCAGTAGTAGTGGTTTGACGTTCTCGAAAAAATGCGTTCGTTTGCCACTTGCGTTGCACGGACGAACTTTCGTGCGGCCGTTTTGTCGTATGTTCCCCGGCATTGGATTTCATTTGCTGCTAGCACGGCCGTGATTTTGTGCGGCTAAACGCACATTAAAACTGCTTTCGTCTGACCTTAGCCTTAAGGAACTGTCCTGTAGGACAACTGTGTTGCTCACAGCTGTCACTCACCCCTGTCACATGCCATCAGATGTGAGTGACAGCAACTGTCAACTGTCTAGTGAATTACTCAGTATTTTCTATCATGTGCGCACTCACTCCTAAATCACTCACTGCCAACCGCACACTCACATACTTAGTTCTATTACACGCATCCAAACAACCTCACTCCTATCTCACTCAGGCATCCTCATACTCAGTCCCCTCTGTATCAGGCAGGCACATACTCACTCCCATCTGTATCAGCCAGGCACATACTCGATCCCAACTGTAGCAGGCAGGCACATACTCGATCCCATCTGTATCAGGAAGGCACATACACACTCCCATCTGTATCAGCCAGGCACATACTCACTCCCATCTGTATCAGCCAGGCACATACTCACTCCCATCTGTATCAGCCAGGTACATACTCTCATATGTATCAGTCAGGCACATACTCACTACCATCTGTATCAGCCAGGCACATACTCACTCCCATCTGTATCAGGCAAGCACATACACACTCCCATCTGTATCAGGCAGGCACATACTCACTATGCTTGTGCACCAATTTTTTTTTCGGTTCGATTTGTTCGGATGTTTAAACTTTTCAATTCGGCTCGTTTCGGCCGATTTCTGTTTCGATTCGGTTCGGCTCGACTCGTTTTTCGTGTACATTTTTTTTTCGCAATATCGACCATTTTTCGTATTTTCGGGTCACTTTGCTCGTTTTTTGTATCGACTTTTCGTGATTTCGGGACTTTTCGTTTTTTCGGAACGTCTGTTCTCGACCATTTTTCGTATTTTCGTGTCACTTTGCTCGTTTTTTGTATCGACTTTTCGTGATTTCGGAAATTTTCGTTTTTTCGGAACGTCTGTTCTCCTCGTTTCAAAGCTGTCTAACTCTATTCGTTTTGATGTAAACTACTATGGTTTACTTTTTTATACTTTATATATTTTTTTATAATAAATTTTTGGTTTGTTTTTCGGATCTGATAATTCATTCTGTCGATACGATAATTTAAGATTTTGTTAAGTCATGACATAAAGTCATTATTTTATTAAAGACACGGAGGCGAGTATTTAATGCCAAATCTCTTTATTACTACTTCACAGCAGCAAGAGTTAAACAAAAAACTATAATGGTATCTGTGGATCTCCCCATAGCACATAGTATAGTCCATGCCCATATTCGGACAGCGCTGCCTCATCTCTTCTCTCTTTCTTGAATCGAACTGAATGTGGAACAATCTAAACCAACAATGCGGAACCCGGAACTGGTCAACCAACAGGATAGAAGAAAACACTGGAACAGGATTCATGCAGCAGATGGAATCCACCCGTTAGAACGCTGAAAGAGAAGACAGCATGTGAAGAACGCCAGGGTTGTGTGTCAGGAGATCGAACAAATAGCCCCAGAAACAATGGAATAAGTGCAGATCATCACATCAGCAATAATAACATACTACATTACCCGTGTGGGTGGGTCAATGAAACGGGCGGGAAATACTCGCCTCCGTGTCTTTAATAAAATCATGACTTTATGTCATGACTTAACAAAATCTTAAATTTTATTACAAGACACGGAGGCTCATATTTAATGCCAGTTCAAAGCAGCGCAATAGTTTTTGTGGACCAGTGATCCATCGGTCTAAAATAGAATTGTTTGAATGTGGATTCTCTAGACCAGTCCGCCGCCCTCATGATGTCCTCTAAACGACATCCCGCGGAAAAGGCCTTAGAAGCCATCGCGCCCCTTGCTGAATGCGCGCCAAACATAAAAGTATCAATACCAGCTTGAGACATAACCCATCGCATCCACCTTGCTAAAGTCATCGATGAGACCGGCCTAAAAGGATGGCGATGTGAAATAAATAACGGTCCAACAGGTTGAGTGCGTAAGGGAGCTGTACGAAGTTCATACTCCCTCAAACAACCAACCGGGCAAAGATCAGGAAGATCTGGAAATACTGGATAAAATATCGAGGTAGAGGTTGTTTTAGTTCTACAAGATATAGAGAATTTGACACCCTCTGGGTAAAAAGTTTTTGCGTGAACATCTAGGGCCCTCACATCCAAAACTCTGCGACAAGATATCAGACAGAGTAGCATTACTAATTTACCAGATAATTTCTGTAGGGAAAGATCTTGGTTAGGGCCCCACTCAGAGAACAGAGTGAAAACTGTCGAGACATCCCAAGTCGAAGAATACTTCGGTTGAGGAGGTCGCGACAATCGTGCTCCCCGCGACAACTTACAGACCAAAGGATGTTTACCTGCCGAAATGCCTTGAAAACCTACATGTTGTGCTGAAATAGCGGAACGATATAGGTTAAGTGTTCGATAAGCTTTTCCTTTGTCAAATTCATCTGATAAGAACTGAAGCACATTCTCTACAGAGGTTGAAATGGGATCCACGTCTCGTCCCAAGCACCAGCTAGCCCAGACTGACCAGGCACTCTTGTAAGCACGGAAAGTACTGGGAGCCTTTGAGGCATCGAGGAGGCTCGTAACTCCTTGCAAAAGGTTTGGGACGGGGCGGGGTCCCCTGAGAGCAACCACGCCATCAGTTGAAGATGGCCCGTCTGCATTAGGGGATGAAATTCTCCGTCTGAATTCGTTAGGAGAAACGGAGGAGTCGGTAGAAGACGAGGATAATCCGTCGTCATCGCTAATAGAAAGGGGTACCATGGCTGAGCTGGCCACCATGGGGTTATTAGCACTACTGATGCTTTGTCCCGCCGAGTGTGTAGCAATGTCCGACCTAGCAGAGCAAAGGGCGGAAATGCGTAGAGTCTCCCCCTTTCCATACCAGTAGCATGGCGTCCGTTGCCAGAGCTTCTGGATCCGGACGCCAGCTGTAAAACCTGGGTAGGTGTGTGTTGAGCCGAGTGGCAAATAAATCTATGGAAAAAGGTCCCCAAAGATCCTGAATTTTTGAGAAAATCTGCATATCTAAACGCCAATCGCTGCCATCCCTCAGGAATCGAGAATGCCAATCGGCTACCACATTGTGTAGACCCGGAAGGTATTCTGCCTGTACTTGTATATTTCGTTCTAGACAGAAATCCCAAAAGGTTTTGGCTAGCACGGCTAGAGGCCGAGATCGAGCACCCCCTAGTTTGTTGACGTACTGGACGGCGGATATGTTGTCCATCCGGAGCAGAATGCAACAATTGGAATTGGTCTTGGAGAAACTGCGGATCGTGAACGATCCAGCTAGAAGCTCTAGACAATTTATGTGTAGACGACGTTCCTGCGGTGACCATAGGTCGCCTGCCGAAACGTCCCCACATCGAGCTCCCCAACCATGCTGACTGGCGTCTGCTTCTATCACTATATCTGGAGCCGAGCCAAATATGACGCGCCCGTTCCAGGCCTCCATATTGTCCAGCCACCATTGGATTTCTTGACGACACTCGTCGTCTAGTTCTGTGATGGCGTCGTAGGATTGTGACTGACGTAGGGCCGCCGCCTTTAGGCGTTGTAGCGCCCGATAGTGTAAGGGGCCTGGGAATATTGCTTGTATGGAGGCTGACAGAAGCCCTATGAGGCGTGCAAGATGTCGAACGGAGAGTGTGGGTGTTTGTAAAGCTCTCCGTAACTCCCGATGAACGTCGTGGAGTTTGGAACGAGGTAGGCTCAACGTTTCTGTTGTGGAATCTACTGTGAAACCCAGAAAATCTAGTGTCTGCGTGGGATGTAAAATAGATTTTTTTTCTGATTTATCAAGAAACCCAATTTGGTCAGGAGTTGTATAACGACCCGTGTAGGTGTTGTGTAAGCATGTGTTCTGTGGTAGCCATCAGGAGGATATCGTCTAGATATACTATCAGACGTACACCCCGTGCTCTTAGGAACGTAGCTACTGGTTTGAGGAGTTTCGAGAAACACCAGGGGGCTGAGGATAGGCCAAAGGGAAGGCATGTGAATTGGAATTTCTGTTTTTCCCAGATGAATTGCAGAAGATGGTATTGATCGGAATGAATTGGGACCGGTAGGTAAGCATCTGTCAGGTCTACTTTTGCTAACCAATCCCCGGGGTATAGCAGGTCTCTGAGGCAATGTATACCCTCCATTTTGAAATGTTGGTATTGTATGAATTGGTTTAGTGTGCGTAAGTTTATCACTGGGCGATAACTGCCGTCTTTTTTTGGTACTAAGAACAGGTTGCTTAAAAAACCTGGAGTTGTGAGGGGTACGTTTTGAATTGCACCTTTCTCGAGAAGGGAGGCAATTTCTTTTTGAATTAATACTGTTGCTTGTAAGGTGTTAAAATGTTTTCGCATATTTGCCCACGCGAATAGCAAAATTGTCCCCAAAAAGACCCCCTTTTTCTTCTGGGCCCAAATCTTTAGTAGCCAGTGAAGTAAGATTAGGGTCAATACGGAGTAGGATAGATTTTCTACGCTCTGCAGAGAGGGCCGTATTGGCATTGCCCAGTAGACAAAGTGTCCTTTGGGCCCAACCTCTGAGTTGGGGAACATCAGGAGATACTCCCGTGACATGAGAGTGTTCAAGCATTTCTAGCATTTGGGACAAAGGACCCAATGCATCCAATAATTTATCTTGACATAAACGGAATGAGAAATCCAACCCTTTACGGGGGTTCCAACCGGTATTAGCCAAGAATTGGATCATGTCCGGTTCAACATCCGGTGTTTGACAGATTAAACTTTTTGTAGAAGGTCTAGGGCACTCAGTGCGCATATTAGACCTGTCTTTTCGGGTTAAAGCCGTTCTGACATATTTATCAAGATATTTCTCAACCTTTTTTGTCAAAGCCCAGTCTGATGACCTTGGATGTTTTAATTTAGTCGGATTAAAAGAATCTTCATCCGATGAATCACCGGTCACAGATTTACGTGAAACTAAAGCGCCCGTGGAACCAGGAGATTCGGACGGGGCTTGCACTTCGTTAGGGTCCGCGGTTGTACCGTCAAAAACCCCTGAAGCTTCGGAATCTGATTCCGATGGGCCTGCATTCCTGGCTTTTTTCCAGGATCTCGCTTTTGATGCCCTGCGAGTGTGGGCTCTTTTGCGGGACCGTCCCTCGCGTTCATTTGTGGGAGAATCACCACCATCATCGTGAGATGCTGACCGACCCCTAGGGGTACAGTGTCTCGTTTTATTTTTGGCTTTACCCGATTTTTGAGGGTTTTTGTCAGTATTTTCAGTACTGGGAGTCACCTCAGTAATCTTATTGCCCTCCTGTGGCATTGGAGAAATTGGTCCTGCATGTGAGGCCATAAAATTAGCAAAGGATTGTGCCATAGCCATAACCCAGGGTTCAATTTGTAAATTAGGCTCTCCAGGTCTGGAGGTACTATGGGTAGGAGTTATAGAATTAGGCAAGGGCAGCACAGGATCTAACCTGGGAGGAGGCATCTCTCTGGAATCGGAGGTTTCTGAACGTGCAGGGGAATGGGAGCGTGACATGTCTTCTCCGGTTTGCGAGCGACGCATTGTAGACATTCGTGCTCTTTTTTCACTGCCCAGCGCGCGCAGCTACTTGAAGTGGCTGTTGCTGGGCAGAATGGGCGGGAACTAACAAGCACGTTTAGCACTGTAAAACAGGCTGAAAATTACACTATTTTTAACAAACGCACCCCATACAAAAATCCTTAGTGCAGCATCATTGTTGACATTATAATTGAAATGGGAACAATATTGCTGCATTAACCACTTGAATGCTAAGGACGCGCTCAGCGCGTCCTCAGCATTCCCCCTGGTATGCGGAGGACGCGCTGAGCGCGTCCTCGCATTGGGGTCAGCGTTCGGCCGGGTACCGGCCGATCGCTGGCCCCTCCGGTGCGGGCTGACATCCTGGATGTCAGCCCGGCATCCGGAGCAGTGGCCGCCATTATTATGTGTCATCGCGCCCCCGCGATGACACATAATTCAGGCGCCCCCCCCGCATGTGCGGAGGAGGCGCCTGAAAGGGAGGGGGGGGAGGTCCTTCGGACCTCTCTCCCTCCCGATCGGCGGCTCACAGGGGCTTAACCAGGCATCATTTGGAAGGGCACAGCCTGCCCTTCCAAATGATGCCTGGCATTAACCCCTGGGGAGCTGGATCGCAAATCGGCGCTGAAAAGCGCCGATTTGCGATCCTTCCCGGGAGCTGGCCGACATCTTGGATGTCGGCCAAGCTTCCGGGAACTCCCCCAGAGGACTGGCGTCATCGTGCGCAGCACGATGACGCCAGTCCTAGCATTAACCCCTAACTGCCACGAAGTGTGGAGATAGGGAGTTCCAATGAACTCCCTATCTCCCGATCCGTGGCAGTTAGGGGTTAAATTTTGATATCGTTGGATCGGCCAGAGCATGGCCGTTCCAACGATACCAAACATGAAAGTAAAAAAAATTGTAAAAAAAAAAAAAAAAGAAAAATAAAAATAAAAAAAATTAAAAAAAAAAAATAATAAAAAAAAAATAAACACTTTTTTTTTTTTTTTTTTGTTTTGTTAATGCAGCAATATTGTCCCATTTCAATTATAATGTGAACAATGATGCTGCATTAACGATTTTTGTATGCGGTGCGTTTGTTAAAAATGGTGTCATTTTCCCCAAAAAAAAATGTAACGAGACCCCATCTCTAATTTTTTTAACAAGCGCACCCCATACAAAATATATCCGCAATTGCTCGCATGTTAAAATGTGGAAAAAAACACTTTACACGCTGTAAATTATTGAAAATACATATTTTATTGCATTTTTTGTTATAATATACAAACATGACATAACGTATACATATAATAATGACATATTATGAATCTACCGAGTCTGACGGAAAGAACGATATATAATATGTCGATGTCATATACTAAAATAAGCCTTCAAAACACGTTTAAACATGATGCGCAAAACAGGTAAAAAATGACCTCAGCACAGGGGCGGGAAAAGCCTCAGCAGCGAAAGGGTTAACAAAACAAAACAAAAAACCTGTTTATTTTTTTTTATATTTAAATTTTTTATAATTTTTAACATTGTCATGTTTGGTATTGTTGGAAAGGCCATGCTCTGGTCGATCCAAAGATACCAAACATTAACCAACCGATAGCTGCCGCGGATCGGGAAATAGGGGGTTCCAATGAACCCCCTATCTCCACCATTGGTCGCAATTAGGGGTTAACTCCAGAACTGACGTCATTGTGACGAGGTCTTGGGACTGTCAACAGCTGCCGTTCCCCCACGCTGTTGTCTTCCTGCAAAGACGTGACCATGTTGGCGGGCAGCGTCTTAGCGGGCAGCGGTGGGAGAGAGAGAGCTCATAGCTGGGAGGAGGTGTTGCGTGAAGCTGCAAACAGGGACAAATAAACTAGACCTGAGCCGCACTGAGGATCTTTGGGTTGTGTCGGAGAAGACTTCACGCAGTGCTGCCATCAATATTTTTTGATAAATTCTTGGTTATACAATGAATGTGACTGTGGACAAAAATCCGTGTTGTTGTGACATCGCCTAAGCTTAACAAAACCAGGCCACGTCGGTAATCAAATCTCAAGGCAGTACAACAAGGTTGTGTTAGTGTGTGACATTTTTTGGCCAGGCAGGAAGTGTAGAATGTGCACAGTCACATTCATGGCCACAAATATGTTGACAAATTTATGACAAAGGGTCCATAGAAATGTCAATAAATTTATGTACATATAATTTTAACAGTGTGGAAACCAAGCAATACATATTAACTTATTAAGTAAGGAAAAGCAACGCACACAAACAGGAAAATATAGAAAAAATAGAAAATTTATTTACAACATGGGGAAGGGAAGGGAACATGCCAAGGATGGCAAACTGCCCAACAGGGGCACAAACAACACATACAAACATAGTGTAGTGGAAATAGACTGGAAGATGGCCGCCATTGTAAGCCAGGCGAACATCTTGTTCAGAATATTGGTTCACTTGAGATAATAATTAGGCAGTTTTTTTAGCTGAAATTAGAAGCAGGCATACATAGAAACTTAGGAATGTGCTGAGATTGGAAGAAAAACAATCAAAGCGCTGAGAAAGGTCTCTGCTGTTTTCGACACAGAGAAAGGATACATCAAAGTCGTTGGGGCCCGCAGAAATACAAAGGAGTATAGAGATCAGACCAGGTGCCTTTTGTAACAAATGAGTGAAGACGCTAGGGAACGGGGCGCAGCCCGGAACAGTGGGAGCAACTAATTATGATTCACTGAAACTAACATGAAGTTTGCCAATTTACAGCCAAATTAATGAAATGTCTTTTGTATTAGCCAAAGGGAGGTACTAACCCACGTGGGGTGGGATAGCGTAACCGGGAGGTGGGCTAATTGGGACTAACAGGTTTAAGCTTGCTAGCCTTTCCTCATAACTTAAATCTTCCATTCCCAGCATTCATTTAGTTGCCGTCACTGCACTTTATCTAGCGCCATAATATCCTTTCTTAAGACAGGTGCCAAAAATTGAAACTGATTGCTTGAATGTCCTTCTTCTTGTTCCTAGCATTTTAAACAGGATGAGCAAAAAAATGGTCAAAATGAGCTCAGGATATGCGGGTGAAATGGCTCAGCACTGAAGAGGTTAATTACAGGGGTTATTCACAGAAATCTGAACTTGCCCCTAAAATGCACCGAACAGTAAATTTCCTCGTATAGTGCAGTTTCATAACCATTCGGCTACTCACAAAGCAGGCAGTTCACCAAATTGCCAGCGAAATACGGTGCCTGTTCGACGACAGTGAGAAGCAATGGTCAATCTGTTCAGAGACACCAAACAGCAGAAAAATGTCAGTGAAATGTCCTGCTGTTTGGTGGCTTCATTCGGCAGGTTTATTCAGGCGAATCCCATAGGTTTCAATACAAAAAATATCCCGTTTTTATTCTATATCTAATAAGCCATTTATTCTTTTAATCTGCGGCACTAAATAGACTCTTTATTAAATTTTTTAAAGATTATTTTAAGCATTTTTCAGTATTTTTTCTGCAAATTTTTCTTCCCCGATTACATATTTTTTTTAAATAGCGTTTTTTTTTTCTGTAACAGACCTTTTTATTATCATTCATAGCACCTTATATGTTAATTCCAGACATTTTCGTCCAGTAGTTTTTTTAGCAAACAGCGTTTCATATTTGACACTTTCAATCTTTTTTTTTTTTTACCCGTCTGGCGGCTTGTCGGCTTTTTTCTGCAGCTGGTCGGTGCTGTGTTCGGCGGCTTGTTGGCTGCTTGCGGGTGCATTTGGCGGCTGTCCAGCGGGTTGGCGGAAGCGGATTCGCCATACTTCGGGGACCCTGCAGTGAATTCTGAATTCACCCCAGGGTCAGCGAATCAGAGTCGTCGAAGCACTGCGAATCAGAGCGACATTTCGGTACTCTCTGAATAATCCTTATGTCATTTATTTATGTATTCAAGAGACTAACATGCAAACAAACTAAATTCTCTAAATTTGCTCTTGAAATTATGCTTTATGATTAATAGTTGCCGGAAATTCTGTCTTCTGCACGGACAATGGATATTTTGGAGTTATATTATTATTTTTTTTAGTTAACAGCTGATACATAAAATTTGCATAATTCAGGCCATTCTTCAAATATTAATTAAAATGTCCAGTGACAGTGAATGAAAAGAACATCGCAAAGACTTCCGACACAGGGCCCTATTACATTTTTAACGCAAAAACGCACACTAAACGCGTGTTTTTTTTGCGCGAAGTGTTAAACGTTAATGCACGAAAATCACCGCTGGAATTAAATTCCTCGCGCATTTTTTCATCCATTGGGAAATTGCGCACATAAAACTGTCGTGCAAAAATGTACGCAAAGTACTTTGCGTGCAGAAATCATTGAGCCCAATGTCATTTTTAACGCAAGTCCGTAATTTTATGCGGACTGCGCACAACAGACGTACGTTCTGACGGAAGACAAGGTAGTGGCCATAATTTTTGATGGATCTAGTAAAAAAAAAACGTGCGCATCGGCGTTCTCCGTTGTGAATCCGCAGTTTGGTACGGTCAGGTTGTTACAATTTGCCATTACCATCAGCTTTTCAAAGACGTTAGAATTATGCGCACAAACGTTGTCCGTTAAATTTTGCGCTAAGATTGTAATACCATGCGCGTACCAGCGCACAAACGCATTTGCGCTCACAATGTTAAGTATAGGATGCGCGCACTAAATTGCGCTCAAAGAGTTCGCGCAGGATCACTCGTCTTAGACGTTAACGCGCATTTTGTGCGCGAACATCGTAATGCGACGTTCAGCACAAGGGTTTTGCCCCTCGCGTTAATGCGTTTTTGCGCGCGTGCACAATTGTGCGCGAAGAATGTAATGGGGCCCAAAGACTTCTAGTTGTGACAGTCCTTACAATTTTTTATTTTACTTTTGTTAGCGCTGAGAAAAATCCCACATATTGTTCATGAAAACTACTAGATATGAGTGTTATTTTTGAATTACCTGTTTATTTTCACTGTTTGTATTTAGAATTTTTTTTTGTTTTGCATTTGGAATAAATAAGGCCTGAAGCACCTAAGGCGTAGGGCCCTTAAGTTGCCTCTGATGCCAGGACGCAGGGAGGATTTTTCTAGAAAGTTTTGCAGCGCGTGAGGAGATTGAGCGGGAGTGGTGTGGGAGGAGTCGACAGGAGGGTACTTAAGGCGCGTGTGGAGAGGCTCTGCATGCCTTTTTCTCCTGAGGTAGAGCGGTGAAAATCCCCACCCTCCCTCCCTGTTTTATTTAATTCCAGGTTGGGTTGGTTTTTTCGTTAGTACAGTATTTTTGCTGGGCTCCTTTGTCACGGCGGGGGCTTGTAGGCAGTGCTGGCTAGGGCTTCCTTTTTAGTTAGGATTACTTTGGTCAGATGGTTGGGAGTTGGGAAGTTTTTTGGTGGTTGGTTGGTTTGGAGGTGTGTGGTGGTTGTGGGGAGTCCTCTTTCAGCACTGGGTTATTGTTTTAATTTTGTTATGGGAATGGTTATGTCATTATGGTGGGTTATTGTGTGGAGTTTTTAGCTGTGGCCTATATATAATATATATATTATTCCACAGTTATGGGTTTGCGTATTTTTTGTGTATTTTTTGTCTCCTTGCGTCCGACCCGGCCATCAGTAGGTGACTTATTCATTTTACTGCCTTTGTTCAAAGCTTGCTTCAATGCACGTTTTTTTACGTGACCAGCTATTCATCGTTGTAAGTTGTGTAGGTAACATGAGCTCGCGGTTTATGGTTGGCTTATTGGATTATAAATGTTGTGAAACTAAGAAGGAAGTTGGTGCGGGTTCTCTTAATTCAATGTATTTTAAGTATTAGGATAAGTTAACTGGTCCATTGAGCAGGGACTCATATTACATTCCAACAGAGAAGCAGCTTAGAAACCTTAATCGTTGCATGCAATGGGGGTTATTCAGAACGCAATGTTGTCTGCTAAGGTCGGAACGTCTTCTTTAACGTCAAGGTTGGAATAGGATGTGACAAATGCTAATTAAGGCTAGTGTCAAACGCATTATTCGCAGCGACCGTCACAAAGTGCGTCTGAACGCATTGACATATTTTTTCACGGAATGCGTGAAAACGGTCAGACGACGCGCATTTTCGTGCGTGATTTTTTACGGATCATCAATAAAACACTTTTTGCATCTGGACGTTATGTAGGCTGGACATTAGCAGCGTCTGACGTCTCCTAATCACGCACACACGCCGCTATGCCGCCGCAGTGCACTCTGTACGTCAGTACTAGCGGTTCTGCGTTCTCGAAAAAATGCGTTCATTTTCCACTTGCGTTGTGCGGCCGGACTTTCGTGCGGCCGTACTTTGTATATTGGCCGTCATTTGCTGCTACTGCGGCCGTGATTAAGTGTGCCTAAACGCACGTTAAAAATGCGTTAGTCTGACCCCAGCCTAAAGCGTCGCTACCACCAACAAATCTTCCTTATTGTGTTTATTTACTTTGCTGTTATCATGCATGTGATTTGTTTTTCTCTTGTATGTTTAATCAAGAAAATATTTTACTCTATAGGTGTCACTGGTTGCATCCATTGTGTGATATTTTGTGTTGTAAACTGCCCCCCCCCACAATAGCGTTCCATCACTTGCTCCTCACTGTGTGGCAATGGGTATGGAATGGAGTGAATGCGTTGATCAATGACTCAAATCATTGTATTGTGTGGGATGTATTCAAAGGACATCACGTGGGGGGGTAGATTAGGAATCTTTTAAGCTCCCTGTCATATCTCATTCAGCTGCCATCTCCTATGCCAGTTAGCCTGAGTATAATAGCCTTATATTGCCTTATCTAAGCATTCCCTCCTCCACCCCAATTGTGCAAACTTACTCTATTTTAATATTTTATCTATTTCGGAATAACACCATATTAAAGTTAACTATTTTATCCTTTGTTTAAGTGTTGACTAAGCATTCCCATTTTACAAACTGATTTTATGCAAATTTTTCCAGCAAAATTTTTTTAGCAACCAAGGAGTTAACACGTAATTGTAGTCATAAAATATTTGATATGGATGTAAAGTGTCATGTACAACAACATTCACAAACAAATTACGTGCATAAAATACAAATGTATTAAACCAAAGATATTGGGACCCCAGATACAGTTGGATCCCCAATTCACGGTGTTCCACTTCTACTTTGATCTGAAAAAATCATAGAGAAGTATATAGTGTAGTATTTTAACCCTTTCACTGCTGAGGACGTGTGGGGAACGTCCTCATTGACTCCTAAGGAAAGATAGGAGTGGAGATAGGGGGTTCTTTTTGAACCCTGATATCTCCTGACTGTTAGCAGCTAGCCAGAGCATGGCCTTTCCATTGATACCAAACATGACCAAGTTTAAAGTAAGGAAATAAAATTATCAAAATTAAAAAAAAAGAAAAATGTGTTTTTTTTAAAGACGTGAAATGGCTCAGCAGTGAAGGGGTTAATGTATAAAAATTCCTTTAAAAACAACAAAAAACTAACTCACAATAACAAAAGCAAATAACAAAATGAGCATATACGCGTGTCATGTTATTTCCTTTTGTTATTGTGAGTTTGTTTTTTGGTGTTTTTAAAGGAATTTTTATACATTAAAATACTACACTATATACTTCTCTAGGATTTTTTCAGATCGAAGTGGAACACCGTGAATTGGGGACCCAACTGTATCGGGGGACCCAATATTTTTGGTTTAATACATTGGTATTTGAAGTTTGTGCACGTAATTGCGCCATTGTAATTTGTTTGACTTTTCATTAGTCATTAGGTCTTCAAGGTGCCCTTCTTACTTTGTGCTGCAGTAGGCTAGAGGATTTGACACAAATCCATTTTTTGTTTATCTGTACAATAACATTGCCATATACACATTCCCATACACGTATGACACACTACATAAACACCCACCCATGTAAACTGGCAAGAAAAAGTATCAGGTCTATTCAAAGAAAGGTGAAACTCAGGAGAATGACTGGAGAAGTGAAAATTCTAGGTCAAAATAGCCAAACCAGAACAATTCTCCCATTTATCTTTCCAAACTGGCTATTTTGGTCTAGATTGTTCTCTTCTCCTGACAGTTCTCCTTGTTTTCACCTTTCTCTGAATAACCGTGAATGTGAGTTAGCTGGTGTCCTGTATGAACTGGTCATAAAATGTCATCTCATCTTCATCAAAATCAAAAGTATACACAAGCGTAATGTACTTTAGATAACAATACACAAACGGTTATAATCTTCTATAGTTTTATTGAATTTTAACCTGTTAAACATTCACAGTGTTGTGCAAAGCTACGTGAGCACTTGGATTTAATAACTAGTTGATCTTCCTTCGGCAGCAATAACCTCAACCAGAAGTAATTTTGAACCTCTCATCTTCACAAATCTGCTTCAGCTCCGTCAAATTCTTAGGGTGTTTGGTGTGAACAGGTCCTGTAAGATTTCCCCAAAAGCAATGGTTGCACCAGGACTGGTTAAATTTGGTACCAATAACTCTTAGTATCATTGCTTGTTAATTGGATTCAAATCGTTTTTCATGGGGTGTCCATAAGAAAAATATGGCTCCCAGACGGTTAAAGGGCCCTATAACAATCATAACGCTAACGTTAGCGCTCACCTATGTGACGTTAAATGTTAGCGCTGGTTGCCCTAGCATGGGCGCACCATTTTACAATCCGAACACTAAGGCTGGGGTCAGACGAACGCAGTTTAGCCGCACTTTATTACGGCCATGGTAGCAGCAAATGATGTCCAACGCAGGCCCACATACGAAGTACGGCCGCACGAAAGTTCGGCCACGCAATTCAAGTGGCAAACGAATGCATTTTCGCAAGAACGTCGAACCGCTAGTACTGACATACAGAGTGCGCTGCGTCCGCATAGCGGCGTGTGTGCGTGATTAGGAGACATCAGACGCTACTCATGTCCGGCCAACATAACGTCCAGACTCCAGACACCCAAAGTGTCCTGGTTTGGATCGATAAAAAAATCACGGCTGAAATTGCGCATCGTATGACCGCTATCAAGTCTTTTTGTGAAAAAGTGCGTTCGGACGCAACAACGCACTTTTTGACGGTCGAAAAATGCGTTCGTCTGGCCCTAGCCTAACAGGTTAAAAAAACGCATTAGGCCCCCGGCACACGAGCGTAATTATGGCTCATGTGCACCCGCACTTCCCTGCGTCCGTGGGTTTTTGATGGGGAAGGCCATCCACCGGACGTGAAAAAACCCTCCCCGTCAAAAAGCTAAATTCTCCATAGGAGGATTGCGCTTTGTACGCTGAGCGCAGAGAGTGGAAGGAACGTCCACTTTTACGGACGTTCCTTCCTCTGCTCGTGTGCCGCCAGCCTTAGCGATTCGAATCTTACGCTCTTCTGCGTGAGCTTATTGTACTTTGCGCTCTTTATGCTTAACATGGGGAGTGCAAAGAGTTAGTTAGCGGTAGGATTACGAAGTCCTAATGCTAATCACCATCTTGCTGCAGTTAAATCACGTTAACCACAGTTAGGACCTGGTGCTAACGGATTCCGCTTCTGCAGAATCAGTCAGCACCAGCTGAAATCCCCCCCCAAAAAAAATCACATACTCACCTCTTATCCCGCGACGAGAACGGCGGCTCGATCCGCCTCTTCTTGCCGCCGGGAGCAGAGAGAGACTGAGGGAAAAAGTCCCTCAGTCTCCTTCTGCGAATCACTACGCCGACCTGCCGGATCTTGAGAGCCGAGATCCTGCAGGTCATGTGACCGTCAGAGGAGAAGACTCAGTGGACTCCTATGGACTCCATTGAGGGGATGCTTGCGGCGGCGCCTAGCGCTGCTGCGAGCATCCTGAGGCTTAGCGCCGTGTTACAGTGCAGGCTCCTGGATTAGGGCCTGCACCATAATATCACGCTAAAACGAGGATGCTAAGGAGAAGCAGGCGCAGGTTTTTCTCCTTGGCGTCCCCGTTTTAGCGTGATGTTTGTAATATGGGCCAAAGCCTTTTAACAAAATCTTTGTGCCGTTATAGTATAATAACAAATGAAACACTGCTGTCTTGCCACCTCTGCTGTATAGTGTATAAAAAAACAATAATGTAAAGCCGTTTCCTGTATTTTAACCCTTTGGGGGAATGTACAACTAAAGATATTGCTTTGGATCTCCGTAAGCAATGTATTCATTCTCTTGTCGTTGCAAGCCACGTCAGTCTGTTGTTCGAGTTTGATATGGGTGGCGGAAACCAGTTTGCTGAGGTAATTATGTGGAAAAAAAGTACTGACACCCAGGGGACGGTCCTCTTTATCCCCCAATGATACAACAATGGGCACACACACAACAACACTCGTTTCTTAAACCCCTCCCGTACAGGTTCATACTCAGTTCCCTGAGGGAATCGGAGGAATAAAGGTTTTCTTGTCTGAAAATACCGGCTGGAAAATAAAGGTTAATCATAACACTGTACACAGTGCCAGCTTGTAAGTTTCCCACCACGTTGCACGGCTGTGCCACAGTGCTAGGCTAATATTATTTTAAATACACAAAGAAATCTGAGTTCGCCATTTTGGTGAACGCGCTCAGAGGATCTATCAGTGGTTAATAAGGCAGCAGGGCTGATATGGAAGGTAAACACGCAGGAAAGCCTTTTCCCGCTAACTGTTCCAGGGAAATGGCTTTCCCGTGACGTCCCCAGGTGCAATAAACTGCAGCTGCTGTGCTGTGAGGAATACCACATGACAAGCTAAATGTGCTCTGGAAGACGCGCCCTATTTTTGAGCAACAGAAAGCCCCGTCTCTCAACTTCGCTGCGAAACACAACGCGCTTTCACTTCAAATGAAATCCTAGTGGTTTTTGAACTTCATCTCAATCAATTCAGCTTGTTAAGACAAGCCTTTTCCTAATTTACATCCACTGTTTCCTACCTTTAGTGAGTTATTCCTGTTTTAACCCTCTCACCACCAAGGGCTTTTTCCTGAATTGTTTTTTTTTTATTACTTCGAATCCCATGTTCAATATAAATGTTAACAATTAAATATAGTGTCATGCCCCATGATTTAGGATTTATTTTATATTTTTCTGTTTTGTGTTGAATATGCCTTTGCTGCTGACATGCTATTGATTTCATAGCTATTTTTTGCCTGCTCAGTTTCTTTAGCCTTCTGCATTCAGCTAGTTCCACCCCTTTGCTTAGTGTCTTGTTCTAAGGTACTTCCTGGTTACATAGCAGCCATTCTGTGCTCACTGCTGGACAAAATTAATGACTTTTTACCTGCAAAGCTGTACATTAACAAGATTGTCAGTCTGATCATTAAACTCTTCAACTGGATTCATCTTTCTACGTGTCAGTTTTGCTGAGTTGAAACTATCTGCTGAACTTCATCGTGTGAGTACTGGTCAAATACAGGCAGCTAGTCTAAAGCACCCACGCCTCACAGCTTTGCTTAGGGAAGCAGAATATATAGGGTGTGTGGCGGATTAGGTGCTACCCTGCCTGGCACCTACAGCAGAAGGGTCTCCCTCACTCTAGGATGTCTCAGGAATGTGCTCTTGCTATAGATATCGTAGGGGATAATCACCCTGTAACTAGACGAGACTAGCAATGGAGTGAGAAGCAACTTGGTTTATTGATTCCGGGAAGGGAGGGCACATTTATACACCAGGCAATCTTGATAACAGAACATAATCCTGTTAATTTAACAATAGACAATGGGTTGGACCAAGACAGCCTGGCGCCTCCATAGCAGCCATTTTAGCATACATCCGTGCCTCCCGAAGATGGCCCGTTTTCGGGGAGACTGCGAGGGAGTGGTGGCGATCTTTGGGTACTGTTTGATAGCTTGGGACCACATGGTGTTAAAGTCACCATGGTCAAAGGGTGATACTGCATAGCCGTTGCGCCGTGAGGCCCTGGGGTTAAGAAAGGCTCTGATACCCAGGTTCCCGAAGTAGGTCCCTCACAAAACTAACCCCAACCGCAGCTCCCGTGAGGGTGAATCTAACCCCAAAGAGCCCCCTGCTGGGGAAAAGCGTTTTCGGGGCACCTGCGGTTAAGGTTTCTGTGTATGTTTCCATTAAGGTGAATGCCTTGCGGTCCTTGATGGGAATTGGCTAGCACGTCTGGCTCCTGACGATGATTGGTTGGAGTTTCAAACCAGGCTGCTGTGCGGCAGGGAACACTAGGGAAAGACTTATGGCATGAAGATTATGTTCTGATGAGGGTGGAAAAGTCACAAAAACACAATTTTTTAACATGCACACATAAACAGCCCAATAAACTTAACGGAGGGGAATAACGGAGGAGCGAGATTTTAGTACAGTCCAAAGTCTCTGCAGCTGGTGTCCGTGACAGGATGAAATATACATTTTGCGCAGAAACTGTTGTTCGGAGGAAAGTATAACTTTAAAATAACGTAAATTTGTTCATTTATAATTTTTCATGTATTCCTTTATCCTTTACAGAAATATTGCTGAGATGAAAGGTTCTGAACTGTAGATGGTGTCCCTTATCTTGCACAATATCACATGGGGTCTGCATTACTAGCATACAGGCAGAAATAGACTTTGTGTCAAATACATTAAATGTGATACAGATTGATAATAAAAATGGTCAGATTTCCTGCTTATGGAGGTTTGAAGTGATCATAATGGGATTATTATTGATACATTGTTTGGGGTTTTGGGAAGCCCTTTTTTTGGTTATTGCACCTCTTCTTCTTCAGTGTGCGGATTGCTGCTCTTTTTGGACTTCCCTGATAATGGTATTATTGTCACGTTCACACTCGATAACCGTGGTGTGGATCCCTTTAGACAGACCTCTAAACCCTCCGATCCTTAGATGGTCGGAACCGCTAACCCTATCACTCCCAGCCAGGGAATATAAACACACCAGTAATAGAGAGTATAGCTTGGAAGTTTTGGCAGTAGATATCAGGACTGAGTGTGCACTGGGGCAGAAAGGGTTACGCTTGTTGTCAGATGAGGAATAGCCTGCGTTAGGCCTGTACGGGTCGTTTAACTCAAATGAGTCAGAAATAGCTTGATCAATATCACAATCCGGGTTGGCAACAGAGAGGATTTGCTTACAAGCAGAGTTGGCAACAGAGAGGGTACTCATACAGACCAGTGGCGTAGCGTGGGTTGTCAGCGCCCGGGGCCAGCCAAGAATTGTGCGCCCCCCCAACCTGTGGACACGTTATCGATATTACCCCAGCTCACACATGAATATTGCCCCAGCTCACACATGGATTTGCCCCAGCTCACACATGGATATGCCCCAGCTCACACATGGACATTGCCCCAGCTCACACATGGATATGCCCCAGCTCACACATGGATATTGCCCCAGCTCACACATGGATTTGCCCCAGCTCACATATGGATATGCCCCAGCTCACACATGGATTTGCCCCAGCTCACACATGGATATGCCCCAGCTCACACATGGATATTGCCCCAGCTCACACATGGATTTGCCCCAGCTCACATATGGATATGCCCCAGCTCACACATGGATTTGCCCCAGCTCACACATGGATTTGCCCCAGCTCACACATGGATTTGCCCCAGCTCTCCCATGGATATTTCCCCAGCTCACACATGGATTTGCCCCAGCTCATGGATTTGCCCCAGCTCACACTTGGATTTGCCCCAGCTCATGGATATGCCCCAGCTCACACATGGATTTGACCCAGCTCATGGATTTGCCCCAGCACATGGATTTGCCCCAGTTCTCACATGGATTTTCCCCAGCTCATGGATTTGCCCCAGCTCATGGATTTGCCCCAGCTCATGGATTTGCCCCAGTTCTCACATGGATTTGCCCCAGCTCATGGATTTGCCCCCAGCTCATGGATTTGCCCCAGTTCTCACATGGATTTGCCCCAGCTCATGGATTTGCCCCCAGTTCATGGATTTGCCCCAGTTCTCACATGGATTTGCCCCCAGCTCATGGATTTGCCCCAGCTCTCACATGTATTTGCCCCAGCTCACACATGGATATTGCCCCAGCTCATGGATTTGCCCCAGCTCTCACCTGGATATTGCCCCAGCGGCAGCCAGCTCTCACATGGATACTTGCCCCAGCTCCGGATCCAGCAGGGGTTGAGGGGGCCCAGATGCCGGGCAGCGGGAGTGCCTGCCCGGTCCTGAACAGCGTGTGAGTCCGTCCGTGTTGAAGGGGAGGCGGCTGCGTGCGTGCGCAGGTCACGTGGTCCGGCCAGTCAGGTGGTACAGAGACTCAGTACCACCTGATTAGCCGGACCACGTGACTGGCTGCACCTGCACGCAGCCGCCTCCCTTTCAACATGGATGGACTCACTGTTCAGGACCGGGCAGGCACTCCTGCTGCCCGACATCTGGGTCCCCTCAACCCGCGGGCCCTTGGGCGGCGCCCGAGGGCCCGGCGGGTCAGTCCGGGCATCAAGTTTTAGGGGCGCAAATTTCTTTTGAAATGATGTGCCCCTAACAAAACTGCGCCCGGGGCCACGGCCCCCCCTGCCCCCCCACGCTACGCCACTGATACAGACTGATTCGGTAAAGGAGATGGCACTCATACAAAACAGGGTCAGCGTTTCAGAAGGGTCCGTATATACTCTGGGACAGCGTGGCAGGATCAGCAATCGTTCTGAGGCTGCTCAGGATAAACCATACATACAGGCTGCGTCCGAGATAGAATCGTCAGTAATCAGTCCGGGTCAACAACAGAGCGGGTCCTCATACAAAGCGAATCGGCAACAAAGCAGGGAATCAAGAATAAGTGAACTAGTGAATCAAATACACAAAACACTCAGTGATGCGGGAAAATGACTTCACGTCAAGGCAACGACTCAGAGCGCGCACTCTGTGTTTAAAGGCCAGCGGCTACGCGTCAGCACGCCGCGCTCCGCCCCCTGATCAGCTGCAACCATATTGGGTGCCGCCGGAGCTCTTGGCACTCGGCCAGCCAGCGGCACCACGCGTCCGGGACCCCCCTGAGACCCACCAAGAGCCCCAGTTGTGACAATTATTAGCAATGCAGCTTCCAGAAAATCCCAATAGAATATGAAAATAATATCTGTATGCGTCATAATTCCTGTGTATGGAAATTACTGTAACATGCATCCTGTATCTGCACAGTACAGGGATTTTCACTCATTATAACCCCCTGAATCTTATCCCTGTACAGCAGTGAGTGACACCAGATCTCACCCTGTATTCTGCCCTCACCCTGGCTGTTGTAATGCAACAGCAAAGTCTTTGAACATTATTTTGTAGAGTGAGGTTTGGGGCTGCTATTTGCAGCTTGTTTTACAGTAATACAGGGTAACTGACGATAGATAAAACAAAGAATTTAGTTTTCAGGGGGCAGACTAATCTACCTTTAAAATGATATGCACGTGGTGTATTGTTATGCTAATCATTGCTTTTCAAAGTATTATAATGCACAATCGAGTTAAAGGGATACCCTAGGCAACATGACCACCTAAGCTTTTTTAGGTGGTCATGATGCCCTGAGTATGCCCTTGCCTTTCCCCCCTCCCTCCGCTCAGCCGATCAGCTGAAACAGCTGAGAGACGCGGAGGACTTTACTCCGCCCTCCCAGCTGTCAGAGTGGGATTCATATTTCCCGCTTCTGCCGACTATTGCCGAGTAGGAGACGTCATCGCGCTTTCAGCACGATGACGTCCACAATTCGCCACAGTAGCTGGCAGGAGTGAGCCGCCAGCATAGTCTGCGGCTGGGATTAGTGTTGCACGCATCCTCTTGCGCGTAACACTAATCCAAGAAGAAGAGGAAGCCTGCTGATTGGCTGGCTTACGTGAGAGGCGTGCATGAGCGCTTCTCACGTAAACCATTAGCCAAGTTACAAGGGCGGGACCGGAAGAGGAGGGAGGTGAGTATATATATAAAAAAAAAAAAGACGCCGTTGGAAACAAGTGGATTTTAGGTAAGTATTACAGTAAATTTATATTTTAATGTAAAAAAAGGGGGGGGATTTTTGCTTAGAGTGTCCCTTTAAATCAATTTTCATGGTGAAAGTGTTAAAGAAGAGTCCACAGACTTCCCCATTCTGACCTAAAGTCAGGCATTTCCATGGCAGCTAATTCCCTTTGCCAACTCCTTCTTCTGCCATGCTATGAAAATTGCATAAGCGGATATAATAAGGATTTAAAGCACACAGATTAGAATATATTTTGCTTCGCCCTCTTCCCATACCCTGCCTTATATATGTATTTCTGAGATGAGAGTCATGTGAGTTTGGGGGGTGAGGTTATGCAAGTGATGACAGTTATGTAAACATGGAGCTTGTGTGGATGTGCGGGAATGAGACGTAGAGGAGACATGCTGTGAGTTTTGGAGGTTGGTATATATATCAATATCTGAGTTACAGCAATAGCTAAGGTAAGGCTATGGATTACTGGAGTATAGGTTATGGCATACGTGAAGTCAAGATTAAAAAGTGCAAGTAGGGCAAGAGTTCATGGACATCAGGGCTAAGCTAGAGTTTATAGGTTTTTGTGCCAGAGATCACAATAAAATAAACTATAACTGGAGTTACAAGCTGGCAGATTCCCATCTTTTATATATTCAGAGGTGCTGTATAAAGCAAGCCATCATTCTACACATGGGCAACTGCACGTTTAGGCAAAATAGATGGTTGCTGAAGGCTTCACACATTCTGGGGCCTCACCAAGTGGAATGACAGCAGACCATACAAGGCATCAATTTGAGTTACCGTAACCCTTTCCTGCCACAGGGCGTACTATGCCACCCCTGTGGCAAGTGGGCCCTAAAGCGGCAGGACGTACTAGTATGCCCTGCTGACTTCAAAGGGCCTGCTTTGCCATGCCCACCAGTCGGCAAGCGCCATTGGCTGCTAAGGGACAGCCTGAACTCAGGCCGTCCCCTTCAGCCAATGATGCACGCTGTGCGTCAGTTGCATAGGCGGGCCGGAGGAGTGGCCTGCCACAGCAGTCGTCAAATGGGGCATACTAGTACACCCCGCTGGTTTTAAAGCCCCACCAACGGGAACAACCTGCCCGGTGGCAAGGGGTTAATTAAATTATGCTCTTTAATTCCTTGTCAAAGATAAGGGGACTGAGTCACGTTCGTGACTCAAATCCATTTCTGAATCACATACAAACATATATTTTGATGTGCGTACTGATACTCAAAATCCACTGCTGCATTGACACTGAGGTTTGCCGAAGGTCAGACTGCTAACAGGCCAGATTTTAAATATTGCCATGGTGAAATGCAGACTGAATACTGAAATCACTGAGCAGCAAATCATATGTAGCGCTGCTTTAAACACTGTGTTCTGCTGCATTTAATTATTATGGCCACCAGAGGGAGACAGAGACCATGGTAAGATTATGCTGGACAAGCAAGGAAAGCACTGAACTACATTTTCCATGATGCTTTGCGTGAGGACAGGAAGTGGGTGTGTAAGAAAGGAAGGGCATCAGCAGCCTCGTGGAAAGCAAGCTCAGAGTGAGCTGGGAGCTGAAAGGAGAAGGACGCATGCAGAGCTGTTAAGGATCGTGACCAGGCCAGAGCGCAGGGGCTACCTCGCTGGTGCTGGGGATCGGGACAGTGACTCTGCGGAGATCTGTCTATACCAAGCTGGGAGGTCTGAGGACAAGAAGCTGGTTCCGGCTGGACCCCGTGTAAGGAGACTGCAATGATCCATTGGGATTGCAGGCAGTAAACCGTTGTACGCAGTGTGGAGATCGGACAAACAGGGAGCGGATCCGGTGGCACAGAGTCCCAGTAAACAGCGGAGAGAAATCCTTGATCGGGTCCTGAACAGATTACCTATCGGATGGGTGAGAGGCCTCCTAGGCCGCAGTTCCAAAAATAAAGAAACGCACGCTGCAGCATTGTTTAATTCCACAGGGCCCCAACTTGACTAGTCGAAGATTTGTTTGTTTTATTCACTGGCCAGTTGAATCTAGTACCCGGGTACCAACACACGCATACACGTACCCCTTCTTGGGACACAACCTGCACGGGACTCACATTTCAGCAACGAAGGGGTTAAAATTCCTTTTTCTTTTCCGCTGCGTGTTTCTCGCATTATGAACTTCTGTAAATATATATGTATACCGTGCTGCTCTATATATGCCAGTTTATTTGAGATCAGTAAACTATATAACTTATAAAATCCACAACAGTGCTGGTGTATATTTATTCCCTAGTGCGGGAGGCTGACCCGAGGTTTAAGTTCAGCGGCTCCTCCGGGAGTGAGCGCTACACGTGGGGGCTCGTCTGGGATTCAGTTCCTGGAAAAACCGCATTTAAAGGGTTAAATATGGATCCAGACGAAGCAGCAGAGTGGTGTAAAGCCCAGGGTGGCCAGTTAGAGTTGAGTGTAGTAATGGATATTCCTGTAGACACCTGGGCAGAAGAGCAGATCCGCCTGGCCGTGGCAGCGTTGGCACCTGACCAGCGGGGGTTTCTAGCGGACATTAAAGTGAACCCAGAGACTTCTCACATGTATGTTCTTTTTGAGTGGAGAAAGGGTGTTCCAGTGTGTTTTCAGGGCGTGAGTATACAGCTAACCGACGACGTGGAAGTTCGTCTGATCCAGCCAAGTAAGCCACGTGGTGATTCAGCGGACATTCCTGCGTCCAGCCCGCTGGCCATGATCGGGCCGGAGTTCATTGCTGCTATTGGAGACCTCGTAGTTAAGTGTCAGAGGGCGCCCACCCTTCTTACATCAGCTTCGGATATCGGAAGTTGGAAAAATTTTCAGGAAACTTGCCAACTCTGGTGGGAGAAGAAACCTTCGAAGAATGGGTAGTACAAGCGATGCAGGCTCTGGATGAGTGGGACGTCTCTGAAGCGCAGAAGAAGCAAAGAATTACTGAGAGCTTAAAGGGACCTGCGTCAGAGGCTGTCAGGAATCTGAAGCTGAGTAAGAGAGACTGTACTGCTCTAGATTACCTGAACATATTACAGGAAGTCTTCGGGCGAACGGAAAAGGCTGCTGAGCTTATGTACCAGTATGAACATACTTACCAGAAAAGGGGTGAGAAGATGACAGAATACATGAGGCGCCTGGATAAGATACTGTACCAAGTACTGTTGAAGAAAGGAACAGACCCCACTACAGTAGATCAGGTTAGAATGCGTCAGATATTGAAAGGTGCTTTACCCTTAGATCCTGTGATGTTGCAACTGAAGACTCGAGAAGGTAATAAAGAGTTAAATTACCTAGAACTGATTCGAGTTGTTCGGGAAGAAGAAGCCCTTCTGGAAGAGAAGCTTGGAAGAAGGGGAGAAAAGGTCTATGCGCAACCCATAGAGTATAACGAGTGTTCATCAGATGAAGATGATCTGGAAGAGACATATGAGCCGGAGATAACTCAAAAGTCGTCAAACCAGGCGTATGGTGAGATACAAAAGACTCTTGAGAAAGTACAAGAAGCCCAAGTTAAGATGGAACAGACACATATGGATCTATGCCGGGCCATCTTGAAAGTAGCAGAAATGCAGACTGAGATACAGAGGTCTCTCTCAGATATACGAACAGCAGCGGTTGCCATGGCCTCCGACAGGGGATTTTCAAATGAGCCACAGGAAGAAAGTGTGTCCTCATCCTCGTGGGGAAGATGTTTCGCCTGTAGAGAATTCGGCCATTTCAAGGCTCAGTGCCCGGAAAGGAGACAGGGAGGGTCCCTATATGTGCCTGCTAGACCTAGGAGATCCTCTCCCTGGAGGTCTGGTCCTACGTCACGGGAAGACAATGTACGCCCGCAGTCACCACGTATGAGGACAAGGGTTAGAGTACAACAGACTGGGTCTACCTCTCCTGCTGCTATGAAAAAGTTCCCTGACAAGTTGATAGATCCTTCGCCCATCATCCCGGTTCAAGTGGAAGGAGTCTATACTAAGGCTCTTCTAGATTCGGGTGCTCAAGTAACGCTGATTTACCGAGACTTCTATCAGAAATATTTGAAGCATATACCCCTGAAGAAATTGAAGGATCTCGAAATCCGGGGTATGGGAATGGAGAAGTTTCCCTATGATGGATATATACAGGTGAAGCTAGAATTCAGTTCGGTAATCGCTGGACAACCGGGAGTATGTGACACGTTGGCAATTGTGTGTCCTCGTCCCTCGGGAGCTAATCGAAGTTCTATGATAGTGGGGATGATCACTGATGTGTTGAGACACCTCTTAACCCCACTGGTCACGGAAGAGAGTCCTGCTCCTAAGAAGGCACACTCGATGTCACGACTGGCCTGTCCACGGAGGGTCAAAGAACAGCGAGCCACTACAGAAGTAAGAAGGCTGAGGAGAACGGAAGGGACAGAGAAGGTCCTATGGTCAGGAAAGACTGTACAAGTACCGATTGGAGACAAATTCTCTGTGCCTGGTCTGCCTATATCTCGTCCGACTTCTATTACTCGGTCTCAGCAGTTACGTCCCGTCGAAGAGAGTGAAGAAGACAGTGAAGAGGAAGGCTGGTGTCTGAGCTGGGTGTGGACACCTGAGTCTCAGGGCGTCAAGCCGGTCTCTGACCGGAGTGAGAGTGATTTAGAACCTGATATTTCTGAAGTTATGACTCAAGCACCGGAAGTTCCTGAAGTTCTAGAGGAAATATCCATAGATTACAGTTCTATGCCTTCCCTGGAAGGTTCATACACCGAAGATGTATCTACTTAGTCTACAGGAGAGAGAATTGAGCCTGTGGAGTCAGCTCTCCCAACTGAAGAGGATCCTGAAAAATTTGAACCTAAACGTTCAATACGACCCCCTCAGAGACTCACGTATGATTCACCAGGACATAGCACAGAGGAAGCTGTAACAACTGTGCGGAGGTTTCCTGAAGTGTCAGCCCTACTTACAGAGGTGTCTAGGGGTTTGGGTGAGATTGAGGATATTTGCTGCCTGTTATCAACCCTGAATATATAGGTTAAAGTTAGAACTGTTGTGTTATGTTATGTATGACCGATACATGTACCCATTACACGCCCCTGGGAGGACCCAAGAGTTTAGGGGGGAGAGTGTAGCGCTTCTTTAAAGACTGTGTTCTGCTGCATTTAATTATTATGGCCACCAGAGGGAGACAGAGACCATGGTAAGATTATGCTGGACAAGCAAGGAAAGCAGTGAACTACATTTTCCATGATGCTTTGTGTGAGGACAGGAAGTGGGTGTGTAGGAAAGGAAGGGCATCAGCAGCCTCGTGGAAAGCAAGCTCAGAGTGAGCTGGGAGCTGAAAGGAGAAGGACGCATGCAGAGCTGTTAAGGATCGTGACCAGGCCAGAGCGCAGGGGCTACCTCGCTGGTGCTGGGGATCGGGACAGTGACCCTGCGGAGATCTGTCTATACCAAGCTGGGAGGTCTGAGGACAAGAAGCTGGTTCCGGCTGGACCCCGTGTAAGGAGACTGCGATGATCCATTGGGAGTGCAGGCAGTAAACCGTTGTACGCAGTGTGGAGATCGGACAAACAGGGAGCGGATCCGGTGGCACAGAGTCCCAGTAAACAGCGGAGAGAAATCCTTGATTGGGTCCTGAACAGATTACCTTTAATTCCAAAGGGCCCCAACTTGACTAGTCGAAGATTTGTTTGTTTTATTCACTGGCCAGTTGAATCTAGTACCCGGGTACCAACACACGCATACACGTACACCTTCTTGGGGCACAACCTGCACGGGACTCACATTTCAGCAACGAAGGGGTTAAAATTCCTTTTTCTTTTCCGCTGCCCGTTTCTCGCATTACGAACTTCTGTAAATATATATGTATACCGTGCTGCTCTATATATGCCAGTTTATTTGAGATCAGTAAACTATATAACTTATAAAATCCACAACAGTGCTGGTGTATATTTATTCCCTAGTGTGGGGAGACTGACCCGAGGTTTAAATTCAGCGGCTCCTCCGGGAGTGAGCGCTACACATATATCCCATGGTTTACTTCCAACATGTTGCAAAACTGGCCTGCTAGTGGTCCAGGAGGACAGGGTTGGAAATGACCTAATCTAGAGCAGGTCTGTCAAATTTTGCCCCTCCAGGTGTTGTTGAATTACAACTCCCATGATCTTTGGCCATCTACTGCATTCAAAGATTTTTGGGAATTGTAGGCCATTAAGATCTGTGGGGCCACAGTTTGACATTCTTGAGGTTTTAGTTTACTTGAATGGCCATTGAAGTGTCACGTTACGGCAACCTCTTTCAAGGTCGGTCCTAACCTAATGAAAACAAAGGTTGCTTTACAAGCAACTGCTTTTTGTGTATATTTGTATATTTTGTTATATTCCCAGCCAGGTAATTTATTGCTGCTGTCCTTTTCCGTGTTTTCTTTTTCATTCCCAAAGTGGAAATGTTGTGGTGAGGGTATAAATATAAACCCACCATTTCGTCATTTGCAGAGAAGCAGCAGGAGGACATGTGGTTGCTTGTAAAGCAATGTTTGGTTTCATTAGGTTAGGACCAACCTTGAAAGAGGTTGCTGTGACGTGACACGTGTGACACCTGTCATGTCACAGCAACCTCTTTCAAGGTTGGTCCTAACCTAATGAAACCAAACATTGCTTTACAAGCAACCACATGTCCTCCTGCTGCTTCTCTGCAAATGACGAAATGGTGGGTTTATATTTATACCCTCACCACAACATTTCCACTTTGGGAATGAAAAAGAAAACACGGAAAAGGACAGCAGCAATAAATTACCTGGCTGGGAATATAACAAAATATACAAATATACACAAAAAGCAGTTGCTTGTAACACTTCACTGGCCTACACTACACTACACTTCAATGGCCATTCAAGAAAAAACGAAAACCTCTGTTTTGTTTGGCATGGAGCCATAGGAATATGACAACCTTTTTTTCTTGTTATGTTTTAAATGTTAACTAACACTGGAGAACTCTATGTAAATTCTCACCAATATTCTGAGCTTAACTGCTTTGAAAATTAATTACCTTGCAATTCTGTTATCATTTTTTTGTTTCTCATTCCTTCTTTTTGTACTCTTTGTACCTTCTTCACATTCTTATCCTTTTCAACTATTAATCGTTTTCATACCTTTGATCCTGGCATCAAAACGAGAGACAGGAAGGAGGAGTTGTCCGATTCCTTTCAGGGTTATTCAAAGAGATTCGAATGGCTGCCGAATCGGTTACCTTTCTTGGCCATATGGCTATTCAGAGAGCAGGCAATTCGCCAAATGTTGGCGAATTGCCTGCACATATGGTGCCTGTTCGGTGCCTGTTCGAGGGCAGTGAATCCCCATAGAGAAGCAATGCTTCGTCTATTCAGAGAACAAAAATCAGCAGTGAAAAGTTGCCGAATTGCCCTGCCATTCGGTTGCTTCATGCGGCAGATTTATTCAGGCGAATCCCATAGGCTTCAATGTTAAAAATATTCCCGTTTTAATTCAATATCTAATAAACTGTTGATTATAATATTCTGCAGTAAAAAGTTTCTTTATTTATAGATTTTTGGGGATATTTTAAGCATTTTTCGGTATTTTTTTGCCAAAAACTTTTTTCCGATTTTTTTTTTTTATATATATTTTTTAAACGTTTTTTTTTCTTTTTTATGTAACAGCCCTTTTTATTATCATTCCTTGGACCTCATATGTAAATTTCAGACATTTTCATTCTGTAGTTTCTTTGCAAACAGCGTTTCACTTTTCAAACATTCAAGCGAACTGTTTTTTATTTTTTCTTCACTCCATTCATCTGCGGTGTCGGATTTTTCTGGTGGCTGCGCTGCGTGTGATCGGCTCCTGCTTGGGTTTTTCCGGCGTTTTCGGCGGGGTTAATCCAGATGTTTTTGTAGGTTTTGCGGTGAGTGTTTGTCGGGTTTGCGGCGGCTTTTCCCTGCACTACGACGGCCCTGTGGTGCTTGCTGAATACACCGCAGGGTGGCCGAAATGGGATTGCTGAATCGTACCGAATTGAAGAGAACGAAAAGTCACTGACGTACAGTGACTTTTCGATTCTCTTTGAATAACCACTTAACTTGCAATGATGTACAAGGAGGCTGTCCAGTGATGTGGTCTGTATCCCCGCGCCCAATCCTCAGAGAGAAAACGCATGATTGGTGTTTAGCCAGCAAATGGTGAGTCACAAGGGAGGGGAAAAAAGGCTCGACAGTAAATCTATAAATGTAATAATTATTTAATAGATAATTAGCCCTAATAGTAATTTAGTTTATGAAATATCATGCATATATTATATCACATTAATCATTCAACTCATTCACCAAGTAGCTGGAAAAATAAATAAATGTAATTTTTCTCCAGCATAAAATGCAGCTCAATCAAAACAACAGGAAATGCATTCATACTATAACGGCCAAATCCTTTTTAAAGAAAGTCAGATGAAACAAGCTGCCATTCGCGTCACGTAAAGCACCATTAACTCAGATAAGGACCTGTGCGCAGCGGATTAAATCTGGTCTGTTTTTGCAATCACAGTTTTTAAATAATAAACAGCACGGCACGAGAGACTGGTTTGATGGAAATATTTAATTACTGTCATGGCCCACACCAAGCCCTGCAGACAGCCAGATGTGGTCACCCTTCCTGGACTTGAACCCATGACCTCTGGCATGTTAGTCTGGTTTGCTATCCAGTCTGCCACTAGACTTCTCCGATCACTGCAATCCTCTATTGCTGTAGTGAACCTATGCTGGGTTCACCCATTCTGGTCTTACACCTGCAGTGAATGGGCTATTAACACACTCACATGATGGCACACCTGCCTCTGTAATCCAGTTTCCCTCATTCCTCAGTTATCTGTGTACACTGAGTTTGTAGTGACCTACCTGCCTTTGGATTTACTATTCTGGACATGACCACTGCTTGTTTTAACCGTTTATGATCCTGTTCTGTCGGTCCTGACCCCTGCGCCATCTGACTACGTTCCTAGATTGCCCATGCTTTGTACTGCGTACCCGGACCTGACCCCGTGCCTACTCCCACTACACAGAGCCCAGCACTCTCCTGGTCGCTCTGTGTAATAAGCTTCTCCAAGGGTGCGCACCATCTACTGCATCCTGGGCTCCAGCTCCTGGTAAGTTCATGACAGAATAATAGGGATGAGCTGAACACTCTCCGAGTTCGGTTCGAGCCTGTACCCGAACTTCCCATTTGTTCGGGACCGAACCCTTAACCCGAACCCCCATGCAAGTCAATGGGGCTGAAAATTCGTTTTTTTAGAGTGCCCTCCAAGAGGGCATATATGCTACATATCTGCCATAAAAGGTGTATGGGGGTCCGGGTAGTGCCCTGGGGGACAGGAAACAAGGACAAAAAGTTTTAAAAAAAACGTTTTTAAAGGGACAGTGAGTTTTCCATGAAATAAGGGTTAAAAATAAAAACGAAAAATTCCTTCAAATATCGTGCTTAGGAGGTCCCCATAACCTGCCCGTGAAGTGGCGGATTTCTAGGATGTATAGAAACACTTAAAAACAAATAAATGACGTTTCATATGACGGTAAATGCTTTTCCTTTAGGCTAGGGTCAGACGAGCGTGATTTCTACGGACTGTACGTCCGTGCAGTACGGACATCGTCAGTACGGATGACGCAGTAGTGGTCACACAGTCCGTTTTTTTCACTGAAGTTATTTTTGACAGATGTAGGAGGGAAAAATAAATTACAATGAAAAAACATTCTGTCCGTCAAAAATGCTGGACGTATAAATGCAGTCCGTCTGACCTCGCTCCATCACTCACACACAAAGCTATGCAGACGTTGTGGACGTGGCGCACTCCGCACGTCCGTTCTAGCAGTATTACGTTCTTGCCTAACCTGCGTCCGTTTGCAGCGTCCGTCATGCGTCCGCAGTTCAGTGCGGACGTACTTCGTGTGTCAGGCTCCAATGGACTTTCTTTCATGCTATCACGGACGTACTTTTAGGCGCAATCACGGACGTGAACACTACGCTCGTCTGACAGCAGCCTTAATCTATCCATAAACAACTGCTTGGGCCGGCAGCCTGTATGAAAAGACTTTTTAGGACGCGCAGAAAAAGCTTAGTGTTTTTTTGGGCTAAATTATTGTGAAACTTATGCAGGCTTTGGATGAAAGTAACAATAGGTGCTTTAAAATTGGGCTTTTAGTGTCGGCAACAGTGCCGTCACACCGTAACCCCTCTGAAGATATGAATCTGATACAGGCGTCAATGGCAGTGCACCCAGATATTGTGCCTTTAGTGCCAGGCCATCAAGTATCATCATACAGTAACCCCTCTGTGGTATTGTGGAAGAGTGCAGGGGTGGACCATGTGGTCCTTTTATTGAAAATTTTTTGATCTGGTAATGGGCGTCAGTGCACCCAGATATTGTGCCTTTAATGCCAGGCCATCAAGTATCATCATACAGTAACCCCTCTGTGGTATTGTGGAAGAGTGCAGGGGTGGACCATGTGGTCCTATATTGAAAAGTGTTTTTTTTTTTTTTTAATGGGCGTCAGTGGAGCCAGATATTGTGCCTTTCATGGCAGCAAGTGCCTTCACACCGTAACCCTTTTGTGGTATTGTGGAAGAGTTCAGTGCTGGAGGTTTTGTGAATGCAGAAGAGGACATTCCCGATCTATTCCATTACTTCAGCATCAGGGGATTGATAGCTGCTGATCCAGGACTGATTCATTTTTATAAATGTCAGCCAGTCTACAGAGTCGGTGGACAGACGCACTCTTTTGTCTGTGACAAAACCTCCAGCGGCACTGAACGTCCTTTCGGAAAGCACGCTAGATGAAGGGCAACCTAGTAGCTGCATAGCATATTGGCTAAATTCTGGCCAGTGATCCAATCTCAACACCCAGTAAGCCAGTGGATCATCTGCTGGAAAGGTATCCAGGTCTGCCCTTGCCCCTAGGTAGTCCTGCACCATATGGTGAAGACGCTGGCAATGGGTGCCTACATTTGACGTCCCTGGGCGTCGAGGATTAAAAAAATTAAAAAATGCATCAGTCAAGCGGCCGTGGCCTTCACCGTTATTCCTCTGATCACGTGCAGCCTCAGAAGCACGTGTGTCAGCACTTGGTAATCTAACAGTGCCTGGAATTTTTGCTTTAGAGCGTCCTCAAGTTTTGTCATCCTGTGCTCCCTCTGTGCGGGCAGGATGAGCTCTGCAACTTTCCCCTTGTATCGTGGATCAAGAAGGGTTGCCAACCAGTAATGATCCCTCTCCTTGATAGCACGAATTCTGGGGTCCTTTAGCAGGCTTTGCATCATTAGGGAGCCCATGCAGCGTAGGTTGGAGGTGGCATTAGCTGCCGAGTCTTCCTGGTCAATGAGGATGACCGTATCGTGCACTTCCTCCTCCCAGCCACGCACAAGCCCTTCTGTTTCTGGGCACACAAAACCCTGCCTTGAGGAATCCCCACCTTCAATGCCCCCACTACTTAAATAGTCCTCCTCATCCTCCTCCTGTCTGATCTGAGTAGGACCCACTGGAATGCTGTCTGCGGAAAGACTGGGGCCTTGAGGGCTAGGGAAGGCCTCCTCTTCCTCCCGCTGCTCTGCCTCTAGAGCCACATCTATAATTCCCCGCAGACTGTGCTCCAGCAGGAACACTAAAGGAATTGTGTCACTGATGCATGCACTGTCCCTGCTCACCATCCTCGTTGCCTCCTCAAATGGTGACAGTACAGTGCATGCATCCTTGATCATCAGCCACTGCGGGGGGGGGGGGAAACCAGGTTGACCTGAACCTGTCCTTGTGCCATACTCACACAGGTACTCGTTGATGGCCCTCTGCTGCTTGTGCAGACGCTGCAGCATTGCTAATGTCGAATTCCACCTGGTGGGCATGTCACAGATCAGACGGTTTGTGGGAAGGTGGAATTCTCTTTGAATTTCTGCCAGGCGAACGCTTGCTGGGAATGACCGTCTGAAGTGGCTGCAGACTTTTCTGGCCTGGATGAGAAGCTCTGGCAGCCCTGGGTACTTGGTTAGGAAACGCTGTACCACCAGATTTAGGACATGTGCTAGGCATGGTGCATGCGTCAATTTACCCTTGCGGAGAGAAGGTTGCTGCCATTATCGCAGACGATCATTCCCAGCTCAAGCTGGCGTGGTGTTAACCATCTCTGCAACTGCCCCTGCAGAGCTGACAATTTCTGACCCGGTGTGGCTCCTGCCCACTAAACAAACCAGCTCAAGCACAGTATGGCATCTTTTTGCTTGAGCCATTGCGTACACCCTGTCAGGCGTCGGTTTAACTGCCACTTCGCCAGAAACCGAGAAGAAGGAGGAGGAGGAAGAGGTGGTGGTGGTGGAGCAGACAGACCTCATACAAGCAGCTTTCTGGAGGCGTGGTGGATGAACAAGCTCCAGCACAGAGCCCCGTCTTGGATCCCTCCCAGCTGCAATCAGAGTTACACAGTGTGCCGTGAAGGAAATGTAACAACCCTGTCCATGCTTGCTGGACCACGTGTCTAAAGTGACATGCACCTTGCTGCTGACTGCCTTTCCCAATGACTGGATAACATTGCCTTCCACGTGCTGGTATAGTGCTGGAATGGCCTTGCGTGAAAAGTAATGGCGTTTTGGAACCTGCCACTGTGGTACAGCGCATTCAGCAAATTCACGGAAGGGAGCAGAGTCCACCAGCTGGAAAGGCAGCAGCTGCAATGCACGTAATTTTGCTAAGCTGGCATTTAGACGCTGTGCTTGGGGATGGTTGGGACTATATATTTTTTTTTTCGCTGCAGCAGCTGCGGCAACGTAATCTGACTGCGTAAATCTTCAGCTACTGGGATGATGTCACATTGTGAGGAAGGATCTTCTGGTACATCCATTACTGTAGCATCATCCCTGTCGGTGGAGGTCGTAGGCAATTGCATGGCAGGACATACAGTGTGGGTAGAGACAGATGAGGAGGAGGAGGAGGAGGAGGAGGAGGAGGACCTACGCAAAGTTTTGCCCCAACGGGATGTGTGGCACTTGTTCATATGTCGCCTCAAGCACTTGGTACGCAAGCGTCCGGTGTTTATCCCACGCTTCAGCCTCCTCTGACATAGATTACAAATAGCAACGGTGGGGTCTGCTGCACATTTCTTAAAGAACTCCCAGACAGCAGAGTTCCTGCATGTGTTCTTTGAGACAACAGCGCTCTGCACCGGAGCAGCTCTGACATGTGATGCCTTGGACTGGCTAGTCCTACGGTTGGTCACAGAGGATGTTGTGCCTCGTGTTTGCTGTGCCTCCTCCTCCTCCCCCTCCTCCTCCCCCTCCTCCTCCCCCTCCTCCTCACTTGATTCCTCAGTTCGATCTGGCACCCAGGTGGAGTCAGTGACCTCATCATCATCAATGTCATCTTCACCCCCTATCTCCTCGTCACTGGAGCCAACTTGGCAGTATGCTGCAGCTGCTGGGGCAACATGAGTGCCAGTTATTTGTATGTCATCACTGGCACCCCCTTCCTCTAGGTTGATTATACTCCCTTGCTCAACCTCAGAGATTGAATTAGAGCACTGTACTTGCTGCGCATCCTCAAGCAGCATGTCACTCTCATTGTAGTCAAACAATTCAGCTGACTCCTCCGTGTGTGATAGCGAGGCTACGGCAGGAGTAGCTGTGGACATGGAGGCTGTATTAGATGCTTTGGCAGCTGAGGTGGACTGTAAAGCACTAGAAGCCTGGCTGGCAGAGGACTCGGAGGATGAGGATGGCCTGGTTAGCCTATCCACCAAGTCCTCTGTATGTTGCTGCTGCTTAAGACGGCCAGCACCATTTAGAAAGGACAAGCGTGCCCCTGCAGAGGATGCAACACGTCCACCATGACCAGAGAGACAGCCTCCCGACACAGGGGCTGCTTGCCCTCTTATCTGTGGCTGGGAGCGTCTGCCTGTCCTTTTTGTTCTTTCAGACCTGGTGAGTGATCTATAGATTAATATATACATAACTCTGATTCAACTCCGGTATAAAGATTTAAATAACTCTGGTATAACTCAGTGAGACACACTGATAGCTGGCAGCCAGTGACAAGAGACAGCTCACCTTAATTCACAAATGTTTTAAAGAAATTAGTGAGCCCCAAAATACAACGTGGTACTGTTTGTATGACGAGACACAGATCACCTTAATTCCCAAGTGTTTTAAAGAAATTAGTGAGCCCCAAAAATAATTGCTGGCTGTGTGACGAGACCCAGAAGATCACCTCAATTCACAATGTTTTAAATAAAGTTGTAAACCCCAAAAAAACCTGCTGGCACAGTGACAAGACACATCAGACATCACCTAAATTCCCTGATATTTGGTATAAATGAGACCCAAAAAGACTTGCTGGCACAGTGTGACAAGACCCAGAAAATCACCTCAATACACAAATGTTTTAAATAAAGTTGTAAACCCCCAAAAAACTTGCTGGCACAGTGACAAGACACACATCACCTAAATTCCCTGATATTTGGTCGAAATGAGACCACCCCCCAGACCCCTCCCAGTAGCGTGGCAGACCGGCAGTAACAGCACACACAACTATCTTCTTTGAAATCTCCTCTGAAATGCGTGCAGAAAGCGCTGCGTTGAAACCTTATATAGTGTGCTGCGGGACTTAGCTCTGTGAGCCCATGATTGGGCAAAATTTGCCCATAGTGTTCAACCAGTCTTGCACCAGACCTGTGGTCAGGTGCAAGGCTGTAGCCAATTACGAGCTTCAGGCATTGTGGTTGAACATGCGGCGAACACCCGGAAATGTTCCGGGTTCGCGATCTGCTCGAACAGGCTAAGTTCGGGTCGAACCCCGAACCGTCCGAACCCGAACAGCTCATCCCTACAGAACAACAGATCCATACTATGGAGCCTACAGAGATGGCAGAATCCATAATCACCCTGATCCTGCAGGTGTCCCTTTTGTCACAGTCTGTTCAAGATCTGCAGCGTGGTACATAGAGACGAAAGAGGAACTGTACCTTGTCTGTATGAATAAGGCTACACCTCCAGCCACCCTGGAACCTGTAAACATGGAACCCAAGGTACCTTTGCCAGATTTCTTTTGGGATTTGCTACAGTTCTGGGCCTTTATACACTCCTGTCAGCTGCTTTTCCCCCTTAAGCCACGGACCTATGCCACAAACTATGTAAGAGTACGCAGTGTGATTTCACTGAGAGGGGAACCTATGTCCTGGCCCCACAACCTCCTGGAGTCAGACCGCCCTGTTTTTAAATGATCTATCATCCTTTATGAATGAACTGTTTATACTTTATGAAGATCCTCAGAAGGTTGCTACTGCAGCGTCTGCACTTTATGCCCTTAAAAACCTCAAAAGCGCAAAGTGGAGTAATACACAAGAGTTTCACCTTTGGGCAGCAGAGACTGGCTGGAACGAGATGGCCCTAATTTTTCCAATACCACCAGGGACTATGCAATCAAGTTAAAGATAAACTTGCTAGAGTCGGAGTACCATCCAGATTGACAGACGGATACATAAATGCCAAAAAGAGATCACCGCTTCACAGAATCCACCAGTCCCATGTCCCTGTACAAAGTGTATACTGCAAAACCTGACTGCTCCTTCATCAAGCTATGTGGAAGATCCCGAGTCCATGCAAGTTTGGGCTTTCAAGACTGTGCTGCCCTCAGATGAGAAAGCCAGGAGGCGAGCACTAGGATTGTGGTTCTAGAGGCCATTATATTGCTTTCTGTCCCATCCTTCCTCTAAGGTCTACAGTATATTATGTAGGGCCTACATTGACGCATCTGGGTTGTCCCATCACATAGCATTACCTGGAACCAGAGTCCCTGTATCACTTGCCTCTGTTTCACTGGGTTTCAGCAAAAGGCGAAACCCATTTATTAGTCCTCTGGCACGGCCACCACTCCAACTAACCTTTGTACTGTGATGACCTGGCTGTACCCACGAAAAGATCTATCCCATGGCTCCTGAGTTTCCTACCGCAGTTATAGTGAGTAATACAGAGTTTCCTGCAGTTTCTGTACCGACATCTGAAGACCTCACCAATACTGCTAAAGCAGAGGCACCTATAGAGACATGCAGTGTCAAGGAAGAGTTGTCCACTGACACTGGCAGCTGAAAAAGACAAGTTACAGCTCTTGATGCTCCTTTGATATCTATACCAGAACTACTCGTTGATGAGGATACTGAATGGGTCTCTGTGGATTCCCTTTCTGACTTGGAATACCCAACTGTTCACGCCCAGAGGTTGCTTGAGCGGGGGCATCTTTCATGGTCCATGCTGAGCCCTGTAGACAGCCAGGTGTGGCCAGCCGCCTACCCGGGCCGGCCCCGTGCTTTCTCCCACTACACAGAGGCCAGCACTCTACTGGTCACTCTGTGTTGTGAGGTTCTGCAAGGGTGTGCACCATCTTCTGCATCCTGGGCTCAAGCTCCTCCTGGTAAGTTCATGACAATTACTGATTATAAAGAAATAAAATAGTAATGCAGCAATTTGGTAAAATAGAGGTTTGCAGAATTCAACTAAAGTCACGTTTTTACAAATCGGTAACAAAGGATGTGAGTTCAGGTTGTTCAGGTTCAATAATGGAGGACAATGCAGGAAAAGGGACAGGTTGTATGCCGTACCCAGTCAGAGAGTAGCACATGTAGGAAAGTGGTAACTTAACTTCAGGTTCTTTGGAAACCGGGTAAATTTGGGTTCTATCTGAAAACAAAACAATATGGGATACTCTGGAAATGAGGCACTATGGGTTTTTTTGTAGACATGTCAATCTTCTGTCTGGTGAAAAAGATCTAATGGGGTTTTCTCTGGAGACCAGGTAATGTGACATTCTCTCTGGAGACAACGCCTTTGCACACAGTGTGAAAAAAGAGGTTTGTGAATGTTCTGAGGACGAGCAACGGCACTAGTGGCCTACTCTACGGTACGGCCTGTTCAGGTCTCACAAGGTTTGGGCAAACAAGTTTGAAGAAGCCTTAAGCAGATAGGGAAAACGCCCTTAAATAGAGAGGACCTCCCAAAGGCACTGCTTGGCAAACCATATACAGGCAATACAGGTATCATGCTGCCATGTAATAAGGGGTTTTGGTATGTTACGATCTGAATAAAATTTGATTTGTAAGGAAAAACCTGTCTGACTTGCTTTGGATGAATTGAAATTTATAACCGTGCTAAGTCCAATCTCTACCACAAATATCTTAGTTCTCTTCCATCCAACTTCTTTATTTTGTTTTCTTGTGTCAGCAGGGCCCTCTACAGCTCATATTTATTTTGCTAGCTTTGAGATTAGCATCCCAGTGCATATTGAAAAGTGCTTCATGAACCATTGGCACAATATGAATAAAGATAATAACAGCATATCTGTCTTCCAGTAGAAGTGGTAGAGGCCAAAACCGTGATTGGGTTTAAGCAGGCATGGGATAGGCATAAGGCTATCCTAAACAAAAGATAAATCCAGGTAAAGTATCCATGTAATTGGGCAGACTAGATGGGCCGAAAGGTTCTTATCTGCAGACATTTTTCTATGTTTCTATGTGTAGCCATTTGATCAGTCATTAACAGGCAGTGAGGGGGTGCTGGGTTTTTTGGCTCCTTTACCGTCCCAAATGGTAGAGCTCCTGGGTTGATGTGTGGTACATATTGGTAACTTGGGAGCAGTCATTGGAGGCAGGTTAGGCAGAGCCTCACCAGTCTTCTGCCATCAGGGTTAAAAAAGGGTCTGCAGGTCCCTGTAGTCTCTGCGGTATCTCTGGTAATCTTGTGACAAAGCGGCCTGCACCTCCTTCGACCTCAGTCTGTGTAACGCTCCTGTGCGCTAGCTGGAGTGCACATTTTGTTAATTTACATGGTCTGTGCCCGATGGGGGTGCAGCCTGCATTGCCCCACCACAGGACCTCCAGGAATACTTTATGGCTGCCTGCAGGGCCCTACCACTGGACCACCAGGTACTAAGCCATTAACTGCAAGAAAGGTTCAGTAGGAGTGTATCGTTTTAAAATAATATTATAATAATCTTTGGAGGATTGGGCGTTGGACATCACTGCATGCCACTGCTGGAGAGATGGACATCTGCCAGGTGGATAGTGTGGGTTCGGTCCAATAACTTTATCCCAGTTGATTCCGTACTGATTAACTGATTTACTAAAAAGGTCAACATTAACAGGATAAGACCTGCAATTCTGGTTGGTGAGTGAGCAGACTAATTAAAAATATGAAAAACATTAAATACAAAACATAGCTTAAAGTTCAAAAATCTTTCTGCCTCATCTGAAATACTATTTCTTCTGCTTTGCTGTGAACTAAATCTAACTGGAATACAGAAGAGGGAATTCTATTAAGCAGAATATAAGGTCAATTTATTTTACTTTGTTAACACTGATTTGTAAGCAGATTATATACAGTGCCGCTTTCTTGTTCTATTAATCATCTGGAACCCAAAGGGCCAATCTCCTACCCTGCATTATTTTAATCTCACTGTATTATGTTGAACAGTTTTTATTACTAGGTTGATAGTTTCGTTTATAGGTTATGGTGTATATTTTACATGACCACACTCACAGTAATGTGCAATGTGTATGAGCGTATCACTGAGCTCCACAGCAATAAAACTCACAGTAATGTGCAGTAGGTATGAGTGCATCACTGAGCTCCAGAGCAATAAAACTTCCAGTAATGTATGGTGATTTATATAGTGTAGCGCTCACTCCTGGAGGAGCCGCTGAATTTAACCTCGGGTTAGTCTCACCGCACTAGGGAATAAATACACATCAGCACTGTTGTGGATTTTATAGATTATATACTTTACTGATCCCAATAAAGTGGCATATATATGAATGACAGGATTTTCGTAATGCAGGAAAACACGCGGCGGCAAAAAGGAAAGTTTAACCCCTTCGTTTCTGGAGTGTAAGTCCCGTAAAAGTAGTGTCCCAAAAAGGTGTGTGTGTGTGTGTTATCTCAGGTACCCGGGTACTATATTCAACTGGCCAGTGAATGGATTGAGCAAATCTTCGACTAGTCACGTTGGGGCCCTGTAGATTTAAATAATACTGCAGCGTGCTTTGTTTCAACTTTGACTGTGGCTTGGAAGGCCTCTCACCCATCCGCTAGACAATCTGTTCCGCTGTCCGATCAAGGATCTCTCTCCGCTTGGTTATACTGGAACTCTGTGCCACCAGATCCGCTTCTCCCGCTTGTCCGATTTCAGTAACGAGAACTACGGCCTACCGCCTGCACTCCCAGTGGATCATCGCGGTCTCCTTACTCAGGGTCCAAACTGGAAGGTTGTGTCTGCGCAAAACCTCTCAGCGATGTGTGGGTAGATCTCCGCCAGCACTGTCTCTGATTCTCAGCACCCGCAAGGCAGCTCCTGCTCTCCGGCCTGGTCTTAATCTCTGGCAGTCTCACATGCGTCTTCCACCTTTCGTCGCTCGGCTCACACTGGCGCTCCTCCGTACGAGGCTGCGGATGTCCTTCCTCTCTCTCCTGTATATCCACCGCAAAGCATGATGGAAAACGTAGTTCCGTTTATGCCCAGCACAGTCCCTTCTGCCTCTGTCTCCCCCTGGTGGCCATAATAAGTAAATGCAGCAGAACACAGTCTTTTTAAAGCAGCGCTACAATAGTATCACAGAATCCACTGCAAGCAAACTTAGTAATAAAGTGCATGTCCCACGCAGCTGCTGGACTCGAACACCGTCGATCTCCGCCAGCGCTCACTGACTGTGTCAGAGACTTGCGATGCCGGCGCAGCGGCGCTGATAAAAAAATATAGTGCAGGGGGCTTGGCTGCAAAATTTGCCGCCCCCCAGAATTTGCCGCTTGGAGCGGTTGCTCCAAACTGATCCATGGGTGGGCCGGCCCTGACCACATGGTTCTACATAAATTAGATGGACGCTATGAAGTAGTGCACTCTGAAATAATAACTGCATCCCCTTCTAATACCTTTTTTATTTTCTTTTTAAGTGGATGACAAAATCTGCAAGCACGTAATGAATCTTATCTTTCACATTTAAATCACCGTGTATAGCAGAACGTCTCTTGCAGAACAGTAAACATGTTTTTTTTTTTTTTTTGTGAAAGGATTTTACCAGGAAGGATACATTGAGATTTCTCTCGTTTTCAAGTATGTCCTGGGTGGCGAGTATGTACCGTTAGGTGTCTTGCCAAGGACACTTACTGGAGAGGTTGCTAAAGGAATACTCGGTACTTTTCTGTTATCCGGACCACATAAATTTTTATAGTTTCATAGACCGAATAAACTGAGTCAATTGTCATAAACAGGAAGACAAACATATGAGAACGTGACAATTAATAAACTGTAACATATGACAACATGACTTGACTTATAATTGAGATACTGGTGGCCAGAAAGTTAGGGTTAGAGGGTTAGGGTAACCCTAACTTTCTGGCCACCAGTATCTCAATTATAAGTCAAGTCATGCATATGTTACAATTTATTAATTGTCACATGTTCTCATATGTTTGTCTTCCCGTTTATGACAATTGACTCAGTTTATTCGGTCTATGAAACTATAAAAATTGATGTGGTCCGGATAACAGAAAAGTACCAAATACTCTATGAAAACACTCCCTCACCCCTTTTTCTCTCCTAATTCTGCAGATGCTGCCGATAGCATCTGTAGTATTCTTTAAAATTACTTCTGCTCCAGGCTTCCAAGCCCCTTGTTGGGTGTTTTATGTACGACTAGCACATACACTGCTTGCCCACAATTCACCAATGACATGTTTCATCACTGACACTGTCTCATCCCTGGTCCAGCATTTCCGACTGAGCCATCAGTGCTGCAAGCGCATCTCTAAAAATGCGTATGGCGGGGAGTGGTCTTATCTACTCTTTTAACCCACCTCCAACTGCAGAAACGAAACTGAAAGTGTTTAAAATTCACCTGAGATCTCTTGGTGAAGAAGTGGGGCATGATGTGCAGCCCCCTGTTGCTATGAATGGAAAGCCACAAAGCATTTATTATTCTGTGTCCTTCTCCCACCACACCATAATCCGTCAAGATCACTTATTTGCAATCTCACATGGGTCTTGCATGACAGTCCGTGGCTGGCCTTCAGCTGGAACAGACACGAGGCTGGCCACTAGATGCTGACTCATAATTGAGTTGGAATTGGGCAACAGCAAATATTTAATAACTCGCAATGGGTTTTTAGTTTTGCAACTGCTAAATAGCAGCTGAACCGGAAAAGCTGCGACAACGAGAATAAGATGTACCTGGTACTATTATACAGCCTGATATTCTCTAGTCATAAAGAAAAATCATGCAGGATGGCAATTAACCTGAGTATAGGTGATATGGTGCTCCACAGGAGAAATGCAATGAATTTTGTTTAAGGCAAACGGAATTCTTTGCATTTGGGCTCCAGAAACCGCCCCTAAAGTTTTAGTACCATGGGCACCTTTTAAAACCAGCTGGGGATGTCTTACTAACATCTCCCCGGCTGTTCCTGCAGAGACCTGACTTGTAGTAACTCCTTTTGGCCAGTAGATGGTATAACTTGCTTGCCAAATAGGTTATTACTGTAAGAAATACATTGGAAATATTCCCAAATATTCCTACTGTATAAATGATTTTCCAAAAAAAACACTAGTTCTCAACAGTGTTTTTTTGTGAATCTTTTGGTAGTGATTTATTTAGTCCGTGCTGTGAACCTCCAACTTGATCAACAGCTGGCAATGATAATGGTAGCATAATGACAGCCCTGAACCCCATGGTGCTGTGGGACGTCCGATGGCGTAATTGCGTCCAGGCTCCTGGGGTTAAGTGTCACGCAGCGGCATAGTACGCCTGCAACTTTCTGGTCCTTTTCCGGCCTGCCGATGGTCTTCATCGGCTGCAAGGGGGCCGTCTGCCAGAGGCCTCCGACTAGACCCCCTGCAGTATTCAGAGTATCATTCTGTCTGACTGTTGACAATTTGAGGGGAAAACCCATATATCAAACCATTGTGTGTTTTTGGCTTTGTGCACTTTTCACCTGCTTATATGCCTTTTTATACCTATTTTTCTTGGATACAAGAGCCGACTCAATGGTGGCTCCACTGCCAGCTGCAGCATTGAGGTTTTGTTGTGGATATGTTAATGAGGTTCTATTGTCGTGTGTGCCATTTTTATTTTTTTCCTTTCAGCCTCTAGCTTTGTGGTGTATAACCAGAATCATGTGGACGTGTCTGTAACTGTCAAACACAGCTCTGTCCAAGTGCTAATTATGAAAATTGATTTATACTGTTACAAAACTGGTAGCCCGCCTGATGTGACTCACCCATGTAATAGATAAATGTTACTGTGGAAGCTCAGCAAAGTTTTAGTTGCAGGGATTTTCTGAGGTCAAATCTGATAAACGGATGCCGATTACGCATTGAATGGTCAATAAATCTATTGAAAAGAAGAAACTGTCAGAAGTTAATAAACACAGAGGAATTTTTTTTGGAAGATTACCTTAATTGGTTTTCTACAGAAAGCAGAATAAAAAATAATTGCACAGGAATGGTTTTCAGTTGTGTGACTCCTTATGGCTTGTGTTGGTGCAACAACAAGTACAGTTTGCAGGTGCAATACACTAAATTGAATTCATGAAGCAGAGTGGCATTCACGTTAGACCCCCAATGCCCCCCACCCGTGGATAGCAAGTGGGGCGTTAAATTTGGGCAGGGCAGTTGTTTGACCTCCAATGATTTACTCCTCACCAACTGGTGGCCATAGGTGGTGGATTATAGAGGATTGGTGTCCTGCCCAGCTGCACTCCCTCCTCTAATTTACTCCTTAACCATCAGCCATCCGTGCGTAATATAAAACTATATATATTACATCTCACCCCTTCAAAATTGGATCCATGGTCATGGTGGGAAATGTAGCTGATTAACTGCATACAGTGGTGGCTCGTCCATAGGACAGATGGGGCAGTGCCCTACCATATTTTTTGGATAATAAATTTAAACTATATACTTTTTGTGTGTCCTCTAAAATGTGTTCTGTCCCTTTTAAGCAGTGTCATTGACTCCTTAACTGTTGATAGGCAAAGAAAATAAAGATAAAGTGATCATTCGTTTGACCGGGTGTCCAGAAATCTGATAAAGGCTTTAAGGGAGATCTTAGAATTAGGAACTGCAACTGAAAGCACCCCCACCCCCTGGCTGCTGGCTAATTTGAGTTCTTGAGCAAATCGCCCAGCTTTGGCTGGAATGCTGATTTTTCTCTGCTACATACATGGTGCCTGCCTTAACCCTTAATGACAGAAAATGCACCCAACATTTGCCTTAATGTGCTAAATGCAAACAAAAATAATGATAATGTGCAACCGTAAACAGGATTTCTTTCTTTCACACACTGAAGTTTTGTATGCTCAGTTACTTAACTGAACGCTGATCCCATTTTATTTTTTTATTTTTAGCAAATAATAATAAAATCAATTTTTCACTTTTAGATTATTTATACTAAATAATGTTTGTGTATACATCCTTTGGTTAATTTCTGGACTACACTTGTAATCATTGAATTTATGGCCATTTTATATCTCATTATAGGAATATGTCTATATGGTTTATACCTTATTTTAGTCTTATTTTGATAACATTGTATAACATCAAAATAATATTTTGTTTCCCCACTATTTATATATTATGTTTCACTGTTCATGACTGTCCCCAAATGTATCCTACCCAAAATTGTGTTTCTTCTATCCCCTGTGCAACTAGCAAACTAGCCGCCAGCTGAGACCCGGCAATTACCTGTCAGACTTTACTCCGGAGTGCCCCAGGCGCCATTCAGCCCACCATGGTGCTTTTTGGGCGGTGTGTCACTGAGAAGAAGAGCCTGCTGTGGGGTGATTCCTGAGGGGAAGCTCCAACTGGAACCCCAACATCTTACCCCCCCAACACAGAAGCACTTCTACTCCACTGGAACTAGTACCCAGGTACACTACACCAGCCGCCGGACTTAAACAGCTCACCACTCGGTCCCCCATGCATGGATCAGGGTGCTTCTTGGTCAGAAGTAGCCTGGGGACCAGATATACTCGACCATAGTCATAGTCAGTTCTGCCACCACTCCACTGGGATCACCCCCAAATAATTGTGCCTAGTAAAGTCGGGGCACCAGGCTGCCTAGAACCCGTAACTGGCGCACTGCTCCGATCAGGCGGCCAAGTGAGCTTGCGCTAGGGGCTGTGGCAAATTCCTCAAACCGGGCTCGTGCTGAGGCAGGAACCCCTATTGTGTGATAATCAACTGGGCTCGCGATAGAGGCAGGGGCAACCTATTCAGTGAATGGGAATTGTGTTCAGTGCGATGTTGCCCAGGCACCGGGAGGTCTGAGCGTGGGCAGGAGTAGGAACAATGGGGACAGTCCGTATAAAAGTAACCTGTGTTTTCCGCAATATAGATACCTGCTTGATTTACCCTACACTGAGTTTCAACTCTTGCTTGGGGGATATTTTATGGACTTTTATTGATCACTTGTTTCTCCAGAGCAAGGAAGACTTTTACGGCACATCTACTTGCTCTGAATAGCGGTATCCAACACACCCTATATATGGGCTCATCCACATATTTTGCAGGTAGTAGTGCCATGTAGACATATTCCTCTTCATGGTTAAAAACATTCATGTTTCCAGTCTGGCGCCCCACAAACTCAATGTCACCAGCCGCCACTGCCTGAATAGTGTTGTGATCCTAATCTTGATGGTACCACTTCAGTGCCGATCTGATTGCATCTCTGATTTGACACTAATGATCCTTGTTACATGTTTACCAATGTCCTTTTTAAGGCATTAATTGCTGTCCCCACCCTTTGTCTCCCTCCCTAAATATTTTCAAAGAGCAATACAATTTAAGATTGTGTTTAAAGGGACTCTCTACACACTCTGAGCTCTCTAGCTTTCTAGAGTGGTCAGACTGCGTGGAGTGCCCACCCTACACCTTCTTCCCTTCCCTGCAGGTTGAAGATTATAAATACAGGGCTGGGATAGAAACAGGTTTATGGTCCAGCAGGCGTCAAGTCCTGCAGGAACGCATGGGAACACAGTTTACTCAATTCCAGAAAAAAACTTAAATATAGACAGTTTTATAAAATTGTGTCTATATAGAAAGGTATTGCAGCTTCCCAGTTTATCAGCCAAAAGGGAACCGGGTTCTTCCTGCTAAAATAGTAAGGGAATGCAATACCTTTCTATATAGACACAATTTTATAAAACTGTCTATATTTAAGTTTTTTTCTGGAATTGAGTATATTGGGCAAGCATGGAAATGACAATTTCTCGGTGTTTGCCAGAGCAACGGCATTCTCATGCATAAAGAAGCGCTGCAGCTGCTGTGGCTCTCAGTATTCTTTAAGACTGGAATGGACAGGAATGTTTGTGAGTTCCCACATTTTTTTTTTTTTTTTTTTAGGACTTGACTCCTGGGGTTCAGTGCAAGAATTGGAGGAATAGGAGTAGGTTCAGTAGTGCAAAGGCAGGGTTAGGAATGCAGTAACTAGTTTAGGAGTGCAGGGATCGGTGCAGGGTTGCACGTGCATTTCTGGGAGTGCAGAGCAAGAGTTAGGAGCGTATAGGTTTCAGGGTGCAGGAACAAGAGTAATAACATGAATAGATTTGAAGAGAAAATTTTAAGGGAGAAGGGTCAGGAACAGACTTATGGGTAGGACAGGGTGGGAGTGGGTTTGATGGGAGAAGGTTAGGGCTCAGGAATAGGTATGAGTTGATTAAAGTAGGGGTGCAGAAACACATTTAAGATTGTAATTACAAAACTCAGGAACAGCCAGGTAAACTAGAGAAGAAGGCTTGGTCTATGGCTGCAGGGACAGAGCTAGGAGGAGAAACAGCAACAGATGGCAGGCAAGACTTCGGGCGTTTCTCTTGTTAAAATAATGGGTGGAATCATCGGTGGAGGGTAACTCTTTGTTCCCGGAGGAACATAATTAACATGTAGCAAATTATACAGGGTTATACAGCGTGAAAAGCAGGAGAATGACTGGAGAATGAAAAATTCGAGGTCAAAATATTTTTCATTCTCCAGTTTTTCTCCAGTCATTCTCCTGCTTTTCACGCTCTCTGAATAACCCTGATAGTGTGTGCTTTTTCTAGTGCAGACTTCTCATGATATCAAGTTCCCCATCAGTTTGTTATTGCTTTACCAGTGATCATGATGGACGAATTCAAGGCTGCCTTCAGAAATCTTGAGGCCTCTTACACAACAACTGAATGGTGCCCCCTTACTGGTGTAGACCACGATTCCAACAAATTTCCTGGTGGGTCGCTGCATCTGGAGACGGTAAGAGCACTCTGTCTCACTGAGGACCTCACTATTTGGGCCCTCAGTGAGTCAGAGTGCTCTTACGGTCTCCAGATGCAGTGACCCACCAGGAAATTTGTTGGAATCTTGGTGGGTTAGTCCTTGGTGACAAGGAGGGACCCATACATCTGTTGCATAGACAACCTACACAGGGCTTGGCAAGGGTCAGGACCCCCTTGATTGACTGACTGGGCCCCTAAATATATCATGGGCTGTCAACCCCTGGTGGCGACCCTGGAGGAGTGCACAACCAGTAATATTTCACCATGGAAAGTGTATACATCGAGTTAAAGTGGCCAAATAGTAATTTAAACCCTGTGCGGTGTGTTCTTTTTTCAGTTCCTTGTGGCATGTAATTATGACGATTGCACAATTTTGGCAGCAGTAAAACCAGGTGTTTTCTAAACCGTGAATTGTATGCAGGAAATAAACAGGGCAATAATGTTCCCATCATAACAATTTTAGCTGTCTACATGCCTCCGCGCACGGAAGTGAAACGAGAGGACGCTCCACGTACGTCTTTCACCTTCAAGTGTTTAATAGGCTTTTTTTCTGGAAAAATAGGTGGGGGCACTCTCACGCCCAGGGAAAAACTGATTATGAGTTTGACTATTTTTCGTATCCTAATAAATACACTGCACGAATGTATGTTGTAACCAGCAAGGAACCACCAGTCTGCAAGGACACACTTCCAATCCCAAACACTCCAAAGAATAATTACCGACTCCTGAATGTGGTCAATTTAGAAAGGATTTAATCCTCAGTGAGCAATAAAAGACAACATTTCGACACACATGTCTTTGTTAAGTCTAGATGCACAATACACCAAACACATGGATATATTTGCCCCAGGCAGCTCACATAGATATATTTGCCCCCAGCTCACATGGTTATATTTGCCCCAGCTCACATGGTTATATTTGCCCCCAGCCCACATGGATATATTTGCCCCAGCTCACAAATGGATATATTTGCCCCAGCTCAAATGGATATATATTGCCCCCAGCTCACATGGATATATTTGCCCCATCTCACAAATGGATATATTTGCCCCCAACTCACACATGGATATATTTGGCCCCAGCTCACACATGGATATATTTGGCCCCAGCTCACACATTGATATATTTGGCCCCAGCTCACGCATAGATATATTTGCCCCCAGCTCACGCATTGATATATTTGCCCCCAGTTCACGCATGGATATATTTGCCCCCAGCTCACGCATGGATATATTTGCCCCCAGCTCACGCATGGATATATTTGCCCCCAGCTCACGCATGGATATATTTGCCCCCAGCTCACGCATGGATATATTTGCCCCCAGCTCACGCATGGATATATTTGCCCCCAGCTCACGCATGGATATATTTGCCCCCAGCTCACGCATGGATATATTTGCCCCCAGCTCACACATGGATATATTTGGCCCCAGCTCACACATGGATATACTTGCCCAGCTCTCACCTCCTGTCTTTTCTGCTCTGTTCTCCCTGAGAAGATATTGGATGCATTTGGTGGTTGCAGCCGCCCCATCGGGGAATAGGCGTGACCCCAACCCCTCCTGTACTAAGCTTAAGATTGGGTTTTTTGCCTTCTTTTGGATCAACAGCAGTAGCTGATGTGTGAAAGACTAAACTCTATGGACGCCGGACATCTTTTTCCAACTTGTGTAACTATCTAATACAGCCTTCTGTTTTCACTCCCTTTTTCAGCCAAGAGCAACATAATGATGGGTTTACATTCCTACTCTCAACAAACCCAATCTCCCCTTTAAGGTAAAAAAAGAATCCATTGAAGGAACAGCAGTAAAAAAATTATCTAGATGGACCTTGCAGAAAATAGTTCCCAAAATGGTGTCTTTTTACCCCAAAGGGAAATTATGTTTGAGACTGCGAATGAATATAAACCCATCATTTTGTTTCTTGGCTGAAAAACAGAGCTAAACAGAAGGCCAGTCAGAACATGTATATACGACCTAATCAATAACTGGAAACAGTAAACAAATAAACGGAATGGACGTTCTCATTATGGGTTTGCACCATATTACTGCCACGCTGCAAAAAATTCATGAATGGTTTGAGGAACATGACAAAGAGTTCAAGGTGTGTTGTCTTGGCCTCCAGATCTCAAACTAATCGAGCATCGGTGGGATGTGGTGGGACAACAAATCCGATCCATGGAGGCTTCACCTTATAACCTGCAGGACTTAAAGGATCTGCTGCTAATGTCTTGCTGCCAGATGACACACTCAGAAGTAGCCACACCGCAGAATAGAATCCCTGCAACTCATGCCTAAAATGTGCCGTCGGGTTAATTAAAAGCACAGATAGGCTGTATTGCAGTCCGCCAGCTCCCCATCCGAAACCCCATGGCCCCTTAGTGGTTAATTACATAGGGGTTTGTTCAAATAACCCCACATAATTAAATATAAAAAATACGAACCCCCGATTAAATCCGTATAATATAGAAGTAACGTTAATGATAAAAATTCGAACATCAAAGAAATTCCAGCTCCTATATTATCCCTATAATTACTAAGGTCCTAAAGCCCCTAGCCTAAATTTATAGCTAAAACTCCCTAAACTAACATCAAAACCCCATTTTTAAATGAATATTTATCAACAGATCAGTGATGTCAGGGAAGTCCACCCAACCAACATTTTTCATCAGCAATTAGCTGCATTAGCACCTGGATATTTAACTTGGAATGATATCCAATTGCTCTCCCTGTTAAAAAATTGATTCAGCCAATGAAGGAGCTCCAGAAAGCAAACTCCTCTCATTGGCTGAAGTATTATGGCCATGTGAATTTAATCTCCTCCCTTGTTAGAAGGTACATCCCGTCTCGGCCACTTCGCTCTGCCAATGATCTGATGCTATCAGCTCCATGTACCCGCACTCCCAACTCTCGTCTTCAAGACTTCTCCCGAGCTGTCCCCTTTCTATGGAACTCCCTCCCCGCAACATTAGACTCTCCCCATCTCTACAGTCCTTCAAGAAGTCTCTGAAAACACATCGGCTCACTCCATGATTCCATCTCTTGCGCCGTCTTCCCACCCAGGCCACATGCGCCTCGCTTCTTCAGGTTCTCTATTTACGCTCACCTAATGTGTCACCCCTCTAGATTGTAAGCTCTCAAGCAGGGTCCTCACTCCTACTGTTCTGTGTGTTTAACTTGTATGTATACTTGTTATTCTGTCTCACCCATTGTACAGAATGAGTTCAGGCCATCTCACATCAGCTAGAGACATGCGCCGGCTGTGGGAAGGGGCTGAGGTAGCCCGTGGAAGTCAACGGGGTGTACTAGTATGCCCCGCGTCTTCTAAGCCCACACGCCGCAGGGATGGCATGGTATGCCCTGCATTGGGAAAGGGTTAAAAGAGGAAAATAGTGGAGCAACAAAATTTTAGAAATGTCCAGGGTCCCTGCAGTCGGTGTCCTTGACAGCCCTGGCTTTTGCCTTTTGAAAGTATGGCACTTTGTCCCAAATTGTTACAGGAGCATATGGAAATACACTCTGTCTCTGCAGCCAAAGTGCCGGCTTGTGGCATCCATAAACAAAAGGCTCCAGGGTCTTCTGCATTTGGAAGCCCTGGTGCGGAAGAGGAGTAGGAGCCCAGTGTTGCTGGACAAAGTTTTAAGTATGTTTTCCTGAAAAAGAGCTATAAAACCATAGTTCTGGAGATGCTGGTGCTGACAATTATTTAACGCCATCACTACCAAGTGATTTTCCAAAAAAAAAACATTGTCAGAAACCAGTGTTTTTTTTGTAAAATCATTTTGAATTAATTTTAAAGTAAGAAATATTTGAGCTTTGTATGTTTTACTGTAAATAACCTATTTTTGGCCAGTAGATGGCACCATCTTCTGCCAAATTGAGTTGGAGGTTAGAGCAGCTGGACTGGTTTCTTTTTTTTCTCCCTGCATCGGCTGCAGAGAGCCTGATATTTCAGAGCTTTCAGCAGCTGATTTTACAGTTTTAGCTCTTTGGGCATTATGCTCATAGGGCTAAAACTTTGGGGGCACCTCCTGCAGCCCAAAAGCAAACAAAATTTGTTTCCATCAAATGCATTTCATTTGCTTTTGGGCTGCAGATCAGCATATTGAGATATCTCGATATTGGGGCACCAGATGGTGCCTTTGAAGCCTGAGATATCTCGATATCAGTAGTGAAGGGGTTAAGGGGATAAAGGGGGGCTTTTAATGAGTTTTCCTTTTAACTTGGACACCTGATGGTCCTTTTAGAAGAGTGAGTTAAAATACTTCTACTTGCTCATTGCCACAAATGGCCTACTTCATGCATGGACTGATTGGTATAAATCTGCCAAATAATGTGCCCATTGGATTATTTTTATATGAAAAATAATCATTTTGTTTATTCTATGCTATAGTAATTTGTTTTTAATATTTTTTTTTAATCTGTTCCTTATTTTACACTTTTTACATTCTACCTGTATGATATTTTATCCAATTAAAATAAGCATTTGTAGCGCTGTTTAAAACTCTGTTGCTGTATTGCTCGGGTTTGGCCACCAGAGGGAGACAAGCGCAATGTAAACTATACTGGACACAATGGGACTACGTTTTCCAGCATGCTTTGGGGCAGAGACAGGAAGTGGATGGGGATTGAGGAGAGGACATCCGCAGCCTCATGGAAGGAGAGCCAGTGTGAGCCGAGGAGTGAACCGAGTGAGACGCATGTGAGACTGTGAGCGATTATTACCAGGCCGGAGAGCAGGCGCTGCCTTGCTGACGCTGGGGATCGATACAGTGACTTGCCAGAGACCTAGTAATCCACCGCTGAGAGGTTTTGCACAGACACAGAGTTCCAGATTGGACCCCGAGTAAGGAGACCGCGATGATCCACTGGGAGTGCAGGCGGTAGGCTGTAGATCTTGTTGTAGAAGACGGACAAGCACGAGAAGTGGATCCGGTGGCACAGGGTCCCAGTATAATCCAGTGGGGAGACATCCTTGATCGGGCAGCGGAACAGATTGTCTGGCGGATGGGTGAGAGGCCTTCCAGGCCACAGTCAAAGTTTAACGAAGCACGCTGCAATATTGCTTAAATCTACAGGGCCCCAACGTGACTAGTCGAAGATTTATTAAATCCATTCACTGGCCAGTCGAATATAGTACCCGGGTACCTGAGCTCACAGACACACACACACTTTTTGGGACATAACCTGCACGGGACTTACACACCAGAGATGTAGGGGTTAAACTTTTCTTTTACCGCTGAGCGTTTCTCGCATTACGAAATCCTGTTTTCTATATACCGTGCTTACATTATATATGCCGCTTTATTGAGACCAGTAAAGTATATAATTTATAAAATCCACAACAGTGCTGGTGTATATTTATTCCCTAGTGCGGAGAGACTAACCCAAGGTTAAATTCAGCGGCTCCTCCGGGAGTGAGTGCTTCACGTTTATTTTACATAGGGTTTTTTTTTGAGAAAGTATTTTACCAGGAAGGATACATTGAGATTTCTCTCATTTTCAAGTATGTCCTGGGTGGTGAGTATGTACCGTTAGGTGTCTTGCCCAAGGACACTTACTGGAGAGGTGCTCGTCGTGATCGAACCCATGACTCCACAGGCTCTCTCCACGCAGAGCAGTGATGTTAACTCTACTCCACCCAGCCGGTGAAAACCAAGAGAATGAACAATCTAGGCCAAATAGCCGATTTGGAAAGTGAGATAAATGGGAGAATTCTTCTGTTTTGCCTATTTTGACCTAGAATTTTCACTTCTCCAGTCATTCACCTCTCTCTGAATAACCTTGATAGTCTTTTATCTAACATGCCTTAGGTTATTAATGTGATTGACAATACAAAATGTATGAGAACATTGAGTACAAACAAAAGCCCAGAGGCTCCGGTCACAGACATGTTTTGAGTCACATACACAGTTTGTGCTATTACAAAGGAAACCCATATGTTTGTTTCTTTTTTTATGAAATATGCCCTTTTCTTAACTTGCATTGTTATGTGTTCCGAAAACACTGTTGAACCAGCATGTTTTTGCCTTGGGGGAAGTCAAGTAAAAACAAACTGTCCTTTTGCAATGGAGCCAAACCGGTAAAAAACCATCTCAACCCTTTGTACAACACGTAGAGGAAATGCTCTTAAAATAAACACCATAATACAAAAATACTTCAGATACAAATTATATTAAAGTGTTATGATATTGAATATATAACTAACCTATAAATAGGCAAATTAACCCCATGGACCAGTGCACCTCACATTGCATTTAATGACCAGAAGAATGGGGCAGGGAGGCTGTGGCCCACAATCCCAGCTTGCTAATGGCCCAGGGGAAAGATTGTCTCCATACCCTACTTCCCAGTCCTCCTCTGCTACAAAACCATTCGACCATATCAGCCGGCTAGTGTTATCAATAAGCATGTGTGTTCCCCAATGCAAAAGTGTCATGGTTGCCGTCGGAAATCTTAGCATGTTATTGAACCACTGGTTGGGGCCGTCCTTCTCTCTCTTGCCCGTTCTACTAAACTTATTAAAAATAAAACATTTTGGGCCTCTCCTGATTACCTTATTTTATAGGGATTGGGCTAAATCCTTAGATGGTTCAGCAAGGGGATAAAAAAGTGTTCTTTGGTGGTCTTGTTGGAGAGTTGTATCTGGGACAGACCATACTAATCGCTCCCTAAGTAATGAGCCAGAGTGCTCTAACTGGCCTCAGATGCCAATGAATCCCAGGGATAAGATAATTACAGGAGCCATTACACATTACCAGGGTTATTCAGAGAGCACCGAAATGCTCTCTGATTCACTGCAGGGTCCCCGAAATGCGGTGAATTGGCTGGCGAACGAATCAAAAAACTACCGTCAAATCCACCGACAACCTGCCGCACAGCCGCCGCCAACCCGCCAGACAGCCACCGCAAACCCGCCAGACAGCTGCCAAATGCAGCCGACGAGCCATCGAACACAGTGCCGACCAGCCGCAGAAAAAATCCGACAAGCCACCGGGCGGGTGAAAAAAACAAATTGAAAGTGTCAAATTTGAAACGTTCTTTGCAAAAAAACTACTGGACGAAAATGTCTGAAATTGACATGTAAGATTCTATGAATAATAATAATAAAAAGGACTGTTACAGGGAAAAAAAACGCTACTTAAAAACAATTGGTAAAAAAAATCACATATGAAAGATTTTGTAAGAAAAGAAGAAATTCGACAAATTTAAATATCAAAATATTTCGATATTTTAAATCTAAATAAAACTTTGTAAGGAAGCTATGAGCCAATATTATCTTTCTTACAAGGTATCAATAACATTTGCCAAGTAAAATGGATTTTCCCTCAGATCAAAAGTTAGCTCTGACGAAATATTCGTGGTTAGAATTTCCGGTAGAGTCTGATAAATTGTCCAATTAAATCCCTTAGTTAATCATCAAGTGAGAAGAAAAAAAAAACAATTATATCCGATGACACAATCAGCATAAGCTGATGGCTCTTTAGCTTCCCAGTAATTAGAGATAAAGATCAGTATAGTAAAAAAAAACATATTAGGCAATTAATAATGTGGTTTTGGGGCTATGGGTTTGCAGCTCGTTTTATTAGCATAATAAATTAAAAGATATGTACTTTATGCCCGTGCAGCTTCTAAGTGATTAAATGTATAACCATTACAAGAGACATCAGGCAATATTAATTTGGGCAGAGGTGAACACTATCGCAAGGTTAGAACAACTAGGTTGTAATCAGATTGGATGTTTGGTCATCTGTTAGAGATCCAGACCTCATCCCATCACCATATTTCAAAGAAGGGTATAGGAGCTGAAATGAAACTATATATGTCGCCGGCGACCGTTCCAATGGACACCGTGCCACCTGTGCCTGGTAGGTGACTTCTTCCAGTCTCATCATTACCTTTCAAATCAGATAGAAGCACACATATGAGAATATATACTCCACTGGAGAGGGTACCAACAATCCAGGGTCACCAGCCCAGGAGTTGGTCTTCTTATTCCAATCACGTGTAGAGCTGTGTTTAAATTGTCCTTCTAATTGAAAAGATATTGCCACTAGAGGGAGACAGAGCATATATGAGTAAGGACTGTGCTGGACTAAAAGGACTCTATCTCCCAGAAACCCTTGGGGAGGACACAAGAAGTGAGCGTGCAGGCACCAGGAAAGGGATTGAGAGCATCGTACATGGCATGGTCAGAACGAGCAGAGCAGCTTGTAGAGTGAGACGTATGAGAGACACTGTCTGGGATCGAAACCAGGTTGTTGCATGTATAGTCGGCGTTATCCAGTGCTGGAGATCGGGGAAAGAGGAAAGAGTGTGCATCATCGTGTACCCCATTCTGCTGAGCAGTTCTGGTGACAAGCGTGTTCCAGGAGGACCTCGAGGAGGACCATCAAGGAGGCCACGGACGGAACGGAGTGCAGGCGGCAAATCGATTCCTGGCTGCGGAGATTCGGCATCGGGAGAGTGGATTTCGTTGGCACCGGGTTCCAGTCGGCAGAGAGAGGGATCTTCTTGTCGAGTCATCCGTTTGGGACAAGTTGTTCGCCGGATGGGTGAAAGGCTTCAAGGCCTGCAGCTTCCATAACAGTGTGCACTTATTTGATTGCTTCAAATTACAGGACCCCAACGTTGACTAGTCGAAGATATTTTTGTTCATTCACTGGCCAGTGAGTTTAGTACCCGGCACCCTAGGACACAAATTAATGAGCATTTTTGAGCAGGACTTAAACCCACGAACTGAGAGGTATTAACGGTTTGTTTTCCGCTGCGTGTTTTCCGCGTTGCATATCACGTCATTCATTCAAGCTTAATTGTTTCATGCCTAAAAGTATATGTGTATTCAATGCCACTTTATTGCTTCAGTAAAGTATATAACTTAGAAAATCCACAACGATGTGCTGGTGTACAGTATATTGTTAGTGCGGGGAGACTATCCTGGGTTTATTCAGCGGCTCCTCCGGGGGTGAGTGCTACACACATCAATAGAAGAATTATCCCGAGAGCACCGAAATATCACTGACATTTTGGTGCTCTCTCTCATTCGGCACACTTCAGCGAGTTCAATTCGCCAACCCTGCGGTGAATTCTGCATTCACAGCAGGGTCCCTGAAGTGCACCAAATCGACCTGTCAAAGGCATCCGATAAACCACCGAATTGATCGGAAATCCGTCAAATTGATCCGAAAAAATACCAAGCGCATCCGACAAATCGTCAAACCAATCGCAGAACGACTCCGACCAGCAGCTGGAAAAGCTGACCAGCCACCAAACGGGTATGAAAAAAAAAAACCTCACAACTTTTAAAAGGCATTTAAAAAAAAACTAAATGCATGAACATGCCTGGAAATAATATATAAGGGCCTATGAATAATGCTAAAAAGATCTGTTACAGAATAAAACCATTTTAAGAAAAAAGGAATAAATTTTTTTGCCAAAAAAGTCCTGAAAAATGCCTTAAAAATTAAAAAAATTCAGACCATATGTATTTGCATTAATATATGAAGTCAATGCCTCCAAAGTCTGTCTTTCCCCACTCCAAACCATTATAACATTGTCTACCAGGGTAGACCCATAATTAGTGGAATAGGATCTGTGACCTGCAACATTTCCCATTATGTGGATTGTTTCATCAATCTCTTCATATCTTAAAGATTTGGGACATATTATTAAAGCGATAGAAAAGGTGAATTGGCGGGATGGATTGATTTGGGTCACTTGATACGTCACCTCCTTATATACTGTTATAGATCACATTCTAGGTTTGTGACGGCCTTAAATCCAGATTTATTTTCTGACCAGAGAGAGTTTATAATATAATGTGTGGAATTCATTTTAACATAATTATTTCCACTTTGATGGAACATTCTTTCTTCAACATACTGGTTCTTCCATGGGCACGAGGTTTGCCCCCTAGTTAAGCAAATTTATTCGTGGCGGATTGGGAGGCCAATTTTATTGGGCTGGCAATCTGTTCAGGGCAAACCTCATGCTCTGGAGGCATTTTATAGACAATGTTATAAAGGTTTGGATTGGGGAAAGACAGACTTTGGAAGCCTTTATTTCGTACATTAATGCAAATACCTATGGTCTGAAATTTACGGCAGAGATTGATTTTCACACCATAAATTTTTTGGATTTAACCTTCTTTGTTAGAGATGGTATAATAGAAAGTAAACCCTTTTTTAAACCAAGAGACGGAAATAGTTATATTAAATACTATAGTCGTCATTATCGTAAATGGAGAAATAACATCCCCAAAAAAATCAGGTAGTGAGAATTCGTAGGAATTGTTTGACATTTAAAGATTATGAAGATCAAGCAAAAATAATAGGAGATAAATTAAATAAAAGAGGTTTTTCCATCAGAATTTATTGAGAGCTCAAAGGAAGAGGTTGCAGCTTTGAGTAGAACGGATTTTTTAGAAAATAACAGGGTAATTCAAAGAGATTCGAAAAGTCACCGCACGTGACTTTTTGTTCTCTTCAATTCGGTTCCTTTTGCCGATCCCATTTTGGTGACCCTGCGGTGTATTCAGGGTCCCACAGGGTCCCTGAATTGCAGGGAAAAGCTGCCGCAAACCCGACAAAAACAAACCGCCAAACCCGGCGAATGCACGCCGAAAACCCTCAAAAACATCTGGATTAACCTGCCGAAAACCACAGAAAAACCCGAGCAGGAGCCGATCACACACAGTGAAGCCGCCGGAAAAGCCGAGACCGCAGACAGAGTGAAGTGAATAAATTAGGAAAATAGTTTGCATGAATGATTGAAAAGTGAAACGCTGTTTGCAAAGAAACTACTGAGTGAAAATGTCTGAAATTTACATATGAGGTCCAGGGAATGATAATAAAAAGGGGTGATACAGAAAAAATAAGTAAACTTAAAAAAAAAAAAAGAATCGGACTTTTAAAAAGGAAGAAAAATTAAGAAAAATGCTTAAAATATCCTAAAAAATCTATAAATAAAGAGACTCTTTACTGCAGAATTTTATAAAGAACGGTTTATTAGATATTGAATTAAAACGGGAATATTTTTAACATTGAAGCCTATGGGATTCTCCTGAATAAACTTGCCGAATTAAACCACCGAATGGCAGGGCATTAGGGGAACCTTTCACTGCTGGTTTGTGTTCTCTGAATAGCCGAAGCAGTGCATTTTCATGGGGATTTCACTGCCCTCGAACAGGCACCATATGTGCAGGCAATTCGCCAGGATTTGGCGAATTGCCTGCTCTCTGGATAGCCGAATGGCCAAGAAAGGTAACCGAACACTGATTTTCAGCATTCGGTTAGCTTTCTCAAGCAATTCGGATCTCTTTGAATTACCCTGTAAGAATAAAAAGATGGAAGAAAGAGGTAACTGGATCAGCACTTATTACAAAATCTAAAGATGTTCCTTGTATTAAAAGAATTTTCAATAAGCATTGGCTCACATTAAAATAGGATCCATTTTTAGGATGGATCCTACCAGAAGGACCGGTTACGGTTTTTAGAAGAGCTGACAACTTAAAACCAAACCAACCACTAGGAGCAATCTTTAAAATGGAGAAAAAAGAGGTTACTTCATTTGTAAAACCAAAAGGATTTATAAGTGAGGGAGTTGTTGCACTTGTAAATAACAGGCAAGAAAGACATTAAACTATTTACCATCGACTGTTTTATAAACTGTTAAAGTAAGAATGTCATTTATTTGTTGGAATGTAAATGTGGAGCCCAATATGTGGGAGAACCTCAAGAACTTTACATGAGAGACTTATGGAACATTACTCAGGAATTCATACTAAAAAATGTAAACTTCGCAGTGTAATAAATTTTTTTTTTAGATATAGTTAGATCAAATTGAAGGGGAGGAGATATTGCGGTAAAATTAACTAAAAATGATCCTGAATGGCTCTATAAGTTAGGAACCTTAAGTGGGAAGGGATTAAACAATGAAATCGATATATTGGCATTTATGGATTAATAGATATGGTTCCTTTTCAGGGATGTGGATATCTTCTTACATTCATTTCCTCTTTTTCAGAATCGGAGTTTATTGAAGCTTTTAACTGAAGTTTTTTTATATACAATGGCAAGAAAAAGTATGTGAACCCTTTGGGATTACGTGGAGTTTTGCATGAATTGGTCATAAAATGTGCTCTGATCTTCATCTAAGTCACAACAATTTGAAAAACACAGTCTGCTTAAAATAATACAACACAAACATTATATGTTTTCATGTTTTTTTTAACAGAACATGTAAACATTCACAGTGCAGGGTGGAAGAAGTATGTGAACCTTTGGACTTAATAACTGGTTGACCCTCCTTTGGCAGTAATAACCTCAACCAAACATTTCCTGTAGTTGCAGATCAGACCTGCACAACGATCTGGAGTAATTTTGGACCACTCCTCTTCACAAAACTGTTTCAGTGTAGCAATATTCTTGGGATGTCTGGTGTGAATCGCTCTCTTAAGGTCATGCCAGGGCTCGAGTCGAGCGGGAACGCGCAGGAACGGCGTTCCCGCACTTCTCCCACAGCGGGAACGCTGCGGGAACGCAGCGGGAACGCTGTGGCCCGAGCCCGAATGCCGCCGCCGCACATTGCCGGCGGCCGCGTGCTTCCTGTTACAACGGCCGGTGACAGGAGGTGGAGCCGCTCGCCTGGCTGTTTCATAGATCCCAGGCGAGCGGCTGCACTTCCTGTCAGCGGCCGCTGAAGCAGGAAGCACGCGGCCGCCGGCAGAGAAGCAGCAAAGGTGAGCTGGGCTGGGGGCAGTATCCATGAGACCTGGGGGGGGGGCATATCCATGAGACCTGGGGGGCATATCCATGAGACCTGGGGGGCATATCCATGAGACCTGGGGGGGCAATATCCATGAGACCTGGGGGGCATATCCATGAGACCTGGGGGGGCATATCCATGAGACCTGGGGGAGGGCATATCCATGAGACCTGGGGGGGCATATCCATGAGACCTGGGGGGGCAATATCCATGAGACCTGGGGGGCAATATCCATGAGACCTGGGGGGCAATATCCATGAGACCTGGGGGGGGCAATATCCATGAGACCTGGGGGGGGCATATCCATGAGACCTGGTGCATATCCATGAGACCTGGGGGGGCAATATCCATGAGACCTGGGGCATATCCATGAGACCTGGGGGGGGCATATCCATGAGACCTGGGGGGGGCATATCCATGAGACCTGGGGCATATCCATGAGACCTGGGGGCAATATCCATGAGATCTGGGGGGGGCATATCCATGAGACCTGGGGGGCAATATCCATGAGACCTGGGGGGCAATATCCATGAGACTTGGGGGGGGCATTATCCATGAGACCTGGGGGCAATATCCATGAGACCTGGGGCAATATCCATGAGACCTGGGGGGGCAATATCCATGAGACCTGGGGGGGCATTATCCCTGAGACCTGGGGGGCATTATCCCTGAGACCTGGGGGCAATATCCATGAGACCTGGGGGCAGTATCCATGAGACCTGGGGGCAGTATCCATGAGACCTGGGGGCAATATCCATGAGACCTGGGGGCAATATCCATGAGACCTGGGGGCAGTATCCATGAGACCTGGGGCATATCCATGAGAGCTGGGGGCATTATCCATGAGACCTGGGGCATATCCATGAGAGCTGGGGGCATTATCCATGAGACCTGGGGCATATCCATGAGACCTGGGGGCATTATCCATGAGACCTGGGGGCATATCCATGAGACCTGGGGGCATTATCCATGAGAGCTGGGGGGGCATTATCCATGAGAGCTGGGGCAATATATACCCATATGAGCTGGGGCAATATATACCCATATGAGCTGGGGCAATTATATCCATGTGAAATGGGGAAAATATATCCATATAACCAGTGCTGTGTATATTATTCTTGGGGTTCAGTGCTGTGTATGTTATTCTGGGGGCTCACTGCTGTGTATGTTATTCTGGGGGTTCAGTGTTGTGTATGTTATTCTGGGGGTTCAGTGTTGTGTATATTATTCTGGGGGCTCAGTGCTGGGTATGTTATTCTGGGGGTTCAGCACTGTGTATATTATTCTGGGGGCTCAGCGCTGTGTATATTATTCTGGGGGCTCAGTGCTGTGTATATTATTCTGGGGGCACAGTGTTGTGTATATTATTATTCTGGGGGTCTGTGCCTGGATATATACATATATATTATATATAAAATGCGTTAGTCCAGTTGCCACAATCACAAGTATACCTGTACGTAGTGATACCTTTCACTGATCAGTATAGTTTCCAGTTTACACTCTTGAAAGCTTGTCTTTTAAATGTAATGTTAACCCAATAAAAATGGTATCACCGGCACACACTGCTATACTCGTGATATATATATATATTTTCTTCAGGTAATGGGGGTTGTGGAATTCGTGGGTGAGTTCCCTCACTTTTTTTCCCAGGACTTGACCCCTGGGTCATGCCACAGCATTTCAATCGGGTTGAGGTCAGGACTCTGACTGGGCCACTCCAGAAGGCGTATTTTGTTTTGTTGAAGCCATTCTTTTGTTGAATTACTTGTATGCTTTGGGTCATTGTCCTGTTGCATCACCCATCCTCTGCGGAGCTTCAGTTGGTGAACAGATGGTCTTACGTTTTCCTGCAAAATGTCTTGATAAATTCTGGAACTAATTTTTCCATCAATGACAACAATCCGTCCAGGTCCTGAGGCAGCAAAGCAGCCCCAAACCATGATGCTCCCTCCACTATGTTTTACAGTGGGGATGAGGTTTTGATGTTGGTGTGCTGTGCCTTTTTTTTTCCACACATAGTGTTGTGTGTTTTTTCCAAACGACTCAATTTTGGTTTCATCTGACCACAGAATATTTTGCCAGTAGTGCTGTGGAACATCCAGGTGCTCTTTTACAAACTTCAAACGTGCTGCAATATTCTTTTTGGGCAGCAATGGCTTCCTCCGTTGTGTTCTCCCATGTACTCCATTCTTGTTTAATGTTTTCCTTATTGTAAATGTGTCAACAAAAATGTTAGCATGTGCCAGAGATTTCTGTAAGTCTTTAGCTGACACTCTAGGATTCTTCTTTACCTCATTAAGCATTCTGCTCTGTGCTCTTGCAGTCATCTTTACAGGACGCCCACACCTAGGGAGAGTAGCAACAGTGCTGAACTTTCTCCATTTGTAGACAGTCTGTCTTACCGTGGACTCATTAACATCAAGACTTTTGGAGATACTTTTGTAACCCTTTCCAGCTTCATGCAAGTCAACAATTCTTGATTGTAGGTCTTCTGAGAGCTCTTTTCTGCGAGGCATGGTTCACATCAGGCAGTGCTTCTTGAAACCAGTAAACCCAAAACTGGTGTGTGTTTTTAAAGGGCAGGACAGCTTTCAGAAACACATCCAATAATATCACACTGATTGGACTCAAGGTTGTCTCACTCCTGGCCCCAATTATCTCTTGGAGAAGTCATTAGGCTAGGGGTTCACATACTTTTTCCACCCTGCACTGTGAATGTTTACATGTTATGTTCAATAAACACATGAAAACATATAATGTTTGTGTTGTATTATTTTTAGCAGACTGTGTTTTTCAAATTGTTGTGACTCAGATGAAGATCAGAGCACATTTTATGACCAATTCATGCAAAACTCCACGTAATCCCAAAGGGTTCATATATTTTTTCTTGCCACTGTAGATATAGGAATTGTTAGATTATGGGTATTGTATCTTGTACGATGGATGATTAAGGCAGCTTCTCTTTATCCTGTTCCCACCATCCACTCTTTTATTTTTCTGTAAATTTTTATGATTTGAGAGTGACGGGTATTGGGTGAGGCTCCCTCTGTTTCCTTGGTTTGTATTCTTTTAGCTTTAGCTTCTTAAATATAAGCCGAGCTTATACTTAACGCTATTGATACAATGATGCAAAAGTAGTGGCTATCCTGTGAGAGTTACGAGGCAGCAAAATTCTGTGAGACTTGGGTGGTGCATGCCTAGAAGAAGAGACTTGATGGTTGGCAGAAAAGCGACTCCAGGGAAACCCGGTGATGTAACACGCATGCGCACTTGCAAGCGCATGCGTAGAAGAACTATACAGCCAAATGGTTGGCGGAAGAGGATCTCAGAATTTTGTGTCAGCAGTTTACATTTTGCAATCAAGGTTTCAATCAATGGTCTTTATAAGGGATCCGGATTCATTTAGGGACAGGCTCCTGATGAAGTAGGGTCTAACCCCTACGAAATGCGTCGAGCGATATTCTGGTGTGCTGAAAGACTCATCTTGTGGACTTCTCCGGGCTTCATTCTACATTGTTATGGACTGCTGACTGGAGGGTAAAGACTATCGGGAGGACTGAGCCACTGAGGCAAATGGTGATATGCACATTTTTTTATGTGCTGTTCATTTGTGAGTTTGTTTTTTTACTTTTTGTACTAGATTTTTATATATTAAATTAATACACTATACTACTTTTTATTCCCTTCCATTGTTTTTAGATCAATTTACTAAAGTGTATTTTTTTTAAGTTGATCTACTGCATATATTGGGGTAACCCAACTATATGGGGGAACCCCATAGATAAATGGTGTGTTCAAGCATCAGTTTTGCTTCATTGCATTGTATATTTTATGTAGGATATATGCAAAGGACATCGCTGGGGGTAGAGTAGAAATCTTTTAAGGTCAGTGACTTATCTCATTCAGCTGCCATGGCTTATCTTGGGTAGCATACACCACACAATAGATCCCCGGCAGCCTTATCTAAACGTTCCCTCATCCACCCCATTGACTGTTAAACGCTATAGAGGCTTAACCACACCTGTAAAGTAAAACTCAACATAAGATTTTGGTAAAGGTTGCATCATGGGAAAAATCCACAAAATGGAAACAGGATATAAACCCTCAGCACCTAACCTAAAACAGCACGTGTTTTATAAGGTGCTTTTGTTTGCAATGCACAAGTAATCTAGTTAGGGTCCCTATAACAATCACTTTTACTTGTTGTCTCTCCATTTCTTTCTCTACTGCTTTCATAGTCGTACAGACAGGGGAGTGAAGTGCAGAAGCAATAGCTGCTTGAGGGTGAATGTGTATGTGACACATGTTGACATATAGTGATTATCTTGCAAAAACCTTGTAATCCTTGCCACACTTCAACACACAGCAGGAGGGTTGATAAGAAGTTCTAAATATGACTGAGCTCAAGGTGCACTTCACACAGGTGTTTCATTTGAGTCTGTTGCTTTCCTTTTATTTAGATATTTAGCTTCCTTATATAGGTGTTATAAAGTGTTAGAGATAAGATAACTAATGTCATTAAGATTTTTATGAGCTTGTGTCAATGTCACATCCTTTTGTGACTACCCCAAGTGGTAGTGATGCCAGGCTAAAGATGAAGAGATGAGTCTGTGCTTGGCAGAGCTGAAATCGTACAGGAATAATATACGACTTTATAATAGAACAGAAATATATAGCGAGGCTCACAATAGAGGTATGGAAGTAAAAAACAGGTTGTATTGTTGTTATCCTTCATTTATATAGCGCAACATATTTCCGCAGTGCTTTACAAGATCAGTGTACAAGGGGTTAATACATTAGAATACCACACATGGATGATGACCTGATTCAGGGGACCCTGGTCCCATGGGAATTTACAATCTATGAGAAGTACAAGTATTTTGTGAGGTCGGCGCATCCATATCGTTAGGTGTCTTGCCCAAGGACACCTGCTAGTGGCGTCTTCTGAGTGGGATTGAGTCGTCTTTACATGATTGTAGAGCAGTGACCTGGTGGTTAGGTTGAATCCGCTTCTCGTAATGTCGAGAGTTCTCCACAGTTGTATTGGAGGGATCCGCTGAATGGTATCTTGACTTGTTTCTCCACAGTTGAAGGATAAAGATGTTACCACTGGACTCCACAGCTGATATTGTGTGGTTGGCAAGTATGTACCGTTGGGTGTCTTGCCCAAGGACACTTACTGGAGATGTGCTCTAGCCAGGATTTGAACCTGGGTCTCCACGGTTATAGAGCAGTAATGTTACCTCTATTCCATCCAGCCGGTAGTCGGTAGGCAAGCAGACAGGTCATATAGGCAGACGGCAGACAGGTTAACGATGAGTGAAATGGTAGTTCAAAAGGCAAGTGGCAGACAGAATAATGGCAAATAACAGTAGGTCGGTAGGCAGGCAGCGATCAGGATAATGAAAAAAACAAGAAAAGGTCAGTATGGTAGGGAAAGGTAGTTCGAAACAGGGGCATTGTAACGTGGGGGCGGGGGGTGCGGCCCGCACCAGGTGACACCCGCCTTTAGGGTGACACCGTCACCCTAAGGGCGGGTGTCTCACCCTGCGCCGCGTGTTTGCTCCCTGCGAGCGTCCGAAGCTATGCAGCTTTGGTGCTCGCCTGGGGGAAACACGTCACCAGCCGATCGCGGCTGGTCACATGGCTCCCCCAGGCGAGCACCCAAGCTGCACGCCGCCGGATGCTCAGAGGGAGCGAACAGCGGCGCAGGAGGTGAGCTGGGGCCATTATCCATGAGCTGGGGGCATATCCATGAACTGCTGGGGCATATCCATGAGCTGCTGGGGCAAATCCATGAGCTGGGGCATATCCATGTCCTGGGCATATCCATGTGCTGGGGCAAATCCATGAGCTGGGGCAGTATCCATGACCTGGATCATTATCCATGAGCTGGGGCATTATCCATGAGCTGGGGCAGTATCCATGAGCTGGGGCAAATCCATGTGCTGGGGCATATCCATTAGCTGGGGTAAATCCATGAGCTGGGGCATATCCATGTGCTGGGGCATATCCATGAGCTGGGGCAAATCCATGAGCTGGGGCAGTATCCATGAGCTGGGGCAGTATCCATGAGCTGGGGCATATCCATTAGCTGGGGCAAATCCATGAGCTGGGGCATATCCATGTGCTGGGGCATATCCATGAGCTGGGGCAAATCCATGATCTGGGGCAAATCCATGATCTGGGGCAGTATCCATGAGCTGGGGCAGTATCCATGAGCTGGGGGCATATCCATGAGCTGCTGGGGCAGTATCCATGAGCTGCTGGGGCAGTATCCATGAGCTGGGGCATATCCATGAGCTGGGGCATATCCATGTGCTGGGGCATATCCATGTGCTGGGGCATATCCATGAGCTGGGGCATATCCATGTGCTGGGGCATATCCATGAGCTGGGGCATATCCATGTGCTGGGGCAATATCCATGAGCTGGGGTAAATCCATGAGCTGGGGCAAATCCATGAGCTGGGGCATTATCCATGAGCTGGGGGTATATCCATGAGCTGGGGCATATGCATGAGCTAGGGCATTATCCATAAGCTGGGGCATTATCCATGAGCTGGGGCATTATCCATGAGCTGGGGCATATCCATGAGTGGAGCTGGGGCATTATCCATGAGAGCAGCTGGGGCAGTATATCCATGAGAGGAGCTGGGGCAGTATCCATGAGAGGAGCTGGGGCAGTATCCATGAGAGGAGCTGGGGCAGTATATCCATGAGAGGAGCTGGGGCAGTATATCCATGACAGGAGCTGGGGCAGTATATCCATGAGAGGAGCCGGGGCAATATCCATGAGAGGAGCTGGAGCAGTATATCCATGAGAGGAGCTGGGGCAGTATCCATGTGTGCTGGGGGCAGTATCCATGTGTGCTTGGGGCAGTATCCATGTGTGCTGGGGGCATATCCATGAGAGCTGGGGCAATATCCATGTGTGAGCTGGTCTGGGGCAATATATCCATGTGTGAGCTGGTCTGGGGCAATATATCCATGTGTGTGCTGGTCTGGGGCAATATATCCATGTGTGAGCTGAGGCACAATATATCCATATGTGAGCTGAGGCACAATATATCCATATGTGAGCTGAGGCGCAATATATTCATATGTGAGCTGAGGCGCAATATATCCATGGGTGTGCTGCTAGGGGCAATATATAATTGTGAACTTGGGCAATATATCCATATGTGAGCTGGGGGCAATATATATCCATGGGTGAGCTGCTGGGGGCAATATATATCCATGTGTGCTTTCACTGCCTTTGAACAGGCATCGTACTTGCTGGCAGTTGGCAAAAATTTGTGTGAGCATATGAGAGAGCTCCGCAGCAATAAACCTCACAGTAATGTGCGCTGTGTGTATGAGCATTCAGTGTTATATGTATCAGAGTACTGATTTAGGAGTAAGAGTAGTTAAAAAAAAAATCCGTAAAACTCAGGGGGGGGTGACACCATAAGTTACCGCACCGGGTGACACCAACCCTAGTGACGCCACTGATTAGAAACATATATATAAACAAGCTCCGTGCTTAACAATAAGCGAGCAATGTCTCGACTGTCTGTTGAGCCTATATGCGGTTGTTCAAGCTGCTACAGGTGTGTGGGTTCTCACGGTTGCGTCAACATAGGGAGCCATGTCGCGTGCGACACTGGGGAGGAGCATCGCAATCAGTGCATGCTCCATTCAGTATAAGGTCTAGAACCGTGACGTGCGGTGAGGTCAGTGGCTGGTGAGGCACTGACTAGTATCAGAGCCAGATATACGTGTTTTACGTAGGTTGATTCAGTGCTCCCCAGGAACTGGCTGCTGTCAGTGCTCGCAAGGGCTAGGCTGCTGTCAGTGCTCCCCAGGACCAGGCTGCTGTCAGTGAACCCAGGATCTGGCTGCTGTCAGTGCTTGCCATGATCTTTTGCTGCTCCCAGGGTGTGCTTCCCAGGATCTTTTGCTGCTCTCAGGGTGTGCTCCCCTGGATCTTTTGCTGCTCTCAGGGTGGGCTCCCCAGGATATGTTGCTGCTCTCAGGATGGGCTCCTCAGGACCTTTTGCTGCTCTCGGGGCTCCTCAGGATCTCTTGCTGCTCTCCAGGATGTGCCTCCAGGCACACAGCCCTGTGGCACGCTTCCATGACTGACAAGGACAGTCACATGACTGTCCTGTGTCAATCAAAGCATGGTAGGCCTGCCTCCCCTGGAGGAGTTTATTGAATTGCTAGAGATGAAAGGTGCTTTCCCATTGGTCCAAGCAATTCAATTGCTCTCAGTGCCTCTCTCAGGAAGTGGGCAACACCAGACGTGCGCTGCAGACTTCAATGAATCTATTACCCAGCTTGAGTTTACGCAAATTGCATAGGCTCAGAGCAGGCTGCCACTGTTGTGTGATGATTCACATCACACAGCAGCCGACAAACTAAAAAAAAAGTGAAGGAGCAGAGACAGACGGCGGGGAGCAGAGGAGTAGGTGGACTTTTTTTTTTTTTAATAGCAGGTTTTATTTAAAAAATTTACAGTCCCCCCTTAATGGAATTATGGCATGTGAGGCCCTGCCTCACCTGCCGCCCCTGACTGCACATCCCTGGTCTAGAACGATGCAGAAGGATTGCCGCATGTTCTGTGCGGTCGAAACGGCTGGGCCCATAGATCTGGTGCGGGGACCGGGCCATTGCGATCCATCGGTTGTAGTAGCTGGGTTTCTTGATTGGGGGGGGGGGGCTGTGAAAAGGAGGAATCCGGGCTAGATCATTCTTTTCTCCTGCCAATTCTCCTGAGATTCACCTTTTAGAGGATAGACCTGATAGTCTTCTATTACTAGTTTATCTTTCACTTATCTTTTCATTTTTATATTTTGAGCACTAGATGGGGCTATTTAGTTATCTTTAGTTTGTGCACTCTCTCTGTGTATTTGTTTTCCATATTCCAACCATATACTCTCTTCACATAGCTACTTCTCCATTGCCTTGTCCCTCTTTCTTTACAATTTTTCTGTTAGTCTATTTTTTCGATTCCTCCTACATCGTGTATTTTTAGTCCTGGACCTCATATCTCCAAACTTCAGTTTGTCCAGTGTTTTGGAGAACAGCCAAAATCCCAAAAATGGCATATTTTGGGTATGTTGGTAACTATGCATCCATTTTTTAGAGAAGAAACCCCATTATTGCCATTAAGGTACCAGGCCATGTGATCACTACCCCTATATACTGAACCGACTAGATATAACAACAAGTACTCAATGAAGGATGCAGGTAAAGTATTATCTCCTGCCTAATATTACAGTTCTGCTTTGTTTTTATTGCGGTAATTGTGAAAAATAGCTTCACCCCGCAAAGTTTGGGTATAGCATGACCAATAAATCACAACAAATCAGTGGGACAGGATGCACATTTATTCTTTAGTGTAGCTCTCTCACTGAGTTTACTTAAGGACATACAGTTGTGTTCAAAATTATTCAACCCCCAATGCTGTAAAGTGTTTTAGGGAATTTAGTGTACATTTGTAATTGTATTCAGAATGAAATCCTACAAGGACTTTTTAAAGAACCATATGCAACTAAAATGACATCAATTGGTTTTGTAATACAGTAGTAAATGTTTCTTTCGTGAACTCTTCATTGACACAATTATTCAACCCCTTAAAGACTACCACTCTGAAGAACAGAGTTCAAGTGTTTTCAATCAGGTATTGAAAACACCTGTGGATGTCACGGAGCAGCAATAAAGCATAATAAACACCAATTAGGCAGCTTTAAAATGACTGTGATAGTCCGCTCCTTCTAGACATTTACTGGTGTGGTTACAAACCTGGTGAAGTCAAGAGAATGGTCCAGGAAGACAAGAGAAGAGGTGATTACTCTTCACAGGAAGGGCAATGGCTATAAGAAGATTGCAAAGATGTTAAACATACCAAGAGAGACCATAGGAAGCATCATTCGCAAATTCAAGGCAAAGGGCACTGTTGAAACGCTACCTGGTCGTGGCAGAAAGAAGATGCTGACTTTGACTGCTGTGCGCTACCTGAAGCGTAGAGTGGAGAAAAGTCCCCGTGTGACTGCTGAGGAACTGAGAAAAGATTTGTCAGATGTGGGTACTGAAGTTTCAGCTCAGACAATACGGCGCACACTGCGTAATGAAGGCCTCCATGCCAGAACTCCCAGGCGCACCCCCTTGCTGTCTCCAAAGAATAAGAAGAGTTGACTGCAGTATGCCAAAAGTCATGTGGACAAACCACAGAAGTTTTGGGATAGTGTTCTGTGGACTGATGAAACAAAATTAGAACTGTTTGGGCCCATGGATCAACGCTATGTTTGGAGGAGGAAGAACAAGGCCTATGAAGAAAAGAACACCTTGCCTACTGTGAAGCATGGCGGGGGGTCAATCATGCTTTGGGGCTGTTTTGCTTCTGCAGGTACAGGGAAGCTTCAGCGTGTGCAAGGTACCATGAATTCTCTTCAGTACCAGGAGATATTGGATGACAATGTGATGCAGTCCGTCACAAACCTGAGGCTTGGGAGACGTTGGACCTTTCAACAGGACAATGATCCCAAGCATACCTCCAAGTCCACTAGAGCATGGTTGCAGATTAAAGGCTGGAACATTTTGGAGCGGCCATCGCAGTCACCTGACTTAAATCCGATTGAGAACCTCTGGTGGGACTTAAAGAAAGCAGTTGCAGTGCGCAAGCCTAAGAATGTGACTGAACTGGAGGCTTTTGCCCATGACGAATGGGCGAAGATACCCGTAGATCGCTGCAAGACACTTGTGTCTAGCTATGCTTCACGTTTAAAAGCTGTTATAACTGTAAAAGGATGTTGTTACTAAGTACTAAGATTGAATGTCACTTGGGGTTGAATAAAACTGATAATGATGTGAGCACAGAAAAGACATTTGTGGTTATTTCATTATAAATGTTATGTTATATTTGTCTGACCTACACGTGCCTCTTTGATTTAATTGTAAGCAAGATGACTGAATGATCAAAATCAATGTCAAACTGGCCAAAACACTCAATTTCAGTGGGGGTTGAATAATTTTGAACACAACTGTAGCTGCGGCTGAGAGCCTGGAGAGAACGTTTCCAAATAAGGGGGGTTATTCAGAGAACAACGAAAAGTCGCCTATATTTCGGTGCTCTCGGTCCCCGCACTACGGGGAATCCAGGTTCCCCGAAGAATTCAGCATTCACAGCAGGGTCCCCGGAGTGCAGGGAAAAACCCGCCACAATCCCACTGGAACTGCTGCAAAAAACACGTCGGAAAAAGCCGCCGAGCCGCCGATCACAGTGCACACCAGCTGCCGGAAAAAAGCCGACAAGCTGACGATCGGGCTAAACCCCCCCCAAAAAAAATAATATGATTAAAAGCGTCAAATTTGAAACGCTGTTTGCAAAAAAACTACTGAACGAAAATGCCTGGAATTTACATATAAGATCCTATGAATGATAATGCTTTACATGTTTGGGACTGGATCTCCACAGCTGTCCCTTTATTTTATTTTCTATTACTGGGTATTTTTTCACAAATACTATTTTGTTTTGATTTTCACAAACTTCGGATTCACTTCTGAGATTTGCCTCGATGTAGCGGTTGGCTTAAGGCCTGGGGCAGACGAGTGTGGAAGGAATGTCCGTGAGAGTGGACGTTCCTTCCAGCTCTGCAAAGCGCGATCCTCCAATGGATTCTCTAGGCGGATGCTTGGTGCGCATGCAGTTCGTGCGTGCGCACAAGCGTGTGACCGGCGCCTGTCGCAGCATTACTTGGCTGCGACAGGCACCAGTAAGTGTGGACGCACAGGCGCACTAGGTGCATTCGTTTGCCCCCGGCCTAATACTCTAATGACCAGCCATTTAAGTAGACTAAAAATCTCTTTGTAGGTTTATTGGGATTTGAGCACAAGTGTATGTGTTGAAACATCCCATCCGCTCTGATTTAATACACCGTATTATACACGTTTGCACTGACTGGCACTGAACCACCCAGCGCAAATGAAAAATGCTCCCTACTCTAGCGTTTTTTTGTTTTTTTTGGGATCATTTTGATTATTCGTTCCTCGACTGAACCATTAAATTGGCCAAAATTCAGACGACTCTTTGTCAGTTTTCAAAACCTTCTCTATAGCCTGATAGAAAGAACTGGATATTTTACAGATAATATTTCGACTTTTTTTGCTATAAATTTTATCATGGTTCTGTCTAGGATGTACCGGCACGAGCTCTGGATGCAGTGACATGGAGACAGACGTATGGGTGAAAACAATAGGAGAATATTGGAGCAGAATTACGATGGAAAATACCAAGGAAGCAGAGGCTGGACTGGGGCATAAGCACGTGGACAGGAATGGGGCTGGACACAAGCAGGTGGACAGGGCAGGAACAAGGAGATAGAGATGGCAGAGAGACAGCACAGGAAAAGGGCTGACTGGTGGAGGACATTTGGACACCGGGTGACTGGCAGGAACACAGCAATACTTGAGCAGAAAACAGGCTACAGAAATGCTTCACAGAAGAAATCTTCTCACAATGCTGAAGCACTGCGTTTGGAGCTTGACTCCCTTTTGAGGAGGACCTCTTTAGATGGGATGGGGTACACATAAGGCTCCTTGGAGTCAGCCAGAACACTTTGGTAGGATTCTGAGACATGGAGCAGAGCACCGGCTTATGACAAAACATGACATGGAATAGTTCTTCAGAGTCCCATGGAGGTTACATGAGGGCAGAAAAGGTGAGGATGCGGTCTTTCTTATGGCGTCGCCGAGTTGCCTGGCAAGGCGCATTATTATTTTTTTATATACCAAATGTACTCTCCTTATCTTCCGTGTGGATAACTTTTCATCTCTATTACTAGATAAATGAATAGTCCTTTTGTTGAAGGAGTAATCAAGGCTATGGTTTTCCCAGTTGCAATGTATGGCTGTGAAAGCTGGAAGATAAGAAAGGCAGAGCACCAAAGAATTGAGGCCTTTGAACTATGGTGCTGGAGAAGTCCCTTGGACTGCAAGGCGATCAAACCGGTCAGTCCTAGAGGTGATTAACCCTGACTGCTCTTTAGAAGGCCAGATCCTGAAGATGAACCTCATATACTTTGGTCACCTGATGAGAAGGAAGGACTCACTGGGAAAGAGCCTAATGCTGGGAAAGATTGAGGGCAAAAAAAGAAGGGGACAACAGAGAATGAAGTGGCTGGATGGAGTCACTGAAGCAGTAGGCGTGCACTTAAATGGACTCCAGAAGATGGTAGAGGACAGGAAGGCCTGAAGGAACGTTGTCCATGGGGTGGCGATGGGTCTGACATGACTTCGCAACTAATAATAACAGAAGGAGAAATATAACAGGAAAAAATGTGTCATCTGCACTCGTTTCTATATAGTTCCCTGTGCAACAAAACATGAGGGGCAGTATTACAATGTTGGTGCTAACTTAACCAGAGCAGTTGTAAACTTAAAACCTCCATAGGCTATAATGGCTCTGGGAAGTTTACAACAGCTCTGGTTAAGTTAGCACAAACTATGTAATCTGGCCCGAGAGGTTTTAGTTGACTAAAATGGCCATTGAAGCGCAAGCTCACTCGCCCCATCAAGGCACCTCTTTATAGAGGGAGTCCCTAACCAATGACCAAAAGCTGCTCCTCTGAGCAACTTCATGCACTCTTGCTGGTCAGCTAAGAGGTAGAAAATGGTGGGTTTTATTTATACACGCACCAAGCACGTCCCATTTGGGGTTGAAAACAAAAACATGGAACAAGGAACAGCGGCAAAAGTGACTATATGTATGTATATTATGTTGTAACACCAGTTAAGTCATTTTCGCTGCTGTTCCTTGTTCCATGTTTTTGTTTTCAAGCCTGAAATGGGAAGTGTTTGGTGTGTGTATCAATAAAACCCACCATTTTTCTGCCTCTCCTTAGCTGAAAAGCAGCAGGAGAGCATGCAGTTGCTCAGAGGAGCAGCTTTTTGGTCATTGGTTAGGGACTCACTCTACCGAGAGGTGCGTTGTTGGTAAGCTTACGCTTCAATGGCCATTCAAGCAAACTAAAACCTCACGTGTTTTGTTGCATATGGAACTATATAGAAACGAGCAGAGATGACACCTTTTTTTCCTGTTATGTTTTATGCATGAACTGGGTTGTTGCTCTTGGTTGTTGCTGCCGCTCTGGTGAGTATAGGCGCGACGCCATTTTTTTCTGTAAGACGGGGTAATATATTTAAAATTAACTAATTTATGTTGTAGGATTTTGTATTGGAGAAATAATGAACCAATTATTGGCATTCCCACCAGGTGGCAGTGAAATACCACAAATTCGTCGTCTTGCTGCAGACAACAGACTCAGACAGTGCTGCGTTCATAGATATTCTTGCGGTGTTCAATTGTTCCCAAAAAATACATTCCATCTCCTACCACACACTGCATCACGATCCTCCTTAAATCTTTCAAAAGGCTTTGCCGAAGAATGACATTTATTACCTTTTAAGTTTAATACCCTGCAGTTTATGTTTGTTTTCTGTTACCTTCTCTGTTCAAGAGGAGAGAGGAGGTGATTTTACAAAGTGGCAGAAATGCCCATCCCCTGCTGTGAAGATGGACGATAAGCTAGGTTTGTGTTATTGAAGGCTGCTGAATAAATCCGATTAATTTCTACCAGGCATAAAACCAGTAAGCCTATTGCGTTTCATAAAACGGTCTGGTAAAAAGTGTGTTTTAGTAAGCTTCCGTTAACCCTTTCGCTGCTGAGCCATTTCACCCCCTTGCGCTCAACTCATTTTGAGCTCATCATGTTTAAACGCGATTTGATGTTTTATAGCAGAACCCAGACAAATTATATATCCTTTTTTTCACCCCGCAGACGCGGCAGATTAAAAATATATTATTACTATGTCACTGCAGCAACATTGTTCATTTTATAATAGAAATTTGTGTGATGGTCCTGGTTTGGAAAACAATTTAATTTCATTCATTAACCCCTTCACTGCAGAGCCATTTCACGTCTTAAAAAAAACATGTTTTTCTTTTTTTTCATTATTTTTTTTTATTATTTTTTTTCTTTACTTTAAACATGGTCATGTTTGGTGTCATTGGATGGTACTAATGATACAAAACATGACCCTGCTAGCTGCCAACAGTCGGGAGATATCGGGGTTCAAAGGAACTCCCTATCTTTCCTTAGGAGTCAATGAGGACGTTCCCCACACGTCCTCAGCAGTGAAAGGGTTAAATCAATTATTTCATAATATTGCCTGATATCATTTGGAAAGATCCCGTTCGGTGCAGCGTCCCGGTACTTCAACGACCCATAGAGCAGGAAGCCCACACAGAACCAGGGAGCACTAGTAACAGAATGAAGGTTTTTCCAGGGCCCCGGGCGTAGCCTTGAGGAGATTCTTGGAGACTGGAGTGATTCATGTGGCCTAGTCTGCAGACATACACCGGCCTGAGTGGCCAATGTTGGGCCTTGGCCAGCAGTCTGAACTACAAGAGAACTGCGCGTCTAAGGAGAGAAGGTCTGAATTGGGCGGAACTACTGCTGGAGCAGGGTAGATAGTTATCTGGTGGCATCAGGAACAGTATCGGATCGGCAGTCGGTATCGGTCGATACCGAACATTGCATTACTCAGATCGAATCAGGTGCACAAAAAAGCCAATAGGGAAATCCCTAACTGCTGAATGTACCCAGTGTCGGGCTAGCCAGGAAGACCCTTTAATGTTCCCTAAGGCTTGTAGAATCGTAGTGCTGTCTATAAATGGGCTTGTTGGTCAGATCCTTATTAAAAGAGACACTTCCCAGAACATCATTTGGATTAGATGCTTTCAAAATACTACAATGACCACAAGGGGCCAGGTCAAGCAGGAACTCATGGGAATGCAGTGCCTCCACTATTTTTACAGAAGAACTGCGTTCCCGTTGATCCCACACACTATAAAATGTGTATTTCGGTGTTCAATTATGTTTCCCTGTTAAGTCACAATAAATATATATTTTGTCATATATTTTCACTAAAATCCACATATAACTATACCAGATTCGAGTGCGTGTTTGTGTTAAGTGTGAGTTGGTAATAGAGAAATCTTGGTGACTTCCCACACTTACAGGGTTATTCAAAGAGCTCCAACTTGCTGGCGAAAGGTAACCGAACGATGAAATTCAGCGTTCGGTTCCCTTTCCTGGCCATTCGGCTATTCAGAGAGCAGGCAGTTCGCCAAATGTTGGCGAATTGCCTGCACATACGTGCCTGTTTAGTGCCTGTTCGAGGGCAGTGAATTCCCATAGAGAAGCAATGCTTCGGCTATTCAGAGAACAAAAACCAGCAGTGAAAAGTTGCTGAAATGCCCTGCCATTCGGTGGCTTCATTCGACAGGTTTATTCAGGCGAATTCCATAGGCTTCAATGTTAAAAATATTCCCGTTTTAATCCAATATCTAATAAACCGTTCATTATAATATTCTGCAGTAAAAAGTCTCTTTATTCATAGATTTTCTTAGGATCTTTTAGGCATTTTTTAGCAAAATTTTTTTTCCTTTTCTTATTTTCTTTAAAATCGTTTTTTCTTTTTTCTGTAACAGCCCTTTTTATTATCATTCATTGGATCATATGTAAATTTCAGACATTTTTGTTCTGTAGATTCTTTGCAAACAGCGTTTCACTTTTCAAACATTCAAGCGTACTGTTTTTTTGTTTTATTTTCTACTCCGTCTGCGGTGTCGGGTTTTTCCGGCGGCTGCTCTGTGCTGTGATCGGCTCCAGCTTGGGTTTCTCCGCGTGTTCAGCGAGGTTAATACAGATGTTTTTGTGGGTTTCGGTGTGCCTTCGCCCTGGTTTTGCGGTGAGTTTTTGTCGAGTTTGCGTTGACTTTTCCCTGCATTACGGGGACCCTGTGGTGCTTGCTGAATACACCGCAGGATCGCCAAAACGGGATCGCCAAATCTAACCGAATTGAAGAGAACGAAAAGTCACCGAACGTGCGGTGACTTTTCGATTCTCTTTGAATAACCCTGTTAGTTTCGTTTAGGGGTCCTAATAACTATGAAAAATCAATAAATGAAATCTGTGGTATTTGATGAAAAATCTAAAATGTTGTTGTTTAATGGAGCGTGTATACAATTTGGTCAATAAACCCAGAGCCATATACCAGGACGGTGAATAAGTCAAGGCTGCGGACTCGATCTAATGATGGTACAAACTCAAGAAGACCAAAAAAAAGCCATGTTTTTTTCTCTATCATCCAATGTATTACCTCTAGACATGTTGTTCCGGATAACTCTTTGGTCCAAGGTCAGGAGTGAAGGGATTGAAGGTCGCACCATGGTCTATGGTTTATAAACAGGATGTTTGTCACATCTCTGTCCCAGACAAGCATTTATCAGCACATTTAGTTCTGACACCAGGACACTGCATCCAATCCACACATCATCTTTCTCACTCCTGCGCTGCTCTCTCCTCTATTCATCTTTAGTTGCCTATCCATCACTGTCACTTTCCTTAATCCTTTCTCCCTCTCATCCTCCCCTCTCATTTCTTGTCTCCAGATGAAATGTATTATTCTCTCTTTGCAGTGGTCTGCCATTTTTAACTCTTATTTTTCAATCTCGTACCCTGGAATAGGGTGAAGAAATGCATTTACCAAACATTACAATTTGGAGTATGACTTTCTTTCATGGAGTTAGGAGAGATGCCGACAATGCTGATTACCTCTTTTTCTTCCTGATCGAAGAGGATGTAATGGTGTGAAATCCCCATGGATAAACAATGATCATGGGAACTGCACAGCTGGCACTTTATAGTCAATTATTCAGACACCGTGCTGAAGTGGGGCACCGCGTTGGGACATAATACCCAGTGCCATGCTGTCTAGATCCAAATCCAGGGCTTCTGTGGACTTGATGGATGGTCCTTCTCCATCAGTGGGCTTGTTGAGAAGCTAAAATATATATTTTTTCCCTTTGTTACAGTCTCTCATGGGAAGGCAAGCTGGTACCGGGGGAGCTGCTCTGCAACATTGTTCCCCTTATGCAGAGACACAAGCGGCGGGTTTAAGTAGGACAGAGATGCAAGGTATGATGGATCAGAGGCAAAATGGAATGGCCGGAATGAGGCAGCAGAGGGTAGGAATGAGAGGAAGCCACAAAGTAGAATTGGGGAAAAGTCATAAAGTGAGGCGATGTGACAGAGGCAGAAAATGGTACGTGTGGACAGGGCAGAGGTAGACGATATAGTGAGGGAAATTGAGCTGGGAATTGGGTTGACGAGTATTACGGCAAATACTTTGATGAATGGAATAGGACCGAGACAGAAGAAAAATGGAAACACAAGACAAAAGGAATGGGACAAAAACCTGGAAGGGTGAGTCGCATTGAGGATAAAGACTGAGGACAGGACAAATGGGAGGACAAGGGATTAAGTCGGAGGACGTTAGGGTCGGAAAAGGTTGGACAAGACTAGGCACAGGGGTGGTGAACACTCATGTATAGCTAAAGGAGCAGAAATGAACTCCAAATACACTTCAGCGTTCACACAAGCTGATACCTTTACCTACAGATGTGTAACACCTACTAGTATACTGAAACACCTCTCTAAATTCACACACAAGTAACAAAATACTGAAATTTAAATCGCCCTATAGAAATATAACTCTGCATCCAAAATAACACTCATTCATTTGATGCTAGCTATATTCAAAAGGAGCAGAAACTGTCGCTTATGGGTAGTCCTAACCCTAAGTCAGAATTAATGGTAACCTTAAACTCAGTGTCAGATTTGCACCTGAAAATGACGCTGGTATGGCGCCTAGAAGGTTGCTATCTCCACCCTGCTGACGAAGGCCAAACAAGGCCAAAAAGATCGTCGTGGGTTGCTGTACCTCTCATGCAGTGAGGGCTTCCTTGGCATTTCACTAATGGCCGCCATTTCTGGGTAATAGAAGTCTGATTTGCATATGAAATTGTTCTCTTTGTAATAGCACCATCGAGCTTAAAACTATATGAGACTTAAGCTGGAATCCACGATAGGGCAGACTGCTAGTGCTGTTGCCTGTTCTCCGCACTCTTATAAGCCTTTGGGGGGTTTTTGTGCCAAGTTTGACCTACAAAACATTGCGAAAGTGACCGTTTTTTCCCCCGTAGTGTCCTAATATAATGAAACATTTTTTTAAATTGCAACATTTTTGCCGTGTCATATTCCGTGGCAACCAAAATGTGACGACTTTCCCACAGGTTACCCTGTAACAGTTAACGTGTTAGCTTTTCAGCTCCCTCCACCTCTACTCGACATGCTAAACTACTGGTTAACCATCCTGCACATTGTGGTCTGCAATAGGTATTTGACGTCTATAATAATTTTCATCAAGTATTGGAAAAGTTCAATGGTGTTTCATCTAAAAAACATGAAGAATTGTTTGCTGCTCAACCACTAACCAAGACGAGCACGACGCCATAACAGGGAATAATACCAAGAGAAAATGAACAAAACGGATTTCAAGATTAAGTGCTTGTTGTGTACCTTATAAAATATACATTACTTTTCTAGAAGAGCTATGACTTAGAGCCAAGTCTGGTTTTATTGTCACTATATATTCTCACTGAAGACTATCATCTGTGTGGCTTAACAGGAAAGGAAATTAAACGGGATGATGGTTGTCAGAAGATGGAATGTCTGAGTAGGAATGCATGGAGATAATTGACGGGGTTTTGTAGAAGAAAACTGAGGCAATGTATGAAAATTGGAAACAATTGGGACAATGAAAAAAAGGATGAAGAGTTAAAGAAACGTGCACAGGCAAAGGTTTGGGACTGAAATATTTTGGGAATCCAAAAATTTGGGATTCTGAAAAAATTGGAATCTGTCACTTTGGAATATTGGATATTTCCAATATTTCGGTATCTGGCTGCTTCACAATATGGGATATAGCTGCTGGTCTTGTAATACCAACTTGGAAATGGCGTGCTCATGACCTGTCTCCAAGAATAAATAATTTATCAACCTGTGGCCATCAGCCATTGCCTTCCGCAACTGAATTGTTACCACTCACCACCATAATCAGTCTTAATAAATCTGTTCCCTTGTTCTTTTCTCTCCCATCCCACATCGTTGCTCATTACATCCTCAAAGCCTAACGATAACAACCGACAAATTCCTCCATCTATCTACTGCTTCATCCATCCATGTCTTTTACCTCCTTTTCATTATGTCTTTATTTTCTGGACATCGGGTCCGGTTGCCTGTAATTACTTGCTCTGGAATGTCGTTCTTACCTTGTGTAACTCTCCAACTGTTATTTTTGAAGGTACGGGCACTCCAACATCTAATTTGGGGCAACGTTTATTGAAGTAACATCTTGCAATGAGACAATGACAAAGTCGTCTCTTGACAAAGACTCATCAAGAGTAGAACTGTTGGCTGATTGAAAAATTTTACTTCAGTTACAAGTACTTATACAGCGCCAACAGATTCCATAACGCTTTTCAATGGGGAAGCACGAACACTTGATGTGTCTTTGTCAAGTCTTGACAAACACTTGTTGAGTCGAAATATTGTCTCATTACAAGATGATAAAAGTCGCAGTCCTGCTGGATACCCGGCAGCACCATCTTCACTGCTCACTGGCTGGCTGCCGAGTGATGCAGCTATGGGTCACAGAAGCAGGCAAGTCGCAAAGTGATGACTCGACGCCTGCCATATTTAAAAAGCAGGCGGTGAGTATAGCTCACTGCCCTGTCGTGGTTCATTTTACGTTCAGTGCGGTTTTGTTCTATTGATTTTGTTATCTGTGTACTGACCTGTCTCTGACTATCCATTCTGGTTCTGACTCCTGGCATTGTATGACTACCCATTCTGGTTCTGAGCCTTGACTTTGTCTGATTACCTGCTCTGGTTCCTGATTTTGGCTTGTTCTGACTTTGTTTATTCTGTGTGTCTGTCCTGTATTTAGCAATCTGTCTATTCTAAAGACCGGCAGTGTGTTTGTGTAGGGATCAAAGGAATACATTACAGTTAACAGAGGTTGCTCTGAATCAGTTGATCGGGTGTCCGTACCTTAATCTTGGATGGCCACTTGGTAATTGGCTGGTCCTGGCATGTGTCGTATGCTTTATATGGTTCTCACTGTTATTGTCACTGTTCTCTATGGTAAGACATACCTTTTCTAGTTACCAACTCTTCCTACTTCCCTCTTCTTCAAATATACATATTCATCGGATGTTGGGTAGGTATAGGCAACTTCCATTTTCTCCACCGGTTCTCTTCTTGAGCCATAGTTATTGGTCAATGCAAATAATGATGTTTTTTTTTTTAATGAAACATGGTGCACACCTATCAAGGTTAATTTAGCCTTAAAGGCTCCATTCAAATTCTTTTAAACATACCGGTAGACAGCATTATTGTTTTATTTGACAATACCACAAGAAAACACCAAACTCGTGAGCCAGTGATATATTAAGACCAGACTACTGATGTTTGAGTATGAGAGGTTATTTTGACCACTAATTTTCTTTACTTCCTCCATGCCATCTTCTGTCTTTATACATACCAATCACTTCCGATCAATGATTTATTTTGCTTTCAAATGATCTTCCTTTTCTCCACCACCACGCGTCTTCCCCACTCCCCAGTCCTATCCTATAAATCACTGTCTTTTTTGCCAGCTCTCTGTCTCTAGTTCTCCATTATTATTATCTCTCATAGCTTTGCGAAGCCCCCATCCCGTCTGATTCAAAATGCCTTGCAGCTGAGAATAGTTCACAGTAGTGGCAGCATCTCAACCTTTTCAACAACTGTGATGCCGGTTGTCCAGGGATGAGAGATTCCTATTATCACCTCAACAGGAGATCAGATGTATCAGCGGAAACATTCATCAAACAGGCATTATTATTGTATGTAGCAACAAAATTCCTTCTGTTCAATCCTCCTGCGCTAGCCTTGTAGGGAACATCAGATTACACAATTTGTTGTGTGTGCAGATTGGTTTTGGATGTCTCTAAGTTTCGAACACCATTTACGCAGCGATTGACCTGCTACAGGTCGAATCCAGAAAGGTAAATGTTTGAAATGATGTATGGCCATTTATAAAGTTGTAATGAACATTGTAATTTAGTTTGAAATGTATTTTTGGCACCGGCAAGCCATCCTTCCTGCGGAGCAAGCTGCTTTTGTTTCTGGAGCTTCAAAAAAAGATGTCAATCAACCTGTCGAAGATTTTGGACTATTGACAGCAGTTTGATGTAGAGGCTCCGAGGTTGACGAGGCCTCCGGCAAAGTTCAGATAAGAATCCCCTCTGGTTCTGAAAAAAATACGTACACAAACAAAGTAAAGTTTTAGGATGGAAATCTCAAAAAACACTAATGATCGACAGAAGAATGTGAATGTTGGTGTGTATTTATGTAGAATGTCTGCACATAAGCGACAGAACTTCCATCATACCAGGCTTCGGTTTAAGTGAGGCCTTGGATGCTCTGCTGTTTTGATTCATGATAAGGAGATCTGTAAAAGAGGCATTTGCTTGCTGAGCTCCATTTTCAGTGATGTCATCAAGAAAAATAATTCATATATTAATCCTTTTTTTTTTCTTTTATGATTGCTGATCAGTCAGTGAAAATTTTACTAGTTTGAAATTGTAGCAGATTTATTACGTGCCTGTGGCAGCTGTGGGGTGGACCAAGAGACCCTGATACGCAATACCATAAACCCTCTTAACCAGGAATTATACCAGTCCCTAAATTGGCTAAACCTATGGTGACAGGAGAAAGGGACAGAGAACTGCACCCGATTACCAGTCTTTTTAATGGCAGGCCTTATAACATGATTCAGTTCAAGGTGAGAGAAGAAACCAAATCGAGGGGTCACCAGTCATTAAGACGGCTGGGTACGCCTTGAGCGGGGGTGGGGAAACTTTTTTTCTGCCAAGGGCCATTTGGAGATTTATAACATCATTTGAGGGCCATACAAAATTATCAACTTAAAATTTAGCCCGCTATATTTAGGAAGAAATTTTTATAATTATTAAATTATTATAATTTTTTGGTATTTTTTTTTTTTATGTATTTTTTTTTCTATCTTTACTTTAGGTTTGATCTGAAAGATAAATATTTTTTTCTTATTTTGCACTCTTAAAGTAAAAATTTAATCATTTAAAAAAGAAATATGGGGGGAAAATGAATTCATTTCACCCCTTCCCAATTTAATTCCTTTCACACACACACCCTCCCCATTTAATTAATTTCACCCCCTCCCCATTTAATTAATTTCACCCCTTCCTCATTTAATTCATTTCACCCCTTCCTCATTTAGTTCATTTCACCCCCTGCTCATTTAAATCAATTAATTCCACCCCTCCCCATTTATTTCATTACATCCTTCTCCCCATTTTAATTAATTCCACCCCTCTCCTCTTTTAATTAATTTCTTTTCATCCCTCCCCATTTAATTCATTACACTCTCCCCTTCCCCATTTATTTCATTACACCCTTCTCCCCATTTAATTAATTTCACCCCCTCCCCATTTAATTAATTTCACCCCCTCCTCATTTAATACATTTCGCCCCATCCCCATTTAATTAATTTCACCTGCCTACCTCCCTATTTAGTAAATTTCCCTTTCCCCCTCCCACTTCCCTTTTAATTCATTTCACCCCCACCACGCTTACACCTGACCTCGGCACGCGGCGAGTATTAGAATGAGGGGGCGGGGATTATCCCTGCTTCCTTCACTCGCTGAAGCACACCGGATCCTCCTTCACGCTGCGCCCGGAAGACTAGAGGCGCAGCATGAAGAAAGATTTGGCGCACAGCAGTGAGTGAGGTAAACAGGGTTAATCCCCACCCCCTCATTCTACTACTCTCCGAGGTCAGGTGAAAGGGCTGTGGGAGAGGGAATTTAAACACCCCTTTACTGTGGGGCTCTAAGCGCTGGGCCAAGTGATTCTGCGGGCCAGACATTCCCCACCCCTGGCCTTGTGGGACTGAGATGTGGTCAGAGAGAGTAGCCGGGTCAACTCGATACACAACCAACAAGAGATGTAGTCAGGAGGAATAGCTAGGTCAGCACATGAATAAACCGAGATGTGATCAAAAAACATAGCTGGGTTGATACACTGGGAAAACAGGCAGAGATGTGGTCAGTGGATTTGGCCGGGTCAGTACACAAAAGCTCAGAATAAGGTAAACACAAGCTACTGGGAACTATGGAAACAGGGCAGTGACCACCAGTCAGGCCAATGTTTAAATAGGTGAGGGCTAACCCTCCTACTCTGCAGTCACCCAAGTGTGCCAAAACATCTGGGTGCTGTGCGGTCTCGATGACGCCAGATGGCTGTTGTCTTGATGCTGAGACTGGTTATTAAATGGCGGCCCTGGCGTTACGCAACAAAAACTATAGCGTGAGTGTGATAGATGGAGCAAGGGTGTTCAGCATCATCCGGAATGGTGCAGGAGTAAGGCTATGGTCAGACGAACTAATTTTTCACGTCTACCGTCAATAAAGTGCGTTGATGCGTCGGAACGCATTTTTTCACGGGAGACGCGATAGCGGTCATACGATGCGCAATTTCGGCCGTATTTTGTGACTGAGCTATAAAAAAAACAAATGGATGTGATGTTGGCCGGACATGTGCAGCATCTGACTTCTCCTAATCACGCACACACGCCACTATGCCGACGCAGCGCACTCTGGGCGTCCGTACTAGCATTTCCACGTTCTCGAAAAAATGCGTTAGTTTGCTGCTTGCGTTGCACGGCCGAACTTCCGTGCGGCCGTACTTCGTATATTGGCCGTCATTGGACATCATTTGCTGCTACTTCGGCTGTAATAAAGTGCGGCTCAACGCACGTTCGCACTGCGTTCTTCTGACCCCAGCCTAAGACAACAATGCACTGAACTGTGGAATGGCGCAGAGCTACATACTGAGCAGCAGAATGGTGCTGAGGGGCTTCATTATAGGGGTAAACTCTCAATGCGTCTAAGAATATTACAAACTTATTCTGTATTATTATATTGAAATATTCTGGATTTTTTTTGCGCTTGACAATATTTACTGATGAGCTACAGACAATAACACAATGGTGTTATGGTGCATAGTGAAATTAATACACGGAACCGTGTATTTCCTTACGTGTATGAACTGTTTCATAGCAAACATGGCAAAATATCTAATTTCAATCTTGTTTTCCTGTTATTTGTTGCAGAGTGACTCCCTATTCCAGGGATCTCAAATTCTGACCCCCCACTGATGTTTCTGAACCACAACTCCTATGATATTATGGCCATCTATTGCTCTCAAGGAAATCTGGGAATTGTAGGCAATCAACATCTGGGGGCCAGAGTTTGATTCCTGCTGCTATCTCTATTTCTTTTGTATTTATTAGTTCCCTTGTTTTTTAGCCTCCTCCCTCGTTTTCCTGTTCACCCATCATCTTCAGTCAGTCTCTTATCCCTGTTTGATGAGCTGGAGACAGGATTTACTCATCGTAATAATAATTCACTCTTTCTATATCATTTTACAGTTCCCTTGGATGTGAGCTATTCCATTTTCACTCACAATTCCCGTTTAGTCACCTTTCAGTTGCCGTTAACCCATTTTTTCAATACTATACTAAACATCTCTTCAATGGCCAGTCAGTCTTTAAATCATCATTCAAGTGTTTTTTCTAAAGCTATTTTACCCCATAGAGGTTATTCACTAACCTCCCAGACACAATCAAATGTTCCCCCAGTCTAAAGTCACTTAAGAGATCTCTATTACTATACCTTGATACAGAATGCACCTGTAAACATGTAACACAGTGACTATATACAGAATGTACCTGTAAACATGTAAACTACAGGGTTATTTAAAGAGCTCCGAATTGCTTGAGAAAGGTAACCGAACGCTGAAAATCAGCGTTCGGTTACCTTTCCTGGCCATTCGGCTATCCAGAGAGCAGGCAATTCGCCAAATCCTGGCGCATTGCCTGAACATTCAGTGCCTGTTCGGTGCCTGTTTGAGGGCAGTGAAAACCCCATGAAAAGCACTGCTTCGGCTATTCAGAGAACACAAACCAGCAGTGAATGGTTCCCCTAATGCCCTGCCATTCGGCGGTTTAATTCGGCAAATTTATTCAGGAGAATCCCATAGACTTCAATGTTAAAAATATTCCGGTTTTAATTCAATATCTAATAAACCGTTCATTATAAAATTCTGCAGTAAAGAGTCTCTTTATTTATAGATTTTTTAGGATATTTTAAGCATTTTTCTGAATTTTTTTTTACATTTTTTTTTTAACCTCTGTACTACCTCCTATACCCCCTCTATAATTAGTATCAGTGTTATGGTTAGAATTAGGGTTAGGGTTACTGTTAGGGTTATGGTTACCTTTAGAGTTAGGATTATTTTTAGGGTTAGGGCTAGTGTTGGCTCTGGGATCCAAGGTGGAGGGAGTGTTATGTTGAAATTGTAGTTGTGGCACTTCCTTCGCCAGTGTCCCTCTTGACTACATCTAAAGCACAGTCTCCTTCCCCACGGTTCGACCGCCTGAGAATGATCAACACCTCCTACTGTACCTCTACCACCCCTTGACGTGCCTGTCACCTTTCAGCTAGGATTAAGGTTAGGGTTAGTTTTTCGGTTAGGGTTACTTTCAGGGATATGGTTAAGATTAGGGTTATAGTTACTTTTAGTGTTAGGGTTGCTATTTCTGCTTGTTTTATGATTTAAGGTTTAGGGTTTTGCTTTGCAGGGTGAATGCAATTTTGGCAGCTATATTTAGAAGAGATATTACATAGGTAACCGTAACGGGATGACCAGGGCAGCAGATGGTCTATTTTGTTGCTCCCAGATCTTTCACAGAACACCTAATTATAAACTTTATTAATACCTAATAATTAATAAATTCAGTCTTGTAAAAAATATTTTATCAACATATTTTCTTCCTAGGAGTTAATATTTCTTCGGGATGCTGCCGATTCAGTGATTCTTATCGACCGTGTTACAGCAGTGGTGGGATTTTTTGCTGATGTGTTGGGGAAGGAGAGATGGTACGTTACCATTTCCACGCTATAATGTAGGTCTATTGTGCTAGATCTCTTGTGGATTATGTTCATGACTCAGAATACATAGCAAGATAGAAACTCTGCAATTTCACCGTAACTCTGAAATGCTACAGTAAATAAGTCAGGAAATAATAAAAAACATTGAGATAAATGTTTGCAGGTTAAGGAAGATAATCATCTTAATTACTAGACTGTGTGAAGTACATAACCGTCCCCGCTTCGAGAGAAGGGGTTACAGAGATGTCTACCATGACAAGCTGATGAGAGAATGTCTCATTAATCCACGACTGGTAGAATGAGGTCCAGCGGTTAGATCAGCGCTCAGAGAAAGCCACCTCAATCCTCTTACACGCCGAACATCAAAGCCATATTTTTCAGCTGCTGTGAATTTATTTTTAATTGCTGTTTTGTGGCACCTGGAAGATAAAAGAGAAGATGCTGCCAAACGGAATTATGATGATCTCCAAAACTTTCTTTCAAAGATTTATCAATATATATGCAATATATATGGTGCCTTTAAAGCCCAGGAGTTCAGCTTTTAGCAGCAAAGTAAGACAATTACAGTGGCTCTGGTTTTTCCGTAAGTTTAAATAAAAGACTTGTTGTGGTTCTAATATCAGGGGAGTGACAAATCTGCTGCTAAAAAAGAGAAGGGAGGACTTCCGGCTCCATTACTTATATCTATGGCATATTTAATATGTTCTCCTCACTGTCAAAGGCTTCCACCGTCTCTACAATTTTTACAGCAAAACGAAGGCTCGCCGCACAACTGCCAAGGTGATAAATGTCTCTTTAAAAGTTGACTTGGGTCCCACTGGATATATATTCAGCATGACAAGCTATAATTTTTCTGAAGCCTGCACCATTTCTGAAGTATATTTATGTGACTTTTTTGTTGTTGTTTTTTAGAGAAAACAGACAAAAAACATTACCGCCATACTGTGTTAAGATTTCTTTTTCTCCTTTCATTTAGCTGGTGACATGACAGGTCTTCTTTCCAGAATAGTAACATTAAAGGGACACTCTACAAAGCGTGACCATGCAATCTTACCTCAGAGGTCACAGTGCTAGAAGTTCCCCTGTCCCACCTCTATGGAACGGCTTAGAGGGCTAATTCAGCCATCTAAAGCAGCAAGGTTAAATAACAAAGCCATGCTCAGTTTCACAAAAATTAGTATAGAATGCTGTAATAAACAAAAGTCCAAGAGGTAACAATCGGTCAGGACAGCAGGCAGAATATAAATATCCAAAGTTAAGTGATATAATTGGTGAATGGTGTCAAAGCTGCAGGATTAATGGCAATACTGATGCACAGAAAGACTCACAAGTAGTATTGAGCATCCAGCATCGAACAGGATAGCGAAGCTGGCATCTATGGATGTGAGACATTCCAGCATTAATCAAAGAGGCGCCGGCTGCCTCGAGGTATATGCTGCATCAATCAAGAAGTATGGCTGTGAACCTCTAGCTTCCTTAACAAAAAGTATCCCTAAACCTAATAGTAACCTGAACCCTAATATTTTCTGTAATCCTAACTGTAGCCCTAACCCTATCCTTATGAGCAACCCTAATCTTAGCCATAACCCTAAAAGTAGCTCTAACCCTAACTAACATCTGTTATGGGGGAGGGTCTTTTCATACCGTAGTAGAGCCCTTCATCTTGGAGCTCTCTCTTTCTTGGCCTACGTTTCAATAATTTCCCACCTGCCCGCCCTGGGTTGGTATTGGGGTTCAGTGCGACATTGTGTTTCTCCCTATTGGGGTGTGGATTCGGAAGGATTTACTCAGTCCATGCTGAACTAGCTCATAAGTCCTGAGCTTTAGTCAACTGATCCCTTGGAATCATGTCAATTTCCATGGCCTGCCAGTGCCATGCATCTCCTGAGTTGAAGCCTTTGTTTTCCCTCTCTTACAAGGGGGTGCGGCTCCAGGGCTCTAATTGGTTAAAGAGAAGGAGAACAGGAGTGCTGGTAGCAGAAGAAGGGCTGTTTCCCTCAAACGGGTGTTGCCCTTATGAGAGTGTCCCTGTGGAGCACCTTGGACAAGGGTAGATCTCCCCTAAGGTCCATTTTGCTTCTGCTTGGGCAGTAGCAACAAGTGGCTCTAGTGCAGGATCAGGTTGGTCTGTTGTCCTCTTGTAGTCTGAGGTAGTTATGGCTTCAGTGTTGCCACCTTTATATATTCATATGGTATCTTTAATATTCACTTTAAAATAAGATGCTTTAGTTTCCATTTAATTCTAGAGCAGTGGTTCCCAACCCTGGTTCTCAAGTACCCGTAAAAGGCCAGGTTTTAAGGACTACCCTGGGGAGATGCAAACTTAATCCTGCAATCACTGAGCAGAAAATCATATCTCTTGGGTTGTGCTTCAGATATTTGCCAATCCTGGCCTGTTAGGGCTACTTGAGGACCAGGGTTGGCAATCACTGCTCTGGGGTATATTAGACCGATGTTACTTGGCACAACGATGTCACAAAGTTGACACAATGATTTTCACTCTTATTTTCTTTTTACAATTGCGTTTTATATTTGGAGTTAGATATTCAAACATTTTAACATTTAGACAAGATCCTTTTCTAAACTACACCTTGGGTAATCAATAAAACAAAATCTAGGTGTACTGCGGAATAATACAAAAATAATTAAAATTGAAAAGAATCTCGAAGATAAAAAATGGTGATGGCTCTGGCTTAGCAGGCATTCTGCACAATTTGAGCCGTGGGAAACAAATGAAGAAAACCACACAGCCCGTGTGGCTGATGAATAAGACATATGACTAGACACACATATCTATATTAAAGGGACGTGTAAATAATCCACCAAGTACTCTCAATATACCAGCTAATGATCGTCACAGTCATCTGAACAAATTAATTTTCTGGCTCATTGTGCTTGATTATATGTGTATGAAAGGACATGTAAAACAAATTATAAACAAAGAGTATGATATTACAAGAGAGAAACACACTCGATGCAAGCTCACAAGACCCTGGCTTGGTCAGATTAAAGGGACACTAAGCACTGTGACCACTCAATGTAACTTGAGTAGTCAGTGACCTGAGTGCACTCACCCTCCTTTCCCCACTGTGGAAGTCTAGGAGCGCTAATTCAGCCCTCTTAGTGCAGGTATTTAACTCAGTTGATCTCCGCGCCATGATGACTTCCTGGAAGTGGGACTCCTTTTGGGTCTCAGCTCCTACCATTGGCTCTCATTGAGAGCCACTGGATTGACTGGACACTTTCTCAAGTATCCACCTCCCTATGGTCATGTGTCTGCTGCTTTCAGTAGGTCACTTCTGCACCAGCACTGAGGGATTCTGATGCTGGAAAGAAAGTCAGTTTATACAATGACAAAATCAAGAGGGGTACTGTGGAGGAGGTTACGAGGGGTTGATTTTTAACTCCCCCAGGATTTAACTCTAGAGCTGGGACATCAAACTACAGCTGCCATATGTTGATGGCGTAACAATTCCCAGAAAACTGCAATATATGACAAGGGAATCATGGGAGTTGTCGCAAAGGAACATCTGGAGGGCCAGAATTTGACAGCCCTACCCTGGGGTATCCTTTTAAAGATAAATCAACCTAGTGAAATGATTCCTGCTTAGAAACCTAAAGGGATAATCTATTAAAAGATAGAATTCCTTTTTTTTGCCTTTAAATAATTGGGCAGAGGTTACTGACAGCCTCTACCCAATTATTTTTTATTGGCGATTTTAATCACCTTTTGTCCCACGTCGTGTGCGGCTTTTCCCCTTTGGCTCAGAGACTCTCAAACCTGGAGTCCCTGAAGCTTTTCTGCACAATTTGCCCCATAGTTGTCAGGATCAGAGATGCCAAGGTGGTGTAGGAACCCAAGATGCGGTGGCAGGCAGGAAGGAGACTCCAAGGTGAGGTACCAAAAGGGGAATCCAAAAGGCGTAGACGTTAGGCAGTTCTGAGGTTGGGGTATGTGGCGAGCAGGGTTATCAAAGTCAAGCAATAAGGGTCTAAATATCAAGATAAGAGGGTTGTTCTAGGCACACTTACTAAGATAAGCACAGAACATCTGAGCACTCAATAAGTGGTTCAAAGGGATTAAATAGGGCCCCTCTGCACCTCCCCTGCCTCCTCTCCTGTGTCAATTGGTGTCCAGACCTCCAACACTTCTTCCCCGGTCAGCTAATCCTGGGCCTTCGCTCCCTGAGACCCACTGCTGACATCAGACGCCGGTAGAGCCGAGGGCCTGGCCAGCGAGGGCCCGCAAGGTGCCCAGCAAACTCAATGGATTTGGGTGCCGCTTTGGATTTTGGAGGCCAAGTTGGACGCCTTGCTGGAAGGGTGGGTAAGAGGCGGTGGCCTGGCGGATCCTGCCCCTGACAATAGTTGAGAGATTAAACGAGAGTGTGTGAGCTGCGGCACAGCTTTCCACCAGCCTGCTTCAGACCACCACCCATGATTCTATGGGGTGGGGAAAATAAGATTAAATAGGGGGACTACTGCCCCCCTCCCAATGCCCTCGTCAAATGGCCATCGGGTGAGATATTTAAAAAAAAAAAGAGGAAGTTTGACTTTCCAAGTAGTCAACCTGTTTTCAATTACTATATGGTTTTGTGGCAATAATATAGAAATAGGGACTTATGTCCCCACGTTATCTTCCACTCTCTACTATTGCTCAACCCAACATTCTACTTCCATGCGAAAATGAAATTAAAAAGGACTTTTTTTAAATCTTCCAGCTTAGGTCAGTATGCTGAGTTTTGAGCATGCAATGCAAAAGGACGGTTGTGAAATACGCAGCTTTCTACAAAAAAAAAATGCTATATGGATTGAAACCTAGGTGACTGACGGCTGTGTTATACCGCTGAATGATTTTTGAAATCTTCTGTTAAAATCGCCAATAACCATGATTCACCCGGAGTAAATAATTTAAATCGCCCTGAAAGTTCAGCATGTCTATGGCCACGGACAACTCTGTCAGTAAGCTTCCCTTCATACTTCTCGACAACCCTGTGATGTTTAGTGCTTTTAGCAGATATAGTTAATATACCGTAATCCTCTCTAATCCCCCACATTTCCCCCCTTTTACTGCTCTCCTGCCTCTAATTCTCTTACAGAGCTGTTAATTAATGGAATGACAGTGATATTGACGATGCTTTGATCAATTATGCATTTAGCCTGTGTTGTGGCTGATAGCTATCAGAAAAGTGTTAACCATGTGTATGCCGCAGTGTCGGCCGCCTCGGTGTGCTGCGCAGTTCAAATAAACATTGTAATGTTGTAAATTCCAGTTTTTGGGTAAATACTGTAGGTACTTTCACGTTTGATGGTGTGGTCAGATACCATGGCAAGACCAGAATTATTAGGAGACTCATTCCAGTATTTTTAAAGTAAGTCCTAATAATTTCAAGCTGGTAAATGAAACATAGAAACATAGAAAAATGTCGGCAGATAAGAACCTTTCGGCCCATCTAGTCTGCCCAATTACATGGATACTTTACCTGGATTTATCTTTTGTTTAGGATAGCCTTATGCCTATCCCATGCTTGCTTAAATTCAATTACTGTTTTGGCCTCTACCACTTCTACTGGAAGACTGTTCCATGTATCCACCACCCTCTCAGTAAAATAATGCTTCCTGATGTTACTTTTAAACCTTTGCCCCTCTAATCTAAGACCATGTCCTCTTGTTTTGCTATTTGTTTCCTTTTAAATATACTCCCTTCCTCTACCTTGTGGATTCCCTTTACGTATTTAAATGTTTCTATCATATCTCCTCTGTCTCGTCTTTTTTCCAAGCTGTACATGTTAAGATCATTAAGCCTTTCCTGGTAACTTTTCTCCTTCAAGCCGTACACCATTTTAGTAGCCCTTCTCTGAACTCTCTCTAAGAGGTCTATATCCTTCTGGAGATACGGTCTCCAGTACTGCACACAGTACTCCAAGTGAGGTCTCACCAGTGCTCTGTACAGTGGCATGAGCACTTCCCTTTTCCTACTGCTAATACCTCTCCCTACACAACCAAGCATTCTGCTAGCATTTCCTGCTGCTCTATTACATTGACTACTTACCCTTAGATCCTCTGAAATAATGACCCCTAAATCCCTTTCCTCAGATGTTGAGGTTAGGACTGTATCAAATATTCTATATTCAGCCCTTGGGTTTTTACGTCCCAGGTGCATTATCTTGCACTTATCCACATTAAAACTCAATTGCCACAACTCCGACCATTTTTTTAGTTTACCTAAATCATTTGTCATTTGGCTGATCCCTCCAGGAACGTCAACCCTGTTGCAAATCTTTGTGTCATCAGCAAAAGACATACTTTTCCATTAATACCTTCTGCAATATCACTAATAAAAATATTAAAGAGAATGGGTCCAAGTACTGACCCCTGAGGTACCCCACTGGTAACAAGACCTTGTGCCGAATAAACTCCATTTACCACCCCTCTGTTGTCTGTCACTCAGCCACTGCCTAATCCAGTCAACAATATTGGAATCTAAACTCAAAGATTGCAATTTATTGATAAGCCTTCTATGCGGAACAGTATCAAAAGCCTTACTGAAATCTAAATAAGCAATGTCTACTGCACCACCTGTGTCTATTATTTTTGTTACCCAATCAAAAAAATCAATAAGATTAGTTTGGCATGATCTCCCTGAGGTAAACCCATGTTGTTTCTGATCCTGTAATCTATGTGTTTTTAGATGTTCAACAATCCTTTCCTTTAACATGGTTTCCATTAATTTCCCCACTACTGACGTAAGACTAACTGGCCTATAGTTCCCCGATTCCTCCCTACTACCCTTCTTGTAAATGGGCACAACATTTGCTAATTTCCAGTCTTCTGGGACGACTCCCGTTAACAAGGATTGGTTAAATAAATCTGTTAACGGTTTTGCTATTACATCACTGAGCTCTTTTAATAATTTAGGGTGGATCCCATCAGGCCCCATTGACTTATTTGTCTTTACTTTAGACAGCTGCTGTAGAACCTCCTCCTCTGTAAACTGATATGTAAATGTCTCTTTAGTGTTCTCTCCTAACTGAGGTCCCTTTCCTTCCTTTTCTTCTGCAAAGACTGAACAAAAATATTCATTGAGGCAGTCAGCGAGACTTTTATCCTCTTCTACATACCTTCCTTCCTTTGTTTTTAATCTGACTAATCCTTGTTTTACTTTTCTTTTCTCGTTTTATATCTAAAAAATGTTTTGTCCCCCTTTTTTACTGACTGAGCTATTTTCTCTTCTGCATGTGCTTTGGAAGCTCTTATAAATTGCTTTGCCTCTTTCTGCCTAATCTTATAGGTTTGCCTATCTTCTTCACTCTGAGTTGTTTTATAATTATTGAATGCTGTCTTTTTGTTCTTCACTATTTTGGCCACTTCTGCAGAGTACCAGTATCAGTAAAATGAAGCATTTTAATAATTAAAATGATTTACTTATTTTCTACCTGCAAGGATTTAAGGGGTTATTCAGGGAGCACCGAAATGTCGCCAATGCCTCTCGTTCCCCCGCACGTCGGGGAATCAAATTCCTCAACCCTCCCGGTGAATCCAACATTTACCGCAGGGTCCCCAGAGTGCAGGGAACGGATCTAAAAATCTGCCGCAAATCCACCTCAAAACCACTGAAAAAAAGCCGAAAATCCGCCGAAAAAACGACTGAAAAAAAGCTGAAAGTCCACCGAAAAACGCAGTCATACGATCCGAAGTATCGGATCACTTCGAACTGCCGCAAAAAACACGCCGAACACGTCCAAAAAAGTCGACGATCCACCAAACAAGCTCTGACCAGCCGCCGGAAAAGACCGACAAGCCGACAAACGGGGTAAAATAAACAAAAAGAAAACAATTGAAAGTGTCAAAATTGAAACGCAAAATTGAAATGAAAATGTGTCTGGAATTAACATATAAAGTCCTATGAATGATAATAAAAAGGTCTGTTACAGAAAAAAAGCTACTTAAAAAAAAAATTGGGAATTTTTTTTGCCGACAAATGCCTAAAAGATCCTAAATAAGTAAAGAGACTTTTTGCTGCAGATTAAAAGAATAAGCGGTTTATTAGATATTTTTAACACCTATGGGATTCGTCTGATTAAACCTGCCTAATTAAACCACCAAACATCAGGGCATTGAGCAGAAGAAAGTCCCCTGTTTCCCCCCGCAATCACTCGGACGACGGGGAAAATGAGGACCTAGCAATGGGAATTGATAAAATCTCCTCAAAGGCTTATACCACCACCCTCTCTCCTTTTTATTAACCTGTCGCTTACTTTGCTTTAACCTCCCTGGCGGTCTAATTTTTGCAGATTTTCATGTCTCAAAGTGGTCTATTTTTTTCTTTTTTTGCCCCCCCTAGTGGTATCACGAGTGTAGCTCGGGGTTAAATTCCTATGTTGGAAGCGGTAACCCCGAGCAACACTTGGGATGCCACTGGATACATCACCTGTCCGTGCGCTCCCTCGATGTCCCCCGCAGTCTCCTCCGGCGATCGCGACCTCATACATCCTGGTTCCCTCCTCGCAAGAAGGAAACCAGGAAGTAAAACGCTGCGATGCCTCCACCGCTTCTATTTTCCGAACCCTGGCCCTGCGAGGTTTTAGTCACCTACATCATTACATAGATGGAGCGTCTGGTTTACCTTACTCGTACACAGCTCTAAGGGAACATATTGCTCCATTAAACATGCACCTAGTTTATTACTTGCAACTCAAGCAATTTCTTCTCCCTCAGTTACGCGCCTTATCCCCCACTGATTTGGCTAACCCATTAGGCACACAATTACTCGTGCACTCCCCGCACCCCCCCCGGCTTCCAACATTTACACACTTCTGCAACTTTCGCTACCTACCACGATACCTTGGGTGGCCATATCCCGATGGACTGCTAGTTTTCCTGAACTCTCCCGCCACGACCTGATCAGAGCCACTTTAGTTTCCGTATGCTCTCTCCCATCTGCCAACTATAAGAATATGTTCTATAGAATACTCCACCGAGCATATATGGCGGCTAACGGAATGACCCGAGCGGGACTCCTCCCTAACGCAAAATGTTTAAAATGTCAATTCTCTCCGGCCGACCTACTGTATGACACTGTCTGTTGTCCTGTCCCTTTATTCAATTGTTTTGGGACACAGTACGCCGATTCAGTTCTCTGGTCCTTTGACTTGAGGTCCCTTTCACCTCGACCTGGGCCATTTTTAATTTGCTAGTTCCACCGGGACCTAAGGCATTCTCAAAGTGTCACCGGTTTTGGCTCAGCCTCTTGGCCGCGACCAGCAAAAAGGCTATCCTGTCCCAGTGGATCTCCACTTCCCCTCCCTCATTTCACATGGTGTACGACAGAATTTACAACATATTCCTGGCTGATTGGTCCGAAGCTTCACTGTACCAGAAGGAGAAGAGTCAGATGTTCTTTCTTCACTGGTCCCCTTTAATTCGTATCCTATCGCCCGATGCTAAAGCTTTTTCTGTGCTCCATGGTACTCCTTACAAATGCTGAGAGGTTCCCCACCGATCCCCCATGAACCCCACAGCCAATCATTGACTCGCTTCCTTGCCTCAACTCCCAGGGACACCCCGAACCACCCATCCACACCGTCTTCTCTGGCTCCTACGGGTACAACACCTCGTGAGCTTGAATAAAGGTCCGCTTTTTCAAAAACCTTTGGCCCTCTTTCGATTGTGGTATTGTGATCTGTTTAAACACCGGGTTTTACGGTTTTGTTTTGTGCTGCCACTCCTGACTTCAGTATTGTAGGTTATTCTTACCTTTGTATCCTTCTACTGATCCATCAATAAAAAAATATGTTTAAAAAATATATATATTGCATTTATATATGGCATTTTTAAATTGTGGAATTCAATCCCAGCCCTTGCAGCTCAGAAGTTACGCAGACACCATGAAAGCAATTATCTAGAGCATCGAAGCCAACAAAGCAAAGCTTTCAACTGGCAAGGCCACGGTCCAACAAAAGGCTAAACCTGAAACCACAATGTGCACCTAGAAACTCCAGATATTTGTTCCAGCCTTGAATTTAAAAGGTGATAAAAGTGCAAAATCGTTGATTGTGACTTTACCCGTTGTAGTTCAGTTCTATTTAAAGAATATTTTATTATCGATGCACTAACCCAGGGTTGGACTGACAACTCTTGGGGAACATGGACAATTGGAGATCAAGGGGTCCCTCATCGTGCCTGCCCACATGCAATCACCTCCCAAATGTACTATTGTTGTATCACAGAATTTATTTCTCCAGGCTAAAGCTGGCAGCTGATGCTATATGCGGTGGTGTGGCCCCCCCCCCCCGCTGAATGGCAGGCTTAGCAAAGTCCTCATGGGGCCACCTCCTAGGCCAGCGCCCTCGGGCAGAGCTCTAATGGTCAGTCAGCCTCTGCTCTACCCCATAGTTCAACATTTCTAGGTTTTGGTGTCACTCTTTTTCTTTAAATTCTAAGGGTATATTCAGAGAGATCCGAAATGTAACCGGACACTGAAGTTCAGCGTACAGGGACATTTCAGGGCCATTCGGTTATTCAGAGAGCAAGCAGTTCGTCAAATTTTGGCGAATTGCCTGCACATATGGTGCCTGTTCGACGGCAGTGAAATCCCCCTAGAGAAGCAATGGTTAATCTATTCAGAGACCCTGAACAGCAGTGAAAAGTTGCCGAAATGCCCTGCTGTTCGGTGTTTTTATTCGACAGGTTTATTCAGGCAAATCCCATAGGCTTTAATGTTAAAAATATCCCCGTTTTAATTCAATATTTAATAAATGGTTTATTATTTTAATCTGAAGTAAAAAGTCTCTTTATTTATATATTTTTTTTAGGATCTCTTAGGCATTTTTCGTAATTTATTTCGGCAAATTTTTTTTTCCTTTTTTTAAAATTTTTTTTTTTTTTTTTCTTTTTTCTGTAACAGACCTTTTTATTATCATTCATAGGATCTTCTATGTAAATTCCAGACATTTTTGTTCAGTGTTTTTTTTGCAAACAGCATTTCAAATTTGACACTTACAAGCGTCCTTTTTTTTTTTTTTTTACCCTGTTCGTCGGCTTGTCGGCTTTTTCCGGCGGCTGCTCTGCACTGTGATCGGCGGCTTGTCGGCATGTTCGACGTGGTATTTGCGGCGATTTCTGCGGGTATTCAGTGAGTGTTCGGCCAGTGTTCGTCGGGTTTGCGCCGGGTTTTCCTTGCACTCCAGGGACCCTGCGGTGAATGCTGAATACACCGCAGGGTGGGGAACTTTGATTCCCCGACTTGCAGGGAAGCGTGGGGAACGAGAGGGCACCGAAATGTCAGCGACATTTTGGTGCTCTCTGAATAACCCTGTAAATTAAATTTAAATGTTTGAATCTATGCATTTAATTACTATTTTTATTTATGAAGATTTATGAAGCGCCGCCATATGCTCTCACAATGTACCGGATAGATAACCAAATGCTGTAACATGCAACGCACTTTAAAACATATTGGGCTCTTTCATAGATATATATATTTAGAAATATTTGGCAGTGCACGCTCTATGTTTAAGAAGAAATTACAATTCTGCATATTCCGTTCATATTTCACCTTTTAGGAACACAAAGTGGTCACTATGAATATTTTACCCCCCCCCCGGGGGTTAATGTGGATGGGGGGGGGGTTGTTTACCGTCTGTTATCCTGGGTGTACACGGGAATAGTCTGCGATATCTGCATACTAACTAACCTCAGGGATTTGCGTTTTAGATCCCTAATTAATTAATCTTAATATATTCATCTATTTAGATGTCTCTGGTTGTGGGAACTTCACAAGCATTTAAAATCTCTTCTGCTACTTCACACAAATATTCCCTCCGCAGCTATGTGAGGGGCAAATGATCACATCTCGTTACAATTTGCCCCCAGACACAAGCGAGAATACATCACAGCGACAGCAGCACAGCGCTACATCTTCCAAAGCTTACAGAGGGAGTCCTGATGAATTATCACAATGAAAGGTTACGCGGATCGTTGGATCTTTATAGGGAGAGTGATGCAGAGCAATAAGCGTAATAATAAAGAGGGACAGGACGCAATAGGGAGAGTGAGGGAGGTATATGTATGTAGTAACAGAAGTAGTTAGAATTATGGGATAATGTGGAGAGATCGGGGGCCCTATTGCACTCTTGCTGTTAAATATCGTCGGATGGAGCTGTCACGACCACTATGCGCGCTGCTGCGAAAGACGCCAGGTTAAGCCGCTCACTATCTATCCTAGACCCAGATAATCACGTGCGCTTATCTACCCGTCCCGGCCACACTTTCTCTCACAACAGGCACGTAGAGCGCGATATAATGATCCCAGGATTGCAACGCAGTACAAGTCTTCTCTTGAAGCGGGTAATGACTACGTCTCCCACAATCCCTGGTATCACTTTCCTATTCTATTAGTTACGCTGCCACCAGTCCTCATGGACACTACGCGCGTCGCAACAGGAGACTCAGGGCTAAGCAACCGCACTATCTGCCTACCCTAGACTCTGACAGTGACTACAGATCCCACAATCCCTGCCGTCTCCGATGACCGCAACTTGCAATTTCTTATATATAACCGAGCTTAAAGCAAATAGCAATACTCCCAATCTCTTAGTTAGCGTGGATCTCATCAGCCAGAGGCAGAAACTTAAATACGTTTTGTTTATTTAGGATATAGAAAAATCACAGTGCATTGTTACAGGAAAAATTATAACTAGAATAAATCAATTAATTACACACTACACAGCAAATTAAAGAAAAGGGGTTAAGCACAGAGCGTTACTTACAATAAGCTAATCAGTAAGCTAGCGTCGGCGACTCCCGGGGCCTGGAGATAGGAACATGGACCGATCAGTCATCTTTCGAATGTACCCCAAGTGATCAGCCCAAGTACATGGCCAGTTTTCAGAATTTATACACTTCCTGCTCCGTCCAAAACCCACCCCCAAATGGCCCAGCCTCCTGCACTACATATCCCAGAGTTCCCGTCTCTGGAGCATGCTCTATAGGCTTCGTCATTAATCTTTAATTGCCCAAAGGTGTCCATCTTCCCCCAGACCCCCCTTAGAGATCAAGGATGTGCTTCCTGTCTTTGAAGATAGGGCCTAAATCTTGGTGCCTGGTTGGCTCCCCAGGTGTGACTAATATGTCAAAGTACAAAAGACATTCTATTTTACAGCTACGTGTTATATCCTCCCCCCAAGGGAGAAAGCTAACCATTTTAATTACATTTTAGCACTCTTAACAGCTGTGGACTGGGGATACACTTACCAAATGGTCAGACACATTTATGAATATGACTCTACATGGAGGAAATATGGATAAACAGGCACTTAGACACATATATGAATATGACTCTATATGGAGGAGATATGTATAAACAGGCAGATAGACACATGTATACAGGCAGACCCTAGATAGGGCAGATTAGATCTGTATTTCTATCTCCCATCTCTAATCTGCCACAGGAGCTGATATATAGAAAGGCTGCTGGTGATATCATAATGGCTGGCATTCGTAGCTCGACTTTTCCGCAAGCTGAGCTTCCGGCTCAGTCATTGCGTCTGCTTACTGTAAATTGGAAGCTCCTATATTTTGTACTGGAGCCATTCATTTCCACATGGAACAAGACGAACACGCTATTCCATAGAAGTTTTTTAGGCTGCTGGTTTGGGAGCCTTGCCGTAGTACTCTGCCCTTGGATTTCCACCGATCCTTTGGTTAGCCACAGGTGTATCATACCACAGCTTCTTGGACTCCCTATTAACGAGTTTATCCACATGTCCACAATGTCTTTGCATTGTGCGCTTTTCATGGTGAATGCTGAATCCGTCTCTGCCTGGTACAAGGCATGCTCCTGTTCACTGTCTGACTACCCAGGTACTTCACTCCTCAAATTCTTCCTCCAAGTTCCAGGTCCCTGTTTGTGCCCTGCTTCCAAGCGTGCATTGCCACCTGTAACCTGATGTCCCGCCATGGATGTTTACGGATATTCGGGAGTATCCCAATGGAGCGGCGAGATATCCCAGGTACCACTGGGTAGCTCTCATCCTTCGATTACTTCTATCCAAGAAGCGCCTTGATCCACTGAAGGGGGACTGAGTGGTGTGATGTACCGGTGTCTGGCGGCTGGTGAAGTGTTACCCAGGTTTCAGTGCCATAGAAGCGGCTACGCTCCCCGTAGGAAGACAGATTTTGGGGTTCCCGATGAAGCTCCCCTTCAGGAATCCCCTGAGGGCAGGCTCTTAGTTTTATGAATAAACAGTCCCAAAACCACTGTGATAGAGTCAAAGGCGGCTGGAGCGCTCAGGGGCAAAGTCAAGCTGGGATTCGTCGAGTCTTGGCTGGTGGCCAGCTGGATCCGCGTATGCCATGGGCAGGGGAAATACAATTATGTATATTATTGGATATGCTGTGAAACAATTGTAACATGACACAGAAATAAAAGTGAAGTCAATAACTATACATATATATTTATATACAGTATATATACAAAACATAACAGAATTAAAGAAGTGGTGGCCATCCTGACACAAGAAGCCACAGTGATCAAATCACCGTTGTTGCAGTCCCTTGTCTCTGGTGTCTCTCTAGAACAGTGATGGCGAACCTTGGCACCCCAGATGTTTTGAAACTAGGGATGTGTGTTTCGGGTTTCGGAATTTCAGAATTTTCACGAAATTTCCCGATTCGTGCACTCGGATTCGGCCGATTTTCTGAAAATTTTCGGATCCGAAAACGGCAGATCCGAACAAATTTCCGAGCCGAAACTAAAACTTTTTGTAATTTTCGAATGGACTAGAAATGTGTAAAATCGAAATTCATTTTCGTTCCATTCGTGATTTCGGCTCTATTCCTGATTTCGGTTCCATTTCAGTAATTTCGGACATCGTATTTTTCGGTTATATCGCTGATTCTGTAATTTTGTATCATTCCCATCTCAATGTATCCTTCTTGTAAAACCAGAGAAATCTCAATGTTCCTTCCCGGAAAACATAAGAAATCTCAATGTATCCTTCCCGGGAAACCAGAGAAATCTCAATGTATCCTTCTTGTAAAACTAGAGAAATCTCAATGTATCCTTCTTGTAAAACATGAGAAATCGTATCGTATCGTTTCGTCAGAAATATCGGATTCGAAAAACCATTAGTTTACGTCAAAACGAATAGACACTTTGAAATTAGGAGAACAGATGTTCCGAAAAACACAAAAATTTCCGAAATCACGAAAAAAAGTCGATACAAAAAACGAACCGAAACTAACCGAACCGAAATGGAAATCGGCTGAAACGAGCCGAACCGAAAATATACAAAATCCGAACGAACCGAACCAAATCGAAAGGAAAAAAATATCGGTGCACAAGTCTATTTGGACCGCATGTTCCACAATGCTTACTCTACATTTTGGAGCATCATTGGAAATGTAGGTTCAAAACATCTGGGGTGCCAAGGTTAGCCATCACTACTCTAGACGATGGACTCTAACAACCTGTAACGAAGAGTTCACAGCTGAAAGCAGCCTTTTTGCCAAATCCAGGGCGGTTCGGGAGGTGTGAGGATATGGATCAATATGAATTGTTTATAATTTATTTGGAGCAGTAAGAATGGTTACAGGAAGCGGTTAAATCGCAGCATTAGGAGCTGTTACAGAAAGCGGTTATACGGAGCAATACATAATCTGCAGGAATCGTTAATTTTTCTCCCTGGCCGCCATACGCTGCTCGGCCTGACCTCCCTCTGTCTGGCAACGGCTCGCGAGTCAGTGGTTTGAATGATGTATTGTGTACCCAGGCTCAATAGAACAGGGCACGGACTATTCTTCAGCTGCATATCTTTCTCTGGCCCTCGGAGCCTCATTATCTGCCAGGGACATAGCTGTAATATTGTATTAATTATTGTTGGCAGTAGGGGGCATTTTAGCTCCGTGATATAAATGACTGACAGTAACAGGGAAAATGCACCGGTTTATTTTTTGTAAATTCTCTGCAAACCTTTCCCGGCCTGAGACGTGGCAACATGGATTTTACTCCTGGGGCAGGAAGACATAAATCACTTTTTTATGTCGGGGTTTGCAATGCATTACGTACAGGAAGTGGGTTTTAAGTGAAATACATGCATGCCACGGTTTATGGGATACAGACGTGTGAATTATATGTATTCATGATGTTCCGGGTATATATACACAGACATATACAAAAAACAACACCGGCAAATGATATGTGACTATACATGTCAGATCTTGCACCGGGGCATGTAACCCTGATATAGACATACGCGGCTACGCGCACACACTGCCTGGCCAAAAAAAGGTCACTACCTACCATACAAGCCTATCTCTATCTGGCGTTGCGGCAGGTCTAGGTTCAGCAACGGTATGCGCCCAAAAATGAGGTCATAGGACTTCCTTGATATACTGAATGAGCAGGTTTTTCCATCAATGGGTTTCGTCTCCCCTGATGGCACAGCGGCCATATTCCATGATGGCAATGCCAGGGTTCATCGGGCTCAAATTGTGCAAGAGTGGTTCAGGCAGCATGAGACATCATTTTCACACATGGATTGGCCACCGCACAGTCCAGACCTTAACCCCATTGAGAATCTTTGGGCTAATGTGCTGGAGAAGACTTTACGTAGAGCTGCGTCTCTCCCATCATCAATACAAGATCTTGGCCACAAATTAATGCCACTCTGGATGCAAATAAATGCTGTGACATTGCACAAGCTTATCGAAATGATGTTGTGGCAAATGCGTGCCATAATCAAAGTAGAAGTGTGCCAATCAAATATTGGTGTGTGACATATTTTTTTGCTTTTTTGGCCAGACGGTGTCCTATGTGCCCTGTTCTGTTTTTAATTCTGTTATCAGGGTTATTCGAAGACCATCGAAAAGTCACCGCACGTTCGGTGACTTTTCGTTCTCTTCAATTCAGTGCGATTTGGCGATCCCATTTCGGTGACCCTGCGGTGTATTCAGCAAGCACCACAGGGCCGTCGTAGTGCAGGGAAAAGCCGCCGCAAACATGCTGAAAACTCACCGCAAAACCTGGCGAACGCAGACTGAAACCCGCAAAAACATCTGGATTAAACCCGCCGAACATGCCGGAGAAACCCGAGCAGCCGCCGATCACAGCGCAGAGCAGCCCCCGGAAAAAGCCGATACCGCAGACGAATGGAGAGAGGAAAAAAAAAACCGTTTGCTTGAATGTTTGAAAAGTCAAACGCTGTTTGCAAAGAAACTACTGAACGAAAATGTCTGAAATTTACATATGAGGTCCAGGGAATGATAATAAAAAGGGCTGTTACAGAAAAATGAAAAAACGATTAAAAAAAACGGAAAATAAATTCACAAAAAATCCCGACAAATGCCTAAAAGATCCTAAAAAAATCTATAAATAAAGAGACTCTTTACTGCAGAATATTATAATCAATGGTTTATTAGATATTGGATTAAAACAGGAATATTTTTAACATTGAAGCCTATGGGATTCACATGAATAAACCTGTCGAATGAAGCCACCGAACAAAGCATTGCTTCTCTATGGGGATTTCAATGCCCTCGAACAGGCACCGAATGTGCAGGCAATTCGCCAGAATTTGGCGAACTGCCTGCTCTCTGAATAGCCGAATGGCCAGGAAAGGTAACTGTACGCTGAATTTCACTGTTCGGTTACCTTTCGGCCACTATTCGGATCGGTCTTTATACTTCCTTACAATGAGAAGGATTTGTATGGGTTTCTGCATGGATACACATAGTAAAGCGCACCTCTCGTGTCCTGGGGATCAATGTATTCTATGTAGGAGCACAGTATGTGCTAGAGATGCATATGGCTAAATCTCCACACAAAAAACACTGCTGTAGGGTGAATGGCTGCTGGAGCGCTCAGCTGGAAGGCAAGCGGGTTCTGTCAGGCCTCAGCTGGCAGATAACCTGAGCCAATCCTGGTGCGGGCCTGGTCGAGGAGTCCTATCAGATATAAATATACACACAATATTACAGTCCACAATAAAAAGCGTCTGCCGTACCGTCACTATTTATACCTAACTTGGGTGTTTTAAACTCTTTAGAGCTATATTAAAGTAGAATGCTCAGATTTTTATATGTTGTATTCAATGGTCCCGGAGGCACCCTTATGAGAAATGCAGGTTTAGGTTGAGTGCAGCTGTTCCGGTTTTCTATTGGTGTGTGTGTATATGTATATATATATGTGTGTGTGTATATGTATATAAAATTGCAGTGCCCAGGTGCTACCCGTTGGGGCATAAATACAAAAACGGCAAAATGGGAGCACTCTGGTGCATACCTTGATGAAGGCTTCTAGGAGCCGAAACGTCGGTCCTTTTTATGTAGATCCTTAATAAAATTTATTATTTTACCAAAAGACCCAGAGTGCTCCCATTTTGCTGTTTTTGTATATATATATATATATATATATATATCCCTATTTAACTCCAGTATTGTGGAACCTGTTTATACAGTGTGAATATCTTGTGTATAATGCATAGATTGGGGCACTCACATTGCTCTTAGAGGAGGCGCTGACTGCCCCCTCCATGGTACGGTACAGGTTAAGAGCCTGTTTGATTACAGGCAGGCAAGGGCCCACTCTCGGGTTTATTAAAGTGAAGAATCCATTTGGAAACCTGAGGCCGGCACTAAATAATAGATGCTTTTACCTCGGTATCCAGGTCTCTCAGGGCCATGGTGAACAGAGCGAGAGATTCACAGGCCGGCCGTTGCTCTGACCTCTCTCGGAAATCACAGCACAATGAACAATGGCAATATATATCGTGTAACCCCCTCCTCTCCCCGTACTCTCTATCCGTCCTTCCGCCGTCCTGTGCTTATTTTCCTTTGTCAACGCTCATTTTTATTTTTCACAGTTTGTAGCTCCTCATCCATCATCTGTTACTGTTTACTCGTAAGTAATTACTGTATTTACTTGCTCGTGGGTACACCCACTGACCTTCCCCTCATATTGTGCCAACGTTCATTCAGTCTTTGTTCGGTAATTAAGAAGTCAGCCTAGATTGGCGTTATTAAAGCACCCCTATAATTAACAGAATTTCTTTCTTCTCCTCCCACAACTTTTCTGATCAGTAACATTGCCCTGACTCACAGGAGGACCTTGGACCAATGCACCCAAGTTTTTAGTCTTTTTCACTACTATTTCCTTTTCTTTAGCTGTATCTTACTTTTAATTTACTTTTTTTAATAATAATTATCACCTTACACCACAACATAATTTATTTCATTGGTCAGTGTGACGGATACCACTACTCCGATGAGTAGATCTGCCGAGAAGTCCTTTCTTGTTCCGGAGATACCAAGGAGATATAGAAAGAGTTTGGAATTTTCCCAATTTCTCTCCCAACAGAGTCTAAAGTAAAGAACAGTGGTAATTTATTTATTCAAACCATTGGGTCCTCTTATTCAAAATGACACGGTCAGTTAACATTGTTTCATACCCCTGCCCGCCACAGACATCCAAGCACCGGGGCAACGCTGCCTCTAGCCCAAGCCCAGTTTATCTCAATACAATGGGGCTCCTGCCTCCAGCACAAGCTCAGTTTTGTAAGACAATGGAGGGCCACTGCCTCCAGCCCGATGCCCAATCTTGCAAGATGCGCCCCCACCTGCCACAGGATCGGAGCAGTGTGCGAGTTATAGTCTCTAGGCAGCCTGATGTCCCACCATCAAGGGTTGCAGGTTTTTGGGTTGATCCCGATAGAGCACTGGTTTCGCTGATACTTTTTTCCAAGAAGCACCTCCATCCATGGAGGGGGACCTAGAGTCAGTGATGTAAAGGTGTCTTGGGGCTGGTGAAGTGTACCCGGGTTTTAGTTCCATAGGAGTGGCCGATTTCTCTATGGGAGGAATGGGAGGTTGAATGCTGGGGTTCCTGATGGAGCTCCCCCTCAGGAATCACCCAGGGCAGGCTCCTATTTTTGTGGATATGCAGTACCTTCCTAAAAACGCCGCTGTAGAGTGAAAGGTGGATGGAGCGCTCAGGGGTAAAGTTAACCTGGCATTTATTGGGCCTTGGCTAGCGGCCAACTCGAGCTACGCGTGCCAAGGGCAGGGGAATCCCAATAACACACACGATCAGACACAATTAGAACATGATACATACATAACCATAAAATGAATAACTACGAACGGCAGCTGTGCCGCTACAAAAATATATACAATATTGACACAAATAACAAAGTCCCCATCACAGTCGCCAACTTTGGGCACCCAGATGTTTTGGAGCCACAGCTCCTGTGAGGCTCAACCACTCTTTAGCTTTGAACCTCGTGGGAAATGTAGTTCCAAAATATCTGGAGGGCCAAAGTTGCTGATTCCTGATTTAGTGTTGCTATGAGTCTACATGTAGGACCCCTCCATTATTTTTTAAGTAGTGTGACCTGTTCGTGGTGATAGAACAAGGATATGTCACGCCTTCCTTTGTCGTCTAAATTTGATTGTGATTGGAACAAGTTTAATGAAGTCCATCTGATGCAAGTAGTGCAAATTCCCAAATGTTCCTATCCTCCTATTCCCCATCCGTGACAATCCTTGAAAAGGATTAATACACACCAGAGGGACCCACAATCGATACTTGACCAATATCATGAAAAAGAGGTACAGTAGAAGGTTAACCACTTGTTCACATTGGACACCAGTTGTGTACTCCACAGGATGTGACACCCATAAGAACAAGATACCAGGGAACAATAAACATCACATGACCTCTCTGTCTACGTGCTGAACAAAAGGCCAAATTGTTTGGGGGGGGGGGACGACACACATAAACACATTCACTCCAGTCACATTCCCTCATCTGTGCTGGTGGATTGCTTGGCTTCCTGTCTCTCCTGTTCTGCCACTGAATTCACACAGGAGACACACTAGACCAGTGGTTCCCAACTGCGGTCCTCAAGTACCCCCAAAAGGTCATGTTTTCCAGATAGCTGAAGCACAGCACAGGTGATATGATTTGCTGCTCATTGATTGCAGGATTCAGTCTGAATTTCCCCCGAGGCAATCCTTAAAACCTGACCTGTCAGGGGTACTTGAGGACCACAGCTGGGAACCACTGCACTAGAGGGTGGAGGACGTAGTACTCAGAGACTCTGTACAATGCACCTGCAGCTGATACACCACTAAAAGGCATCATTCTGGGAGAACGCTGACGAGAAGGTGGGGAATTCATGGAGTCCCTGACCCCATGAACCCATCAAGGTCTTTCACCACCATATGGCGGCCCTGCTGCTCACTTAACTAAAACTTTATAATGAAGTGAATGAGAACTCCACTCCATGGAGTTATTACAGTAAGAACGACAAAGGGAATATACCATAATATTTCCTACTGCATAATTAAAATTATTTTTCAAAAAAACAACTGAATTCTGACGGTAGTTTTTGGCAGCGAAGGGGTTAAACAGGAATTACTCCCTAATGGTAATAAATGTATGCAAATTATTTAAAAGCTTCTTTTAACTTCTTAAACTGGGTAACGTTCAGAGATGTCTGGACTGTGCCTTTAAATTTTCAAAGTTACACATGTCTAGGCCTCAGCCAGACTTTTACCTTTTTTGGTGATTTGTAACTGCGTTATTTCTTCTGCCAAATACAGTTTCCTTCAAACATAACAAGATTCTTTGGAAACACGAAACGTACTTCCCTGGAATCCCCCGGCGGTTTCGTCTTTGCAAAATCCAGATGGCCAGTATGCCGTTTTTGAATACAAACAGGGCAAACAACAGCGAGACAAAAGGGCTCAATGAATGTGATGAATGGTCGGGTGGTATCTCCTCAACCAGCAGTGCTTCTCCAAAGGTCTGGCAGAAGGAAAATTCAGCTTCATCTTCAGCTCGAGAAGAAAACACTGTGGGTGTACGGAGATTACCTGGTACCAGTTCCCTTTCCCATATCCCTGTTTCCCTTTCACATTAAATGGTTTTGTTTTCTACATATATTTGACTCATTCCTGGCCTGGAAGGACGACCGAATCGTATACATTTTATCCATGGAATCCCAAGCTCCTTCACACCTTGTTTTAAATAATAAATGCTGAGTGTAATCATCAATATAAAGATGGTGATTGTCATGGGTGCTCAACCTTGGCCCTCTAGATGTTTCGGAACTACATTTCCCATGGTACTCAGCTACTCATTAGGCCGACAGAGCTTTGTGGGAAATGTAGATCCAAAGCATGTAGATCGATCAAGGTTGAACACCTCTGGATTACATGGTAAATGAAAATACAAGTAGCTTCAGCACCGTGGACAGTTCCTTATCTGCACCGTTTAAAAGTCCAGAGAATTAGTATGTTCCTTTAAACTTGAGAAATTATATACATATGGTTCAGTCCTTTATAATATGTTTTGGCATTTTTTGAGTGACACGTGTAGTATAAGACGTTTTTGTGAATTGGTATTAAAAAAAACCTAAACAGCGAACCATATTCCCACCCAGCCACTAAAGACTGAAGTTATGCTTGACAGCTCCACTCATTTGCTTAGTGACTCTAGACACTATTCCAACCAATCAGGAACCTTTAGGAAGTGTTTACAACATGGCAGCCGAATAATAACGAGCTATTCCGTGAGAACTCTTAATTCTTGGCTCGAGACAATAATGTGAAAGGAATACTAGCTTGGAGACCCTGGTGTTAAATGATTTTGCATTTGCCAAATGGCAAAAGTCACTTACCTCTGGCTGCACGGTGCAGGGGGTGGCATGATCTGCCGCATCCTCTGGTTGATGCAGTAGGACACTAGGTAGAAAGAGTTACCAGTGTTGTTCGACAGCCCCAGTGCAACCCTGCTTTCTCAAGCTTGAACTTCTCTCCTGGAGATATTCCAGCCAGGGGCCGATTCCAGTAGCCACTGCCCTTATCAATTGATTTTTTTTGAGAAAGTATTTTACCAGGAAGGATACATTGAGATTTCTCTCGTTTTCAAGTATGTCCTGGGTGGCGAGTATGTACCGTTAGCTGTCTCCCTAATTGTTATGACTCAAGCTGCTAGTAGAACAGCTTGGTCAGTGCCAGTAACAGGAAGCCACTATAGAGGTCATTGGCTCGCGCTGATATTTCATCCTAGTGGTTCCCTGTTATCTGTTATGGGCTCGAATTAATTCTATCGGCTGATTCTTTTAAAAAAAATGAAAACAAATTGTCTGTTTGCAATTCAGCCCAAGCCGTTATTCGAAAATGATGCTGGTCGGAAAATTTTTTGGCCTGAATCTCCCGTCCCCCCAAAAGCTTAATTTCGGCCAGCATCATACTGATGCGTGAAGGAAACAGTTGGCCTAGAAAGGTCAAAAAGGTAGGTAGATAGGGTACAAATAAAGCTTAACTTTTAATAGTAGCAATGGGGTTATGTCAGGGTTGCACATAGCGAAGGTAGTGTTGGAACCAATATGCAAGACGTACCTTGTCAAGAAGCGGTAGGAGAGCTGAGCGATATCTGCCAGACAGGAATTGCAGGAGCACCCAAGGCAGCGTAATCGGTATTCCAGGCCGAGGTCGAAGGAGTAAAGCAGGCAACGTAATCGGTATTCCAGGCAGAGGTCGAAGGAGTAAAGCAGGCAGCGTAATCGGTATTCCAGGCAAAGGTCGAAGGAGTAAAGCAGGCAGCGTAATCGGTATTCCAGGCAAAGGTCGAAGGAGTAAAGCAGGCAGCGTAGTCGAAGTACAGGCAAAAAGTCAGGATCACGGTCAATAGTAAACAAAAGATTCTCTCGCAACAGACTAGAATAAACTAGTACTGAACTCTTGGACAAGCGACTCTTTATGGGGAACCTCCGGGGCAGTCTCTGATGACGTGTGCGCCGCCGTCAGCTGTTCTAAGCATTCCGGCGTCTCGCGTTCGCTGTTAGCCCGGGAAGGCGCGCGCATGCGCGGTCCACTCCGCATCCTGGCCACGAGGGAGGAGGAATGATGAACGCCACGAGCGCCGTGATGCCCGCCAACGCCCGGGACTGGAGCACCATCCAGGGGTTGCGGTAGGAAACCCTGACAGGTTACCAGTATCAATATCTTTCAAGGTAAGGAGCATACACACTCTTTAAAAAGCCGTGTTTTACGGCGAAACGCGTCGAACGATCATGTCTGGTAGATTTTAACTTCTTAAATGTCTTCTTTATGTCCGTGTGGGTTTGCCTTATTGAAGACTCTATTGATTGACTCCTAACAGCTAGCTGGGTAATGTAGGCGGCATGAACCGCTGAGGTTAGTACAGGGCTTGGTGTATGCATGAGAATCTATTGCTCCTTATCTCTGGTAATTACTAATCACCAATACGTTTCCGCCCTGTCTCCCTTCTACTCACCTATGCTGGTATTGACATATATACACCACAGCGTTTCTTACTTCATATTACATTAATTCTGTGTTAGGTCTGATCTATTTGACTATTAAAAGATAAGCTTTATTTGTACCCTGTTTGACCTTTCCTTCACTTATATATGAGTATTTACTTGAGGTTATGTCCCCTATTGGCAGACCGTTGCCCTGTGGTACCTTCCTAGTACCAACCTCTCTTTCTGCTTTCATACTGATGTGTGCCTTTAAACATGACTATTAGACTAATCTGATGTTTAAAAAACTATTTCAGTCCAATTCCTTCTATTTCCCTGACTGAAGATCCATTTATCATAACCTATAAGCATTCGATATTTTTTCAGAAATCGGCATAATGGTAAATTGGAAATGAATTGCTAAAGCTGGTATTTCCATTTAAAAGTATAGCCGGTCACTCTTGAGGAAGTCGGACAGACGAAACGCGTCGAGTGACAAACCCCATGACCGTGGGACTTGGGCTTGGACCCGCCATGTATCTCCGGCACTGGGTGATTTTTTTATACATGCGGTTTTTAACTGACTATGATGTACGCGCAATAAATATGAATTGTTTTTAACTGTAACTGTGGTCCTTCACTATTGAATTACTGTTCACTATCTCCTTCCAATAAGATAATCGGAGACGTATGGAAAATGGTATGAATCAATGGAGAAATCAGATCCTCATTGGTTACTTACATGCCTGATTTAACCACCGTTTATGAGTGTAAAATTAGCGTTTGCGGCAGCACTCAGGTGTAGAGGGGTTTTACCCTATGTTTGTCTACTCCAAAAAGTATAGTCGCGAAAGCTGACGACAGAGCTGAATTTGTATCAGGAATCGAAATGCCCGGCAGACCCACATTTGAGTCTCCTGAATCGAAAAATGGCCATAAATCGGCCGAAAAAGATCTGTATTTCAGCCAACGGATGAAATTAAATCGAGCAAATGAATCATAGGTAGTGGTGGAGATATGGGTTGGAGCTATTGATTCAACCAAATATCAGGAGCAAATAGCCGATTGTATCAGAAAAAATGGGGCGAAAATTAAATCGAGCCCAATGTTGGAATAGGGCTCAACATTTCTACAATTCTCCTTTATCCTTATGTTTTTGCTTTTTAATGCTTAATTCTCTCTGAGAACACGAACTAAACTTGGACATTAGCTAAAAGGTCCTCCACTGTGTTTTATTTTGTAAATTTACGCAAGAATTGGTCTCCGGTCATTGCCCTAAAGCTATGAAGGATTTGCCACCCACTTCTATAGAAATAGGCAAAACCTCATTAACATCACACATTTCGTTTCCCTTTTATAATGGTTTACTTTGCCCGCACATGGAAATGGACACATGTCCGCACGCTCTGTTTATCGGAGAAGTTGATTGAAAGGCTCATTTGTGTGTACGGCACTATTATGAGCTTTTCCACCGGCTTCACTGAAAAAGATCCCAGTGGTCCTGCTCTACAAAGCACCGTGACATTATTCCTGCTTTCTGTAATCTGTTTCTGTTGAGGAAAGACGCCGAAGGTGGAGCTACTGTATTATCCCAACAAAGCCTTGTGTATGGGGAGAAAAAAAAGCCAAGGAAACCATGAGAATGTCTTGCCAATCAAATATTGGATTCTCCGTTAAATTCATTTGGAAAATGCTGAATTTTTGAGTGTGTGACCACTTATTAGCGATGTGGTTAATTTGATTGCTTTTTGGTTGCTTCTAAGAAGAATTGAAAAGTATGTATAAATATATATATATGTGTGTGTCACCATCAGGATATAGAAAGTTGTGAACTTGGTTCAGCTTTGCATCTTCTATATCCATTCGAACATCTTGATAAAAAATCAAATTCTAGTGCAAAAACCAGACATATACTATATTGCCAAAAGTATTTGCTCACCTGCCTTGACTCGCATATGAATTTAAGTGACATCCCATTCCTAATCCATAGGGTTCAATATGATGTCAGTCCACCTTTTGCAGCTATAACAGCTTAAACTCTTCTGGGAAGGCTGTCCACAAGGTTTAGGAGTGTGTTTATGGGAATTTTTGACCATTCTTCCAGAAGCGCATTTGTGAGGTCACACACTGATGTTGGACGAGAAGGCCTGGCTCTCAGTCTCTGCTCTAATTCATCCCAAAGGTGTTCTATTAGGTTGAGGTTAGGACTCTGTGCAGGCCAGTCAAGTTCATCCACACCAGACTCTGTCATCCATGTCTTTATGGACCTTGCTTTGTGCACTGGTGCACAGTCATGTTGGAAGAGGAAGGGGCCAGCTCCAAACTGTTCCCACAAAGTTGGGAGCATGGAATTGTCCAAAATGTCTTGGTATGCTGAAGCAGTCAGAGTTCCTTTCACTGGAACTAAGGGGCCAAGCCCAGCTCCTGCTAAACAACCCCACACCATAATCCCCCCCCCCTCCACCAAACTTTACACTTGGCACAATGCAGTCAGACAAGTACCATTCTCCTGGCCAAACCCAGACTCATCCATCAGATTGCCAGATGGAGAAGCGCGATTCGTCACTCCAGAGAACGCGTCTCCACTGCTCTAGAGTCCAGTGGTGGTGTGCTTTACACCACTGCATCCGACGCTTTGCATTGCACTTGGTGATGTATGGCTTGGATGCAGCTGCTCGGCCATGGAAACCATTCCATGAAGCTCTCTGCGCACTGTGCTTGAGCTAATCTGAAGGCCACATGAAGTTTGGAGGTCTGTAGTGATTGACTCTGCAGAAAGTTGGCGACCTCTTCGCACTATGCGCCTCAGCATCCTCTGACCCCGCTCCGTCAGTTTACGTGGCCTACCATTTCGTTGCTGTCTTTCCCAAACACTCCCACGTTCTTATAATACAGCTGACAGTTGACTGTGGAATATTTAGGAGCGACGAAATTTCACGACTGGATTTGTTGCACTGGTTGCATCCTATCACAGTTCCACGCTGGAATTCACTGAGCTCCTGAGAGCGACCCATTCTTTCACAAATGTTTGTAAAAACAGTCTGCATGCCTAGGTGCTTGATTTTATACACCTGCGGCCATGGAAGTGATTGGAACACCTGATTCTGATTATTTGGATGGGTGAGCGAATACTTTTGGCAATATAGTGTATCTTAATAGGGATAAGTCATTTTAACATGCACAATTCCGATTGGCCCACACAGTCAGTTCAAGAGATGACCTTGGGATATGAATGACTTGCTTATTGGCTGTTTGCTGATCAGAGTACAAGGTAAGATGGCATGAGATCTTCATACCTTTTTAGGAGATTTAAGCACACATTTCCTTCATTGATTTGGCTGATGACAGTTATTATCGAGAAAGAGCATATAAATTCTATACAGTATGATATAGCCACTGGACACAAATATCAGTGCTTCTGTTTCTGCTTTTTTGTGCATCCGTTTCAGGGTATAATAAGAACATAAAATAAACATATAAAAAATAAACACCTACTTCTGGATGCAGAGGCTAACTAAACATATCAGAATACCTGTCTGACATGTTGGGTGGCTAAACCTCTTACCAACATGTAAAAATAAAATATAATATCCCTTTCCTTCTGGGTTCAGGATTATGCTTCCTTTTTCTTCTGGATCCAACACCAAGACTGCTTTCTAAGAGGGGACCACCTCTCCTATAAGGGCAGGGCAGACTTAATCAGGCATTAGTTTAGAGTTAACCCTATAGGGGAAAAGGGTGTTCTACATTCGCCTGCTAATAAATCTGTTTTCCACCACCCTGCCCCTAATCACACTGTCACAATATAGATGTAAAGACTGCCTGGGCAAAAAATAGGAGCACACCTACCATACAAACCTGTTATGATCTCGGGTGACACACATATAGAGTAAAATTATTTTCTTAACTAAACATACAAGAGAAAAACAAAGCACATGTAAGATATCCGCAACATAAATGAACACAATAAAGACATTTCATCTTTTGGTGGTAGTGGCCCTTTAAGGGCTCGATTTAGAAGCCACGCACTACATACAGATCCTCTGAACCGATACAGATGCTCTGTAAGTTTTTTTTGTGTGTGTTTGTGTGTGTGCACGTGTGTGTGCAGCTAAGCAGATGGGGAAGAAAAAAAATAACAGTATCTGATCTTGTGAGTTAATATTATTCCGCTCAGCCTATGTAATCTGCACACCCCTCCCCCATTGATTGCCACTTCGGCACACAGACGAGCTGTCAATCTCGCACATCTTATTTATTTATTTGCAAAGTATTTTACCAGGAAGGATACATTGAGATTTCTCTCATTTACAAGTATCTTGAGAACCGGAGCGACTTCCACAAGCAGATAAAGATGGCCGCCTCCACGTGAAGAGTGGTCAGATTATGATCTAAAAAAACTCACAAAAACCCATTTGAAGTTGTGAAATTAAAAAGGTTTTCTGTTGTAATTACGTTACAACAAGACACATATCAAAAATCTCTGCAACAGACGGCGGTTACACTTTAACGCCTGCAGCCTGGCTGGAATAGGACCCAGTGTTTCTATAAAACTCGAATTTCTTTAAAAACACAGCATTTTCAGCTTTGTAACCGCGCTACAGTTTTACCCCGCTAGGATCTGAAGTGTTTTTAATTTTTTTGTATCATTTTCTATCATGTATCAGTCACCTGGAAGATGACATTGCACGGGATCTAGAAATTGCTACTGTGAAGAAGGTCAAAGGGCAAACCCCGCATTACCTACTAGTACCGGCCGTGAGTCATTTTCCAGATGTTATCGGCGGCACTTGCTGTTACTTTTATAGGATATAATATAATCTGTTATAATACAATCTACAAATAATCCTCCATCACCCCGTGTTCCTCTCTCTCTCTCCCAACCTCCTCCAGATCTATATCTGTCTAGAGAGTACATTTATTTTCCGGGTCGGTCATGAATCTGCTATGACAAGACAGTATATCCTTTTAGATTGATAAATGTTTCAAGCTGTAACATAGTCCCAACGTATCTCATGGATATTACCAAATCACACAAGAGCATCTAATAACACTTGCATAGAACTTGTTGAAATCCATAACTCAGGTTCAATGACAACATCTTAACTGCAGGTGATTTCTCATTCCTTATTTCAATCTGGCATTTAGACGTAACCCTCTTTAACCTATTATCTTCTCTAGGCAGGGCTGCATTTATGAATACGGCACGGGGTTATAGGGTTATACGGGTTTTACTGTAGCTGGAAAGTGTGTTCAACACGTTAGAATAATGAAGAAAACTAAAAGGTCAGATACTGTTTTAGTGGACCGTGTAACATGAATGAGTAGAGGAGCTCCGACTGCCGCGTGAAGGTATCAAATGCTTGATGAGCGTTTTATTGTGGAACATCAAAACAATTTTCTTTTCAATACCAGTTCCAATCTATTCCAATCTTGCTATTAAGGGCCTCAGTTCCTCTTCCAACCTATAAACTAGGGTGATACAGTGGAGGCGCTAGATTCAGGTAGAGTAGAAATTAATTTTATAAATGCAGCCTACTAAGAGAAGGACACAAAACCTCGACAGAAATGTGTTTAGAAAGAGGTAGAAAAAACGAAGGTACTCTAGTGGCGCAAAGGGATCTGAATGTGTTTCTAGAAGGACACAGTTGGACTCACAAGTATATGCAATGAGGACGAAAGCTGTATAGAGCAAATAGTAAAAAAGTGACTTAGTGCAGTAAATATTGTCCTAGATGAACGGTAAATCCCTATACGGGATATGTGCACAGTCTAAATGACCGGTAATAAAGTGCTACCGTAATACAGACCGGACTAACGTGCAAAGTACAAACAAATGTGCATATAGTGCAATAGCTAAAGGTAGTGACAATGGCAGAAAAAGTGCAACAGTGTCTATATATTAAGACCTCTAAAAACAATTCATAAAACGTTCATAAAAGTTCATAAAACATAAATAAAAAATCCATAGGGAGGAAGTCCATAAAAAAGTGTGAAATCCAAAAAAGAGTGAAAACACAGTCTTGCGGAATATAAACGCAAATTTAAAGTGCGCACTGAAAAAAACATGTGTTCTTTGTGGAAAAAAGCTGAAAAAGAAAAACTGTATGTATCCCTCACTTATACCGTCCAGGCCTATATAGGGATCCAGGTGAGGTATCTTCTTCTTAGGGTCCTAGTGTGTACCTAGTCCTCACAGCGAAAAGGGAGAGGAGAAAAAAAGAAGAAAATAATAGTACAGTATTGTCTAAACAATCTGCCTGAGGTTTTTCAGCAGGAAAAAGGGGCACTTACACTTTCCAGAGCCTACAGTGTCCAGGCTCTGGTTCGAATTACACTGGGCCAAGTAGAGAGTGGCCACTTCCCTTCTTTAGGTTCCTTGTTCACCTCAAAATCAAAGAGAGGGGGAGAAGCATAGCTCCCATAGCGTAACTTGATACGACAGATTAATGCAAGGTAGTAAATGGTCTCACTCACCAATGATGGAGCCTTATTATTCCAGGCTCAACTCTATGGCATGTGGTGCACCTCATTCGGTGGGCACCTCCACCTCTTTGGTAGCTTTCAGTTGTCCCAGGTGAATGGATGTAGAGATGCTAGTAGAAAAGCGCTAAACCTCTAATAACACAACCACAAATTGAGTAGTGTATAAAAAGAGGGGGGTTTTAATCATAAAAAAGGGAATAAACAGGTTATACATAGGATTTTCAGAAGGGGGGGGGTCAAAATATGGAGACGCGTTTCAGCACTTCTAGTGCCTTCATCAGTCCATATTAATGCAAAAACGGGGGATCTGAGGCGCTCCACAAGTCCAGTTTTTATAGTGTCAGTTAAAAATGGCTAAAAAACGTGTCTGGGAACTCTCTTCCGGGTTCGCAGGTCTCCCGGTCACATGCTAGGTGATGCGTCATCATTGCGCATCGAGACCATCATGGTGGTGCGTTCCAAGGCTCAAAGTTTGCGTTCCACTTCGAATGGTTGGTCTCGATCGCCCACAAAAAGAGCTACAAGTCTGTAAACGGTGGGGGAAAGACAGAGGGAGAAGGAGATCCATCCCTGCCTCCTCACTGTACAGAAAAGCCCCATACTGTATGTCCAAGGGACAATAGAAATAACTTCACTTTATCACAGACATTAAAAGCCACATAGTATGCACCCTTAGTAAACTTATATATTGGGAGCCCCGTAATATGCACATATAAAGGCCGTTGAGGGGTGTTATGAGGATAGTGGGACATATACACATATGCTGAATGTAAGAAAGGTACATCATATTACGAGGGGTGTGAACCTCGAGAAGGAGATTAGCAAGATAATGGGACACATGGATTTACAAGATAATGGGACATATGGATTTACGCTAAATACAGCATACAACGGGGGTAAATCGTTCCAATTGTGAGTACCATAATAAAAGGAGAGGTGTAAACATTCGAGATCCCATACAGAGGTGAATAAAGCAGATGTGCAAATGTATGAAAATAGCAATGGTAAAAATTTGATTAAAATAGAATTAGAATAGAATTTAATTTAATAAAATTTAAAATTTAATAAAAAGAAAATTCTAAAAGAAGGGAGATACAGATATGGAGCTAAAGGCTAGTTAAGGAAATGGCACAATTCAAAATCTGCATTAAGACCTTGGGGTTGTAGTGAACTTAAGTTGAAGATCCAACTCATCTCTTCTCTTCCGATGATTTTGTCGAAGTTGCCACCTCTCCATGGTGCTTCGACTTTTTTTATTCCTATAAATTTCAGTCCATCTGGGTTCATGGCGTGTTTGAGTTTGAAGTGTAACGGAACGCTATGGTTGTCATTTCCATTTCTGATATTTCTAATATGTTCCTGTATTCTTATATTGAGAGGTCTAGTGGTTCTGCCTACATATTTCAAGCCACAAGGGCATATCAGCAGGTAGATCACATTCTTCGTAAAACAGGTAATTATATCTCTGATCTTAATCGGTCCGGTGATCCCATCAATTTGTGTGATGATCTGTTTTTTACTCTTCGTATTCCTGCAGTTCAAGCAGTTACCGCATTGGTGAAATCCTTTCTTAATGCTGTAAAAATTCGATTTTGATATGGACTTCTTGGTATGTTTGTGTGCCAATTTCATTTTAAGGTTACTAACTCCTCTGCATATCATCCTAGGATTCTCGGGCAATATATCCTTTAGCTGTGGATCTCTTCTTAGGATCGGCCAATACTTTCTTATCGCTTTCCTGATATATTTGTCTGAGCGCTGTAGGGGAAAATGAAAGGTACGTCGACTGCGTATTCCTTATTTTCCTTTTGTTTCTTTTGGAATAAGGTAGTACGTTCGACGTTCCTCACCTCAATTCTAGTTGTCTCGAGCGTATCTGGATCATATCCTTTTTCCACAAAATCTTTCTTAAGTTTTTCTGACTGTGTTTCATACATAGCCACATCTGTACAGTTCCTTCCAACCTGTAAGAATTGTCCCTTAGGGACTCCATCTAACCATTGGGGTAGATGACAACTGTTTGTTTCAATGTAGCTATTAACATCCACTTTTTTGAAAAAGGTTTCAGTCTTAATCCTTCCATCTTGAATGAATATACTCAGATCCAGATAATTAATTCGTTCATTACTCCAAGTGGTTGTGAGTTTAATGCCTCTATTGTTCTGATCTAGTACTTTTAAAAACTGTTGTAATAATTCAACTCCACCTCTCCAGATGAAAAAAATATCGTCAATATATCGTTTATAGCATATAAGATTGTCCTGATACAACGGTAGGAAAGAGGTTTCCCAAAGGGCCATAAAAAGGTTAGCGTATGATGGGGCAAACCTCGTCCCCATCGCATTCCCGTTCAATTGCAAATAAAAATCTTCTTGAAAGTAAAAAAAGTTATTCTCTAAAATTAGGCGTATGCCCTCAAGAATAAAAACAATTTGTTCGGGTTGTAACGTATCATTTGTTTTCAAAAAGTGTTCAGTCGCTTCTATTCCCATTTTATGTGGTATAATGGTGTAGAGTGCTTGAACGTCACTTGTCCCCACGAATAAATCATCGTCCCATCTGATGTCCGTCAGTATATTCAAAAGGGCCGTTGTGTCTTTCAAATGGGTTGTGGTGTTGACGACAAAAGGTTGAAGTAGGTGATCAATATATTCTGACAGTTTACTTCAGGCATCTCAAACTCTGGCCCCAAAGATGTATATTTCCTACAAATCCCAGAATTCTTTGAATGCAATAAATGGCCAGAGATTAATGGGAGGTGTAGTTCAGAAACATCTGGGGGGCCAGAGTTTGAGATCCCTGGTCTACTTGATATTGATCCTACTCCAGAAATAATAGGTCTTCCTGGTGGTTTGTTGATGTCCTTATGTATCTTTGGAAGGAAATAAAACACTGGGGTTCTAGGGTGTTTTATTTTTAGATATTGATGTTCTTGATTATTAAGGATGCCTAAAGCATAACCTTCATCAAGATAATCATCAAATCTTTGCTGTGTCTCAGTTATGGGATTCTTTGTTAATTTTTTATATGTGTTCTCATCACCAAGTATTCTATTCGCTTCTTCCTTATAATACGTCGCAGACATGATCACTGTGCCTCCACCTTTATCGGCTGGTTTTATTTCAATCCTATCGTTGAGGTGAGTTCTTTTAGAGCTTCTCTTTCTTTCTTGGTTAAATTGTTTGATTTAGTGGACGTCTTAATTTTGCTTAGATCATTCATTACCATCTGCTCAAAAGTGTTCATTTCCTGAGAGATGAGAGATTTGGGAAAAAAACTCGATTTTTCTTTAAGATTCGTATGTTGGTATATCTGAAGGTTATTGGGTCTTTCGATTGGGTTTTTCAAAAAATATTTCTTTAGGCACAGATTCTTTTTAAACTTTTGTAAATCGATGTAGACTTCGAATATATTCATATGAGTAGTGGGAGCAAATTTCATACCTTTTTTCAGAAGTTTTGTTTGGGCGTCTGTTAGTAGAGTATTCGTCAGGTTATAAATCCCTCCGTCCTGCTTATTTTCTCCTTTCTCCTTCTTTCTTGTTCTAATTCTCCCTGATCTGCATCCTCGTCTCGGTGTGGTCTTTTCCCTGGTGACCAGCCTCTTCTCATGGTTGTAAGGTTCCTGTCTGCTTGCAGGTGACTCTCGTGAAAATCCACGTGGTCTTTCAGGGTTTCATATCTGTTGTGGGTGGGAATGGTGGAGTGGGCTGGATATTGTGTATAATTACCGTCTCTCCGCCTTTGGTTGCCATTCCACATATATCTTGATGGATCTTGATAGTTCTGGTTGTTTGGGCGATAGTTGTTTTTAAATCTGGTGTCGCTGCGGGGGTTATTTCTTCTCCTATACCTCCCATTTGATTCATGGGGAGAATCGTAGTAAGTTCTTTTGTTGTAATTGTATCTCCCATTATAGGGTCTTGGAAAATAGTTGTATCCTCTCCTGGGTCTCTGTGGTAATGGTGTTCTTACAGGCATCTTATCTTGATGTTGCTCTTGTATAGCGGGGTTCAGAGGAGAGGAAGGGTACGAAAATTTCGCCATCCTCAATGGTGTTTTATTAGATTTGAATTGTGTATCCTCTTTCTTATCCGTTTCCAATTGTTTCCAGACATTCCCGTTCTCCGGTTCTTTGTGAAGAAGCCAATCCGTTAACTTGCAGCCAGAATGAGAAGAACGAGCTATTCCAACCTCGCTTGTTCTTCTCAACTGGAGCTGGTATTTCTGATAGCGATACTATCTCTCAGAGCTTGGTGCTTATGTCAATTTGTCAAAATCTTTCAATGCATTAGATAACCTCCTCAAAAATCCCAAACTTACCTCTGACACCATGGTGAAGAGGACAGCAGAATCCAATGCTTATTCTTACCATATGCAGCAGAAGACTGAGCTTGTGGTAGGGCACTGCTTGGCTCCATGGTGCACCTCGTGCATGTACTCCAAGGGTCCCGGAGCTATGGACTTCCCTATAACTCTACTCCAATTTCTGACTTTTCTATAACGTATGAGGATATCACTATCCTTCATTTAGCCCAATTGTGCTGCCGCGGAGTGACCACTGACACCAGTCTTTCCTTCAGCCCCTACATCCTACTCTCCTCATCTTGCTGCAATCACCTCCACAATATCGCCAAACTTTGTCCATTTCTGACTGCTACCACCACCACCAAGCAACTTATCCACTTTTGTAATCTCCCGCCTGGACTACTGCAACAACCCCTATGAATGGGCTTCCTATCTCTCGCCTCTTCCCCGTGCAATCCATCCTAAACACATCAGCCCAGCTTATCCATCTCACCCATCTCTCTGTCTCGGCCATTCTTCTCTGTGAATCCCTACACTGGCTCCCCATCCACAGCAGAATCAAATTCAAACTACTCACCCTGACCTGCAAAACCCTCACTAACGCCGCTCCTCAGTCACTACCTGTCCTCCCTAATAACTAAATATACCCCAGCCCACCCCCTAAGATCTAACACTGACCTGACACCATGACCACAGGTGGACAAGACAGTGTCATCTATGCTTGCTACGTAAGGCTAATATCCTGCAACCAAGGTTTTCCATCCATGAAAGTGACACCCAGTAAGAGGGAGCCAGTAAGTGGTATTTTCTCGCACCAATTGTTTAACTTACGGGCACCACTGGAATAAGGCTTCATGAGTATACGTCTCTTTTTCCGAATGGGGACAATCTAGTTGTGTTCAACTGTTCCCTATATATATTTTATCAAACTCCGTCATGAATCTCTTTATATCTTTGAAAAAAAAACTTGCAGCATAATTATTTTGTTTTTAACCTGTTTAGCTGTGGATGAATCTTTTGTGCTTTAAGGCTAGGGTCAGACGAGCGTGATTTCTACGGACTGTACGGTGCGGACGTTAGTATGGAAGACGCAGTAGTGGCCACACAGTCCGTTTTTTTCACTGACGTATATTTTGACGGATGTAGGAGGGAAAATAAATTAACCACTTCGATGCTGAGGACGCGCTCAGCGCGTCCTCAGCATTCCCGCTGGTATGCGGAGGACGCGCTGAGCGCGTCCTCCCATTGGGGTCAGCGTTCGGCCGGGTTCCGGACGATCGCTGGCCCCCCCGGTGCGGGCTGACATCCTGGATGTCAGCCGCACATCCGGGACCACAGCCGCCGGAATTAGGTGTCATCGCGGCAGCGCGATGACACCCAATTCAGGCGCCCCCCCCGCATGTGCGGAGGAGGCGCCTGAAAGGGAGGGGGGGGAGGTCCTTCGGACCTCTCTCCCTCCCGATCGGCAGCTCTGCGGGGGTTAACCCAGGCATCATTTGGAAGGGCACAGCCTGCCCTTCCAAATGATGCCTGGCATTAACCCCTGGGGAGCTGGATCGCGAATCGGCGCTGAAAAGCGCCGGTTCGCGATCCTTTCCCGGAGCTGGCTGACATCTTGGATGTCGGCCAAGCCTCCGGGAACTCCCCCTGAGGACTGGCGTCATCGTGCGTAGCACGATGACGCCAGTCCTGGACTTAACCCTTAACTGCCACCAACGGTGGAGATAGGGAGTTCCAATGAACTCCCTATCTCCCGATCCGTGGCAGTTAGGGGTTAAATTTTGGTATGGTTGGATCGGCCAGAGCATGGCCGTTCCAACGATACCAAACATGAAAGTGAAAAATGTTGTAAAAAAAACAAAAAAAAAAAAACACTTTTTTTTTATTTTTTTTGGTTTGTTAATGCAGCAATATTGTTTCCATTTCAATTATAATGTGAACAATGATGCTTCACTACCGATTTTTGTATGCGGTGCGTTTGTTACAAATAGTGTAATTTTCCCCAAAAAAAAATGTAACGAGACCCCATCTCTAATTTTTTTAACAAGCGCACCCCATACAAAATATAACCGCAATTGCTCGCATGTTAAAATGTGAAAAAAAACACTTTACACATTGTAAATTATTGAAAATACATATTTTATTGCATTTTTTGTTATAATATACAGACATGACATAACGTATACATATAATAATGACATATTATGAATCTACCGAGTCTGACGGAAAGAACGATATATAATATGTCTGGGTCATATACTAAAATAAGCCTTCAAAACACGTTTAAACATGATGAGCAAAACCGGTAAAAATGACCTCAGCACAGGGGCGGGAAAAGCCTCAGCAGCGAAAGGGTTAAAAAGCAAAACCATTTTGTTCGTGAAAAATGCTGGACGTATAAATGCAGTCCAATACAGTACGTGTCTGGAGGCGCGATGAGAGTCGCTTAAGGGTGGCTGGTGGTTCTCTTAGTTCTCTTAATAAACTTAATAAAATTCCTTTTTAAATCTTATTCATCCCTTTCCCCGTTCTTTGAAGTCCTGGGAGCTCCAAAGGTTTTCTTGGACTTTACCTAAAAGAAGTCCATACGCGCGCCTACCTTGAGCTTGGTCCTAAAGCTCCAACACACGTGAGTTGGCAATCTATACACTGTATATGCTATCATACTTATGAGACCTGCACGAGATAGTTTCTCTTGTCTTTTTGGGGTTGCCTGCGAGAAGAATCTCCCTCTATGAACGAGTATGGGCTATCCTCCAAAGTAAAGAACCTGAAACACCTGAATGCGTTGACCCACTTAGAGCCAGTGTCCGGGCTCTACACTTGTGAGTGTACACACCGTATCAGTTTTCTCGATATATATATAGACATTCTGCACGATTATTGTTCTGTTTTCTTTTATGATCCATGTGGACAAGTTTATTAAGAGAACTAAGAGAACCACCAGCCACCCTTAAGCGACTCTCATCGCGCCTCCAGACACGTACTGTATTGTTTGTTATTTGCTGGTTTGGGGGAAACCACTAAATTTCTGGTGGGCTTGGGTCAACTGGTGGCGGTATAGTTTTGGGCGCCGTCCATTCTTCGCTTGTTTGTATAAATGCAGTCCGTCTGACCACGTTCCATCACTCACACACAAAGCTATGCAGACGTTGCGGACGCAGCGCACTTTGTGCGGCCGTCCTAGGGGTTGTACGTTCTTGCCTGCCTTGGGTCCGTGGGCCGCAGCCGTTGTGCGTCCGCAGTTCAGTGCGGACGTACTTCATGTAACGGGCTCCGATGGGCTTTCTGTCATGCTATCACGGACGTACTTTTAGGCGCAATCACGGACGTGAACACTACGCTCGTCTGAACCCAGCTAAGCTGAGCTTTCTGTTTAACTGTCTCACTGGTATGTAACCTGATATCAATCATATTCCGTCCTGTCCTGTGTAGACCAGCAGAGACCACTGCCTATTGTGACCAGGGAAAATAAGGAACAGGTAGCGGAGTCTGCAATATAGTGACGCTTGCTGAATAAAAGCAATTAAAAGGTATAAAATAAGTGAAAATAAGTCAACGGAATCGGAAGCTAAAAAGCTTAATTTACAGAGTAGTTTAATAATGCTTAGTTTAAATACAACATTTGAATCACCTTTTTTTTTTTTTTTAATTCAACAAATTATATTGAAGGGCAGTAAGCAATACAGAAAAGAGAAATAACAGTAGAGTCTCGTATAAAAAAAAACGTTACATTGGCCAGCCGATAGACCCATCATATTGAATCACCTTTTAAGGCTTATGGAATTAAAGTTGAATTATTTTGGAATAAATTACATCAATTGCCCTTAGTTTAAATATAATATACTGTATAAAACATATAATGGGATGCTAATATTCAATAAAGCTAATGAAAATCACACACACGGCTTCACACTCTGATATTTCGTTGGACTCTGTCTGTTCCAATTTTCCAAGTCACTGTCTATATGTAGATGGAAAGGTACTCTAGAGTACAGGAGCGAGGGAGGCAGATCTCCAAATGGTATATCCTAAGTAACAGTTATTTCAGTTGGGTTCACCAAGGTCAACCTTTCACAAACCACTATAGTAGCACCATATGAAGTCAAAAATAAACTGATGTTTAAAGTAGACCTGTCACGGGCAAAACATTTGACAGGAACCTCTCCCTTTATGTAAGTCAGTATTTTTTCACTGACTGATATAATGTAAAAAAACTGAGATATTCCATTTTAAATTTCTCCCTCTCCTGGAGGCGATGCCATGTTACCGTGGAGAGGGATTGCAGCGTGCAGAGAGTCGTCCTACCGGAGAGCTCCATACACAGTCGGTGCAGACTCAGAACCTGACAGGCAAACACGCCGCGCCAAAAGCAAGTAGGAGGCCGCTCAGTAGGACGGCTCTCTGCTCACAGCAGTCCTCCTTATTGCGGCATGCCGCAGTCATATGTAGGGGAAATTTAAATAAAGATTTTTTTTTAAAATTTAAATAGGTCAGCGAAAAAAACGCAGATCTTTAAAAAGGGAGAGATGGCCTGTCAAATGGGCAAAAGTAGTTTTGCCCATGACAGTGGCATTTTAAGCTAGTTTTTAGTTTTAGTACAAGTAGTGATACATTTCTATATCTAGCTCTGTATCTGTTTATCTATCTTTTGATTCTTTTTGTCTGTCTTTCTATAATACAGGTGGAGCACAGTTATCTGGATGGAACTCTAAGAGGTTTTTGAGTCATACAGGGTTATTCAAAGAGATCCAAATTGCTGGAGAAAGGTACTCGAACGCTGAAATTCAGCGTACGTTTACCTTGGGCATTCGGCTATTCAGAGAGCAGGCAATTCACCAAATGTTGGCGAATTGCCTGCACATACGGTGCCTGTTCGAGGGTAGTGAAATCGCCATAGCGTCGTCTATTCAGAGAACAAAAACCAGCAGTGAAAAGTTGCCGAATTGCCTTGCCATTCGGTTGCTTCATGTGGCAGATTTATTCAGGCGAATCCCATACACTTCAATGTTAAAAATATTCCCATTTTAATTCAATATCTTTTTTTCTGTAACAGCCCTTTTTATTATCATTCATTGGATTTCATATGTAAATTTCAGACATTTTCATTCAGTAGTTTCTTTGAAACAGCATTTCACTTTTCAAACATTCAAGCGTACTGTTTTTTTTTCTCATTCCATTCATCTGCGGTGTCGGAGACTTTGTGCAGCTCCAGCGTGTGACATGCGGCACAGAGCAAGACACGCCAACTCTGCAAAGTATGTCCCTCAAAAAGTGCTGTGCTGCATTTTATTTTATTTTTTTGAGAAAGGATTTTTACCAGGAAGGATACATTGAGATTTCTCTCATTTTCAAGTATGTCCTGGGTGGCGAGTATGTACCGTTAGGTGTCTTGCCCAAGGACACTTACTGGAGAGGTCACTTGCTGGGATCGAACCCATGACGCCACAGGCTCTCTCCATGCAGAGCAGTTCTTCTTCTTCTTCCTTCTTCCTTCTCTTCTTTTTTTTCCTCCTCCCATAAATGATAAACAAAAAGCATGGCTTTTGGACAGGATGGAGAAGTCTACAAGCGCTTCTTTAAAAAATTAAATAACTTGCAAAGAGAAGGAAATACCAGGGGCGCTCATATATTATTATGCTGGTCCACGACATCAGAGGCAAATGTTGGTTTCGTGACAGTAGGCTTTGACCCTTCCCACCGTAGTCGCAGCAGAAATCCGAATCGTCGGATCACAACCAGGGAACGGTGCACAGAGTTAAATGGCAGCTTCAATGTGTCAAAATAGATTTTCGCAATATTGGGATATCGCCAGGTGAGTCCCGGAAACAGAAAGACCACTGAATGTAAGGCCCGTTCACACTGTGCGATTTATTGCGCGGATTTTGCCGCGACGTCGCACTATGTAGCTTCTCCAATGTATTTCAATGGAGCTGTTCACATCTTGCCGCGCGACGACGCGCGTCGCAGAAGCATGTCGCTGGTACATGACCCTTTTTTTGCAATTTGCTATCTGCGATTTTGCGATTTGTATTGGTGGTGCTTTGCAAAAATCGCACAAAACAGCGATGTCGCGCGACATTATCGCACCATGTCGCGAATATGAAAATCGCACGACTTTCAAATCGCACAGCGTGAACGGGGCCTTAGTCTGTCAGGACGTGTTGAACCAGTACGAGTTGGACGGGGCGGTTTCCTAGACTGCACCATCACTGGTGACGTGATGTAGTTGCGGAATATGCTGGCGCTTTATAAATAAAGAATAATAATAATAATGTAGTGTTACCACTATAAGCAGGTATTCAAATGACAGCCCATCGAGTGATGACATGCAAAAACGTGGGTCATCACTAGTAGTGCAGATTTTACAAGTGTGACACACAGACCCTTGTTCACCTCTAGTGAGAATGCATAGCCATTGGTGGTGATTATGGTAAAAAATTGTATTTTGTAACTGACAACTTGTGCACCCACAGGGTTATTCAAAGAGCTCCAAATTGCTGGAGAAAGGTAACTGAACGCTGAAATTCAGCGTACGATTACCTTTCCTGGCAATTCGGCTATCCAGAGAGCAGGCAATTCGCCAAATACTGGCGAATTGTCTGCACATATGGTGCCTGTTTGAGGGCAGTGAAAACCCCATAGAGAAGCACTGCTTCTGCTATTCAGAGAACACAAACCAGCAGTGAAAGGTTCCTGAAATGTCCTGCCATTCGGTGGTTTAATTCGGCAGGTTTATTCAGGAGAATCCCATAGGCTTCAATGTTAAAAATATTCCCGTTTTAATTCAATATCTAATAAACCGTTCATTATAAAATTCTGCAGTAAAGAGTCTCTTTATTTATAGATTTTTTAGGATCTTTTAGGCATTTTTTGGGATTTTTTTGCAAACATTTTTTTTCCAGTTTTTTTTTTTATCGTTTTTGATCTTCTTTCTGTAACAGCCCTTTTTATTATCATTCCCTGGACCTCATATGTAAATTCCAGACATTTTCGTTCTGTAGTTTCTTTGCAAACAGCGTTTCACTTTTCAAACATTCAAGCGTATTGTTTTTTCTTCTTCATCTTCACCTCCTTCGTCTGCGGTGTCGGGTTTTTCCGGCATCTCCGGTGGGTTAATCCAGATGTTTTTGTGAGTTTTCGGCGGGTTTGTGGCTACTTTCCCTGCATTACGACGGCCCTGTGGTGCTTGCTGAATACACCGCAGGAGTCGCCGAAATAGGATCGCCAAATCGTGCCGAATTGAAGAGAACGAAAAGTCACCGAACGCGCGGTGACTTTTCGATTCTCTTTGAATAACCCTGCCAGTATCTGTTGTAGTTTCCAAAGAAATGAATAGGATACATTACTTTTGGGGCACCCCTTGTAAAAGAATGAATGTAAATTCAGGAAATGCTTGTTTTAACATTCTAAACATATTGAGATAAAAGCAAACCTTATCGCTTTAAATCACATTTGTAGCACACTGGAAATGTTAAGTAAATATTTTTCCCTACAAACTATAGATAATTTTATACAATTAATCAACGTTTTTTCAATTTAAAAGTTTCCTTCGTCCCATTCCGTGGCTGGAAATACTCCTGGCAGTGAAGTGACAGTGATTAAGAGAACCTCCTAAAAATATAATGCTCCAAAATGTCCTGAGCAGTTAGAATGAAATCTGTCACAATTAATTCATTCAACAGTTTTAAGTGAATCCAGGCTGAAAGTTTAAAAACCAAAAATGAAGAAATTAAGAAGCACGATTTTCCACTCCCTAAATAATTCATAACTTATCATAATGTTTTGACTTCTAGCGTTAAATTTTTTTCTTTTAAAAAAATATGACTTTAAGCGCATCCGCCAAAAAAGTACGACATAAAAAAACGAAATCAACCAATATTCTTCTTTTTTTTTTACTAGAAAAATAATTGCTTACGGGTTACGTAACGAATGGATCTCTCATTAACATAGAGAGCGAGACAGCAATTTGGCTTTAAGATGTAATATTTGTCGAATGTGAAGGTTGCAAAGCTTGCCAACATTCCCCTTAAAAGGCCGCTTAATTTAAATTCAATGAGAAAGGAGAAACCTTTAAAATGAAACAATTCATAAGTTATGGAACAAAAATTTCAGAGTCGCATGCACAATGCAAATGTGACATTTACAGTAATCCACTGATGTTAAAGGTATATACTAGTCCAAAAATGACATGCCCTATCTTCAGATAACATGTAATTTTATCTGAATGCCCTAAAAATGACCAGTATCGACTTGTTATGTGCAGCTCTAAGACAACATTAAATTGTGTTTTTGGTTTTTTTGTTTAAAACCTTTGTGAGTGGTACATGGGGATAACCACACATTTCAAATTGCGTGAAGAGTGTACAATAATTACCATGTGTATGCAACAATTAACAAAATGTATATACATACATATACTGCACATAGTTCACCTACGCCTCTTCAACCTGTACTCTATTTGTAGCACAACTGATCAAGCACTTTCCTCCCTCATGTCTCTTTTGCTTATGTTGCAGAATACAATTCCCTTGTCCTTTTGCCTTGTACAGTGCTATAGAAACTGGTGGCACTATATAAAGTATAATAATAATAGCCATAGGGAAGGCAGCCTCACACAGAAAGGGTGTGGCAATAATTGAGAGTAGCGGACAATGAACAGATGAGATGGGTACCTTTACTGAAGCATTGCCCCCTGACCATCATATTCCCAAGTATCTATTCGACTCCTTATGGCCACATTCATAGAAACATAGAAACATAGAAAAATGTCGACAGATAAGAACCTTTCGGCCCATCTAGTCTGCCCAATTACATGGATACTTTCCCTGGATTTATCTTTTGTTTAGGATAGCCTTATGCCTATTCCATGCCTGCTTAAATTCAATTACTGTTTTGGCCTCTACCACTTCAACTGGAAGGCTGTTCCATGTATCCACCACCCTCTCAGTAAAATAATGCTTTCTGATGTTACTTTTAAACCTTTGCCCCTCTAATCTAAGACTATGTCCTCTTGTTTTGCTACTTTGTTTCCTTTTAAATATACTCCCTTCCTCTACCTTGTGGATTACCTTTACGTATTTAAATGTTTCTATCATATCTCCTCTGTCTCGTCTTTTTTCCAAGCTGTACATGTTAAGATCATTAAGCTTTTCCTGGTAACTTTTCTCCTTCAAGCCGTACACCATTTTAGTAGCCCTTCTCTGAACTCTCTCTAAGATGTCTATATCCTTCTGGAGATACGGTCTCCAGTACTGCACACAGTACTCCAAGTGAGGTCTCACCAGTGCTCTGTACAGTGGCATGAGCACTTCCCTTTTCCTACTGCTAATACCTCTCCCTACACAACCAAGCATTCTGCCAGCATTTCCTGCTGCTCTATTACATTGACTACTTACCTTTAGTGGATTCAGTGGAATCCATAGACCCGTGTGTCAGCTGTTTATTTAATATTAACTTTGATTATATCATTTAACATTGATAAAAAATATTAAATACAGAGCACTGGAAAGATGCAGCTGGGGCCCATGCCCAATGGGGTGACAAACCATTTATAGAGCAGCAGGGAAACATTTCTATACCTCATAGTAAACTGTGAGATTACAATGCTATGCTTTGTAGGGAGTCACTCCACCACCCCTTACCACGCTGCCACCGGGGCCCCAAATTCCCACCATCTTCAGACTTCATCAGCCTCCACTGGTGGATGTGTAAAAATTGTATTAAATTGGAAACTGAATATTGAATGAGCAACAAATATTATAAATCTAAAATAATTTTTATTATGTTGGAATAAACTGTTTTATGTTCTATATCCAAATAAAGCTATAATAGTGCCATTGCTGGGATCAGGTGCTACCTGAGTTATACAAATGCCCTTATAGCCCAGTCATCATCTTCTCCGCTGGCAACATGTCCATCTCTTCCACCCTTCTGTGAGCTTCTCAACCATGCAAGAAAAAGATAAAGAGCCAGTGGAGAAGAAGAGGACACAGCGTTGATGAAACATAGTGAGTATGATGCCAGCTCGAGATGGCCACTGACACCCAGCACTGTCAGCATTAAAATTCTGGGTTAAAAGTATTATTAATATTTTTACTGTTACAATTTTGTACAGTCATTAAACTTTAAATTTATTATAGTAAATAGGCCAAAAGAGGCTTTCATGTTTGTAACCTCTGGACTCACAAAGAGTCATCCTTCCACACCAAAGAATGAAAAATCCTCCTATGGGGGAAATCTCTGGGAAACCATGATGTGAAGAATTACCCTTCCCTTTGGGCACTAAGAAGTTAAAAACAATTACATCTGATATTCTTTGGTCTATTAAGAGGACATAATTAGTACAAGTTTTAATTGCACATATTTCAGGCTGTCTATAGATTTATGTATCTATCAATCTATTTGTATTTTAATAAGTAGAATGTCGTATTATTTACTAATTGAAGTACATAATGTCAAATCACCCCATACATTATTTCAGGGGGAGGCAATGCAAAATGATATAGAAACATAGAAAAATGTCGGCAGATAAGAACCTTTCGGCCCATCTAGTCTGCCCAATTACATGGATACTTGACCTGGATTTATCTTTTGTTTAGGATAGCCTTATGCCTATCCCATGCTTGCTTAAATTCAATTACTGTTTTGGCCTCTACCACTTCTACTGGAAGACTGTTCCATGTATCCACCACCCGCTCAGTAAAATAATGCTTTCTGATGTTACTTTTAAACCTTTGCCCCTCTAATCTAAGACTATGTCCTCTTGTTTTGCTATTTTGTTTCCTTTTAAATATATTCCCTTCCTCTACCTTGTGGATTCCCTTTACGTATTTAAATGTTTCTATCATATCTCCTCTGTCTCGTCTTTTTTCCAAGCTGTACATGTTAAGATCATTAAGCCTTTCTTGGTAACTTTTCTCCTTCAAGCCGTACACCATTTTAGTAGCCCTTCTCTGAACTCTCTCTAAGATGTCTATATCCTTCTGGAGATACGGTCTCCAGTACTGCACACAGTACTCCAAGTGAGGTCTCACCAGTGCTCTGTACAGTGGCATGAGCACTTCCCTTTTCCTACTGCTAATACCTCTCCCTACACAACCAAGCATTCTGCTAGCATTTCCTGCTGCTCTATTACATTGACTACTTACCCTTAGATCTTCTGAAATAATAACCTCTAAATCCCAACCCTCAGATGTTGAGGTTAGGACTGTATCAAATATTCTATATTCAGCCCTTGGGTTTTTACGTCCCAGGTGCATTATCTTGCACTTATCCACATTAAAACTCAATTGCCACAACTCCGACCATTTTTTTAGTTTACCTAAATCATTTGTCATTTGGCTGATCCCTCCAGGAACGTCAACCCTGTTGCAAATCTTTGTGTCATCAGCAAAAAGACATACTTTTCCATTAATACCTTCTGCAATATCACTAATAAAAATATTAAAGAGAATGGGTCCAAGTACTGACCCCTGAGGTACCCCACTGGTAACAAGACCTTGCGCCGAATAAACTCCATTTACCACAACCCTCTGTTGCCTGTCACTCAGCCACTGCCTAATCCATTCAACAATATTGGAATCCAAGCTCAAAGATTGCAATTTATTGATAAGCCTTCTATGCGGAACAGTATCAAAAGCCTTACTGAAATCTAAATAAGCAATGTCTACTGCACCACCTGTGTCTATTATTTTTGTTACCCAATCAAAAAAATCAATAAGATTAGTTTGGCATGATCTCCCTGAGGTAAACCCATGTTGTTTCTGATCCTGTAATCTATGTGTTTTTAGATGTTCAACAATCCTTTCCTTTAACATGGTTTCCATTAATTTCCCCACTACTGACGTAAGACTAACTGGCCTATAGTTCCCCGATTCCTGCCTACTACCCTTCTTGTAAATGGGCACAACATTTGCTAATTTCCAGTCTTCTGGGACAACTCCTGTTAGCATAGGCGACTCTACAGGGGGGCAAGGGGGGGCAATTGCCCCCCCTAGGTTATTGCTTGCCCCCCCATGTGCCCCCGATCCAAAAATCAGCATCCAGCTTCCCACACTGTTTCGGACCGCTGTATCTCCGTCCCTGTGCATCGTATATGGACAATCTATGTGTCATTGGAAAGGGCAGATTCTGGCCTTTCCAATGATACCCAACATGACCATATTCAGTTTGAAATAAAAGTCATAAAACATTAAATACTATCGGGCACTTAATCTTAAGCATTTTCACAGGGTTGAAATGTCTCAGCAGTGAAGTGGTTAATGTTCAGACTATACATTACATTGTGTATTACGTTAGTTTTTGCCTTGGTTTAGTTGTATATTAAGGGTTAATGGGTAGGATTCATCTCTCACAGTATACATTTTATTTTTCCTTGATTAATTGCATTGTAGGGGTTAATAGGTAGGCTACATGCTGCACAGTGTATTCATTTCATGTTTTCCCATGATTAATGGCATATTAGGGGTTAAGGGGTAGCTAAATGCCACATTGTTTATTATTTTTATTGTATTTCCCTGGGTTTATGGCATTTTAGGGGTTATTATGGAAGTTAGAATCTAAAGCGTCGAATCATCTTTAGATCCTTTGCTTTTCATCACATTTCAGGGAATTCATTTTGCCGAAAATATAGTGAATTCCTATTTAGTGAATGGTCACTGTAATTTGCTAAAAGTGGAGTCGCTGAAGCAGCAATCAGACATTCAGCGAAAACTGACGAATTGCGGCAAATAAAGTATCAGGTTAGTACAATAAAAAGGCATCATTGCGCCACATTACTCATTGCATCACAATACTCTGGGGTTTTGGAATCTCATTTATATATACTTATTTAGGGAACTATTACCTGGTGTGGTTCGCATGGTTTTGCGTTAGCGCCAGGTTAATTGAGTCTAGCGCCTGACCAACAGATCGTTTGCCTCCTACTACAAATGGGAAAAATCACTTAGTGTGTTGCTATTAGCAATTTGTACCGTGACCTTACTGTACTTTCCGCGTCCTTTACTTAACACGGAGAGCGCTAGAGATCTCTAGCGCTTTTGCAGCTAACAGATCACTTGGTGCCAGCGCTAATTGCAACATTTTACCTACTGCTAAACCCTGGCGCTGTCTCCAAAAAAACAGAAAAAACAGGTCCTCACCAAAAATTAACAGGCAATTGAAAGGAATGCAGCACAGGTGTTCTCTTGGCCCCATACACCATAGCAATGGATCTGGTCCGCATTGGTGTTGCTGTTGCAGTAGGCTCTATTATAAATGTATCCTTTATCCACATATATCCTAATATATTGCCTAATTTTAAACATTTTATGCTGGAGGATATTCATAGTATGGAAGTGGTTGATTATTAGGGTGACCATGTGGACCATGTTTAAAGTGACACATGGATAAGTCTTGCCCTGAAACATGTATTATTTATATGCTGCAGCAGGGAAATTTTTGTCGCTCACCTGGCCTTCCTTTTGGATCTATTAAATGCAGTGTAATGTTTCTACATGCTGCTGGGTGGCATTTATCATGCAATGTCCATCAGCCTTAATATATGTGTGCATCAAAACATGGATGATACGGCCACCTTGGAGGATTTTAATAATGCAGGGTGTGAGGTTATTCACTGTATGTGTTCATATTCAAGCTTGTGAGGGCGGGGGATAGGTATGGCCCGGCACTCTGCACTGGAAAGTAAAAACAGTTCTATCCTGTATACAACCGCATTAGCGCTGGGTCTCAGCTCGGGTCTTAGAGTTTTCCTAGCGTGCACCAAACGACCTTGTTTATGGACTACTGCAGACAAGGTGATCTGTTAGTAGGTCGTCAGGCACTAAGTTTTAGCGACTCGCGCTAAATTTTTCCTTTAGTGATGGTGTTTTAGTTTAGGGCCCTTAGTTTTATTCAGTGATATGATTTAGAGGTGAAAATTATTAGTGCCCCCCCAGTTTTGACTGCGGTATCTTCTGTGCCCCCCCTAAATATTGTTCCTAGAGTCGCTACTGCCTGTTAACAAGGTTTGGTTAAATAAATCTGTTAACGGTTTTGCTATTACATCACTGAGCTCTTTTAATAATTTAGGATGGATCCCATCAGGCCCCATTGACTTATATGTATAAGCTCCTTTATTACCTAAAGAAACTATAATATTTTTTCTTATATTTGGAAGTATTTGGAAAAGTTTACATGCATCAACACAGAAAGTCACGGTTATATTTTTGTTATACAGTTGTGTGCGATGTGGTATTCTATTTGAATAATTTTGCTTTGTTTGACAAGTACCTTTTTGGGCATTTGCCATCTTCCATAACAACTGCCCAAATAATTTAGCCCAATAACTAGGGCTAAATTAAAGCTTTACTTTTCTGCAAAATAGCCTGTCAATTAATATCTACATATATACAAACATGCTTACTGTATATACATACATATGTGAATGAAACACATAGCAGTGTAAACAGACATAATGCTTTTACCATTCTTATGGCCTGAAATTGTTTGCACAGACTTCATGAACCTGGAGCTAAAGATCTGAGCGTGTGTCTGTCAAGCCCAGATAAGAGGACCTATCTTAACGATTTGTGTTGTTTAGTTCTCAAAGGACTTCAGCAGTGCAAACAGCATTGGTGTGTGATATCACAAAATATTGGAGCTGCAGTGCAAGGCCCCGTTTCTCAAAACAGGCCCAGAGTACAGTTAAAAATTAAAGCTCCAATGTAGAGAACAAGTTAAAAGGCACAAATGGACATGAATGAGAGAGAGAGAAGACAAAGGTGCAATAGGGAAGAGTTGAAGAGAACAAAGGTTCTGTTGAAGGTTAGAAGGATGTGGCTGAGACGCAGTATGGGTTATTCAAAGAGCACCGAACAGTGAATTTCACTGTACAGTTCAATTTCGTGGCAGTTCGTCTATTATTCAGATGGCTGTCAATTCGCCAAATACTGGCGAATTGACAGCGAAACATGGTGCAGATCGCCGCAATGCGGTGCAGAGTAAAATGCCCTGATTTTCGGAGATTCAATTCGACAGGTTTAAACAAGTGCCATAAGATTCAATGTAAAATATATTATAGTTTTTAAACTGTTTATTCAACCGTTTATTCTTTTCATTTTCAGGAAACTGTCTTTTTATTCATTTTTTTGGAATTTTTTAGGTGAAAATTTTGAGTCTGTTCCTTATGTTTTATTATTTATTATGTCACCTGTTTGTGCGTCCCCATTGTGAAGCGTTTTGGAATCTACTGGTGCTGTATAAGTACTTGTAACTGTAACGGAGTCCCAATTTCTTTTTAAAGGCTTTTTTTATTCTGTAACAGACGGCTTTATTTTTTATAGGACCTCTTTTTATTATTTTCACACATTTTCATGCATTGTTATTGTTTTAAACCCCTTTTAACCTCCCTGGCGGGCTAATTTTTGGGAAAAAGTGCGTCTAAAAGCAGTCTATTTTTTTTGCCCCCCCTAGCGGTATTCCCGAGTGTGGCTCGCGGTTAAATTCCTATGTTGGCAACGGTAACCCCGAGCAACACTCTGGATGCCGCTGGATACATCACCTCTCCCTCTGCTCACTCGATGTCCCCAGCTGCCTCCTCCGGCGATCGCGACCTTATATTTCCTGGCTCCTTCCTCTCGAGAAGGAATCCAGGAAGTAAAACGCCGCGATCACTGGAGGAGACTGCAGAGATTATCGAGGGAGCGCACGGAGAGGTGATGTACACAGCCTGAGTGTGTCTCGGGGTTACCGCTGTCAGCGGTGAAATTTAACCCTGAGACACACTCGGGAATACCGCCAGGGAGGTTAAACAATAGCAGAGTTCCAATTTTTTTAATTTTTAAAAAAAAAATTCATGTGGTGTGGTGGTCTTCGGGGACACAGCGGTGAATAGTGAATTCACCGCAGAGTGAACAAACTGGAATCGCCTAAGTGCGCCGAACAAGAAAGCCCTGAAATGACAGTGCTTTCTGAATAACCCTTAACCTCTTCAGTGTGGATGACGTGTGGGGGACGTCCTTGTGTGTCCCTGCTACATGCGGAGGATGTCCCCCAAATGTCATCACTTTGCAGCTCTCTCCCGCCCGATACTCACCTCTCCGTCCAGGGTCCCACGCAGGTCTGACTCCCTCAAAATATCGGTGAAATTTCATGGTGCTCACTGAATAACCTCTTTAATGTGTATGTGAGAGCGATAGACAGGGGACCGGCCAATAACTTCTTCTCCAGGTCCCTCAAGTCCACTTGCAAAATATGGGTAGAGAGCTGTAGAGCAGGAGAAAGAGGTTTGTCTTGTTGAAGTGGTAGAGGCCAAAACAGTAATTGAATTTAAACAGGCATGGGATAGGCATAAGGCTATCCTAAACAAAAGATAAATCCAGGTAAAGTATCCATGTAATTGGGAAGACTAGATGGGCCGAAAGGTTCTTATCTGCCGACATTTTTCTATGTTTCTATGTCTTATAGACATAAATAAATAAATAAATGTAGAACATAGTCAATTATTTTCAGTATATTGTAGTAGCTTAATTAATAGAGTAAAAAAAAAATCAAATACTGTTTTAATGGTTTAATTGTTGTGATGGTTGTGTCTCATTATTGATCAAATTGTGAAAAACTAAAGCAAAATATCTTATCTGTACTCCTACACAAGACGGTTTCCTTGTACAATGTACTGTTAATGAGCTCTTTGAAGTGCTCTTCTGTGCAAGACTCAATATAAAAAGAACATTGAGATGTGTAATATTATTACAATGAAAGAAATCTAATGCAATTATAAAATGAGTACAATTAAGAATGCTAAAGACGCACTGCATCATCTCAGGATCAGAAACTACTTGTGAAATGGAGCACTTAATCTGATCACTGCCCTTGTGAAACCCGTTGAGTAAAATAAACGGTTTTAAATTAGGAAGTGTTAAACACCGTATTTTTCCCACGACTCAAATTGAAATAGAGCTGTTATGGCCTGCGGACTGATCAAAAGATTTTCCCATCTTGCTTATGTAGGGTCAGGCCAACTTTGACCAGATTTGAGCTACATGTTGAACCAATCTAGTACCTCCTCAGTTCTACTACTGAAAATTCCATGTTCTGGAGTCTTGAGATGACCATAAAACTAAGCAGCTGATTAAGCTTCGCTCTGACTGGGGCCTCACATGGTGGATTATCACTGTAACGGACCGCCGTACCCTACTGTATATATCTGCTAATGTCACTACCTTGCAGGACATCCTTTCTCCCACCAGCGCTCCTTAGTCGTAGCATAAGGACAGAAAAAATGAAAGTTTGATTATAGCATCTCCAACAAAAGTGATACAGGACACAGATTTGTTGTAAGAAACAAGTGGGCTTTAATGAAACACACGTACGGTACAAGGAGGGACAGGGAGGACAACAGAAGGTGACACCATGTTGCCTCTCATTCTCCTTCTTCCCTCTGATGAATTGCATTCAGCCATAGCCCCAACCCAAATAGAAGATGAAAACAATAGAATATATTACAAATTGTGCATCACACTACCTGAATAAGACAGATAACAGCACAAACACACAACAGTCTGATAGAAGGAAAGGCAATGTTTGTTTAGGCATACAATGACCACTGAAATTTGTCACAGCTTATACCTACTGTATGAGGGGCACAGGGTGACTAGGACATAGAGAGTAGGGGACAATATGAACAGTCAAACCCAACAGAATCCGAAGTCCCACAGCTCCAAAAAAAAATTCAGCTCCAGTTGGCCAGAATCCTAAGTGACTATTGTCACAGTCATGCACATGGTGTTTTTGGGCATATTAGGTCCTACTCGTGTCTAGTCTACCATAAAAAAATTGCAAAAAGAGAAGTCCAGGCACAGCAATTCCAATTATGGCATTTAATAAAAGTATCTTGGCAATGTTTTGGCTGTATACAAGCCTTTCTCAAGCCAAGGCTTGGTATACAGCTTAACCGTTGCCATGATACTCTAAACACCATAATAGGAACTGGAGTGCCTGGACCCCTCTTTATATTTTTACAACTGCTGATCTGAGTTTGGTCTCTTGTGGTTCCAACTACAACCATATCAAAGGCTTTTCGTGAATATATTTACCTGTTAATGTTGACTAGTGCATAGTCTTGTATTTTTATATTACAAACAGAATTTTAATTATATATTCTAAATCGAGAAGCTGCATTTCTGAGCTTGGAAACTGAGGTGAAGATCAAATACACCACTCATGAGACCACCAAGGATCCTCCTCCTCAGATAGTCCAAGAGTGATAAGATTGAGAATCCTTGATCTTGGACCCCAACAATGGTCTTACCACATATTCTATTTCTGTATTACAAATGAAGGCCGACCAGAACATTTATTATGCTAGCCTTGCTGCCAATTATGGATCCGACAGATCAACATCTGCGTTGGATAAAACTCAAATTCGGTATCATCCACTAGTAAAAGTTATCACTCGTGGCTGTTTCACATAAGGGACCCAAATAACTGCAAATGTGGCAATTCCAAATCCGCAGGGGCCTGGCCCTCATTACTTTTTAATTTCTTAATTTCAAGTAATTAACAAAGAAACTCTAATACCACTCCAGCCAGTAAATTGCCACATCTGTCATGACTAGCGTCTCTCGGCACCATTGAATTGGACTCTATTATTACCAAGGCAAATTACCCAATATTCAACCTCCGCTGGGGATACTCAAATTAATTAAATGTTGCGAGGTAGCGCACCTTTTTCAAATGAAATGTTGCATTCAAGACCCAAATGAATAATTAAAACAACTATCGACATTCTAGATGTCATTTTTTTTCCATAGGACAAAGGTCATGCTTGTTTCCCTGCTGTTAGTCCATGCAAAAGTTGATTAGGTGATTGGCTCTGCAGGATTCAGTCTAGGATCTTAAATATTATGACTCATGACAGATTCGTATAATTTTATTCTCAAGGCGACGGAACTGATTGGCCCCATAAATATGTAAGCTTTCCATCCATTGTCTCCTTATAATAAAGTGTAGTCAGTACCTATGCAGGATCATTAGCAGTTGTCACCGTGCTGCAATGAATTTAACCTGAATTTTCCGTATTTTATCTTACAATTGCTACTTTTATGTTTTAAAATTCCTTGATGGATTAGACACCCACTAAAATATAGTAAGACGATAGCCAACAATGATAACATTGGAAATTAAAACAATTCTATAAATTCCTAGTGGAATACTTGATGAAAATAAGACTTATGCCCTGATTGTGGTACCAGTAGCCACGTTGTAGTGTCTGGTAATCAACCTATAATATTTAAAGGGAATCTCTTTTAAAAGAGTTCCCTATTTTGCCCTTAAATAGATCGGCAGAGGCTACTGACAGCCCCCGCCCAATAATATTTTTCAATATTTTAATTTTTCCGGCGATTTGACACGCCTTTTGTCCCTTGCAGCGTGCAGCTCCTCCTCTTCCTGGAAGTCCCTGAAGCTTTTCTCCACTGTTATGCAACTTGCCAAGCGTAAAAAAGTGCAAATTGCGCACTGCAACCAGACTTGCGCAATTTATATACGCAAGATCTGTAGCGTCTTCGAAGGGTGATGGACTGGAGCTGCACACATGCCCAGATCCATTCCAATGGCTGCCTGTCTGAAACCGCTAACTACCTTGATTGGTCTCAGAGAGGATGGCATCGGCACGTGTCACAATTGACCGAATTTGGGAAAATTCAAAAATACCCAGCTGCTGATGATGCTGGGTGGGGTGGAGGAAACTCTTCCACTTTACCCAGCAGTTCTGCCAGATCGGTGCAGCTGGGAGGGGGATAAGAGGGGGAACTCCCCACATCTTGACCAATTAAAAAATATAAAGTGGTCTGTGCGAGTAGAGCGCCCCTTTAACCTCCCTGGCGATGTTCCCGAGTGTGTCTCGAGGTTACATTTCACCGCAGAGAACGGTAACCCTGAGACACACTCAGGCTGTATACATCACCTCTCCATGCGCTCCCTCGCTGATCTCTGCAGTCTCCTCCGGGAAACGCGGCATTTTACTTCCTGGTTTCCTTCTTGCGAGGAAGGAACCAGGAAGTATAAGGTCGCGATCGCCGGAGGAGGCAGCTGGGTACATCGAGAGAGCGCAGGGAGAGGTGATGTATCCAGCGGCATCCTGAGTGTTGCTCGGGGTTACCGCTTCCAACATAGGAATTTAACCCCGAGCCACACTCTGGAATACCGCTAGGGGGGGAATAGACTGCTTTTAGACGCGTTTTTTCCCAAAAACTAGACCGCCAGGGAGGTTAATTGACACATGCATTAATTTTTCATTCAATTATTGCGATTCATATACATTTTGATCCAAACAAAATATAGCAGTAAGAGACTATCCTCTGGATGTCTCCCAACCAAGCGTTTAATAGGTCCCCTCCTCAAAACCCCTAATAGGTATTGAATCCTACTCAATGGGTGAGATTTCCAAATACATTGCATTAATCTGGAATCTGTTCCCTGACCCAGTTCCCTCCCATCCATGTTTAATGAAAGAGGGGTTAAATCGGAGCAGGTGAGATGTTTAGCTCCCTCTGGTTTAACCTCTCCCACTTGCCATGGATGGAGTGGTGTAGAGGTGATGGGAGAACCCCGGTTTATTAATTTTGCCCTTTCCTAAGTGGCCAAACCAATAATGGGTAAAGAGCATAAGATAAAACCAAGGGTACGGCCAAAGGAAAAGCAGAAAAAGTAATTTCAGGTCAAGTAAGGACTAGATAAATGTAAGAATCATAAAAGAAAGAAGAACTAAAGGGACGCTCTACTCATTCTGACCACTTTAACTTTTTTTAGATTGTCAGATTGGTACGAGCATGTCCTCCTCTTCCCATCCTCCTCCCTCTCTAGGTCAGCTCTGACAGCTGTATGAAGCAGAGGACTTCCCTTGACCAACACAGCTGTCACTCAGTTGAAAATCCTGGCTTCTGGGGACCAGCACATTTCATACTCTCTGTCCTCTGAGCATCTCCAATTTACGCTTTGAATTCAGAGCAGCTGTTGGGACAAAATCAAATGGCACGCTGACCAGTCACTTCTCTCAAATATCTAGGTATGTGGTTGGACCAAATCTATTCTTTGGCCCCCACATGGAAAAACTCTCATCTAAACTTTACCCCAAACTAAGTGCCCTGTACAGAAACAAATCCTGCCTGAGCCCCGCAGTAAGAAAGCAGATTGTACAACAAATGCTTATGCCAGCTATTGATTATGGAGATGTAGTGTATGCAGCGGCCCCGCAAACACACCTTCAGAAACTTACTACATTGTATAACTCATTCTGCAGCTTTGTGCTACAATGTAACTACATGACCCACCATTGTAACATGTTAAAAGAGCTAAACTGGCCGTCGCTGGAGTCTAAACACACCCTTCACCTTTCCAACCTGGTGTTTAAGAGCTTTTCTGGGAAGCTGCCACCCTACCTGAATAGACTGCTTCCCCCAGCAGCTCCATCATCCTATAGCCTCCGATCCAGGACCAGCACCTTACTTGCAATACCACAATACAAAAAGACAGTGGCTCGGTCCTCATTTTACTACAGAGAACCACAGTTATGGAATAACCTCCCAGTCGCCATCAAATCTTCCCCCAGTCTAAAGTCACTCAAGAGCTCCCTATTAACATACCTCAATACGGAATGCACCTGTAAACATGTAACATAATGACTATTCCCTACATATTTATTTTCTGTTAATATGTACAGTATATTTGTGTTTTGTTTTTAATATCTTGCATTGTATTACTTTGTATTTCTGTAACAACTGTAACATTTCAATGTTCTTGAACCTAGGACATACTTGAAAACGAGAGAAATCTCAATGTATCCTCCCTGGTAACATCCTTTATAAATAAATAATAAATAAATAAATCAGAGCTGCCAAATTCAGCGACAGCTAAGTTCAAAATGGCCAAATTTGGCAGAAGAATAGAAGATAACTTGTAGGCTGGTCCTAAGGTCATCGAAGGACAATCTCAACATAGATGATTAAGTGACAGGACTACCACAGGTGGAGATAGGAACTGGTATCACCACAGCCCCTAAGACAGTTCGGAGTAGTTTCCGGATGTTCCCCATGACGTTTGGTTGACGAGTTGATTCGAATGTGTTGAAAACAGAAATGGTCCCCATCATCCTTTCTGATGGTTGGTGACAGCTCCAGTGCAGGCCATTTGGATCATGCTGAGCCTGTCTATAATTGGAGGCTGAACAAATACTACTTCTCTTATATTCGTTTTTTTCTTATTTCCCCCGTTTTCACATGTTCTCAGAGAAACCGATTGTGGGCTCCTGTCGAACAAGATCTACATCGAATCACCACTCATTTAGATGCACCCAACTTCCTATATTACATTCCCCAAAAAGATGGATAGAGAGACAAACTAATTACCGACACATCAATGGCTCCTTTTCATTGAAACGCTTTTAAATTACATTACATTTACTGAAGAGGGCAGGGATGATGAGAACTGGAAATGAAGAACCATACAGAAATTGATTCCCAGAACACCGCCTCATAAACATGGAACATTTTGCAAATTGATACCTTTTATGAAGCATAATTACACCATACCACTTAAGTTCTTAAGGCTATGTTTAAACGCAAATATGATTATACGAAATGATGATATTTGATTCCCCGTAACATCTGCTAACATAAAGGATTGTCGTTAACATCGCCCGTTAACACAACTGCAAAACAATATGCAATCTCTCAGAAATTATAGAGGAAACAAGACGAGGAAAAGAACTGCTGGAGCTGGAACATCTTTTTGTTACTGCCACAGTGTAACACTGCAGGAGCGGGCCCTGTTTGGCAGCCTCCTCCGAGAAAATCCACTTAGAGGGGTCAGAGACCTCATTCCAGGTGAATCAAAAGGTAGGAGGTGAGAGAAATGCTTCACGGGTGTCTCTTCTTTTAAATGGACATTTTACTTAAGTTTAATATTTTCAAGCCAATATCAACAAAAAAGTGAAGTCCCACTTTATTGTTTTTAAAGAAAAAAAAATATTATTTTTACCTCCAATATAATCCACCAACTGTGCATTACAGCACCTCCCATACACTCTTTATCAGTTTTTGGACCGTGTTCAAAAATCTGATAAGGCTTTTTTTATTCTGCCTAGCAACAGTGTAGAAGAATAACAAAGGGATACTGCGGTACTGATAATTAAAGGGAAATGACACATTTGTCATTTGTTGGATTGCACAAAAACGTTAAAGATCTTTGAAAAAGACAGAATTATATAGATAAAAGTTTTATTTTTTATTGTAAAAAAAAAAATGGTTGGGCGCTGCCCCAACCGCCCATACGGCGGAGAGCCTCTACTGGCCTGATAATACCCAACCAAATGCTAACCATAGAGAAACACCGAGGACATGGTTATTTATTATACACAAAAAAACACATAATTAATAATTAAACACATGCAGGGTTATTCAGAGAGCGGTGAAAAGCAGGAGAATGACTGGAGAAGTGAAAATTCTAGGTCAAAATAGCCAAACCAGAAAAATTCTCCCATTTATCTCACTTTCCAAATCGGCTATTTTGACCTAGAATTTTCCGTTCTCCAGTCATTCTCCTGCTTTTCACCGCTCTCTGAATAACCCTGATACATTTGTCAAACACTGGCTGGTATATGTGGTTACTAGATCGGAAATGATTTCCTGGACATATTTCACTCCCTGGTGCAAAAGCAGAGCACAGAGAAGGAGCTTATAAATGTTGGTGTTGCAAAAAGATAATCAGTTTTCTATCCATTTGGAATGCCGCCTCGATTTAATTACTTTATTTCCTACCCACTATGTATAGATTCTACATACTGCAGGGAAGCACTTTTCAGAAACCCCACATCTGAATGAATATATTATATGTGTGTACAAAAACTGGAAAAAAAACAACAACTGGAAACACAAATAATTCGGAAATTCTAAATTTGATTCCAAGGTTTATGATCGGGAGCCGATCTATGGATTTTTTGGGGATAGAGGATTGACTATATGAAGCTAATCAGTGCCCCTTTCATTCTGCTGGAGCTGTGCTGTGCGCGTGAAGACCCAGGTAGAGCAGAATGTCAGGTTGACACACGTATACGAGGGTAGATACGGTCAGCCCTATGAATAAACAGGAGACTCTAAACAAATGGGATACCAGTCCTTAAGTTGGCTGGGTTACGCAGAAGCGAAAGGTGAACCTATAAGGCAGGGATGTAGGCAAGGAGGACAGAAACCAGTCCTTAGGGTGGCTGGTATGGAGACAGGAAAGTACGGAGTACCAGAGGGTATATGTCAGGCTAGCACACGCAAATCCAATGATATGCTCAAGCCAGTACAATAGGTAACAATAGAAAACCTAAAACCTAAGTGCGATACCAGTCCTTGAAGTGGCTGGGTTACGCGATAGCAAGAACAAGTCCAGGTCGTAGGGAGAAACCAAATCCAAAATCAAATTCAAAAGCCGGGTCAGAGGGTTACAGAAGTACTCAGGTCAGGTGCCAAAAGCCAGGTCATACACAGAAAGTCAGTCAAATGAAAAGAGCAGCAAGTATATAAGGATACACAAGCAAAACCACGAAAGGCCAATGCAAAAAGAAAGAAGCACTTTTAAATAAGGCGCCCTGCAATCTGATGGGTTCCCCTGCACCATGTGACCCTGGCAACCTATGTTGGAGGCGTGATGACGTCATGCGCGGCGTGCCGCCGACCCTCTCCAAAAGCCGTTGGGACCGGCGGGACGCACGCATAGGACGCGCGGAGGAGCTGCGGGGAGGACACAATCCCCGAGACCGCCGGGAGGAACACCGGAGGTGCGCCAGCCTCCGAGGGCTGACACAGAACAACACAACTGTTTGAATGGGGATGCATCTAGCGGTGTTTAAGTCACAGCAGAGTCTGGGTTTCTTGGCGACTAAGTACTAAGCAGTGTCGACTCACGCACAGACAAATCTAGGATGAGGTGCTGAGGAGAATAGAGGGTCCTCTATTAGATTGGACCTCAGAATCAGCCAATCCCGATTTCTGAAAGACTGGGATCGGATCAGGGGTACGCAGAGGCTAATTTGGACATTGTTAGAAATCATGCTACATACAGCTACAGTCAGGTCCAGAAATATTGTGACATCGACACAATTCTAACATCTTTGGCTCTATACACCACCACAATGGAGTTGGAATGAAACAAACACAATGTGCTTTAACTGCAGACTGTCAGCTTTAATTTGAGGGTATGTACCTCCAACTTAGGTGAACGGTGTAGGACTTACAGCAGTTTGCAGATGTGACTCCCACTTGTTAAGGGACCAAAGGTAATGGGACAGAATATTAATCATAAATCAATCTTTCCCTTCTTAATACTTGGTTGCAAATCCTTTGCAGTCAATCACTGAATCACTGAAGTCTGGAACGCATAGACCTCACCAGACGCTGGGTTTCATCCCTGACCCTGGTGATGCTCTGCCAGGCCTCTACTGCAACTGTCTTCAGTTCCTGCTTGTTCTTGGGGCATTTTCCCTTCAGTTTTGTCTTCAGCAAGTGAAATGCATGCTCAATGGGATTCAGGTCAGGTGATTGACTTGGCCATTGCATAACATTTCACTTCTGTAACTTCAAAAACTCTTTGGTTGCTTTTGCAGTATGCTTTGGGTCATCGTCCATCTGCACTGTGAAGCGCCGTCCAATGAGTTCTGCAACATTTGGCTGAATGTGAGCAGATAATATTACCGAAACACTTCAGAATTCATCCTGCTGCTTTTGTCAGCAGTCACATCATCAATAAATACAAGAGAACCAGTTCCATTGGGAGCCATACATGCCCACGCCATGACACTACCACCACCATGCTTCACTGATGAGGTGGTATGCTTAGGATCATGAGCATTTCCATTCCTTCTCCATACTCTTCTCTTCCCATCACTCTGGTACAAGTTGATCTTGGTCTCATCTGTCCATAGGATCTTGTTCCAGAACTGTGAAGGCTTTGTTAGGTGTTGTTTGGCAAACTCTAATCTGGCCATCCTGTTTTTGAGGCTCACCAATGGTTTACATCTTGTGGTGAACCCTCTGTATTCACTCTGGTGAAGACTTCTCTTGATTTCTGACTTTGACACACATACACCTACCTCCTGGAGAGTGTTCTTGATCTGGCCAACTGTTGTGAAGGGTGTTTTCTTCACCAGGGAATGAATTCTTCATTCATCCACCGCAGTTGTTTTCCGTGGTCTCGCGGGACTTTTGGTGTTGCTGAGCTCACTGGTGCATTCCTTCTTTTTGAGAATGTTCCAAATAGTTGTTTTGGCCACGCCTAATGTTCTTGCTATCTCTCTGATGGGTTTGTTTTGTTCCTCTTAGCCTAATGATGGCTTGCTTCACTGATAGTGACAGCTCTTTGGATCTCGTCTTGAAAGTTGACAGCAACAGATTCCAAATGCAAATAGCACACTTGAAATTAACTCTGGGCCTTTTATCTGCACATTGTAATTGGGGTAATGAGGGAATATCACACACCTGGCCATGGAACAGCTGAGAAGCCAATTGTCCCATTACTTTTGGTCCCTTAACAAGTGGGAGGCACATCTGAAAACTGCTGTAAGTCCTACACCGTTCACCTGAGTTGGATGTACAGACCCTCAAATTAAAGCTGACAGTCTGCAGTTAAAGCACATTGTGTTTGTTTCATTCCAACTCCATTGTGGTGGTGTATAGAGCCAAAGATGTTAGAATTGTGTCGATGTCCCAATATTTCTGGACCTGACTGTACATGTATCTAAACCATATACACTATATTACCAAAAGCATTCGCTCACCCATCCATATTCAAGTCAAGGCAGGTGAGCGAATACGTTTGGCAATATAGTGTATCTACCGCCCCTGTCCATCTTGTCAGTCATCCTCTCTGCATGGTGGTACCCTGGAAAGGTAAACACCAGGATCTAACGGACAAGTGTCAGGGTGGAGATGCCATGTCAGCTTTGAACCACTTGAAAATTATATTTTTCATTAAAAAAAAATTGTATGTTATCCTTAACAGGAACCAATTAAGAAGAACACAATAAGTGCAGACGCTTACCTAAAATGTCTAAAGCAGGACAATCAACTGAGCCGGCACAGCCTTCTGTGCATGAATATAATGCATTAGTTACACATTCATTTCCAAAAACCCAGAAGGCTGTCCAACATGAGCTTATTGAAGAAAACCTTCCTCTTAGGAAGGTTGCCACATCCTGCCAGCACACCTGAGGGGAGGAGAAGGAGGACACTCAGCTCGACATGACCATTTTCACCAAAGATCTCAAACTTTGGCCCCCAGATGTATCTACAACTACAACTCCCATGAATTCATAGAGAGCATCGAAATGTCTCCGACCAGAATTCAGCATTCATTGCAGGGTCCCCAGAGTGCAGGGAAAACCCGCCGCAAACCTGTCGCAATCCCGCCGAACACCTGCTGAAAGCCCACCGAAAACCTGCCGGAACCACCTCAAAAAACATGCCAAACGTGCCCGAAAAAGCCACCAAACCGCCGATCACAGTGCAGACCACCCGCCGGAAAAATCCAACACAATTGGAATAAAACTCCAAAACCCACAGTATTAAATCAAGTGGATTTATTCCAGCACCAGAAAAGACAACGTTTTGACCAGGACTCGTCTTTGTCAAGCAGGAGCAGGGACCCTCGTTTTGCCATGATGGTGTTCGGCTTAGGCTAGGGTCAGACGAAAGCAATTTTCCCCGCGAACGTGAAAAAGTGCGTCCGAACGCATTGACGTATTTTTTCACGGAATGCGCAAAAACGGTCAGACGACGCGCATTTTTGGGCATGATTTTGTACGGATCGTCAATAAAACTCTTTTTGCGTCTGGACGTTATGTAGGCTGGACATTAGCAGCGTCTGACATCTCCTAATCACGCACACACGCCGCTATGCCGCAGCTGCGCACTCAGTACGTCAGTACTAGCGGTTCAGCGTTCTCAGAAAAATGCGTTCAAATTCCACTTGCGTTGCGCGGCCGGACTTTTGTGCGGCCGTACATCGTATTTTGGCCGTCATTGCCCGTCATTTGCTGCTAGTGCGGCTGTAATTATGTGCGCCAGAACGCACGTTAAAAGTGCGCTGGTCTGACCCCAGCCTAAAACTTTAGGAAAAAGCCAACAAGCTGACAAACGGGGTATATAAAAAAAAAGAAAATACTTTTGAACGTGTCAAAATTGAAACGCTGTTTGCAAAAAAACTACCGAACGAAAATGCCTGAAATTTACATATAAGATCCAATGTATGATAATAAAAAGGGCTGTTACAACAAAAAGACAAAGCGCTTTTTTTAAAAAAAAAACACTTTACATTTTTTTCCTGAAAAATGCCTAAAAGATCCTAAAAAACTCTATAAATAAAGAGACTTTTTTCTGCAGATTAAAATAATAAATGGTTTATTAGATATTTGATAAAAACGGGAATATTCTTAACATTGAAGCCTATGGGATTCGCCTGAATAAACCTGACGAATGAAATCACCGAACAGAAGGGCACTTCGGTAACTTTTCACTGCTGTTCGGTGTCTGTGAATAGATTAACCATTGCTTCTCTATGGGGGATTTCACTGCCTTCGACCAGGCACCGTACTTGCTGGCACTTCGCCAAAAGTTGGCGAACGGCGTACTCTCTGAATAGTCAAATGGCCCCAAAATGTCACCTTATGGGGAAATTCCCCTATAGAATTCTGGGAATTGTAGGCCACTAACATCCCGGGGGGCTGAGTTTGAGATCCCTAATTTAAATGAAATGTTGGCTAGAGTACCCCTTTAAAAAGTACAAGAACTTTGCTTTTAGTCATTTTCTCACTATTCTGATGCAAAGATATTTTGGGAGCCTTATCCTTTTCTACGCAGTAAATTTTTAATGCACGCAGAAAAGGAATTTTGGCAACAAAACAGGCTCTTATATATCACTTTGCCGTTTTATCACATTTTATACTTTGTAGAATGGATCCCTGAGTGGTTAAAAGGTGATTGGTTTAAAAAGAAAATGGTAAAAATACATCCTTTTATTATCATTTATTCTCAAAGCTATTGCTTTACATTATTTACACACAATAAGTGGGTTTAAAAGCGCAACGGGGATACCACTAAGCAGCTTTCACAGGAACAATGGGCACATATGCAGCTCTTTGCTCTATAGAAGCGAAGTGACGCCTGTCTCTTGTAGACAATCTATTTACATTTCAAGCAGGAAATAATAAATATAAACAATGCAATCACTGGATAATAATCATTAGCATAATATGCGCATAATAATGCAAAACACTGCGATAATTCATGCTAACTTTTCGGTTCATGATTAACTGAAACATGACAAAATGTCCAAATGCTCCCCAAGGAGACCGCGCCGAATAACGTGAGAAATGCATTCCCGAGCACGCTCCAAATTCCTTGAAAAAAAAACATTTTCCATACCCCAGGAGGACAATAGAATAAACAACCGAGCAATCAGGTCCAGCGCACATAGAATAATACCAGCAAGAACAGTTCCAATGTCATTATACTTTAACCACTTCACTACCAAGTGAAAAACATTGTCCGGAACCAGTGTTTTTTGGGAAAATTCATTTAAAGTTTTGGCAAATTGCCTACACGTACGGAGCATGTTCGGCGGCAGTGGAATCCCCCATAGAGAAGCAATGGTTAATCTATCCATGTAATTGGGCAGACTAGATGGGCCGAAAGGTTCTTATCTGCCGACATTTTTCTAAGTTTCTATGTTTCTATGTTTCTATTCAGAGAACACCGAACAGCAGGGAAAAGTTGCCGAAATGCCCTGCTGTTCATGCTGGTGCTGGTTTCGTTCGGCAGGTTTATTCAGGCGAATCCCATAGGCTTCAATGTTAAAAATATTCCCGTTTTAATGTAATATCTAATAAACTGTTTATAATTTTATTCTGCAGGAAAAAGTCTCTTTTATTTATTGACTTTTTTTAGGATCTTCTAGGCATTTTTTCGAATTTTTTCGGCAAAATATATAAAAAAAAATTAATAGTGGATTTTCTTTTTTCTGTAACAGACTTTTTTATTATCATTCATTCATTATTATTATTATCATTATTATTGTTATCATTTATATAGCGCCAACAGTTTCCGCAGCACTTTACAATAACCAAAGGGAACGAGATGCATGTAAACGGACATATGATGGAAACAAGAGGTGTAGAGGGCCCTGCTCATAGGAGCTTACAGTCTAGAGGGATTGGGGTTGAGGAAGACAAGAGGAATTTTACTGGATGTCAGGATCATTAGTGCCAGTGGTTTGGGAATGGTGGGGCCATAGAAGCCGCTTCAATCATGTGTGAGTAGGTGAGCAGAGGGATGAGTTGCATCAGTGATGTGGTACACTAGTCTGAAGAGATGGGTTTTGAGGGATTTCTTTAATGCCTGAAGGTCAGGGGAGAGTTTGATAGGGTGAGGCAAGACCTTCCACAGGACTGGAGCTGCCCTTGAGGCATCTTGGAGGCGAGAGTTGGCCGTGCGGGTGTAGACCGACAACAGGTGGAGAGCGCCCACCGACCAGAGTTGTCTAGACAGTATGTGCTTACAGAGTAATATAGACATGTAGGGAGAGGTTGAGTTATTGAGCGATTTGAACATGAGCGTCAGTATTTTAAACTGTATCCTGAAACATACAGGAAGCCAATAGAGGGACCGGCAGAGGGGGGGGGGTACGCGAGGTGCGTCTGGTGAGAAAGATAAGCCTGGCCCCCTGCAACCATTACAGATTGCAAAGGGGCAATATGGGAGTTGGGGGAGCCAATAAAGAGTGAGTTGCAGTAGTCAAGTCATGAATGCTGGGTGGAGTAGAGGTAATGTCACCGCTCTGCATGGAGAGAGCCTGTGGAGACATGGGTTCGATCCCAGCGAGCAACCTCTCCAGTAAGTGTCCTTGGCAAGACACCTAACGGTACATACTCGCCACCCAGGACATACTTGAAAACGAGAGAAATCTCAATGTATCCTTCCTGGTAAAATCCTTTCACAAAAAAAAATAAAAAAAAATGACAAGAACATGAACCAGCACCTTTGCATTATCTTGGGTCAGAAAGGGGCAGGCACGGGCGATGTTTTTGAGTTGATAGTAACAGGATTTGGTCACTGTCTGGATGTGGGAAGAGAATGTTAGGTCAGAGCCAAAAGGGGCACCAAGCTTGGGGTGTTGAGCTAATGAGAGGATCTTATATGTTAATTTAGACATTTTCTAGTTTTTCTAGTAGTTTTTTGTAAACAGTGTTTCAATTTTGAAACTTTTTTTTTACCCCGGTCGTCAGCTTGTCGACTTTTTAGGCTGCTGGTCTATGCTCTTTTTGGCGGCTCATCGACAGTCTTCGGACGTGTTCGTTTTTTTTTTTCTAGGCAGACTCTGCCCTTTCCTCCTCCTTATCGGGAGGCAGAGGGTTCCAAAGGTCCTTTCAGGCACTCATCCAGCTTTGCCAAGGGTGGGATCCCTGAAACTGACATCATCGCGCCCGTCGTCCGTCTCAGTCGCCCGTCGCGGTGACGTCAGTGCGCTGGGAGGGGTTATAAAAGTGAAGTCTGACTTCAGGAAAGTTATACCACCACTGGACCCCTGAGGGATAGGTAAGTATCAGGAGGGAGAGCCCCCCGCCCCGCAGCGGATGATGTGTGGGGAACATCCTGCGCATATACCGGGGAATCCCCATGATGTTCTCCTCAAGTCTTCCGCAGTGTTAAACATCTCCTATTTCTTTCCTGCCCATAACTGGTGGAGAGGAAGTGATATTACCTTTATTACATTGATGAAAATCCACTATCCATGAGCCACAACAACGCCCACTATGTTTTGTAATATAGATAGACCGGAAATCCCTATTACATAAGGTTAAATATAACTTTATTGTATTTTACATGTCTACAGGGAAGTTTATATCAATGCGAGAGTTTTTGATACATCATAGAATGCCCTAATAATTGAATAATATCCCCCCCATCTTTATTGTTTATACATAATTTTATTTTTCCTTCTTACATGCAATTATTTCAAACAATAAAAAAAATATCAACATGTGTTTTATAAAGTAGTACTGCACACATCTAGTTAAAAAGATTATGTAAGTAGTAGTGTCCCTTTTAAGGATGTGCTTTCGGAATTTCGGAATTTTCACGAAATTTCCCGATTCGTGTTTTCGGATGCGGTCGATTTTCCGAAAATTTTTAGATCCGAAAATGGCAGATCCGAAAAGTTTTCCGAGCCGAAACGAACATTTTTCGGAATTTTCGAATGGACTTGAAATGTGTCAAATCGAAATTTATTTTTGCTCTATTCGTGATTTCGGTTCCATTTCGGTAATTCTGGAAATCCTATATTTAACTATTATCGGTTATATCGCTGATTCTGCGAATTTTGTATTTGTAAATGCGTATCACTTGTTTCTTGTGGCATTCGGGTCAGTTTAGCGTTTTTTAAATCGTTTTGTTCATTTTTTTTGTTCCTTGGCTTTCATACCATTTTAATATGATTAAATAAAGTTGTGAAATGTATATTCATAAGAAAAAAAGGATCTTTATTTAATAAAAAAAAACACGATAGAATCGCCAGAATTATCGTAGACACTTTGAAACGAGGAGAACAGACGTTCCGAAAAAACGAAAATTTCCGAAATTTCCGAAAAGTCGATACAAAAAACGAGCAAAGTGACACGAAAATACGAAAAATGGTCGATATTCCGAAAAAAAAATGTACACAAAAAACGATCCGAACCGAACCGAATCGAAACAGAAATCGGTCGAAACGAGCCGAATCGAAAAGTTTAAACATCCGAAACAAACCGAATCGAACCGAAAAAAAAATCGGTGCACAAGCCCTTTAAAGCTTGACCCACAGTATATAAGTATTAGACCCCGGAGTGTTTTGGAGATGAACCCATTCTTTTTTCAGTCTTTCCTCCTTTTCTGTACGTAATCTGATTACTGGATTAAATTATGAAACAAGTATACAGCAATGGCTAGGCAATTAAGCAACAATGCCTTGGATATTCTTTCATATAGATTTATTATATATATGATATATAGATAACAGTGACTTCAAAATGAAATATATATTAGAAGGAAAAAAATACTACAAACCCATAGATTTAGGGAAAAAAAGTAGTGAAAAACGCACATTGGGACCACTGCATTAATGGACCACGTTATTGGAATGTGTGTGATTGCGTGAAGAATATTGAATTTTTAATCGACATACCTAGGTGTAAGTACATTTTTCTTACATTCAATACAATGATTTTTTTTCCATAATTAAGTTACTAGAGGGCTCTTTAGTTTACACACATATAGCAAATATCAGAGGCAGTGAGTATAGTTGTAATTTGATTTTAAAAACGAGCGCAGAGACTTACTTAAACTGTAAAGAATCCCAGAAATTCACCCAAACAGTACTACCGTTATATGAAGTGTGCACTGAGATTCAAACAAAGGTATTACCTCAATAGCTTCACCACCAAGTGATTTTCCACAAAATCATTGTAAAGAACCAGTGGTGTTTTGGAATGTCACTTTAAATGAACTCTAGGCTTGTGCACCGATTTTTGTTTTCGGTTCGATTCGGTTTGATTTGTTCGGATGTTTAAACTTTTCGATTCGGCTCGTTTCGACCGTTTTCTGTTTCGATTCGGTTCGGTTCGGCTCGTTTTTCGTGTACATTTTTTTTCGGAATATCGACCATGTTTCGTATTTTCGGGTCACTTTGCTCGTTTTTTGTATCGACTTTTCGGAAATTTCGGAAATTTTTGTTTTTTCGGAACGTCTGTTCTCCTCGTTTCAAAGTGTCTACGATAATTCTGGCGATTCTATCGTGTTTTTTTTTTATTACATAAAGATCCTTTTTTTCTTATGAATAATTGAATATACATTTCACAACTTTATTTAATCATATTAAAATGGTATGAAAGCCAAGGAACAAAAAATATGAACAAAACGATTTAAAAAACGCTAAACTGACCCGAATGCAACAAGAAACAAGTGATACGCATTTACAAATACAAAATTTACAGAATCAGCGATATAACCGATAATAGTTAAATATACGATTTCCAGAATTACCGAAATGGAACCGAAATCACAAATGGAACCAAAATCATGAATAGAGCAAAAATAAATTTCGATTTGACACATTTCAAGTCCATTCGAAAAATCCGAAATTTTTTCGTTTCGGCTCGGAAAACGTTTCGGATCTATCGGTTTTCGGGTCCGACCCGATTCGGAAATTCGGCAGAATCCGAAAACACGAATCGGGAAATTTCGTGAAAATTCCGAAATTCCGAAACCCGAAACGCACATCCCTAATGAACTCTACAGTAAGAAATATTTGGGAATATTCCAATGTACTCCTTACTGTAGAGGCCTACGTGACAGGCAGATGTCAAATGTCATGCCACTCCTGGCCAAAACAAGCTACTGCAGCATTGGGCTCGGTGCTTGATCCAGCTGGGGATCTGTGTGTGTTCTAGACACAGAGGGGGTTATCCAGAGAGCACCGAAATATTGCCGACATTTCGGTGCTCTCTTGTTCCCCGCACTGCGGGGAATCAAAGTTCCCCATCCTACAGTGAATTCAGCATTCATAGACTGTGCAGGGAAAACCAGCTGCAAAGCCACCAAACACCTGTCGAAATCTCACCGGAAACCTGCCAGAACCGCTGAACAGTGGAAAAAGCTGGCGAGACGTCAATCATAGTGCAGAGCAGCCGCCTGTTCGAAGGCAGTGAAATTCCCCATAGAGAAGCAAAGGTTAATCCATTCAGAGAACACCGACCAGCAGTGAAAAGTTAACGAATTGCCCTACTGTTCAGTGGTTTCATTCGGCAGGTTTATTCAGGCGAAGCGCCATAGACTTCAATGCTAAAAATATTCCCGTTTTTATACAATATCTAATAAACCATTTATTACTTTAATCTGAAGCAAAAAGTCTCTTTATTTATTGATTTTTTTTAGGATCTTTTAGGCATTTTTCTGAATTTTTTGGGCAGAATTTTTTTGGTTTTTTTAAAAACGGTTTTTCTTTTTTCTATAACAGACCTTTTTATTATCATTCATAGGATCTTATATGTTACTTCCATACATTTTCATTCAGTAGTTTTTTTGTAAACCGTGTTTTAATTTTGACACTTTCAAGCGTATTGTTTTTTTTGTTTTTATTACCCCGTTTGTCAGCTTGGTGGCTTTTTCCGGCGGCTGGTCTGCGCTGTGATCGGCAATTTTCCGACGTGTTCGGCGTGTTTTTTTACGGCGGTTCCGGTGAGTATTCAGTGAGTTTTCTGTGGGTGTTTGACGGGTGTTCGGCAGTTGTCTGGCGAGTTTTCCCTGCACTTCGGGGACCCTGCGATGAATGCTGAATTCACCGCAGGGTGGGGAACTTTGATTCCCTGAAGTGCAGGGGAACGAGAATAACCCCTACAGTGTATATTTCACCAGTATCCATGAAGTTGTGGCACTCTGCGGAATGGCCAATGATACATGTAACGCTCAATGAAAGGAACCCATTTTTCATCTCTAAATATATTTAAATATATAATGGTGTTGCTGTCATTTGAGAAGGAGAAAACTGCAAGTTACGAGGGGTTTTATAGGGAAGTTTTATTGTGAAGTGCTGTGAAGACAATTTGAAAGGATTTATGAGGAAGATATTAAGTGCTTGTCACACACACAGAGCGGGACTTTTCTTGGAAAAACCTAAAGTAGGGGACAGGGGGAGCAGTATGGGAGCAATAACAGCAATAGAGACGGAGAAACAAAAATACTAATTGTACCATAAAGGTGAGAGCAGGGTGCCGTAACTGCATCCCTTCCCTCCTGCTGTGACAGACTGGATCACAAGAGAATAAAGTCTCCATCCAGATGAGTTTGACTGGCTCCACAGTCACCATTTTTTTCAGGACAACAAGATCCGATGGATAGCTACGTTCATCAAAGAAATATTAGTTGGCCTATGCAAAAATAAATTTCTGGTCTCCTCTGATGCTCTTTCCTAACTCCCGATGTTTTATTATTATTATTATTCTTTATTTATAAAGCGCCAGCATATTCCGCAGCGCTGTACAATAAGCACAGTACAGACAGGGTTACAATACATTGAACAACATTTGACAAACAGTACAGGAGGAGATGAGGGCCCTATTCCCGTAGGAACTCACAATCTAGGAGGGTTGGGGTTGGAAACAGGAGGAGAGGACTGTAAGGTGAGAGTGATTGATGGTTGTGTCAGTGAGTTGGGTGGTAGGCTTCCCTAAATAGGAATGTTTTAAGGGAGCGTTTGAAGGAAGAGAAGTTAGGGGAAAGTCTGACAGTACGAGGGAGAGCGTTCCAGAGAGTGGGGGCTGCGCGTGAGAAATCCTGCAGTCTATCATGGGAAGAGGTGATGCGGGGAGAAGCTAGGCGCAGGTCACTGTTTGACCTTAGGGAGCGGGCTGGGGTGTATTTGGTGATTAGCGAGGACAGGTAGTGGGGAGCTGAGTTAGTGAGGGTTTTGTAGGTAAGGATAAGGATTTTGAACTTAATTCTGCAGTGGATGGGGAGCCAGTGAAGGGACTCGCAGAGGGGAGCGGCAGAGACAGAGCGGCGGGTGAGGTGAATTAGCCTGGCGGAGGTGTTCAGGATGGATTGTAGGGGGGAGAGGCGGGACAGAGGGAGGCCAGATAAGAGATTATTGCAATAGTCGAGTCGGGAGATTACCAGGGCGTGTATGAGTTGTTTTGTGGTGACAGCGGTAAGAAATGGCCGAATTCTGGAAATATTACGCAGTTGGTATCGGCAGGAGGAGGAAAGAGACTTGATGTGGGGGATGAAGGAAAGAGCAGAGTCCAGTGTAACTCCAAGACAGCGAACTTGGTTTGATGGGGAGATAGTGATACCCTCCACCGTGATAGAGAAGTCAGGAGGTGGGGAGGCATTAGAGGGAGGAATAAGTAGGAGCTCAGTCTTTGACATGTTGATCTTTAGGTGGTGGTAGGCCATCCAGGAGGAGATGCCAGATAAACAGTCACTGACTTTTGAAAGGACAGGGGGAGAGAGATCAGGGGTAGAGAGGTAGATCTGAGTGTCATCAGCGTAGAGGTGGTAATTAAAGCCAAAGCTGTTGATGATTTTGCACAGGGAGGAGGTGTAGATGGAAAAGAGCAGAGGACCAAGGACAGAGCCTTGAGGTACACCAACAGATAGAGGCAATGAGGAGGAGGAGTTACCAGCAAAGGACACACAGAAGGACCTGTTGGATAAATAGGAGTCAACCCAAGCAAGTGCAGTGTCACCGAGACCCAGAGAGTTGAGGGTCTGTAGAAGGAGGGGGTGGTCAACAGTGTCAAAAGCAGCCGAGAGGTCAAGCAGGATGAGAATAGAATAGTGACCGTGTTTTTTAGCAGTTAGGAGGTCGTTGGTGACTTTGGTGAGGGCAGTTTCAGTTGAGTGTAGCGGACGGAAGCCAGATTGCAGGGGGTCAAGTAGGGAATTGGAGGACAGGAAGAGGGAGAGGCGGTTGAAGACTAGTTTTTCTAAGAGCTTTGATGTGAAGGGAAGCAGGGATACAGGGATGTTTAGACACAAGTGTTCATTGAAATGACATGCATTGTCAGAGCCCATGTCAGTAGCTCCCTAAAACACAATGGGCCTATTCCACAACTGCCACAAAAAGGAGACGATAAGTGTCGTAAAAAATCGTTGCGAGAAGATTATCCTTCCGGTTTCCCTTTTACAGCAGCTATTCCAGGGTAAGCGCTTTATAAGCTCTCGACCCTAGAAGCAAGTGGAGGTGAAGAGTGTTTCTTGCAGCGGCACTGGGCTCCGCCGCTGGTATCAGCTCCTGGAGTCCATAGTATATGAGTGTATTACAGAACTCCCCAGCAATAAAACTCACAGTAATGTGCAGTGTGTATGATTTTATCACAGAGCTCAACAGCAATAAAACTGACAGTAATGTATGCTGGGTATGTGCATATCACAGAGCTCAACAGCAATAACTCACAGTAATGTGCTGAAAGCTATTTTTTAATTCTCTGTATGCACATATATCTATAATTTTGATAGCTAAATATAAATACAGGGCCTAACTGTCTTGAAATATGAAATTTGCCCATTGTATTAATCAAGTATGATGCGGAGTCTGGTCTTCCTCTTGGCTTCCTGAATTTAACACGATGTGGGCAGGTTTTCTATTCAGCCCTACTTCCTCTTGAAACTAGCCAAGGGAGTGGACGTAATGCAGATGGCTCATTGTTAATACATCCTATGGAACATACTGGGCAAAAGCAGGATATGTTTGTGACGTCTATGTAACGATGTAACTTCCTGGGCAGAAATAGAAATGCCTGCAAGTCTAGGTAACTGCACAGAGTAGAAAAAACATGTTTTTATCTTGTCAGAGTTTGACAAGTGATATGGACTGTAAAACTTTTTTTTATATAACTGTCTGACGTGTTAAATGTGTATTGGCTTGTAATCAATGAATATGTGACACTCCCACTCTAACAAAACCGACGGTTTGCTTGCAAACGGACAGAATAGAGAAAATCTTTAAGACAGAATTTGTGTCTGGTCTTTATTCTCACTCGAGTTATGTTTCCTGTATAATCGCTGAACTGAATGGCAAAGCAACAGCTCTCCTTCATCATCAGAACGTGGCCAGTCCTGTTGATGTTCTTGCAGAATACATTTCATGTGCTGGACGTATGATCGTATCACAGAGCAGCACATCAATAAAACTCACAGTAATGTGCTGGATGTACAATAATATCACAGAGCAGCACAGCAATAAACCTCACAGTAATGTGCAGTGTGTATGATTGTATCACAGAGCTCCAGAGCAATAAAACTGACAGTAATGTGTGCTGGGTAATTGCATATCACAGAGCAATAAAACTCGCAGTAATGTGCTGGATGTATGAGCGTATCACAGAGCTCCACAGCAATAAAACTGACAGTAATGTGCACTGGGTGTATGCAGAGCTCCACATTAATAAAATTCACAGTAATGTACTGGATGTATGAGCGTATCACAGACCTCCACAGCAATAAAACTGACAGTAATGTGTATTGGGTATGTGCATGTCACAGAGCTGCACAGCAATAAAACTCACAGTAATCTGCTGGATGTATGAGCGTATCACAGAGCTGCACAGCAATAAATAGAGGGCATAGGAAGTAGATCTAGAGAAGGTTCATATGGAGAACCTTATGATTTATAAGGTTTACTATGCTTCACTTAAGCTGTAAAATTGATGGTGTGCTTAATGTGCGTGTATCTTATAATAGTGTATGTATTCATGTATGTATAAGAATAACCGAACACCAGCTGGAATCTATGGCATTTACATGGTAAGTAACAGAATATAAACACAAATCGTTAGTTGTTCCTCTTTGAGCAGCTTGATGGATGGTGGTGCTGGGAAGCTCTGGGCACAGAAGTCAGGAGGTGGAGGAGTTAATTAGAGCAATCGTGGGTCACCTTGGAAGGTGAACGTTGGAGTAATATTTTAATAAGGCGCTCATTTATCTACCAATGCCATCATTTTGCATAATTAGAAGACATTTAATATGCCAGGCATAAAAGATGATCTCAGAGAAATGCTAGCTCTGTGTGAGACCTTCCTAATGTGATCACATGAAGCTTTGCATGAGGATATTGTGTTAACTCTATGTTTCTGTTAAACACAAGCTTGAAAAGGGGCGATATTTGAGTTTCCAGGTCTCTAAATATTTAATTTATGGTGCCACATACTTGAAATAATTATATATGCACTTATTTCTTTGCAGTTAATTGTCCTAGATTAATTCAGAGTCATGGTATTACCAATAGGTCAATGGTGGATCCAGGGGGGTACAGGAGGTATATATCCCCCCGTGAGCTGCAATCCCATTTTAGGAGATACAGGATGACAAATTTCTGTAAAAATGGGGTCTTTGCATAATATCTGCTAGTAGGCAGACAAGGTGAATGGGTTGAGTTATTGTGTTGTCAGTTCTGCAGTGTGAGAGGGTTCGCGGCATTGCGTATCTAGGCTGCCAATGCTTGAAGGGAATTGTTACTGTACTGGAAGTTTATAGGGGCACTGTTATAGCATGTTGGCATAGAAAATGGCTAAATCGGCATTCTATTCACAGTCAAGTGGTGTGATTGGGTTGTCAGGGATTGTGTTGTCAGGTTTAGATGCTTCAAGTGCATTGTGTATTTATTTACCGGGCTGGCAGAGGAAGCAGGCTAGACTTGTACTAAAGTAGGCTCACTCTGTGCAGGAATCGATTTTTACTGTTACAAGGTCAGATGTGTCAATGGGTTGACGGTCATGTCATGCACCCGCCGCCACAGGAAGGCCCAAACCAGCACCGCTCCACCCTGAATCCACGGAAACCCCTTTTCTGCTAAGCCCTGAGCCCGAGGCCAGGTCCAGTTCATTGAGTGACAACTTAGGTATAATGTATTGCAATACAAAGCAATATAAAAATTCACAAAGTACATTAAATTTAGAAACGATAGTGGTGTTCTACCACCGTATAATCCTTATAGCAGGAGACTGTAGTCCTGCTGTACGTGTAGACTTTCTGTAGTCCTGAAAGCTAGTAGATACACTATGTGGACAAAAGTATTGGGACTCCTGACCATTACACCATCAAGGACCTTTATGACATTGCACTCAAAATAAATAGACATTATTATGGAGTTGGACTCCCATTATAGCTATAACAACTTTCAATCTTCTGGGGAGGCTTTCCACAAGATTGTGGTTTTTTTTCTGTGGTACAATTTGCCCATTCATCCAGTAGAGTATTTGTGAGGTCAGGCACTGATGCTGGAAGAGAAGGCTTGGCTCACAAGCTCCGTTCCAGTTTATCCCAAAGGTGTTGGATGGGGTTGAGGTCAGGGCTCTGTGCGGCCAGTCAAGTTCTTCCACACCAAACTCATCCAACCATGTCTTTATGTACCTTCCTTTGTGCACTGGGGCACAGTCATGGTGGAATGGAATAGGGCTCTTCAGAACGACCCATGTTTTTCATAATGTTTGTAAATGTTGACTGCATGGCTTTGTGCTTGACTTTATACACCTTTGGTAATGGGTCAGATTGAAACACCTGAAGCCAATAATTTAGATGTGTCTTTCATCCATATAGTGTATGTCCAGATGTGAAGATATGTCATTAGTTGCGTTCTTGGGGTGACACATTAAGATTTCAAAAAGGTACCATTCAAGCCAGAGAAAGTGGCCTTAAGGTCTTACGTTTCATGTGAATGGAGGCAGGTAGAGAAGGCAAGAGAAGGGGACCACTTGATGAAAACCTTTAGGTAGATTTTTATTCATGAAGAGACATTTCCGACCAATCAGAATGACATAAATTTAGGAATTTGTTAAAAATGTGTGGAAACTTCCGGTTTGGCCGCCATCGGAGCTGGCCGATGTCACCTCGGCTCCGCGCAGTTTTGTGTATCACCAATGAGAATCTAGTGCAGCGCCTCGGAAATCAGCGGGTGGAAGCCTCCCCCGCACCCGAACAGCTGCGAACACCGGAGCAAATCTCCTGACGGAGCAACAAGCCGGATGCGGGACCGACTGAGCTGCCGAGCACTGCCAGCGGGGGTCTTATCCTTCCCCACCCAGGTGTGTGGTGGGCGGACTATACTCAGGGTCGCGGGTGGCAGATAATCACCCTCCACCTTCCCCCTCTTCCTTTCATTGAACTCACCGGACGAACAGGTGTAGAGAACGACCGGGTGATCTGGCCGCCATCTTTGGGCCTCAAAGTCACCACGCGGTGGACTGCCTGCGGTCTCCTTCTTCGTGGGAGAGGCACACACTGTGGCTCTCTCCCTTCCCCTTACACTGCTACACCATCTTCAAGGGGACTGCAACTATAATTATCTCCCTGTACCCGCGCTAACAGAGGTAGACACTCTGGGAGAGACTGTGGCCTATACCACATCACCCGTTTCTTTCTCTCCATACCCTCTCTGCGGCACGCACGTATTTTAGAATCTCCAGAGACACGGGGACATAATCTATGTTGTAATTACTGCCAAAATGAACGGAGACTGGTACATATAATTGAAGGAAGCCGAGTAAAATAAGGGAAGATAAAAGAAAAGCAAAATTAAAAACTTAATTAAAAAAATAATTGAGGAAAACACAGAAAAAACTTGGGTTGATAGTAACAAGATTTGGTCATTGTCTGGCTATAGCTATCTATCTCTATATCCCTTAACTATTTTCTTCTATCGTTATCCCTTCTTCTTTTTTCTATCTGTATCCTTTCTTTCAGTTCTATATCTATCCCTCCATCTATCTATCAAATATTCCCAACATTTGATAGTGTCCCTTCTGAGATTGGTGTCTGGATCTGCCCCGTCCCTCGTCGGTTTCTGACATTAAGTGGCTAAAACCATCCAAATTCACGTTGCACATTTTTTGTACAGAGCTTTGTTTGTTTCTTCGAATCTTTGCGTAGGGGGAACATATGCCTCTGATCTACTGAAAAGAATAATGAAATCTGGAGTGTAATAGAGGCAGAGTCATGTTTAATAGGGGTGTCCAATCACTGTGATCCATCTGGTGTTGAGTTTTGATTTTCGTGACTTTTTCGTCTGCTCCATTTATGAGAGCAACTACTGGTGGGTCATGGTTGTGGACTCGCGATATATATATAATTCCTACGCACAAACGTTACCTTAACCTAACAAGAGCGTACACAGCTCCCCCCGTCATTACACATTCTCTTCTCCCGAAACATAGATTTGATACACACAATTAATTAGAGAAAGTAATCACAACCCCCCCCTTTACCCTCCTCCTCAATGCTGTCTAGGCAGATTCGTGAGCTCCACAGTGACTAACACACCCTCCGAGGGACACCAACCCTTAGTAATTAAGATGGGATTGGGAAAATAATTAATGACTATAAAGTTGTAATTGGTAGGATGATTGATTAGTTGTGCATTTGATGAGATAGCTGTCTATATTCAGATATTGATTCTCCTGCTCTGCGCTCTCTGTGTAATTACACAATTCCTTTTCATTAGATTAGCATTAAAGAACATTTTCACGTTGAGTAATTTGCAATTAACGAGTTTGCATTTAGACCTGAAACGGAATTTAAAGCGATATACAATGATAGGGCTTAAATTTACTACAGTGCAGCAATTAAACCGCATAATCACTCCTTAAACATCTTATTGCTTCTCCATGCCATCCTCTGCAATTCACACGGGGCCACGGTCTCTTTCTTTAAGTTACACAGCACAATATATTGCTTTTTTATAGTTCCTACAGAGCAACGTAATAACGCAATGTAATTTAAACTGTGCCATGCAATGTCACATGCTCATTCATAATATGCCATATAATTCCTCTGTATAATCCATACAGTGCTATCTAATACCTCTCAACAGTCATACAGCGCTATATAATCCCTTTATATAACCTATGCCACACGATATAATCCCTTTTTATAATCTATACAGTGCTATATAATAAATTTATATAATCTATACAGCGCTATATAATCCCTTTATATAATCCATACGGTGCCATATAATCCCTTTATATAATCTATACAGTGCAATATATAATCCCTTTATATAATCTATACAGTGCTATATAGCCCCTTTTATATAATCTATACAGTGCTATATAATCTATGTAGTGCTATATAATCCCTTTATATAATCCATGCGGTGCTATATAATCCCTGTATATAATCTACACAGCGCTAAATAGCCCATTTGTATAATCCATACAGTGCGATTTGATCCATCTATATAATATATACAGCGCTATATAATCCATTTATATAATCTATGCAGTGCTATATAGACTCTTTATATAATCCACACTCTGCTATATAATCCCTTTATATAAGGGATTTAATCCATTTATATAATCCATACTGTGCTACTTAGTCCATTTATATAATCTATACAGCGCTATTTAATCCATTTATTTAATCTATATAGCACTATATAATCCCTTTATGTAATCTATACAGTGCTATTTAATACCTCTCTAATCCATTTGGTGCTGTATAATTGCTTGCTATAATCTATACAGTGCTATATATTCCATCTCTTTAATCAATACTTTACTATGTAATCCCTTTATGTAATCTAGACAGTGCTATATTCTCCCTGTAGTCCATACTCTGCTATATAATCAATACTGTTCTATATAATATCAAATGTTATTCCATACGGTGCTATTTAATACCTCTCCATTATCCATTCTGTGCTATATAATCCCTCACTATAATCTAAAAGGTGCTATATGATCCCTCCCTATAATCCATTCAGTACCATAAAATATCCCTCTATGATCTATACAGTGCTATATAGTATATAATCCCTATTTATAATTTATTCTGCATTCAGGGTCTCCGACGTCCCAAGAATGCAGAAAAAGCCGCTGCAGAGCCGCCGAATGGGAAAAAAAAGCCGCAAAACCGCCAAATTTAAAGGATTCGATAATTTTCAGTGGGTCCAGCGTGGGGTGGACATCACTGCTCATGCTCACAGTGGAACGTGTGACAATGTTCCAGAGCATGGATAGTGCGTCGTATGTACACTTCCTCAGTGCTGCTCAGGGTGGCCTCCCTTTGACTTTCCCCTTCGGTACACTACTGGACCTATTTCTGAAGGGTTGGCGTATGATTTCCAAAAATGATGGAAGTAATATTTCAAAGGATTTTAGCTGAGATATCAATCAATCACCTTAGTCACCTAATACCAACCTGCCATAGACCACATGATGTATCACAGCACACCACCACCAGATGCATAAATATGTGGCCGGACTTGCCGTTTGGTCCGGACTCTCCTTCACACAACCCATGCTGTGGAACTCCCTGATGAAGTCCAAATTGCAAACGTACGAAATGCGTTGGAATACTTTGATTTTATCTTGTTACAATAAAAATCCAAGTGCTTTTATTCGGTGGAGTCTATCCCGTGGTTCCTGTTTCCAGCAGGTGCATCAGACGGACTACCTAGGAGGCATTGGAGTGGTAACTTGATGTGCCTGATATCAATATACTCCGTGTGAGTGAGGTTCTAGGGGCCAAACTACTACCAGGGTTATTCAATGAGAATCGAAAAGTCACCGCACGTTATGTGACTTTTCGTTCTCCTCAATTCGGTGCGATTTGGCGATCCATTTCGGCGACTCTGCTGTGTATTCAGCAAGCACCACAGGGCCGTCGTAATGCAGGGAAAGGTCGCTGCAAACCTGCTGAAAACTCACCGCAAAACCAGGCAAAGGCACACCAAAACCCGCAAAAACATCTGGATTAACACGATGAAGATGCCGGAGCAACCCGAATAGGAGCCGATCAGAGCGCAGAGTAGCCGCCGGAAAAAGCCGACACCGCAGACGAATGGAGTGAAAAAAAAAAACGTTTGCTTGAATGTTTGAAAAGTGAACCGCTGTTTGCAAAGAAACTACTGAGCGAAAATGGCTGAAATTGACATATAAAGATCCAATGAATGATAATAAAAAGAGTTGTTACAGAAAAAAGAAGAAAAGTTTAACGTTTTTTTGAAAAAAAATCCCGAAAAATGCTTAAAAGATCCCAAAAAAATCTGTAAATAGACTTTTTACTGTAGAATATTATAATAAACGGTTTATTAGATATTGGATTAAAACGGGAATCTTTTTAACATTGAAGCCTATGGGATTCGTCTGAATAAACCTGCCGAATTAAACCACCGAATGGCAGGGCAATTCGGCAACTTTTCATTGCTGGTATTTCTTCTCTGAATAGACGAAGCATTGCTTCTCTATGGGGATTTCACTGCCCTCGAACAGGCACCAAACAGGCACCGTATGTGCAGGCAATTCGCCAACATTTGGCAAATTGCCTATTCTCTGAATAGCCGAATGGCCAAGAAAGGTAACCGAACGCTGATTTTTAGCCTTCGGTTACCTTTCGGCAGCCATTCTGATCTCTTTGAATAACCCTGTACGTGCCCATTGTACTGCACTATTGTGTGTATTTGTGCTTTTTTATACATCGCCCCCAAATAGGTAGGTAACAGCAAAAATGATAACTATCAAAGATTTGAAGCTTTGAACATTTTGACACTAATTTTGGTAAACAAAATTGGAAATCGAATAGGTCAAACTGGAGATAAGGGAATTGACCAATAAGTCCGATTTTTTTTTTAATTCTATTTTTAAACTAAATAATCCCAGTAATTACAATTTTTTCCAAGCTGCATTTATGTGTATATATAATTATGTATAATGCATATCGCGAAAAACAATTGTTTTCATGATCGTTTCCTTTTAAAGTTACTATTTTGTTTCTAGTGCGGGATAAAATGACAGATCTGCTTAATTTCCTACAATCCCAGAGAGTTTAGATAATGTTGTGTCTACAGGGGACGGCTCCTTTAGGTTCAACACCATTCTTTATCACTTGTCCTAAGACGTCGTTCTCTGTGTTTTTCATATTGTTCAATATACCACCTTCCCAACCACTTAATGCAGCTTTTCAGCCACCGTCACTCGACAAAACACTTCCCACATCTCCATAATACGTATAGATCTATAATCTTTGCCATTTATAGGGGGCTTTCAGCTTCTAAGCGCTCTGCAGAGGTGCTAATAACTATTTATTCTGGAAATATGATCAGCTAAGACGGAACGAAGAGGGTTTTTAGTACTTACTTAACTCACGCAGCTAAAGCAGTTGCCTAGGTTACTGAAGACATATTCTAAAATTGTGGATAATGTAGTCGGGGTGAGGGAATTATGTTAAAAAGGCCCCTTAATTTTAAAAATAAAGTGAGAATTCGAAGCAATGTACTTTGGCTGCATGTTGTTACAAATTCTGAGCATCACATCAGCCACTCTGGTCATTACAGACTAAAAGCTTTTTACTTTTAACCCATTCTGTAGCAAAAATAGTGGCACTGTAATGGGCTATAATAGAGTGCCATTATGTCTATGAATGCCCCACATAACTGCTGCTTATATGTCCTGTTTACATCCCATTAAATACCTTCTGCAAAACAGCTATGACCTCTGCCATTTCAATGTAAACGGCATTTGTAAATTTCTTACCCCAGAATGGGCCGTTTTCAATAGACCAACCCCCCGACTCTCCGACCCTTTTCTAAATGCCATCGATTCTGGCTTGCCCTACTGGCCACGACGGGTAAGAAAGCAATCTTGTCCCAATGGATCTCTACCACCCCCCCCCCTCGTTTCGTATGGTGTACGAACGGATTTATGCTATATTTCTGGCCGACTGGTCGGAAGCGTCCACGCACCAGATCGAGAAGACGCAGGCTTTTTTTACTAACTGGACCCCCTTCATTCGCACACTCCCATGTGAGACTAAAGATTCACTGCAAAACACCTTTTTCTGCGTACCGTGGTACTCCTTACAAATGTTGCGAAACACCCCACCCAGACCACACGTTAACTCGTTTCCTCTCCTCCCTTCCTATGATGCCTCAAACAACCACCCACCCCAATCTCCGGATCGTTGAGGACTATGGGGCTTCGCTACCACGAAGGGAAATGTGCGTTTCAAATCTTTACACTCAAATGTTTGATTGCCTTCTTTATACTGTTTTTGAAGTATCTCTCTCGTTCAATTTCGGATGCTGAACCTCCGCATTGCTCTTGTTTCTTCTTGATGTATTGTACGTCGTTTATTGCATTGCATTCTTGTACTGATCCAAAAATGAATAAATACAGGTTTTAAAAAAAATAAAAAATGATTTAATAATCGTTCTTCCAAAACCATCCCATGCACGGTCTCAAAAAATAAGTATATGTACGACTAGGAGAACAACATCACGTTGTTACTGTTATGGAATAGTACCTGAAGTGGGATGTGTAATTGAACGGCAGGAATTCCTTGTAAGTATTTAAAATAATCCCACACGGAAATGTTTTGCTCAGATCTAAATAACCTTCAGCTAGAGGCAACCCTAGAGTTCACGAAGCCTTAGGCAATGATCAGATGTGGGGCCCCTCTTGTACGGCGAATGCAGAAATGGACCCAGTATATTTTTTATTAATGAAGGTTCCCCATACCCTAATTTGATGGGAGTTGTGAATGTCGTTATGGAAGTTGTGATTGCATTTGTGCAGAATATTTATTTAGTTATAAAGTATTTTACCAGGAAGGATACATTGAGATTTCTCTCGTTTTCAAGTATGTCCTGGGTTCAAGAACATTGAATTTTTACAGTAGGTACAGAAATACAACGTAATAAAATGCAAGATATTAAAAATAAAATACAAATATGCAGATTAACACAGAAAATAAATATGTAGGAAATATAATCACTATGTTATATGTTTACAGGTGCATTCTTTATTGAGGTAGAGATTTAAGTGACTTAAGACTGGGGGAAGATTTGATGATGTCTGGGAGGTTATTCCATAATTGCGGTGCTCTGTAGGAAAATGTGGATCGAGCCACTTTATTTTTATATTTCGGTATTGTGAGTAAGGTGCAGGTCCTGACTCCTGGATAGGATGCAGGAACTGCTGGGGGAAGCAGTCTATTCAGGTAGGGTGGTAGCTTCTCAGAAAAGCTCTTTAACACGAGGTTGGAAAGGTGAGTGGTGCGTCTGGATTCCAGCGATGACCAGTTTAGCTCTTTTAACATGTCACAATGGTGGGTCATGTAGTTACATTGTAGCACAAAGCAGCAGAATGAGTTATACAACGTAGTAAGTTTATGAAGGTGTGTTTGCGGGGCGGCTACATACACTACATCTCCGTATTCAAATGAATATCAGTATGTCCTAGTGTTAATTTAGTAGACTAATATAATTTTTGCCAGAAACTTTCTTGATTTCATTTTATCAGTGACACAAACTAGACTATAGCTAAGTTATAATGATGTCACGGTCCACCCGGGGTGCCTGTATTGCACACCTGGCTCTTAGAACTTTGTCCTGGATCTCTTTCTTGGATTCCATTCCAGGTTTTGCCCAGGCTCAGCACCTTGACCAGGCTCATGGAGATCCAGCCTGGGTCTTTGTTTTCCAGCCTTGGAGTTCCACCTGAGGCCCATCTATGATTAAACCTCCTTAAAAGGCAGAGAGACCCAGCCAGCAGTGGGTCTGCATTGTGCTCCCTGACTGAGGTCATCTGGACGTGTGCAAACCTGCTCCTGCTCCAGCTTATCCAGTGTATCCAGCGCTTTATCCACAGTCTGTGGTCAAAACCCTCCAGGACACTACTCAAGTGGGTACTCCCAACCGTGTAGCCCACTATCCCCTGTGTATGGAGACCTGCCTGTGGATTACAAGTGTTTACCACCGTCTCTGACCTTTTGATCTCAAGGTACCACTGTCAGCTATCAGGATTTTTTCCTAGTGGACCCTGTCTGCAGTCTGCTGCCAAGGCCTATTTAAGTTTCATTAAACTTATTCCGTGCTTGACATCCTGTCTGGCCTCCCCTCTGTGTCGCCACCTGCTGGGCTCTCACCTGAACCGCACATGCCACGTGACAGAATGCAGACCCCATCTTATTACGAGTCCGCGGTGATGCAGGTGGTGGTGGCCTCCATGAAGATGGCTGTGCAGAACTTCCTGCAGCAACTGGACTCTATGTTAATGAAAGTGCTGCTAGACTTGAGAGGCACCTCACCTAAGGTGCGCTCTCCTACTTCCAAATTTGGCTGCAGAAACCCCTTGTCTGAGGAGGACCGCTCAAGGAGGAGGTCTTTGGGACTGTGCTTCTATTGTAGTGCAGGCTCACATTTCATATCTTCGTGCCCTGTGCGCCCACCCAAGCCATCCTCCTCACAGTCCAGAGTCAACCCTGTTACTCCTGCTTCTCGACTGGTTGCTCCTCCTGTGTCTGTGCATGCTAAAAGCAAAAAGACATTACCTGCTGAGTCCTTGCCATCAATGTCCAAGAGAACTCCAATTGCCAAAGCTCGACAGTCACAGCATCCTGTCTCTGCCAGCCCTCGCCAAGCTACTATCAAGCCTCGTCAGGTCACAGCCAAGTCTTGCCCAGTCTCACATCCTGCCAAGTCTCGCCAAGCTGCTGTCAAGCTTTGCCAGCCCACAGCCAAGCCTCACCCAGTCTCTGCTCCTGCTAGGCCTCGCCAGGCTACCAAAGTTGGCAAGTCTCACCATACTCCAGTACCAGATCTAAGAGACCTGAATTTAGGGAAGCCTTCTCTGATGTGGAGAGTACAGAGGATGACTCCCTCTCCGATAACTTGGAGACCCCGCCATCTGAGCCTGCTGACGTTGAACCCATGGACATGGAACCTACCTTGCCCACAGATTCGGAGCCTTATATGCCCATGGAGGTTGCTTTGACACAGACTACGGAGGTCGCTGCCCTGCATCCCGCAGGATCTCCAGAGGTCGCTGCCCTGCATCCTGCCGGATCTCCAGAGGTCACTGCCCTGCATCCAGCAGGATCTCCAGAGGTCGCTGCCCTGCATCCCGCAGGATCTCCAGAGGTCACTGCCCTGCATCCCGCAGGATCTCCAGAGGTCGCTGCCCTGCATCCTTTAGAATCCTCAGAACTGTCACCGCCACAGGGCCGCCGCCGCCGCTTTAAGGGCAAGCCGCTCACTGCCCAGCAGCAGGATGATACCCAGGTCGCCACAGAGCCGTGCTGTACCCAGGTCGCTGCTGCACCGAGCCTTGCCAAGGGCACTGCCCCACTGAGCCATGCCAAGGCGCTGCCCCACTGGTCATCGCCGAGGGCGCTACCTTATCAAACCTTGCCAGGGGCGCTGCCCCATCGAGCCTTGTTAAGGGCGCTGCCCAACCGGTCATCGCCAAAGGCGCTGCCCCATCGAGCCTTGTCAAGGGCACTGCCCCACCGGTCTTCGCTGAGGGCGCTACCTTATCAAACCTTGCCAGGGGTGCTGCCCCATCGAGCCTTGCAAGGGCACTGCCCCACCGGTCTTCGCTGAGGGCGCTACCTTATCAAACCTTGCCAGGGGTGCTGCCCCATCGAGCCTTGCCAGGGGCGCTGCCCCATCGAGCCTTGCCAAGGGCGCTGCCCCACCGGTCATCGCCGAGGGCGCTGCCCCACCGGTCATCGCCAAGGGCGCTGCCCCACCAAGCTGTGCCAAGGGCGCTGCCCCACCGAGCTGTGCCAAGGGCGCTGCCCCACCAGTCATCGCTGAGGGCGCTGCCCCACCGAGCCATGCCAAGGGCGCTGCCCCACTGGTCATTGCCGAGGGCGCTACCTTACCGAGCCGTGCCAAGGGTGCTGCCCCACCGGTCATCGCCGAGGGCGCTACCTTACCGATCCATGCCAAGGGCGCTGCCCCACCGGTCATCGCCAAGGGCGCTGCCCCACTGAGCCGTGCCAAGGGCGCTGTTGCTGCACCGAGCCCAGCAGCTGAAGTGTCAACGCTGAGCTGTGCCCATGACACCTTTCCTGACACCGAGTCTGACAGGGCTGTACTCCTTGCTGTCTTTAAGGACTACCAGAATCCAGGTAGTTGGACTGGCAAGAGGTGCCCAAGAGGACCTGCCCCTACGGGCTACACCAGGACGCCCTCTGGCGTGTTAGTCTGGAAGGAGCACTTGGCAGTGCTCAGGTGCTGCTTCGAGCTCTGGAGACACTTCTACATCTCTTCTGAGGACTCTAATTAGAGGATGGTGATCCGTGCTCCGTCCCCTGGTCCAGCCTCGGTGCCCGGAGGGCACCCGTCGGGGGGGTACTGTCACGGTCCACCCGGGGTGCCTGTATTGCACACCTGGCTCTTAGAACTTTGTCCTGGATCTCTTTCTTGCATTCCATTCCAGGTTTTGTCCAGGCTCATGGAGATCCAGCCTGGGTCTTCGTTTTCCAGCCTTGGAGTTCCAGCTGAGGCCCATCTATCATTAAACCTCCTTAAAAGGCAGAGAGACCCAGTCAGCAGTGGGTCTGCATTGTGCTCCCTGACTGAGGTCATCTGGACATGTGCAAACCTGCTCCTGCTCCAGCTTATCCAGTGTATCCAGCGCTTTATCCACAGTCTGTGGTCAAAACCCTCCAGGACACTACTCAAGTGGGTACTCCCAACCGTGTAGCCCACTATCCCCTGTGTATGGAGACCTGCCTGTGGATTACAAGTGTTTACCACTGTCTCTGACCTTTTGATCTCAAGGTATCACTGTCAGCTATCTCGATTTATTCCTAGTGGACCCTGTCTGCAGTCTGGGACTGCATAGTCCACTATCCTGACTCTCCATCCAAGACCACTTCCTGGACTGTAAATACTATGTGCTGAACTCTTGCATATGGACAGTAACCCTGTCATTGCCTGTGCTGTCCAGTATTGCATTTCTTTATTCTTTCAAGTGCCTGCTGCCAAGGCCTATTTAAGTTTCATTAAACTTATTCCGTGCTTAACATCCTGTCTGGCCTCCCCTCTGTGTCTCCGCCTGCTGGGCTCTCACCTGAACCGCACACGCCACGTGACAAATTACTAAAACTATGAAGAAAATCTGTTGACATTTTCGTTGACTAATAAAAACTAGAGGAAAATGTTAGGGAGGGACTAATTTAGTTTTAGTCATAGTCCTTTGATTGAAATGCCATTTAGCTTTAGTCATATTTTAGCTGACCAAATTAACACTACTATGCATGTGAAAGTAGTTTGCAAACAGACGTTCCACATAAATTCCCTGATGTGAGGACCTCACATTAAGGAAGGCCTTAGGAGCCTGCCTATTTTGCCTGATTATAGAGCCACATCTGCCCTCAGGTATCTAATTTAGTAACCATCAGTAATAAATATGTGGATGTTAAATACCGTATTTTTCGCTACATAAGACGCACCTGACCATAAGACGCACCTAGTTTTTAGAGGAGGAAAACAGGAAAATAAATATTCTGAAATAAAATAGTGTAATAATGGATATTGCCCCAGCTCCTCTCATGGATATACTGCCCCCAGCTCATGGATACTGCCCCCAGCTCATGGATACTGTCCCCCAGCTCATGGATACTGTCCCCCAACTCATGGATACTGTCCCCAGCTCATGGATACTGCCCCCAGCTCATGGATACTGTCCCCTAGCTCATGGATACTGTCCCCCAGCTCATGGATATGCCCCCCAGTTTATGGATATGCCCCCCAGTTTATGGATATGCCCCCCAGCTTATGGATATGCCCCCCAGCTTATGGATATGCCCCAGTTTATGGATATGCCCCAGCACATGGATTTGCCCCAGCACATGGATTTGCCCCAGCACATGGATTTGCCCCCCAACATATGGATATGCCTCAGCACATGGATATGCCCCAGCTCACTCATGGATATGCCCCAGCTCACTCATGGATTTGCCCCAGCTCACTCATGGATTTGCCCCAGCTCACACATGGATTTGCCCCAGCTCATGGATATGCCCCAGCTCACTCATGGATATGCCCCAGCAGCTCATGGATATGCCCCAGCTCGCTCATGGATATGCCCCAGCTCGCTCATGGATATACCCCAGCAGCTCATGGATATGCCCCAGCTCGCTCATGGATATGCCCCAGCAGCTCATGGATATACCTCAGCAGCTCATGGATTTACCTCAGCTCACCTGCCGCCGCCGCCGCGTTCGTCTCCCTCTGAGCATGCGTCTGGCGTCAGGAAGCTTGGGCACTCGCCTGGGGGAGCCATGTGACCGCGATCTCGCGAGATCGCGGTCACGTGGCTCCCCCAGGCGAGTGCCCAAGCTCCTTGCCGCCGGACGCACGCTCAGAGGGAGACGAAGGCGGCGGCAGGTGAGCTGGGGCATATCATGGGGCATTCGCTCCATAAGACGCACCCACTTTTCCCCCCACTTTTTGGGGGGAGAAAAGTGTGTCTTATGGAGCGAAAAATACGGTATGTGGGCAGAAGGGACACTATAGCCATGATGACCACATGAATTTCAATGGTCATGTTGGTTAGAGTGTCAATTTGTTAACCCACTCTGATATAAACCAGAAATGATTAGTCAGGGGTGTGGGCGGTATAGGGTGTCCAGACGTCCCACTCTCTTTGCAGGCCATGGGGTTTCTTGAGCGAGCGGCCTGTCAGCTCTCCTGCTCTCCCGATTTAAGACTTTAATTTAATTTAAAGTCAACGCCTTTTCCGCTGTATTTCAGCAATGTTTCAGTTCGGCAGATTGAAATTGAGATGGCCTTCAGCCAAGTCTTGTTCCTGCTCAACGTCAACCAAGTCCACGTCCTGAGAAAAGGGGAATGTTACCCTCCGTGGGCGCTCTTCCTACTAGTCTAGAATTAAATATGTGAGCGTGCTGCTGCCTATCAGAGTGAAATGACAATGCTTTGCTATATTGCCAAAGTTTCTTTGTTCAATGGAGTGACTTTATCTGGCGCTGCTCGCTAAAATTGAATCGGGTTGGTTGTATATATCACATACACCAGTGTCTGTCTGGGAGATTATGCCTTTGCGGATAAGTGGTACAGATAAATGATGAAGCCAGCATTGTGACTGGAGAAACGCGTCCTGTAGAACCCTCGATTCACCGGACATATTTTAGATTGTTTTAATCTGTAATTACCTTACTAAGCCCAATAAATCCCATACCTATATACACTACGTCTCCCACTATTCTCATTCACCTGCCAGCAGAAACCCTGAGATCTATGTGAGTGCGAACCAGCAAGGATCCCCGCCCGTGCAGTCCTTTACCAAAGGAGGAAGAGGAGCAGTGTAAAGAAGGGATGTTCGGCCACCTTTATGGGCTAACAACGCAAAACCATTGAACTATATGTAGCTCTGGACCATGTAAATGCAGCTATTCTTACTTCCACCAGACAATTGTTTAATGACAGTTTGCACTATTTTCTTTGCCGTTTGTCTCTGCTTATATCTCGGAGGTTAAAGGGAACAAAGACCCCAGGAGGGATAAGGATCAACAAAGCAACTCCACCCAGTACCCTTGCGGATATAAAGACATTATGGACGTTTGAACATTTAAAGGCAATGTCATTTATATTTGTCTTTTAATAACCCAGCAGCGATGGGCACACAACATCATAATTAGAATACACCTTAGTATACAGATAGGAATATAGTAAGCTATCACCATTTATCCTGTCTTCATTTTGTCTGCGTGGACACACAATCCACCCAGACGGACACTGATACATTGCTGACAAGTCCACGTCCTGCTTTGCCTTCCAGGCTGCCTCCTGTCTTTACCCAACAACCTATATTATTCTCCTGTGAGTTGCCTGCCGTGCCGTACCATTGACTCATGTTTCCCTTAACACTCGAAAAAATAACCTTTCTTGGAACGCTTAAAGAACTAATATTGGATGGCCGGATCTATTCAAACTCTGATGTTCAATTAATTAAAGTACAGAAATTAAACAAATTATGTTTTTTGTATCCAAGGTTTAGAACAGAATTAGATGACAGAAGAATAGAATCCACCTAATTTCTTGCATGGAAAGTGCACCTTTCAGCTTTCCAATTTTAATGGCGATGTTCATTTTAACCAATGTTTACCATATTTCTAAATAAATGTTTTCTCTATCATTAATTGATGACTACGCATCCTAAAAGCTACAGAAAGAAATGTTATTTTAGGATAAGTAAGCATAAAAACCTTGCATTTACATGGAATACAATAAGACTGTACAAATGTGAAACAGTCTCTAAACGATTACTCCATATGCTCCCTTTGACTCATTTTGGAGAAAGAAAACATGAAATAAATTATGCTAAATTGTTGAAAGTAAATTTAATGAGAACAAAAAAAAAAAAAAAACACTCAAACATTTTTGATCTAACATAAGCCTTCAAGCTTCTCAAACATACTTCAAATCTCCGTGGTAAAGATTTGCAGATGAATGTGTGCCTTCAAAATGTCTTCACCTTTCAATTTTGGTTAGTTTTACACAAAGATTTTTTTTGCTTATTTCAAGTGGTGATCATTATTATGCAAAAGCATTTTTTTTTCTTGTGCATTAACGATAACTTTAAAAGTATGGACATTTTTACAGGAATTGATTGTAGAGACAAACAGTGTTATTTACACACATTAAAGAACTACGATCGGATTGTTTGACGTGTTGACAAAGAATAAAGTTACCGTAAGTAGCCATTCCAATTGTAGGAAATGTAATGATTTTAATTGGTGGAATGGTGCGACTCAATTTCAGAGCAAAGCTCTTGGAAAGTCTTCTATAAAAAAGAATTATAAACTCCTCAAAAAGAGAAACACCCTCTTACTTTCTTGAAGTGTTCTTGATTCTTTATTTGTCATTATTTTATCTTGATTAGGTTTGAACACTTCAATAAGACTGACTGAGGAAGTTTTGTTTAAGCCGAAACGCGTCTCAGTATTGTAGTGTTAACAATTTACATTTTTATTAAATAAATAATTTTTGCTATTTTAACCCTTTATGAGCTATGTCTTCTTTTGCACCGCTTGACCTAACAACATATCTACTCAAGGACCTGACATCCTGGGAGGTTCGGCACCTACCAGAAAAGGTGCCACATGTGAATTGGATGATCATGTTTACTAGACGGCTCCACGGTGGATGAGTCTAACCCTTTAATATCTTCTAAGGAGACTGGTAAATATGTGTTACACTATAAGAGTGCCATCTCTCTTTCTTTATCTTTGTGTTTCTCCAAGGTGATCCGTATTATTATTATTCTTTATTTATAAAGCGCTGGCATATTCCGCAGTGCTGTACAATAGGCACAGTATAGACAGGGTTACAATACATTGAACAACATTTGACAAACTGTACAGGAGGAGATGAGGGCCCTATGGCCGTAGGAACTCACAATCTAAAAGGGTTGGGGTTGGAAACAGGAGGAGAGGACTGCAAGGTGAAAGTAATTGATGGTTGCCTGGGAATTAGAAGCCTGGGATTAGTAAGAGTAATTAGAGAAAGAAGTGTAGACAGCTGGTGTCACGAATCCCCCTGAATACCAAAATAGTGGTCCCTTTACGTAGACCGCTCTCTACTCTTCCGATCCTTGAATGGTCTGCACAACTAGATAGATCACTAACCAGACAAAAGACAAGCAAGGGTAAACACCAGACAGAGGTACAGAATAGAGTATTCGTTCTCCCTAGGACCTTAGTAATATCAGAGGTAGTCTGATGTGTGCTTAGGGTGCCACATAGACTGACCTCGGTACCAAAGTTAAGAGCAGAACCGTGAGAAGAGTGAATGCCAATACCAGGGGTTATACACAGGGTGGTTCGTTCGCCAATGCCAGGGGTCATACACAGAATGGTTCGTTTGCCAATACCAGGGGTCATACACAGAGTGGTTCGTTTGCCAATGCCAGGAGTCATACACAGAATGGTTCGTTTGCCAATGCCAGGAGTCATACACAGAATGGTTCGTTTGCCAATGCCAGGAGTCATACACAGAACGGTTCGTTTGCCAATGCCAGGGGTCATACACAGAATGGTTCGTTTGCCAATGCCAGGGGTCATACACAGAATGGTTCGTTTCCAAAAGCAAGGTCAGACACAGATATATTAGCCAAAAACACAAGAGCTCTGCGGGAAGTGAATACCACGTCAGGGCACCGGCGAACTAGTGAAGCCGGGTTTTAAACCCGGCGGGTCCGCGTCATAACGCCAGGCTCCGCCCCCCGGCGTCCCACGTGAGCGCACCCGGTGGCGTTATTATTCGGCGCCTGGCCAGCGAGCAGCGAGGAATCTGCTGCCAGGCGCCCCAGAACAGAGCCAACCGTGACAGCTGGAAAGGATGCCAGAAAATAGAGGCCGGTCCTGGATGGGGAGGGAGGGTGGGACTGCTGAGAGAGAGAGGTTGTGACACCTTAGATTTAGCCAGAGGCGATATTAACCAAAGCCAGGATTAGTCATGGCTCTGTAAAATGTAAGTACCACACTTTCCTGTATGTGCCATATGGACCACTTGTAAATACTGTCACTGCATGTTTTTATGACGCAAATATTTTGGATGTTTTATTGTGTTATCATTGTCCATTGAGGCGGCATTTTCATCAATAGTAGTGTCATGCGGCAGGTGCCCTGGTGTGAGTCCAGTATGCGGTGATATATGAGGTCAGACAGATTGCAGGGTAAAGCAATAGGTTTAATTTAAAGGGCAAAGCAGAAACAAAACAGGGAATGAACTGAATCAATGGAGGAGGCTGGGCGGGACAGGAAATAAGCCTAGGGCAAAGAAGCAGCAGAGCAATAAGCCTAGGAAAAGGAAGACACAGGATTAGGGCTGACTGGAGCAACAGAGAGGAGACCGGGGAGTAGTAGGAGTAGAAATTGGAAGAACTAAATACTAATAGGAGCTAAAGAAATGGATAAGTAAGGAGCACACAAGAGGAGTTACTAGACATAGAACTAATGACACGAATAGGGCTGACACAGAAGAAAGAAACAGAACAACTAAGGCAAACTTCGGGAAAGTCAGTGGCAGGGGTCCCAGACAGGGAGCAGTCAATAACATAATCAAAGTCTGTGGCAAAGGGGTCTTGGCAGGCGACTGACAGAATAGTCAAGTCCATAGCAAGGGGGTCTAGTACACAGGTAATCCTAATCAAAGTATGTTACCGGAGGTTTCAGTAGGGTACTCGGTGGGTCTCACTGTGGGTCTCTCGGTGGGTCTCTCGGTGGGTCTCTCGGTGGGATGAATAGTAGGATCACAGGAGGATATCTGGAGACTGAAGAACAGGGAGCTTCAGGTGGTCAGGAGTCCTGGTAAGATGCCCTTCCAGATCTCAATGTGGAAGCAGGTAGAAGAGGGCGTAGCTTCCTTTTAAGGAGGCCTCATTAGGTGGGATAGGGTGCACCTGAGGCTTCATGGAATGAGTACGGCATTCAGGTAAGACTTTCCAGGAACCTGAATACTGCATGAGGTCCAGACAAACCGTAGGAAAATCATGCAGGTGCAGGGAAGGAACGGGACTGCCAGAGTCAGGTTGGGAAATAACAGGCCTACCATCTGACTCCAGGGCTGGGGCATTACAAGTAGTACATTATAGAATGCTAGTTGGAAAGCTTGCCCAGAGGGCAGTCTATTATTAATACTGCCCCAGCTCATGGATACTGCCCCAGCACGTGGATATACTGCCCCAGCTCGTGGATATTGCCACAGCTCGTGGATATACTGCCCCAGCTCGTGGATATTGCCCCAGCTCATGGATATATTGCCCCAGCTCGTGGATATATTGCCCCAGCTCGTGGATATTGCCCCAGCTCGTGGATATATTGCCCCACATCGTGGATATTGCCCCAGCTCGTGGATATTGCCCCAGCTCGTGGATATATTGCCCCAGCTCGTGGATACTGCCCCAGCTCGTGGATATTGCCCCAGCTCGTGGATACTGCCCCAGCTCGTGGATATTGCCCCAGCTCGTGGATATTGCCCCAGCTCGTGGATACTGCCCCAGCTCGTGGATATACTTCCCCAGCACATGGATATTTGTCCCCAAGCTCTCATGGATATTTGCCCCCAAGCTCTCATGGATATTTGCCCCCACGCTCTCATGGATATTTGCCCCAAGCTCTCATGGATATTTGTCCCCACGCTCTCATGGATATTTGCCCCCAAGCTCAGACCCCAGACCAGACATGGGGCGGCTGTTCGAATGCTCTATCGGCATTCGAACAGCCGCCCCTGGAGCTCTCAGCCGCATACTTACCTTCCCGAGCGGCGAAGGGAAAGTTTCCCCGCTTCCGCTCGTTGAAGGACCCAAGCCGCGGTCACGTGGGACTCCCACGTGACCGCGGCTTGGGTCCTTCAAAGAGCGGAAGTGAGGGAACTTTCCCTTCGCCGCTCAGGGGTTGGATGCACGCGGCAGCCGGGTAGAGGCTGCGAGCGCAGCCTCTACCCGGCTGCTGTGTGCATCTTGTACCCGCCGCGGCGAGCGCACAGCCGGCTCGTGCCGCGGCGGTTGCATGCGCGCGCAGCCAACCGCTGCTGGTTGCGCGCGCATGCGCAGAGTAGGCTTGGCGACGGACACACCAAGCCTTACTCTTTAATAGTGTAGGATTATATGCTATTTGATTGCGTCTTATTGTATCACAATTTCACTATCACGCGTCTGTACTGTGTAGTCATAGATTACACCCTCTCAATTTCACCTGCTTTTAATTCAAGAACTCTTAACATATACTTATTTCTGAGTATAAAACTATTCCCCAGTTGAGACATAAAGTGATCAAGTCTCACCGGCATGTACGAAAGGAAACGGGAAAATTAGTTACTGATCAAAGAGTGGACAATATCAAAAGTAACAGCCAATATTTGCTGTGGCCTCTGAGCCCTCAGTCCAGCCTATTTCAGCCATTTATGGTCAGTGTGAGCACTGGTGGAAGTATTGTGCTTTCCTTGTGTACCTTGGCAGTTCTTGTTGCATCCTGTGTCTGTCCCCCAAGTGAATTGTTGACTACCGATCATCAACAGGTGTTGTTACACATGGTGTGCCACTGCAAGGACAGATTTCCACCCTGTCTCCTGGTATTGCTGTCTTAGGTGTTGAATATTGCAAACATTGCAGTTGTTTGCCCTGGCCACAACTGCAATCCTCATGCCTACTGCAGCATGCCTAAGGCATGTTCATGCAGGCGAGGAGGCACCCTAGGCATCTTTGCTTTGGTGTTTTTTTGAATCCATAGAAAAGTTTCTTTGGTGTGCTGGGTTACTGTAACTGTGACCTTAATTGCCTACCATTTATAAACTCTTTGTTTTACTGGCCGTTCCAAAGGTGCATGTCCATGTATTGATTATGGATCATTGAAGAAGTATTGCAGCACCAACCTAGGTAGGTGAGACAGAGATCACTTATATGATCAAATATGCAACTGGGCCTGTCCCTCCATGGGCATCTCTCAAGCCAACCCTTGCAGCGCGGCATTACAACAAAGAGAGTGAGATAAGCTCATATGAGCATCTATGATCAAGATGCACAATGCTGTGTGTCTTTTAGTCCAGGAGGTGCTGCTTTACAGAGATACAGTGACACGAGTGTTGTGTATCTTCTTTTTTGTGTGTCTATCTCCCCAGTCCTCTTGATTGTCTATCCTTAGCTTTTTCTACTTATGATTCTTTTGCCTTTCTTGCCTCTCCTTGTGCCTATCTGTCCTTATGTTTCTCCCCAAAAAAAACTCTTTCTTCTTTTGATGCGTGGGAGCAGAACAGAAATGTATCAAAGACTGCATAGAAAATAGAGCAGAATCAGTTCCCAGTGTCCGTGTCATGCCCTACTGTGCCCCAGCCACGGACGGGACCGTGGCTGTTCATCAAGGCAGCACCTGTCATGCCTTGCTTGTGCTCAGCACTGGTATTCAGAACACAACCAGTTAACTGACACAACACACCACATGACACCTACCTGACCGGAATATAGGGCTATGCTCTCCTTTCCTCAGAGCTTCAACATTGTCGCTCATTTACTCCTAGAGTAAAGTCCCATAGATACCTGCTCCTGTTATTTGCCTCCACCGTGTGCCTAGACCCTGGATTATGAACTGACCACGCTACCTGGTCAATCCTTTTGTACTGCGCTTGGATTCCTCTTCAGCCTTGTTGCTTCCCCCAACTCCTACCTCTCCTGGATCTCTTCGTGTCTCCAAATTCCAAGTACCTTCTTAAGTACCCCATTGTGGAAGACCCACGTATCCCTCTCAAGTTCCTCGTTGTGTCTACAGACCCCGCTGTACTGCAGACCCTCCAAGCTTCCTGGTAACCTCTCCCATCATCCAACCTGGTCAGCCCTCTTCAAGCCCTGCCTATCATCACAGCTTGCTGGTTCTCCTGTTTCTGCATCCACCCTTTCCCTCAAGTGTGTGTATTCATGTATATCACTGCATACCGGGCTATTATCCACAAGGTTGATACCTGTCCGGTACACATAAATACAGAAAAAATGGCGTCGCGCCCATACTCACTTATTTTCGCAGCGGCAGCAACTGCCTGGAGTAACAGCCCAGTCAATGTATAAAACATAACAAAGAAAAAGAGTGTCATCTGCGCTCGTTTCTATGTGTTCCATGTACAACAAAAATGAGGTTTTTGTTTGTTTCAATGGCCATTGCAACGTAAGCCCACTCGCCACTTCAAGGCACCTCTTTAGAGTGGGTACCTAACAATTGTAACCAAAAGGCCGCTCTACTGAGCAGCTCCAAGCCCCTCCAGCTGCTTTTCAGCCAAGGAGAGACAAAGATGGTGGGTTTTATTTATACACGCACCAAACACTTCCCATTTGGGATCAAAAACAAAAACAGAAAAGAAAACAAAAACAAAAAAAGTGGCGAGTGGGCTTACGTTGCAATGGCCATTGAAACAAACAAAAACCTCCATTTTTGTTGTACATGGAACACATAGAAACGAGCGCAGATGACACTCTTTTTCCTTGTTATGTTTGATACCTGTCCGGTACTGATCATCCTGACACACCGGCAAAGGACTCTCTCTTCCCCAAGGAGATGTTACCATCGATTGAGCAGCATCTCTGCCAGTAATGTTAGCGGCTCCCGTATACATGAGTCTAGTCATTTATATAGTGGCTTATTCATAATAGAGATGGTAATAGTAAGACGGTAAGGGATAACGCCAAATTTTCCCATTAATGGCTCACTTTTACCGTCTCAGCTGGACTAGGCCCCCTGGAATCCTAGCTGTAACTCCCTTCTCTTACCTAGATTGCATGTTTTACAGCAACTGCCAAGGTCATGTATTATACATCTAATCACCCCTTTTAATGACTCATTATCTACAACCTTTAAAATTGAATATTGACCCGAGCATAATTCTTTGTTATATCCTATGTCTTCCCTATTATTCCTGCTAATGTCCGATTTAAGTTTTCCTGTAACATCTACTAATTTCCTTTTGATCACTATAATATCTCATATTGATCCTATAAAATCCTACCTTAAACTCTGCCTAATGTCTCTTAGTAACATCTGCATTACGTCTCCTAATGAATATTGGCCAGTCTATAAATATACTTACCTAATCGTTATACGCAGCATTTCCAGGATTAAAAGTAATTTTGTCGTCCCTTATTGGTGGTGTCCTCTATCAGGGGTCACGCTGTCAATGCCTGTCAATAGAATGTAGATTATATTATTTATATTATAATTATTAAAGAATATTGTTTATTTTATTTATTTGACATTACAGTTTGCATTTCTTTTTTTATAATGCACCAACTAAAAATATTCTCTTTCTTCTTTTTTTGTAAAGAACAGATCTCAGACGTCTTTGTGCCCTCCTCCCCCACTATGCATTATACTAATAAGAAATCCTAAATACCATAAAGAAATGGTCTGACATACACTAAATTCTGTGATAATATGTTTCGGGATTATTTTTAATGGTATTTATGACCAATTACCACCACTTGACTACTTAAAAAAAAATCTATTTGAACCATTAACCAAATAAAATGTCTGGTCCTAGTGTCTTAAATTGAATTTTAATCAACTTAATTAAATAAAATATACATTTTTCCCTTATTCGGATTATATGCAAGATAAGTGCGTGATAGTGACATCTAGTGGTAGAAACATATTTCTCAGATCTCTTAGCCAGTGCGCCTCAAAGACCCTCTTTAGCCATTGACATGGCTTCCCTCATAAATCTTGAGACCCATTACCGAACCACCGGTTGGATATTCCCAAATCCCCCCTTAGAAAAAGTCCTCCCACATTTCCCTGAACACACATAGACAGACACAGCCAGGCATATATACAAGCAAGCCCCCCGAGTCCCCAAAACAGGGGTTCTCATGCCTCAACAGGGTCCAAAAGAAGGGTCCTCAGTCCCCAAGAGAGGGACGTCCATTCCTGTCCCATGGTCCAGGACAGAGTGCGCCATGCAAAACACATGTCCAACTCAGGCTAAATGGCCCTATCTCCCCCTTTCACCAGTGTGAGTAGGGCATGCCCTCCACCACTCTCTCCAGTGTGTGTGTGTGGTCCCATTACCCCAACCATTCCTCTAGAGTAAGTGGACCCATCCACCATTCTCCTAAAGTGAGACATGACTAAGTGCTGTAAGGTCTGTCAGATGTGTGGATAGAGAGAGACAAAGGGTGGGGAAAGGAGATTAAATTGAGGGGTAGCAGTCACACCGTCTGGTTGGGTGGCACAAGATTTTCCCTCGGACCTCCTGGTCACCTGCCATTTTAGATTGCCACCCAGTTTTCAGGAGGCTTGAAAGAAAAAGCAATGCAGCACCCATTCACAGGATTTTGAAACACATACAAAGTGTAAGAGGAGATATGATAGAAACATTTAAATACGTAAAGGGAATCCACAAGGTAGAGGAAGGGAGTATATTTAAAAGGAAACAAAGTAGCAAAACAAGAGGACATAGTCTTAGATTAGAGGGGCAAAGGTTTAAAAGTAACATCAGAAAGCATTATTTTACTGAGAGGGTGGTGGATACATGGAACAGTCTTCCAGTAGAAGTGGTAGAGGCCAAAACAGTGATTGAATTTAAACAGGCATGGGATAGGCATAAGGCTATCCTAAACAAAAGATAAATCCAGGTAAAGTATCCATGTAATTGGGCAGACTAGATGGGCCGAAAGGTTCTTATCTGCCGACATTTTTCTATGTTTCTATGTTTCTAAGTGCCCTGTTGCTCATTCACTGGCATGACATGCCACTTTTGGGGACACGGCCATGGTTCGATAATGGGTTGTTTCATGGTCGCACATCCTTGGAGGCCATGTTTCCTCTCATCCGATCTAGACCTGCCAAACCTTTGCAGGTTCTGTGGTAGGGCCCTAAGATTGATGAGCGAGCACAAACAAATCTTCAACAAAATAAAAAAGTGTAAAAACTAAATATTTTACGAGTAAAGTCGGAAGCCCAAACAACCCCACCATGCCACACCCCTTCAGAATGTGTCCAGGAAGTGTTTGGCAATCCAAGTCAATGTGAATCCCACATACATTGTCCCTTCAACGTTTTGCCATTGTCTCTGATCTATTCTCTTTCATGTGCTAAGAGACTTCATAGATACAAATACATATCATCTGATAAACTATTTTCTTTTTAAAATCTGAGCAAAAAAAAAAGCAATTTTTTTTTAAAAAGAAAAATGCTTGGATTGTTTATAATATAAAGCTAAATTAGACTTTATTTATTGCGGTCTTCTTCATTTTTTCTAGTCCCAGGTACAGGAAGTGGCTGAATGCCTGGCCACCAAAATGAGATACTTCTCACAGAGAAGCAATGAGGATAAAGTGAGCATGCCTGTTTACCTGCCTCAGACCAGGGAGACCAGAGTGAGCAGGTAAAATTAAAAGTACTGTAGAAAAACAGAGACACAGAATGTGTTACAGACTGTTGGTGCCATCTTTAATTTACTGTGGCCAAAGCAGCCCAGCTCCTCCCCCAGCACCAAACCCCATCTACTGGAGGCACAAAGGACCAAAACTGACTTTCTGTAAACACATTAATCTTTACCCCTTCATGACGTGCAGGCGTCGTCCGTCAGGCGGGAGTCAATGCCAGTGAGGTGTACAGGTACACCTCGCCGACAGGTGCCACCATGGACCTCTGATTTGGCCCACACACAGCCAACGTGTGACACGCATCATTGGCTGCAGAGGGACGGCCTGAACTGCGGTGGAGGTGGCCAAGGTGTCTCGCATCTTCAAGGCCCACCCGCCGAACGGACAACATAGATCGTTCTGCAGCGGTAAATGGTTAAGTGAAATAATGAAAATGTCCACAAGACCTGTCTAGTCACATGCAGCCAATCAAATGCTCCCTGTAGAAAAACATTGCTTCAGTTGAAAAGAATTACAAGTGACAGATTGAATGTTAGTTCAACCTACCAACTCATTAAGCTAATATTTTTCAAGCTATTTGGGCCTGAATAGACAGGAACATATAAAGACTTTCCAGTGGCTTCAGATTTACAGCCTTTAGGACAGGGATTTCATACTCTGGCCCCTGATCTTTATTGCCTACAATTCCCAGTATTCTTTGAATGCAATAAATGGCCATACAATCTTGGGATGTGTAGTTCAGAAACAACAGGGGGCCGGAATTTGAGATCCCAGCTTTAGGATGATTTTCGCTTTGAAGAGCTATTGCAATGGATAGGGACAGCAGGAGTGGGGGAAGGAGGGTGGACAATCTCCTGTCACCATGGCCACTTACAGGGTTATTCAAAGAGGTCCGAAAGGTAACCGAACGCTGAAAATCAGCGTTCGGTTACCTTTCTTGGTCATTCGGCTATCCAGAGAGCAGGCAGTTCGCCAAATGTTGGCGAATTGCCTGCACATATGGTGCCTGTTCGGTGCCTGTTCGAGGGCAGTGAAATCCCCATAGATTTCTCTATTCAGAGAACAAAAACCAGCAGTGAAAAGTTGCCGAATTGCCCTGCCATTCGGAGGCTTCATGTGGCAGATTTATTCATGCGAATCCCATAGGCTTCAATGTTAAAAATAATATAACTGTTGATTATAATATTCTGCAGCAAAAAGTTTCTTCATTTAGAGACTTGGGATATTTTAAGCATTTTTCGGGATTTTTTTGCCAAAAAATGTTTGCCAATTTTTTTAAAATTTTCTTTTAAATGTTTGTTCTTTTTTCTGTAACCGCCCTTTTTATTATCATTCCCTGGACCTCATATGTAAATTTCAGACATTTTCGTTCAGTAGTTTCTTTTGCAAACAGCGTTTCACTTTTCAAACATTCAAGCAAACTTTTTTTTTAATTTATTCACTCCATTCGTCTGCGGTGTCGGCTTTTTCCGGCGGCTGCGCTGCGTGTGATCAGCTCCTGCTCGGGTTTTTCCGGCGTTTTCGGCGGGTTAATCCAGATGTTTTGCGGGTTCCGGTGTGCGTTCGCCCTGGTTTTGCGGTGAGTTTTCGGCGGATTTGCGGCGGCTTTTCCCTGCATGTCGGCGGCCCTGTGGTGCTTGCTGAATACACCGCAGGGTGGCCGAAATGGGATCGCCAAATCGCACCGAATTGAAGAGAACGAAAAGTCACCGAATGGGTGGTGGCTTTTCGATTCTCTTTGAATAACCCTGTAAGGTGCTCCTTTAAATTTTGTGATTCGAGAGGCAAGCTACTACGTGTTCAAGATGGCGAAAATGATTCTTTCACAGACTGCTAAAAAAACGGAGTCCTACATGTAATGAATAAGACTGCAGAGAGGTTAAATGGAGCAGAGAGGAGACATCTGTGTGCGTATCAGAGGATATGTCCAGGAACATATGGAGAGATCAGGATACGATGTAAGAAGGAGCGGCTGTGCATACAGCTTTGAATGTCAGGAGAAAAACTTAAAATCCAAGGAATTGGCGATAAGGAATACCGTTATAAAGAAGAAATGTGTAATATGTGCTCGATCCTGTATATGCCTACGAAAAAATTAGATTTTTGTTTTTCTTACAATGGCCATTCTAAGCATTAAGCCCCCCCCCCGCCACGTCAGAGCAAAACTCATAGGTGGGTCAAAACAAAAAAATGCAAAAATCAAACAAATGTGAATAATAGTTTGTGAAAAAAAATGATAAACCCTAAAGTGCCTTATAAAGAGAAAATAGCTCAAATAAACAGTGTTAACTTCTTCATGTATTAAAATGTGCAACTGAACACTGCTACAGTATAACTTATCTTAACCCCTTTACGCCGTGAGGAGTGCTATGCTGTCCACGCGGCAGGTTGGACTTAAAACCGCGGGATAGCATTAGCCACGTCCGGCCCACCCATCATCTGGCGCGCGTCATTCGCTGCCGTGGTATGGCTTGAACTCGAGCCGTCCCCCTGCAGACAATGAAGCGAGCGGCGCATCAGCTGCATAGGCGGGATGCAGGAGGGAACAGCGGGGTCTACTAGTAATATCCACCCGCTGGGCACAACTCACGCGGTGGTAAGAGGTTAAGGAGACTTTAAGTAGCAGACAACATGCAGCAACTGGACCAACACCAAAAATGCCCAAAGCAAGGTCTCCTGTCCATTGAGAGTGGACATTCCTTCCACTTTGCAGCCCCGTCGAATGGCATCGTAGCGCTTCGACTGGAAAGCTTTCAGTACGGCTGCAGCACGTCTGCTGTAGCGCGTGCAATTCGTGCGCACCACAGCATGTGTGCCCGGCCCCGTCGAACCGTCACAACGCTGCGACGGACGCCGGGAGGCATGTCAGTACGGGCGCACATAGTGAGCTCGTCTGACCCCAGCCTAAGGCTAGGGTCAAACGAAAGCATTTTTACACGCGAACGGAAAAAAGTGCGTCTGAACGCATTGACGTATTTTTTCACGGAATACGCGAAAACGGTCATACGATGCGCATTTTTGTGCGTGATTTTTTACGTTCCAAACCAGGAAACTTTGGGTGTCTGGACGTTATGTTGGCCGGACATGAGCAGCGTCTGACATCTCCTAATCACACACACACACGCCGCTAGCGGACGCAGCGCACTCTGTACGTCAGTACTAGCGGTTCTGCGTTCTCAGAAAAAATGCGTTCATTTTCCACTTGCGTTGCGCAGCTGGACTTTCGTGCGACCGTACTTCGTATATTGGCAGTCATTGCCCGTCATTTGCTGCTAGTGCGGCCGGGATTAAGTGCGCCAGAACGCACGTTAAAAATGCGCTGGTCTGACCCCAGCCTTAAACAGGAAAACAAACTTCCCTGTTAGGGGTATTCCTTTATGTCCTGGATAGATGGATACACAGATAGACATACAATAGAAACAGACACACACAGGGTTATTCAAAGAGCTCCGAATTGCTGGTGGAAGGTAACCGAACGCTGAAATTCAGCATTCAGTTACCTTTCCTGGCCATTCGGCTATTCAGAGAGCAGGCAGTTCACCAAATGTTGGCGAATTGCCTGCACACACGGTGCCTGTTCGGTGCCTGTTTGAGGGCAGTGAAATCCCCATAGAGAAGCAATGCTTCGTCTATTCAGAGAACAAAAACCAGCAGGGAAAAGTTGCCGAAATGCCCTGCCATTCGGTTGCTTCATTCGACAGGTTTATTCAGGAGAATCCCATAGGCTTCAATGTTAAAAATATTCCCATTTTAATCCAATATCTAATAAACCGTTGATTATAATATTCTGCAGTAAAAAGTCTCTTTACTTATAGATTTTTATGATCCTTTAAGCATTTTTATGTAATTTTTTTGCAAAACAAATTTTTCCAATTTTTTTTTTTAAACGTTTTTTTTTCTGTAACAGCCCTTTTTATTATCATTCATTGGATTTCATATGTAAATTTCAGACATTTTCGCTCAGTAGTTTGTTTGCAAACAGCGTTTCACTTTTCAAACATTCAAGCAAACAGTTTTGTTTTTTTTTAAATCCATTCGTCTGCGGTGTCGAGTTTTTCCGGCGGCGCAGAGCTGTGATCGGCTCCTGCTCGGGTTTCTCCGGCGTCTTCGGCAGGGTTAATCCAGATGTTTTCGGTGTGCATTCGCCTGGGTTTTGCAGTGAGTGTTCGGCAGGTTTTCGGCGGCTTTTCCCTGCATTACAGTGGCCCTGCGGTGCTTGCTGAATACACCACAGGGTCGCTGAAATGGGATCGCCGAATTGAAGAGAACGAAAAGCCACCAAACGTGCGGTGACTTTACGATTCTCTTTGAATAACCTGACAGGTAAATTTTATATTCAGATAGCTTCAAAAGCACAAGCAGGTTAAAATCTTACTTGTGCAATACCTAATACAAAAAGTCTCACAGTTTCTCAAACTGTTTTAATGATATTAATATGGCATCAACACAGCTGTTGATATATAATACCGCTAGACAAGACTAGCAGTGGCAAGTACTTTATGAAAACAGAGCCAAGAGGTGATGAGGGCTACGCTTAAACAAGTTATATTCTGGAGGGAATGGAGAATAATAATAAAGAAGGTAAAAGTGCTGAGCCCACAAAAGAAGATAGCGAACGGGACTATGAATAGAATGCATAAATGTACTATATATATGGAAAAAAATAGAGATAGACGGCAGGGAGAAAATTAAAGGTTAGGTCAGGCCACAGCAGACATTTTTGATGTGAGGTAAAGGTGAGCTGCTGAAGGAAAATAAAATATGTCTTTACTTTTAGAGTGTCGTATAAGCCTGTAGACTAGGGTAAGGTCTGAGAAGAAGATAAAGGCTCAGCCAGGGGTAAACTAACGGTTAGGCCCCATTCACACCTGGGCGTTTTAATTTACAGCGCATTCACGCTGCAGTCTGTGGCCGTGAACGCACTGCAATGCGCATTCACGGGTTCTTTACATTTGCGCGATACGCGCATCAAAAACCGCGCAGGTGTGAACCCAGCCTTATGGCATCAGGACACTGCCTGAGGGCCCGGGCCAAGAAGGGATCCTATGAGTGCTCCCCCAAAAGTAAAGTCAGACATGCCCTTTCCACAGAATCCCATACTACCTCAGATAAAAATCTTCTGTATATCTGTCAGCATTTTTGTGTCCATGCCAGTGTCTTTATGTTTTTAAGGGTCTTTGTCATTGTCTGTGTATTAGTGTCTGTCAGTGTCTTTGCATATTTCTGGGAGCGTCATTTATTTTTGTAAGTGTCTGTGACTTTGCTAAATTTTCATTTTGGAAACATGGAGACATAAATTCTGTAATACAACAATGTAAATATGGATGCTTCTTGTATTTGGGCGTGGCTTGCATGAGGCAGGCACAATGGACGGCCCCATTTTCTCCTATTACCCAGGCGCCTCATGAGTTGCCATGGGGATGCCCTGTTTGAGAGTTGCTGTGGTAAAGATACACATTAATGTGGGAACCCTAAACGTATAATTAAACCAATATGGGTTACAAATCTCAGTTTATTACTTTTTTACTCTTAATGACATGAGGGGTTATTCAATAAGCAACGAACCTGCCACTGAATTGCACCAAACGGTGAATTTCGTGGCAGTTTGGCTATTCAGAAAGCTGGCAGTTCGCCAAATATTGGCAAATTGACAGCGAAATACGGTGCAGTTTGCCGCAATTCTGCGACCTTCGGCAACAGTGAAATTGTTCCATAGAGAAGTAATGGTTAATCTATTCAGAGAACGATGAATTGCACCGAAATATTTGCCCAGACTTTCGGTGGTTTAGTTTCACAGGTTTAAACAGGAGAATCCCATAGGATTCAATGTAAAAAAAATAAATTAGCGTTTTAACAATTTTTTATGCAAGTTTATTCTTTTGATTTGCAGCAAAAAGCCTATTTATTTATTTATTTATTTAAATTTTTAAGGCATCTTTCTGGTTTTTTTATTTTATTTTCTGTAACAGACCGTTTTATTATTGTTCTTTTAGGACCTTTATTATTATTTCCGTGCATTTTTATTGTTTTACAAACCTTTTTTTTTATAAATAGCAGAGTTCTGTGTTTGTTCTTTCTTTTTTTTATGCCAGTTCGTCTGCAGATCGTCGGGTATTAACGAAAGGGTTAACGAAAGGGTGGGCAGCTGCGTGCGTGTCACATGGTTCAGCCAGTCAGGTGGTACTGAGACTCAGTACCACCTGACTGGCCGGACCGAGTGTGACCTGCATGCACGCAGCCTCACCAGGAGCCAGGCAGCTCAATGACAAATTTATATCACTGCAGTGCTGGTTAAAGAAAGGTCCACTTTAAACAGCAGTAAGCAGACAGGGCTTCATATTCTGCTGATAAACCCCCCCCCCTTTACCTGCCGTTTACTGTCATCTTCTCTCTCTGGACACAAATCACATCCCCCTACTAGAGCTGCTGCGGGGCAGGGGAGGAGCTATGGAGGGAGGAGAGGGGGATTTTTATTCTATTCGATTTTATTCACGTATGCAAACGCCATGCTCCGCTGCTCGTTGTTTGAGAACACAGCTCAAAGCTGACACACAGTGACAGTGGCACCTCCTAGTACCGCCTAATGACACCCCAATAATCACTGGTACCTGGGGCGGCCGGCCCTCCACCACTCCTCTAAGTACACCACTGCTCTGGTGATATGCTCACACACAAGTTTGGCAAACTGCCAGCAAGTACGGTGCTGTTTGAAGGCAGTGCAAATCCCCATAGAGAAGTAATGGTTAATCTATTCAGAGAACACCAAGCAGCAGAGAAATGTCAGTGAAATGCCCTGATGTTCGGTGGTTTCAATCAGCAGGTTCAGTTATTCAGGCGAACCCCATAGGTTTCAATGTTAAAAATATTCCCGTTTTTATGCAATATCTAATAAACCACTTATTAGTTTAATCTGCAGTAAAAAAGTCTTTATTTATTGATTTTTTTTTTTAGTACCATTTAGTAATTTTTCAGAATTTTTTTGGCAAACCCCCCCCCTTTTTTTTAATATCGGTTTTTCTTTTTCTGTAACAGAACATTTTATTATCAATCATAGGATCTTATATGTAAATTCCAGACATTTTCGTTCAGTAGTTCTTTTGAAAACAGCAGGCCATGGGTTTGCGGTGGCAGCATACAGCGGCCGACTCCATGCACTTTGGGGACCCTGCGGTGAATGGTGAATTCACTGCAGGGTGGGGAAATTTTATTCCCCGAAGTACAGGGAACTACAGAACACGAAAATGTTGGCGTCATTTCGGTGCTCTGGGAGTAACCCAATTAGTGGTGAGGTTTTTTGTTGCCCCCGGAAAGTGAAAGCCTAGGCGTTGCCTACCCAGGACATACTTGAAAATTAGTGACATCTCAATGTTTCCTTCATGGTAAAATAGTTTGCAAAGTAAAAAAAAAAAAAAAAAAATTAGGGGTGGGGCCATCCGGCGGGCCGCCGCCCCCTGGAGAGTGCCGCCCTAGGCCTAGGCCTTGTTGGCCTAGGCCAAAATACAACAGTGGATCTCTTCCCCTTGAGGCGTCCTACCCCCATTGAGACACGGTACTGATAATTGGTGGAATACTGAAGGATGCAGAATTGATTTTTAGCTCCTGGACCGCAAGTTAATATAGGTTCGTGCATAGACAAGTTTGCTAATGATTTATGATTTTTTTTAAAAATGCATGCATGGGAATGTGGGGAATCGAGGGATGTAATGGGAAGAAATGATATGGTAGGGAATGTGACAGACGGGCAGGGGCGGCGCCAATGTAGCATGCCGTGCTCGTATTTTCAATGTTGGAGGCACGCTGCATTCTGAATGTGGGAGCTGGACGCATGCTGAGTGACTGCGAGGCGTGCACGAAGTGCGCCGCTGGGCTGAGCTGGGCCCGGCCGCCCGCCCGCCTAAGGCTGGGGTCAGACCAGCGCACTTTTAACGTGCGTTCTGGCGCACATAATTACGGCCGCACTAGCAGCAGATGACGGGCAATGACGGCCAATATACGATTTACGGGCGCACAAAAGTCCGGCCGTGCAACGCAAGTGGAATTTGAATGCATTTTTTTGAGAACACTGACGTACTGAGTGCGCAGCTGCGGTATAGCGGCGTGTTTGCGTGATTAGGAGATGTCAGACACTGCTAATGTCCAGCCTACATAACGTCCAGACGCAAAAAGAGTTTTATTGACGATCTGTACAAAATCACGCCCGAAAATGCGCCTCGTCTGACCGTTTTTGCGCATTCCGTGAAAAAATACGTCAATGCGTTCGGATGCACTTTTTCACGTTCGCGGGGAAAAATGCTTTCGTCTGACCCTAGCCTTAACAGATCAAACAGCTCCGTTACCGGAGCTGAGGTGTATCAAGAACCAGCGGCCACGGCACCCACTAAATTTAAATGGTTACTGGTTTTCCTATTTAACACTGATTTTTTTCTCAGAGCTTTACAAAACAAAGTGGTCAAATAAAAGAGCAAAATTTAACAACAGAACAACAGAGGGCCCTGTTCAAACGAGGTTACAATCAGCAGAAATGGAGTCGTGGTAGGGTGACCATATCAGCCATGTTTAAAGGGACACACATAATTTATTCATGCTGATGGGCAGTGCATGAAAAATGCCACCCCGCCTTGATTTGCTTCCTGCAGCATATGAATTATACATGTTGCAAGGCAGCACTTTTCCCTATACTCCCCTCTGCATGAAATGGCAATATGTGTCCCGTTAAACATGGCCAATATGGTCATCGTAAGTCATGGAAGTATTGTTGTAAAAACGCAGGAAAGAAGCATTTGCTTTGTTGGCAAAATGTATAATCCTATATGACAGTCGCCACCTTCTGGCCGTCGATAGAAATGACAGAGTAAAAAGGACACCGATTTACAAATGTTCCTTACATTTTGACGCTGCAGACGACAAAAAGACGTATTTGATGAGAAAAAGTAGAGTCATGTTGTTTTTTCCAGTGCACCTCAGCACCATACATGGGTCATTTTTCTGATGTGAATATGGTGCTAAAAAGATGCTGCTTTAATTTTTAGGGTTAGGGTTGGTATTAGGGTTTTGATAAGTAATCAGGGTTAGGGTTTGAATTTGTGATTTTTTTTTAGAGTCCGGGTTTACATCCAGGGTTATGGTTATTTCTAGGGTTAGGGTTAGGCCAGAGGCAAAATATGCTTTTACATATAAAACAACCAATGCCACTGCACCAACTCAACCAAGGCAACAAATTCTGCCCCCTCTTTAGATTTGAGTGCAGAGAGAAACTGGTTTTCAGGTTTTTAAATTTTTTAAAATATTTTTAGTTTGCCCCAAAACGAAATTTTAAAAAGCTCCTGAGACGCAAATCTGGCCCTACAAGAACATGCCTACCCTGCGTGGTGTTTGGCCAAATTGGGACATCCCTATTTATGACGCAAAATCGAGTTTACACTTTTTTTGTAGCGAAAGGGTTAAATGGGTAAAATGATACGTGGAGTCTAAGGCAGTTTATAGAAGAGACTTCTAAAGTGACAAAGACTGGTGTGTACCGATTCAGTACTGATTCGATTAAAGATTTTTAGTAGAAAGCCTTGATATTATTGGTATTTATTGTGAGTATTGTTGGGTTCCAGTTTCTGCCGGTAGTTAATGTCGACAGTCACGTAACGTTATACATTTAACAAAAGTTCTCACGCTGTTCTGCGATTTAAGCAGAAACACAGTAAAACACAGTGTGATACAGAAAAATGCAATGATTTTAATATGTGTGCTATAGCAATGCGTGTGACAGTCATTGTTGTGGGGCTTTTTGATTTTAGTCGCGCATGGCAGTGATGGATGTCAGATTCTATGGTTTTTTTTCTAAATGTTTTTTATATTGTGAACAATTCAAATGTGTGAAAGGAGCCAAACTGCTTCCTGCTCTATCACTCCTTTTTGTGCGGTGTTGCTAGGAGGACCTGGAAAGCCATGGCTACGGACTCCTAGGTAGTTTGTTGGACCAACACCCAATAAGTAACCATACACGACACATTTTAAAGTAGAAATAGGCATGCTTTCAGATGAGTGCTTCTACCCCTCGAGGCTCTCATTTCGCCTGCCGGCAGCTTCACCGGGTATACCGGGGAGCTATCACGAAGCAGTCTAGCAGGTAAAATTGCTATTGCGGGATGCCTCGATATTGAGGCATCCCTGCAATAGTAAAAGAGCAGCTAGAAGTGATGCCGATCGCTTCCAGCTGTTCTTTTTCGCTGCCAGGTACGTATCCGGTTAAACTGGAAGTGATCGCTCCCAGGGAGCGATCACACACAGCGTTCCAGCGGCTGAAATCACTTTTACAAGATAGCTCAAAGTCGAGGCGTCCCTGCAATAGAGCGTCTGGAAGTGATACCGACGCATCCTGTGCAATATTTACTAAAGGACGTACCAGGTACACATCCTCGGTCGTTAAGAAAACTTTTTCATAGGACATACCTGGTACGACCCCGGGCGTTAAGAGGTTATCGAGCAGATGACTCTTACTTTGCGAGTTCATACCGAATATGTATTATACTGGTATCTTTCGCTCTCTGCATTAGACAGGTGCATTCAGTGTCGTCTAAAAATAATTTTCGGACGAGATATTGGTATTTTGCATTTTGGGAGCATCTGAAATACCGAATCGACGAAATTCTGAATCGGCTGAAATTTTTTATCGAATCGATTCAACTACCAGGGGCGTAACTACCAGGGGTGCAGAGAGTGCCACTGCAACTGGACCCCTGAGTTTGGGGTGGCCCACACACAGCCGGCCGCGGCCTCACCTGGGCGCCTTGGCAAGGGCCAGGGCCTCACCTATGATTCGCTCATACACAGGACACATTACTGTGAGTTTTATTGGTGTGGAGCACTGAGATATTCACGGCGCACATTACATTAAAAATGGGATGGACTGAAGTGGTCATAGTGGACCTGGAAATAAATGGAACACTGATTGTCTGGAGTCGACATTATGGACCTGGAGGGGTCCAGTTCATGGGGATGAAGGGGGGGGGGTATGTTTTTGCCAAGGGTGGGGGCCTTCATGGATTCCCACACCTGGGGCCTGAGGTTTCTAGTTATGCCTCTGTAAGCCTAACAGTGACCCTTAACCCCTACAATAACCCAACCTTAGACGTAACCCTAGCCCTAACCCTAATACAAACATAAACAGTGATGTAACCCTATCACAAACAGACCCAGTACATGAGAGGAGGCTGAATGTTTGGCGGTCATCGTCTATCACGTCAATTCTACGCTCTTGTATGTCCAGTAGGAGGCAGCATAGAGGCATATATTTAGGCTTGGTGCTGCTCTAGGTACTCCAAATTCTTCTGCTCCCCCTCCCCAATATGAAATAAACATGAACATGTACTTAAACGTAAATTTAAGCCAAAACACGCTGCCATAGGTGCATTCCTAGTTGGCCTATGCAAGAAAATGGCCTTGTGGTAGCGAGATTATTAAATCAACCCCCTGCTCTCTGCAGAACGAATGGTAGACGACAGCTAGAGCACTGCGGTGACCACCTGCTCTGGGCCGTATGTGTGACAGGGGGCAGCATATTCATTACATTAATGCCCTGCCCTGTGAAGTAAAGTGTCGCAGAGGCAGAATATTTACGATACTGACACTTTGCTCAGTGCTGTGTTTGTGCTGTGCAGCAATGATAGGGGACAGACACTGTCTCAGGACACTCTGCTGCCGCCTGCGTGAGACTCTAATGAAGATATAATGTTGACACATGTCTGGGCTCCTGACAGCTTTGCAATTTCTGATCCCCGACAGCTTCTCATTTTAATTCAATCCATTGACTCCCTTGAATGTCTCCAGAAGCTTTAAACAAGGGTAACCCCTTGTTGCCAAAACACGCAAATATCCACAGCTGTCACACCTCTCAAACTCTTCACTGCCAAAGGGCACATGGATGGATCTCTGGCATCAAAACGGGCTCAGAGTAATTTTGTTAATTATAATTTTGTTTTTATGTCTGAAAGGATTAAATCTCATTATTTACAGCGACAGTTGCATGTGAGTAGTGTTAATAGCGAAGTTAAGCACCGATAATGGACTTTAAGGGAACAAATGGAATTTTTGAGCGTGTATTAAAGGATGATGCCCCCGTGCTTATGTGAATTCAGGGCAATCTGATTCAGTATTAAAAACCCTAACAATAATTAAAAAGGGGGGCATATAGGCCAATAAAAGTACGAGTAGTGGAGGCATGGTGAAAAAAGAGATTGTTTTACATAATAAGCTTAAATAATCGACCCTTTGCTCATCTCAGAATTGTTGCTACTGGGCCAGTTGGAATGAGGGACATGGAGTGGTATGTCGTGGATGGTTGAAGTAGGGGAATGCGATCAGGTGACATCATCCAGAGGTCATAGACCGAAGAAGGTGAGGCACATGTGATCGGGAAATGGTCAAGCAGGTGGTGAGGCATAGGGTGGGATCATATGATGGGGTTTTCGAAATGGCTCATGATATAGTGAAAACATGTTTGGGTTAACATAGGGGTTTATGGAGTAGCTGCTATAGGCCCAGCCAGGGCCGGCCCAAGTCTCAGTGCTGCCTGGAGCCATGGATGATTTGCTGCCCCCCCCCCAAAAAAAAACATGAGGCATGTATGAGTGTATCACAGAGCCCACAGCAATAAAACTCACACAAATGTGAGGTGTTTATAAGCGTATCACAGAGCCCCACAGCAATAAAACTCACAGTAATGTGTGGTGTTTATAAGCGTATCACAGAGCGCCACAGCAATAAAAATCACAGTAATGCGCAGTGTGTATGAGCGTATCACCGAGCACCACATATCCTGGCCCACTGTCCTACACATTCGTGCACACATCCATATACAGTCACACACACATCCACATACAGTCACACACACACACATGCACATACAGTCACACACACGCACACAGCCACATACAGTTACACACACATCCACATACTGTCACACACATCCACAGAAACACACACACATATGCACACAAAATCTTATCCACACAGCCCTGGTCCAGGTCTGGTTGAGGTCCGCCACGGGGCCGCTGCATGGCCCATGTTCAAAGGACACTGGAGGGCCGGTTGCCAGCCTGCTGGACGGGTTGGGTCCAGCCTGCTGGAAGGCTGGGTTGGACACTTGGTCTGCTTGAGGGGCTGGCGCAAGGCTCTGCTGGATAGGCCGGCACCAGTGTTCTGGCACATTTCATGAGGGGACTGCTCAAAACGGGTGACCGTGGCTACCTTGCTGAAAGTGCATGCGCGCACGACATCACCTTTGCCCATTTTGAGCGGCTGCGGTCCCCTCATGTGCCAGAACACAAGCCTGCTGGACGGCCATGCCTTGTCAAGATCTGGGCCGGGCACTCCATGCTGTGGCCTATGACAGGGCAGCAAAATGCCACCCTTGACAAAGGGCCGCCTGGAGCCACTGCACCACCAGGCTCCATAGAAAGTTGATGTCAGTTAATAGTGGGTAGAGGGATGATGGGGTGAAAGTGATGCAGTTGAGTCACAATGGGATTGAAATGGATGGGGTGGAAGCAAAATGTGTGTGAAGGCAGTGGGGATTCGGTAAAAACACAATGAGGAGTTAGGAATGGGGCAGAGGCAGTGTGAGTAGTGAGGAATGGGCAGAGTCTCTATGAGGAGAGAGGGGCGGAAACACTATGAGGAGTGGGGAACAGGGCAGAGGCACAATGAGGAATGAGAAGGATGGCAGAGACAAATCTGTGTAGGAATCAAGTCTGGGGGTATAGCGTTTCTTACTGTACAGAGACATAATGTAACTATACCACTAGAGATAAGCAATCTCCGTTTATATGTTACTGCCCCTACCTTTCATGACATAAATTGGGAATTAAGGAGGTATGGGGTAAACTAAAGCATAATAGCCACCCATACAACAAATCCTAGACACACAGTGTATATGCCCCCCCCCATCCTTCCCAGTTCCAACACCCATGGACAGGCACACCACATGGTGGGAAACATGAGGTAAAGATCCAAATGAGTGAGAGGAATAAAGTAGAGACACAATGGAACCAGAGGGATTTGCTCGAGCTCCACAAGTATGTTTGGCTCCAGGCACCTGAAGGCCTTCATACGTCACTGAGGGAAGGCGAGACTGGAGTCTTGAAGGTAAACTTGCTGCATTAGGAGACAATTGAGTGAGAAACAAAACTAAATAAGAGCTAAATAAGTACTACACAAAGTATACTGAAGGTTATTGAAAGGTCTTGCAAAGGACCTTGTCTTGTGTGTATTGAACCTTTCCTCAATGTTAAGCTGGCAGGTTTTTGTCCCATTTTAAGTCACTTAAATGCTACTGTCATGAGCAATATCTCGAGCGCTTTGACCATAAAGGGAGCTAAGTGCATTCTCCATTTGTATTATGTCCTGAAATGCAGAAATAAATCAATAAATCACAGGAGCTCATTTTATGGAAATGAGAGATAAAGTGAAAATTGTAAGGAAGGAGGGGTAATAAAGTAGCACTCTAATATAAAATGACCCCCCCCTTTTATGTCCTTATATAATTGGGAAGATACCGCTGACAGAATCTAACCAATTATTTTTTTTTAGTTCAGGAGAAAAAAACTCCTCTTTTTTTCCCACTGCAACAACTGTTCATCCCGTCAGATCAGGGCTTCCTACATGTGCAAGTCCCTGACGCTTTCTACACAACTTGTGCCGTACAGGATACGGAAATTGCACATCACTTGGAGCTTGCGTAATTTTGTACTCAAGCTTCATAGTGCCCTCCCAGAACACTGGATTGGAATAGTGTGCATGAGCAGGACTAATCCACTGACTGTTTCTCCCAGGGCACTCGCTATTGTGGGCGGTCTGAGAGAGGATGATGTCGGCACCACCAGTGACAGATATGGTGACCAGCAGCCAGGAAATTCTCAATCCTGGCAGCTGGTGACGCGCACACGGGTTGAGGAAACTCCTTCTCTTCACAGCGTTTTCTGCCAAGCCAGGTAGGAGATGGGGCACTCCACACAGCCTGGCCACTTTAAAAAGATAAATTGGTCACTGTGAGTAAAGTGGCCCCAGGGCTGGTCCAAGCCACTGTGCTGCCTGGAGCGATGGATGAAATGCTGCCCCCGCCCAAAAACCACTTGACATGTATGAGCGTATCACAGAGCTCTACAGCAATAAAACTCACAGTAATGTGCAGTGTGTACGAGCGTATCATAGAATCCACAGTACAAAACTGACAGTAATGTGCAGTGTGTATGAGCGTATCACAGAGCTCCACAGCAAGAAAACTCACAGCAATGAACGGTGTGTATTATATCACAGAATCCACTGCAATAAAACTGACAGTAATGTGCAGTGTGTATGAGCGTGTCACAGGGCTCCACAGCAATAAAACTGACAGTTATGTGCGGTGTGTATGAGCGTACGTATTAATGAGCTCCACAGCAATAAAACTCACAGTAATGTACAGTGCACATTAACGTATCACAGAATCCATTGCAATCAAACTCACAGTAATGCAGACTGCAGAGCACATCCCACGCTGCCGCTGGATTTGAGCGCTGACGATATCTGATGACCTCTCAGCTGACCGCCGGCGCTCACTAAATGTGTCAGAGACTCTCTGACACAGTGAGTGCCGGCAGTCAGCTGAAAGGTCATCAGAGATCGATGGCACTCGAGTCCAGCGTGGGACAGTTCACTGCGCCGGTCTCCAAGAGATGCTGGCTGATATGAAAAACAGTGCAGGGGGTCGGTGGCAAAATTTGCCGCCCCCCAGAATTTGCCAGTTGGAGCAGTTGCTCCAAACTGCTCCATGGACGGGCCGACCCTGTGTGTCCCTTTTAAAAAGATAGACAATAGAGAAGCAGTGAGGCCAGGGCAATACAAACAAGAAAGGGACGTTCTTTCCCCATGGAAGCCCATGTGACCACCACTGTGTGAACATTCGTGCCCTCAGCTCTGCAAAGCGTGCAGACCCATCTGACCTCCGTTGTAGCAGCTCGACGGGGAGCAAAACCGCATGCCCATTGTACCATGGTTACTAGTAAGCACATTATATCGTGTGGTCCTCTCAGTTGAGCAGTTGTAACTCTACGATAAACGCTTTGAGGGGGGTCGGTCACTACAGACGTACCTGGTGCGCTCATGTGGCCCCAGCCTAAGAGGTGAGAGTGAGGCAGGTATATTTATATATATTTTATAGTAGCTTGGGGGGGGGAAGAGAAAAATAAAAGCATACAATTAGTGCAAGATAACCAGAGACCGAAAAAAAATAAAGTGGATGCTAAAATATTGATAAATTACCAGTATATTTAGAAAACAAATGTGAATTAGCTAGAGCAATGCGCATGTGTCTGAATGGGTTAAATGCATGGCATTCCTCTAGCGAGGCATTTAATGAAGGACATGTCCCATGACTCTAATTGCCTCACTCTCCTTGCGTGGCCTGCAAGAGGTAATGAACTTGGGGCTGCAGAAATGAGCTGGGCCCCCTCGCTGTCTGCTGTTTAAAGGGAATAAATGCTAATTAGCCAGGATTGAGGAGGCTCAGGCGGGAGGGAGAGCGGGAGAGATTTGTTTTCTGGCGACTTCGGGAAATACCAGATCATTAATTTGCTTTATGATTAGTGTAAAGAGATTGACACACTAACCTCTTTTTATGTTATCCCGGAGGGATACGTGGGTGATAGAGAGAATCTGAACTCCATCTGCATGCCGACAGTGGCCAGTACAGCCTCGTCTATGGATTCAGTGGTCTTTACTTGCAGCAAAGTGTGTAATTTAATAAAGCTTGGTTCCTCGCTGCAGCTGTGCCAGGCGGCCATCGCAATCTGCGGCGGTAATACCTAAGCAATCTGTAAAATGTTAACTCGTATTTCAGTAACATAATAAGAAATGCTGGAAGATATGCCAAAGCTGGGAAGTGGTGACATTAATTATGTATATTCCTACATCTGCGAGCGTGCTTTCTATATTTTTTTTTTTTATTTTACTTATTCATTTTCTCCATTTTTGTTTTGTAACAATATTTTTCTTCTTTTTTTTTTACTGTTTGTAAAAAGGCTTTGGTGCCAGCGACACAATGCAACTACTCTCCATGTAATTTAATTTTTTTTTATTATTTTACTTTCTCCGTTTTGTTCCCTGTAATTTTCATTCTTTTTTGCAAAAAAGACTATCCGGGTAATTCAAAGAGATCCGAATTGCTTGAGAAAGGTAACCGAACGCTTATTTTCAGCGTTCGGTTTCCTTTCTTGGCCATTCGGCTATTCAGAGAGCAGGCAAAACGCCAAATCCTGGCGAATTGCCTGCACATTCGGTGCCTTTTCGAGGGCAGTGAAATCTCCATGAAAAAGCACTGCTTCGGCTATTCAGAGAACACAAACCAGCAGTGACAGGTTCCCGAAATGCCCTGCCATTCAGTGGTTTCATGCGGCAGATTTATTCAGGCGAATCCCATAGACTTCAATGATAAAAATATTCTGGTTTTAATTCAATATCAAATAAACCGTTCATTATAAAATTCTGCAGTAAAGAGTCTCTTTATTTATAGAATTTTTAGGATATTTTAAGCATTTTTCTGTATTTTTTTTAAGTTTACTTATTTTTTCTGTAACAGCCCTTTTTATTATCATTCCCTGGACCTCATATGTAAATTTCAGACATTTTCGCTCAGTAGTTTCTTTGCAAACAGCGTTTCACTTTTCAAACATTTATGCAAACTGTTTTCCTAATTTATTCACTGCCTTCGTCTGCGACTCTGCTGTCGGGTTTTTCCGGCGGCTTCGCTGCCTGTGATCGGCTGCTGCTCGGGTTTTTTCCGTGGTTTCCGGCAGGTTAATCCAGATGTTTTTGCGGGTTTTCGGCGTGCATTCGCCGGGTTTTGCGGTTAGTTTTCGTTGGGTTTACGGCAGCTTTTCCCTGCAATTTGGGGACCCTGTGGTGCTTGCTGAATACACCGCAGGGTCACCGAAATGGGATCGGCAAAAGGAACCGAATTGAACGAAAAGTCACTGAACGTGCGGTGACTTTTCGATTCTCTTTGAATAACCCTGTATATTTATCAAGATTTACAGTATATAAAAACAGCAGAATGACCAATTAAACAGTACAGGAAGGAATTACCCTGTATGGTGCCAGAAACACAATGCAAGTACTCTCTGCGTAATTATTTTATTTTTCTTATTTTCTTTTCCTTTTTTTTCTTTATTTCTATATATTTTTTCTTGTTTGGTGCTGACGACACAATGCAAGTCCTCTCCATGTAATTTTATTTTTTTTATTATTTTAATTAATTACATTTTTTGGTCTTCATATTTTATTTTATTTTTTGCCAGAAAGTCTTTGATGCCAGCAACGCAATGCAAATACTCTCCATGTAATTAATTTTTTTTTATTATTTTACTTCATCTTATATTTTGTTCTTTTTTATATATATATATTTTGCTAGAAAATCTTTGGTGCCAGCATCGCAATGCAATTACTCTCCATATAATTAAATTTCTTATTATTTTATACATTTTATATTTTGTACTTCATATTATTTTTTTGTGCTAGAAAGTCTTTTGTGCCAGCAATGCAATGCAAATACTCTACGTGTAATTTTTTTTTATTATTATTATTATTATTCTTTTCTCCATTTTTTTTTTTTCCATACATAATTTTTTTTTTTTTTTCGTTTTGGTGCTGACGACACAATGCAATTACTCCCTTTGTAATTATTTTGTTTTCCCTCCGCTGGGTTGTGTTTTAACGAGTTAAATAAAAAATATATATATATATCGAGGGCTATAGAAATAGAGGGTGATAAAGACTCGAGGCTATCAGGTGCACCTTTTTCCTATCTCTGTCCGTTATCGACGGCGATCTGAGAGGAGGTGAGACCGCAGAGGATCGTGGGAGCTGATCTTGACAGCTGGTATTGGATGAGTGTGAGCTTATTTGTTCGTTGACCTTCAAAGATAAGAAAATAAATAAATAAGTAAGTAAAAGATGAGCGCTTGTTAATTGCCATACAGGCTAGACTAGGGAGCGTAACAAGTATCCATTTATGTTTTCAGTCTGTTAGCTCTAGACTGTGGTTACTAATATAGATTTCTTAGCAAAACAGTCCATCAAGTAAAATAGAAAACACATTTGTGGCATCCGCACGGTAACTGTATTAAATGTAAATATCAGCCCCATCAGGTGAATTACACGAAGAAGGACATAAGTAGGAAAATCGAATTATCCGACTTTGCAAAATGTTGGGCCCTATTCCACTCGCTCCACTTGTTAAAGGGACCCTGACAGCATCAGCCCAATTATTGTTTTATCTTTTTTTGTTTAGATGAATTAATTTACTCACCATTTACTGCAGGGTCCCCAAAGTCTGGCGAATCAGCTGCCGAATGCCGCCCCAAACCACCGGCCGCTGACCAACCGGCCGAACAGCAGCAGCCAACCCGGCCGAACAGCCACCGCCAACCCACCAACGCAATCCCTCCGGACAGCCGCCAAACGCAGCCGACGAGCCTCCAAACACAGCACTGACCAGCCACAGAAAAAAGCGGACAATCCGCCGGATGGGTAAGGAAAACAAAAAAACAAAATGTTTGAAAGTGTTAAATTTGAAACGCTGTTTGCAAAGAAACTACTGGACGAAAATGTCTGGAATTAACATATAAGGTCCTATGAACGATAATAAAAAGGTCTGTTCCAGGGGAAAAAAATAACTATTTAAAAAAAATCGGGAGGGGGGGAAAAAAAATTTGCTGGAAAAATCTCTAAAAAAATGCCTAAAATATCCTAAATAAATAAAGAGACTTTTTGCACCAGATTAAAAGAATAAACTGTTTAATAGATATTGAATAAAACGGGAATATTTTTGACATTGAAACCTATGGGGTTTGTCTGATTAACCCTTTCGCTGCTGAGCCGTTTCACACCTCTGTGCTGAGGTCATTTTTACCGGTTTCGCTCATCATGTTTAACCGCGTTTTGAAGCCTTATTTTAATATATGACCCAGACATATTATATATCGTTCTTTCCGGCAGACTCGGCAGATTCATAATATGTCATTATTATATGTATACGTCATGTCCTGTCTGTATATTATAACAAAAAATGCAATAAAATTAGAATTTTCAATAATTTACAATGTGTAAAGTGTTTTTTTTCACATTTTAACATGCGATCATTTGCGGTTATATTTTCTATGGGGTGCGCTTGTTAAAAAAATTAGAAATGGGGTCTCGTTACATTTTTGTTTGGGGAAAATTTAGCTATTTTTAACAAACGCAGAAAACAAAAATCCTTAATGCAGCATCATTGTTCACATTATAATTGAAATGGGAACAATATTACTGCATTAACAAAACCAAAATATTTTTTTAAATATTTTTTTATTTGTATTTTTAATTTTTTAATTTTTTTTTAAAACTTTTTTACATAGTCAAGTTTGGTATCGTTGGAAAGGCCATGCTCTGGCCGATCCAACGATATCAAACATTAACCCCTAGCTGCCACGGATCGGGAGATAGGTGGTTCATTGGAACCCCTTATCTCCACCATTGCTGGCAGCTAGGGGTTAACTCCAGGACTGGCGTCATCGTGCTATGCACGATGACGCCAGTCCTCAGGGGGAGTTCCTGGAGGCTTGGCCGACATCCAAGATGTCGGCCAGCTCCAGGAGAGGATCACGATTTGGCGCTTTTCAGCGCCGAATCGTGATCCGGCTCCCCAGGGGTTAATTACAGCTACCGTTTGGAAGGGCAGGCCATGCGCTTCCAAACGGTGCCTGAATTAACCCTCTGCCCCCCGGCGATCGGGAGGGAGAGAGGTCTGAAGGACCTCCCCCTCCCTTTCAGGCGCCTCCTCCGCACACGCGGGGGGGCGCCTAAATTAGATGTCATCGCGCCGCCGCAATGACATCTAATTGCTCCGCCGGGGTCCCGAGTGCTGGGCTGACATCCAAGATGTCAGCCCGCACCGGGGGGGCGCAGCAATCCGCCGGATTGCTGCCTTCTGTGCATGGACGCGCTCAACGCGTCCATAGCACAGAACAACCACTTGGCTGGACGCGCTCAGCGCGTCTGTAGCAGCCAAGTGGTTAAACCTTCTGAATGAAACCACAGAACATCAGGGCATTTCAGACATTTCCCTGCTTTTCGGTGTTCTATGAAGAGGTTAACTATTTCTTCTTTAAGGGTATTTCACTGCCCCCGAAGATCAACGTATTTTGATTGCACTTCACCAAAATATGGCAAACTGCCTGCTTTCTGAATAGCTGAATGGCCAGGAAATGGTATCGTACAGGGAAATTTACTGTTCTGTGCAATTTCGGGGCCAGTTCGGCTCTCTCTGAATAACCCCTTAGGTATTTGCCTAATGATGCCATGCCAACCTTTCCTAAGACTGGTGTATTACCAACAGTGTACACATTGTGGCAGTGGCACAATGGAATCTTCAAGTCCAACACTGTGCTGGCAATAAAAGGTCAGTCGTAGCCACACATTTTGCCCTTTTTAATGTATTTTTTTAAAACCAGTATAACAGAAATCCTGCAAGAAATATTGATATTCAAGTGGCTTACTTTGCTGAAAAATTGGACACAGGGAGCTTATTTATATTGGGGCTTACCTAGAGAGTCACTGGAAAAGATGAAATGTGCCTTTTATTAACTATATTTTAGGGTTCACTTCTGAAAATGCAGTGTTCAGAAACGGAATGGGAAATGTATCTATGAGCTCTGTGTATAGCAATAATGAATAAATATATGTATTTTTGCGCCTTTTTGTAATCTCATTCATTATAGTGTTTTTGTTCCTCACCTTGTCCCCATTCATTTCCAGGGCTTATATGCAGAAACAATAACTTGGTGGTTCCCTGATTTAAGTTGATGCCCAAGCAAACACTCTGGAAATCACTAGTGCTGGCAGGGCTGGACTGGAACCAAAAATTGGCTCAGGTATTTAAACTCAAAAAAGCTGGATATACAAAATATATATTCGACAAAAACAAAGTGCATTCTGAAGTTATTCTGATGTCTTCACTGTTATCACATTGTATCCTAAATTCATTTAAATGATTATTTTTTCACTCAGTACCCCATATTGACAAAGCAAACCACAGATTTTTTTACACCAAATTTATAAAAAGGAAATAAACTATAATATCATCTTCACTTAAGTATTCAAACCCTTAAAAAAATCAGTACATAATTCAAAGACCTTTGGCAGCCAATACAGCCTCAAGACCTCTTGGGTATGATGCGGCGAAGTTTCCACACATTGATTTGGGTAGTTTTATTTCTGTAGATCCACTCAAGCCCTGTCAGGTTGGCTGGAGACCAACCATGGCATGGACACTTATTTCAAGCCACTTCAGAGATGTGTGATTCGGTTCAAGCCAGGCTCTGGCTGGGAAACCTTAGGACTTTCAGAGAGTTGTTCCTAAGCCACACTTGTTTTGTCTTGGCAGTGTGCAGAGTCATTCCCCTTTTGGAAGGTGATTGATGAGCTCCGTTTGAGGTACGGAGCGCTCTGGACCAGGTTTTCATTAAAGATAGCTTGCAGCTTTTTCTCAACCCTTACCAGTCTTCCAGCCCCTGCCTCTGAAAAGCACAAAGAATGAAGATCGAATTATCCTTCACCACTGGAAATGTATTGTGCCGATAATTTAAGAAGTTTGGTTTACTCCAGAAATGGCACTTTGATTTGAGTTCAAACTGGTCAATCATTGTTTCATCAGACCAGAGAATCTTTTTTTGTCACAGTCTGACAATAGCACCAAATGAAGGGATTTATCTGTTGCTTAAAAATGTAACAAAAACAGAGCAGAATGTTAGGGATGGGGTTAATTCCTCATGGCAAAAGCCACGTTCCTCAAATAGTTGTGCATGCACTGATCATATTAGGAACAGCATCTAAGCTGCTTCTGTTATCAGTAGAAGAGGGGGGACTGGCAACCATCAGTAGATTTCTCTAGTGAAAAAAATTGCAGGGAAGTAACTCTTTTGGCTTGTTTACCCTGTTTTTTTTACTAAAGGGTCCCTTTAAATGATACAGCTTTTCCAAATTAATGTATTACCATCTTTTGGGAGCTGCAAATATTTTTTCAGCTTCATAAAAAAATAACATGCTTGTAATTTTACAGTTCCCAATAAGTTGTGTGTGTCTTTTACCATATAAAGGACACCCAAAAGTACAGTAATCACTTAATTTACTACTCCACTCGGAACACCAAGCGTCCCATTGGTGGAGTCTTGCAAACACTAATACCCATTGAAGAATAAGTGTCTGTTTATCAATAAAAGTATAATGGGTAGCTTAGAGGTAAGAACACCCTCAACCCTAAAAGGTACTAAAGATTATGAACTGTCAGGTCTCACACTATATTGGAAGTGGAACTAAATTCCTTAGTTGTTTCCCCCATTTTTCCTTTTTTGCAGCCATCTCTATCCCAGCCCTGTGTTTCTCTGCTTGCATTCCCTGTTCTATACCTCTCAGTCAGGAGGTATTGTTACAATGTTGCTAGGTTTCATCCTCCTGGTCTACTAGAGACCGTTTGCCGTATCAACCGCCCTATTCTTTTACGTGAGAATGGATTAGTCCACTCTCCCTGTCTAACTCATGTAGTTAGATTGGCCCAGTTCTCTTTCCTGTGTAGCAAGACCTCTCCTTCCTTCTTTTTTTAACCTTGGAGGCTTGTGAGTAAGATCCTGTTAACTTAGCAGTAGCATTCTGTTTTACCTTCCATCCATTCCGAAGCATTCTTTAGTGAAGCTTTCTCTACCCACTCCACTACTTTCAAGACCCCTTTTTGTTTGATGTTACTTTCTTTAAAAAGTGAAGAAAATACAAAGGACTGTGTGCGCTTTCAAAAGAGGACGAGTTAAGTTATCTGACTTCAATCTTATCCTGCATGTAGCATAAATTTCTTGCATATGACAATGTGGTTCCAGAATACGCGCAGTCATCCTTTAAGAAGGGCCAAAGCATTGCTGCTCCACCTTGGTCTCCATGGCACTACCTTTCCTGCAATACCTTCTTACTTTCTGGCCTTCCTACAAGCTCCACAGGTTTTCCACTACCACAGCACAGCACAATGACGATTAAGCACTGGTTACCAGCAATAAAAGGCTATGCCTCCAATTAGGCAGTGCTCTGACATTGTAGCCTTTACCTCAATCTGGCAAGACCTACGCATTGCTGCTCTTCAGGCCTGTGAAATTCCCTTGTTTCTCCAGCCTACCCTTCAAGTCTCCTCGTGGGCTACCATAGCTCCTTGTGTATCCAGTGTTCCTACTGTGCCTTTTCCCCTGGAAAAGTTCCCTCCATAGTTCCTTTCTCAAGATCCTCGTGTCTCCAGTATCCTGCTGTGGTCAGTACCCAAAGACTACGTCTTCAACTATCTTCCGAGTTTTCAACAGTATCCAATTCAGCCCATTTCGTGTCCTCCCCCTTGTCATCAGTCTGTTAATTTATCCATATCCTCCTCCACCCTTCCCTGTGTGCTGCACATTGGGCTCCAAAGTCTACTCAGCCGGTGCCAAACCTTACATGAACATCAATTCTTAACCTTGGTCGACAGTCATGTTTGTCCAATCCCTATCAGAATGTATTAATACATTGTCATTTGCAATGATCATGTAACAGAGTGACATTACATCCCTGTTTAATGGCTTGATACAAATATTCAAGCTTTGACGGTCACGTATTTACAGCAGATAGGAGAATTTAACAGCGGCTCTTGACGATGGCCATCAGACAGTATTGGTGGCCCCTTCGTAGATGATATGGTGCATGAGCATGCCTCTGCAACATCTGACCTTGTATGCACAAAGCTAGCGACTGTAAACCTAATAAAGCACAGACATATACTATAAAATAGGCTCAGGCAATACAAGTGGATAATATCTGTTCTCTATTTCATATCTGGCACTGCATTAAAAGGTTAAAAGTGGAGTTGGCAGCTTGGGCTTGTACCATATATTGTGCCTGGCAGTGAAGGGCACTGAGATATAAATTAGCGTCTCGGCCAGGGGCAGAGGAACATTTTATGTGCGTGCACGTGTTCAATCAATAGGTCTGAAATGTGCTATAAATCACAGGCTGCAACTATCCTCCGCTTCCACCGCTGCTAAGTAAAAGGGAACAGGAGCTGCAGGGAGCATTTTCAGGAGGGACACGAGGGTTATATGCAGGGATGTATGGCGTAATACAAGTCATTATAGTGAAGGTTATACGGAACAACACCAGTGGTTATAAGGAGGGTTACGAGTGAGTCACCGAATGGGTCAATGGGACTGTTATTTGATGAAACACAAAAGGTTTCATGGAGATAATATATAGTTGTAGAAAGTGTTATAGAGGATAATTTCGAGAAGAAGGGGGGTTTAGAGACGGTTTATAAAGAGCTGTATGCTGAAACATGGGAATTAATGAGTAGCAACAGGAGGTCACGTAAGGAGGGTCATTAAATTACTATTTATAAAGTGCAACATATTATGCATCGCTGTACACTAGGTAGGACATAGGATTGGCTGTGGCATATATGGGAAAAGAGGACCCTGCTCCAGCACTTCTGCAATTCACAATCTAAGAGGCGCGAGGACACAGAGGTGAAGGTACAGGACAGTGTAGAGCAGTGTTTCCCAAACCTGTCCTCGGGACCCTCAACCAGGCCAGATTTTGCAGATCACCTCGGGGAAATGCAGACTGAATCCTGCAATCACTGAGCAGCAAATCACATCACCTGTGCTGTGCTTCAGATATCCTGCAAACCTGGCGAGGCGGGTCCTGAGTAGGGATGAGCCGAACACCCCCGTGTTCGGTTCGCATTCGAACAATTTCAAAAGTTGGAGTTCGAACTCGAACCAAACTCAATGCAAGTCAATGGGACTCAAAAGTTCGATTTTTAGAGTGTCCACTGCCCTCCAAGAGGGCATATATGCAAGATATTTGCCATAAAAGGTGTATGGGGGTCCGGGTAGTGCCCTGGGGGACAGGACGTGCAGAACAAGTTTAGTAATTTTTTGGCTAAATTATGATGAAACTTATGCAGGCTTTGGATGACAGTAACAATAGGTGCTTTAAAATTGGGCCTTTAGTGTCGGCAACAGTGCCGTCACGCCGTACCCCCTCTGTGGTATTGTGGAAGAGTGCAGGGTTGGACCCTGCGGTCCAATATTAAAATTATATGAATCTGGTACAGGCGTCAGTGGCAGTGCACCCAAATATTTTGCCTTTGGTGGCAGCAAGTGCCTTCACACCGTCAGTGGCGTCACTAGGGTTAATGTCACCCAGTGTGGTAACTCATGGTGTCACCCAACCCCCACGGGTTTTATGTTTATTTTTATAACTACTCTTACTCATAAAGCAGTACTCCCATATAATTCTGAATGCTCATAATACACGGCGCACATTACTGTGAGGTTTAAAAAATCTAGAAATAAAGAGACTCTTTACTACAGAATACAATAAACGGTTTATTAGATATTGAATTAAAACGGGAATATTTTTAACGTTGAAGTCTATGAGGCAAAACATTTCCCACACGAAAATGTCCAAAATCACGACAAAAAAGTCAATACGAAAAGCGAGCCGAAATGAAACGAACTGAAACAGAAATCGCTGAAACAGTCCGAAATGAAAATTGTCGAATTACGAACGAAACGAGCCTAAACGAAAATTTTATATCAACACGCAGACCTATATATATGTATATATCCACACGCAGATATATATATACACCCACCCTCAGACCATATATACATACGCACATGGGGAGGTGGCATGTGGACAATCTCAACTAAATGCGCCCCCCCATTTGGCTGATCCCTCCAGGAGAAATGTTGAACCCGACAGAGCAGAGAATATATATATTATTCTCTGCTCTATCGGGTTCAACATTTCTTCTAGAGGGATCAGCCAAAGGGGGGGGGGGCAATTAGTTGCCAGAATGTGTGTGTAATACAAGTCTGGATATATATATATATATTTATAAGAATATGGATATATATATATATATAAGTGTCTATAAGGGTTGTGGTGGAGGACAAAAAGTGAGATAAAAAGCCTCCACACTATAATAAGTGTGTTTAATATTGCAGAAGCCACCTGCACATCATAGCAATTCAAAGAATTGCATCCCAGAGCTCCTGTGCCACATTCCCCATATGCAGCAAGGAATTCTGGGTAGGATATGCAAACGACCTCTGTCTCACTTTTATGCATCCTGGATCTGCTGCATATGGGGATGTGGCACAGGAGCTCTGGGATGCAATTCTTTGAATTGCTATGATGTGCAGGTGGCTTCTGCAATAATAAACACACTTATTATAGTTTGGAGGCTTTTTATCTCACTTTTTGTCCTCCACCACAACCCTTATAGACACTTATATATATATATATATCCATATTCTTATAAATATATATATATATCCAGACTTGTATTACACGCACATTCTGGCAACTAATTGCCCCCCCCCTTTGGCTGATCCTCCAGAAGAAATGTTGAACCCGATAGAGCAGAGAATAATATATATATTCTCTGCTCTGTCGGGTTCAACATTTCTCCTGGAGGGATAAGCCAAATGGGGGGGCGCATTTAGTTGAGATTGTCCACATGCCACCTCCCCATGTGCGTATGTATATATGGTCTGAGGTCTGTGGGTGGGTGTATATATATATATCTGCGTGTGGATATATGCATATATATAGGTCTGCGTGTTGATATAAAATTTTCGTTTCGGCTCGTTTCGTTCGTAATTCGACAATTTTCATTTCGGACTGTTTCAGCGATTTCTGTTTCAGTTCGTTTCATTTCGGCTCGCTTTTCGTATTGACTTTTTTGTCGTGATTTTGGACATTTTCGTGTATTCGTGTGGGAAATGTTTTGCCTCCTAGACTTCAACGTTAAAAATATTCCCGTTTTAATTCAATATCTAATAAACCGTTTATTATTGGATATATATATATATATATGTGTCTATAAGGGTTGTGGTGGAGGACAAAAAGTGAGATAAAAAGCCTCCACACTATAATAGTGTGTTTAATATTGCAGAAGCCACCTGCACATCATAGCAATTCAAAGAATTGCATCCCAGAGCTCCTGTGCCACATTCCCCATATGCAGCAAGGAATTCTGGGTAGGATATGCAAACGACCTCTGTCTCACTTTTATGCATCCTGGATCTGCTGCATATGGGGAATGTGGCACAGGAGCTCTGGGATGCAATTCTTTGAATTGCTATGATGTGCAGGTGGCTTCTGCAATAATAAACACACTTATTATAGTGTGGAGGCTTTTTATCTCACTTTTTGTCCCCCACCACAACCCTTATAGACACTTACTTACCTATGGTCCAAGCATCCACTGCAACTGGTCATGCCTGTCTTCTAGCTGGTGAGGGTTTAACAAACCTGAAACAGCGCCGTCCTAGGAGTGCCTTTGACCAGTTGCATAACCTTATCTTTGCTACAAAGCCACAGTGTGGCATAGCATTGATTTTAGGGTTCTGTGTAATAACAGATCCAGGATGCATAAAAGTGAGACAGAGGTCATTTGCATACCCTACCCAGAATTCCTTGCTGCATATGGGGAATGTGGCACAGGAGCTCTAGGATGCAATTCTTTGAATTGCTATGATGTGCAGGTGGCTTCTGCAATATTAAACACACTATATATATCATACCTGCCGTTACCTTCCCCTATAAATTTGCTAAAAATATACACACAAAAAAACCCACCACTGCCTGAGACCCCGCGCACCCACATGCCATCCCCCTCTATCTGGCTGAATGTATCTAATATATATAATTAAATACATTCAGCCAGGTAGAGAGAGAGAAAAAAAAGTTTTATTTTATGTTCCCGGGGACATTTAAAAATGTGTCGCCTTACCTTAGCCTAGTGGTCAGTGGGGGCTCCCTGGATCCTGGTGGGGGGTCTGCCGTGGCCGCAGGTTCAGTGGCTCCCTCCCTGCGCTGCCTGTCGCTGCCACATGCACCGGGCGGCTAGCCCGCACAGTCGCAGCTCTGTCATCCAGTGGCCGCATGCTCCTTGCTCCTCAAGGGGATCCTTGGGAGGCCCCTGCAGGCTGCCCTCTACAGTGCCTGATTAGAGGGCCGTGTCTGCCTGATGTTTTAGTAACAAGAATGTTTTATCCCATAGGCTTCAATGTTAAAAATATTCACGTTTTAATTCAATATCTAATAAACCGTTGCTTATAATATTCTGCAGTAAAGAGTCTCTTTATTTCTAGATTTTGTAGTATTTTTTAAGCATTTTTATACTTTTTTCAAAAAAAATATTTTTTAGAACTTTTGGCGAACAGCCCAAAAAGTTCTGAGTTCGCGAACTTTCAAACTGCCAATGTTCGAACCGAACAGCTCATCCCTAGTCCTGAGGACAGGTTTGGGAAACACTGGTGTAGAGAATGAGATGCTTGGGGCCAGGTGTAATGGGGATTATGGAGTGGGCTGATAGGGCACTGCCCGAGGGCCCTGGTCTAGGAGGGGGCTTGGTCAGGACTGTCCTTTTAGTGGGGATCATGCCACCAATCCTAGAGAAAGAGTATCCACAGCCAGCTTTAATTGTGTATGTAACTGCCTCGCTGTATATCACTATTTTTCCAGCTATATATATCTGCCCCACTGTACATAAGTATAGCAGTGAGTGCGTGATGGCTGTCGCAGTGCAATAGCAGCTATATTTTCAATCTGACCATAGCAGGAGAAATAGAAGCTGCAATACGACAATGTACATATGGGCAGTGCTTGTATGTGGGCAGGCACACTGGGGGGGGCTTCCTGATCTCATATTGCCCGGGGGCCCCAAGAGTTGTCAGTCCACCTCTGGGCCTCGCTAAAGTATTATGCTTTTGGAGATGTCTTGAAGACTGGAGGTACGGGAAGAGTTCAATGTTGAGAGGGAAGGCAGTAAGGGGCAGCTCAGGAAAAGTCTTCAAGGCGAGAGTAGGAGCGCATTTAGTGTGCTTGCTTCGATGGGGAGGCTTTCAGCACGTCCACTGTAGCGCGCGCAATTCGTGCACATGGACGCCGGGAGGCACGTCAGTACGGGCGCACATAGTGCGCACCTCTGACCCAGGCCTTAAAACAACATTTAAGGAACGGTCAGGTGTTTGAGCTGTTTAGCATGTTACTAATATACCAAGCATTTTACTAATTTACGTCCATTCTTTGTCTATAATTTGTTTATCTTTAGAGGGCCAACAAATTCTGCAGTGCGGTACAGGGACTCCAATAATTTAGGTTAGTACAGGTTAGGATACAGTAATAGTGATAAAGAAATGAGCTAGAGTGGGCCCTGCCTCCTAAGGAGAAGTCAATCCAGTGGCTCTCAATGCAGGAAAGCTTAGAGAGCCATTGGGTGGGGCTGGTTCTCAAAGGTCCCAAAGTCCAGGAATCTGAAATCGTCACTCTCTATACTGTGGTTCCGGGTGGGACTAAGCCCTTGCTCTCAGAGGACTGAATCAGCCCTCCAAGCCCCCCATCTCGGAGTTTGAAGAGTGAGCTGGGAACTTACAGCATTGACCACTTCTGACCACTCACAAAAAAAATGAACAGTCAAACTGTGTAGATCAAGGCTGTCAAACTCTGGCCCCCCCAGATGTCTCTGAACTACAACTCCCATTATTCCCTGGCCATCTATTACATTCAAAGTATTGAGGAAATTGTAGGTCATCGATATCTGGGGGGGGGGGGAATTTGACAGTCCTGGTGTAGAGTGTCTCTTTAATGGTAAATCTATGCAATTTGTTAGAAGTGAGGGCTAAATAAACGAAAAGCAGGTGGTTTCACATGTGTTTATAAGGCGGCACAGAATACATTATGCTCAGTCCCTGGGAGCTGTGCAGCTCCATACTATTCCATTTAATAGTGGCAGCGCCTGTAGCTATCAGGGAGGGTAAAGCTATGGGCTGCGCTATTGCGCAGATGTGAGGAGGAAGTTGTAGAATGGCGTATAAATTCTGCTGGCTCAGACACGTTTTACTGAGTCCCATAAGCCCCAACAGCCCCTTTATAGCTTTTCAATAGTTGGAAAGGAACGAGCACATTTTTCTCTTTTCACGTTAAACGCACATCTGTATCTCTCGGCTGTAGCCGGCCGGGTGGGCGAATCCATTCAGCTTTACCACATTTTCTGGATAAGGATTACAGTCTGAAACCAGAACTGACAGTCTTCTAAATTCCGATATTAGCTCCTGGCAGTAAGCGGGAAATATCTCTTTTCTTATAAACGAGCGTCTGGCTGTTGACCCAAACACCGTTTGTCCTGTCTGATTTTCAGAATTAGTATAAATGTAACGAGTCAAGTATTTCTTGTCCAATCTAATAAAAGATTAGTATACCCTAGCGCAGCCTCCTAAAGTCCCTGGAGATAAATCCAGGATTAGTGAAGATATACTGATTCAGGCCAAATTACCAAGCTTTCGAAGTTGGTGCAGACATATTAGCTCAAATACTTCTTGTTTTGCCTCATAAATGAATACTAAACAAACAATTTATGCTGTATTGATTGCCGGCCTGAGGCCTGCCAAGTCGCGCTATTTTCCCCCAGACCTCCCCTTCACCCGACAACCCTAGGCTGTCACATGACTTTTTGTGAGGACTAAGGGGAAATGCTCGTCGAGTGCTCATGGTGCTTAAATAGTTAAAATAAGGGCTTTTCAAGCCATGCATGAGCACTAGTGCAGACTGGCTATGCATTGACACCCTTGTTTTTGGGTACGGACATGGTCGGTGAAGCAAATTGCGGCAGCACCCCTTCAGACGTCCCACCTTCACCGTCTCGATCTCAGATCTGCCAAAGTTGGCAGGTTTGTGGTCTGGATCTGTTGGCTGTTGTATATGAATTAATAATTAACTAAACTTGGTACAAAGTATCTGCTTGAGCATTCATACAATTACTTCTGACCTCCTCTGACCAATGGCCAATGGTGGAGGTATAGGGCGTACAGAAGACACCTACATTTGCAGGCCATTGAGTTCAGGAGCAGGTGCTTCTCGGATGCCCATCTGTTTTGGCAAATAACCGTTCACAGCTGCAAACGGGTAAACGTTTAATTAACCAATTAATTAGTTGTATGGTAGAAAGCCCTTGCGGTCGTCTACCAGCACCAAGTCGATTTCAATGACCCGAAACAACAGATCATTGAAATTCGAAAAACTGAAGCAATCATATTTTTCTGGTGAACCAGAAATTACAAACCAAATATTTTGCCCATGCACATGTCCAGTATATATAATGTAGAATATATACACAAACACACACCGATCCTGACTAAAGCTCTATCATAGACACCAATAGCAAAATCCTTACACGGATTAGTGTGGATACAATGGCTGAGGTGCCTCTTGCCCAGTCTGAGAATGGATTATTTCAGATATACTGGCCTTGACGCCTCACATCGAGATTTATGGAGGATTAGTGCAGTTCTGTTGGCCCAGACGCTTCTTATTCAGCCTGGCACAGGATTAATTTACAGCCCGTACCTCTGTGGCTGGGTAGCAAAACTGCTGTCGGTCAAAACATGTGCTCCGAGTTAGAAGAAGATGTCATTACACTGAATAACATGACCATCTAATCTTGTTAATTACCCTAATCACCTGAGCTGAGACGACACAGATTAGGCCATAAGAAAACCAGGGATGTGAAGTAATGAGACAACAGCAGGTGGTTGTAGCCTTTGCCTCTGCGCTGGGTGACGAAGACAGAAGGGGACATCGCATGAAAATGAGTTATTTATATATTTGTGCGCCTTGAAACCAGCTATATTACATTTATAGTTCGTCTAACACTCACTTATTTTTCAGATCACATTTTGTTTCACGTTTTATTTTTTAAACGCGTATAGACATCATACTTGCAGGTTATTGTGATATCCGTGGTTCTCATTTGCATCCTTATACCAACCTGACCATTTGTGGTAATGAGATATGTGCACTGGCAAACATTTCAGTACAGTTCGGATTCGGAAATTTCTAACTCCAGATATTTTGGATTACGATGCATTTTGGATTCTGTACAAGATCTTCAGAAAGAAAAAAAAATATTGAACCAATCTAATTTAGGAGGTGCACTTTTTACTGTATACCTCCTCTTTACCCCTTCTATACTACACCACATACTCCCATCAAGTTGGAAAAAAATAATTTGAAAAAATGCTTAAAAAATCTAAAAATAAAGAGACTCTTTACTGCAGAATATTATAAGCAACAGATTATTAGATATTGAATTAAAACGGGAATATTTTTAACATTGAAGCCTATGGGATAAAACATTCTTGTTGTTAAAACATCAGACAGACCCGGCCCTCTAATCAGGCACTGTAAAGGGCTGCTTGCCGGGGCCTCCCAAGGATCCCTTGAGAAGCATGCGGCCGCCGGATGACAGAGGTGCGACTGTGTGGGCTGGCCGCCCGGGTGCATGTGGCAGAGACAGGCAGCGCAGGGAGGGAGCCACTGCACCTGCGGCCACGGCAGACCCCCCCACAACCAGGATCCAGGGAGCCCCCACTGACCACCAGGCTACCAACACAAGATAGTTATCTGCCACCTCCACTCCCACAGGTCCCCTCTGCCACCCTCTGCCGCTTCCTCCCAGCCACTGAGGAGGAAGTCAATTCCTTATTGTCCTCCTCACATCTCACCACGTGCCCGCTCGACCCCATTCCCTCACATCTAATTCCTCCCCTCTCCTCCTCCCTCACCCCTGCTCTCACACACATCTTCAACCTATCTCTCTCCACTGGCTCCTTTCCATCCGCCTTCAAACAAGCGCTAGTTACCCCTTTACTAAAGAAACCATCCCTAGACCCCAACTCTCCATCCAACTACCGCCCTGTATCCCTGCTTCCCTTCACATCAAAGCTCTTAGAAAAACTAGTCTTCAACAGCCTCTCCCTCTTCCTGTCCTCCAATTCCGTACTTGACCCCCTGCAATCTGGCTTCCGTCCCCTACACTCAACTGAAACTGCCCTCACCAAAGTCACCAACGACCTCCTAACTGCTAAAAAACACGGCCACTATTCTATTCTCATCCTGCTTGACCTCTCGGCTGCTTTTGACACTGTTGACCAGTACTCCTTCTACAGACCCTCAACTCTCTGGGTCTCGGTGACACTGCACTTGCTTGGGTTGACTCCTATTTATCCAACAGGTCCTTCTGTGTGTCCTTTGCTGGTAACTCCTCCTCTTCATTGCCTCTATCTGTTGGTGTACCTCAAGGCTCTGTCCTTGGTCCTCTGCTCTTTTCCATCTACACCTCCTCGCTGGGCAAAATCATCAACAGCTTTGGCTTTAATTACCACCTCTACGCTGATGACACTCAGATCTACCTCTCTACCCCTGATCTCTCTCCCCCTGTCCTCTCAAAAGTCAGTGACTGCTTATCTGGCATCTCCTCCTGGATGGCCTCCCACCACCTAAAGATCAACATGTCAAAGACTGAGCTCCTACTTATTCCTCCCTCCAATGCCTCCCCACCTCCTGACTTCTCTATCATGGTGGAGGGTATCACCATCTCCCCATCAAACCAAGTTCGCTGTCTTGGAGTTACACTTGACTCTGCTCTTTCCTTCATCCCCCACATCCAGTCTCTTTCCTCCTCCTGCCGATACCAACTGCGTAATATTTCCAGAATTCGGCCATGTCTTACCGCTGTCACCACAAAACAACTCATACACGCCCTGGTAATCTCCCGACTCGACTATTGCAATAATCTCTTATCTGGCCTCCCTCTGTCCCGCCTCTCCCCCTACAATCCATCCTGAACGCCTCCGCCAGGCTCTGTCTCTGCCGCTCCCCTCTGCGAGTCCCTTCACTGGCTCCCCATCCACTGCAGAATTAAGTTCAAAATCCTTATCCTTACCTACAAAACCCTCACTAACTCAGCGCCCCACTACCTGTCCTCACTAATCACCAAATACACCCCAGCCCGCTCCCTAAGGTCAAACAGTGACCTGCGCCTAGCTTCTCCCCGCATCACCTCTTCCCATGATAGACTGCAGGACTTCACACGCGCAGCCCCCACTCACTGGAACGCTCTCCCTCGTACTGTCAGACTTTCCCCTAACTTCTCTTCCTTCAAACGCTCCCTTAAAACGTTCCTATTTAGGGAAGCCTACCACCCAACTCACTGACGCAACCATCAATCACTCTCACCTTACAGTCCTCTCCTCCTGTTTCCAACCCCAACCCTCCTAGATTGTGAGTTCCTACGGGAATAGGGCCCTCATCTCCTCCTGTACTGTTTGTCAAATGTTGTTCAATGTATTGTAACCCTGTCTATACTGTGCTTATTGTACAGCGCTGCGGAATATGCTGGCGCTTTATAAATAAAGAATAATAATAATAATAATAAAGTAAGGCGACACATTTAAAAAAGAAAAAAATCCAAGGTAATTTTTAAATGTCCCCGGGAACATAAAATAAAACTTTTTTTTTTCTTTCTTATACTCACCGGATTCCTGGATCCACCAACAAGCGCAGCCTCCCTTCTCCCACGCTGTTAGAAGCTGCATACACCGGCGCGCTGTGTGCAGCTTCTGAGAAGATACGCTATTAGTGTAGAGGGAGCGATGCAAAATGCGCAGCAGTGTGAGGATTCATATGCTGCATTAATTATTCTTCTTCCAAATTTGGTTACTTTACCCGATGCGTATGGATTGTAATATTGTGACATCCAGGGCCCCGGGTGGCGATCAAGGGGGCCCTGGCGCAGCTGTGAGTGAGCTGCCGGGACCTTTAAATCAGGAGCGCTCTCTGTACACCTTGCCTTGCCGTGGAGTTTCATTCCCGCATCACTAGCTTACCGAATCAGTTTGTATACTTGTTACTGACCCTGCTTGTTCTGAGGACCCGATCTGTTGCCGACTTTGCTGCCATTTGACTATTCTCTCTGTGTACTTCCTGCCTGTTCTGTTTGCCACCTGTTCTCACCATATACAGTAGTGCAGTACTAGTGCCTAAAAGTTGTTGACCCGGTTTTGTTATAACGACTACTCTCGCTCTGTGCCCCTGTCTGGTATATCTGCTGCTTGTTACTGTTGGTGTGTGCTACAGATCCTGCCACATATAGTAGCGCAGTACAAGTGCCTATACGTTGCTGACCTGGTTTTTGTAACGGTAGCGGTAACGCTGCCACACGAGTAGCGAAGTTGAGATCCTTGAGGGCAAAAGTATCTGCTTGAATAACACAAAAGGTTCATAAACTAAAGACTGTAACTTAATAGCCAAAGAGACACAAGGGCTAACTGAATTGCCTCTAAGCTCTAAGGCCGGCTGCACACTAGACGTTTTTTGTAACGCACTAACGCGCGTTAAAAAAAAAATCATCGTACTCGACACTCGTCTACCCCCCCTTGCGTTATCTTCCATAGGAGGATAGCGGAGCACCCGTCGACGCGAATCCTAGCGCATCGCCATTCTAGAACGCTAGGATTCACGTCGACGGGTGCTCCGCTATCCTCCTATGGAAGATAACGCAAGGGGGCGTGGACGAGCGTCGGGTACGATGTTTTTTTTTTTTAACGCGCGTTAGTGCGTTACAAAAAACGTCTACTCTAGTCTAGTGTGCACCCGGCCTTAAGGTTGAGACCAACAGATTACCTAGGACACGCTCAGAAACACCATATGTGGAACGACAGTCTGTGAAGTATTCAAGGTGCAGGGCAGCCAGAGATGCAGAAACCAATCGTTCTGATAAATACTTAAGATTAGTAGATACCTGGTGACTTTCGGAAGGTACTGGCTTGCATACAAGATTGTTATTGCTAATATGTACAGAGATGCGATTAGAAATAACATTAAACAGAAATAAACAATCGTTTGTTATCATGGTCTTTGCAAAAACATTAACATGAGTAGTAGCGTGGGTAAAGGGACCCCGGAGGGTTACAAACGATACCCCTAAACGTGATGGGACAGAACCCAAACAGCGAGCGATCAACCCAGCAACCAGCATGGGGTTAAATCACTAAAACATGCAAACAGCGTAATATACACTAGAGAGAGAGAGTCGTCAAAGCCAAGCCGGGTCAAATAACAGAAGCAGGAATCTCATACAAAGCAGGGTTGTCAACATTCAAATAGATTAAATAGATTTGAAATACATTCAAATAGATTCAGGAAGTAGCGGTGCGTGAAGTAAACTCCACAACAGGGCGATGAGGCAACTCCTCGAGCCCTGTCTTAAAGACTGCGGCTCCTGGTAACCATACCTGACCCCGCCCCCTCAGATGCCGATATGCCAGCCGAAAGTGCTGGCACCCGGGCAGCCAGCGGTCCCCCTTCTTGCCCAGACCCCCCAGGGGGCACAGCGGGGGCTGAGGATGTAACAGTTTTGTTATAACAACTACTCTCGCTCTGCGCCCCTGTCTGGTATATTCCACTGCTTGTTACTGCTGGTGCACTTCCATCCTGCCATACACTATAGCACAGTACAAATTTATATTGATCTAAGTCTGTAGTGTATATTGCTGGTGCCGTCTCCCTGGCCTGTGTAGCTGCTAGAGGTTAGGTTTAGTGGTCCCGACCATCCTAAGGATCGGAGGGTTAGAGGTGTGTTAACAGGGATCCTACCAGGTCTGTCCTGGGGAATCGTTACAAATAAGCGGTGAACACCGCAGCAAACGTTAATGCTCACGCAAGTGAGCGTTAACGTTTGCGTTAAGATCGTAATTTTCCTCACTCGTTGTTGCTTAAACATTTCCCATAGCTTCAAATCGCGTTTAAAAACAAATAAGGAGATGCACTCAAATGAAATAAAATAAACTTTATTAAACTCTCAATACTATAAACACATAAAGCACATGTGTGTATATATATAAATATATATAATCAGAAACCGTAATTCACCACAGGCAAATAAACACTTCAAGGGCAAAAAAAACACAATACAATGAATAATACAATACAATGAATAATAAGCAAAAATTACCAAGCACTTGGAAAAGTGTGAACAGGAGAGCGGAGTCAAGGATCCCAACGTTTCGACGATAAACGTCTTTGTCAAGGGATAGAAAACCAAAAAATAATGTATAAATTATGAGGTATTCTGTGATTTACAAAGGTGTGATAACTGATTTATTTGAATTATTGATATGTTTCAGGTGTGTTTAAATGAACGCAATATGGGATTGGTTCTCCTTGATTATGGTGAGATGTGTATATATACTGGGTGTGCATTTTTTGTTTTCTATCCCTTGACAAAGATGTTTATCGTCGAAACGTTGGGATCCTTGACTCCGCTCTCCTGTTCACACTTTTCCAAGTGCTTGGTAATTTTTTCTTATTATTCATTGTATTGTATTATTCAATGTATTGTGTTTTTTTGTCCTTGAAGGGTTTATTTGCCTGTGGTGAATTACTGTTACTGAAATATATATATATATATATACACACATGTGCTTTATGTGTTTATAGTATTGAGAGTTTAATAAAGTTTATTTTTTTGTCATTTGATTCATTGTTCGGGGTTTGGGAAGCCCTTTTTGGGGATTGCACCTCGTCTGTACTCAGTGTGCGGATTACTGCTGTTTTTTTGGATTTCAAATCGCGTTTAAACGTGAGCAAAAGCGGTAAAAATGAGCTCAGTGCACAGTGGTGAAATGGCTCAGCACTCAGCAGTGAAAGGGTTAAAAACGTTTGTTTTTTTAAACTTTTTTTTCATTGTTTCCTGTCCCCCAGGGCACTACCCGGACCCCATGCACCTTTTTTGGCCAAAATCTTGCATATATGCCCTCTTGGAGGGCACCTTAATTTTTGAACGTTCGAGCCCCATTGACTTGCATTGCGTTCGAATTCGAACTTTTTCAAATGTTCGAGTTCGAATGCAAGCCGAACACGGGGGTGTTCGGTCCATCCCTACCGGTTATGTTCAGGGCTAGTGTTAGGATTACTGTTAGTGTTCGGGTTACTTTCAGGGTTAGAGTTACTAGTAGACATGTGCACAGCACAAAATTTCATTTTTAAGTAATGGATTAGTCCTAAAATGCAATTTATTTAGTTCCTAAAGAAATTCGTTTTCAGTTCTTTAGTATGAAAACTAATTTCATTCATCCGAAAACCAGTGGATACAATTACTATTGCAGTGGCTCCTCAGACGGCTGAGATCGCTGCTTGTTACAGTATCACTCACTCTCAGCACAATGTGTCAGGCAAAGCTGTTACAGTAACTGACTGCTGCTCATCACAGTGCTCAGAGTTTCAGTAAAACTAGTAAATAATATTTTTATATATAAGAGGTTAGAACAATATTATTGTATCTCTGTGGGGGAGACACAGGAATATAAAAGCAGGGGAGAGGGAAAATATTAACGTAAATCGGTCTGAAAGGTCAGAGAAGAGATGACTGGTGCAAATTGATTTTTATAATAAAATAAAGCACTTTAAATCCAGGGAAAACATTCAAATAAATCACACTGAAGGCTCATAATGACAGAGTAACTGTGAGAGCTGGATACTAAATGTATCAGATGTAAAAAAGAAAAACTTTATAACAAGCAGCACTGGGAGAGGAGAGGGACTTTATATAAAACGTATATTATAGATGAGGAAAGGGGGATAGTGCTCCTGGATAATATATAATGTATCAGACCTAAGCCCCTATTCTGCAGAGCGGGAGGGGAGATAACACACGTTTTATAAAGTCCCTCTCTTCTCCCAGTGCTGCTTGTTATAAAGGGGTTTTTACTATCTAGCCCTCCTCTGTCATTAGCTTTCAGTGTGATTTATTTGAATGTTTTCCTTCTCCAGCTGCTTTTATCATCTTGTCTGCCTCATAGACATGCAAGGGTTAAGTAAAGGTTTCCTCTCCTGTGCTGACTGTCTGTGCTGCGAGTGAGTATTCTGGAGCTCTATCACTGTCAGATTTTCGGGTAGGGGTCGGGAAGGATTACACATACAAACCTTTTCTGTAGCTTTGCGATGTTGCGTTCAATACAGGTCTCCTTCACTCATCAATGTACATAGTACATAGTTATATAGGCTGAAAAAAGACATGCGTCCATCGGGTTCAGCCTCTCCCACATAACCTACTGCTGTTGATCCAAAAGAAGGCAAAAAACCCAGTCTGAAATGCTTGCCAATATGCAACATACTGGGAAAAAATTCCTTCTTGACCCCAGAATGGCAGTCAGATTTCTCCTTGGATCAAGAAGCTTTTACCCACATATTAAATATTATAACCCTTAATATTCTGTGTCTGCAGGAAGTCATCCAGTCGTTTTTTAAAAGTCTGTACAGACTCTGACCCAATCACCTCAACAGGCAGAGCATTCCACAGCTTTATTGTTCTCACCGTAAAATAACCCTTCCTATGCTTTAAGCTAAATTTTTTTTCTTCCAGTCTAAATGGATGACCCTTTGTCCTATGTATAGTCCTGTTAATGAATAGGTTATCAGACAATGGTTGATAATGGCCCCGTATATATTTATATAAGGTTATCAGATCCCCTCTAAGGCGCCGTTTCTCTAAACTAAACAGGTTTAAGCTTGTTAGTCTTTCCTCATAACTTAACCCTTCCATTCCCCTTATTAATTTAGTTGCCCGTCTCTGCACTTTCTCTAACGCTATAATATCTTTTTTTAAGACAGGTGCCCAAAATTGCACGGCATATTCAAGGTGCGGTCTTACCATTGATTTATACAGAGGCAAAATTATGTTTTCATCCCGTGAGTGAACTCCCCTTTTAATGCATGCCAATACTTTGCTGGCCTTGGTGGCTGCTGTTTGACATTGCACATTGTTACTTAGTTTGAAGTCTATTATTATTCCCAAATCCTTCTCCTGCTTGGATTTCCCGAACTCCGTACCATTTAGGGTATAAATTGCTTGTGTGTTCTTCACTCCAAAGTGCATAACTTTGCATTTATCTAGATTAAATTTCATCTGCCATTTAAGTGCCCAGTCCCCCAATCTATCTAAATCCCTCTGCAGCGAAGTAACATCCTGCTCACATTGTATTACTTTTCCTAGTTTTGTGTCATCTGCAAACACTGATACATGGCTTTCAATGCCCATCTCAAGGTCATTTATAAATAAATTGAATAGTATTGGTCCTATAACAGACCCCTGAGGAACACCGCTTACCACTGGTGTCCATCTTGAAAATGTACCATTTATGACCACTCTCTGTACCCTATCTTTTAGCCAGTTTTCTATCCAAGAACAAGTATTTTCATCTAGACCAATTTTTCTTAATTTAAATAGTAACCTTTTGTGTGGAACTGTGTCGAAAGCTTTGGCAAAATCTAAGTCAAAATCTAATATCACAAAAAGGACTGAAACTAAAATGTAGTGCATTTTATTTTAGTTTCTTTCGTTTTTTGTACTGAGCAGTTTCGTATCTCTTGAGTCATATTAAAACTAAATTATCCCAAGATTCGGACAAAATCGTTTTAGTACTAAAACGAATGCACATGTCTAGTTACTAGTAGTGTTAGTGTTCCGGTTACTTTCAGGGCTATTATTAGGATTACTGTTAGGGTTACTTTCAGGGTTAGAGCTACTGTTAGTGTTAGGGTTACGTTTACTTTCAGGGCTAGTATTAGGATTACTGTTAGGGTTACTGTTAGGGTTGCTTTCAGGGCTAGTGTTTGGGTTACTTTCAGGGTTAGAGTTACTGTTAGTGTTAGGGTTGCTTTCAGGGTTAGAGTTGCTGTTGGTGAAAGGGTTTCTTTCAGCGTTAGGGTTAAGGGTTTTATTCCAGCTTGTTTTAGGGTTAGGGATCTTGCACTAGACAATGAGTGCATTTTTTTAGTCATTAATTCAACCTGATGAATATGAATCAATTGGATTATATCAGATCAATTTAATAAATTTTATTTTGGATACAATACTTTTTAGTGGCTCGCCAATTCATAATTTCAGATACTTCCGAATTGCTGATATTTGGCCAAATTTATCTTCGATATGATCCGAATCGTACAAGTCCAATCGACACACTCTAAAATTTCCGGCCATAGAAGGTTCTGGTACCGTATTCATTATCTGTGTTCATGTATTTGAGAAAGTACATTTTGAACAAAATACGTTAAATGCAACACTCGTGCTTCCGGGAAGCAAATGTCCTAACTAGCCACAAAGGGAACAATTTGGAGATTTTGTATTGTTCTTGTCTGTTCTTGTCTGTTTTCTTTATTTGCTGTGCAGCAACATGCCACAATATTCCTATATTATTTCACATAAACGAGTCTTCCTCTAGCAGAGATATAATCTTTTGTAAAGAAGTCATAAGAGGAGTCCACAGTTATACCAGATGGTCAGCATCGAAGAAGAATATTCTAAAATCACCATGGATAAGCCGACTAACCTAAGGCTCATGTCAAATTATGGTCATGGTTCCTGTCTGTACGTACTGAGGGAGACTTTTTGATATTATTAGGAGACGTTTGGAACTTTCACAATGTTAGTCCAGTTGCTGTTTTGGTTTTAAATGTATTTTTTGTTTATTCAGAACTAGAATGCCCCCTTATTAATAGGTAATTCGCTTTACCTCCAGGGGGATTGCAGCGGTTGACCGGTGGGCTGGCACCGGCTGTCTGGCGGGTTGGCGGCAATGGATTTGTGGCGGGTTTGCAACGGCATTCGGTGGCCAATTCCCTGCACTTCGGGGACCCTGCAGAGAATGCTGAATTCACCGCAGGGTGGGGAAATTTGATTCCCCGAAGTGCGGTGAACGACAGAGCACCGAAATGTTGACATTTTGCTGCTCTCTGAATAAACCCCCCTTGTTTTTGCTCTCTTAAACAGACAGACATCAGAATACCTGTCCATTCCACCCATCTGACATTGTGGTCATCCCTCTCATCTAGCGTTTCGTTATCTCTCTCATGCATGAATTGGGTTAAACTTTACAAGGATATGTTCTCTTTCTATCTGGCCTGCAAAGGCTTTGTGGATCCTGGGGGAGAAGCGGGAATTAAGACAGGATCTGTGTTGGCTGCAAAAAGAAGACAATTAAAGCTTCAACCAAAACATTGAGCACGGAAAGGATTATCTGTTTGGCAGGTGCTTGTATCCTAACCGCACACAGAGTAAGAGATGTCTGCATATATATCTGCAGTGAGGATCAGAAGCTCCAGCATTTTGCTAAAATCACATGATATAACATCAAACACGGCAGGTTTGTTTCACCCAGAGATCTCCCTTCCTGTCATTATGCGTCACATTCTGTTTGTACCTCACTGTAATCTCTAATTATTATTTAAAAAAAAAAAAAAAAAATATTAAAGATAATGATCCAGGTATCTCTGGATTGCTACCTTTTTAAAATGCTATAAACATGGCAATACCAATTCTGAAACAAGGCACCCAAAATTTATATGCCACTCCCAAATGTATAATAAATTACAGGTATTAAGTACCCCCTAATCACTGTTAAAGTGTAAGCTCACTTGGCCACTAGGGATGAGCCGAACACCCGAGTTCGGTTTGCATTCGAACTCGAACTTTCCAAATGTTTGAATTCGAACTCGAACTCAATTCAAGTCAATGGGGCTGAAAATTCGATTTTTAGAGTGCCCTCCAAGAGGGCATATATGCTAGATATTTGCCATAAAAGGTGTATGGGGGTCCGGGTAGTGCCCTGGGGGACAGGAAATAAGGACAAAAGGTTAAAAAAACGTTTTTAAAGGCACAGTGGGTCTTCCATGAAATAAGGGTTAAAAATAAAAACAAAAAATTCCTTCAAATATCGTGCCTAGGAGGTCCCCATAACCTGCCCGTGAAGTGACAGATTTCTAGGATGTATAGAAACACTTAAAAACAAAAAAATGACGTTTCAAATGATGGTAAATGCTTTTCCGTTAATCTATCCATAAACAACTGCTTGGGGCGGCAGTCTGTATGAAAACAGGAGACATTTTCGGACATGTAGAAAAAGTTTAGTGATTTTTTGGCTAAATTATTGTGAAACATATGCAGGCTTTAGATGAAAGTAACAATAGGTGCTTTAAAATTGGTCCTTTAGCATCAGCAACAGTGCCGTCACACAGTAACCCCTCTGAGGATATGAATCTGATACAGGCGTCAGTGGCAGTGCACCCAAATGTTGTGTTTTTGGTGCCAGGCCTGCAAGTACTATCATACAGTAACCCCTCTGTAGTATTGTGGAAGAATGCAGGGTGGACCTTGCGGTCCTGTATTAAAAAGATATGAATCTGGTAAAGGCGTCAGTGCACCCAGATATTGTGCTTATGGTGCCAGACTGCCAGGCCAGCAAGTACCATCATACAGTAACCTCTCTGTAGTATTGTGGAAGAGTGCAGGGTTGGACCCTGTGGTTCAAAAAATTAAAATGAAATAAATCTGGCACAGGCATCAGTGCAGCCAAATATTGTGCCTTTCATGGCAGCAAGTGCATTCACACCGTAACCCTTTTGTGGTATTGTGGAAGAGTTCAGTGCTGGAGGTTTTGTGAATGCAGAAGACATCCCCGATCTATTCCGTTACGTCAGCATCAGGGGATTGATAGCTGCTGATCCAGGACTGATTCATTTTTATAAATGTCAGCCGGTCCACAGAGTCGGTGGACAGACGCACTCTTTTGTCTGTGACAAAACCTCCAGCGGCACTGAACGTCCTTTCAGAAAGGACGCTATATGAAGGGCAACCTAGTAGCTGCATAGCATATTGGCTAAGTTCTGGCCAGTGATCCAATCTCAACACCCAGTAAGCCAGTGGATCATCTGCTGGAAAAGTATCCAGGTCTGCCCTTGCCCCTAGGTAGTCCTGCACCATATGGTGAAGACGCTGGCAATGGGTGCCTACATTTGACATCCCTGGGCGTTGTGGACTAAATTTTTTTAAAAATGAATCAGTCAAGCGGCCCTGGCCTTCACCACTATTCCTCTGATCATCCGCAGCCTCAGAAGCACGTGTGTCATCACTTGGTAACCTACCAGTGCCTGGAAAGTTGTTACACAAGTGTCGCTTTAGAGCGTCCTCAAGTTTTTTCATCCTGTGCTCCCTCTGTGCGGGCAGGATGAGCTCTGCAACTTTACCCTTGTATCGTGGATCAAGAAGGGTTGCCAACCAGTAATGATCCTTCTCCTTGATAGCACGAATCCTGGGGTCCTTTAGCAGGCTTTGCATTATAAGGGAGCCCATGCAGCGTAGGTTGGAGGTGGCATTAGCTTCCAAGTCTTCCTGGTCAATGAGGATGACCCCATCGTGCACTTCCTCCTCCCATCCACGCACTAGCCCTTGTGTTTCTGGGCACACAAAACCCTCCCTTGAGGAATCCCCACCTTCAATGGCCCCACTACTTAAATATTCCTCCTCCTCATCCTCCTCCTGTCTGATCTGAGTAGGACCCGCTGGAATGCTGTCTGCAGAAAGACTGGGGCCTTCAGAGCTAGGGAAGGCCTCCTCTTCATCCCGCTGCTCTGCCTTTAGAGCCACATCTATAATTCCCTGCAGAGTGTGCTCCAGCAGGAACACTAAAGGAATGGTGTCACTGATGCATGAACTGTCCCTGCTCACCATCCTCGTTGCCTCCTCAAATGGTGACAGTACAGTACATGCATCCTTGATCATCAGCCACTGCGGGGGAAAAAAAAAACAAGTTGACCTGAACCTGTCCTTGTGCCATACTCACACAGGTACTCGTTGATGGCCCTCTGCTGTTTGTGCAGACGCTGCAGCATTGCTAATGTCAAGTTCCACCTGGTGGGCATGTCACAGATCAGACGGTTTGTGGGAAGGTGGAATTCTCTTTGAATTTCTGCCAGGCGAACGCTTGCTGGGAATGACCGTCTGAAGTGGCTGCAGACTTCTCTGGCCTGGCTGAGAAGCTCTGCCAGCCCTGGGTACCTGGTTAGGAAATGCTGTACCACTAGATTTAGGACGTGTGCTAGGCATGGTACATGCGTCAATTTACCCTTGCGTAGGGCGGAGAGAAGGTTGCTGCCATTATCACAGATGATCATTCCCAGCCACACCTGACCCTGCAGAGCTGACAGAATTTCTGGCCCGGTGTGGCTCCCGTCCCCTAAACAAACCAGCTCAAGCACAGTATGGCTACTTCTTGCTTGAGCCATTGCGTAGACCCTGTCAGGCGTTGGTTTAACTGCCACTTCGCCAGAGACAGAGAAGGAGGAGGAGGAGGAGGAAGAGGGAGAGGTGGTGGTGGTGGAGCAGACAGACCTCATACAAGAAGCTTTCTGGAGGTGTGGTGGATGAACAAGCTCCAGCACAGAGCCCCATCTTGGATCCCTCCCAGCTGCAATCAAAGTTACCCAGTGTGCCGTGAAGGAAATATAATGACCCTGTCCATGCTTGCTGGACCACGTGTCTAAAGTCACATGCACCTTGCTGCTGACTGCCTTTCCCAATGACTCGATAACATTGTCTTCCACGTGCTGGTATAGTGCTGGAATGGCCTTGTGTGAAAAGTAATGGCGTTTTGGAACCTGCCACTATGGTACAGCACATTCAGCGAATTCACGGAAGGGAGCAGAGTCCACCAGCTGGAAAGGCAGCAGCTGCAATGCGAGTAATTTTGCTAAGCTGCCATTTAGACGCTGTGCTTGGGGATGGTTGGGACTATATTTTTTCTTACGCTGCACCAGCTGTGGCAATGTAATCTGACTGCGTAAATCTTCAGCTGATGGGATGATGTCACATTGTGAGGAAGGAGCTGGTACATCCATTACTGTAGCATCATCCCTGTCAGTGGAGGTTGTAGGCAATGACATGGCAGGACATACAGTGGGGGTAGAGAAAGATGAGTAGGACCTACGCAAAGTTTTGCTCCAACGGGATGTGTGGCAGGTGTTCATATGTCGCCTCAAGCACGTGGTACCCAAGCGTCCAGTGTCTTTCCCACGCTTCAGCCTCATCTGACATAGATTACAAATAGCAACGGTGCGCTCTTCTGCACATTTCTTAAAGAACTCCCAGACAGCAAAGTTCCTGCATGTGTGCTTTGAGACAACAGCGCTCTGCACCTGAGAAGCTCTGACATCTGATGCCTTGGACTGGCTAGTGCTACGGTTGGTCATAGAGGATGTTGTGCCTTGTGTTTGCTGTGCCTCCTCCTCCTCACTTGATTCCTCTGTTCAATCAGGCACCCAGGTGGAGTCAGTGACATCATCTTTGTCATCATCACCCCCTATCTCCTCATCACTGGAGCCAACTTGGCAGTATGCTGCAGCTGCTGGGGCAACATGAGTGCCAGTTATTTGTGTGTCATCACTGGCACCCCCTTCCTCTAGGTTGATTATACTCCCTTGCTCAACCTCAGAGATTGAATCAGAGCACTGTACTTGCTGTGCATCCTCAAGCAGCATGTCACTGTCATTATAGTCAAACAATTCAGCTGACTCCTCCGTGTGTGATAGCGAGGCTACGGCTGGAGTAGCTATGGACATGGAGGTTGCATTAGATGCTTTGGCAGCTGAGGTGGACTGTAAAGCACTACAAGACTGGCTGGCAGAGGACTCAGAGGATGAGGATGGCCTGGTTAGCCAATCCACCAAATCCTCTGTATGTTGCTGGTGCTTAAGACGACCAGCACCAGTTAGAAAGGACAAGCGTGCCCCTGCAGAGGATGCACCACGTCCACCACGACCAGAGGCACAGCCTCCCGAAACAGGGGCTGCTTGCCCTCTTATCTGTGTCTGGGAGCGTCTGCCTGTCCTTTTTGTTCTTTCAGACATGGTGAGTGATATATCGATTCAACTCTGGTATAAAGATTAAAGATTTACAGAACTCTGGTATAACTCCGTGAGACACCCTGATAGCTGGCAGCCAGTGACAAGACACAGATTACAATTCCCTCCTATAAATCAGTGTGACCCCCTGATAGCTGGCAGTGAGAAGACACAAATTACAATTCGCATAAATCTGCTAGATGTGGGAACCCCTGATGGGTGGCAGTGAGAAGCCACAGATTACAAATCTCAGAAACCTCCTCTAAATCAGTGTGACCCCCTGATGGGTGGCAGCCAGTGAGAACACACGGATTATAACAATTCCCAAATGTTTTGTAGAAATTTGTGACCCCCAAAATACTTGCTGGCATTGACAAGACACAGATCACTTCAATTCCCAGATATTTGGTAGAAATGAGACCCCCCCAGTAGCGTGGCAGACCGGCAGAAAGAACAAACACCAACTATCTCCTCTGAAATCTCCTCTCAAATGCGTGCAGAAGCGCTGCGTGGAAACCTTATATAGTGTGCTGCAGGACTTAGCTCTGTGAGTCCATGATTGGGCAAAATTTGCCCAATCAGGACTCTGAGCCTTGATTGGCATAGTGTTGAACCTGTCTTGCACCAGACCTGTGGTCAGGTGCAAGGCTGTAGCCAATTACGAGCTTCAGGCCAGTGGGAAGGTGCATTGTGGGCGAACACGCGGCGAACACCCGGAAATGTTTGTATTTCGCGAACAAACGAACAGGCTATGTTCGATGCGAACTCCGAACCGATCGAACCGAACAGCTCATCCCTATTGTCAACACCAAGGCAAATCTCTTGGGTGAGTCCTACAATAACTGCTTCCTTTGGCTGCTTTCAGCTCAAAGGTATAACTTTATATGAGACGGATGGTTTCCCTTATAAATTCTACATTCACCTTAAATATGGAAAATATTGAGCTGGGCAGAGGAGAGATTTTGTTTCTAAAGCAGAGGACCGGATTCTTTTATCAGAAATAGTTTTGGATTCCATCCTCGGCACTAAAAGATATAGTTAGGGGGCAAAATTGGCATTTCCGAGAAAATTTCCTGTCTGGATGACTGAAAAATATAACTATCACATCAGCAGTCATTGGTTGCAGAAGTAGGTTAAACATCCCTCAGCCGGGATTCCAAAAAATGAAAGCCAAAATTTTCTGACCCTGTCAGTCATGATTTCAGCTCTTTGTTCTCACTGGCCAGTCTACTGTCTGTAGCACATGGGATGGTTCTCCCTTCCATACCATTAACTTCAAGGCTCAAGCTTGGATCATGGCCTTACTGGCCTTGGGCTGCCACCGCGGGCTGCTTTTCCCGTCCTTCCACCATGGACAACTAGACTGTTGTGGGCCTCCGTCCTGTCCACTTGTGTTGGCATTCATGTTACTTCCCTCCTAACATGTCCTTCGCTCTCCTACCGCATCCCTCTACTGTGTCCCACACTCCCCTCCTGACATGTCCTTCGCTCTCCTACCGCATCCCTCTACTGTGTCCCTCACTCCCCTCCTGCTATGTCCCCTGTAGTACTCCAAAATCCAAAAAATATCCAATATCTGAGATGCTCATAGTCCCAAGTATATCCGATAAGGGATGCTTGACATATATATTTTGTTTTTTTGCATTTCTCCGTTTTAATTTCCACTAAAGCACATCCATTTTGTTCACAACTGGTCACCTCAACGTTGCCTTTCTCCTATTGGCCTGCTCTTCTACTCTCATCGGTAAGGTAAACCTCACCAACTCTGACTGTCACAGGGGTCCCGGGCAGATGCCAGGGAAGGCCCTTCATTGCACATATTTGAGCCCTTGAGGCAGGTTTGTGGTTTGTTTCATAATGTTTAATCCAGCACACACTAACAAACAAAAACAGAGCTAGAGTTTTGGTACATACAAGGACTAACTTGAATTGTCTAAATTCTGAAGGTTTTCGAGACCAACAGATTACCTAGGACACAATCAAAAAACAGCAGACGTGTAATGACAGTCCGTGAAGTACTCAAGGTGCAGGGCAGTCAGAAATGCAGAAATGACATAAAACAGAAATGAACAATAGTTTGTGATCGTGGTCTTAAGCAAAAACATAAACATAAGTTGTAACCTGGGAACAAGGACCCCGGAAGGTTGCAAACGATACCCCTAAACGTAAAGGGATAAACCCAAAACAGCGAGTGATCAACCCAGCAACCAGCAGGGGGTTGAGTCACTAAAACAAGTGATACAGCGTAATATACATACAGTAATTCTCAACAGGACAGACTGAGACTTGAATGAATTCAACAGAGTGCAGGGCAGAACTCATTGGTACCTGAAAGTACTGTGAACAGGACTGCTGATCCTAGCACTCCCTCCAGGGAGTTCAGACAACAAGAGAACACTAGATACTGCTCAGTAGCTATTGATTTTGTGACCAAAAGATCTACTGAGCAAATACACATAAACTAAACACATACATGAGAATGGTCATACACGGGAAATCCAGACAGAATATCTTTAGGGGACAGATGTAAAAGTAATCCAAGGGCCAGAACCAGAAGTCATACACGAGTAATCGAGGAATACAATATTATCAAGGACAGTGAGCAATCTATAACAAGAGCATGCACTTAATAGGTGTAACCTATCCAGACCCAGGGAGCAAGAGTCTTACTAGGCCTAGACTCTGCCATATCAATACAGGGGTATTCATGTTATAGAAAAGACAGAGCAAAGAGAGGAGGGGGAATTGTTATTTATGTTGAGGAGTCCATAAAGTTCACCCCCTTACAGACTTCTAGCTCTCCTGTCACCTTTGATTTCCTCTCTGGTATAATTGAGATCCCATTCAGTAAATCAATCATTGTTGCTGGGTTCTATCGTCCACCGCGCTCTCCAGTGCACTCCCTCTCTGACATATCTCAAATCCTTAATAACCTACTTGCCCAAAACCAAAAAAGTGAACTGCTGGTCCTCGGCGATTTTAATACAGATTGGCTAAATCCTAAAAACAATAAACACTGCTCGCTGTTTAAAACTTTGCAGCTAACTCAATTAATCTCCTCCCCCACTTGCATTAATATGAAAAGCCCTAACCATACCTTGCTGGACTGGATTCTCTCCTCATCTCCTGATAGAATACAGGAGGCAGGCGTTCTTGCTAATAGCTTTAGTGACCATTGTTTAGTGTACTGCGTGCGCAAAATTAAGGCCTTGAAATCTCCCCCAAAGGTAATAACCACCAGGTCTTTCAAGAAATTTATTCTTGAATCCTTCCTAAGTGATCTCAAACAGCTCCCCTGGTACAGGCTAAACCTAATCCCAGACCTAGACTGTGCAGTTGAATACTTTCAGTCTGAGCTCCTGCAAGTCTGGAATTCCCATGCCCCGCTGCGTAAAGTGCGAGTAAAAGGGACTCCTCTCCCCTGGGTTACAGCTGATCTTACACTAATGTACCAGCTTAGAGATTCACTGTGGTCAAATTTCAAGAGTACTGGTTCCATGAACGATCACTACGAATACCGAAAATGTCGGAATGAATGCACAAAACAAACAAAAATGGCCAAAGCCCATTACTTCAATGAAAATCTAAACAATAACATATCAAACCCTAGAAACGTTTGGAGAACCATAAGTAACATACAAGCACCCCCAGTCCACTCCCAGCCAGCTGCTGTCAAAGTAAACAACCAAACCCTGCAACACCCCCTAGATGTAGTAAATGCCTTTAATGATTATTTTGTTGGATGCACCACCACTTTGATTGCCAAGCTAGGAAATGACATGCAATCAGAGAGGCCTCATGCAGGTCAGGCCCCCCCAACTGTGCAAAGTCCCTGTATCAGACAGGAATTCAGTTTTAGACCAGTGCCTGTCAGTGTCGTTACTAAACTTCTCCGTAAGCAAAAAATGAAATACCAGTCTGGACCTGATCAAATACCAGCAATGCTGCTGAAAATCAGTGCGCCAGCAATTGCAAATCCTGTCGCAACCCTAATAAATGAGTCACTGGCGACTGGATACATACCCAAGCTCTGGAAGACTGCAAGAGTGGTACCTATCCATAAAAGTGGTGACAGTACTTTGGTATCCAACTACCGTCCGATATCGTTGCTCCCTGTAATGTCAAAAGTCTTGGAAAAATGCGTCTACACACAATTACGTGATTATTATCAATATTGGAACTACTTAACCCCGGATCAATCAGTCTTTCGTCCAAATCACTCAACTACAACCGCCCTTTTAAAAGTCTGCAATGATATCCAAGCTGGGATGGAACAAGGAAACCTAACTGGAGCCATCTTCCTTGATTTTGCCAAGGCCTTTGACACGGTAGACCATGGCATCTTGTTAGAAAAACTTAAAAACTCTGGCATTGGTGATCGCACGCTAACCTGGTTTCAATCATATGTATCCAACCGATCACAATATGTGTCAATTTCTGGCAGCTCCTCCCTCCCGCTCCCAGTCACTTGCGGTGTACCCCAAGGCTCAATACTAGGCCCCCTGCTATTCACAATATTCATAAATGATCTGCCCAACGTCTGCAAAGCCTCAACTATACATATGTACGCAGACGACACTGTAATCTATACCAGCAAACCAAATCTCCCGCAGCTGGAGGCCGTGCTACAAGAACAATTCACAGAGGTAGAAAAGTGGATAAAAACAACAAACTTTTTTTAAATACTGACAAAACTGTAACGATGCTCTTTGGAACAGCACCTAAACTACACAAATTGAAAAATCCCCATCTATGTGTTGGGACAAAATCAAATGGCATGCTGACCACAGTCACTTCTCTCAAATATATAGGTATGTGGTTGGACCCTAATCTATCCTTTGGCCCCCACATCGAAAAACTCTCATCTAAACTTTACCCCAAACTAGGTGCCCTGTACAGAAACAAATCCTGCCTGAGTCCCGCGGTAAGAAAGCAGATTGTACAGCAAATGCTTATGCCGGCTATTGATTACGGAGATGTAGTGTATGCAGCCGCCCCGCAAACACACCTTCAGAAACTTACTACATTGTATAACTCATTCTGCCGCTTTGCGCTACAATGTAACTACATGACCCACCATTGTGACATGTTAAAAGAGCTAAACTGGCCATCGCTGGAATCCAGACGCACCCTTCACCTTTCCAGCCTGGTGTTTAAGAGCATTTCTGGGAAGCTGCCACCCTACCTGAATAGACTGCTTCCCCCAGCAGCTCCCTCATCCTATAACCTCCGATCCAGGACCAGCACCTTACTTGCAATACCACAATACAAAAAGACAGTGGCTCGATCCTCATTTTCCTACAGAGCACCACAATTATGGAATAACCTCCCAGACACCATCAAATCTTCCCCCAGTCTAAAGTCACTCAAGAGCTCCTTACTAACATACCTCAATACAGAATGCACCTGTAAACATGTATCATAGTGACTATATTTCCTACATATTTATTTTCTGTTAATCTGTATATTTGTGTTTTGTTTTTTAATATCTTGCATTGTATTACTTTGTATTTCTGTAACTGTAACACTTCAATGTTCTTGAACCCAGGACATACTTGAAAATGAGAGAAATCTCAATGTATCCTTCCTGGTAAAATCCTTTATAAATAAATAAATAAATAAATAGGGCTGAGACGGTCATGTGACCGCAGATCAATCAGCCAACAGATGGTCTGTAGAACCTGAAACCCCCAAAAAACATGAATCCCTGCTACAACCAGCAGGGGGCAGGACCAAGATGTGACATTGACTCTCAAATTGCTTTGCCAGTGCTAAAACCAAGATGGCGCGTCATATAAGTATGACAGGTGAATAAGTGACAGTCGCATTAATTTGTGGCCAAGATCTTGTTTTGATGATGGGAGAGTCGCAGCGCTGCGTAAAGTCTTCTCCAGCACATTATCCCAAAGATTCTCAATGGGATTAAGGTCTGGACTGTGTGGTGGCCAATCCATGTGTGAAAATGACGTCTCATGCTCCCTGAACCACTCTTGCATAATCTGAGCAGGATGAATCCTAGCATTGTCGTCTTGAACATCTTGGAATATGCCCGCGCCATTGAGGAAGAAAAATTCCATTGATGGAAAAGCCTACTCATTTGGTATATTATAGGTAGTTGACTGTTGTCATTTTTTGGGCACATGACACTCCTAGACCTGACCAACTGAAGCAACCCCAGATCATAACCCCTTAACCCTTTCGCTGCTGAGCCTTTTCACACCTCTGTGCTGAGCTCATTTTTACCGATTTCGCTCATCATGTTTAAACGCATTTTTAAGCCTTATTTTAATATATGACCCAGACATATTATATATCGTTCTTTCCGGCAGACTGTGCAGATTCATAATATGTCATTATTATATGTATACATTATGTCATGTCTGTATATTATAACAAAAAATGCAACAAAATTTGAATTTTCAATAATTTACAATGTGTAAAGTGGTTTTTTTCACATTTTAACATGCGAGCGTTTGCGGTTATATTTTCTATGGGGTGCGCTTGTTAAAAAAATTAGAAATGAGGAATCGTTACTTTTTTTGGGGGAAAATTACGTGTTTTTTAACAAACGCCCCCCATAGAAAAAATAGTTAGTGCAGCATCATTGTTCACATTATAATTGAAATGGGAACAATATTGTTGCACTAATAAAACAAAAAAAAAATTCTTAATTTTTTTTTTAATTTTTAATCTTATTTTTTTAATTTTATTTTTATTTTTAATTTTTTACATTTTACATGGTCATGTTTGGTATCATTGGAAAGGCCACGCTCTGGCCGTTCCAATGATAGCAAACATTAACCCCTAGATGTCACGGATCGGGAGATAGGGGGTTCATTGGAATCCCCTATCTCCACTATAGGTGGCAGCAAGGGGTTAATTTCAAAACTGGCGCCATCGCGCTCTGCGCGATGACGCCAGTCATTAGGGGGATATCCCAGAAGCTTGGCCGACATCCAAGATGTCGGCCAGCTCCAGGAGGGGACCGCGATACGGCGCATGTTAGCGCCATATCGTGATCCAGCCCCCTAGGGGTTAAAGACAGCCGCCGCTTGGAAGGGCAGGCTGTGCCCTTCCAGGCGGTGCCTGCCTTTAATTGCTGGCCCGCGGGGAGGGGGAGAGGTCCGAAGGACCTCCCCTTCAGGCACCTTCCCTGCAATGGCGGGGGGTGCCTGAAATAGACGTCATCGCGCATGCGCGATGACGCCTATCGTGCCCGCTGGGGTCCCGGAGGCTGGGCTGACATCGATGATGTCAGCCTGCACTGGGGGGCCGCGCGATCGGACGGAATACCGGCCGATCGTGGCTGCAAAGGGAGGACGCGCTCAGCGCGTCCTCCGCAGCGAAGTAGCAATGCGGGTGGACGCGCTGAGCGCGTCCACCGCATTGAAAGGGTTAAAGACCAAGGGTCATTAAAGTCAATGCATTTATGACGGAACAGTTCTGTCATTGGTCCTTAAGGTGATAAGAAGCTTGTACGGTAGGTGGTGACTATTTCTTTGTCCAGGCAGTGTATATGTAAGGGATATTGTATTTGTGGTGATTTTGGTTGGCTTGCACTTTTGGCTAGAAGCCAACCTCCTCATATCTACCTTCAACCATTCAATGCTTCCATAAAATAACACCTGGAGGATGGTCACTGCGACGTCATGAGGTTATCTTTAACAATTCCATGAGTCTATGCTGGAGAACAGCCTAAATTTATTGGTTGAGAGATTTCCTTCCCACTTTCTTAACATAAAGACCCATTTTTCAGAGGAAAACACAGAAATTTAGATGTGTATCATTCTGACAGAACAGGGACTTGAGATTTATAAGGTTCTCAAAGCCCATAGCCTAGAGATGAAATCTGGAGTTTTTCCGGATTTCTGAAGAACTATATGATGCCCAAAAGAAGGTATCTGTATTATACTGACCAAGAATACGCAAATTACCTATATTATCCGTTCCTCTAATGCATCTATTGTACCTTTTGAACGTGATAATTACTTAATTGGTGATGCCCTACTTTACTGCTGCTGCCTGACACTGTGCACTTTCATTGAGACTGTTATCAATAATCGCCTCCAAAGCTTTCTTCTATGAAAATTCTCCTTTGTATAATCCTATTATGTATACAGATGACATGATTCTCTCTACATTTTCAACTTCACATTTATCTGTCTGTAATCTAATCTGCCATTTACTAGCCTGGTTTCCCATTTTATTCGAAAACTGCTGTAGACAATAAACATCCTAATCTCACTTTATTACTCTGCATATTTTAGTGTCAGCGGTAAAAAATGAGACGTCTCTTTGCGTGCCCACCTCGGGGTCATTAATAAACAAGTTACAAAGAATGCTAGAGGGTGTCACTTGACAACGCTGGATCTAGGGATAGGAGAGAGGGGAAATATTTATCGCTATTCATGGGAAACACAATACATAAAGATTGCATCTAAAATTCCCTCGGGATAATATAGGTCATTGGCGTAATCAACCACCTCTAATAATAAAAAAAAAATGGAAGATGGCGGCATAACAGATGGAAGAATGGATGGGAATACATTGATTTTTAATATCCATAGCTAAGGAACCTCCAGATGTGGTTAGCTCTTGGCATGACTACTGATTACCAGGTCTCCGAGGCATTGCTTTATTCAATCCAGGTGGGAGGGAATGCCATTTGGCTCTTTCCTGCTTTCTGTACAATTCTTTGCTATATTCTATTACATGTCCCATTTCTTCTTGATTTCTACATGACCTCCTATACACAGTAGAACAGAGGTGTCAGACTCCAGCCCCAAGATGTACCCACAATTCCCAGAACTCCCTGGGGGGGTTATTCAGACAGCACCAAAATATCACCGACATTTCGGTGCTCTTTTGTTCCCTGCATTTCATCAAATGAAAGTTCCCCACCCTGCGGTGAATTCAGCATTCACCGCAGGGTCCCCGAATTGCAGGGAAAACCCGCCGCAATCCTGCCGAAAACAAGCCGGAACCGCCGCAAAAAAACACCGACCGACCAGCCACTGATCAAAGCGCAGACCAGCCGCCGGAAAAAAAACGACAAGCTGACGAACAGGGTAAATCCGCTTGAAAGTGTCAAAATGGAAACTCTGTTTGCAAAAAAATTTGGCGATCTGCCTGATCTCTGAAAAGCTGAATGGCGTTGAAATGGCACCGTGCAGGGACCCCAACCGATTCGGCTGTGACCCTTTTTCTCCATGTTCACAGTAGATAGAGAGGACAAGTCTGCCGATTTTCAGTGTTGAAGAGAGAAAAGCGGTTGGAGTCGTCTTACATATCCCCTGTGTGTCCTATGCCGTCGTCACGGAGGGCAGATTTAAATGCCGCACACTACATGGCTTATTGGTCCTCCTCCCTCTCCAGTGGCCGATCACCGTCAATGGCTCCAGTAGGACTCAGACGGGAGGTGGGCCAGAGTGCTGGGGGGGGGGGTTGGTTTTGCCAACCTACGGTGTTCAAGCATGCCTGCCAGAGCTCTGGCAATGAGGGCATATAGAGATGGCAGCTGGAAACAAGGAGAAATGGCTCTGATTAATTTTTAAAGGTAAAAAATGTCATTATTTGGCAAGCCTTTTCAAAGATTTAAGGAGAATCACGATGGCGTATTAGAATATATTTATGGTGCAATTAACCACTTTATCTGTTTAACTGCACCCTTTTCACATAATTATGTCATAATTTGGAAGAGTAAGGGGAACGGCTCTGTATTTCAGGCCTTCATTGCCAATCCAAGCTCAAGCAATGCTGACACATACGAGACATGAAAAATAATCAGCGCTGATAATCTGTAATCCAAGATTGTAGAAAAAAGGGAGATGCATAATGTAGACTTTTTTTTTTTTTTTTTACACTGACCTTTCTGCCCATTTGATTCTGCCTGTCTTTCAGCTTGACATTTTAGAGCTCCGTGGAATAAGTCCGAACATTATAAATAACCAGTAAAAAAGCAGTATTGTAGGGGGCGGAGTCGAGCCGGCAACCAAGATGGCCGCGACCTGAGTGAGCTCCCGCTAACACCCGCCGAATAGCTGCTCCTACCAGCAAAACAACCGCCGACACAGCTCACAGAGGGGTGTCGCTATCCACCAGCCATGAAGAGGACCCTCAAAAATAAAAAAAAGACGCAGAACCTGCAGTAGCGTTGATATTTTCCCTGCGGGCCAGGCCGGAAGCTGCCTCTCAAGATGGCGCCCGATCGGATCCGGCGCCAACATCAGCCCAGGAGGAGCACGAGTCTGCAGCATGCCCCGCAACGAAGGTGGACATTCTGGGGCTACGGGCCTTCATAGCGGCCGAACTAGACAAGACATCGCGCTGCCTATCGGCGTACATACAAGAGATCGGAGACAGGACAGCCCGGCTCGAAGACAGGTCAGACCACATTGCGGCCGCTTATAATACGATGGCGGCTCACGCCGATGCGATGGAGACAAGGGTACAATATCTAGAAGAGGCCCTGGAGGATCAATCTAATCGATCTCGCCACAATAATATACGCCTTAGGGGCCTGTCAGAAACACTCACAGGGGATCTACTGCAGCCCACGCTGACGGGATCGTTAAACGGCTTCTCCCAGAACTACCCCCGGTAAAGTTACTTTTTGACCGAGTACACAGGACCCTGGGCCCCAGAAGGGACAAGACAGCACCGCCTCGTGATGTAGTTGCAAGATTCCATTACTATCCTACCAAGGAGGCCCTGCTGAAAGTCACAAGAGATCAGAATGTGGACTATGAGGGCACCCCCTCTCCTTCTACCAGGATTTATCTCCCGCCACTCTGGCGCGCCACAGGGAATGGAGGGATGTCACGAGCCTGCTGCGTCAAAAAGGCATCCGTTACGCATGGGATTCCCATTTAAGATCATAGTTACGAAAAATAATCGCACTCATGCGTTCTCTCATCTACACCAAGCCAAATCCTTGTTACGGCTATTAGATCTACCAGTGCCACCGGAGATAGCGGAGCTAGAGCCTCAACCACCGCTACCCCGCCTGGACCAGGACTGGTCTACGGTTGTGGACTGACCGGGACTGACTGGGTTCTCTATATCCTCTGCGACCTCGTATGAGGAGTTGTTTTTTTTCCCCCTGGGTTGGCCCCCAGGCGGCCGTGGGCTCCTCCACTCCCTGTGCCCCGCTCGGATGAGCGTATCAAGGCCCTAATGGATGCGATGCTCGCTGGTCAGGTTATATTTCGGTGCATTGCAGGTTGTTTATAGATGTTTTTTCTCTTATCCAGCTATGTAGGAAATGTTTGTTTGTTTCTGTTTTATTAACACTAAATGTGCTTCTGTTCACTGTTCGGCGGGGGGTTGGGGCCCCATCTGTGTAGTTTTCCCTCTGCGCAGGATGGGGGTCGGTTTCCTCCCTTCTGCCTCTCCTTCCCACCAGATGCCTCCCCTCCGGTTTCCCCGTTCTGTTGGCGCTCTTTTCTACCCCCGTGACTGCCCATCACGGGGTCTGGTGTCAACTTTCTTTATTGCTTTCTCTATTCTACGTCTTTCTCTTCTCTTCCGCGCCTTCTTTAGGACAGGCTCTCCCTTACATATTGGTGGGGCTGCTCTGCGGTCGAGGAGGGGTGTGGGGGGCCCTTTATCGGCACTGCACGACCCTATACCTAGATGGCCACCGTGAATGTTTTATCCTTAAATGTTAAGGGCCTAAACTCTCCCCGCAAGCGACGTCTTCTCTTCCGGGAGTTGAAGCGCAAATCTATTGACATAGCAATGATTCAAGAAACTAGAATACCCAGGACTGTGGCTTTCCGCCTTTCTGACCCGGCATATTCTAGGGTTTCCATCTCCTGTGCCATCCCTAAAAGGAATGGGGTCGCGATTCTAATACGGAACTCGTGCCCTTTTACGGTCCCGAGCTCTCATATGGATTATGTGGGACGTTGCGTAGTGGTGACAGGCACGGCATATGGACAGGATTATACATTTATCTCACTATATGGTCCAAATGTTTCAGACACGGCATTTTGGTCCTCCGCGCAATCCTTCATATCATCCCACGCAAGGGGTCACGTCCTAATGGGGGGAGATTTCAATGCGGCCCTGTGCCCGCCCCTGGACAGGTCGGACCAACACGGTGTTCGGGCCTCTCACACCCTTTCCACGCAGGATAGACAATTTCACAATTTCGTTCAACAATTGGGTTATATAGATGTGTGGAGGGCACACCACCCTTCAGTCAAGGATTATACATTCTACTCCCCCGTGCATAACACATACTCCAGGATAGACTGTATTTTGACGTCCCCCTCATGCCTCCCCGCGGTTAAGTCATCCTCTATTGGTTCTATTACATGGTCAGACCATGCAGATGTCACTGTACAACTTCAGCCTTTCGCACCTTTAACGGGACGAAAGTGGCGCTTAGACCCCTTCTTATTGGACAAACTAGAGGTACGTAAATCGGTAGCGGACACCTTCCAGGAATACTTCCAAATAAGTGACACACCTGACATTTCCCCCCAGATGCTCTGGGCTGCCCATAAAGTGGTAATCAGGGATAAACTCTTAAGCCTAGCATCCCATTATAAAAAGCAGAAACTGGCTGACATCCAAGACCTTCAGCGCCGTCTTAGGGACCAGGAGTTGGCCCATAAGGCCGCTCCTTCTAAGGAAGGATACACCGCTTTGTCGCAAACTAGAATGGACCTAAACCGCCTGTTTCTGGAGGATGTGGGGAGGTCACTTCTTTGGTCTAAGCAGAGATACTACGAACGATCGAATAAATCTGACACCCCTTTGGCGCGCGTACTTAGACCCCGATCTCGTGGGCTGACGATGCCGCCAATACTGGACGACTCTGGCAACCCACTGACTTCGCCGAATAAAGTTCGAGATGCTTTCACCCAATTTTTTAACTCCATCTACAACCATTCTCCCTCCTCTCCTGACCCGACTATGCGGGACAGGATTGAGGACTACCTAGATAGAGCCTCATTACCCTCTCTTAACGAAACACAAGCAGATAGCCTAGCCGCCCCAATTACGGAGGAGGAGATATTGAAGGCCTTAGGGTTGATGAAACCCCATAAAGCTCCCGGACCTGACGGCTTTACATACCATTACTACAAGTCGTTCCCCAATACTCTAATCCCACACCTCCTTAAGATGTTCAATACTTTAATGGAGGGAGGCCCTTTACCGCAGGAAGCCCTTTTAGCCTCTATAATTGTTCTGCCCAAACCAGGAAAAGACCCTCATCTCCTAGGGAACTACCGCCCCATCTCCCTTATCAATACCGACCTTAAATTATTTGCAAAAGTTCTTTCGCTCAGACTAGACCCATTCCTACATGCACTTATACACCCGGACCAAGTGGGCTTCATGCCCCATAGACAGGCATATGAGAACACCCGAAGGGCAGCTACACTAGTATGGAGGGTAAGGGAGACACAAACGCCAGCCATGTTCCTGTCCCTAGATGCGGAAAAGGCGTTTGACAGGGCGGAATGGCCTTTTCTCTTTTCCCTGTTACGATGTATGGGACTTCCGGATGCCTTTGTCGCAGCGATTGGGGCATTGTACTCTTGCCCCTCGGCACAGATTTCGCTCCCTGGAGCGGACCCGGTGCCATTCTCGGTATCTAACGGCACCCGACAGGGATGCCCCCTCTCCCCATCCCTTTTTGCACTATACTTAGAACCCCTCCTCCAACACATTAGAGCTCACCGGCTGATTAGTGGGGTAGCACTGCGGGATGAAATGTATAAGGTCTCGGCATATGCGGACGATATTCTTCTATCCATAACTCAACCCCTCATCTCCCTTCCCTGTTTATTTGAGATCCTGGATGAGTTTGCATATAACTCAGGGTACAGGGTTAATATTTCAAAATCGGAAGCCTTCACGATCCATGTCCCTCAGGATACTATTGACTCTTTGTGCTCTGCCTTTCCTATCACTATCTTTCCCTCCTCCATCAAATATCTAGGCATCGTGTTAACTAACGACCCTCACACTCTCTACGACTCTAACTATGATAAAATACGGGCGCAACTGAAAACTGACCTAGAATCTAGAAGGAGGCTGGAGGACTGGGCTTGCCATGTCTTTTCTCGTATTACTATGCTGCACAACTAGCCCAAATTGTGGCCTGGCACTCCCCACCTTCTTCTCGTCGATGGGTGGATTTAGAGAGAGATCTTATGTACCCAGATTCCCCTGACATGTGGATGTGGCTTCCCAGGACTCAGAGGCCCTTACTACGCACCATATGCCCTGCTATCGTGAATTCTCACCGACTCTGGGACAGGTTGGCGACTAAATGCGATTTCACAACGTTTCCATCTCCACTTACGCCGATTATGCGGAATCGCGAATACCCACCTGGACTCACCTACACCTCCTCCTTGGGATGGATGGGATCCACTATATCACGGATATGCCATCTCTATATCAAGGGTAAAGTGCTCCAGCCCGTGGATCTCACACCTTCCGTTCAGTCCAGATTAGCACACCCCTTGCCGTATCTTCAATTGAAGGCCTTTGCAACCCGACCACATATAAAACTGGCGGCGCTGACTGCTCAGTCTTTTTTTGAATGCCTTTGCATGCGGGGATCTCATCAGAAGGGTCTTATTTCTACACTGTACCGCCAACTTACTGCCCTAATGGACTGGAAGGAACTCTGCTATATTCAAGCCTGGGAGAGGGACCTTGGAGAACAACTAGAGGCAAAGGAATGGGTCGATATTTGGGAAGCTATGAGGAGTGTCACCATGTGTACCACTCATCAGGAACAACTTATCAAGACGATCTTCTGTTGGTACACCACGCCTGTTCAGATCTCACACATGTCCTCGGCTACACCAGATCTATGCTGGAGGGGCTGTGGTCAAAAGGGGACATATATCCACATGTGGTGGTCGTGTCCCGAGGTTGGAAGATTCTGGGATGCTACACATACCTTGATACAAGCCGTACTTCCGGGTGCTACTTTGATGGACCCTTGGGCCTACCTCCTCTCTAGACCTTTCCCAGAACTGACCAGGCAGGAAAATAAATTAATAGCCCAAATTACGCTTGCAGCCCGCAGAGTTTTAGCGGAACACTGGAACTCTCCGTCACTCCCTTCTTTCCAGAAAATCTATTCAAAAATGAGGGACGTTCAACTGATGGATGAGTTGACAGCTATATCTAATCACACTCTACCAAATTACTACAAAACCTGGACTCCCTGGCTGGCTCAGATGGGATCGGGTTAGGCGGGGTCGGGGATGGAGCCGGGGTTACTTTCCAGACGGGGGGGACGCAGCAGAGAAAATAATATGATGTTGATTTAATATTTTCATGCATCGCTTATGTCATATCTCATGGAAGTGCCAGTTCTTTTTCTTATCTTTCTCCCTATCTCTTTAATCTTTCCTCTTTTTTCTTTTCCTCTCTGGGTCTGGGCAACCCTTTTTTCTTCTCCTTTTCTTTCTCTTTTTCTCTTTCTCACCCACACACCTTTTAAAAGTAGGAATATTTATGTTTGTATTCACAATTATTTGTTTTATGGAAATAAAAATTACATTTAAAATAAAAAAAACAGTATTATAGAGACGGAAACTGCAATGCTTTCCTATATTTTACTGTGCTTTGAAAACCAGAAAATTGCAGCCGAGGTAAACATAGTTTAGTCACGTAGAGTTACGTTTAACGCTCTACAAAGTAATATTCGACATAAACGAATAGGTTATTATGGAAAAACATGTATAATCTAGCAACGAAAACTCACTTCTCTAATAGGAGGTTTAGAAAAGTGGCACGGTGGTTGCCAAAGCTGCAAACACTTTGAAAAACGATAGGACAATGGAAGTAAAGGAGGATGGACACACAAGGGGCTGGACACTCAGGAAGTACAGGAGGCTGGGTACACAGGAGGCTGGGCGCACAAGAAGCACAGGAGGCTGGGCACACAGGAGGCTGGGCACAAAGGAGGCTGGGCACAGTGGTGTAGCGTGGGTTGTCAGTGCCTGGGGCAAGGCAAGAATCGTGTAGGGATGTGCGTTTCGGGTTTTGGAATTTCGGAATTTTCACGAAATTTCCCGATTCGTGTCTTCGGATTCGGCCGAATTTCCGAATCGGATCGGACCCGAAAACCGACAGATCCAAAAAGTTTTCCGAGCCGAAACGAAAAATTTTCGGATTTTTCAAATGGACTTGAAATGTGTCAAATCGAAATTTATTTTTGCTCTATTCATGATTTCGGTTCCATTCGTGATTTCGGTTCCATTTCGGTAATTCTGGACATCGTATATTTAACTATTATCGGTTATATCGCTGATTCTGTAAATTTTGTATTTGTAAATGCGTATCACTTGTTTCTTGTGGCATTCGGGTCAGTTTAGCGTTTTTTAAATCGTTTTGTTCATTTGTTTTGTTCCTTGGCTTTCATACCATTTTAATATGATTAAATAAAGTTGTGAAATGTATATTCATAAGAAAAAAAGGATCTTTATTTAATAAAAAAAAAACACGATAGAATCGCCAAAATTATCGTATCGACGGAATGAATTATCGGATCCGAAAAACAAACCAAAAATTTATTATAAAAAAAGATATAAAGTATAAAAAAGTAAACCATAGTAGTTTACGTCAAAACAAATAGAGTTAGACACTTTGAAACGAGGAGAACAGACGTTCCGAAAATACGAAAATTTCCGAAATCACGAAAAGTCGATACATAAAATGAGCAAAGTGACCCGAAAACACGAAACATGGTCTATATTCCGAAAAAAAAATGTACACGAAAAACGAGCCGAACCGAATCGAAACAGAAATCGGTCGAAACGAGCCGAATCGAAAATTTTAAACATCCAAACAAATCGAACTGAATCGAACCGAAAAAAAAATCGGTGCACAAGCCTAGAATCGTGTGCCCCCCCAACCTTTGGACATGGTAACACACCCTGATTCCCTTCCACCAGTAGAGTATTGACCCCCCCGTTACCCCACAAGTACTTGTATTGTATATTAACAAAACACTGATATAATAAAAAAATGAAACACACGTGCCCCCCACACTATACCACTGCTACCAGTCACCCTGTCCCAGTATACCCTAGCATAGTTCCACTCTCACACTATACCCAGTCACTCTCTCTCAGTACCCCCAGTCACTCTCCCCCTCTTTCCAAGTACCCCCAGTCACTCTCTCCCTCCAAATACCTACAGTCACTCTCTCCCAGTACCCCAGTCACTCTCTCCCTCTCTCCAAGTACTCCCAGTCACTCTCTCCTAGCACCCCCAGTCACTCTCTCTCCCAGTACCGCCACTTTCTCCCAGTACCCCAGTCACTCTCTCCCAGTACCTCCCAGTCATTCTTTAAGTACCCCCAGTCACTCTCTCCCAGTACTGCCACTTTCTCCCAGTACCCCAGTCACTCTCGCCCAGTACCCCAGTCACTCTCTCTCTTCAAGTACCCCCAGTCATTCTCCCCAAACCTCCAGTCACACTCTCCCAGTACCCCAGTCACTCTCTCTTTATACAAGTACCTCCAGTCACTCTTTCCCAGTATCCCCACTCATTCTCTCCCTGAACTTCCAGTCATCCTCTCACCGTACCCCCTCACTGTGTGTTGGTCATGCTGCTCTGGTGTCACACAGTGTTGCCTACCTGCATGGAGTTACTGGTAGCCCGGGGTGGGGGGAGCTTTCCAGGGGGCTTAGTGGAGACCTGATTTTAAATGTGCTGAAGGGCAAGCACCTCCCTCCCTATTTTCTGTTCAGCGGCTGCAGGGCTGCCAATGGCGGGGGGCTGGCACAGGGCTTCAGGGGGGCTGACAAACGTGGTACTGGGTGTTCCGCCTGATAATGCTGCGCTGCTTCACGTGACTCATGTCAGCGTTAAGGAGGCGTCAAGGACAGGTCCATAATTTTCTGTCCTGGTCCTCCCTTCCGGAGGCTGAGTGCTAAGTCACTGCCAGCACCGCAAAACTGGCAGCTACCTGTGCAAGGGCCTCTCACCAGTGTCCATGAGTGGACACCTTGCAGATCCCTACGGGAAAGTATTAGTGGTTCAAACTTCTTTTGAAATTTTGCGCCCCCTAAGAAAATTGCGCCCGGGGTGACCGTCCCCGAGGCCCACCCCACGCTCCGTCACTGGCTGGGAATACAGGAAGCACAAGAGGCCGTGCACATTGGAAGCACAGGAGGCTCAGCACATATGGAGCTGTGCATACAGGAAGCCCGGGAGTCTGGGCACACAAGGGGCTGGGCATACAGGAAACACAAAAGGCTGAGAACATTAAAAGCACAGGGAGGTGGGCATACAGGAAGCAAAGGAGGCTGGGCACACGGGGCTGGGCAAACAGGAAGTACAGGAGACTGGGCACATTTGAAGCACAAGAGGCTTGGCGCATGGGAGGAAAGGCACACTATAATCACAGGTGGCTGGGCACATTAGAGGCACAGGTTGCAGAAAACATGGAACTTGGAAACTAGGAACTTGAGAGTGAGCCACATAGGAACTGACAGGTAACAGGGTCTATTCGTACAGCAGGCGGTAAAAGAACAAGGAAACCGCATCCACCATGAAATGTGCATTCAATGCAAAGGCACTGAAGGAAAGGCCCACACCCTTAACTAGGAGATCTAGGTTCCTTAGCAGAGATAGTGGCTCCACCTGCAGCGTTCTCTGTGTAGGTGCCTGACACAACATTAATGTACCTCATCTGCGGCAGGAATGCAGGAACGTCGTGGCAAGATTATCCGGGTTATTCCGAGAAAGTGAAAGTCTGGAGAACTTTTGGAGAAGTGAAAATTCTAGGTCAAAATGGCCAAACCAGAAAAATTCTCCCATTTATCTCATTTTCCAAATTTTGACCTAGAGTTTTCACTTCTCCAAACGTTCTCCAGAGTTTCACCTTTCTCTGAATAACCCTGATTGTAATGTATGATCATATTTTGTAACTGAACCCCCCCCCCCCACTTATTTAAAACCACAATCAGGTATTTTTAAATGTTTGGATGGTATGTTTGGGTTGAGTGTATTGAATTTTGTGTGTTTTATTCATTGGTCTCAGTAGCACTGCTATGAAATATGCATAGAGCAGCACTCCTGCTGTGTGTCTATAATATACAGTATATAGATATATATGTAATTTCTTTATTCTATTAAATATGTATTGTATTTTATGCCATATACAAATATTTGAATCATTCTGATTTGATGTTTTTTCACTTTTTACTTAAATGTTATGATTTAAAAAGATTGCATTAAAATATGGTCCAAATCTTTCATGGATTTTTCTCTATTAATAACATATTTTAAGGTAAAATGTAACTGATTTATTTGGTGCCCAAAGCAATGTTTTCACCCTACTACCTCTCCAGTCACCACTAAATGAATTATAATAAAACTCTTAATGGAAATATTATTTATTATTAAATGTATCTGTGCCATATAACAGGCAATCCATATAACAATGCGCCACCTAAAAAGTGCACCTGCCAGAATATAAATAACGATGACAAAAAATATTACTGGGTTTGTTAAACGTGCATCAGTTGTATTTTTTTCAGTGTTGGTAGTGTAGGATTATGATTGTGCTACTCAAAATGGATTAAAAAGGAATTAACCCTATTATTCCAAAAAACAGAGAGGTTTCTGTCATGCAACTGCCTGGTTTTTGATTTGCGCCAGAGTTCAACGCGGTACGTGTGTTTTTTCTGTCTCTTCCTTTCAAAAGAGTTAACCCTCAACCGTATTCTGTATTAACCCGGCCCAGGAATATAGTAACTGGGTCATGTTTGGATTTATTAATCTGTAATGAACAGTTTCCTCACAGAGCTGCCTCATAACACTGCTCTGCTTCAGCCGCCATTTTACATCTCTCCAGAAAATTCCCACCAACCGACAACAGGAAGTGAGCAGAACAGGAAGTAGAGAGGCAGAAGGAAAGCAATGCATCATCCACAGCCAACAACAGTCCATCCTCACAATACACAGACTCACACACCATACAGTCTTACAGAGTCTAACAACCCATACATCACACTGATGAATAATCATATCCGAGTAACTGGGATGTTAACGGCTAACTGGCAGATTTAGAAAATATTATTAACATCCCACTAGAGGAGGCCAAATGCGTTAATCTTACCCTGTTGGTATTTACGACCTAAACATGTAGGTCCCCTTATCTGATAATCTGCTCTCTTGGGTGGATGGAAACTTGATCCGAAGAATGGCATCCCTGAACCAGATTGAATGGAGGTTGGTTGGTTGTTAGAAAGACAAAGGGCCAGTACCCACTCGTATCTCTTGGTATTTTGTAAAGACTTTTGTTGGAGTAACATCTGAATGTTCGGCAGACTTAAAACCTGAAATACCTAACGGAATGCTCTCTAAGTCCTGTTTTATTTCAAGACCTGTGTTTGCATATTTTGATATTTTTTGTATGTCTTGTCTTATGTGATCCTGGGATTGAATAGAGTTTGATTTTTGTTTGCCTTTAAAACTTTTGTAACTCGGTCCGGCCTTGGCTTTAGATAAGTCACGTTTCTCCCTTATAGATTGTGTTTTCCGCGTTACCGTAGAGTTTACCATTTGCGGTATTTTAGCTGTATATGGCGATGCTCATGGATTGGGGTGGTATACATTTAAGAGGGTTTCCTACTACCTTTGTGGTGGAAGCGAATCTTTGGGAGGCTGTGTACGGTTTGGGGGATTAGGTTGGCATAACTTGGGGCCCTGAGAGGCGGTAGAGTTAGTAGCTCCAGAGGTTTGGAGCTGTTAACCTCTTGTACACCCTCCTTCAGTACATGACAACTGGACAGATAGTGGGTGGTCATAACAGTTTCTGCATTGAAATGCATTGAAGGACAGTGGCCGCTCACTGTAAATTAAATGCGAAACAAAAAAATAAAAAGTTAATGGGGAAATGTAGACTCAGAATAGCAATTTAGGCACCAAATTGTTATTTTGTCCTGCATTTAATCCCTTCACTACCAAGATCGTTGTAACTCTATCTAGAAAACCTATTGCAGGAGCCCGAGATCGAGTTAAGTCGATCCGGTCTTCTTCTAGAGAAGTGGTTCCCAACCCTAGTCCTCAAGTACCCCTAACTGGCCAGATTTTAAGGATTCCCTTGGGGAAATACAAACTGAAACCTGCCATCACTGAGCTGTAGATCATGCCCCCTGTGCTGTGCTTCAGATATCTGGCAAACCTGGCCTGTTAGGGTTACATGAGGACAAGAGTTGGCAACCATTGTTCTAGCTAAATTCATTGCAGTTGGGTTGCAGATTGTGCCTCTAAAATTCTAGCACAACAGATATCACAGCCGATGCATTAGAACTGGATGAACAGGTTGTCTACTGGAGTCAAGGCAGTTGCAACGGCACAGTAGCAGCAGTAGCACTTTTTGGCCAGCAGATGGAGCCATCTGCCTAATAGTGTGGAAATTTATTTTAGGGATACTACGGAAAACCATTTGTACTTTAAACTGGTTTTCTATAAAAACACTGGTCCCTGACAGTGTTTTGATGAAAAATAACCTGTTAGTGAATGGGTTAAATGTTAACTATGCATCCTAAGTTTCAAATAAACATCATGATATTGTTTTTTCTTATTAAAAAGTATGCAAACGATTGTAATATCTACTGTTAAGTTATATATTGAAAAACATTTTTTTTTGCTGGATAAAATACTCTAAACTTCCATCTGATTAACTTTTATAAAAGAATAGAGTATTTGATTGGACATATGAAAAAAATACACTGTACGGTGGGAAAGAAAAAAATGATGCTGCATGGCGTTATCATACAATACACAACGCATCCAGCATCACTAACAAATATTATAATTTTTTTACCCGTTGAGTAGACATGGATCTAATCTAGTGAGAATCTCTAGTATGTGTATCAGCGGGGACCTGTGAAACGCATTAAATATATCGCTTCTCTCTACAGCCACCAATCTACTGATTAATAATTTATTGGGACAGACAACTGCGGAGGAGGGAAGATAGAGAGAGGGAAAAAAAACCTTTAGTGGGAAATAATTTGTTTCAGCAGATAAAGGAAATAATATTATTAGCAGATAAAGGTACGGATTCTCAGCCTGTTGTGGGGTGATGGAAATCTCGCTGCGAAATAGGTTGAGCTGAACGCCATGCTGAGATATTCTGATTAGGATCGGATTTTATACCACGGGTAGTAAAATGCTTTAAATGAGGATTTAGGGAAGAGCTTAGTGTGTTTGGGATATATATATATATATATATAAGTTCATTTTTGAAATATTGGTTTAATAACAGAAACAGAGAGAAACCCTTACAATGGTTGTAGTTACACATACAGTGGACACTCTACGTACGTGTAGACACGTTTCTCCTTCAAGGGAGTACTCCGATAATTGGGCTACACGTCATTAATGTTCGTCAAAATCGATCCCCTTTATGAGTCGCTTACTTTAGGAAATAACTGCACTTTTCAGAGAATTTTAAGACAATGATAATAATCACATGAAAAAATAAATGTCAAAGAAAAAAAAAAAAGTGTGTGTGTTTAACCCTCTTCACTATAAAATGATTTTCCAAAAATCCAACGTCAGGAACAAGTGTTTATTTTTTTGGAAAATCTTTATTTATTAATTCTACAGTGAGAATTATTTAGGAATATTCCCAATGTTTTCTTTATCATAATAACGTATTTGCCGGGCCATCTGCTGGCCAAAAGGAGTTACTGCAGTTCTGGTCTCCATGTAGGATCATTAGGGGAGCTGTCATTTAAAGAAATTTCCCAGCTGGTTTAGAAAGTGTTTGCAGCCAGGGTATCGGGTCCAGGGTGCTAAAATTATAGGGACATGTTCCGGAGCCTAATTGCAAACAACATTATTTTGAAAAAAACATCTTTTGTTTGCAATGATACAGCATAGCTCTTGATCGTGTACCCACGATATCGGGGCTGCTTTGTCTGATGCTGCTGAATGCAGATCGTGTAAAGGGGTTAATCTTTTTATTTTGATTTGACGTCAGATCTGATATCTGTCTGTCGAAGTCACACAATGTAGGCTTGTGCACCGATTTTTTTTTTTCGGTTCGACTCGGTTCGATTTGTTCGGATGTTTAAACTTTTCAATTCGGCTCGTTTCGACCGATTTCTGTTTCGATTCGGCTCGGTTCGGCTCGTTTTTCATGTACATTTTTTTTTCGGAATATCGACCATTTTTCGTATTTTCGGGTCACTTTGCTCGTTTTTTGTATCAACTTTTCGGAAATTTCGGAAATTTTCGTTTTTTCGGAACGTCTGTTCTCCTCGTTTCAAAGTGTCTACGATAATTCTGGCGATTCTATCGTGTTTTTTTTATTAAATAAAGATCCTTTTTTTCTTATGAATAATTGAATATACATTTCACAACTTTATTTAATCATATTAAAATGGTATGAAAGCCAAGGAACAAAAAAATGAACAAAACGATTTAAAAAACGCTAAACTGACCCGAATGCCACAAGAAACAAGTGATACGCATTTACAAATACAAAATTTACAGAATCAGCGATATAACCGATAATAGTTAAATATACGATTTCCAGAATTACCGAAATGGAACCGAAATCACGAATGGAACCGAAATCATGAATAGAGTAAAAATAAATTTTGATTTGACACATTTCAAGTCCATTCGAAAAATCCGAAAAATTTTCGTTTCGGCTCGGAAAACTTTTCGAATCTACCGGTTTTCGGGTCCGACCCAATTCGGAAATTCGTCCGAATCCGAAAACACGAATCGGGAAATTTCGTGAAAATTCCGAAATTCCGAAACGCACATCCCTAACACAATGTCCTCATGTGACACACGGTTTTGCCTCAGTCCTCCCAATCCTCACCCTACAAGCCTAGGCTGTCTGTTTTTTTGGGAGTACTGAAGGAAAACACACCAGGAGGGCCTGTTTAATGCTGCTCGCGGTGCTTAAATAGTTAAAATCAGGACTTATGAAGCCCGTACATGAACGCTAATGCACTGCTTGTATGGGCAGCTCTTCTCAGCTGATCGGCAGGGCATGTGCTTACAATACTACAGGGGAGCCAGATTGGTTACCAGTAGCAGTAGTATTTCCCCGTGTGTTATAAGCATCTGGCATGAATAATGTCTATTACTGGAGGTAATATGTGGGTGGTATTGATTTGCCCATATTGGTATACTATCACACTTGAATTGGGACCCCACACATTAAGTAAGAATAACAAAGAAAAGAAACTGAAGAAAACATTGCATTATGGGTCCTTAGGGACTATCAACCAGAAAGGTGATATGGAGCCTGACATTTTTAGCATGATCCAACTGGGGCTGCTATTTCAACCCAGCCATTGAGTTGACATCTGGGCTCAGTCAGAATAGAGTTGGTAACAGGAAGCCGCTAAAGGTTATTGCCTGGCGCTAATATTTCCACCATTTGAGTATATTGTGGAAACCATGCAGAAAGAGAAGATACAATAATTTTTGTATCATTACACACGTCTCCAACAGCTTAATTTAACTTAGGTTAATCGGTTCGAGATGTAACCTAGGCGTCATGGTTTATTTTATGTCTGGGAGAATCACTGGGTGGCCTGGTACATGTTTGTGCGAGGAAGGCCTGTCGGAGTTATTTGAGCATGTGCCTCGTTGGTTTTCCGTGGTCATGTGCGCTGGCCGCATAGCTCGATATTCATATGAGCAGGCGCCATGTTTTTTGATGGTTGGAGATAGGACCTCCCTCTACATGAGCGAGGTTTCTAGGATACCGGACGCGATGTACTACACCACGCAAAACGCTTTAGTGCATGATACGGTGACTGGATGACGTGCATGAGCAAGCACGCTACCTGGAAGACGCCAGTTAATTGAGATGGGCCACTACATACAGGACAGATGGTGACGGGGAGTCCCATAATGCACTTGAGGAAGCCACGCCAAATCGCGTTGAACGTTACTGTTTGTTTTTAACATTTATGTTGAATGGTTAAGGTCTAACTGTTTTGGTGGGACATAGGTGCTTTTTAATGTGCCATTGTATATTCTTAAACAATGGTGTGTGATGTTTGAGTATATTGGGGTCTGCCTAGCACCTCGGAAGAATCTGTCAATGTTATTATTGGCTTATAGTCCATAGATATTACTGTGATTATATACGTTTTCATATAGAGGTGCTCAGATACTAGCGTGATAGCGATACTGTTTTGCTGTATAAAGGATTCTAGGTTCTCCTTTTGATTTGTAACAATTCGTTTTAAAGTTTAGGTCCATTTATTACATCTGAATATATTGATTATGGGTCAAGTAGACAGCTTGAACTGCCGAGGTATAGGATCCGTCTTTTATACCATATAACTATGTACAGCAAGTGAAGTGCGGTCATTCTGTATGCTCCGCAAAGAACTTTTGTGATTGTGTGGTTGACACTCTCTTATATCGGTTACCAACATTAGCTCCACCCCCTCTTAAAAGGGATTTTTTGGAGGCTGGGCTATTGTTATGCTAATTATTATAATTTGTGTTTTTGTTGTATAATATATAGGGGAAGAACATGAAAATTGCCTAGTTACATATTCGTGAGTTAATAAAACCTCATGCCCTTGGCAGATTGGATTTGTCAAGATAAGACGCTACGTTGTTACATTTATTACAATTACTATTATTTTTTGAGACACAATAGCACCTAGTGTTCATTTTTCTGGCTGGGGTGACAAAGTCCTTTGGAGATTATTTCTTCAGAACTGAATTTTGAATGCTCTTGATGCAAAGATGCTACAGGTTCTCCTCGTCTGTAAACTGCTCAACGAACACGACCGTGATCTGTCACTTTGTTGCGACAGACAATGTATAGTGTGGGCTCACACCTAATCTTCTGGCAATACCGTCTGCTACTAAAGGAGAAATGTCTAACATGTGTCTGGATTAGCACACTTCCTGTCTCACGAAATTCCTTGACCAGCTGTTAAATAGTCCTTACTATGGGTACTGACGTTGTTGGGAACTTCGCAGCAAATGATTCTCAAGTGGCCTTCAAGGATTTTGACAAAAAGTAACATTCCACCACAAACACTCTTTCTTGTAGACAAGGTGGCATTTAACAGCTCAATGTAGTTGACAAGAAAACCTGCTCTACAAACGTCTATGTCAACTACACCTGCAAAAACATTGGAAACAATGTTTACATTAATCTACGGGCACCATTCTACTTCTAGCTGGAACACCTGTATAATTAAACCACTATGGAGTAGCAATCGTAGTTAATTTGTTTGCTACCTGAATCCGACCCTTTCCGTTCATGACATGTAAATCAAGGGAATTCAGTAACTTAAGTGTGGCGAACTGAAGCATAAGCTCGGTCCATGCTACAATTCCTAAATGCCAAGCACACACAGGGCACATCTTTATTACGATAACTGGTAAAACTGGGAAATAATCTCCACATTTAAACTTGACAGACCTTCAAGATGTTCTTCCAGTGGTAGACCTTCTCAGTCAAGTGTCGATATGGAAGTGTAAGATGTCTCCATGAGGATTTTGTCTCCTAAAAGTACTATCCATACACCATACTGGATATTATCAGGTGTTTGTGCTATTATAGTGCACTTTCTTATTAAAACATCCAATGCCTACCCCACCAACCATTCCCGCCATTTCCCACAGTCATGGGAAAGTGAACCAGTCAACGACAACACATTCATTTCAAAATATCAAGAATCATAAAAAGGTTTAAAGACCTATCTCTTACATCTTAATACTAGAACTTGGAATTTTGTGGAAAGATTGGTGAGCTGTCAAAGTGCTGATGACTAGATGTGGTTAAACCTCAGGCTTGCAATCATCTTCTCAGCTTGACAAATATCATACAGGCAGAGTCTATCAGATCCTGTGTAAAGGAATATCTTAGAGTTGGGTAATAAGAGTAAAGAAATTCATTGCCCATTTATGGTAGAGTTTTGCTTTAGGGTATTTTTGTTATTGGGTATTTTGAAAGGCTCCCCTGTGTCCTTCAAGAGACAGATGCTGGTAAGACTGGGAAATAATCTCAACACATATAAAGTTCACAGTCCTTCAAGATGTTCCTATAGTGTTAGACCTTCTCCGTCATGAGTCGATTATAGAAGTGTAGGATGTATCCGTGAGGATTTTATCTCCTAAAAGTACCATCCATAGACCATAGTGGAAATTATCAGACGTTTGTGTTATTATGGTACACTTTCACGTAAAACGTTATGTTGCCGGCCCAACCACCCTTATCCACCATTTCCCACAGCCATGGGAAAGTGAAGTGTCAATGGCAGATTCCTTTTAAAATATCAGGAATCCTAAGAAGATTTAAAGACCTACTTCTTACATCTTGATACTAGAACCTGAAATTCTGTGGACCGATTGGTGAGCTAACCATGGTGGTCAAAGTCCTGATTACCGGATGTGGTTAAACCTCAGGCTTCATTCATCTTCTCAGCTTAACACGTATCATAGAGGAAGACTCTGTCAGATCGTGTGTAAAGGAATATCTTTGAGCTGGGTAATACAAGTAATTGATAGACCATTTACGGTAGAGTTTTGCTTTAGGGTATTTCTGTTATTGGGTATTTTAAAAGTCTCCCCTGTGTCCTTCAAGAGATAGATGCTCTTAAGCCTGGGAAATAATCTCAACATGAAGTTCACGGACCTTCAAGACGATCCTACAGTGTTAAACCTTCTCCGTCATGAGCCGACATAGGAGAAAACGTTGTCTCCATGAGGGTTTTATCTCATAAAAGTGCCGTCTTTATACCTGAGTGAATATAATCAGGTGTTTGTGATATTACCGGGCACTTTGTCGTAAAAAGGTATATGTTCCATCTTCCCTCCCCGTAAGAATGGAGTATATAAGACTGAGGGGGATGCTAATGATACACAATGTTACGATCACAGATGTCTCCCAAAGGAAGGCCTCTTTATTACAGAATGTGTCAGTGCGCCTCTGATATGAAACACAAGGAGTCCAATGCTAAATAATTGATACATGCTGTTTATTGTCTTGTTTTTGATTTTTAATCACCAAATAAATGAATAAGACATGCAGCGAAATGTCAGAAAGTCGCCCGGAACGCATTCACGGCAAGAAACCTGCGGCTCAGTTAACGCTTTCAACACGACGGATGCTGACAGAGCATGCATTCCGTATCAGATTGACGGCTCGCTCAGCTTTTGTTCCGTGTAATTCCTCTATAAGCTATGGGTTGTAGCTCTATTGATTGCAGATAGAATAGTGAATTTTATAGGTTGTAATAGCGTTTGATGTGACAACATATCAGTCTAGCTCGATGCCCTTATGGTATTAAATGCTTAGGCAACACATTTTTGCCAGAATGATTTCTCGGACCATAAAATGTTTTTTGCCATTTTACATTTTTCCCCAGCTAATAAACACCCGCCTTTCCTTGTTACGCTACGCAGCATTTTGACGGGAGAAAATTTATGTTGTAGGAACAACCTGAAGCGTCCTTAAAGCCCTTAAGAGATTTACCTACATGCAGCTTATCTGTTACTGTCAAAACAGCGACATTTTAAATGCTTCCTGTACTGTTTAAATGGTCATTCTGCTGTTTTTATATACTGTAAATCTTGATAAATATACAGAGTTATTCAAAGAGAATCGAAAAGTCACCGCACGTTCGGTGACTTTTCGTTCGCCTCAATTCGGTTCGATTTGGCGATCCCATTTCGGCGACCCTGCGGTGTATTCAGCAAGCACCAGAGAGTCCCCGAATTGCAGGGAAAAGTCACTGCAAACCCGCCGAAAACTCACCGCAAAACCCGGCGAATGCACCCCAAAAACCCGCAAAAACATCTGGATTAACCCCGCCGAAAACGCCGGAAAAACCCAAGCAGGAGCCGATCACAAGCAGCGTAGCTGCCGGAAAAAGCCGACACCGCAGACGAATGGAATGAGAAAAACCCCAAAAAAAAACAGTTTGCATGAATGTTTGAAAAGTGTAACGCTATTTGCAAAGAAACTACTGAACGAAAATGTCTGAAATTTACATATGAGGTCCAGGGAATGATAATAAAAAGGGCTGTTACAGAAAAAATAAAAGTTTTAAAAAAAAATCTGAAAAAAGTTTTTGGCAAAAAAATCCCGAAAAATACTTAAAATATCCCAAAAAAATCTATAAATAAAGAGACTTTTTACTGCAGAATATTATAATCAACGGTTTATTAGATATTGAATTAAAACGGGAATATTTTTAACATTGAATCCTATGGGATTCGCCGGAATAAACCTGCCGAATTAAACCACCAAATGGCAGGGCAATTCGGCAACTTTTTACTGCTGGGTTTTGCTCTCTGAATAGCCAAAGCATTGCTTCTCTATGGGGATTCACTGCCCTCGAACAGGCATCGTATGTGCAGGCAATTCGCCAACATTTGGCGAATTGCCTGCTCTCTGGATAGCCGAATGGCCAAGAAAGGTAACCGAATGCTGATTTTAAGCGTTCGGTTCCCTTTCGGCAGCCATTCGGATCTCTTTGAATAACCCTGATAGTTTAGTAAAATAGGCATCTTAGCAACTGAAATTACTTATTCTTCTGGTTCACAGTAGGGGTAAGGAGTTTCTGCTGTTCTGTGAAGAAGTGGATTGGTATTAGTTTATAGAGTAATGGGACAAAAATCCCGAAATAGAATGGAGTTGTAATGCAGAAAACATTCATTCGCCACACTTTCGCCACAGGTAAAACATTTAATAATTTGGCAAGCCTTTTCAAAAATTTAAACTAAATCTCTAGAGAGAAAAATTACAAAATAAGCAACCCTTATCCAAAATTCTGTGGACCACGAGCTGTGTAAATGTGCCTGAATATAAAGTAGCTTCTCAGGCTCCAGCTGCAGTGCTTAGGCTAATTTATTTAACAGATGGTCGTCATACAAAAGGCTGTATATATAAACTGCAGCTCTAATTGACAGCCCGCGTCTGTGCAGGAATCTTAGGCAGGCTGTCCACTGACACTGTAGTCTGGACTTGGTCACCCAACCACGGACAACACCATCGGCCGATCAGGGTCGTCCACTGGAAGCATCTGTGGACGACTCAGATCGACCTGATGGACAGGATGCCAGGTGAAAAAAAAAAAGAGAAATCCTGCTGCCGGGCCGCTGCAGGGTGGAAAAAAAAAACTGTCTTTGATGCTGAAACGGAGTTTCAGCATCAAGGACTGCCGCCTACTGTAGATACTCGAGTATGCCGCTAGATTTGGGTGACAAAAACTTACCTTAACATTGGAGGGGTCACGATATATTCGAGACATCTGCATTGCGTGTTAAAAAAAAAAAAACTTGACTTGCTCATGGATCCCAAGTCTCCCTGACTATCGGCGGACGACGAGGTGGATGAGCCTGCCTGCTGGAGCCGGAGGTCAGAAGATGACACTTCCCAGCGTGCTGGCTATTGGTGAATGATTCACTGTCATCTCGCTCCTCCGGCCATCTTATTGCAAGTATGTAGACGGAAGGTCGGCAGGTTCATTCTTGGTAACAACTACAATCATTCTAGAGCAGAGCACCCTGGCCTGAGGGGAAGCCTGACTGTGATAAGAGAACCTGGAAGGATTTTAATGGTTTCCCAGTACAGTATACTCTTATAATGTTGCTCCTCGCGTTATATTCGAGTCTTGAGTTTTCTCTCATTTCCATAATAAATCTCTATCCATCGTGTTATATTCGAGTCTTGAGTATTCTCTCATTTCCATAATAAATCTCTATCCATCGCGTTATATTCGGGTCGTGCTATACTCGAGTATCTACAGTAGTCTTTTTTTCTTTAAAAAAAACAGAACCAAAAACTTTGCCTAAAAAATCCTGCAATATCAATAAATGAAAAGGCTTTTTGCTGCGGATTAAAAAAAGTAAACGGTTGAACAAAAAATGAATAAAAATGATAATATTTTTTTCCATTGAATCCTATGGGCTTCACGAATGGCGGTTTTCCTATACAATACATTTTTTAACTTTTCCCCTGCACACGCCGGTTATACTATAGAATGTATCTTTTACATGTTTCCCAAAGCACGGAAGTTTAACTATACAATTAATTTTTTTCACATAAACTTGTATCAGATCATCCGATTTCATATGACCAAGTCCCATGAAAATTGTAAGGATCGCTAATCTGTTGTGATCGCATAAAATCGTCTGACGGGGTCAGATGCAGTGGAAGAGGGCTGATTCACTTGCATGTTGTAGGATCGGTTGGACGACTAAGGCTAGGGTCAGACTGAGGCAGTGCGAACGCGCGTTCTGGCGCACTTAATCACGGCCGCACTAGCAGCAGATGCCGGGCAATGACGGCCAATATACGAAGTACGGTCGCACAAAAGTCCGGCCGCGCAACGCAAGTGGAAAATGAACGCATTTTTTCGAGAACGTGAAACCGCAGGTACTGACGTACAGAGTGCGCTGCGTCCGCTAGCGGCGTGTGTGTGTGATTAGGAGACGTCAGACGCTGCTAATGTCCGGCCAACATAACGTCCAGACGCAAAAAGTGTTTTATTGATGATCCGTACAAAATCACGGACGAAAATGCGCATAGTATGACCGCTATCGCGTATTCCGTGAAAAAATGCGTCCATTCGTTCGAACGCACTTTTTCACAGACAACATAAAAATGCGTTCGTCTGACCCTAGCCTTAAAGACGATATCTGATGATCGCACCATTGCACAAATAAGGTACCAGTGGACGGCCAGCCTTACTCCTCAATATCTGTCTCCTATTGACATGAAGTGTAACAGATAACATCCCCCTGGAAACAAAAACTCTCTCTGTTGGTTCCATACACATTGATACACAAGCAATCCAGATTTTGGACTCCTAAGGTTTTTTTTTTTTTTTTTTAGAATCCAAAAAGGATTTCAAACAGCCGAAAGGGAAAATTGATGTGCCAGGTGGGCTGTTAAGGACACACTGCACAGCAGCAGCAAGAAACATGCAGGGATACACTATGCAACACCAGCGAGGGACATGTAGAGCAGCGCCACTATGCTCTATGTTAACGCTGAGCTGCAGCATGTCCGCCACTGGCGCTGGACAGCGTGTCCCTTGCTTGTGCTGAGGAGCATGCTGGTGAGCTAGGAGAAACAAGGAATGGACAGAACAGGAAAATCATGACGATGACCAAAAGGCTCCAAAAACATTTTGGCGTCTGAATACCTTTTTTCTGGATTATTCATTGGACGAAGGAGATGTAGAAGACGACATTGGACTAAGACTAAAAGGAATATTCACTAAGCGCCGAACTTGCAGCCGTAGTACACCAAACAGTGAATTTCGGTGTAAGGTGTCATTTTGCGGCAATTCATCTATTCATTAAACGGGCAATTCACCAAAGTCTGGCGAAATAGGGTGCAGTTTGCCGCAGTTCGGCGATCTTCAGCGGCATCGCAATTGGTCCATAGAGAAGTAATGGTTAATCCGTTTAAAGAATGCCGACGTGTCGGGGAAATGCCCTGATTTTCGGTGATAACGTTTGAGAGGTTTAAACAGGTGAATTCCAGAGGTTTCAATGTAAAAAAAAATATATATTTTTTAAAAAGTTCATTCTTTTCATTTTCAGAAAAAAGTCTTTATATATTTGAACAGCTTTTTGTATTTTATTTTTTTACTTTGTTGATGATATTTTAGTTTCCCAATTTTTTTTAAAAGGCTGTTTTCATTCTATAGCAGACCTTTTTATTATTTTTAAAGGACCTTTTTTATTATTTACGCACATTTTAATGAATTTTTATTGGTTGGGGAATAGGAGAGTTTGGAGTTTTTTGCTTGTTTGTTTTTTCAGTTCGGTGGATTTCGCCAATGACAGTTGGCGGTCTCCGGTGCTCTTTGGCGACGTTGTCCAATTTTTTTCATGGGGCTTCGGCGACTACATATTCAGGCGCACTACGGTGACCTTACGGTGAATAGTGAATGACCCCTTAAGATCTGCAAGACTTCCTAAAACACCATAACTTAATCAATGAGCATTGTATAATGTCAGCTTTGTTGAACAGCACCCTGTGGATTTTCTGAGGTGTTCCAGAACCTGGGGGAACATACTCAGTGAAGCCTTCTTCCAACATGTTTGGCCTCAATTAATTTAGTTCCTATGGTTCCGATTATCCTCCAGCAATTAGTGCCCTGGGCCGAATTTATATTAGCTAGTCCTCCGGCAACTGCCCCCAATAAATTGTTAACATTAGTTTGCGACATGTAGTGGACAATTCTTTGACACAAGGATGAATCAAATAATGATGTTTTGAGAACTAGGATTAACAAAACGGGATGCAAAACTAATGTTGTACATATAAATTGTGTCCTGTTAACAAAAAGGTTGAAGACCATCGATGTCCGCCTAATCTCTAGACTTGTTAATGGCTTTGACCTCTTTTAGAAAAGGATTACATACCATACCGGTATAAGTAGGTCAAGAGTTTGCAAGTTATTTTATGTAACCACTACTTTACTCGTGTCCCAATTCTCATATAATCTATAATTCTGTCTACCTTTTTTGCATTCATTTTCAGTATCTTCTTGAAAACGACGATTGATGCAGATTTCGGCCTCTTGGAAAATAAACAAAATTCTGGTTTCATATTCCATTCCTTTTGCAGTACAACATTCCCTACCAAAATCTCTGTGTCATGCCCCTGGCCAGGGAACTCCGTGACACCACAGAAAAAGCACTAAGCAGCACCCGAGCTGGTATTGCGGCAACTCAAACTCCCAGTAGCACTTTTTTTGCAGATCTCCATCCTTGGGGCCCTTGTTCCAGACTAGGTTTTAACTCCAACCATGTGCTCTGGCTGACTCTGAGGCCTCAGGTGTACCCCATTCCACCCGTTTACTCAAAGGGAGTCACTCCCATCCTTCCTCGTTTTTGCACTTAGCGAGAACTCACCAAGGAATGTCCACCATGAACCCTGGGCTCCCACCAGATGGACCCTTGCTGCCTTATTGAGCTGTAGCTCTGAGTCTCCTGCTATGCCCACATCTCTAAAGTTCCTGCCTGTGCCCATGCTCCATTCTGTCGCCCCATTCCTGCCCTCTCTAGCATTAGCGTCACGCTCTATTCCTCCCCTGTGCCTCATACCTATCTCTCTGTATTTCTTGTTTAGTGTCTTGTGCGCATCAAGAAACAACACTGTTGTACCACAGTCATGTTCTCCTTGCCCATGTATCACCTGCATACTGACTCAGACCTGCCGTGCGCCATGACACTCCATGTCCTCCATCTTTCCAGTTCTGTTAAACCAAAATAGATGTCCCAAGGTTCTCATCTTTTGCATCTAGTTAATCCATTCAGTGGACTTCTTGAGCCTTATGACATTTTTCTTCTGTGATCATAGGGTTAAGCTGATCATCATATTAGGTATAGATATGTTCTTCTACACGGTGGTAGAGACAGCTGGCATGCATATTTCTGTAAATGGCATCTGCGGCATGCTCTATGCCAGGACAGTAGGAGTATCATTTGGGATGGGATGCTGGGGTGGAGAACGCTTTTCATATTTTGGGAAACTCTAGGCTGATTCAACTTGGTTGTTGCCTATTCCCTCTGGCAGTAGGTGGAAGAGAGCAGGAGGCACCCACCATGTAAATACTGTGTCATATCTCTGCTTGTATGTGTAAATAATTAGTGCTTTATTATTTATATGCTGCACCATATGCTGGATCACATTTTCTTCTTCATTTAAATCTTCCTAAGAATATGTCTTTAACAGCAATGTATAACTCTCTCCTATCTGGTGAGCAAAAACAAGATTTATGAGCGTACTGAGAACAGACCAAAGCGCTAGTGACCTGCCCTAGAGTGGGTTCCCATGTAGGTCTCATAGAGGTTTAGCTCGATGGTGCCCTTACGGTGAAAACAACGCCATATGCAAATCAGACTGAGATAACCCAGAAAGGTTGGCCAGTACTGAAATGCATAGAACGTCCTCTCTGCATGAGAGACGAAGCCACCCTCAATGATGATTTGAGCATTGTCAGGCCTCATCAGGGGATACAGTGGACATAGTATAGTATACATGTCGAGTTTGGGGAACTGCCTACTTTATGAATAGCTGAATGGCCACGAAAATGCACTGTACTGGGAAATTCACTGTTTGGTGCATTTTCGGGGCAAGTTCGGATCTCTGTGAATAACCCTTTTAATATAACCAATGCCATAGCTGCTGGAACAAATGCCGTAGCTCCTCCTTTTACGCCATATAACCTTGAGTGTATCCATTTTCTTTCATTCAGTCACCTTTCCTATAACCTTTCCTAAGTCATAGGAACCTAGAAAATCAAAAACATAAACAAATTTATGGTATTGGTCAATATAACCCGTGATATACCTCTTCTTATAGTTCCTGTTACTCTTCTTATCACCTTGTATAACTGTCCCTGGAATAGCTCCTGTTGCCCCATATAATCGGCAGTCTGCATACAGTTAAGAGTAAATATACAGGGTGTCCACAAAGTCTCTTTACAAATTAAAAAATGTATTATAAAGGCAAATAAAAAGACAGATAAGTGAAAATTATTACAAAATGAGACGTATATATTTAAGTTTTTTTGCCTCATTTAATACACCTCTATACGGGCGCCATTAGTTGCACGAAGCACATCAAGACGGTACTCGATTTCTTGCCATGTTGGCTGTAGCATCCCCTCATCAATGGTGGCAATGGCATCAGTGATCCTCTGCTTTAGATTAGTGATGTCCCGTACCTTTGTTCCATACACCATATCTTTAACATAACCCCACAGAAAGAAGTGGCGGGGAGTGATATCTGGTGGACGAGGTGGCCAGGGAATTGGGTCACCCCTTCCAATCCACCGGTCTCAAAATGTTTAATTTAGGAACCCACGAACATGCAGTCCCCAATGTGGTGGTGCACCATCTTGCGGGAAAATGACAGTTGGTTGAAGGTCATGTAGTTGTGGTGCCGCGTATTCAGTGAAAAGGTCAAGGTAAACATTTGCAGTAATTGATGTCTCGCCGAAGAAAAATTGACCAATGATTGGATTGCACATGATCCCACACCACACATTCATCTAAGGCAGAGGATCACTGATGCCATTGCCACCATTGATGAGGGGATGCTACAGCCAACATGGCAAGAAATCGAGTACCGTCTTGATGTGCTTCGTGCAACTAATGGTGCCCATATAGAGGTGCATTAAATGAGGTAAAAAAAACTTAAATATATACGTCTCATTTTGTAATAATTTTCACTTATCTGCCTTTGGAATAAATTTTTGAAATTGTAAAGAGACTTTATGGACACCCTATACATATATATACTCATTTCTTTCATTTTGTAATGTAATGGAATGTAATTTATACATATTATCTATTGAAGTTCTTGAGTTGCCCTTTGCGAGTTGACATTGAACGGTTAACACTTTGCAATCCTGGCTCGTGTCCAATCTTGTCAAGGAACACTGTGAGCAGGGGGAGGGGGATATATTTTTTTTTATTGGGGTAGACGAGCAGAGAAGAGAAACTTGGCCGAACATTGGAATAATTAAGTATTTCTATCTGGAATTAAAGACAGGAATGAAGCAAAGTCAGGATTACAAAATCCCAAGACAATGGCTAAAAAAACTCTTGTTTCTCTATATTGGCATTCAGCAACCCGCAGCTTTCAGTTAATGGAAACTATAACTCCCATGATCCTCTTTTAATATACAATATATATATATATAGCTGGATTTGTGGGTCACTGTTATCCTTGAGGCGACTGAGTGTGTGGAAGCACAGGCAACCTAGAGACCTGTCTAATGAAGGAAAACATGCCAGAAATTAACCCAATAAATGAATGAAGGCTCACGCATTTTACTTGACACATTTATATGAATGAACTATTGTATTTGTGTGCAGTATCAAATACACATGGATTTAAGTTGACATTCACTAATTCCTTTTATTGTGGCACCTGTTAGAGTGAGGCCTGAGGTGTCCGCCTATTTGGCCAAATCATAGTTTCCTCCGCCCCACCCAGCGTCACCAGCAGCCGGAATTTTTGAATTTCTCAGCTGCCGGTCACCAGATCGGTCACTAGTTATGTCGGCACAAAGAGAGCACGCCAACGTAATTCTCTCTGAGACCACCCGCTGTAACGAGTGGCAGCCGATAGATCAGATCTGTGCATGCGCTTGCAGCTCCAATCCACCGTTCTGCACAGGGAACTTGCATATATACAGTGCTTAAGGCCAGTAGCGGTGCCCAATTTGCAGGACCTATGCTACAGAAGTTGCGTAGGAGAGCAGATTGTGCAGCAAAGCTTCAGGAGGAACTCCCGGGTTTGGGAGTTCCTGAGACGAAGAGGTGAAGATACGCACGCAAGACGTGGGCCGAAAATGAGTAAATTCACCCAAGAAGAAAATCTATTGGGCAGAGGCTGTCAGCAACCGCTGCCCATTTATTTAACACCTTAAGGGTGCTACCCGCTCATCCTTAAGGGGTGGCTTTCGTCGGCGAGGCATACAGGTATGCCTCGCCGACGGGTGCCGTCGCACGGCACTGATTATGGCCCGCCCATCAGCCAACGCGCAGCGCGTGTCATTTGCTGCAGGGGGACGGCTTGAGTTTAGGCCGTCCCAGTGCCAAAGACGCCCGCCGCAAGCCTGCGGGAGGGGCTGAGGCAGTCCCATTGAAGACAGCGGGGCGTTCATGTATGCCCTGCGTCTTCAAAGCCCTCCTGCTGCCAGGATGGCATAGAACGCCCTGCGGCGGGAAAGTGTTAAGGGCAAAAAAAGGGAACCATGTTTTCAATGGAATATTCCTTTAAAAAACACATTGATAACCTGGAACAGACCCAGCAAACATAAGTCCATGCCATGCTGCTATAACATGGGTCAAAACTGCACGTGTTCTTTTCTGTGAAAGGCTGGAATTGTCTCCACTGCACTGACTAACAGCAATACATACTCGTAGCTGACTTTTTTTCTATATCAATATATATATCAGTAGGTTTTTCTGAAGGTTAAAAATGACAATGCAATTACAAAATGCCAGTCCACGCTGAAAAACTGTCATATCTTCAAATGAGAATTACGGCAAAGTTCCTGCAGCTTGATCGGATGAAAATATTAGTCTCTCGGGAATAATGTTTGCGGTTAATTTATATAAGGACAATTTCAGGCAAAAAAAAGAGATATATATTTTTTGAAGAGAGGCTGATCAGAAGACAATATGAATGACTACAACAATCTTTTTGCCGCAAAGTGCCAAGCTTAAGAGTTTTATTGCAGAAGTAAAGGTAGAACATTACAGACTTAGACCTGTAAGAACATTAACATGTTCATGTTGCAGCGCAGAATTACAAAACACCCAAAACATCCAACTGCAATAGCGGAAACACCGGCACTTACTGGATAACTCCATATGTCTCTGTAAGTCTTAAAAGGCTGGTCTTACCTAAACCCTGAACCTTCTATTAAGCTTAAATCCAATCGTCTCCTAATGATGTAGTTTTCATAACCCTTCAAACCAGATCTAACCCATAGCTTACCATACACACTGGAGAAGGACTTGAAAGGTCCAACCTTTCATGACCGGAAGTCGAGGAGAGTGGCTGCAACTTTGATGTGCTCCGTCTTGGCGGTGTTAAACTGAGTGATGTTGATGTGTGTGCCGTAAAACTCCCTCTCCTCCTCGACACTGGTGAGCTGACACTTGTGCTCCAGCGGAGAGTATCTCCTTGGCGTAATTTGGTTCCGGGCTGCTATGGTCCCTTGGTGCAGCCTATGCCTGGCAGTCATCTTTCTCGTCTGCAAGCTCCTCCTGCCACTCCTCTGTGCCCCCGGGATGACTGTTGATGGCCTTGGATCGGGGGTGCTGATGGGCCCTCGTCCCCTTGCTCTCCGAGATGAGTTTCGGTGGCTGCCGGTGGCTGCTGCCTCTTAGCGATTCTGCAGGCCCGAGGATAGCGTTGTCATGGCTGGGCTGCCATCTCCCAAAGATCCTGATGATATGCCCCTTACGAAGGGAGATGTGGCCTGGGCTGTGCAGATTTATTTACTATTATTATTATTATTATTCTTTATTTATAAAGCGCCAGCATATTCCGCAGCGCTGTACAATAGGCACAGTATAGACAGGGTTACAATACATTGAACAACATTTGACAAACAGTACAGGAGGAGATGAGGCCCTATTCACGTAGGAACTCACAATCTGGGAGGGTTGGGGTTGGAAACAGGAGGAGAGGACTGTAAGGTGAGAGTGATTGATGGTTGCGTCAGTGAGTTGGGTGGTAGGCTTCCCAGATCATCTGCGACATATTCTGGACTGAGACCTGTGCGTTGGTGAGTTGCTGGGAGTGCTGGAGGGGAGCCGTGGTGCAATTGTGGAGCGATGAAATGAGGCGTCTGAGAAGGAGTGTGTGCCGTCCCTACGGGATCCTTTAATAAGGCCCATAATCTGGTAGGAATTGAGAGAGGCAGTTAAGTGGCATAACCAGAGTCATGGACAGTTGGACACCATTGGCAGAACAAACTTTTGCTCCCCAAACCTAACTATTACAACGGCAGCTGCTCTGAGTCTTGACCCTCCCCAAACCAGAGTGGGTCAGATATTTATCGATATTTATTTATTTTATCCTCCACCCCCTTCCCTGGGTGGTCAGTGGACACCAAAAGCAGTAATGCATGGTTTAGGTTACACACGTGGCACTACTCTCTTGATGGTGTGAGGGTGGACCTTAATGTGAGGACGTCACCCTGATGCCACGTCTCCACGCTAAGCTTCACCCTTGCCTCAAATGAGTGAGGGATGCCGCCGCCACACCTGTGTTCCGTCAAAAATTCAAACCCATGAAGGAACGTGTAATTCTCCAGGGTTACAATTATTCCATTGAGGTTAGAGTTATAGACAGAACAGTAGTCACTCTACACCAGCGCCGGTGGGCCCTCGAACTCTGCGCCCGGGAGAGGCATACCAGCGGCCTCCCCGATCCCTGCGCTCTGGACAGACATACCAGCAGCTCCCTGGTTGTTACACCACTGAGACAGTAAATATGGGGGAAGGGGGAAGAAAGGAGAAAAGGGGAAAAAGGAAGGGGTAGAGGTATTCTTTTAAAGCCGATAATACAGCCCAATTATCTGTCTCCTGTCAAATTCTGGGCTAAATTACGATCTTCACGCAAACGTTAACGCTCACTTGCGAGAGCATTAACGTTTGCTGCGGTGTTTACCGCATATTATAGTCCAAACGCAAATGGGTTAAGTAACCCGTTTGCATTTGGCACCTTGCGCTTTTCAGCACGAGGTTACTGTACTTTGTGCTCCCTATGCTTAAACATGGGGAGCGCAAAGTGTTAATCAGCGCTGGATTACAAAGTCCCAGCGCTGATTAACGTCCGGCTGTGGTTAGCAAAATGTTAACCACAGCCAGGACTTGGTGTTAACGGATTCCGCTGGGAGCAGAGAAACGTCCGACGGGAGAAGAGAAAGACTGGGGGATAAAGTCCCCCCAGTCTCTCCCTGCGTATCACTACGCTGACCGGCCGGATCTCGCGAGGCGAGATCCGGCTGGTCATGTGACCGGCAGTGGGAAACTCCATAGAGTCCTATGGACTCCATCAAGTGGATGTTCGCGGCTGCGCTCAGCGCTGCTGCGAGCATCCAGGCTTTTACCGCGCGGTAACAATACAGGCAGCATTTTTTGCGCCTGCATTGTAATCCAGCGTTAAAACGCAGGCGCAAGGGGGAAAACTGCGGGCGCAGTTTTTCCTCCCTTATGCCTGCGTTTTAACGCTGAAATCGTAATTTAGCCCTCTGTGTTTTATGCATTGATACCTCACAATGCATAATTTTTCGCATTTAACTTTCTTCGTGACTTTTATTTCAGTTTCTTTAATGAGCTTCCTGGAGTTTATTCACTAAACGGCGCACTGCTTTTGGTGAATTACGTGGGCATTAAAAGAATTAAGAAAGTATGATTCAATTGTTCCTTTAAGTGTACAGATCTATAATGGCACTTGGACCTTCTCTCCCCTAATTTGACTTTAAATTGAAAGTTTTAATAATTCGATTTAAGAGAAATACCGGCATTATCCTTAATCCATAGTACATACAGAAAACGTACATTAAAAGGAGTACCCTGCGGAGTGACTAACTGCGAATTAGCCTCATTCGAACGGACATTTCCCCCCTTATGTTATTGATTCATTGATGAATTTCAATAAGATGATTGCGGTGTAGTTATGGTACCCATGATTATGGCTTTTTCCTGCATGCCTATTGTAATCATTGCTGCTAAAGTGTTCAATTTGGTCGCTGTAATTGTTAGTCCACCTCGATTCACATTTAACTGTTTTTATTCCTTATACCGTGTGATGGTTTCACTGTAAAAACCATACAGTGTGCACTTTACTGATCTTATTCAGACGGGTTATGATTTCATAAGATGAAGGTTTTCTTTGGACTCTAGCCTTAAGTGCAGGCCTGAACTGTTGCTGCTCCTGCAATAAAGGTCTGCTAAAGGGACACTACAACTTACTTAAGTTGTAACTAGATTACTTGAGCATCGCAAACAAAACCACATTATAAAACACATTATAAAACACATGATGCTTTTTTTCCCTTTGTTTTCCTTTTTACATGCAATTACTTTAACCCCATCCCACTACAGGACGTTCTATGCCGTCCGTGCGGTGGGTGGGCCTTGAAGACGCAGGGCGTAGGTATGTCCCACTGTCTTCCATGGGCCACCTCGGCCTCACCCTGCAGTCGGTGCGTGCTTCGCGTCATCGGCTGCAGAGAGACGGCCTGAACTCAGGCCGTTCCCCTGCAGCCAGTGATGCGCTCCGTAAGTCGGCTGCGTGGGCGGGCCAAATTAGAAGCCTGCGGCGGCAACTAAGGGTAAGGCGTACGGGTGTACCTGTGTATACAAGTGAAAAACAAAGCACATGTAAGATATCAGCAACATCAAATTAAGGACATTTCATTTTGGTGGGAGTGGCCCTTTAAAGCCAAGCCCTTTATGAGCTGTGACCCATCCTTCTCCTTCTTTTGTATTCTATCAGAAATCATGAGGAAAAATAAATACTGGTGGACATCATTTCAACCAGACAGGCCACTCCAGCCACAACCTCAATATTAAAGTCTATATAAAAGACTTTAAACACTCTCATGAACGAAAAACATTTGAAATAAAAGTGACTATTTTACCAGAATAAATGAAGATTCTGGTTTTCTGACCCTCAGGGCTTGCTATGCCGTCCCAGCGGCGGGTGGGCCCGAACGATGCATGGCGGCATAAAATGCTGTGTGGCTCCCTGGCAACTCCCACAGCACACCTCACTTCCCTCAGGCCAATCAACTTCATTGGCCGCAACGGGACTCCTGAACAGAATAGCACGAATGGCGGAGTGAATGGGTTAATATAACATTTTGCATTAGATTACATTATTTATATGTATTCTTCTTCGTTTCTTCTCCCTCTTCGGTAATATTCCTCTGATGTATATCAGCATGTTTAGCTGTGTTGTTTTATGGGTGTATGATCTCTCCTGTTTCTTTTTTTCTCCTTTTATCCTGGTCATTATCTAGCACCATCCACTTTTCACATTATATGCTCATTTGCGATTCCCCCTCCTGCCCACCCCCACATCTCTTCTAATTATCACTACCCCTATGATCTGTTTTAAATGTTAAACTCTGTCATTTTAATTGTATTGCTTCGACTTGAAGAAGAGAGGTCAAATCACGTAAAAAAAATCTCTTTTATATGTAACGAAGTCAAAATATAAAAGGTATCAGTGCATTCTGCAGTGCTTTAATTGCAGGGCAAATCAGTTCGTATGTGCTTAGTGTCAACTCAGAGTGACTGAGGATCAGGTGGAACATCCTGTTGTGTACATAGGTAGCCAGTAGGTCAGGTGCACCTAGAAAATTTGGCACATTATCAGGCCATGGGATCACAGCCCAGGAGTTTCCTGGCCAGGTTTGGAGGCTGAATGAGAAGCCCCCATCAGTATGGATTACCTCAATGACGTAAGAGTGGTTACTGGACATAGAGCCCTTCTTTTGTTCAGTGTGAGAACCTCAGACTCCTCCAATGCGGAGAGTGGTCTCACAAAGGTACACGTTACTCTTTCCTTATGGGAAAAAAGGGTAAACCGCATATGATATCCTTCTGAATCTACCTGAGCGTTGACGTCGTAGGACCCTGTGAGCCCTAACACTAGTTATGGAGGCTGCAGGACAATCACCACCTACGATTAGGGCGAAAAGATCTTTAAAAGAATCTTGGAGCGTATCATTAGGACCACAATACTTAACCTGTCTTATTTCAATACTGGACCCGCATCCTTGATTATCAATATCCGTTAATTGTCTTCTCATCAGCAACAGGATGTTGCCTTGTATGACAGTTACAGAGATATGATCCTGCTGCAAGAGGTTTAACTTTGTTTCAAGAGCTTGGACCCTGATGTCCAGGCTGGAGCAGGAACTAAGAGTGGACATTTTTTAGGCTGGCGGCACACTAGCAAACATTTTGCGTCCGTCTGACCGTACTGTTTGCTGTCCGTCGTAGCTTTATAAAGGAGTCAATTAAACACACCACACAAAGCCCCTGCGCACTTGTTTACGGGCGGGCAAAGCATAAAGCCACGGATGCAAAAACAACATCGACGTGAAAAAGCTAAACGGACGCAGAAACAACGCTGCCATGTATTTTCCTAGGGTGTGGAGACATCAGACATTACGGACGCACTTTATGCAGTACTCACAATATCTCCCGTGAAAAAGTGCGTCCGTAATGGACGCAGTACAGTATGCTCGTGTGCTGGCTGCCTTAGGGTCCGTCATCACAGAAGAGAAAATTGTGTGGAGGCTTACGAGAATATCCTCAAAGGATGAGGTACAAGGCTGAGGTATGTCAGACCAAGAAGTACCATGTGACCAGCACCATCTTGGGATGTGCCCACCAGGTCCATCAAGATTCCTTCTAATGAGCCTGAAGAGTGTCTTGGGACTAGTGTCGTAGCGTGGGGGGGGGCCACAGGGGGCAGTGGCCCTGGGTGCAATTTTCTTAGGGGCGCAAAATTCCAAAAGAATTTTGCTCCCCTAATAGAGATGATCTCAGGGACCTCTAACCCAAGCAAGCAGCATACTGCTCCACTTGCTGCCAACTGTACACTTTGAGCTGCGGAAGAGACAGGGCTCCTCATCGGCCCTGCAGCGCTGCCAGGGTTCAGTGAAGGCAGGCTGGCTTCCATGAGCAGCAGAATCCCCGCCTGACACCACGGCCCATCAGCTGACACCAGCCAGGAGGAGCCGACTGCCTGCACTCATTAGTGACACAGACTGTGGACTAGTGGAGGGAAACTGGGACCCCAGAGAAGCCATCATGCAGCTCCAATGTTTTGTCTGAGTGGGATATCTAGTAAGTGGTGAGTGACTGACACACATTTCACACACACTGCCTCATTCGACATGCACTGTCACACTGCCTCATTCCACGCGCACACACACACACACACTATCACACGCTGCCTCATTCCACACACAATACCACCCTGCCTGATTCTACACACAGTCACATTGCCTCATTCCACACACTACCTTACTCTGCACACATTGACACATTGCCTCATTCCACATGCTGCCTCATTCCACACGTTACCTTATTCCACACACACTGTCACACGCTGCCTCACACCACACACACTGCATGCTAGGTGTGGTGTGCTGGCTGCCAAAGGGGGGGGGTTGGATGTTATTTTGGCGATTGGTTGTTAACAGATGGGGATCCATTTTGTCTTCCAGTTGAGGGCTGACAATGCAGGCAGCCAGCTGCAGTTATAGAGACCCTGTATGCTTAGTTTATTAAAGAACCTATTAATAAAAACCAAACACTTCTCGATTAATCCAGAACACTACATGCTAACATTTTCACAGATTGTGGTGGAGCAATTATTGCCTTACCCCAGGTGCTGACAACCCACGTTACGCCACCGCTCGGGAATTACCCTGCACTACATGGTGGAGGGCCCGTGCCTTTTTTTCCTCATTGTGTTGTGTAATGCAGTTGAAAGTATGATTGTCTTGTATGATTGGAAGACCTCTCTAGTTCAGTTGACTATCTTGCTCGGAGCAAAGCAATGACCCGTATATATTGTTTATTGATGCATGGAGAAATTGAGGAAGATTGTTTTCCCTTTTGAGCACACTTGGAAAATGCTACAAATGGAGCTTTTTGTATCCTCTTTTGTATCAACAACAGTAATAGGGATGCGTGGATGGTTGGACGTGATGGACATTAGACTTTGTTCCTACCTGAATTATTACGATACCCTTGCACCATATCGCCAAATCTTACCCTATAACCTGGCTTTGACATAGCCCATCCACGTGGAGGTACATGTGATTTTTATTTTATATTTTTGACAGGCTGACATTGAAAAGGTAGCATGTTGTATTTGAATTGGTGGTGTGATAGACACATGGCACTAAGACTCATCTCTTCTCACCATTTGCTCATTTACATTAAAGAGATCATGTAAAACATATTTTCTCATGAAAATATCTTGTCATACTTTTTTTTTCTTTTAAGGTTATTTCTATAAATATGTGTAAATATCCAATTTGTGGGGCTGAACAGATGTTCTAGAAATCATTTTCTTTTCAGTACCCCACCGTTAAGCAATTTTCTGCTGCATCTCACTTTTCAGAGCAAGCCATTTCAATGTGACTTTGCAAAAGTCAATATCGTGGAAGGACATGTATTTCACCAGGTAATTTAGCTAATCTAATTTTTCTTAAACTAAAACGCAAAAAATATGTGCTGTAAAGATAATACTGTAGTGCCACAACACGAAAATGGTAACAGATATGTGTTTTAACTTCTTCGCTCCCAAAATTGAGTTCACTTGATTCTGTATTGTAATACTTTAAAAAGTTATTATTAGCATATCAAACTCTATTTGCATTTCTTTGTAAGCAAGATTAGTGTGCCTTGTGAAAAAATGAAATCCACTATCTTTTCTCTCTCTTTTTCACCCATTCTTACTGTAAACAAGCTACAAAGTGCAGCTTGCGTGCTCATTGTAACAAAAAGTTCAGAAACTTTGCTGCTGCATTACAACAGCCAGGGAGAGGGCAGAATAGAGGGAAGCCCAGGGGTCACTCACTGCTGTACATGGATAAGATTCAGGTAGTTATAATGACAGAAAATCCCTTTACAGTACAGATACAAGACGTTACTGTAATTTCCATATACAGGCATTATGTCACATACAGATATTTATATCTTTATTTTCAACTGGTAGTTTTTGGAGGCTGCGTTGCTAATAATCTTATGATCACTATAAATGGCCAATAGCAGGAGATCTGACCATTTTTATTATCTATCTGCATCACACTTGCATTTTTTTAACACTGATAATGCAGACCCCATATTGGCACTTTATAAATGCTTGTGACTGTAACTGTAACCATGTGAATTGTAAAAGAAAAGGGACACCATCTACAGTTCACAACCTTTCATTCCAACAATATTTCTGTAAAGGATACACAATGTTACATTATTTTTTTTGAGAAAGGATTTTACCAGGAAGGATACATTGAGATTTCTCTCGTTTTCAAGTATGTCCTGGGTGGCGAGTACGTACCGTTAGGTGTCTTGCCCAAGGACACTTACTGGAGAGGTGCTCGCTGGGATTGAACCCATGACTCCACAGGCTCTCTCCACGCAGAGCAGTGATGTTACCTCTACTCCACTCATATCTCAGAACAGCAAATTCTGTTCACAAATTTCTTTTTTATTCTATATTTAATTGTTAACTTTGAATCTCATTTTTCAAATAAATGTCTATCATTTTTCAACAAAAAGTGCTTGGTAGTGAAGGGGTTAAACGATATTGTAGTTTCTGTTTGTACATGTGACTTTTTTTGTATCTTATTTTAATTTTTTTGCCCCATTTTGTGAACTTTCTCTGGATTCTGCTTCATTAGAATACTCCTTTATATTCACACGATTTGTTATACCGCTAATACAGATATCATCTCCTTTGTTTATTACAGAAGAAGAGAACAGAACAATTACACAAGGAACACTGATATGATAAACCCATACAACTAGGAGAGGTACGGTTTCATTTAATAAATTAATACCGGTTGATAAGCCCTTAATGAATTAATGAGGTATTATTCACAGTCATTTGCCGCTTGTACCAATGGCGGAAAGGGAATAAGCAATACAACGTGTAAGTAAGTACTAAAGGAAACAAAACAAATTCTTTACAATTAGAGGAGACCAGATAGATAGAGTTTGTTTGTTATTGAGCAGAAGATAATAAGGAATTTGAAGACCATTCATTATAATTTCACAGTAAGGAGAATCAATCAATCACAGATTTTTTCTAAATATGGGTTTGAAACTAGTGTAAATTGTTTCTTGGAAATACTGAAATAGATACAAGGGCTGTCATGGGTTGTCACTACTGCGAACTCTTAGGCATGCCACCAGTTGTCTTCATTTCACGGTCAACGCAGACCTGGAGTGAGAATTAGTGTTTGTAATTATTTCTTCTTGGTAGGTATATCATTGACTATGTCATGGCACACGCCGCCGCAGGATGGCCCAGGTTAGTGCTTCTCCTTCTTTAAAAACCCTGGCAGCACCTTTTCTGCAATGCCCTGTTTGTCCCAGGCCAGTTCTGGCTTTCCTGTAGACAAACACAGGTACTCCTACTAACGAACCCTGTGTTCCCCTTCATAAGGGTGGAGCCACCATAGTGCAGTGTGTTGTGGTTGTTCTTTTGGAAGCCTGCTCCCTGTCTACCCTGCCTTTTGTGCTTTGACCTGTTCCCTACTGTGCAATCCACTGTGCCCTCTGCCATCAGTGTTCCTGCCAGCCAGCCAGCCACCTGAATCTCCAGCATACCCTCCAAGTCTCCTACTTACCTTGTGTACATCAAGTCAGTGTTTCTGCCAGTCATCCATCTTAATCTCCATCATACTCTCAAAGTTTTCTGCTGGCCTTGTGTGCACCAAGTCAGCCCTTTTCCTGTCTTGCCTGTCTGCTGCCTCGTGTCTCTTGTAAGTACTGGTGTGTTGCCCTCTCTGTCTGTGTCTTGTTCCTCCCTACCTTCGTCTCTCCTCTCTGCCTCTTGCCACAGTCAGCCCTTTTCCTGCCCTGTTCCTCACCATCCTCCCATATACTCACTATCAGTCCTATTGATATCATTTGCCTGTATTTAGAAACATAGAAAGAAACATAGAAAGATGTCGGCAGATAAGAACCTTTCGGCCCATCTAGTCTGCCCAATTACATGGATACTTTACTTGGATTTATCTTTTGTTTAGGATAGCCTTATGCCTATCCCATGCTTGCTTAAATTCAATTACTGTTTTGGCCTCTACCACTTCAACTGGAAGGCTGTTCCATGTATCCACCACCCTCTCAGTAAAATAATGCTTCCTGATGTTACTTTTAAACCTTTGCCCCTCTAATCTAAGACTATGTCCTCTTGTTTTGCTACTTTGTTTCCTTTTAAATATACTCCCTTCCTCTACCTTGTGGATTCCCTTTACGTATTTAAATGTTCCTATCATATCTCCTCTGTCTCGTCTTTTTTCCAAGCTGTACATGTTAAGATCATTAAGCCTTTCCTGGTAACTTTTCTCCTTCAAGCCGTACACCATTTTAGTAGCCCTTCTCTGAACTCTCTCTAAGATGTCTATATCCTTCTGGAGATACGGTCTCCAGTACTGCACACAGTACTCCAAGTGAGGTCTCACCACTGCTCTGTACAGTGGCATGAGCACTTCCCTTTTCCTACTATTTACTCCTTTAAACCCCCATTTAGACCTTATTCAAGTGTCTCCACCCATTCTATCACTGCATATTGGGCTCATACCCTCACCCCCTTACACCAAACCGTGACAGACTATTACAAACATTTTGTTTCTGCAATCCATGTTTTCTTTGTGTGAGTGAAGCAGGTGGACTTTGGAAAGTGGTGGATAGTCTTTGGACTTTAGTTTATACCTCATGATGGTTCTGTATCTGTACCAGCTACTTTGCTAACTACTGGGCTATGATGCCATGGCCCATGCCATCAGTCTCTACTAGCATACAGAAGGAAACACCAGGAAAGCATGATGTCTACATATTAAGCCCACCAAGATGGAAGGTGTTTCATTGACCTCTGCAAGTCCTGACTAGGGATGAGCTGTTTGGTTCGGACGGTTCGGAGTTCGACCCGAACTTAGCCTGTTCGATTAGATCGCGAACACCAAACATTTCCGGGTGTTCGCCGCATGTTCGACCACAATGCATCACAATGGACCACAATGCATTTTCCCACTGGCCTGAAGCTCGTAATTGGCTACAGCCTTGCACCTGACCACAGGTCTGGTGCAAGACAGGTTCAACAGTATGCCAATCACGGCTCAGAGTCCTGATTGGGCAAATTTTGCCCAATCATGGGCTCACATAGCTAAGTCCCGCAGCACACTATATAACGTTTCCTCGCATAGCTACAGCACGCATTTTGAGAGGTGATTTCAGAGGAGATAGTTGTGTGTTGCTACTGCCGGTCTGCCACGCTACTAGGGGGGTCTGGGGGGGTCTCATTTCTACCAAATATCAGGGAATTTAGGTGATGTGTGTCTTGTCACAGTGCCAGCAAGTTTTTTTGGGGTTTACAAATTTCTTTAAAACATTTGTGAATTGAGGTGATCTTCTGTGTCTTGTCACACAGCCAGCAAGTCTTTTTGGGGGTTACAAATTTCTTTAAAACATTTGTGAATTGAGGTGATCTTCTGTGTCTTGTCACTGTGCCAGCAAGTCTTTTTGGGGGTTACAAATTTCTTTAAAACATTTGTGAATTGAGGTGATCTGTGTCTTGTCACACAGCCAGTACCACGCAGTATTTTGGGGCTCACTAATTTCTACAAAACATTTGTGAATTGAGGTGATCTGTGTCTTGTCACACAGCCAGTACCACGCAGTATTTTGGGGCTCACTAATTTCTACAAAACATTTGTGAATTGAGGTGATCTGTCTCTTGTCACTCAGCCAGTACCACAAAGTATTTTGGGTGTCACTAATTTCTTTAAAACATTTGTGAATTGAGGTGATCTGTCTCTTGTCACACAGCCAGTACCACGCAGTATTTTGGGTGTCTTTAATTTCTACAAAACATTTGTGAATTGAGGTGATCTGTGTCTTGTCACACAACCAGTACCACGCAGTGTTTTGGGGCTCACAAATTTCTTTAAAACATTTGTGAATTGAGGTGATCTGTCTCTTGTCACACAGCCAGTACCACGCAGCGAAAGAAAAAATATAGTCCCAACCATCCCCGAGCACAGCGTCTAAATACCAGCTTAGCAAAATTACTCGCATTGCAGCTGCTGCCTTTCCATCTAGTGGACTCTGCTCCCTTCCATGAATTTGCTGAATGTGCTGTACCACAGTGGCAGGTTCCAAAACGTTCCATTACTTTTCACGCAAGGCCATTCCAGCACTATACCAGCACGTGGAAGACAATATTATCCAGTCATTGGGAAAGGCAGCCAGCAACAAGGTGCATGTTAGGCTTGTGCACCGATTTTTTTTCGGTTCGATCCGGTTCGATTTGTTCGGATGTTTAAAATTTTCGATTCGGCTCGTTTCGACCGATTTCTGTTTCGATTCGGTTCAGTTCGGCACGTTTTTCGTGTACATTTTTTTTTCGGAATTTCGACCATTTTTCGTGTTTTCGGGTCACTTTGCTCGTTTTTTGTATCGACTTTTCGTGATATCGGAAATTTTCGTTTTTTCGGAACGTCTGTTCTCCTCGTTTCAAAGTGTCTAACTCTATTCGTTTTGACGTAAACTACTATGGTTTACTTTTTTTATACTTTATATATTTTTTTTATAATAAATTTTTGGTTTGTTTTTCGGATCCGATAATTCATTCTGTCGATACGATAATTCTGGCGATTCTATCGTGTTTTTTTTTTATTAAATAAAGATCCTTTTTTTCTTATGAATATATATTTCACAACTTTATTTAATCATATTAAAATGGTATGAAAGCCAAGGAACAAAAAAAATGAACAAAACGATTTAAAAAACGCTAAACTGACCCGAATGCCACAAGAAACAAGTGATACGCATTTACAAATACAAAATTTACAGAATCAGCGATATAACCGATAATAGTTAAATATACGATGTCCAGAATTACCGAAATGGAACCGAAATCACGAATGGAACCGAAATCCTGAATAGAGCAAAAATAAATTTCGATTTGACACATTTCAAGTCCATTCGAAAAATCCGAAATTTTTTCGTTTCGGCTCGGAGAACTTTTCGGATCTGTCGGTTTTCGGGTCCGATCCGATTCGGAAATTCGGCCGAATCCGTAGACACGAATCGGGAAATTTCGTGAAAATTCCGAAATTCCGAAATTCCGAAACCCGAAACGCACATCCCTAGTGCATGTGACTTTAGACACGTGGTCCAGCAAGCATGGACAGGGTCGTTACATTTCCTTTACGGCACACTGGGTAACTCTGATTGCAGCTGGGAGGGATCCAAGATGGGGCTCTGTGCTGGAGCTTGTTCATCCACCATGCCTCCAGAAAGCTGCTTGTATGAGGTTTGTCTGCTCCACCACCACCAACTCTCCCTCTTCCTCCTCCTCCTCCTCTGTCTCTGGCGAAGTGGCAGTTAAACCGACGCCTGACAGGCTCAAGCAAAAAGATGCCATACTGTGCTTGAGCTGGTTTGTTTAGGGGACAGGAGCCACACCGGGCCAGAAATTCTGTCAGCTCTGCAGGGGCAGGTGCAGAGATGGTTAACACCATGCCAGCTTCAGCTGGGAATGATCGTCTGCGATAATGGCAGCAACCTTCTCTCCGCCCTACGCAAGGGTAAATTGACGCATGTACCATGCCTAGCACACGTCCTAAATCTGGTGGTACAGCGTTTCCTAACCAAGTACCCAGGGCTGCCAGAGCTTCTCATCCAGGCCAGAAAAGTCTGCAGCCACTTCAGACGGTCATTCCCAGCAAGCGTTCGCCTGGCAGAAATTCAAAGAGAATTCTACCTTCCCACAAACCATCTGATCTGTGACATGTCCACCAGGTGGAACTCGACATTAGCAATGCTGCAGCGTCTGCACAAGCAGCAGAGGGCCATCAACGAGTACCTGTGTGAGTATGGCACAAGGACATGGCTGGCTGTGCCCTACATGGCTGGCCGTGCGTGGCTGGGAGGAGGAAGTGCACGATACGTCATCCTCATTGACCAGGAAGACTCGGAAGCTAATGCCACCTCCAACCTACGCTGCATGGGCTCCCTAATGATGCAAAGCCTGCTAAAGGACCCCAGGATTCATGCTATCAAGGAGAGGGATCATTACTGGTTGGCAACCCTTCTTGATCCACGATACAAGGGTAAAGTTGCAGAGCACATCCTGCCCGCACAGAGGGAGCACAGGATTAAAAAACTTGAGGACGCTCTAAAGCGACACTTGTGTAACACCTTTCCAGGCACTGGTAGATTACCAAGTGTTGACACACGTGCTTCTGAGGCTGCGGATGATGATCAGAGGAATAGTGGTGAAGGCCAGGGCCGCTTGACTGATGCATTTTTAAAAAATTTTAGTCCTCGATGCCCAGGGACGTCAAATGTAGGCACCCATTGCCAGCGTCTTCACCATATGGTGCAGGACTACCTAGGGGCAAGGGCAGACCTGGATACCTTTCCAGCAGATGATCCACTGGCTTACTGGGTGTTGAGATTGGATCACTGGCCAGAACTTACCCAATATGCTATGCAGCTACTAGGTTCCCCTTCATCTAGCGTGCTTTCCGAAAGGACGTTCAGTGCCGCTGGAGGTTTTGTCACAGACAAAAGAGTGTGTCTGCCACCGACTCTGTAGACTGGCTGACATTTATAAAAATGAATCTGTCCTGGATCAGCAGCTATCAATCCCCTGATGCTGAAGTAATGTAATAGATCGGGAATGTCCTCTTCTGCATTCACAAAACCTCCAGCACTGAACTCTTCCACAATACCACAAAAGGGTTACGGTGTGAAGGCACTTGCTGCCATGAAAGGCACAATATTTGGCTGCACTGACGCCTGTGCCAGATTTATATCATTTAAATTTTTTGAACCGCAGGGTCCAACCCTGCACTCTTCCACAATACCACAGAGGGGTTACTGTATTATGATGGCACTTGCAGGCCTGGCACCAAAAGCACAATATCTGGGTGCACTGACGCCTTGACCAGAATCATATCTTTTCAATATAGGACCACATGGTCCACCCCTGCATTCTTCCACAATACTACAGAGGGGTTACTGTATGATGATACTTGCTGGCCTGGCAGTCTTGCACCAAAGGCAGAATATCTGGGTGCACTGACGCCTTAACCAGATGCATATCTTTTTAATATAGGACCGCAAGGTTCACCCCTGCATTCTTCCACAATACCACAGAGGGGTTACTGTATGATAGTACTTGCAGGCCTGGCACCAAAAGCACAATATTTGGGTGCACTGCCACTGACGCCTGCATCAGATTAATTTCCTCAGAGGGGTTACGGTGTGACGGCACTGTTGGGGACGCTAAAGGACCAATTTTGAAGCAGCTATTGTTACTTTCATCCAAAGCCTGCATAAGTTTCACAATAATTTAGCCCAAATCAGTAAACTTTTTCTGCGTGTCCGAAAATGTCTCCTCTTTTCATACAGACTGCCGCCCCAAGCAGTTGTTTATGGATAGATTAAAGGAAAAGCATTTACCGTCATATGAAACGTCATTTTTTTGTTTTTAATTTTTCTTACATCCTAGAAATCCGCCACTTCACGGGCAGGTTATGGGGACCTCCTAGGCACGATATTTGAAGGAATTTTTCGTTTTTATTTTTAACCCTTATTTCATGGAAAACTCACTGTCCCTTTAAAAACGTTTTTTTTTTTAACTATTTGTCCTTGTTTCCTGTCCCCCAGGGCACTACCCGGACCCCATACACCTTTTATGGCACCTTTTATGGCAAATATCTAGCATATATGCCCTCTTGGAGGGCACTCTAAAAACCGAATTTTCAGCCCCATTGACTTGCATGGAGTTCGAGTTCGGGTTCGGACCCGAACATATGGGAAGTTCGGGTTCGGGCCCGAACCGAACTCGGGGTGTTCGGCTCATCCCTAGTCCTGACGTTACACCCTTAAAGTAGGCATTCACAGGGGTGGGGAATAGTGCCATCTCAATGCTAGGTGAAGTAATCCTCAACTTAGCTCCCTTACTTTTTTGGGGAAATTCCTTACCTGGATGAAGATAAAGAGCATGGAAATTCTGTGTACACTTGGTTTCCCCTAAGCACAATTGTGTGTTTTTGTGTTGAATTTCCTAGGTATAAGTTTGTAAGTAATAAAAGTTCCATGTGTGCAAACTCAAATGAAATCGGTTGCGAACACCAGTGAATCAGGACAAGCAGCGTCTGACACACTAGGCACCACAGTCGATGGCTCTGGGCCAAGTTCCACTGAATAATCTATGCACAGACTTCCCCTTTCCGCACCGCGTCTTCTTCTTTCTGGCCACTACTCCATCAAGGGATGATTTCTGGCCTCTGTCCACCCCTGCAAGTTGATGTCCTGCTGTTTATCCCATTATATGTACTGGGAGAACAGACGAAAACTAGAGTTCAATTAATTTTAAGTGAATCTTTGTATGTTGTATTAGTTATCGATACTGTCACTCATACAAATTTTTGCTGACACATTCGGGCAATGAGGAATAAGTGCGATTGCTTGTTAAGCATATGTATAAACATTCACTTGAAGTGATGGAGATCAATCCTTTCCTAAACATTCTTTCATATATAAATTGAGCAAACCAAATCCCCAGCCCCCCAAATAAATTCATCATAAGGCACTGCCTAGAGGGAAAGCGATCTTGTTGTATAGCACGTGGGTGAAAAGAGATGGGCATGCAAGTCGTCATAATTGGCTTCAATATCACTTGTTTGGTGAGTAATTATCCAAAAATCCCATGCTTTTACTAGCAATTTAGATAGCTCGATACACATACGAAGCCGAAATGATCCTTATGGTTCATACTTGATAATTTGTTATTCCGTGACAGATCCCCCCGCATATTACTTGTTTTATTTGTGTCAAAATAACACCTCTACAGTAAATTGAGCAAGAGATATCATCAGGCACACCTAAATGCGGTGCTTTGTCCGTAGGGATGTGGCGAGATAGACAGCATGAGCTCTTACATGCTTGGATTCCGGATCAATAAAAGATTTGGAAAAGAATAAACCTGGCACTTTAATTTACTGTAACAATGAACAACATGAAAGCGCAATACATTTAAAGCTGCAAAACACAAAGCACTCTCTTTCCCCATAATGATAGATTCCTCTGAACGGATGTTTGCTTCAGAAACCTGTTCTTTTCACATTTTTGTCATGAAATTAAATGGAGTTTTTTCACTGAAAGAAAAAGACGTTACTCCACCTTCGTAACTATGACGTCGTCGGGGTTTATTGCATGTTTCTTTTATAAGGAATTCTTGTGTAAGGGTAGTCCTTGCCCGCAGGGATAGACTCATTAAAATCCTGCGCTCGATCTTGAATCGAACCACGAGGTCTCGCAAGGAAATTGTACTTGGAAGAACGAGAAGTTTAATAAAACGTTGCATTGATTCGGACACCTCGCTGCCGAACGCAAGTGACCGGAGTCAGTCCTGAATCACTTGCCGAAATTAAATAATGAAGGAGAAAAAGGGGTGTTTTACAGTCGAGACTTAAGGTGTTTTCTCACCGAAAAAAATACCATGCTATTAAATGATGAAAGCAGAAAAGGCGTTTTGCAGTTAAAGCCTCACATATTTTTGCACAGAAAAATACAACACATCATTAAATGATGAAAGCGAAAAAGGTCATTTGCAGTCAGGACGTAAGATATTTCCTAACTAAAAAAAATGTTAAATAATGAAAGCAGAAAAAGGCGTTTTTGCAGTCAAAGCCTCACATATTTTCACAAAAAATATTATTAAATAATGAAAGTGGAAAAGGTCAAAAGATAAAATGTTTTTCTCAAAGAATGAAAGCCGCCAAGCTAACATAATTTCCTCCACCACAACCAGCGTCACGAGCAGCCAGGATTTTCGAATTTACCGGCTGACCGTCACCAGAACGGTCAGCAGAGAGAGTCCCGACGTCATTTGCAGAATAAATGGAGCAGCCCATGCAAACAGGGCCAGTACATCGAAGTCGATAGCTCCTGGCCCTGATCAACTAGTTTTTAATCACTTTATCCATGCTGGTATTCTCTGAATCCCTGGTGGTCAGGCAGGACAGCCACTTGGCCGCTTCAGCTAGTGTAAGGGCAACATATTTATTTTGTAGTACCGTAGATACTCGAGTATAACGCGACCAGAGTATAACGCGAGGGGTAGAGATTCATTATGGAAATAAGAATATTACTCAAGACTCGAATATAACACTAGCAGCAAAATTATGAAAGTATAAATTTTCCAAAAAACGACAAAAGGCTGTTAAAGGAACACTCTACTCAAAAATCACCCCCCGTTTTTTTTCCTAATCTATCCCTATTCCCTTAATAAAAAGTTTTTTTTTTATGTAACTGTAATACTTACCCTAAAATCCACTTGTTTCCAGCGGCATCTTTTTTTTTTTTTTATACTCACCTCCCTCCTCTTCCGCTCCCGTCCTTCTTGATTCTTCTTGCCTTCTGGTTTACGTGAGAAGCGCGCATGCGCGCCTCTCACATAAGCCAGCCAATCGGCAGGCTTCCTCCCGGCTCCCTCTGAGCATTAGTGTTGCGCGCAAGAGGATGTGCGCAACACTAACCCTCAGCCGCTGCCGCCAGCTACTGCGGCGAGCTGGAGACGTCATCGTGCTGAAAGCACGATGATGTCTCCTACTCAGCAAAAGTCGGCAGAAGCGGGAAATATGATTCCCGCTCTGCTGACTGACAGCTGGGAGGGCGGAGTAAACTCCTCCGCCTCTCTCAGCTATTTTCAGCTTTTTCTGCTTAACTGCCGAGTGGAGGGAGGGGAGACAGAGGGCGGCATACTCCGGGCATCATGACCACCTAAAATAGCTTAGGTGGTCATGTTGCCTAGAGTATCCCTTTAAGTTACTGTTGTTCCATGTTTTCATTTCATGTTCATTCCACCCCACTCTCACCCTCGTTCCTCCAATGGTTGTTAGAGAGTAGGGGTGCAGAGTGAGAGGTAATGCTTTATCGTGGCTATTTTAGAATGCTGATAGATGTAATTGAGCGTTTTGATTGCTTGGAATATAATTCTCTTATGATAAAGTTCTGCACGTGAAACTAAATAAATAAAATCCGTAAGCGCAGGTATGGCATAAGGGCACATTTTGTAGATTTAATAATTGCATTTAATAAGATTATATATATATAATGTTAGGAACCTATGCATATACTCCTGCACTACAAAAAGACACATTTTAAAATTGATAAAAGCTTGCTTTACCTTGAAAAAATAATATTGTTTATATGAAGCAGAGTATATGATAAATTTGATAAATTGTGACATACAGAAATTATTTATTAAAAGGGGTTAATGTTACTGGTTTTTATTGCAAAGGTTAATGTAGGTTTTTGGATTGAAGGGTTAATAGAGGGCTGATTAGTATTGGAGATGTTTTGTACAGGGGTACTTGAGGGCTGCAGTCATTAAGGGTTAATGGTTAAAGTCAGGGATGCAGGGTTAAATTGGGATTCCAGAGAGTGCACCTGTCAGACAGCTCCTGGAAGCAATCAGATCTTCACTCCCTCGCAGCTGTCCCGTGTATAACGCGACCCCTACAGTTTTAAGCTTGATTTATTGCTCAAAAAACCCGCGGTATACACGAGTATCTACGGTAATAAATTATTTTAATAATATAAGTATTATAATACATTATTTAATATTGCAATATATAATTATTTTAATTCTATTTATTTTAATTATTTTAATATAATATTTTTTTAATCATATATAATTATTTTAATTATATTTTAATTATTTTAATAATATATTCTTTTTTAATAATATGTAATTAATGTGAGTTTTTTTTGCTGTGGAGCTCTGTGATAAGCTCATATACATAGAACACTACTGGGAGTTTTATTCCTGAGGAGCTCTGTGATACACTCAAGCACAGCATACACTTATGTGAGTTTGATCGCTATAGAGCTCTCTGAAACACAAGAGGCGAGATCCTGCCGGTCATGTGACCCAGCAGTACGATCCTCAATGGAGTCCTATGGACGCCATGGATGGGATGCTGGGGACAGCGCTGTAGTGCTGCCCCAGCATTCGCGAGCTTAGCGTTCGCTAAGGGGCAGGTTGACGGACAGCGCCTGCCCTGCGTTCGGCTGGGGAAACCGGGACGCTAAGGGGAAGTTAACGAACGCTAATTTTTCTCCTTAGCGTCCTGGTTTTTGCTCAGGGCAGCTGATAGTGCCCTGTGAGTTTTATTGCTGCAGAGCTCTGTGATACACATACACACTGCACATTACTGTGAGTTTTATTGCTGTGGAGCTCTGTGATACACATACACACTGCACATTACTGTGAGTTTTATTGCTGTGGAGCTCTGTGATGCCCTCATACACACTGCACATTACTGTGCGTTTTATTGCTGCAGAGCTCTGTGATACTCATACGCACTGCACATTACTGTGAGTTTTATTGCTGTGGAGCTCTATGATACTCATACATATACACACTGCACATTACTTTGAGTTTTATTGCTGCGGACCTCTGTGATACACTAACTCGTACTGAATATAGTTCTATTTCATTGTTGAAGTTTTGCATTTGCAAGCGTTCCCCTTAACACAAGGGGCTCTATTACATTCTTCGCGCTTACTTTTGCACCCACGCAAAAACCGATTAACGCGAGGGGCAAAACCCTTTGCGCAGAATGTCGTATTACAATTTCAGCGCAACAAACGTGCGTATACGTCTACCGCGGGTGAACCTGCGTAAACGCTGCGCGAGCTTACTGTACTTCGCGCGTCCTATACTTAACATTGTGAGCGCATATGCGTTTGTGCGCTGGTATGCGGATGGTATTACAATCTATGCGCAGTTTGTAACGCACAGCCTTTGCGCGCATAATTTTAGCAACTCCTAAAAGCTGGTGGTAACGGCAAATTCTATCAACCTGGCCGAAACCAAATACACCAGCCCAAAAAATAATGCGCAGCAAAGTATAGTTACACATTCTACACATACCAAACCAATAAATTTGAGAAGTTGTGCGTGTTTTTTTATTGATGCAGCATATATGCGCAGATTGACTTTGACAGGCGCAAAACCTTAACGTGAGACAATTGTGGTTCTTAATTCTGATTGGCTGAATTGCGTGAAAAAACAGTCCGCACACTGATTTCTGCGCGCAACGTTGCTGCGCTCGCATTTTTGCGCGTCCGTTTTACGCACGTCATTTTTTGACGGATGAAAAAAAAAAAAGCAGGAGGATTGGAATACCAGCGTTGTTTTACGCGCGTTAACATTTACTGCTTCGCACAAAAATTCACGCGTTCTGCGTGTGCTTTTGCATGAAGAATGTAATAGAGCCCAATAACTTGTTGGAGTAGGTAGGTGAAGTTGGTAAGCCAGAGGTGGATAGGAGGGAGTTTATGGGGGGGGGGACAATATTGATTCTGTAAGGGGCCACAAAATTTCTGAGGGCAGACCTGCATCCACGGATCATGTACCTCTGCCTGCCTGAAATTGAATTTAGCATAATATCTGGCTCCACAAACTCGCCCTAGGATGGAACATACCTGTCTAATCTACCGGTTACTATAGTGACAGCCCTACTTTTATAATTGTACTTGTTCGAGTGATAGAAGTTAAAACTTGCAAAAATATTCCTCTTTTTCCCCCACCACTATAGCCCTTACATGAGCATAATGTATCCACAATCTGATGTGATCCAAATAGGTGTGAATAGGTGAAATGGTGTGAAGATAGGGGTAAACAGGCAGTGATGACACCGTGTGAATGTAAAAGAACGCGGCGTATGTGGACCTTAATCTTGCAAATTTGTTTTTCAGTTCAATATAATCCCTGTTAAAGGAAATCTGTCAAAATGTGTTATTAATACTAAGCAAAATAGATCTGGGTTATTACAGCGTCTTTGTTTATATGTGTATCATACAGTAATTCTGGATTATGAATAAATACCTGTTTACAGTGCAATACATGTGGCTTCTCCAATCTCATGAGAACATTGAAATCATCTCCCTCAACTCAGCAAAGTCGATTTTGTTTTTAAAGTGATGAATGCCTATACTGGCCTTATTTTCTCTCCCTCGCTGCTTCCCGATAATTATCTTGGTTCTCAATTTACAGTTGAAGCAAACCTGAAGAGATCTGCCATCATTTGCGCCTGTCACACCAATGACCATTTTGTGTCATCTCGTGAATCTGTGAAGAGACGCTGATTGGTGCCAGATCGCGGTACTGGTGGGTAAGGGGTTAAGAGGGACATCGTTGGAAAGGTCAGTCTGTGACCTTTACAGCGATGCCTCTCTTGTAACTGTACCCTTTACCAATGGGGAGATAGAGGGGTCCAAATGCCCTGTCCTTTCCCCTTCAGGTGCTCTGCCGGGAGGGCACCTAAAAATGACATCATTGCAGCAGCGCAAAGATGTCTGTGCGCCGGTAGGGGTCCCATGGAATGGTCTGTCTTCAGTGAAATCAGACCACCCCGGGACCCTGACTACAGAGGTAAGGTGCTCACCTTGGCTGTGGAATCACCATGACATGTGGGGAATCTCCTCCGCATAGAGGGGAAGCCCCATGACATTCCCCACACGTCGTCCGTAGCCAAGGGGTTAAAGTCTGTCTGTTTTACCGCAGCATTGTGTACTGCTTCATGTCTGGGAAATGCTATAACCGCTCTTTCATTGTACTCCTCTTTAAGCTTTGGCAAAGGGCCAGAACAGGCATAAAGGACCGGTGGGGGGAGAATGGATGTCCTGTAAGGTAAAGTCATTAACAGCTGTAACCCAGTTGGGGTGTTGAGATTTGCTACATGGTCTTAGGGGTAAGAAGGACAGGTGACCTCCTTACCCCTAAGACCATGTAGCAAATCTCAACACTCAAACTGGGTTACAGCTGCTAAAGGAGGAGTCAAAATATGGGAGTCGATACTGAGCTAGAGGTCAAAGAATAGTGAGAAAGCCAGGAGTCCCAAATCTTGCTACATTTGGTAATACTTTAATGTTTAATGACACTTACATTATCTAGCCACTTTAAATAAGGATATATCCAGCCCCGTAGGAACAACTGTAGCATGTGTGATGGGGCCAAAAATCCTGGTCATGAATGTGATAAAAAAAAACTGCCGAAACACATCCGTAAATATTTTAACTTGGCCTAGAAGACGCGGATTAAGGTTTTCTTTTGTTCTTAATCACAACTAGAAGTACTCTAAGACACATAGATGGTCTTGGGTAATGGCAGACAAATGCGCATTCAGATTTAACGTAGATTTTGAGAGTACGGAGCCAGAAAACTGTTCAGACATCTGTTTCAACCCACTGGGACTCGTCTGGATGAGTGGGTTTTAACTATTGCAATGTAAGGTTGAATGGTTATGAGTAACAAACACACAGACAGCATTTTGATGAGCCGAGAAACCTTCCAATATAGTGCGATATTTTATTATATTTGGCCATGCACCAAGAGTTGAGCGTGGACAAAAAATTCCTGCTGGTGCCTCATTCTTGATCAACTTTTATCAACACACGTGCAGTGGTATGTGTGCTGATAAATGGAGTACAGATTGCAGAAAGACGTATACTTCTTCTCTTAATTTCCTTTAAAATAACACATTATGGACACTATCTATCTTGCTATTATCCGGCAGTCAAGCTACGCACAACAGTTGGTGTTACTTGCACAATGTTATAATGTACATTATGGAGGTTCACAAACAAGCTAAAGTTTGTGCATGTGAACGGTAAGGCAACCAACTGCAGCCAAACAAATTTCGCAAGTGCAAAAAACTCAGATATGATATTCAGTCAAGGACAGTCCTATCAACCCGTCAATCACAAAACAAATTGGACTACATTTACTAAGTGCAGAGTTGCATTGACAAGTGCAATTTTGCTGTAATCACCGAGTTTCGATTGACAGAGGCGATTAATAAAGTAAGGAGACATTGACTAATTCAGAAGAATTAGTCAACTCTTCTTCAACCTGCTCAAGCATGAGCTGGACGTGTCCTTGGGTTTCACCAGATGATGCATCTGGCATGGCATCTCTTTGCGACACCTCAGCACTGAGCTGGGGCTTCAACCACCGTGGACTGACATCTTAGATGTCAGCCCTTGTTATGAATTTAGGACCCCCACCCAGCTGGGGAAATCTCTTTTATAGGCGATGCCGTGGTCCTTTGGATTCCTGTGTCTCCAGTTACCTGCACCACACAAGTGGCCCTAGTTCCCTCTTGACTTTAAGATAACTGCTGGATCCGTTATACATTAATGCACTTCATCCATGGCTCCTGCACGATCCCGCGCATCAGGGACACGCTGGGTTCCTTGGGGTCCTATGGCTTGTGCATGCTTAAGCATGAGCACTTTGTTTTGTTTTGGGCTTTTTTGCACAAAAGAGACTAAATTTAATACTGCTGCCTTTTCCACCACAATTCAGCATTTTTGTGGTTAGTTAGAGCTAAATAAGGGTGTACAGGTACATTATTACTTGTTAAAAACTGAGGTGAATTACCGTCACTTTCTCCTATACTGGAATTTTTGGCTTTATCAGTAGCTGATATTCAGCAGAATTTCCAATGCTGAAAGGTGTGCTATGCCATCTCAGCAGCGGGTGGGCCTGGATATTCTTGGGCACACCCCACTGCTTTCGGATAATCCTAGGACCCGCCTCCCTGTTTTGCGGCTGATCAGCATCATTGGTTGTAGGGGGGCTGCCAGAGTTCAGGCAGTCCCACTGGAGCCAAGGACAGAGATTGGCCGCAGGGAAGGAAAGCGAGCCATAAGAGTTGCCAAAAGAGCTATGGGGCATGCTTTGCTGCCCCACCACATTCAGACCTGTCTCCCTCCCTCCCTGCACACCCTGACATTAATGGGATAAACCAGCCTCCAGCCTTAAAGGGAGAAGTGGTAAGCTCATATCCTATCATAAATCACCTGTATCTAACTAAACTTTCTGACCGATAATGAGTTTTTACGGGTTTTTTACTGGCCCACTTTTTTCACATTTCGACCGTGGTGGGATCTTTCAATTGAATAAGCTGATATTTTGAGAAAAATATTGGTCAAAACTTGCTTATCTAATTAAATTAAGCCCAAAGTCTTTCACTAGGTCTACATCTGACCAGGGCACCCAAGAGGCAATGTGTCCCATAACAACAGAGTTGCAGTCAAAGATGAGCACTTGTACGCCATTGACATTCTTATCTAGGCCAACTATGAACGGACCCCAGATTGCTTTGCCAATGCTGTTCAAGATGGCGGCACCCAGTAGGTAATTGTGACAGGTACACTTTAACCTCAAGACTTTTATTTTTAAAACAAGGGCCTTTATGCCTAGAATTTGGCAGCAGAATTTGGTACTGGCCACTTTGAGTAAAAGTATCCCTGGGACGAGGTCCAGATGGCGCCGTTTAGATGAGTCACCTAGATGTTTGATGGCTGCAGGTGAGAGTTAACTATGCCTTTTGAGTCCTCCGTACGTTCTTCGTATCCTGCTACTACATGTATATATATAACCTTAATTAGTTCAATAATGACCCTCAGGTCCTTTTCTTCTATAATGATTGACATTATAGCACCATTAATCCTGTATTATTTGGATTCTAGTGACGAAACACTTTTTTTTCCCTTTCCTATTTTTCTACTCTTTGGCATTAAAGTGCAATTACTTCATTGGTAATTTCCATAATCACCTTAAATCATTATGCATTTTCATTTTAACCCCTGAGTGCTTAAATGAAATTTTAAATCTTCTGCTCCACAGAGTGTCGTTCTTTTAGTAAGATCTGTGGTTAAAGATTCCGAGATTAAAAATATTATATCCTAGGAATTCCAGAGATTTAGCAATAAGATGGTGCTATTATTCTTCGTATCCTCTTCTCTGTGTTTTAACAGAGCCCCTCTATGGCACAGGCCTTCAAGATGCAATGCAAAGAAATCTGCAAATTCAGAAAGAATCCTCCACTTCATCGACTTTTCATATTTTAGGTCAAAGAATAACTGAAATGGTAATTTCTCTACAAATTCTTACTTTAGTGAATCGCCCCAAGATATATTTTCTCTCCCTTCAGGCAGTAAGTCAATATTAAGATGTCATTCCTCATCTCTTTATATTGTCCCCAGATTTCACTGGTTTATGTCTCTCATTTTTTAGTTTGTCAGGTCAGATGGGTTTAATAAAATAGTTTTAGCCATTTTTATTAAATACAGTGAGAATTGGATATATCCCAGTTTTGCACCCTGTAGCCCCCCTGAAAATAGTTCTAATTTATTTGTATTTGATAAAAAATATTGACATAAATGGTATTTGTTGGATAAACACTTTAGGGGTTGTTCAGAGAGAGTCGATCTGGCCCTGAAATGACACCGAACAGGGAATTTCCCCGTACGGTGCCATTTCGGGACCATTCGGCTATTCAGAGAGCAGGCAGTTCGCCAAATTTTGGTGAATTGCCTGCAAGTAGAGATGTGCATTCATTTCGTAAAAAGTCGGAATTTGGAACGAAATTTGATAATGCGTCTACACACAATTACGTGATTATTATCAATATTGGAACTATTTAACCACGGATCAATCCGGCTTTCGTCCAAATCACTCAACTACAACCGCCCTTTTAAAAGTCTGCAATGATATCCAAGCTGGGATGGAACAAGGAACCCTAACTGGAGCCATCTTCCTTGATTTCGCCAAAGCCTTTGACACAGTAGACCATGGCATCTTGTTAAAAAAAACTTAAAGACTCTGGTATTGGTGATCGCAGGCTAACCTGGTTTCAATCATATGTATCCGACCGATGGCAATATGTGTCCATTTCTGGCAGCTCCTCCCTCACAGTCACTTGCGGTGTACCCCAAGGCTCAATACTAGGCCCCCTGCTATTTACAATATTCATAAATGATCTGCCCAATGTCCGCAAAGCCTCAACTGTACACATGTACGCAGACGACACTGTGATCTATACCAGCAAACCAAATCTCCCGCAGCTGGAGGCCGTGCTGCAAGAACAATTCACAGAGGTAGAAAAGTGGATCAAACACAACAAACTTTTTTTAAATAATGACAAAACTGTAACGATGCTCTTTGGAACAAAACCTAAACTACACAAATTGCAAAATCCCCATCTATGTGTGAGGACAAAATCAAATGGCACGCTGACCACAGTCACTTCTCTCAAATATCTAGGTATGTGGTTAGACCCAAATCTATCCTTTGGCCCCCACATCGAAAAACTCTCATCTAAACTTTACCCCAAACTAGGTGCCCTGTACAGAAACAAATCCTGCCTGAGCCCCGCGGTAAGAAAGCAGATTGTACAACAAATGCTTATGCCGGCTATTGATTACGGAGATGTAGCGTATGCAGCCGCACCCGCAAACACACCTTCAGAAACTTAACACATTGTATAACTCATTCTGCCGCTTTCCGCTACAATGTAACTACATGACCCACCATTGTGACATGTTAAAAGAGCTAAACTGGTCATCGCTGGAATCCAGACGCACCCTTCACCTTTCCAACCTGGTGTTTAAGAGCTTTTCTGGGAAGCTGCCACCCTACCTGAATAGACTGCTTCCTCCAGCAGCTCCATCATCCTATAACCTCCGATCCAGGACCAGCGCCTTACTTGCAATACCACAATACAAAAAGACAGTGGCTCGGTCGGCATTAGCGGAGGACCCCTTCCAAGCGGCGGCTGTCTTTAACCCCTAGGGGGCTGGATTGCGATATGGCGCTAACATGCGCCGTATCACAGTCCCCTCCTGGAGCTGGCTGACATCTTGGATGTCGGCCAAGCTTCCGGGATATCCCCTAATGACTGGCGTCATCGCGCATAGCGCGATGGCGCCAGTTTCGCAATTAACCCCTTGCTGCCACCTATGGTGGAGAAAGGGGGTTCATTGGAACCCCCTATCTCCCGATCCGTGACAGCTAGGGGTTAAAGTTTGATATAATTGGAACAGCCAGAGCATGGCCTTTCCAATGATACCAAACATGATCATGTGCAATGTAAAAAAAAAAAAAAAAATTTAATAAAAAATTGAATAAACTTGTTTTTGTTTTGTTTTATTAGTGCAGCAATATTGTTCCCATTTCAATTATAATGTGAACAATGATGCTGCACTAACGATTTTTTCCATGGGGGGTGTTTGCTAAAAAACACTTAATTTTCCCCAAAAAAAAGTAACGATTCCCCGTTTCTAATTTTTTTAACAAGCACAACCCATAGAAAATATAACTGCAAACGCTCGTATGTTAAAATGTGAAAAAAACCACTTGACACGTTGTAAATTATTGAAAATTCAACTTTTATTGCATTTTATGTTATAATATATCGACAGAACATAACGTATTCACATAATGATGATATATTATGAATCTGCCGAGTCTCCCGGAAAGAACGATATATAATCTGTCTGGGTCGCATAATAAAATGTGACTTCAAATCGCATTTAAACACGATGAGCGAAACCGTTAAAAATTAGCTCAGCACAGAGGTGTGAAAAGGCTCAGCAGCGAAAGGGTTAACAGTAAAATTTGATCAATTGGGGTTTTATCTAGTGATCCAAAATTTGAAGTGATCTCAACTATCGAGTTGATATATGAAATTCGAATCGATTCGAAATTTCAAATCAATCCGAAACTAAACGAAATACGAAACGAAATTAGTTACGAAATTCCAAAAAGGAAATGATTTAAAAACGTAACGAAACAAGACTAAACAAAACTAATTTTTCAGCCATGCACATCCCTACCTGCAAGTACGGTGCTGTTCGAAGGCAGTGAAATCCCCCATAGAGAAGCAGTGGTTAATCTATTCAGAGAATACCGAACAGCAGTGAAAAGTTGCCGAAGTGCCTTGCTGTTCGGTGGTTTCATTCGGCAGGTTTATTCAGTCAAACCCCATAGGCTTCAATGTTAAAAATATTCCAGTTTTTATTCAATATCTAATAAACCATGTATTATTTTAATCTGCAGTAAAATGTCTCTTTATTTATTGATTTTTTTAGGATCTTTTAGGCAATTTTGGGGATTTTTTTTCTGCAATTTTTTTTTTACTGCGTTTTTTCTTTTTTCTGTAACAGACCTTTTTATAATCATTCATAGGACCTTATCTGTAAATTCCAGCCATTTCCGATCATCAGGTTTTTTTTGCAAACAGCGTTTCAATTTTGACACTTTCCCAGAGGGCCAGATCGGCTCTCTCTGAAGGATCCCTTAAGACCCTAACTTACATTTTCAGAATCTTTAGATTTTAGGAATCCTGATAAGAGGTGCTCAAGCTATCCTCAAACAAATGCCATGCCACAATTAGCTGTTAATGTACAGCACACTCAGCTCATCTAAGATGGTATTTCTCAAGAAGCTTTATAAGGTTTAGGTCCTTCTGCCTCTTTAAACGTCTGAAGAACGTGAACCCACTCTTATTTTGTTTTTGCAATTTATATGGTCTGTTATTACTGACCCCATTGATGTATCCTTTTTCAATTTCCTCGACTCCATTTGGTTTCTCCTGTCTGTAAATAGATATAAATCTGTTGCCATGCCATTTTGATTCCAGTTCCCTAAACGTGAGCTCGTTGCTTCACCTTGAAATAAGAAAAAAAATAAACAAAAATTGGAGTAAAACATGTTGCAACCGTAGGTGCCTTTTTTCATCCTGGCCAATCCCTCAGCATGTCTTTTTCTCTTGTTATCTCCTGTTTTTTTTCACCGTACCCTTAGGCGGGTGAAAGAATTATTTTCCTTTCTAAATAACCGATTTTCTTCTTCTTATTGTTGTGAGTTGACTTTGTGAATACCACTGCCATTCCCCAGTGGTCCCCTTTCACTGCTCTCTTACCACCCCCACGCTATCACCATTTTTCTTTTATCTTGCCTCCTCTTTTGTTCTTTCTTTACTTTTGTGCTGCTCATCACCTTTTCATTTATGGGAAGCCTCTTCATGTGGATATTTGGACTGTGGCCATTCCGTCTTGTTTTGTCAAACAGCCCAAAAACCCCAGACGTTACCATCCTACTAACAGATAAGACGAGGCAGATCATTTTGCATTTGCACTTCAGTTATAGAACATCAAACCCATATTTATGGGAGTAGGAACTGGGGTGGCTGTGGGGACAGATCCCGCTTGTTATCCTCAGCTATGTGCCCACTGTGTACCCAGGAGTGAGAATTTTTTGTATGGACGGATTTAAGATTTTAGTTTACCACCCTAAAGTTACTGAATCCCCCCCAATTTAAATCTTATTAAGAGTAAGGGAAGTGAACGAATAAACCAGGTTTGATAGTGTAATATATATACAAACACGCACACCCCAACCAGGGAATGGAGGAAAACTAACCTACAGAGATACCAGACCTTAAAGTGGTTGGGCGAACAGTACAAGCTGAGGTCTAAGGTAGGAGAAAAACACATGAGCAAAAGAACAAGGTCGGGTCTAGGACTCCAGGGATCAACGGAATGAGGAGAGAAAGCAGAGGTCAGAGAACCTGGTGAAGTCCGAGTGATTGAGAAACGTCCAAGGTTCAATAGCAGGTATTACAATAAATATGCACTGATGGGTAATGAACCGTGACTAAAAAAAATAGGTTTAGAAAAGATTATGTAGACAGAGTTTGGCGGAGGTGATTGGTGCCAGTAGGGGTGGAGCGACAGAATGTACACGATGGATACTGCACAGGAAAATGGCAAATGGAGCAGAGGACCAGTCACACCAATCAAAATGACACCTGGTAGAGGTGGTGTCACGTGAATGACACACGGAAACAGGGCATCACTGATAAAATTCCGCAATACAGGATATGAAACCTCAGAAATGGGTATGTGTGATACCTACAGGGTTACTCAGAGAGCACCGAAATGTCACCGACATTTCAGTGCTCTCCTGTTCGCTGCACTTCGGCAAGTTACCTCTCCAGTAAGTGTCCTTGGGCAAGACACCTAACGGTACAGACTCACCACCCAGGACGTACTTGAAAATGAGAGAAATCTCAATGTATCCTTCCTGGTAAAATCCGTCCTCAAAAAAAAAAGTTAAATTTGCCGACCCTGTGGCGAATTCAGCATTCACCGCAGGGTACCCGCAGTGCGGCGTATCGACTCATCGATTATGGCCTTTCCAGTGATACCAAATATAACCAGGCTAGATTTATGTAAAAAAAAAAATGACATAGAAAAAAAAAGAGAAAAATATTTTATAATTCAGTTTAAAGTGTTCAGTGTAAAGTGAACAGTGATGATGCGCTAACTCACCTTATGATTTCCCACACTGCCAAGTGTGAAGCTGATGATGCAATGCATTGTTTCATCAAGAACCTAGACCAAGGCACTGCAGCGAGGAGAGACAAGGGGACTTTGGAAACTGCATCTCTGAATTGTACACTGCACAAGATTAAGTGAGGAGTCATTGGAAAGGACAGAGTCTGGTCTTTACAATGATACCAAACAAGACCATGTAATGTGAAAAAAAATCAAATATAAAAAAGTAAATGCAAAATGTATTTTATTCTCTGTTCTATGCAGAAGCAATATATGATTTTACATATAAAACAAACTATGCCGCTGCACTAACTCAACTAAGGCAATAGATTCTGTCCCTTCTTTTGATTTGAGCGCAGAGAGAACTGGGTTTAGTGTTTTAAAACGTATTTTAAATTTTTTTAGTTGGCCGCAAAATGAAAATTTAAAAAGTAATTTTGGCATGTTCCCTTTTTTTTCTTGGGGGGGTCCCACATTTTTGTGCCTACAGGCTCCTGAGATGCAAATCCGGCCCTGGGAACTGGAGCTTGACATCCCTGTGCTAAGGTACTGGATACAGGCATGTACAGAAACTGCTTCTCTTGCTTTATGGAGCCTGGATATTTTCTTTTTATATAGTTTTACTTTTTAACCTTAATGGCTGCTACCCGCTTCTTACTTTGAAATTTGGATTGTGTTGCAATCGTGGTTCCCGAGCTGATTCGTCTCCTCACCTCTTGGTATCAGCTTGTCTCTCCGATTTATGGAGATAGGAGAATTATTTTTTTAACCTGGCTTCCTGACCTAAGCTGGACTCTACATTGTTATCAGCATCTCACAACCCATGTATTTACACTATATTGGTCCCTGTGCCTACTTAAAGATTCGGTGTGTAAAATTGAGCTGGCTTCTGCATCGCGAGACCAGGTACTGCAAAAGCAGATGCAAACCTAGATGGTTTAAGAAGTCTCAGCAGCTCAATTAAACCACTGCATTGCAAGCTGTAGTTCATGAACCCATAGGTGTACGCAGAAAGGTGTTCCCACTTACTGCTTAAAGTGCTTTCGACATTTTAGTTCCACTTCTGCACCTTTTGGGTTTTCAATAATTGGTTCTTGATAAAGAACATGAAAATGAACAGTTTGTGATTGTTTAGTTTGTAAGTAATAAATGTAAAATGTGAGCGCACCCTAAAATATTTCAGCACCTCTAACAACAACACAGTAATTAAAACAAATGAATTTATTTTCAACATTTCACCTTTGCCCAAAGATCAAGTCGCGTCTGAACACTAGGGGCACTATTCCACTGTTGACAGTAGCAGGGAACCACTAATGGAAAAGATCAGTATGAGTGGGTTTTTAAAAAGACTAACAGGGTTATTCAAAGAGATCCGAATTGCTTGAGAAAGGTAACCGAATGCTGAAAATCAGCGTTCGGTTACCTTTCCTGACCATTCGGCTATCCAGAGAGCAGGCAATTCGCCAAATCCTGGCGAATTGCCTGAACATACGGTTCCTGTTCGGTTCCTGTTCGAGGGGAGTGAAATCCCCATGAAAATGCACTGCTTCGGCTATTCAGAGAACACAAACCAGCAGTGAAAGGTTCCCCTAATGCCCTGCCATTCGGTGGTTTCATTCGGCAAATTTATTCAGGAGAATCCCATAGGCTTCAATGTTAAAAATATTCCCGTTTTAATTCAATATCTAATAAACCGTTCATTATAAAATTCTGCAGCAAAGAGTCTCTTTATTTATAGATTTTTTAGGATACTTTAAGCATTTTTCAGATTTTTTTTATTTTTTTAAAAAGTCCGATTTTTTTTTTTTTTTTTTTTCAGTTAACTTATTTTTTTTGTAACAGCCCTCTTTATTATCATTCCCTGGACCTCCTGTGAAAATTTCAGACATTTTCGCTCAGTAGTTTCTTTGCAAACAGCGTTTCATTTTCCCAGATTCATACAAATGGTTTTTCTAATTTATTCACTGCCTCCTCTACGTCACAGCTGCTTCGGCTCTGTGTGATTCGGCTCCTATTCGGCTCCTGTTCGGCTCCTGTTCGGCTTTTTCGAAGGTTAATCCAGATGTTTTTGCTTGTTTTCAGCATGCATTCGGTTAGTTTTCGTCAGGTTTTCGGCAGCTTTTCCCTGCAATTCGGGGACCCTGTGCTCTTTGCTGAATACACCGCAGGGTCACCGAAATGCAATCGGCAAAAGGAACCGAATTGAAGAGAAGGAAAAGTCACCGAACGTGCGGTGACTTTTCGAATCTCTTTGGATAACCCTGTAAAGGGTTATAAAGGAGAATGGATGCTAAAGTTCTAACCCTTTAGGCTTTTTTAAAAACTCACCTTAAATCCATCCCCAGGATTCCTTGGGGCTTTTCCGGATGTAACTTGCTGACTCTTCCTGTAAGCTACAGCTGTCACGTGATATCAGGGTGGCTAAATGCTCGAGCATTGGCCCAGCCAATCTAATGGCTTACTGATGGGAACTTAGATTATCCCTAAGAGTAGTTGTTAACAGTAGTCACTTGGAACTAGGGATACCTCCAGGACCCAAGATTGCTGTTTGGAGGTGTGGGACTGTGGGTTCTGGTGGGTTTGTAATCCCCCCCACCCATTCCAATATCCAAGTCACCCTGTGCCTATAAGGGTACAGGTTGTCTGTGTTATGTGTGAACATTGTTAATATGCTTGTCTATGTTTATATGTCACTGTTATTAATGCTTATATCATTACTGTGTGTGTGTCACTACAGCCCCTTCCAACCCCCCCCCCCCCCAATAGAGAATATTTTACAGCTGTGACAGGTTTGAGTGGTCATTGTGTGCCAAACAAGCATTGTCACTTTAACCACTTGGCTGTGGAGGACGCGCTCAGCGGGTCCTGCCAAGTGCTCCTCCTGTGCGATGGACGCGCTGAGCACGTCCTAGCACAGGAGGCAGCAATCGGCTGAGATTCCGGCCAATTGCTGGCCCCCCTGGTGCGGGCTGACATCCAAGAGCATGGCCTTTCCAACGATACCAAACATGACCATCTTAAAAGTAACCAAAAAAAATTAAAAATTTAAATCAAAAAATATTTAATTAAAAAAAAAACAGCTTTTTTTTGTTGTTTTGTTAATGCAGCAATATTGTTCCCATTTCAATTATAATGATGCTGAACAATGATGCTGCACTAACAATTTTTGTATGGGTTGCGTTTGTTAAAAATCGCGTGATTTTCCCCCCAAAAAATTTAACGAGTCCCCATTTCTAATTTTTTTAACAAGCGCAACCCATAGAAAATATAACCGCAATTGCTCGCATGTTAAAATGTAAAATAAAACACTTTACACGTTGTAAATGATTGAAAATTAAAATTTTATTGCATTTTTGGTTATAATATACAGACAGGACATGACGTATACATATAATAATGATATATTATGAATCTGCCGAGTCTGCTGGAAAGAACGATATATAATATGTCTGGGTCATATAATAAAATATGGCTTCAAAATGTGTTTAAACATGATGAGCGAAACCGGTAAAAATGACCTGAGCACACAGGCGTGAAATGGCTCAGCAGCGAAAGGGTTAAGACTGTTGTGTGTTTGTGGAATCTGTTATTCGTTATCTAACTTATTCAGACAATGTGATGCTCAAACTATAATTACATGACACTATTGTTTAATGTTCAAACAATGGATTGGCTTACAGCTGGGGCTGTAGATCACCAGAGGAAGAGGAGGGGTGTCATCTTCCATTGGTCCCCAGGTCCTTTCCTGCACGTTATATAGTTACAGTTACACATTTTTATAAAGCACTATAAAGTGTCATAGCGCTGTACAATGGGTAGTTGTTCCATAAGTTGTATTAAACTCTTCTTTTTACCACTGCACGTCGTGCCTCGTGTCTGGGGAACGATATAACCACTCTTTTAGTTTACCCATCCGTAAGCTTCGGGCAATGGCTTGAAAAGGCATGAAAGATCACTGGTGGGAGAACAAATGTTCTGCAAGAGAGCGGCATTAGCGATGTAACCCAGTTGGAGTGCTGGGATCTTAGTGAACTTGAGAACAAATCACTTGGCCACAAATGTTATATTCTCAGTAATATTTCCTGTATTTTTCTGTTCGCATCTCTTTATCACATTAGTAATTACAAGTTTTATGTTGATTCACATTAATAATTATTAATTGACAGCTCGCCTTAGAAGCAACTTTTAAAACAATCACATAAATATACCGTGCTAAATTATGTATTATGTGATTATAAAGTATGAATCAATTCAATGAACTCTCGCAACAGATAACTAGTAAGTGCTTGAAATGGAAATTGAATAAATTGTCATTTATTTCACTGGTTTAGTGATTCGATTCATGCTTTATATAACTTATAAGTTAGGAGTTTAAATATAAAACTGATTAACTAGGAAGAAATACATTGCGATATCGCTTGTTTTCAAGTATGCCCTGTGAAATGTCAGCCGAAAAAACCACGCATGCTAATATTTCGTTGGGCCACCTTTATCTGTGATTACGGCACACATGTGGCCTCGTGGCATCGTGTTGATAAGCTCGTGCAATGTCACAAAATTGATTTGCGTCCAGAGTGCCATTAATTTGTGGCCAAGATCGTGTATTGATGATGGGAGAGTCGCAGCGCTGCGTAAAGTCTTCTCCGGCACATTATCCCAAAGATTCTCAATGGGGTTGAGGTCTGGACTGTGCGGTGGCCAATCCGTGTGTGAAAATGATGTCTCATGCTCCCTGAACCACTCTTGCACAATTTGAGCCCAATGAATAGTGGCATTGCCATCTTGGAACATGCCCGCTCCATCAGGGATGAAAAAATCCATTGATGGAAAAACCTGCTCACTCAGTATATTCAGGGAGACATGTTTTTGCGCACATACAGGGTTATTCAAAGAGATCCGAATTGTGGCCGAAAGGTAACCGAACAGTGAAATTCAACGTACGCTTACCTTTCCCGGCCGTTCGGCTATTCAGAGAGCAGGCAGTTCGCCAAATGTTGGCGAATTGCCTGCACATAAGGTGCCTGTTCGGTGCCTGTTCAAAGGCAGTGAATCCCCATAGAGAAGCAATGCTTCGTCTATTCAGAGAACAAAAATCAGAAGTGAAAAATTGCCGAATTGCCCTGCCATTCGGTGGTTTCATTCGACAGGTTTATTCACGAGAATTCCATAGACCTTCAATGTTAAAAATATTTCCGTTTTAATTCAATGTCTAATAAACCGTTGATTATAATATTCTGCAGTAAAAAGTCTCTTTATTTCTCGATTTTTTTTTTAGGATCTTTCAGGCATTTTTCTGGATTTTTTTTTGTGATTTTTTTTTTTTTCTAAAACACTTTTTCTTTTTTCTGTAACAGCCCTTTTTATTATCATTCGTTGGATCTTATATGTAAATTTCAGACATTTTCGTTCAGTAGTTTCTTTGCAAACAGCGTTTCACTTTTCAAACATTCAAGCAAACTGTTTTTTTCTTCACTCCATTCATCTGCGGTGTCGGTTTTTTCCTGCGGCTGCTCCGCACTGTGATCGGCAGCTGCTCGAGTTTCTCCGGCGTGTTTGGCGGGGTTAATCCAGATGTTTTTGCGGGGTTTCGGTGTGCGTTCGCCATGTTTTGTGGTGAGTGTTCGTCGGGTTTGCGGCGTCTTTTCCCTGCACTACGACGGCTCTGTGATGCTTGCTGAATACACTGCAGGGTCGCCGAAATGGGATCGCCAAATCGCACTGAATTGAAGAGAATGAAAAGTCGCCGAACGTGCGCTGACTTTTCGATTCTCTTTGAATAACCCTGATAATGTTGCGAAACATAGATCCGACCAACTGACGCAACCCCAGATCCTAGCAGGCTTGTATGGTAGGCAGTGACTCTTCTTTTGGCCTGTCAGGGTATATTATGTAATTAAACATGTACAAAGAAAACCTTTTTATAATTTACAATGGTTCTGGTTTGATTTACTCCTACAGACAGGGAAAAAAAGCTCTTTTCAGAAATCACATACTGTAGTGAACAGTGAAGTGCAGAAAAGGGTAGGTAAAGTGCATTTGTATAAGATAGAAGAGATAAGTCCACAGATGTTCTTGTTAGGCCGGGGTCAGACGAGCACACTATGTGTGCTCGTACTGACGTGCCTCCCGGCGTCCGTCGCAGCGTTGTGACGCTTCAACGGGGCCGGCCACAGGCTGCAGCGCGCGCACAAATTGCACGTACTACAGCGGGCGTGCTGAAAGCCTCCCCGTCGAAACGCTACGACGTGCATTCGACGGGGCTGCAAAGCGCTATCATCAAAAGGAGGATCGAGCTTTGCAGCAATGAGCGCACTAACTGCGCTCAGCGAGGTGGCCAGACGTTCCTTCCACTCTTTAAAACGCTCGTCTGACCCCGGCCTAAATAGGAATAACTTGCCAAAGGTAGGAAATAACACAGATATATATATTTTAAAAGTGCTTTAATTAGCATACTGAAATGATTTAGGAAAACTGTAGATACTCGAGTATACTAGACTTGTGCACCGATTTTTTTTTCGGTTCGGTTCGATTTGTTTGGATGTTTAAAATTTTCGATTCGGCTCGTTTCGACCGATTTCTGTTTCGATTCGGTTCGGTTCGGCTCGTTTTTCGTGTACATTTTTTTTCAGTATATTGACCATTTTTCGTGTTTTCGGGTCACTTTGTTCATTTTTTGTATCGACTTTTCGTGATTTCGGAAATTTTCGTTTTTTCGGAACGTCTGTTCTCCTCGTTTCAAAGTGTCTAACTCTATTCGTTTTGACGTAAACTACTATGGTTTACTTTTTTTATACTTTCTATCTTTTTTTATAATAAATTTTTGGTTTGTTTTTCGGATCCGATAATTCATTCCGTCGATACGATAATTCTGGCGTTTCTATCGTGTTTTTTTTTTATTAAATAAAGATCCTTTTTTTCTTCTGAATATACATTTCACAACTTTATTTAATCATATTAAAATGGTATGAAAGCCAAGGAACAAAACAAATGAACAAAACGATTTAAAAAACGCTAAACTGACCCGAATGCCACAAGAAACAAGTGATACGCATTTACAAATACAAAATTTACAGAATCAGCGATATAACCGATAATAGTTAAATATACGATGTCCAGAATTACCGAAATGGAACCGAAATCACGAATGGAACCGAAATCATGAATAGAGCAAAAATAAATTTCGATTTGACACATTTCAAGTCCATTCGAAAAATCTGAAAATGTTTTGTTTCGGCTCGGAAAATTTTTCGGATCTGTCGGTTTTCGGGTCCGACCCGATTCGGAAATTCTGCCGAATCCGAAGACACGAATTGGGAAATTTCGTCGAAATTCCGAAACCCGAAACGGACATCCCTAGAGTATACCGCTAGATTTTGGTGACAAAAATTTACCTCAAAATTGGAGGGGTCGCGTTATATTCGAGACCTCTGCATCACGTGTAAAACCCCCCCCCCACAAACTTGTTCATGGATCCAAAGTCTCCGTGACTAGCTTTGGATGAGCCTGCCTGCTAGAGCTGGAGGTCAGAAAATGATACCTCCCAGCATGCTGGCTATTGGTGAATGGTTCACAGTGTTGGTCATCTCGCTCCACCGGCCATCTTATTGCAAGTAAAGACAGGTGGCCGGCGGCTTCATACTTAGTAACAACTACAATCCATCTAGAGCAGAGCACCCTGGCCTGAGAGGTATCCTGACTGTGTTAAGAAAACCTGGAAGAATTATAATGGTTTACCGGTACAGTATACTTTTTTAATTTTGCTCCTCGCGTTATATTCGAGTCTTGAGTATTCTCTCATTTCCATAATAAATCTCTATCCATCGCATTATATTCGGGTCATACTATACTCGAGTATCTACGGTAAAAAAAAAAAAAGTAGAACGTCCCTTTAATTGGTTTTTCATACCCCCACACTGATTCTAGTATACACGAATATTATTGAAGCTATAATTTAATGAATAATGCTGTAACTATTTAAGTAATCCTTAATGAGTGTTTTTGACACTAATCTGATCTGTGCAACTAGCCCTTAATTAGTGATACTGCAACTAATAAGTCATAAATAAGTAAATTAATGCATAACACTGCCACTGATAGCCAATAATGAGACTGCCACTAAGCCATGACACTAATCCAGGATATGGCAAGTAATCGGTGACAGTAATCTTTGGTTAATGAACATCCTACCTCACTTTAAGTGAAACAACCTATAAGCATAATATACTTAAGGGGTTATTCAATAAGCGACGAACTTGCCCCCGAATTGCACCGAACGGTGAATTTCACCGTGCAATGCAATTTGTGGCAGTTCATCTATTCATAAAGCTGTCAATTCACCAGTATTTATAAAATACGATACGGTTCACCGCATTTCGGCGATCTTCAGCAGCAGCGAAAAATTGTCCCATAGGGAAGTAATGGTTAATATAGAAAACGGCGAACTGCACCGAAGTGTCAGTGAAATGCCCTGATTTTCAGTTCGACAGGTTTAAACAAGCGAATCCCATTGGATTCATTGTTAAAAAATATTTTTTATTTTTTTTTATTTTTGTTTATTCAGCTGTTTATTCTTTCGATTTTCTGTAGACCGTCTTTTTATTTATCTATTTTTTGGAATTTTTGCATTTTTTTTTTTTAGGTGAAATTTTTTTATTTGCAAATTTTTTTAAAGGCTTTGATTTTATTCTGTAACAGATGGTTTTAGTATTTTTTTATAGGACCTTTTTTATTATTTCCACACATTTTCATGTATTTTTATTGTTTTAAACACCTTTTAAAGAATAGCCGAGTTCCGTTTTTTGTTTTTTTTTCCCGACAGTTTGGTCAGTTCGGCGGTTCCACGTTCGGCGCATTTTGGGGATCCTGCAGCGAATAGTGAATTCACAGCAGGGTCAGCAAACTGGATTCGCCGAAGTGTGCCAAATGAGAAAGCACTGAAATTGCGATGCTCTCTGAATAACCCCTTTAATTATATATTCAATTGCAAGGTTAATCTGTGAGATCAATGAGCTTTAAACAATTGATACCATTAAACATGGCAGTCCTACGTAAACCTTGGTGGTCTCCCCAAACATACAAGGGGATATGTTAAATAATAAAACCTATGAAACCATCTAAATGAATCATCTAAAGCAAGAGTTACACAATCAGGGTTATTCAAGGAAATCTGAATGGCTCCCGAAAGGGAACACCTTTCCTGGCCATTCAGCTATCCAGAGAGCAGGCAATTCGCCAAATCCTGGCGAATTGCCTGCACATATGGTGCCTGTTCGAGGGCAGTGAAATCCTCATAGAGAAGAAATGCTTCAACTATTCAGAGAGCAAAACCCAACAGTGAAAAGTTGCCAAATTGCCCAGCCATTCGGTGGTTTCATGCGGCAGATTTATTCAGGCGAATCCCATAGGCTTCAATGTTAACAATATTCCCGTTTTAACTCAATATCTAATAAAACGTTGATTATAATATTCTGCAGTAAAGAGTCTCTTTATTTATAGATTTTTTAGGATATTTTAAGCATTTTTATGGATTTTAATTGTTTTTAAAAAAAAATCAGATTTTTTGTTTTTTTATTTTTTTTAAAGTTTACTTCTTTTTTCTGTAACCGCCCTCTTTATTATCATTCCCTGGATCTCATATGTAAATTTCAGACCTTTTCGCGAAGTAGTTTCTTTGCAAACAGTGTTTCACTTTTCAAACATTCAAGCAAACAGTTTTTTTAATTTATTCACTCCATTCGTCTACGGTGTCGGCTTTTTCCGGCGGCTGCGCTGCGTGTGATTGGCTCCTGCTCGGGTTTCTCCGGCGATTTCGGCGGGGTTAATCCAGATGTTTTTGCGGGTTTTCGGTGTGCCTTCGCCGGGTTTTGCGGTGAGTTTTCGCCGGGTTTGCGGTGACCTTTCCCTGCAATTCGGGGACCCTGTGGTGCTTGCTGAATACACCGCAGGGTTGCCGAAATGGTATTGCCAAATCGAACCGAATGGAAGAAAACGAAAAGTCACCGAACGTGCAGTGGCTTTTCGATTCTCTTTGAATAACCCTGAATTTCTTCCAGTAGCCTCCTCTCAGGATGTTCGGTATGTTGGGATTTCCCAGTTTTCTTCCAGTGGGGTAACTCATGAAGCCCACTCTTTTGAGGGCCCTTGTGGACTAGTTTGGAAATCCCTGATCTAGATCTAAAGGCTCGTTGCATATAGTATTATATTTCAGAGCAGCATTACTCGTCACATCTGAATAATTTAGATCTGTTCAAAAAACAGAACCTTGTAGATCTGCATTTTTCCATTTTTCTTTACCAATTTTAAAGGGACATTCTAGTGGTTTTTGATAGGAAGACTTCATTTAGGAAACAAATTCACATCCTCGCTCTTCCTGTTTAAGAGAATTCTCTCTCCATCTTTGACTTCTCCCTCCTGACCAAAAACGCATCGGGCTCTATCACCTCCTTCAAGCTAACACTGGCGTCAGCGCTACCGTTAGCTTAAGGCTAGGGTCAGACGAAAGCATTTTTCCCCGCGAACGTGAAAAAATGCGTCCGAACGCATTGACGTATTTTTTCACGGAATGCGCAAAAACGGTCAGACGACGCGCATTTTCGGGCGTCATTTTGTACGGTTCGTCAATAAAACTATTTTTGCGTCTGGACGTTATGTAGGCTGGACATTAGCAGCGTCTGACATCTCCTAATCACGCAAACACGCCGCTATGCCGCAGCTGCGCACTCAGTACGTCAGTACTAGCGGTTCAGCGTTTCTCAAAAAAATGCGTTCAAATTCCACTTGCATTGCACGGCCGGACTTTTGTGCGGCCGTACATTGTATATTGGCTGTCATTGCCCGTCATCTGCTGCTAGTGCGGCCGTAATTATGTGCGCCAGAACGCACGTTAAAAGTGCGCTGGTCTGACCCCAGCCTAAAGGAGGTCATAGTGCTGCGCCCACATCGCCTTTGAATCACTAACATGTAAAAAACCCATTATCGGTTGTTAATTTGCAATACGTAGTGCGAGTTTACTGTACTTTGCTCCCCCCCCCATCAATTTTGACATCTGAAATCTTTTATGCCTGAAAATAATTTAATTTGAACCCCAACACAAAACCGCTATCAGGGTTATTCACAGAGATCCGAACTTGACCCAAAAATGCACCGAACAGTAAATTTCCCCGTATGGTGTATTTTCGTGGCCATTCGGCTGTTCGCAAAGTAGGCAGTTTGCCAAATTTAGCGAATTGCCAGCAAAATACGGTGCCTGTTCGACGGCATTGAGAGTCCCCATAGAGAAGCAATGGTTTATCTCTTTACAGAACATCAAGCAGCAGAGAAATGTTAGAGAAGTTCCCTGTTGTTCGGTGTTTTCATTCGGCAGGTTTATTCAGGCGAATCCCATAGGTTTCAATGTAAAAAATATTTGCGTTTTTATTCAATATCTATTAAACCGCTTATTATTTTAATCTGCGGCAAAAAGTCTCTTTTTTTATTCTTTAGGATCTTTTAGGCATTTTTCGGGATATTTTCGGCAAAACAAAATCCGACTTTTTTTGAATAGCTTTTTTTTCTGTAACAGACCCTTTTATTATCATTCATAGGATCTTCTATGTTAATTCCAGACATTTTCGTCCAGTAGTTTTATTTTTTTGCAAACAGCGTTTCAATTTTGAAACTTTCAATAGTTGTTTTTTTTTTTCCCCTATTCTTGTTAGCGATTATAAAAACCTGTGTTACTGTAACTATAACCCCATACGCGGCTTGCCGACTTTTTTTCTGGCGGTTGTTCAGCGCTGAGTTCGGCGGGTCGTCGGCTTTTTCCAGACGTGCTCGGTGGGTTTTTTGCGGTGGCTGGAAGTGATCCAATAATTCGGATTGTATCGGCGGTGTTTTTTGGCGATATTTCGGCGGATTTGCTGCAGTTTTGTAGCAGATTTTCGGGTCTATCCCCTGCACTCTGGGGGACCCTGCGGGGAATGCTGAATTCACCGCAGGGTTGGGGAATTTGATTCCACGATGTGCGGGGAACGAGTGAGCATCGACATGTCGGTGACATTTTGGTGCTCTCTGAATAACCCTTAAATAATTAATTTGGCCAGGTTACTGCCAGGTGATCACCGTCACTGCGATACTCACTAGGCAGCTGTACATAGAAGAAACACCTCATTTGGTGGTAAAAACCTCTTTCAAATAAAGCAACTTGTGATATATTTCTATAATCAGCGTGTCTTATGGGTCCTTTTAAGATTCCTAGAAGAGCATAAAATATACAATTTTGAAGTCATTGTTATGATAATCATCTGGCAGCTGAACACTTACTTAAAAGAGCAGGGAGAATCCTTTCAAATAACGAATCTCATGTCCAACCCTGTATTACTGGTGGCAGCAGTGGGATACCCACCCTCCTGAATTTGCTTCTTAAGCACAAGGTGCTGTTACAAGATCACTGTTGCTGGTGTGATCTCCTGATAAACACCGCTATGACCTCCTTAGTAGGGATGGGCTGCCGGTTCGAATTGGTTAGATGTTCAATTCGAATATCGGCTGTTCGAAAATTTGCGAACTTCAAACTTTTCGGGATGTTCACTGAAAGTTCGGGGAAAATTTTTTTTTTAAAAAAATGCTAAAAAGATCCTAAAAAATCTAAAAATAAAGAGACTCTTTACTGCAGTATATAATAATAAACCGTTTATTAGATATTGAATTAAAACGTGAATATTTCCCACTCATTGCTGGTCAAACATTTCCCACTCATTGTTAGTCAAACATTTCCCACTCGTTGGTGATAAAACATTTCCCATTGCTTCAAATCGCGTTTAAACATGAGTTAAAGCGGTAAAAATGAGCTCAGCGCACAGAGGTGAAACGGCTCAGCACTCAGCAGTGAAAGGGTTGTTTTTTTTCATTGTTTCCCATCCCCCAGGGCAGTACTCAGACCCCTATACACCTTTTAAGGCCAATATCTTGCATATATGCCCTCTTGGAGGGGACCTTAATTTTTCGAACGTTCGAGCCCCATTGACTTGCATTGTGTTCGCATTGTGTTCGAGTTCGCTGTCGAACTTCTTCGGGTGTTTGAGTTCGAATGCGAACCGAACACGGGGGTGTTCGGTCCATCACTACTTATTAGAAAGATGGTTTTCTCTTTTTTTACACAACAGGTTCAAAACGAATGCTCTCTAATGGGACTGGGTGTGCCAACATGTCCTCGGCTCGCCTTAAAAAAACAACAAAACCCCAAGTTATCACTATTACTTATTGTGGTCATGTGCAAGTCAGAGTGTGATGTGATACGTCATTCAAATAGATTAACTCTGTTTTTTAATGACGTACTTGAAATTCAGCACAGAGGGAGACAGAGGCTGCTTAATTGCACAACCCCTATGGATAATAGAGGATATTATTATGGTGTGAAGATTTTCATGCTTTGGTACGGGGATCATCTGCTTATTAGGGAGGAAAATGAGCCTCCTCATTTTAACCCCTTCACTACTGAGCCATTTCACGTCTTAAAAAAACATGATTTTCTTTTTTTTTAATTATAATTTTTTTAAATTTTTTTCTTTACTTTAAACGTGGTCATGTTTGGTATCATTGGAAAGGCCCTGCTAGCTGCAAACAGTCAGGAGATATCGGGGTTCAAAGGAACCCCCTATCTCCGCCCCATCTTTCCTTAGGAGTCAATGAGGACGTTCCCCACACGTCCTCAGCAATGAAAGGGTAAGGCTAGGGTCAAACGAAAGCATTTTTACACGCGAACGTAAAGAAGTGCGTCTGAACGCATTGTCGTATTTTTTCATGGAATACGCGAAAACGGTCATACGATGCGCATTTTTGTGCGTGATTTTTTACAGATCCAAACCAGGAAACTGGACGTTATGTTGGCCGGACACGAGCAGGGTCTGACGTCTCCAAATCACACACACACACCGCTATGCCGCTGCAGCGCACTCTGTACGTCAGTACTAGCGGTTCTACGTTCTCGAAAAAATGCGTTCATTTTCCACTTGCGTTGCGCGGCCGGACTTTCGTGCGACCGTACTTCGTATATTGGCCGTCATTGCCCGTCATTTGCTGCTAGTGCGGCCGTGATTATGTGCGCCAGAACGCACGTTAAAAGTGCGCTGGTCTGACCCCAGCCTTAAAGGGAAGCTTAAGTACGTCTTATTTTAGAGCAAGCTGTCTAAATGGGTGAATCGGTGTGGGAGACGGGCAATGCATTACAGCCCTGCTAATCTCTAGTTATACAGTCGGCCAACTGCTCCTGTGACTTTGTTTGCTTTTCTATAGCAATCGCCTGTATTTTATATGAACAAGTGGCATCCAATTAGAATAAGTGAACTCTCTCCTTTCCAAAGAGGGTTCTTCTGTTAATATAAGTCATAGGGAGGATGAAATATTTATTTTAGAGTATAAGCCCCTCAACCTTTCTAATCAGCATATATTGTGTCCCACACATCCTTCGCACAGAAGGTGTTAAAGTCAATGAAGTTGGCAAGTTTATCAAAGACTTGGCTTGGAGCATAACCCCTTTTTTTTGTGACACTGATCCTCGACTCATTATACTGTCACAGTATATTGCTGATTTTTCAGCTCACTCTTCCATGGCAATAAGATAAACATACCAAAAAAAATTACCTTCAACACCGTGGAATGGTCTTAGAGCTGGTACATTTACACGCGTACCGAGAAGGACTTGGCAATTTTTAAAGTGCAGATGTCATGGTCACTGCTGATTGCCACCGTTGTCTTTTCTGATCTCATCCGAAAGGTAAAAGTTGCTAGCTGTGATTGGTCTTTATATTGCTGTGTCAACGCTGTGCCAGTGTTCTCACCAAGGTGACAGTGACCTATGGGCAAGTATGACAGGTGCACTTTAAGCCTATAAAGGTCTTTTATCGAACTCAGATGTTTTCCGGTTCTTTTCCAAGGAGGATACTGATAAAAGCCGGACATGCAGGAGTTTTGGATTAAGAACCATTGCTCTATATTATAACACTGATTAATAATCTGTCAAACTGATTGCAGCTCTAAGAACATCTCTTCCACCTACAATTAAATGTTAAAATAAATTCTACTAGATGTATTTCCCATATAAGAATCGTGCTTTTTGAGTGTGTTCTAACTAAGCAGAATATCTTATTATTGGCAGATCCATTATATAATCGCCTCTGATCAGTCATGATCTGCCTCACCTGCCGCCCCTGACCGCACGTCCCTGGTTGAAGTCGTAGCTCATCTATTACAAAATGTTGCAATGCGATTAATATCAAGTGTAAGCCCACTCTAAGCTTTATAGTTTGAGTCACACAAACCACATGTGGAAGTATAGATAGGAATGGGACTGCAGACTACCCTGTTGGTTGACACGAAGTCTAGGTACCAACATCTTGTACAAATGTCTCCACCTTGGGGGTACAGATAGAATTATTGTGATAAAAATGCTGCAGACTTTAAAAAATTGGGTAGATTTGGACATTCAAAAAAAGTCCTTTAGCTGAGAAAAAAAAATTGAGGGTTCGACTCATTTTTTTCTTCAGTGTAACTTGACACCATACTCCTGTCCATTTTCTGATCTGAGTCGGGTGCAAAAAGAATCTGGTTTGAATACCAAAAGGTTAGGGTTGGTAGGGTTAGTGTTTGTGCTTGTCTCCGGGTTAGGGTTACTGTTAACAGATCAGTCAACAGCAACCAATCAACAGATTCTGCTCTGTTTTCACTTCATTTTCAGCAACAGATTTTGCTCCTTTATTGAGAAGAGGAGCAGAGTCTGTTGCTATAAAAAAAAGTGAAAATGAAGCAGAATCTGTTGGTTGGGGATAGGGTTATACCTAAACCGAGCTTCATTTTTTCACCCTGTGTTTGTCAGAGTGGTACCAAGTTGCACTGGATGTGTGTGTGCATTTTTGCTGATCCTTTCACACCGATGCTACAGGGGTAGACACCCCCTCCGGACGGGCTTTGGTTGTCCTATGACGTCCCACAAGATGCCAGACAGTAGGCTCTATCCCATAGTCATAAAGCGCATCCAACAGTGCAGTAATCAGTAAAATTAGCAAATAAAGGCTGTAAATTTGCTGTGAGCCAATAATAAAGTAGTGACAGAATCAATGTATCTGATAATAATACACGGTGGTGAGAATAAAACAATGGTCCTCCTAGAGGGAATTTAAGAACATCAAACACATAAAAAGTGGCAGTGTCAAATAATGGCTATAAGATAGTCTGTGCCAGAAATAGTCAATAAGGTGACCGTGATGGTATCAATATGTATGGCACGTATTTTGGTTGTTTTATTTGTGCTTTTACCTTTGTTGTTATATGCATTTTAGGCAGCATCACATTTATTTATTTTCAGCATATTTGCATTGCTGTTTGATTATACCACTTAATTTAATAGGAATTTACAATATCGCGCCGGCACTAATGCACCCCCTTTTTATCTATTCCATAGTCGGTGCAAATATAGCGTCTCGATATGTAAGTGTTAGTGCTAGCACCAGTAAGTTTAACCTCCCTGGGGGTTTTCCCGAGTGTGTCTATCCTGAAAGTGGTAACCCCGAGCAACCCTCGGGCTGGATACATACCTGTACCTGCGCTCCCTCGCTGACCTCCCACAATCGCATTCTCCTCCGTCCGATCGCAGGACGCTGCAATCAGCCAGAGATGACTGCGGGGGACAGCGAGAGAGCGCAGGGACAGGTATGTATCCAGGCCTAGTGTGGCTCGGGGGTTACCGCTTTCAGCATAGAAATTTAACCCTGAGCCACACTCTGGAAAACCACCAGGGGGCCGAATACATGGTACCGATTCTGACATATAAAATATGTCAGAATCAGACCACCAGGGAGGTTAAAGTCTGGCATCAATATTGTGATCTTGACACTAAACTGGGGTGAAATCAGTTTGCGCCACACAGTTTGCGAGGGCTTAGGCTAAGGTCAGACGAAAGCATTTTTAACGTGCGTTTAACCGCACGAAATCACGGCCGTGCTAGCAGCAAATGACGTCCAATGCCGGGGAACATACGAAGAACGGCCGCACGAAAGTTCGTCCGCGCAACGCAAGTGGCAAACGGACGCATTTTTTCTAGAACGTCAAACCGCTACTACTGACGTACAGAGTGCGCTGCGTCCGCATAGCGGCGTGTTTGCGTGATTGGGAGACGTCAGACGCTGCACACGTCCGGCCAACATAACGTCCAGACGCAAAAGGGTTTTATTGATGATCCATACAAAATCACGGACGAAAATGCGCATCGTATGACCGCTATCGTGTATTCCGGGAAAAAATACGTCCATTCGTTCGAACGCACTTTTTCACGGACAATGCGAAAAATGCGTTAGTCTGACCCTAGCCTTATGGTGCGGAGCGCCTCCTATCCTTAACTTAATCATTTTTTTACCGTCTCATACAGGAGTTATTCCAAGGTGCAGGAGCAAATTACTGCTGGGACACGAAATGAAGAAAGCTGGTGTAAAATGATTCTGCAAATGCAAAATCATTTAACACACTCCAACTCCCCCTAAAAATACCATACTCCCCTCTCATTCCATGGTGAAAGGGGTGGCCTGATTCGCCGCCTCTTCCCGCCAGTGTAATGTTTGGGCTTTTGTGCTGCTGAGGCATTTGTGCAAATGACTCTCGGATACAGAAATAAGGATAGACGTGCTGCTGGTTTTATTACAATATAGCAGAGCTGCTGAAAAGACCGCAGACTCACAGAGAGACCAACTGACTGCCAACTGACTGCCAACTGACTCAGTTCAACAGTCACCAGACAATTTGACCACTTGCATATGATTGGTTAGTAAATGCATATGCAAATATTACAGACGGGAATAGAGTGAGACTTGCAAGAGCGAGCTTGAGTAGAGATCACGGCCCGGAAGCACAAGGCTCCGTGGAATCCATAGGAGCGGATACTCAAGGCGGTGCAGAAGCATTACTGCAGGTATCGGGGAGGTTAGTTAGCGCTGCATTTCGGGGTGAAATGCTCGGATACTACCTTCTACGGAATAAGACGTTAACATGGAGAAAGTAAGGGAAAGTCTGCAAGCGCACCACACATTATCCTGCTTACAGTCTCCATGTTAGCATCAGGAATGGAATAGGATACGGCGAGTCTTCGCTTTGAGATCGTGCTTGCATATCTATAGAGAGAGCATTTCTACTATTACTTTACCTGCTTACCTGGATACTGACCTTTGCTTGCGTACTGATTCTGCATCCTGCCTGTTGATCACGCCTCTGAATAACCCCTTCTCTGTGCTGCACAACGGACTATACAACTGGCGCCATGATCACTTGTAGAGCAGAATGTATCACACTACCATCCAGCCATTCTCTAGTGTTTGTAACGTACAGGCTGACATCTGACACTTGGGGTTCCCACTTCAAGAGCATGATGACGGGTCCGGTGTTGGGAATAGGGTAGCCTGATCAGCCATTTTTTATTAGGGAAGCGTATAATTTATACAGGTGAATGGGTGTCGCATGAAAGTGCTCCCCCGCAGTTTGTGTAAATCATCGCATGTAATGATTTGTTCATTTTTTCATTTTATTAGCCCACCTCTCCCCCATTCTCTGCTTTGATCCTCAAAGCCTGATGATGTACTCCATGATTTTGTGACACGCGTTACAGTGGATAAAGGTATAATTTGTATTACTCTTTCTTCAATGTCAAGAGTATGTATTAATACGTATAGTAAATCTGTTCTCGTATGTCCTGAGTGAGATAATGTGAATGTTTATCTGTGTTACTGTGTCCGGAGCGTAATATAAGAGGCGACTGTATAATCTGCAATGTTGTGTGCTGGTGACAGCATGATGTAAAGTGTGACACTACGTCCTAACCTATGAATTTATGCTGTGAGGACAATGGCAGCTGTGTCCTTATCCTGATTTATTGCAAACATTCTAATAATAGCAAAGCATTGTAATCCTTGACCTTATGTATAGATTTACTGTAGTTCCTCATTATAAACACCTCATCATTAATTGCCTCGATGTGTTCTCTGCTCGTATATTTTTTAGCACCCCCTCCCCCAGTAATATAATCACACCTAAGATTTAACCATATATCCAAGCTCATCTTTTTAATATCCCATCCATTTCCATCTAATTATATATACCGCCATAGACGGGGGCGCTCTGGACGTTTTGACCTGAAGCGAGGAGTCATACCCTATTGGTGACCAAACCAAACCTTTAAATGTAAAGCTGTGAAAAAAAAAAAAAAACACATACAGGGTTATTCAAAGAGAATCGAAAAGTCACCGCACGTTCGGTGACTTTTCATTCTCTTCAATTCGGTTCGTTTTGCCGACCCTGCGGTGTATTCAGCAAGCACCACAGGGTCCCCGAATTGCAGGGAAAAGTCAACGCAGACCCGCCGAAAACTCACCGCAAAACCCGGCGAATGCACACCGAAAACCCGCAAAAACATCTGGATTAACCCCGCCAAAAATGCCGGAAAAACCCGAGCAGGAGCCGATCACCTGCAGCACAGCCGCCGGAAAAAGCCGACACCGCAGACGAATGGAGTGAATAAATTAAAAAAACTGTTTGCTTGAATGTTTGAAAAGCGAAACGCTGTTTGCAAAGAAACTACTGAGCGAAAAACGTCTGAAATTTACATATGAGGTCCAGGGAATGATAATAAAAAGGGCTGTAACAGAAAAAACGTTTAAAAAAAAATAAAGTAACAAATCGGAAAAAAGATTTTGGCAAACAAATCGCGAAAAATGCTTAAAATATCCCAAAAAATCTATAAATAAAGAGACTTTTTACTGCAGAATATTATAAATCAACAGTTTATTAGATATTGAATTAAAACGGGAATATTTTTAACATTGAAGCCTATGGAATTCGCCTGAATAAACCTGCCGAATTAAACCACCGAATGGCAGGGCAATTCCGCAACTTTTCACTCCTGGGTTTTGTTCTCTGAATAGCCGAAGCATTTCTTCTCTCTGGGGATTTCACTGCCCTCGAACAGGCACCATATGTGCAGGCAATTCGCCAGGATTTGGCGAATTGCCTGCTCTCTGAATAGCCGAATGGCCAGGAAAGGTAACCGTACGCTGAATTTCAGCGTTCGGTTCCCTTTGGACAGCCATTAGGATCTCTTTGAATAACCCTGAATAATTCAATTATAATAAAATATAATTGATGATAATTTAGTCTTATATCTCCACCGTAGATACATAAATTAATCCAATGGAGCCACTCTCCTCAAGTGCTGTGTGTATAGACAGTCCAGAGCACCTCACACCGTAGTTAATCAGCCGAACTATGGACCTGGGAAGCTAGGAATCCTGTATACTAATGGTCCAGGAGGCAACTGCACCCCTGAACCCTTATACGTCCCCCTCTGGAAGATTGAAAGACCTATTTGTTTGTCCTCTTGCCTCCAGATCAACACAAAAATTTTGAATCAATTGTCCTGGCAGTAGTGCTCGATGTGAAGATGACCCACTTTGAGAGGATATGGGCTCCTTGGATGGCGGTGTATGTTCCCCCAGCTCTCAATTGCTTATCTTTCTCCAGTTGATTGGTCCCATATGGGATATACCTGGTAGTCACTGGAATCGTAGGGTCAGGAGCGGCGCTGACTTTCATTATGGGGTCCAAGACTTTCTTCTTCCTTCTCTTCATTATGTCTTCTCTCTCCCCCTTGCCGGCAGAGCCATCATTAGAGGAGTGGCAGCCCATGACATGATCAGGAGCACAGTGGCTCCAGGGGACTAGCCTTTGCCAAACCCTGTGCAGCTTGTCTAAGTGCCATAGATGTAAGGGTCCGTCCTTGCACCAAGGTCTGGCCCACCAACAAATTTCCCGGTGGGCCATGGTATCTGGGGACAGTAAGAGCACTCTGACTCCTGAGGGAGCGATAAGCATGGTCAGCACCAGGTAGAGGCATAGAATGTACTTTCCCCTGGCAGGAAACACTTTCCTGAAGTGCGCCGAACCAGAAAGCACTGAAATTTTGCTGCTTTCTTAATAACCCTTTGAGTAAAAACACAGAAGGCCAGAGACATGAGATAGAGAAGACTCTACATTCTAACAGGGTTCTCCTATTTAAAAGAGGTCACTGCGCCCCAGAAACCAAAAAACAAAGCCGAGTAGAAGTATGCTGCCTAATACCTTGGTAGTTCATGCTGCCTATCTTTCACCAAATAAACCAATGGAGAGGAACCATTAAGGCCATAGATAAGAATGCCGCAGTAAAGGAGAAGTGGGAAAATGAGAGTGATTGTCCGTAGCGTATTTCTACCCCCTATGGATTCTACCTCATATTCTCTTTCCTTAACTGTCTACTCTACACTGAGAGTCTACTATCTTAGGCCGGGGTCAGACGAGTGTTTTTCAGAGGGGAAGGAACGTCCGTGAGAGTGGACATTCCTTCCAATCTGACACCCGTCTGGCCACCTCGCTGAGCGCAGCTCCTATGGAGGATCATGCTTTGCAGCTCCGTCGAATGCACGTCGTAGCGCTTCGACGCGGAGACTTTCAGCACATCCGCCGTAGCGCGCAATTCGTGCGTGCAATACAGCATGTGGCTGGCCCAGTCGAAGCGTCACGACGCTGCGACGGACGTCGAGAGGCACATTCGTACGGACGCACATAGTGCGCTCATCTGACCCCGACCTTACAGCTAATCTAGTGTTGAGGATACTTTACATGGGAAGTATCGTCGTGTCTGTGAGAAACTGTTTTCCCGTTTTTCTATTTACATGTGTGTTTTTTTGCACGGTTGCACTATTTGTTGTTTGGCTCTAATAAAGGTCTCTTAATATATACGTTACATGCCAATTTTTATATATATACCTTATTATCTTTACGGTTCTCTTTGTACCCTGTGCACCAGTTGTTTTTTGGTCTAGATGCTGAAAATGATTGAAATCTGAATGGAAATCCATGTTTTTGTTTTACATTTTTCGTGATAACATTGTAACGGGACAGGACGTATATGTATAGTAACGATAGATTATGAATCGGCTGAAAATAAGGATATATACAGGGTTATTCAAAGAGAATCGAAAAGTCATCGCACGTTCGGTGACTTTTCATTCTCTTCAATTCGGTTCGATTTGGCGATCCCATTTCGGCTACCATGCGGTGTATTCATTAAGCACCACAGGACCGTCATAGTGCAGGGAAAAGTCACCGCAAACCTGCCGAACACTCACCGCAAAACCCAGGCGAACGTACACCGAAACCCGCAAAAACATCTGGATTAACCCCGCCGAACACGCTGGAGAAACCCGAGCAGAGCCGATCACAGCACAGAGCAACCACCGGAAAAAGCCGACGCCGCAGACAAATGGAGTGAAAAAAGAAAAAACAGTTTGCTTGAATGTTTGAAAAGTGAAACGCTGTTTGCAAACAAACTACTGAGCGAAAATGTCTGAAATTTACATATAAGGCTAGGGTCAGACTAACGCATTTTTCACGTTGTCCGTGAAAATGTGCGTTCGAAGAATGGACGTATTTTTTCCCGGAATACGCAATAGCGGTCATACTATGCGCAGTTTCATCCGTGATTTTGTACGGATCATCAATAAAACACTTCTTGCGTCTGGACGTTATGTTGGCCGGACATTAGCAGCGTCTGATGTCTCCAATTCACGCACACACGCCGCTAGCGGACGCAGCGCACTCTGTACGTCAGTACTAGTGGTTTCACGTTCTCGAAAAAATGCGTTCATTTTCCACTTGCGTTGCGCAGCCGGACTTTTGTGCGACCGTACATCGTATATTGGCCGTCATTGCCCGGCATCTGCTGCTAGTGCGGCCGTGATTAAGTGCGCCAGAACGCGCGTTCGCACTGCCTCAGTCTGACCCTAGCCTTAGATCCAATGAATGATAATAAAAAGAGCTGTTACAGAAAAAATAAGTAAACTTTAACCCTTTCGCTGCGGAGGACGCGCTCAGCGCGTCCACCCGCAGGTACGTTCCTTGCGGTGGACGCGCTGAGCGCGTCCTCACTTTGGGGCCAGCGTTCGGCCGGGTTCCGGCCGATCGCTGGCCCCCCGGTGCGGGCTGACATCCTCGATGTCAGCTCAGCACCCGGAACCGCCGCCGGAGTAATTAGGTGTCATTGCGGGGGAGCGATGACACCTAATTCATGCGCACCCCCTGCATGTGTGGAGGAGGCGCCTGAAAGGGAGGGGGGGAGGTCCTTCGGACCTCTCTCCCTCCCGATCGGCGGCGTGCAGGGGGTTAACCCAGGCACCGTTTGGAAGGGCACAGCCTGCCCTTCCAAATGGTACCTGGCATTAACCCCATGGGGGCCGGATCACGAATCGGCGCCGAAAAGTGCCGGTTCGTGATCCTTTCCCGGAGCTGGCCGACATCTTGGATGTCGGCCAAGCCTCCGGGAACTCCCCCTGAGGACTGGCGTCATCGTGCATAGCACGATGACGCCAGTCCTGAAGTTAACCCCTAACTGCCACCAATGGTGGAGATAGGGGGTTCATTGGAACCCCCTATCTCCCGATCCGTGGCAGTTAGGGGTTAATGTTTGGTATTGCTGGATCAGCCAGAGCATGGCCGTTCCAACAATACCAAACTTGACTATGAAAAAAGTTTTTTTTTAAAAAATAACATAAAAAATAAAAATAAAAAATTATAAAAAAAAATAAGTTTTTTTTCTTTTTTTTGGTTCGTTAATGCAGCAATATTGTTCCCATTTCAATTATAATGTGAACAATAATGCTGCACTAACGATTTTTGTATGCGGTGCGTTTGTTAAAAATCACGTAATTTTCCCCAAAAAAAAATGTAACGAGACCCCATCTCTAATCTTTTTAACAACCGCACCCCATACAAAATATAACCGCAATTGCTCACATGTTAAAATGTGAAAAGAAAACACTTTACACCTTGTAAATTATTGAAAATTCATATTTTATTGCATTTTTTGTTATAATATACAGACAGGTCATGACGTATACATATAATAATGACATATTATGAATCTGCCGATTCTGTCGGAAAGAACGATATATAATATGTCTGGGTCATATACTAAAATAAGCCTTCAAAACACGTTTAAACATGATGGGCAAAATCGGTAAAAATGACCTCAGCACAGGGGCGGGAAATGCCTCAGCAGCGAAAGGGTTAAAAAGAATTTTTTAAAAAAATCGGAATAATTTTTTTTGCAAAAAATGCTTAAAAGATCCTAAAAAATCTATAAATAAAGAGACTCTTTACTGCAGAATATTATAATAAACGGTTTATTAGATATTGAATTAAAACGGGAATATTTTTAACATTGAAGCCTATGGGATTCGCCTGAATAAATCTGTCGAATGAAGCAACCGAATGGCAGGGCATTTTGGCAACTTTTCACTGCTGGTTTGTGTTCTCTGAATAGCCGAAGCATTGCTTCTCTATGGGGATTTCACTGCCCTCGAACAGGCACCGTATGTGCAGGCAATTCGCCAACATTTGGCGAATTGCCTGCTCTCTGAATATCCGAATGGCCAGGAAAGGTAACCGAACGCTGAATTTCAGCGTTCGGTTACCTTTCGCCTGCAATTCGGATCTCTTTGAATAACCCTGATAATTTGTCTGGGTCCTATAATAAATCTTGACCACAAATCGCGTTAAACACGATGAGCTCATCATGAGCTTTTTTTCTGTCATGTAAGTCGCAATAAGTATATAATACTTATGACAATTATCACAATGATTCCATAAAACCCCTTCTGATTATATTACATTAATGCACAGTGAAGTGTGAGCTAATAGCGAGATGAAAATGAACGTGAAAGGCGGAGAGTGGGCAGAGGTCCTAGTGAGTTCCCACACTTACATATGGAGGACTTGACCCATGCGTAGGATTCAGTGTTAAAAACATATTATCGTTTTCATTTTTTCTTTTTTATTCAACTATTTATTCTTTTCATTTTCAGCAAACTGTCTTTTTATTTAACACCTTTTTTTGTATCTTTTATATATTTTTTTGATTCCCTGATTATTTTTTTTTTTTAAAGGCATTTTTTTTTTTATTCTGTAACCGACTTTTTTTATGATTAAGGCTAGGGTCAGACGAACGCATTTTTCGCGTTGTCCGTGAAAAAGTGCGTTCGAACGAATGGACGTATTTTTTCACGGAATACGCGATAGCGGTCATACAATGCGCATTTCCGTCCGTGATTTTGTACGGATCATCAATAAAACCCTTTTTGCGTCTGGACGTTATGTTGGCCGGACATTAGCAGCGTCTGACATCTCCAATTCACGCACACACGCCGCTATGCGGACGCAGCGCACTCTGTACGTCAGTAGTAGCGGTATGACGTTCTCGAAAAAATGCGTTCATTTGCCACTTGTGTTGCGCAGCCGCACTTTCGTGCGGCCGTTCGTCGTATGTTCCCCGGCATTGGACGTCATTTGCTGCTAGCACGGCCGTAATTTCGTGCAGCTAAGGCTAGGGTCAGACGAAAGCAGTTTTAACGTGCGTTTAGTCGCACGAAATCACGGCCGTGCTAGCAGCAAATGACGTCCAATGCCGGGGAACACACGAAGTACGGCCGCACGAAAGTTCGTCCGCGCAACGCAAGTGGCAAACGAACGCATTTTTTCTAGAACGTCAAACCTCTAGTACGGACGTACAGAGTGCGCTGCATCTGCTAGCGGCGTGTTTGCGTGATTAGGAGACGTCAGACGCTGCTAATGTCCGGCCAACATAACGTCCAGACGCAAAAGGGTTTTATTGATGATCCGTACAAAATCACGGACGAAAAGGCGCATCGTATGACCGCTATCGCGTGCTCCGTGAAAAAATGCGTCCATTCGTTCGAACGCACTTTTTCACAGACAACGCGAAAATGCGTTCGTCTGACCCTAGCCTAAACGCACGTTAAAACTGCTTTCGTCTGACCTTAGCCTTACACTCGTTTTAATGCATTTTTGTTTAAGGCTAGGGTCAAACAAACGTGTTATTCGCAGCGACCGTCAAAAAGTACGTCCGAACGCATTGACGTATTTTTTCACAGAATGCGCGAAAACGGTCATACGATGCACATTTTCGTGCGTGATTTCTTACGGCTCCAAACCAGGAAACTTTGGGTGTCTGGACTTTATGTTGGCCGGACATGAGCAGCGTCTGACGTCTCCTAATCACGCATACAAACCGCTATGCGAGCGCAGCGCACTCTGTACGTCAGTACTAGCGGTTTTGCGTTCTCAAAAAAATTTGTTCGTTTGCTGCTTGCCGGACTTTCGTGCGGCCGTACTTCGTATATTGGCCGTCATTGCCCATCATTTGCTGCTACTGCGGCCGTGATAAAGTGCGCCTAAACGCACGTTAAAAATGCGTTCGTCTGACCCCAGCCTAAAACACATACAGGGTTATTCAGAGAGCGGTGAAAAGCAGGAGAATGACTGGAGAATGAAAAATTCTAGGTCAAAACAGCTGATTTGGAAAGTGAGATAAATGGGAGAATTTTTCTGGTTTGGCTATTTTGACCTAGAATTTTTCATTCTCCAGTCATTCTCCTGCTTTTCCCCGCTCTCTGAATAACCCTGATATTAGAAGAGTAGCGTGTTCGGCGCACGCTGAATAGTGAATTCACCGCAGGGTCGTCAAAAATCGAATCGCTGAAAATTCGGTGCTTTCTCAATAACCCCCAATGGGTGAAAAATGGGGGAAATTCTTGGATTGGTGAAGTCGAAGTCCAAATAAATAAATAGTAACACACTTCAATGTCCTATAATCAAACCCTGCCTTGATGTTCCACTTCCATGCTTCATCTGACCACACATTCCTCCTCCATGGATTTTCATTGTGATGTGTTGCCCCAGGAATCTGCCTGGATGCCCCCAGTGGCTTCCCAGAATGCCTCCTGGTTACTTTGTATCACACTGTTGCTACATTTCCCTTCACTCTGTGAATGCCCACTGCCACATTGTTTGTTTTCTTCATTATTTTTTGGATGTGTATTTATTTAACCCTTGCCAGCCAGGACTTGGGGTGCAGCTGGTGGCTGGTTAGGATGAGGGGAGGGATGAGAGGGAGGCAGGCATTAGGGCTCCGGGGAAATCTTTAAACTGTTCTCTCCCTCTCTCTCTCTCTCCTCTCTCTCTCTCTCTCTCCCCCTCTCTCTCCTCTCTCTCCTCTCTCTTTCTCCTTCCCCGATCAGTTTAAGCCACTTCAGCTGCGAGCGCAGCATCTGAGCATCAGCATCAGCAGCATCATCTGGGTACCACGCTCACCTCCAGCATCTCTGCCACCCCTGGCATGGCACTCACCCCTGCAAACATGCCAATAGGATGTTAACTCCCCCGAGTCTCCTGCCAGCCTGGCACTCTCTGGTTACTCTCTCCAGGTTATCATGCATGAGGCTGTCGGTCTGCTCATCTTCCTTCTCCAGATATTCCCTGCAGCAGGAGGAGAGGTATTTGCAGGTAAGGGTAACTTTACTCTCTTTAGCCAGTCCTGTTACTCAGTGGTTTCCCAGGTGTATGCCATGACCTAAAGGTCCTGCAGTGCTTTATCTGCCAGCTGGCATTGTTATGATCAAGAATGCATAGTGTTTAGTTACTATCCCAGAATGGGATGCTTGCAGTGGCATGGTGGTATATTATCAGGACAGGCTGAGACAGTGCTTGCAGGTTTGTGTTTAATGTGCTGGTCTGAGATCCACTCGCTGTACAGTATCAGGACAGGGTAAGACAGAGCTGAGTCTAGAAGTACAACATTTAAGAATAAATACAGAGTAACCCATTGCATGCAATGACCAGGACAGGCTCAAACAGTCCTGATGTGGTGTTGTATGTGCAGTAACCCCCTGACTGCAGAATATGAGACAAACAGGTGCAGTGATTAGTTCCTAACTAATGTAAAATCAGGACAGGCTGATACAGTGCTGGGATGCGGTATTTCATTGTAGCTAATACAGGGTGCCCACCTGTCTGTTGATTACCAGGACAGGCTCAGACAGTGCTAATGTGCACCTAATAATACACCTTATCCACTTGACTGCAGATTAACAGGACACGTTGAGCAAATCCTGGGTGTGCATTCAATATTTTAGGCTCACTTGACTGTAGATTATCAGGACTGGCTCAACAAGCGCTAAGAGTGCATCTAACATACCATGAACACCTGACTGCAGATTATCAGGACGTGTTCTGCCAGTGCTGAATGGGTATCTAACATACAATGCCCACCTGACTGCAGACTAACAGGACAGGTACAGACAGTACTGAGTTTGTGCCTAATATCTAAGGCTCATCTGACTGCAGATTATCAGGACAGGTTCAGCTAGTGCTGAGTTTGTGTTTATCATAACAGCTTGTTAGTTCCATCATGTTCTCATTCAGTTAAGTGATACACAGACTGGTCCTTCCTGAGCATTTGTTGATTTATTTTGCAACATCAAACTGACACAAAGTAAACATGTTTGATTGTTTGATTGTCACATCCCATAATATTATTGCATTGTGTGGATACACTGTAGTTTTCCTGCCCTCAACTCCTTCATCTGCTCCTCTGGACTGCTTAACTGCATTGGGACCCTGATCTCCTCTGGCAAAGAAACAGTTAACCGCTTCCATTCACCTTTTAACACTGTGTATGCTGTGATGTAATGAAGTATTACTATGAACTCAGGGAGGCTGACAGCAGGTCATATGAGCATCAAACTTACTGTATCAACACCATGAAGTTGTGTATCACAGCATGGGGCATGTCAATTAAATGGATGTTGCTTAAAGGGTTAATTTATAGAATTCTGTGTAGCTGTAGTAATAGTTTATTCTTTAGGGGTTTTTTTTTTTCCATGTCCTAAAAAATGGATAAAAGATGCAATCACTATCAGGTGCTTTGAGGGTGGGGGTGCAGGTGATGGAGATTGAGGAAGGGAGGGGTGGAATGACCAAAATATGTAAGAGAAGGGTTAAAGGTTCACTATAGGAAATGTACACACATACCCTGACAATGTATGGAAAGGAGGGGGTGGTGTTAAAAGTACCTTTTATCCATTATGCCCCAGAATCTGAAGTACTGGTCAGATCAGGGACTTGTTACACTGGGATAGTTTCAAGCCAAACCATTATTCCCTTTCACCTGGACAGTGAATGTGTTGAGAATAATTAAGGTCACCCCCTCATCCTTCCCTATTACAAAGGATTGCTGCTGACCAGTTTAGCCTCCAAAGCTTGTTATCCCTGAGCTGATGCTCCAAGCTGCAGGGTGATGCCAGCTGGCACAGTGTGTGTGCAGTGCCCAGCTATTTCTGTGTGTAGTAGTGTATTCTGGGGTTTAATACACATTGTGTCTGGCATTCCATGCAATCCAGAGGAGTGTGTCAGGGATAGACACACGTGTGCTTAGGAAACTAGAGCTTGAAGAATGCATGAAGCTATCTCAGCAATGCAACTGATGTGATCCATCCTGGTGCATAGTGTGACAGGCTGAAAGGATCCTGCTGCTGGTGGCTTAGCCTAGGAGTAACAGGAATGTAGGGAATGGAAGGGCACAGATGACCCGAGTGGCTGTATGGATTATAGATATACTCGGTATAGTTAGTTTGCACTAAGTAGTAATGAGTAGTGCTATGCCGGATATTAAGGCAGATTACCTGCACTGGTGATAATGTGGCGTTCCATGATGATGCCAAGTATGGCCATTGATGTCAAGTCCCTATGCTGCATAATGAATGTTCTGTATTAAGTTAGCTATGTGAACCTTTAAAATAACCAATGTACTCTGAAATGCAATTTGTAGCTTGTGGTGCATAGATGGTCAGCCTTGGCACACCACATATGAGATGGCCAGGATCAGCCTTGGAAGTTGGCACACCACATACAAGATAGCCAGGGTTAGCTTTGGCACACCAGATAAGATGGCCAGGGTCAGCCTTGGCACACCACATCTGAGATGGCCAGGGTCAGCCTTGACACACCACATATGAGATGGCCAGGGTCAGCCTTGGCACACCACATATGAGATGGCCAGGGTCAGCCTTGGCACACCACATATGAGATGGCCAGGGTCAGCCTTGGCACACCACATATGAGATGGCCAGGGTCAGCCTTGGCACACCACATATGAGATGGCCAGGGTCAGCCTTGACACACCACATATAAGATAGCCAGGGTTAGCCTTTGGCACACCAGATAAGATGGCCAGGGTCAGCCTTGGCACACCACATATAAGATGATCAGGGTCAGCCTTGGCACACCAGCTGTGTGATAGTGAGGGTCAGCCCTGGCACACCAGATATATGATGGCGATGGTCAACCTTGGTAATCCAGATGTATAATAGTGCGGGTCAATGCTGACACTCCAAAGTATGATGGTAATGGCCAAACCAGAAATGATAGTGTTGGTCAGCCCTGGTTATTCAGGTATATGAAACTAAGGGTATGTTATGATAATTTGCCCTGGCAATCCAGATGGAAAAATAGTGATAGTCAGCCCTGGTACACCAGGTGTGGTATAGTGAGGGTCACTATACCACACCTGGTGTACCAGGGCTGACTATCACTATTTTTCCATCTGGAGTACACCAGGTGTGGTATAGTGATAGTCAGCCCTGGCACTCTTTGTGTATGACTGGTGTGAATAATCCATGACACTCCAAATGTATGATACTGTCTGCCCTAGCACACCAGCTGAGAGGGTCAGCCCTGGCACACCAACTGTATGATACTGAGGGTCAGCTCTGGCACACCAACTGTATGATATTGAGGGTCAGCCCTGGCACACCAGCTGAGAGGGTCAGCTCTGGCACACCAGCTGTATGATAGAGAGGGTCAGCCCTGTAATTCCAGGTGTTATAGTGATGGTCAGCCCTGGCACTCCAGGTGTATGCTATTGATGACCATCCTGAGCAGCTCACACAGAATGCCAGTGTCTATTTATGCTGTTCAGTGCTAATGCCATCCCCAGCAATGCAGGTTCTCATTCAGTAATGATATATGGAGTATCTATAGAGTGATTATAAGCTCTGCTCTGGTAATGATAATAATGCTGCACATCTATGGCCTGATAATGAACATTCTCCTCTGTATGAAGAGCCCTTGTTCATTGATTATTTTTTTTGTGTTCTGTTAATGTGCTGCTTTATATAACATAATGAATGAGTGCTTCTTTTACTTAACACAATTTAGTTTCTTGTGTGTGTTAATTGTGGGGTTGCTTAGAGAATTACTGTCTCTGATTAACTCTCTGTGCACCAACCAGGGTGTGCATATATATATATATATAACAGGCCACTCCATCCAAAACCACAAAATTAAAATCCTCAAAGGACATTTTAAAGACCACCGTGAATGCAAGACATATGAAATAAAAATGATCACATATTTTAATACTATAAAAGAAGGACTCAATGTGGATTCTGTTTTTTTAACCCATTATCATAACGTCACATAGGATTCAAAATTCGGGCTGTTTTGTTTCTTCTTGGTTTCTCTTTTTTCTTTTTGTATGTCTCTTTCAGCCTTCACTGTTTGTGTTTTTGTTTTTTTTTCTTTTTCCTTTTTTTTCTTTCAAGTTGTATGATCTTATCTCTGTTGTTTTATTATGGGCCCAAGATCACTCATGTGTTTATTTTCCCATTTTGAACATACCATTTGACTCTCAGTTTTTACGACATCTAAAACCCCCACCCATGTGACCCTTAATGTCTTAATGTTCAATTCTAGGACCTGAGGAAGAGAGAATATACTCTCGAAAGCTTGTCTTTTAAATGTAGCGTTAGTCCAATAAAAAAGGTATCACTACGTACTGCTATACTCATGATTTATAAATATATATATATATATATATATATTCCTACATTCCTTTAATACAGTGGTGTCACTGGGGAGTAGCATCACATAGAGGCATATCAGCAATATTTAAATGGGAGATTTAAGGATTGGTGTTGATATTTTATAGATTTCTGAAATAAAATCCTACCTTGAAAGCAGATCTGTGCTGTGTTGGGATATATCTGGGCTAAGGGTTACTAGAACCTCCCCAGGACATGTTTCCTGCATTTCCCTGTTCCCCACATATTTCTGAATATTTTGTAGCTGAGGATCATAGGACATGTAGTTAACTAACCTTAGCATTCCAATTTTTTTTTATCACTGATCTGAGAAACATGAGTCAGATGGACTTTTTTTTTAGATCTTATGTGATAGGTGGAGTACCCCTATAATAACAAATGTAATCAACTCACCTGTCCCCTCAGGCTAGGAAAAATGAGACAGTAAATGCTCAGCAACATGGATTTATTGTAATGAGTTACCTGTATTCTAAAGAATGACCCAGTGTGTCAGAATATCTGCTATATAGGGACACCTATTTACTTATTTTACTAGAGTTTATCTGGAAAAAGTGCTTGGAACATATATACTGTGTGTGTATATATATATATATATATATATATTTTCTATTAAAGCTTTTGTTTGTATATGTTTGTATCGTCTTGATAATGAGCCGAAACATTGAAGCATTTAGAAAAGATTGGACTTTTATGTGAAGAGCCCTGCGTGCCCTCAGTTTTGTTGAAATTTTATCTACTGTGGAGGTTGCACCGGGGCCGAACTGCTTAATGGTGATTTGAGGCGCAGAGTGCCTGCTTTTGGATATTTATATATAAATATGTATAAATCACCAGAGTATGGCAGTACATAGAGATACCTTTTTTATTTGACTTAACGTTACATTTAAAATACAAGCTTTCGAGAGTATAACACTCTTCTTCAGGAAGCTTTACTGAGCAAACTCAGTATACCTTCCAGACCTGAAGAAGAGGGTTACACTCTCGACAGCTTGTCTTTTAAATCTAACGTTATTCCAATAAAATAACTCCCTTTGTACTGCTATACTCTGGTGATTTTGGCATCTGGACTAGCACGGCTTGTCTAATCTACAGTGTGTATGTATGTATATATATATAATATATATATATATATTATAAAATGTGTGTACAGGGTTCAAAATTTTAATTCTTCAGGTAATAGCCAGGCTGAAAAGTTACTCACCACTTCTGATCCCACGTGGTCAATGACAAATTCCACAGATTCAAAGGGCAAAATTTCTTCTAGCCCTGCTTAAATTTTATCATTCTTCCTGGGCGATCGGGCGAGTGGAAATTGTGAGCCCATATATATATATGTCACAGTATTGGGTTATAAGGAATAATATGTGAAACTTCTATGTTGCAGTATGATGGGTTATAGGGAGAGTGTATATATATATATAATTTCAAAGATCCAAAATAAGTTGAAAAAAATGAAATATATTCCAGTTGGTAAAAAAAAAAATTTGTTCACATTTTTACATTTGATTCCTCTTTGGCTCAATAAAGTTCCTTTGATGGGTTAAAACTTGACCTCTGGAAGCTGAAGATAAAGCCCCCGCTGCCCCCTATCCCTGTGAACAGGCACACTGACAGCCTCCCCAATATTTGATCTATCTAGCACTCCTCCATTTGATACGGACGGATGGAGATCTGAACATTTTAAGGTCAAAGGTCTCGATATTGGGCCCTCTAACACGGCCCAAAGCTCTGGCGTTGAAAAGATTTGGCCTTGTTCCTTAAAAAGCCAGATTTTCCAGTCATGGACCACTCTAACAGATTAAGGGGTTAATAATTGTCACACTTTGCATCTCATGGGTTACCTCCATCCAATGTCCCAGCCTGGCAGGTGGAGTAAAGTAAGCATTTATATTGAAACATAAAATATATATATATGCCTGCAGCCTGATGTGATGTGAGGAATGAGGGAATCTTATTATATTCTGAGAAATTCTGAATAAACAGGAAAGGATTATCATATAAAGCGTGCTCACTTCAGCGGATTCTTATTGCTCAATAAAAGCTCTGCCCTATTACCCATCATACTGCAACATATAACTTTCACACCGTACTCCTTATAACCCTTTACTGTAACACCCCCCATTACTCTTAATCACCCTCCATATCTCCAATGACTGCTGGATCAGTCCTCCCATATGGCAAGTTCTAATACTCCATATGGAATTTTAAATAAATCATCTTATGCTATTTCTCCATATAAACCTTCTTATATATCTTCTTATTTCTCTGTATACAGATTCCTAAATTTTATTTCTCAATGTAAACCTACCAAGATCTTGTTCTTTCATATAAACCTTACCTTGCTATATATTATTTCTCCATATAAACCTTCATATAGATTTTTTTCTTCACCAAATAAACCCTCCTATATATCTTAAATATCAATACATACCTTCCTATATAGCTTATTTCTCCATATCAACCTTGCTGTAAATATATATATATATACACAGTATAATATTTTCTATATAAACCTTCCTATATATAATTTCTACTTGTAAAACACATATAGATAAACACACACATACATATATATATATATATATATTATTTTTCATTATAAACACACACACATATTATTTTTTCCTTATAAACCCACACATTCTACATTTTTTTCTATATACAGTGTATATATATATATATATTAAAGTTTATTATTGCAGAAGTCATTTACATATCCCAGCAATTCAAATAACTGCATCACAGAGCTCTTGTGCTTTGCAGTGTGGAGGCTTTTAATACATTTTTTTGCCCTCCACCACAGCTTAAATGAGCATATATACAGTATATTTCTCCACTTAAACCTTCCTATATATCATATTTTACTTATACACATACATTGACGTCTAGGAAGGTTTATATGGAGAAATATGATATCTAGGAAGGAAGGTATGGATAGGTTCATATGGAGAAATGTGATATTGATATACAGGATGGTAAGGTGTGTGTATAATATATATATATATATACACACACCTTTGGTTTGCTTCCACTTTCCCTCTAGGTCCCCCACTTCTCCCATATAGTAACCATCTTTTTCTTCAATAGACCATTTAACCCTTTAATGCAGACTATATTTTCTTAATTTAACCCTTCCTATCTCAATTCATATTACTCCATATCATCTTCCGTGTATCAATTTTTATATAAACAATCACTAGGAATATAGATCAGGGCAGAGGAGGGCTGGCCAAATGACCACAGTGCTTTTTATAGTGTTATATAAAAATATGTGAACGTAATGTTGTGATAACAGGATGTAATTATATTATAATGCAGCATTCAGTAAGAATATTTAATCAGTAGTAATATTTTCCTGATATCTCCCCTATAAATGAGCAAATTAACCCCCAGGAAGCCTATATGCCACAGTGCTGTGTGTATAGACATCCCAGCACACCTTACAATGCATTTAACCCCTTGAGGGCCTAAGGGTCTTTTATGATGCATTTATTATGTAACAGTTACGTCATTGGTCCTTTAAGGGGTTAATCAACCAAAGAAGTGGGATAGGAGGCTGAATCGCCCATTGCAAGGCCTACCCTGGCGTAGTGATCTGGACTTTGCCCTGACCCATGATATACTCTAAGGTTAAACACAAGGCACCAATTACAAACTTTTCACTATGCAAAAATAAAGTGTATATAGAAATAGCTATTTTTTATTCTGATTATTTGCGTCCCAAAAGTGTATTTCGGGACCTAAATAAGACGCAAGCGCGGCCAATTCACCCATTATTATTCTGGGCCTGGGCACATCATATGCGCAGGGATAAAAAAAAAAAAGGGGGGGTGATCAGCACAATTTCTATGCACCCATGATTTCAATAATTAAAAAATGTATTCGTAGAAGCTGTAGCTGCTGCTGCGGCGCTTCTTTATATATGAGAATGCCAGTCTTCTGGGAAATACAGAGAAGTCGTGTTTCTCGTGTATTCCCAATATACACAAGTCTCAAAAAACCCTTTAAATAAAGACATTTTTGTAAAATCGTGTCTGAATAGAAAGGTTTTAGTTTTGTTTCCCTTGCTAAAACAAAGAGGGAACTGCACGACCAGGCCTTCCCACCCCCTTTTGCACCTATATATATGCCAGTGCCATTGCCAACCGCCTAGAGTACCAGCACCAACAGGTTCCTGTGCCTGTCTCCTTGTGCGGCACCTGGGCATTGGCAGAGAAAAGGGTTCCGGACACCTGTCCCACATAGGGTCTAGCTGTAGTATTCTAGCGAGCCAATAGGGGGCACTGCCAGCACACAGCTACCCTTGGATATATGGATTTTATTAAACCCGCTCCTTTTTAAGTAGATAAAATCTTTCAATTAAGGATCTCGTATAACTCGCCCCGCTCTCGCTTTGTAAATCTAACAAACGTTTAGTGCATCACGTGGGGGCACAGCCTGTGACCGCTGTCTGCGGACTGAGGATTACAGCTATTCCCTGGGAAATGAGCGCTTTGCCAAGGGGGAGTAAATGATGCCTCTAAAGCTGGCAGCGGGGCATGCAGATTGGCACCAATGAGCTATCTCCTCTGTTAACACATAGGGGGAAACGAAAAGATTAAATGGATCCTGGGCTATGGGAATAAAATAGAAGAACTTGGATCTCCAGGACGCTTCGCAGATAAAGAGGGGCATTTCTTTATATTATGGGGGGACGAGAAACCCGTACCTCCCTGTAGGTAAAATATTTTACATATACTGAATAACCAAGACTCAAATCAGGCAGCATAGATCTAGTTTAGAAGCCTAGTTAGTATAAGGACTGTAACTTCTAAAACACATAATACGTATAACCATATTGTATGAAAATACAAAGCACTAGTATTTATTTTATTGGATCTGGAAATATGACCCCTAATTACAGGTGTTTTAAGACTGACATCTGTCCAACTCTTACTAGGGTTCTTCCCACCTATGAAGGATGGATGGATATATCTAGGAATATTATACTCTATACAAAATCTTGATAAATGTTCTTGCTGAACAGAAAAAATGATTATTTTAGGCTTTGCAATATGCGTGTTTCTGTGTGTATTTCTATGGGTATTTATAAATATGTGTATTTATATAGATGTATATCTATATTTATTTATTTATAAAGGATTTAACCAGGAAGGATACATTGAGATTTCTCTCGTTTTCAAGTATGTCCTGGGTTCAAGAATATTGAATTGTTACAGTCGTTACAGAAATACTAAGTAATAAAATGCAAGATATTAAAACACAAATATACAGATTAACAGAAAATAAATATGTAGGAAATGTATTCACTGTTACATGTTTACAGGCGCATTCTGTATATAGTCACTATGTTACATGTTTACAGGCGCATTCTGTATATAGTCACTGTGTTACATGTTTACATGTGCATTCTGTATATAGTCACTGTGTTACATGTTTACAGGTGCATTCTGTATATAGTCACTGTGTCACATGTTTACAGGTGCATTCTGTATCAAGGTATATTAATAGAGATCTCTCAAGGGACTTTAGACTGGGGGACGATTTGATGGCGTCTGGGAGGTTATTCCATATTTGCGGCGCTCTGTAGGAAAATGAGCATCGAGCCACTTTCTTTTATTATTGTGGTATTGCAAGTAAGGTGCTGGTCCTAAATTGGAGGTTATAAGATGAGGGAACTGCTAGGGCAGGGGTCAGCAACCTTGGCTCCCTGATGTTTTGGGAACTACATTTTCCATGTGGCTCAGTCAGCCTAATGGGTGACTGAGCATCATGGGAGAAGTAGTTCTAAAACAGCTGTAGAGCCAAGGTTTCTGACCCCTGTGCTATGGGAAGCAGTCTATTCAGGTAGGGTGGTAGCTTCCCAGAACACCTCTTAAACACCAGGTTGGAAAGGTGACGGGTGCGTCTAGATTCCAGCGACGGACAGTTTAGCTCTTTTGACATGTAACAACAGTGGGTCATGTAGTTACATTGTAGCACAAAGTGACAGAATGAGTTGTACAATGTAGTAAGTTTATGAAGGTGTGTTTGCGGGCGGCTGCATACACTACATCTCCGTATTCAATAGCCGGCATAATCATTTGTTGTACAATCTGTTTTTCTTACCGCAGGGTTTAGGGTAAAGTTTAGATGAGAATTTTTCAATGTGGGGGCCAAAGGATAGATTTGGGTCTAACCACATACCTAGGTATATATATTTGTATTTCTATTGGTGTGTGTGTATATATATATATATAATTTCTTGATAGAGGCTCCCAGAAGTCGAAACGTTGGATTTTTTTAATGTATACCTAATTTAATTTTTACATTTTAATATAAATCCCTGAGTGTTTCCCTTTTTATGTTTTTTTGTATACTATCCCCTTTTGGGTAGCAACCAGGTAGTAAGCCCTTCTACTTCCTGGGACTAAGTGGTTTTTTTTCTTCATTTTTATGATCTATGTATTTCTAAGGTTATGTATATGTGTGTTTATATAAATTTGCACAGAAAGCAATTTTGCACACTGTTCTCTAGTCTCTACCTGGGCGGCGACGTAAACCAGAAGAAACCATTTTTTTTCATTTGCGCTTACCCCTATGACTCCATACGAAACAAAACAGAGGTTTTAGTTTACTGTAATGGCCATTAAAGTGTTAAGCCCACCCGACACGTCACGGCAACCTTGTAAGGTGTGTCCTAACCTGAGGAAACCAAAAATTGCCTACTGGCAACCGCACATCCTCCTGCTGCTTCTCAGCAAGAGACAGTATGGTGGTTTTATTTTTATACCCTCACTACAAACATTTCCAAAAAAGAAAACACGGAACAGGACAGCAGCAAAAAAATGACCTGGCCGGGGATACACCAAAATATAAAAGTTTGCACAAAAAAACAGTTTCGTGCACTAATCCCTACTTGGGCGACTGACTGCGTAAACCAGGAGAATCCAGCCCACTTCATGTATAAAACATAACAAGAGCTTTAATGGCATATATATATATATCATTTTATGTGTGCATTTTAATGGGTACATATCTATTTACATGTTTCTATATAATTTATATAAACTTTTTATGTAAGAAAACAGAATGCAGCAACAGGATCGACATTTCAGTCTGAAAAGACTTTCATCATCTTCTTTTGTATTTTTTGTGTGGCCTGTGGTGTAGCATAGCATCATTACCTGCGGAGTGTGTGTGTGTGTGGCTTTATTATATATATACATATATATATATATATATATATTATATTTCCAGGCTGAGTCCCCTAAAATAAATCTGTCCGTGGTTAAGTCGCCCATTTGTTATTAGATATTGTTTTAGTTTATTGCTCTCAGTGTGCGTCCACGTTGTGTGTCACCGGCTCTAAATTACCTCTCTAGGGTTCAGAGTGCTATCATCGCCTGGTTAAGACTCCGTACACCACATTATGAAAGGGACCGTATGGATATAGGGAAGAGAATTATGGAAAATTACGGCTTGCGAGTGGAACGAAAAAAAAAAGGAAAAAGCTATGATTTCCAGCCGCAGGCTCTATTTGATGTCCTTCAAGCTCTTGCCAAAGGTTACCTGCCTCTTTGAAGCCCAGGACATTTTAATAGTTGTTGGAGAGTCTGACTTTTATGAAAGCAGATTGACTCACTCCATAAAAACGGATGAGTACATTAGGTGTATTTTTTTTATAAGTGCCAACCTGCGCTGGCATAGAGATGGCACAGAGGACAAAGAGCATTTACATGAGGTCAACACGGGGACAGTCATGGTGTGTGTCTTCTGTTGGGAGAGGTGGCAGATTCTGAGCCTCCGTTGCACCCTGCAAAACAAATAAAAAGAAGCAAAAGAATAACATAATAGTTATATCTGCTGGAGGTGGCGTGCCTTTTTATACGGATGCCACTTACGTTTATTTTCTGCCAGTATCATTATGGTTAATGGCATACAGCTGTGACAATGACATCATTTGGACGATCATTAGATGGTCTTCAGAAGAAGAGTCTGTCTAGCGTAGCTTTTGTCTTGAAATCATTTTTCTTTTTAACCATTGCGGAAACTAAGCGCATTTATTGTATTCTCGCACTTATTACGAGATGAAAGGAGATCTGCTTTCGTGTTACGGATTGTGCGGTTTATATGTGCATCTCGCTTTAGAACCATTTATCTTCGTATTTTTAATTTGGTGTTTGTGGTTGGTCTGATTCTTCCCCACGCCAACCATCCCCCCCCCCGGTAACATTACTGCAGCCAATTTGAAGAAGACAACCTAAAGAGGGCTTGATTAGTGTCACTGACGCTCAGCGGGATGGAGATATAAACAGATCTTTACGGGATGCCTCATTTTTACACAGCAGGAGGATGTATATTGAAAATTAAAAACTTGAAATTGCGGAGGAAATTGCAGTTTTAACACACCTCATTATTTCACTAATGTGGATATGGCATGGATATCTACATCTAATCAGATATGGCATGGATAGCTGAGGGTGGGATACTGGATAAAGCCTGGTGTAGGTTGATAGACGTTGTCCGTGATCCTCCATTACTAACACTGAGATTCCAATAGGACTGAGCAACTGTCCTTGCATCACATGCCATGGACAGGGCCGGATTAAGATCTCTATGGGCCTGGAGCTGAATATTTTGGTGGGCTTTTTTTGGAATTTAGTGAAATTACAACATATTTAGGTTATTTAATAGTGCAGATATGGGTATATCTAACCAGGCAGATACTGCGTGAGGAAATTTCCATTCAGATTTCAATCATCCCAGCGTTTAAAATAATTTTTTCCTATTTTATCATCCAAACCTCTGTGGTTATATATTCTATAGGGAATTCTTGTTAAAAAAATAAATGGGAACCGGTTACTGCATTTTTCTGAGAAAATATACAATTTTAACCAAACATTTTTTAGATATTTTCCATGTGCTTTGGATAATGGTGTTTTACGAATAATATGACTATGTATAAAACACTGACCTTGCTTCCAGCGTGGGAAATGAGAAGGAGTAATGGCAGTGGTATTGCTCATTTTATACATGACAAATGGACAATACCATCGCTTTGGAACCAAAAAAAATATTTTATTTTTGTTCCATTCTTTTTCGATTTTACATTGTCATGTTTGGTATCAATGCAAAGGCCAGACTCTGTCCTGTCTGACACCTCAGTTGACCTTGCAAGGTGTAAAGATTAGTGGCGCAGGGTTCCAAAGCCTCCCCCCCCAGTGCACTTTCGCTGCAGTGCGGCGGTTTAGGTTCTTGATGTAACAATTTGTAATAATGGATTGTACCATCACCTCCACACTTGTTAGTGACATGAAAAATGAAATGGTGAGTTACTGCAGCATCCTTGTTCCCTTTATAATTGAAAAGTGAAAAATATTGCTAGAAAGAAAGTGTTAGAAAGAAAAATAAAAAAATAAAGAAATACTTCTTATTTTACTTTTACTGTTACATAAAACTTGGTCATGTTTGGTATCATTGGAAAGGTCATGCTCTGGTCTTTCCGGTGATACCTCACATGACCCTGTAGCTGCTATGGAGGTGGAGATATAGGGGTCCAAATGCCCATCAATGCAAATTTATCTTTTCTGTGGGCCTATTCTGGGGCATGGGCCTGGAGCTGCTGCTCCATCCGCCCCTATGTTAATCCGGCCCTGGCCATGGAACACCAAACGGGTGTTGGAAGACCTGTTTCGTGCCAAAGCTGCTATGACATGATCCCTGGCAGCGCCTTTTCTGTATCTTGGTTCCAGTCCTTGCTTTCCACCAGTCTGGACTGAGGGAAGCCTCAGGCCCTTCCTAATTACTCCTGTTCTCAGGGTCACCTCTAGCATTTGTGGGGTCATGGGAGAGAACATTTTTGGGGGCTTGTTGACACGCTTTCAACGCTACACCTCATTATACTCCACCTTTTTTTCTCACACACACACAATGACCCCCTGATCTTTCCACCTCCCCCCAGATAGACACCCTTGACTCCTCTCACCTACAGATAGACACCCCCTTAACACAACTCCATAGACAGAGTGACCCTCTTTCCCCCAGATAGAGAGGTGGTGGTTGCTGCCATTTTTATCACGAAGAGGATGTGACCAGTGGTGTCGGGCCCTCCAAAATACGTTGCACCCTGCTCGCCCCACCAAAAGGGCATGCCTGCCTGTTCTTTCTATTTAAGGGCGTTGCCCCCCATTCTCTGATGCCTGGACAACACCTCATTTTGTGGAAAAACTGGACTTGTTACCTCATGCCTCATACATGTTCCTACTACCTTGATGGTGCTCTTGGTCATCCTGCTTCATGTGTACTCCCCACTATGCTTTCTGTTGTTTTATCTGTGAGTTCTTGTTATCCCCATCTGAACTTGCCTCCTGTATGTCACCTGCTTCTTGTGAAAAAACCCACTTGTTCTACACCATGGAATGCTTGTGTGTATTATGTCCCTTGCAACTGGGCTCTGCCCGCAAATCCTGGTACCATGAATGGGATACCTTGGTAAGAATATGTTCTACTGTCTTATTAGTTTCGGTTGTAGAGTACCACATGTTTGAGTAGATTTGATTATGACATTTTGAAATCCGTTAAGTTCTGGGTTGGCTATCATCATAACGTTACAATGAGGTCACTGCAGGAAACAACTCGGCAATAAAGTGGCCGTTTCAAAATGTTTCCTGATTTTCAGAAGCTAGAGTAAGAATGTTGTAATGGATGCAAAACCTGCGCACCCGTGCCAGGATATCATATAAACGTAGCTGCATACCAGCTTAATTTGAATGACACCAGTAAGGTGCAAATTCGATGTACGTGTTTGTTTTAGCTCTACATTTAGGGTTGGGGTTTACCCTAACCAACAGATTCTGTTCTATTTTCACTTCACACAGATTCTGCTTCTTCAGGAACCCTTGAACTCTCAACGTATGCAACAAATGGTTCCCAGTGTCCTTCCATCATCCCAGCACAACATGGCACGTGAAGAGCTCACACAAGGCCATACTTGCCTCAATGGAGTCCTATGGAATCCAAGTGCTGACACCAGCAGTGGCGCTTGTGACGGTATCGATGAGTGACTACATACGATTATGACTTGAGTCACTAAGGCTAGGGCCACACGGGCGCACTAAGTGCTTCCAGTGTGATTCTGTCTCCCAGCATCCGTCATAGGGTTTCGATGGATCGGTTGGGAGGACCACACTATGTAACGTGCGTACTTTTAATGGACCTTACAATGGTCTACTCCCCCCAATCGAACTTCTATGACAGATATCAGATGTGTCTCAGGGACTTTCTTTTCACGCCTATGTGGCCCCAGCCTAATACAGCAGTTCGGTCAGAGTACAGCCGCTATTGGACTACAGTTCGCAGTCGTACACAATTTGGCCGATTCGCAAGCCACTATTAACGGCTACTTCAGAATAGAGCCCGTATCTGGTGATAGACTCATGTTTACATGTACTGATAAATTGATTTAACAGGGGAAATAAAAGCTCTACACCCTGACCGGGAATAATAGTAATATTGTCGTGTGTTGTAAAACATGCCTGTGCGTTATCCCATGTGTGAGACACAAAGAACATTTGGATGCACTCAGCCTATCACTTTATATAAAGTGGATCTGTCATTCCCTCAGCTTTTAGCACCATTATATGTGTTTATCAAAACAACATATAGCTTGAGCTTTTTGTTTGTCAATCTTTGTAATTGTTTTAGAGATAATGGTCTTGGAACTGTTTTATCTCAGGAGAACTGAGTTCGGTTTTGTAAGGACAGAACAGACAAGAAAAAAGAATGATGACGAATAATCAAAAAGTAATGAAAATATTTTGACATAACGTCTAACACTCTTAGAATCTGTCATTAATTTTAAAAAAAAATTGTAATAATTTTTCTTAAAATATATATATTCTGTTATATGAACAAAACCGTGAATATACATTTTTTTTAAATTATTTTTTTATAATGAGAGTTTGAGCGTCTTACACAAGCACAATTTATGGTGACATGTTTTGTTACAGGTCCGAATCTGTCTTCCACGGTGCTAGAGACAAAACCATAAGGATCTATTAACAAAGGGAATTTCGCATTTCAGTGCTTTGCTTTTCGGCCCAGTTCACTGCATTTCAGCAATTCCATTCAGCAAAAAATCCCGTGAATTCACTATTTAGCGACTGGTCACCGTATTTTGCCAAAAATGGAGTAGCCGAAGGAGTTATCAGACGTCGGCGAAAACCGACTAGCAGCTGCAATTTCTACCAGTGAAAAAATTGGCGCTGGCAATTTCTGTCGCACTGCAAACCCCCCCAAAAACAGAAAGCTCTTATTGTCTTAATAGGTGTTTAAACCAATAAAATGTATCGCAAATATGTCTATATAATTAAAAGATCTATGGTTTTGCAGAATAATAAAAAGTATTTTTTAAAAATTGAGAAACAAAAATTTTGTCTAATCTTACAAACCATTCAGAAAGGTGTTCTAAAAAATAAAAAGGGTTTTTGCTGAAAATGAAGTATGAACGTTTTAATAAAGACTAACAAATTATATGTTTTTACATGAAAACCTAAGGGATTCACCTGTTTAAAGCCGTCGAACTGAACCACCGAGAATCTGGGCATATCGCTGGAATTTCGGTGCAGTTTGGCGTTCTGTGACTAGAAAACATGATAATCTTCTATGTGGCGAACCTCACTGTATTTTGCTATCAAATTGCCAGTATTTGGCGAACTGACAGCTTTTCTTAATAGCCGAATTTGCCTGAAATCACACCGAACAGTGAATTTCACCATTCGGTGCAATTTCAGGCCAGTTCGAAGTCTAATGAATAACCCCTATAGTGTTTAGGCGGAACGTGCTTCTCCATAGATGTAGAAGTGAGACATGCTGGTCAGGTGTTCTGATCAGGAATTAAACCTGCTTCTCCATAGTTGTAGAAGTGAGATGTTGCTGGTGGCCAATATTATGTGGTAGCTAAGTATGTATGGTACGCGTTTTGCCCAAGGACACTTGCTGGAGAGGCACTCTGGGTTTCAAACTTGCATCTCCACGGTTGTAGAACAGTGATGTTCCCTCTACTCTACTTGGGTTGATACTGATACCTTACCCAACCAAATTTCCCAGGTCCCTCCCCTGTCATCTCAAACTGGTGTATGCCACAAGGTGATCTCCATCATATGTGTTTTGCATGGAGGTGGTTATGATCACTCAGTGGATTTCAAGACAGGCGGTACAATTTCTCCAGCTTTTATTGCCAAGAAATCTGTCAAGGTTTCAGATCCACATAGAGAGATCGACAGACAGATTTGAGGTAGATAGAGATAGCTAGAAATATTGATAGATGGATAGACAGACAGATCTATGGATGGATAGATAGAGAGATGGATGGATGGAGGAAAAGATGGACCAAGGGATAGAGAGATATATATAAATAAGAGAAAGTAGATAGCATCGTATTAGTTTCCGATCATGTAATGAGTCTCTTTTCTCTACTCTCCAGCAGCATCCAGGTGTTACAAATGGTAAAAATAGAAAGGTGAATATAGTTTCTCGTATAAAAGGATTGGAACTTCGTCTCTGAGAAGTGAAACGAGGCCCCCGGAGAGATGCTGGCGAGACAGTGTATGTGGAGCACCTTCCAGCTAGCTCTTTGATAAATCTCTGGGGGGAACGCCGAGTACACGACGATGTGACCAAATTTTTCTTCCTTGGGAATATAGATGATGTGTCAGGCACAACATTTGTAGAGTAACGCTTGTTTAAGAACTCGCAGCGTTTCTGTCCTAGCGAGGTGAATCTCTATATATGTTATGGAACTCATGTATATGAAAGGCTGGGGAGTAATGATATCTCTATAAGGAATCTGTGGCTATAACAAGCAGAATCATTATAGGGGGAAAAAACACTTTTCTATCATTTCAGTTATCTGATTATCTCATAATTTTGATGTCCCAATGTTTCCTTCAGTTAATGACTGAATTAAGTTGGAATTTATATATATAGAAAACTGTAGAGAAAGAATGAAGTGCCGTATGTTGGAAAAAAAACATTGAAGATTTGATTTACATTATGGCGAATTCGACAACTCCTATTTTTAACCATCAAATGAGTTAAAAAAAAAAAAAGGTTAAAATAACTCTTGAAAGTTTTTTGAAAGAAAAATAATGGCATGCTCTATTAAAATTGTTATTATGTTCTTCAAAGGTATTATAACGTGTTCAGGCATAGTTGCCATAAGGTAAATACTCTGTACCGTGTGGCTTTAACTCTTTTACGTTCCAAATGTGTAAACAAAGTGGTGGTTCTAGAGTTCGAGTTCAAGATGAGGCCTTTGCCGTCCTGCAAAAAAGGTATAAATTAGACCAGTGCATTCGAATAAAGTGTGATGAAAGTCACTTTGAACTTGGGGTACATGGACCTAGAAATGCAATTGGGAGGTGCAGGCCTTCTGTTCTATATTGTTTCTCTGTCATCTCCTATGTTGAAGTTACCCTGAACCTAGAAGTGTAGCTATAGGGTGTTTGTGCCATCTGTATTATGTATGAATACTGTTGATATTGTTATTGTCTATGTTTATCCGTTACTATGGTTTATAGGGGTGGTTCCCAACCGCGTTCCTCATGTACTGATTCCTGATTTTAAGGATTACCTTTGGGAAATACAGACCGAATCCTGCAATCACTGAGCAGCAAATCCTATCACCTGTGCTGTGCTTCAGATTTCTGGAAAACCTGACCTGTAAGGCTGGGGTCAGACGAGCGCACTGACTGCGCACAGTAACGGACGTACTTTTTAACTGATGAGATTGTGGTTGTTAATTTTGTATCTGTTAATTTTGACCGATGTTGAGAAAAAAAAATATATGCAGTTGTTTCTCTATGTCCGTCTAGCTTTTTAACGTTGATGCCATTTTGGCGTCCGTTGCAACATGTGTTGGGCGCATGTGAAAAAGTGAGCACGTGCTTCGTGTGTTGTTCTCTATTGACTCCTTTGAAAAGCTACAATGGACAGCAAACAGTTCGGTCAGACAGACGCAAAAAGTGCGCTCGTCTGACACGGGCCTTAGGGGTACTTGAGGACCGCAGTTGGGAACCACTGGTTTATAGGATTAATGTGTGGGTTATATGTTTGCATCTGTTAAAGGTTGGAGTGTTCTTTGTTTGTCTGACTTGTATGGCAAACACTGTCCCATCATCTGATACTGTAAATCTACTATTGTTTGATGGAATGTTGTGCAATGGGTCTTGGTGGTTAATATCCTTATTTGTCCCTGGTCTAATTATGTTACAGACAACAACTCAGGCAGTAATTTTTGGTCAGTAATCGTAATCTTCCAGGGGAGGGATTAATGATGAAATGCAATAAAATGCCAGGGTGTCATTTTCCATTGGCCGCCAAGCTCGCCTGGCACGATATTTAATTGGCTCATTAAAGGCTCAGTTCCTGTTCCTGTCTGTTCTACCTCAAGATCTGCGTGCTGACTCATTACTGGGGAATGCTATCTCCACGCTTTCAGAGTACCCATCCTTAAGCTTCGGCTAAGGGCTGGAGAATGGCACTAAAGACTTCTGGCAAGAGAATGGGTTTCCGGAGTATAGGGGGTACGGAGATATGTTACAGAAAGCTAATGCAGATCTGTCGGTCCTCAAGTGTATGCACATGCAGCAGTATAGTAGCAGTACAGTTAAATTCCATAATTTTTGGCCCCAGTGCGCTCAAAGCCTTTGGCAGCTGCCTATTTTGCCTAATAATAGCACAGCCTCTGTGTATACATATTTTGCATTGAAACATATTTAAAAATTAAACTTAAGCTATGAAACCCCACAGCAGAAATGTACCACATTTCGGCAGGTCCAACACTAACATAATTCAGTGACTGCCCTTATGAGAAATTCGTTCCTCTCGGGGCTTTCTGCAGTTCAACCTTTAAAACTATTTTAAAGTGGAATGTGCTTTGGTATGATGTAGTACTTTCAGCAGCATGCTTATGAGGAATGCATGTTCTGTTCAGCTTCAGTACAGCTACACTTTTTCTAAGAATATACAGTAGGCATAGATCTCACACTCGGAATCACCGAATAATAGCGCGCCTCTGAACAAATCTCTCCAGGCGTGAGACAAATGAAGAAGGAGAGAATTCAGGAGGTCAAGTCAAAGGGATTTGTTTTCCGAATTTTTTTTTTCTTTTCAAATCGTCTTTTCTTTTTTTTTTGTAACAGCCCTTTTTATTATCATTCATTGGATCTTCTATGTAAATTTCAGACATTTTCCTTCTGTAGTTTCTTTGCAAACAGCGTTTCACTTTTCAAACATTCAAGCGTACTGTTTTGTGTTTTTCCACTCCATTCGTCTGCGGTGTCGGCTTTTTCCGGCGGCAGCTCTGTGGTGTGATCGGCGGCTGCTCGGGTTTCTCCGGCGTGTTCGGCGGGGTTAATCCAGATGTTTTGCGGGTTTTAGTGAGTGTTCGGCGGGTTTTGTGAGTGTTCGGTGGGTTTGCCGCGGGCTTTCCTTGCACTTCAGGGACCCTGTGGTGCTTGCTGAATACACTGCAGGGTCACCGAAATAGGATCGCCAAATCGCGCCGAATTGAAGCGAACGAAAATTCACCGAACGTACGGTGACTTTTTGATTCTCTTTGAATAACCCTGTATGTCTTCAAGGTTGTCTTCAAGATCTAGGACCGGATCGCAATGTAGAGCAGGAAGCAGAATAATTATATTGCAGGATTTGAAAGTCATTATTTGATCATAGTTCTTCTTATAGGATTCCTATCACTCCTGGAGAAAATTGCCAAGTCATGCATCATATGGATGTCAAAATAAATGAATACCATCCCTACAAACACCTATAATTTCTATGCACAGAAGGTCCTTCAGTTATTCATCATGGGATAATTGTTAATGTTTGTCCTGCTATTTCACACCCTGAGAACACTACATAATGCATAGGTCGGGGTCCATTTGCCTTCCTTCTTGCGTGTAATAATCACAACACTCAGAGGTTGAACAATAATTGGGCAAAATAGACTGTCGTCTAAGGCTCAACTCAGACTGGGGCCTCTCATGTTCGAACCTATTTAAAATGACATTATACACAACATTTACATACTGTACATACTGACACACCAGATAAACACAATACTATACATTTACCTTTACCCAGACGTCTAGTCCTAGAAAAGATAAGTTTGTGAACCCTCCAAGATTTCTGCTCCTAATTAACCATTGACATGTTGGACTTTACCTGCTGCCTCACGCTCACATTTGATATTAATGCTTAAATATAATAAGTGGAGTTTTTGGGAATCAGTTTGAGAACTGTAGTAAATATCATATTTATCTGGTAAATCATTAAGGGAACTTATGATTGGGACCTAATAAAAGCTTTTCAGTGTTTGGGTCAAAAGGGAACTCTTGTCTTCATGAAAAAATAGTGGAGGAACTGCGTTCCCAAGAGTTCCTGCTTAGTTTGACCCCTACATTGCCCTTCTACCAAGGTAGCTGTGTGAGATGTCCTTAATTAACTTTTTTGGATTAACTTGGGGTCAAGAAGAATTTTTTCCCAGTATGTTGCGTTATGGCAAGTGCTTCAGACTTATGTTTTCTTTTGGATCAACAGCAGTAGGGGATGTGTGACAGGCAGAACTCGAAGGACACATGTCTTTTTTTCAGCCTATGTAACTATATGTAACTTCAGATTTTTTTAATAATATGCGTGGCCTAATATTGGAGATTTCCTGAGGGCCTTACTAACTTTACAGGTGACTTGATAATAACATGATAATAATAGTCAATAACAGGGAGCCACTAACGTAAACTGCTGTATGGGTGGCTTAATTCAGAATATTTGGGGGCCGCTTATTGTTACCAGCAGTGGGCATTGCTGGAATCGCCTCCAAGAGTCAACTGGACTCCATGGAGTGAAGCGCAACCCTGTTCAAGTTCACATATGCAGGGTGGCATCAGAGCCACAGAAGTACACTGGGAACTATTTGATCAGTGTTCTACTGCATGCGGCCAAAGGTGGTGGATTGCGCCACCTTCTGAACCATGGGATTAGAGGTAAATTTGAGATTATTGACTTAAATTTAAGTGTTAAGTGATTTCGCAAAAGCTTTGAAAGTAGGTATTTTTTGCAGAATGTCTCAAGCTGAAATCAGCAAGTTACCATGGAGTAGCTCACTGTTCTCAAACTGAACCTTTATTAACTGCTCCGATAGGAGCCACTAATAAACAGTTACCTGCCGTTAAATCCATCAGCAAGGTTGGAATAGTGTCTCGAGCCGCTATGTGTAATGGCTCCAGCCAGGTGTCACGTCCTCAAAAAATAAGTGTGGGATCTCACCAAAATGTCTGGCCCCAATTAAGGGCACTATCAGCTGCCCAGAGCTAAAACCGGGACGCTAAGGGGAAAAATTAGCATCCCGGTTTCCCCAGCAGATCGTGGGGTAGGCTCCAAGCCCTGCAGCCTGCCCCTTAGCGATCGCTAAGCTTGCGGATGCTGGGGCAGCGCTACAGCGACACCCCCAGCATCCTCTCCATGGTGTCCATAGGACTCCGTGGATGATTGGGCAGCTGAGTCACATTACCAGCAGGATCTCGCCTCTCGCAACATCCTGCTGGTTGGCGGAGTGATCGCGGAGAGAGACAGATGACTTTCTTCCCTCAGTCTCCCTCTGCTCCCAGCGGCCAGAAGCAGCGGATCGGGCCACCATTCACGCCACTGGATAAGAGGTATTTGTTTTTTGGGGGAGTTTTGAGCTGCAGGTAACGGATTCTGCAACAGCGCAATCCATTACCTACACCTCTGAGCTGGTGGTAACTTTTTTGTAGCGCCAGCTCTTATTAACTAGCGTCAGGACCAAGTGATCCTATCTTTAGTTAATCTGTGCTTTCACTTTAAGGTCACCAGTTAGGTATAGGTAATGCAAAGTACAATAAATGCGCACTATGAATTTGCTATTCAAAGGGGTTCTGGCCGCAGTGCTATGACCTCCGTTAAGCTAGTGCTGCTGCAAGTGTTAGCTTGAAGGAGGTGATAGAGCCCTAAGTATTGTCAACTCGCCTTGAATCCTTGAATAATTATATACATATATTGGGTTTTATTGGATTATAATAATAATAATAATTAATAATAAATATCATATATATTTAAGAAATACAAACAAATGCGGCGGCACTCGAGGACTATATAAAACAAAAAAAAATTATTATTCCATTAATACATCCCAATTCATCAGACTGTGTAGACAGAAAGGGTACTTCATTCCTTCTGAAAAAATAGTCGTGGAACTGCATTCCCACGCTTTCCTGCTGGCTCCAGTCTTTTTCTAAACGGCTGGATTGTCAACAAGTCCAGGATGTCTGTGTTTAATTGTTCTGTATGTATTTATTATATATATTTTTTTAGTGTTCGGACCCAAAAATGCCAGGGAAAAGGGTGTACCCTCCTCCAAAATCCAAGTGGTAAAATGTCAATCAGGGTAATTCAAAGAGATCCGATTTGGCTGGAGATTCTGCTATCCAGAGAGCAGGCAATTTGCCAAATCCTGGCGAATTGCCTGCACATACGGTGCCTGTTCGGTGCCTGTTTGAGGGCAGTGAAATCCCCATGAAAAAGCACTGCTTCGGCTATTCAGAGAACAAAAACCAGCAGTGAAAGGTTCCCGAAATGCCCTGCCATTCAGTGGTTTAATTCGGCAGATTTATTCAGGAGAATCCCATAGGCTTCAATGTTAAAAATATTCCCGTTTTAATTCAATATCTAATAAACCGTTCATTATAAAATTATGCAGTAAAGAGTCTCTTTATTTATAGATTTTTTAGGATATTCTAAGCATTTTTTCTGGATTTTTTTTTTTTTTTTTAAACAGTGTTTCACTTTTCACACATTCAAGCAAACTGTTTTGCTAATTTATTCACTTCACTCGTCTGCGGTGTCAGCTTTTTCCGGCGGCTGTGCTGCGTGTGATCGGCTCCTGCTCTGGTTTTTCCGGCGTTTTCGGGGGGGTTAATCCAGATGTTTTTGCGGGTTTTCGGCGTGCATTCGCCGGGTTTTGCAGTTAGTTTTCGTTTGGTTTGTGGCAGCCTTTCCGGCCCTTTCGGGGACCCTGTGGTGTTGGCTGAATACACCGCAGGGTCACCGAAATGGGATCGCCAAAACGAACCGAATTGAAGAGAACGAAAAGTCACCGACGTGCAGTGACTTTTCGATTCTCTTTCAATTATCCTGTATGTGTTTGGAAAATGTGGAAAACATTTCATCGGTCTATACCATTAAGATGTAAAATATATACATCCGTTTTATAGTAATTAGAAGTACAAAAAAAAACAGCTTCTGGGAATGGGTTTTATTGTATTATGTGTTTTTTTTATTCCCAATGAGGTGATCCAGCCCTCTAAATTTCTAACCCTAATCACGAACCTAATGTATCGCTAATTAAATAAGATAGCACATGAGCTTGTTTGTTCAGCCCTAATTAAAAAAAAAAGGCTCTCATGCAAATTTTCCAGAAGGATTCATTGTCATGTCTTTTAATATTTTATATTATTTAATATACGCAGTAATTCTCCAGGTCTTTGCCGAGGTGACGGGAAGAAAGTATTAGTATTTCCATTATGTATTTATTATTAATAGTTAGGATATTCCTTCCTCTTGCTCGAGGCGTTGGGGAAAGGGAACATTTAAGCAATATATGATAAAAGAATAATTGGAAAGAGGTTGCATTGCGTTGTCGGTTTTATCTTCTGCACTGCTGGATAGACTTCTAAAGAAAACATTGGCCTAGATTCTCTAATGGTCGTTATGGCCACCATGGAAGTTGTGTCTGGTGTGGAGAGACTCTCCAAATTCACAATGCAGCGATATCCTGAACATGCGAGCTGATCACTAATGGGCTTCACTGCCGGGGGAAAAAGCCACGGTGGCCACATATTTAACTATAGTCTAGAAACATAGAAACATAGAAAAATGTCGGCAGATAAGAACCTTTCGGCCCATCTAGTCTGCCCAATTACATGGATACTTTACCTGGATTTATCTTTTGTTTAGGATAGCCTTATGCCTATCCCATGCCTGCTTAAATTCAATTACTGTTTTGGCCTCTACCACTTCAACTGGAAGACTGTCCCATGTATCCACCACCCTCTCAGTAAAATAATGCTTCCTCATGTTACTTTTAAACCTTTGCCCCTCTAATCTAAGACTATGTCCTCTTGTTTTGCTATTTTGTTTCCTTTTAAATATACTCCCTTCCTCTACCTTGTGGATTCAGTCTGACCCTCAACATGAGCAATCAGATGACTGTCGCACAATCTCAAGACCAGGAAACCGTTATGACTTATGTTATTTTTATATTAAATTGGCTTGTATGTTCTTGCGGACAGTGTATTTTGTCATTTAGTGACACATGTAGTATTTTTTGCATGCCCGGGATGTGTGTCTTTTTTCTCACATCCATTTTTCTTGCTGTTTTCCTCTTTCTGGATTGAGGATGTGGGTTCAAGGTTCTCATTGGTTAACAATGAGTGGAATGCATGCGTTCCACGAACGGAATGAAGGTGTTCCATAGGCAAAACGTAGACGTTCCATGGGCGGAAAGTAGGCGTTCCATGGGTGTTCCTCAGTTTTATCACAGAAATGATATAGACATTATCTAAAGTGTACATTTGCCCTACTAAGGGGCCGACCTAGTGATCAAGACACTGCCTTCACGCACGTTCATTGTAGATAACTATTGACTGACGACGCATGCATATGGAATGTCTCCCTAAATACCCAGTTACCTTGATGTCAGACACCAGATACCCATAATTCACCTCGTCAACTATTTTCACCTGATCAATTCGATACACATTTTTTATGTATTTAGGGTTTAGATGCACGTTTTCAATTACTTAAGTAATTGCAGTTTCATATAAAAAATTTTTTTAAAAGAATTATCTACAGGTTGAGCACATCTTATCTGAATGCTTGGAACGCAGAGCATTCTGGATATTGGATTCTTCTATATTTCAGAATCTGGGATAATCCTGATGCTTTGGAGGGATGAGATCGCGGCAGGAGAGCCACGATTGCCTTCCTGCTCTAGCACCCAGGATATACACACTCTGGGATCGCTCTAACATTTCTTCACGGACATGCCACTGGAGACAGAGAGACTCTGGGCAGCATGTCACACACTTAGGCTGCCCAGAGGGTCCCAGCATGTACACCGCGTTCCTGAGTAGCTGCGACCATACGGAACACCCCTCGTCCAGAATCGCTAAGATACAGACAGCTTAAAAAACTGGTTTTCTGAGTCTTCCGGATTTTAGAATTCTGGATAAAGGGTGCCCAACCGGTATATGTATCATTTACATTGGTGTTATGCTTGAGAAAGCTTCGGGGAGAGGACCGAAATGTTCTTCCTTCTATTAAAGCCTCTTATTTCGTTGGAGTGCCTGGTACCCTCATTTATTGCTATGCTATTGTTGTGGTTGGCCTCACTGTTCCCATTAGCACCTGCATATCTTTGCTCCCACCTTCTGCTTGAATATTTAATAACTGAGTCTCAACACTTCGGAGTTGGCGACTGTCAAGCACCAAAATTTTTCCACATTTATTTGGAGCTAACAAATGTTTTACAATTTGAGGGATAGATAATGTAGGCCATTGATGTACGTATGGAGAGGCGCAACATTAAACCTGTCATTCCAACTGTATGACATTATCATCATTATTATTAATATTATGACTATCCATTGTAGAGCACCATCTCTATCAGAGGATGTATTCCGAAATGACCATTAATTATAGTAATTTGGAACAGATGTGCTGATTATTATTTTCCAGTGACATTAATCTAACGTCTAAATTGAATGTCAGTGAAGTTTTTAAAAAATTTCTGAGATCTGTGAGTTTTGAAGCAAAATATGATTTCCATCAATCTCAAAAACAACAGAACAGCATTTTCGGAGATAATGCCACCCTGAATACTTACTGGAAACATTCGATTGACCTGATGGGTTTAAGGGGAATTCAAGCATATTAAAATCTTTTAAGAAAATGGCTTTTCTTTTAAAAAAAAAATTATTGGTGTGAAAATGTCAACTTTTAAATGCTAACCATCGTAAGAGCAGATCTGAAGGAAGCAATGCGTGATTGCAGAACCATATCTAAACACACACTTTTCTCAACTGTACTACTTGGATATTGTTAGGGTTAGGACACAATATGCGCAACAGTGATACAATACCTGACCAAAAATAAGTCACCACCTGGATTTAACTAAGCAAATAGGTGTGCGCCTTCCGTTGGATAATTAATGGAGTGATTAATATGTTTCAGCTGCAAAAAATTAGGTCATGTGACTCACTGAATACACTGAATGAGTAGGTTTTTTCATCCCCGATGGTGCGGGCATATTGCAACACATCAATGCCAGGACTCATCAGGCTCAAATTGTGCAAGAGTTGTTTGGGGAGCATGAGACATCAATTTCACACGTGGATTTGCCACCACACAGTCCAGACTTTAACCTCATTGAAAATATTTGGGATAATGTAGGGATGTGCTTTTCGGGTTTCGGAACTTCGGAATTTTCACGAAATCTCCCGATTCGTGTTTTTGGATGCGGCCGATTTTCCGAAAATTTTTAGATCCGAAAACGGCAGATCCGAAAAGTTTTCCGAGCCGAAACGAAATATTTTCGGAATTTTCGAATGGACTTGAAATGTGTCAAATCGAAATTTATTGCTTTGAAACAAGGAGAACAGACGATCCGAAAAAACAAAAATTTCCGAAATCACGAAAAGTCGATACAAAAAACGAGCTAAGTGACACGAAAATACGAAAAATGGTCGATATTCCGAAACAAAAATGTACACGAAAAACGAGTCGAGCTGAACCGAATCGAAACAGAAATCGGTCGAAAGGAGCCAAATCGAAAAGTTTGAAAATCCGAAAAATCAAATCGAATCAAACCGAAAAAAAAATCGGTGCACAAGCCTAGTATAATGTGCTGGAGAAGACGTTACACAGCATCCGACTCTCCCATCATCAATACAAGATCTTGGTGACTCGGTACGCAAATAAATGTTGTGACATTGCAGGAGATTATTGAAGCGCTGTCACGATGAATGCGTGCTGCAATCACAACAACAGTTGGTCCAACCAAATATTACAGGGTTATTCAAAGAGATCCGAATGGCTGCCGAAAGGTAACCGAACGCTGAAAATCAGGGTTCGGTTACCTTTCTTGGCCATTCGGCTATTCAGAGAGCCTGCAATTCGCCAAATGTTGGTGAATTGCCTGCACATACTGTGCCTGTTCGGTGCCTGTTCGAAGGCAGTGAATCCCCATAGAGAAGCAATGCTTCGGCTATTCAGAGAACAAAACCCAGTGAAAAGTTGGCGAATTGCCCTGCTATTTGGTGGTTTGATTCGGCAGGTTTATTCAGGCGAATCCCATAGGCTTCAATGTTAAAAATTTTCCCGTTTTAGTTCAATATCTAATAAACCGTTTATTATTATATTCTGCAGTAAAAAGTCTCTTTATTTATAGATTTTTTTAGGACCTTTTTAGGCATTTTTTGGGATTTTTTGCAAACATTTGTTTCCATTTTTTTTAAAAAAAAATCGTTTTTTATGTAACAGCCCTTTTTATTATCATTCGTTAGACCTCATATGTAAATTTCAGACATTTTCGCTCAGTAGTTTGTTTGCAAACGGCGTTTCACTTTTCAAACATTCAAGCAAACTGTTTTTATTTTTCTTCACCTCCTTCATCTGCGGTGTCGGGTTTTCCCGGCGGCTGCTCTGCGCTGTGATCGGCTCCTGCTCGGGTTTCTCCGGCGTCTTTGGTGGGTTAATCCAGATGTTTTTGCGCGTTTCGGTTTGCATTTGCCCTCGTTTTGCGGTTAGTTTTCGGTGGGTTTGCGCCGGCTTTTCCCTGCATTACAGCGGCCCTGTGGTGCTTGCTGAATACACCGCAGGGTCGCCGAAATGGGATCGCCAAATCGTACCGAATTAAAGAGAACGAAGTGTCACCGAACGTGCGGTGGCTTTTCGATTCTCTTTGAATAACCCTGTTAGGCTGGGGTCAGACCAGCACACTTTTAACGTGCGTTCTGGCGCACATAATTACGGCCGCACTAGCAGCAGATGACAGACAAGGACGGCCAATATACGAAGTACGGTCGCACGAAAGTCCGGCCGTGCAACGCAAGTGGAAAACGAACGCATTTTTCTGAGAACGCTGAACCGCTAGTACTGACGTACAGAGTGCGCAGCTGCGGCATAGCGGCGTGTTTGCGTGATTAGGAGATGTCAGAAACTGCTAATGTCCAGCCTACATAACGTCCAGACGCAAAAAGTGTTTTATTGACGATCCGAAAAAAATCACGCACGAAAAATGCGCATCGTCTGACCGTTTTCGCGCACTCCGTGAAAAAATACGTCAATTCGTTCGGACGCACTTTTTTACGTTCGCGTGTAAAAATGCTTTCGTTTGACCCTAGCCTTAGAGTGTGTGACTTTTTTTGTCCGGGGCAGTGTATTTTATCAGGTTAGACACTACCCGTTGTTGAACGAAGGTACCACTTTTGATGTAACATAAAATTAATAAACTACAGCTTTTCTCCATTCATTTTTGCTTCCCACTTGTTGTCAACAATGGTGAATATACTTTGGCAATTTTACGTGATGATCTTCATTGATCTCCAATAGGAACAATGGTAAAAACAACACTGGACAAATTTGACTGAAACTAAGGTGGAAAATCCACTGGAAACTATGCTGAGAACTAGGCTAGACAACATTGGCAAAACAATATGGTGGAAAGAAAGGTGAAAGGTACAGTGAACTTCTGGGGACGTTTCTGAAATAGCGAATTAACCATAGCTTCACCGTGCTCGAATTTCGCCAAATGAAATCCACCGTTCTTTCAATGAAAGAATGAAGGTTAGCAGACAACTCCTATAAAGAGGTAGGGAACCACAGAACATTAAGTCATGGAATTCCTATCACATATTGTCCTAGGAAGTCAACTCCTTGAACGTGAGATGTAGATGTCAAGAAAAAAAATCCTTATTGCTATAAGGCAGTGTTTCCCAAACCTGTCCTCGGGACCCACTGACAAGCCAGGTTTATTACAGATAGGGGGAGTTGGGAAAGGCTACAGTGACCCACACAGTAATCCTATAAACCAGTGGTTTCCAAGCACCAGTGGTGCTCAAATACCCCTAACAAGCCAGGTTTGCCAGAAATCTGAAGCACAGGTGACATCACTTGCTTCTCAGTGATTGCAGGATGCATTTCCCCAAGGTGATCTGCAACATCTGGCCTGGTTGAGGGTCCCAAGGACAGGCTTGGGAAACACTGCTATAAGGTTTCCAAATACAATCAGGGTAATTCAAAGAGATTCGAAAAGTCACCGCACGTTCGGTGACTTTTCGTTCTCTTTAATTCGGTGCAAATCGGCTTTCCCATTTCGGCGACCCTGCGGTGTATTCAGCAAGCACCACAGGGCTGTCGAAGTGCAGGGAAAAGCTGCCGAAAACCCGCTGAAAACACGCCGAAAACCCGCCGAAAACCTGGCGAATGCACGCCGAAAACCCGCAAAAACCTCTGGATTAACCCGTCGAAGACGCCGGAAAAACCCGAGCAGGAGACAATCTCACGCAGCGAAGCCGCCGGAAAAAGCCGACATTGCAGACGAGTGAAGTGAATAAATTAGGAAAACAGTTTGCATGAATGATTGAAAAGTGAAACGCTGTTTGCAAAGAAACCACTGAGCGAAAATGTCTGAAATTTACATATAAGATCCAATGAATGATAATAAAAAGGGCTGTTACAGAAAAAAGAAGTAAACTTAAAAAAAAAATCCAGAAAAATGCTTAAAATATCCTAAAAAATCTATAAATAGAGACTTTTTACTGCAGAATTTTATAATGAACGGTTTATTAGATATTGAATTAAAACGGGAATATTTTTAACATTGAAGCCTATGGGATTCGCCTGAATAAATCTGCCGCATGAAACCACGGAATGGCAGGGCATTTCGGGAACCTTTCACTGCTGATTTTTGTTCTCTGAATAGCCAAAGCATTGCTTCTCTATGGGGATTCACTGCCCTCGAACAGGCACCGTATGTGCAGGCAATTCGCCAGGATTTGGCGAATTGCCTGCTCTCTGGATAGCCGAATGGCCTAGAAAGGTAACCGAACGCTGATTTTCACTGTTCGGTTACCTTTCTCAAGCAATTCGGAGCTCTTTGAATAACCCTGATAGTTTAAGAAGTAAAACTGGACACAGGTTGCGAGAATAAAAGAATGAAATTTATCAAAACTGGTTATAAATAGCACATTTATTCTACTTATTTTTTCACCGTTATCTAAATCAATTCAGTGTTTAATAACGAGCGTTTTCCTAATCTACATCCATTATTAGAGAGTTATGGTCAGTGAATCACATGCGTTAGGTCAGTAGGGAGTCTGTACTCTTAAATAGGAATAACTCGTTTACGGTAGGAAATACATAATGGATGTAAATTGCTAAAATGCGAGTTTTAACGCGCAGAATTGATTTAGATAAGATTTGAAAAAAGGCTTGATTATCCATAAAGAAATGAGGGCCATATTCCAGCTGACCTGGTAATAGCGAGCAGCAAATGGCGAAAGAGAAATAAACCGCTTGCGGCTCCCTACTACTGAATTTATGAGCGAGACACTATGTGCGCAGCTTGTCTTCTAGTATTTAAGAGCCGCTAAGAGATGTGGGCAGTGGTGCTCTCCGGAGTCCATGGTACTATAGAGACGAGCAAGAAATCTGCAGGGGTGGCAGAAGGACTCTGGGAACTATTTGTTCTCGGTGTCCTTCTGCTTGCGTTGAGATGTAACATCACAGGGGTCATCCTATTCATTATGGAATGAAGAGTAAGTATTACATTTATGCAGGTCCTAAAAAAAAAAAGTGTGGGAGCTCTCATACATTTCTACTCCTCCTGTATAGGGATATGCCTGTCTAGAAAAAGTTTTTTTAAATTGACATTTAAACACTTTTATACCTATAGACAAACTAGAATAAATCAATAAAAGTTTTAAAAATGTGTAAAAATTTTTATTTTCTTGCTTTAAACTCTGTCATTTCATCTTCTCCAGTGACGTCCCTCAGCTAGGGGTGTTTCTTCAGATCCTACTTCCTGAATATTCCCCGCCTCCTCCCCGCCCACTACTCCACCCATCAAAGCTTCACATGAACTACATTTCTTGCTCCATCTTGCCCACAGCCCCCCATGCACCCCACTACTTCACATACTCAACTATTACTCTCACCTAGTGTGTCACCCCTCTCCTCTTAGATTGTAAGCTCTCAGGGAGGGTCCTCTCTCCTACTGTTCTGTGTGTTGTATGGACATTTGTTATTCTGTCTCACCCATTGTACAGCGCTACGGAACTTGCTAGCGCATTTTAAATACCTGTGACTGTATGAACTAACGCAAGCTGTGCAGCTCAGGACCTCAAACTGGGGAGGAACTGAATATTAGCATCTCTGCAACTGTGAAAGCCTAACACACCCGCTGAATCGCTCACACACTCACTCGCTAACACACTCGCCCACGCTGACTCGCTCCCACACTCACGCTCTCACACACAGACTCACTCACCCACTGACACGCTGGCCTGAGCTCTTTCAAGAATTACATACTCACTGTCTCAGTCAAACTCCCTCACACAGTCGCTCCCTCTCACTCTTTCTTGTGCTGTCTCTTGTGCGCGCTCTCTCTCACTGCACCTTTTCTTGTGCTCTCTCTGCTTTATCTTGCTGTCTTTCTCTCTTTACCGTTTCTTGCTGTGTCTCTGCTTTTCTGTGTTGTCCCTCTCTCTACTGTCTCTCTTTCTCCCTGTGTGTAGGGATTTCTTTGCATCCTTGTCTCTGCAGTAGCTGGGGTGAAAGGTCAGCCCCACCCTCCCCTCAGCTCACAGTGCAGGAGGGAGGAGGAGCAACTCAGACGCACATGCTCAGTGCGTTTTTTAGCTCTCCCTAGGTATAGGCACTGATTGGTTAGCTCAAACTGCCTCATGAGGTGGGCGTGGAAAACTCCAAGAAAGAAAAGCAGGTAAATATGAAAAAATATCATATTTACTTGGTTTTTATGCCTGCTGAATGACACTACTGACTCATTCAAAAGGCTTTGCACGTTTTTAAAAGCACACTAGCAAAGCATGTCCCTTTAACCACTGATTTGTCACACTTAACCTTCAGCTCACATGCAAATTTGATATTGAGGTTTAAACCTAAAGATAGGCTGGGTTTTAGGGAATCTGTATTATCATTGTAATATCACATATTTCTGGTGACTTAATAAGGAAAGATATGTTCGGAACGTAATAAAAGCTTCAGAGTGTGGACCAAAAGTTCTAAGAAAATAGTGGAGGAACTCCATTCCCACGCGTTCAACTCAACCCATTTATGGGAGTATTTTTTTTCAGTATTTTTGGGTTTGCTAAAACAAAATAAATTGACAATAGGTTTTAGTGATTGGTACTTATTTATCGTTTCAATCTACCTGTGAGAATAACGAACAACCATGGAATTGCTCATTATTCTCTGCCTGCCTCCATATTACTTATTCCTATACAAAATATTCAATCAGCCACAATAGCGGAGCTGCAATAGAAGTTTGCTTCTCAACTGGAATAGCAGGGGTGCTGTTAGTGTTAATATGTGGGTCCATTAAACCTACGGCTCACTTGTTACTGCTAACGGTTTCGTTGCAATAGGGCACCACGTTCATAATTTGCTCTCCGCTTATGCAGTTTGATTTACCAAACCCCCCCCCCCATGTTTCACTATTAAATTCTTGTTATGGTATGTGATTTTCTGATTGGAAAAATTCCCTTGCCCATTACGATCAATTACTGAGGGGTTTGTTATAGAGCTTGTGGTTTTGCTACAATGGTCGCATACAGCTTGTGACATCTAAGCTACGCAGGGATCAACAGGGACTTCACATCCAATTCACTCCATGCAAATTCTATATAAAGTCTACTAGACTAAGACAGAGAGCTATTCCAGAGGGACCTTCGAACAGACATCTGTCAGGCTGGTACAAATGTTATGACAGTTGTTTCTTGTGTTATTAAATCCTCTGCTTTCCTGATGTTGGTTGTTATGCTGTCCTGAGATGATACTGGTGTTTATTGAATCGGTTGCTCCTTGTATTCCATGCGCCTCTGTGTTTAACCTCCTTCCCATGTTTCATAAATTTCTTGGTGCCCCTTGACAATGGAGGGTATTAGTTTGTTTCCATCCAGATAATACATTTCAATACGAGAGCTTATGCGCTGCTTATCCTTTAGTCTACCCTATTTCAATATTTAGTATATAAATCCATATGCACAAAGGGGCAAGAAAAGCAATCAATCTGTCAGGCAACTAAAAGAACAATATTTATTTTTGTGCTTCTGGGTTCTCCGTGATTATTTTATTTCAAACATATATGTACATATATATGGTCTTATTCCAATGGAGCCGTTTATAAAGTATTTATTTATAAAGTATTTTACCAGGAAGGATACATTGAGATTTCTCTTGTTTTCAAGTATGTCCGTTAAGAGCAGCCCATTAATAGATAAATCCACAATGTTTGGGAGCCCACTCATAAATACCAACGGCCGAACCATGCATTAGACATGGGCACTGTGAAAAATTTCATTTCGTAAATTTCTGAATCCAAATATTTCCGATTTGGAAATTCCCAATTCGGACTGATCAGAAAATATTGGACTGATCCGTAAATTCAGAGAATTCAGAGCTTTGTATGCTGTCTAGCCCTCTCTATACCTCCCTCTTTAATTCATTCATACCCCCCTCTATACTGCCCCCATGTACGCCACTCTTTGCCCCTTAACAGAAATTAGAGTTAGAACTACTTTTAGGGTTAGGGTTAGGTTTGGATTTAGGATTTCATATAAGGTTTAGGTTACTCTTTCTGCTTGCTTGACAATTAGGGTTAGTGTTACTTTTAAGGTTAAGGCTACTATTTCTTATTTTGAGATTAGGACTAGGGATTTTGCATTGCACATGGAGTGCAATCTGAATGAATCCAGCTGGATGGAGTAGAGGTAAGATCACTGCTCTATAACTGCGGAGACCCGAGTTTGAATCCCGGCCAGAGCACCTCTCCAGTAAGTGTCCTTGGGCAAGACACCTAATGGTACATACTTGCCTACCACACAATATCGGCTGTAGAGTCCAGTGGTAACGTCTCTACTGTTCGACCGTGGAGAAGCAAGTCAAAATTCCATTCAGCATATCCCTTCAATACAACTGTGGAGACGTCTTGACTTTACAAGAAGCTAGTTCAACCTAACCACCAGGTCACTGCTCCACAATCATGGAAAGACGACCCGATCCTACTCAGAAGATGTCAACAGCGAGTGTCCTTGGGCAAGACACCTAACGATATGGATGCACCTACCTCACAAAATACATCTCATAGCTTGTAAGTTCCCTTGGGAACAGGGTCCCCCTGAATAAGGTCATCATCCATGTGTGGTATTCTAATTTATCAACTCCTCGTACACTGATCTTATAAAGCGCTGTGGAATTTGTGGCACTATATAAAAAAAAGGATAATAATAATGATTTTGATTGCTTTCGGACTGTATTCAGATCAATTCTGTAAATTTATATCAGCTCGGCAATTCAGATGCTTTGTAATTGACATAATCGCCCATATTCAGACGAGTTTGTATTTGATCCGAACCACAAAGCACAAGTCTATCACGAATAAAACTGCATTGAGCCAAGTCCAATCCTACATACCGCTAGTATGCGTGGCTGTGCCAGAGACACTGAAGAACATTGGCAACTATTTGTTCATAGTGTTTCCACCGCACGTGGCCAGAGGATATGGCAGATTGCATCACCCTCTGAACGCCGGAATCATAGGTACAGAAGGTACTTTATTTTAGTATGACCATTCGAAAGTATTTGGGAAAGCAAAATCACTTATCTCAGGTGTCTGAGAGCCCTGGAAAAGGCCAGGTCTGCACAGAAATGATGTTTCCTACTGCCTTAGTTTGGGACTGTCCATAGTATGCAAGATTTTTGCACTGCCACTAAGAAAGTTTCGAAGCGAACTACACGTTTTTAGGAGACAGGAAAAGTATTTGGCCACTAAAGGCTCCATCGAGCTCAACCTTTCACACATCACCCACTGCTGTTGATCCAAAAGAAGGGAAAAAACCCAGTCTGAAGCACTCACCAATATGCAACAAGCTGGGGAAAAATTCCTACTTGACCTCAGAATGGCGTCACATTTCTCCTTGGATCAAAAAGCTTTTACCCACATATATATATATATCTGTGCAGAATAATTCGGATAATTTTGGAGCCTGTGGCTACCTGCCCTCCGGAAGACTTATGTTTGATCAGAGAAGCCTGGAAGGTTTCCAAAAAAACCTTTCTACAAATATTCAGGTTCTAGTTTTATCATCTTCAACCCCCAGCTTTAAATTATGAATTGAATTATTTATTTAGAGTGCAGCCACCATAATTATCCGCCAGAAGCATTTTAAGCCAATCTCTAGGTTCTTAATGATATGTATTTTCATGGAATACTTCCTTTTACGGATGTACTTATGCATCTAATTGTTGATATTCCTTACTTCTGACAGGATGCACCATCTGTGTTCAGTAACTGGAAAAAAAAGGTTATTTTTAATTAGTGTTGCACTTTAATTTCTAAATTTAGACCAGTAGCTCCTCGATCTATACCTCGAACACAGTGATAGAGAGGTAAATTTTCATTTTTAATATACCAGTGTATGTGCACATTTGGTTGCTTTTCGGTGACTTTCTCTCTCTCTCTCTTTGTTCTCCTTTTGGGTGAAGGACCCATGTATGTTGTTCTAATTGATAACTCTATACATTTCCTAGGTTTTTCTATGTTTGTTTTGTTTGGGCTAGTGCTGACTAGGGATGAGCCGAACACTCCCCGAGTTCGGTTCGAAGCCGAACCCGAACTTTCCAAATGTTCGGATCCGAACCCGAACTCGAACTCCATACAAGTCAATGGGGCTGAAAATTCGGGTTTATAGAGTGCCCTCCAAGAGGGCATATATGCTAGATATTTGCCATAAAAAGTGTATGGGGGTCCGGGTAGTGCCCTGGGGTACAGGAAACCAGGACAAAAAGGAAAAAAAATACGTTTTTAAAGGGACAGTGAGTTTTGCATGAAATAAGGGTTAAAAATAAAAACGAAAAATTCCTTTAAATATCATGCCTAGGAGGTCCCACTGCTGACCTCTACAAATCAAATGTGTGTTCTCCTCTGCTTGTTGTGTATATACTTCATGTACATGCCAAGTCCTTCCTGTGAATTTTTCACCAAATTTAGGTTATTTAAGCAGCACCACTTCTAGTCAAACCATGAACTTCTAGATCAGGGCTGTCAAACTCACAGCCTTCTATATCTTGAGGCATACAATTCCCAGAATACTTCCAGTGTCATAGATTAGGGAGTCATCTAATCATGGGAGTTGTAGTTCAGAAACATTGGGGGGAGGGTGGAGTTTGACAGCCCTGATTCACATTGTAGTTACCTATTCTTAATTTTCTCCTCTACTCATTACATCCCCCACATATAGTGCTATGGTCATGTTACAATAGTAATAGTTTTGAAGCTGACGTGTGGACCTGTGTGACATCTTTTGTAGCTTTCACTCATTATGCTCAAGTAACTAATTTTGTAAGATATAATTAATCATTATTAATCAGCTTCAGATGACCGGTTACATAGCAATGACTAGTTGTCAGTGTTTTTATTTATCTAACCATTCTTTACGGTTGCATTGAGACCGTCCATTCTTCTTCTTCAGGTTTGGGTTCGGATGGGAGAGCCCTTGGCTACTCACTGAATACAGTTGATGTGGTGTGGGCAACAACTGGGGCTGGGCAATTATTAAGACTTTCCCATTTAAATAGAGATTAACATAGGTGTGCGCACAGGGTGTGCCTGGTGTGCCCAGGCACACTCTAATGTTGGTTCATCTTTCACCCCCTACATACAGTAGATATTTTGGATGTTTATCGGTTTCATGATAAATTACATTAACAGTGACTGTATCTCGGCATAAACATTGGTTATGCCCATAGGTGTGCACATGGGGTGCCCAAGAAGAAGAGGTCCTTTTTCACCTCCTACATTGACATTTTAGAACTTATCTGGTTCATGATAAATAACATTAAAACCGACTCATTTTTTGCAAAATCTTCTAAACGTTAGTTTTCAGTTAATAAAGGTTCTATGGGTGCACACCCTAATGTAATGGGCTGCACACGCCAGTGGAGATTAACCTGTTGGCTGTGGATGGCGCGCTAAGCGTGTCGTTTGTTTTACCCCTGTTGTGAGGAGGACAAGCTCAGCTTGTCGGTCTGATCCCGCAGCTCAGAGCTGATCAAGTGCTGATCTTGGGCTTCTTCCAAAGCAGGATGCGAGCCCTCACTGTGGGACTCTCTTCCCCCCCCGTCCACTGAAGTCATCACATTAGGGCAAAATTGCATCAGAAAGGGTTTTTCACTTCTGCCTAGCAGGGAAATCCCGTTACAGGAGATGCAGGGGTCATCTGGACACCTGAGCCCCCAGAACAGTAAGTCTCCCAGGATGAGGATCTATTGAGATATCAGTGGAAAGGCTAAAGTCTGACCTTTCCAATGATCCCAAAAATGACCATATACATTGTAAAAAATAAATAAATAAAAATGTGTTTCTTCTAAGGCAGTGGTATGGTCCGGTTTTCATGTACAAAGCTAACAATGCCGCTGCCATAGTTCACCTTCTCATTTCTCACATAGGGAGCAAGTACATTGTGTTATTCAGAGATATATTTGTCAATGCATGAAAATACGAGAGAAAAATTTACTTTTCAATCAGGGCTGCCCATAAATGAGTACAAAATTGGTTTAAAAAGTCCCGATTTTAACAATTTAAGCAGCACATGCTCCCTTAAACAGCTGTTTGTAGTGTATTTTCCCTTAATGCTCCAGCATATTCCACAGCGCAGTACAATGGGCACAGTATATAGACAGGGTTGTGCATTCTTCTGACTAAATGCATCCTGAGGTGCACTGTTCTGTATATACACACAGCACTGCAGAAGATAGGCTATCATTGGGTTAAAATATATTTCAGTGTGTGTGTGTGTACTTTATGTTGACTGGCCCTTTAAACACTGATTTCTTTCAAGAACATTTTGTGATTCTCAAACCCCTCCATTTTTCCATTATTACTCAAAGGACGGAATGAATCACTTTTCTAAACATATTCAATAACATTGCATTCCTTACGAGTGCAGCATCGGTGAGAAAGGGAGGGGAGAGACTTCTATTGTGCATTTTGATATTATATGCTATCAAAGGACTCCAGAGATGCAGGGGAAAATATTTTAAAATGTATTTATTCATCTACAGTGAAATACAAAGTGCAAATGTGTTCAAAAATCTAAATACACTTGTCTTTGTCAGTGAGATATTACAAAAAAAGTATACATTTTATTTACATGAGAAGGGAAAAAAAATTCAATTTTTTTAATGCTTCTTGAGCGTTCTACACCTTTTATTGTTTGCTTTTAGAAATTGAATATTCTTTTGCTTCTCCGTGAGCCGTACTTTTTATTTTTTATAGTTTTTATTAATTCTTCACTTTTAAAAGAATTGATTTTCAAAGCAATTTAGATTTCAGGCCACTGTAGGCAAAAATCTATTTAAAATATGAATACCTATACAAATTTATTATGAATTTATCGAAAGGACACATTGCATTTATAATCCTAGATTTGATTGGACACGTTGTTATTTTTGGAGAATAAAAACTGTATAATTTCCCCGGCAGCAGATCGTTATTAATTTTATATTGCTCATAGAATTTGGAAACGCTTCTGAAATCCGTACCATCAAATTTAGAAAGAAAAGGGTTCCCAATGTAGCACGCTTGCCCAATCGCTGCCCCCGCCTCCCCCTTCATGCAGATAATTATGTCTATCTGGTCTGGCTTGCAGGGAATAACTTAATTTTACCGTAATTTATTTTTTGTGGAAGTGTTCTTTTCATTTTAAAGAGTCGTTCTTTTTTTATTAAGTTATCTTTATTAAATCTATTCTGGTAAACTAAGCATTTTAGCAATTGCATCTCTTTACTCCTACCATCCTGTTTATCCGTTTGCCTTCAGGATGCTGCAGACCTACCTTTCTACTCCTTACCTTTCCAGGGTTCATAGTAAGTGATGGAGGTTTCTTCTATTCTGTGCAGTTGGAAATGGATTCATATTGGGTTACAGTGTGGAGAGATAGAAAAAAACTGAAATCTCGGCTATAAACGTAAAGAATTATCCGTCCCTCTATTTTTCAGCTGTAAATGTCATTATTTGTAAGGTTTTTTTCAAAGGTTTGATGCAGTCGGTACCGGATAGAATATATTTGGGGTACAGTTGATTCTGCTAGAATATTCCTTTATTTGAAAGTTCATTTTATTCTATTGTGAGTTTTTTGACTCTGTCTCTTTTTAGGATTGTGGATTCGTATTTGGACAAAACATAATTCGTCCGAATTTTGGGCGATTCGTGCTTTAGTACGAATCACAACAAAATGGGCCACCATATCAGAGGAAACGAATAATAAACGAATCACATAAAGGATGAATTTGAACCATCAGCTTGTTTTCGTTCCTTTATCCTGGTGCCAGAACGGGCGAGGGGAAGGAGTTGATACTCAATTACTCTGCCAAAGCAGCACCTCCCTTCCATAATGTACAAGGGTTCTGTCCAATGTTGTGGCCAGGTAGCAATAGAAATGGACACTTTTTCAATGGTTTTTCATTATTCCATGGTCTAGTTCTGGTACTGGAGCTACTGCAGACTCCTGTTCCTGTTCTTTAAAAGGAAACAAACCCAGTGTGGTCTTCTGAAATCTATCCACTTCAAGCAGGGGTCAAGTCCTAAACAAATAAGTGTGGGAACACCAATTCTGCCAATTATTATTATCCTTTATTTATATAGTGCCTCAGATTCCGCAATGCTTTACAAGATCATTGTACAAGGGGTTGATACATTGGAATGTATCACATATGAATGATATGGCCTGATACAGGGGGACCCTGTTCCCAAGGGAACTTACAATCTACGAGATGTACAAGTATTTTGTGAGGTAGGCGCATCCATATCGTTGGGAGTCTTGCCCAAGGACACTCGCTGGTGGCGTCTACTCAATGGGATCAAGTCGTCTTTCCATGATTGAAGATAAGCGACCTGGTGGTGAGATTGAACCAGCTTTTCATAATGTCGAGACTTGCTTCCCCACAGTTGTATTGGAGGGAATTGCTGCATTGGATTTGACTTGCTTCTCCATATACTATATTTTAGTAATTTAGTGAGTGTTTATATATGATATATACCTAACCCAATCGTGACGGGCAGAAGGAGAGTGTCAGGATCTCCTCACCAGCAGAATGAGAGAGCTCAAGGGACACAGCTGGAGGTAAGGAGTGGTAGGATACAGGCTGATACGTAGGTCAGGAACCATCCATGTCAAACACAAGAGTTCTGCAAAGAGAGGTACTCAGAAGCTAGGAAACAGGGGAACTGCTTCAATACTGGAACGATGAAGGAATGGGCCCTCTGTTCTTTTATACCCAGTGGTTCCCATTTGATCCAATAGGAGGCCTGTGACATCATTGGTGCGTGACATGGCCCGGCCGCCATATTGGTTGAGACTGGTGCCGCACGTGTCCCTGGTCAGAGGCTTAGACAAGGCCTGAAGCCTGGAGCACCGCCGGCCCAGGTGCCAGCAGCAATCCTCCCTGGGGACCGCAGCCACGCGAGGAGGTGAGCCGGAACGCACTGGGCGCATGGTACCACCGTGTAGCTGAGTCGGCCACCTCGCCGCACCCCATGTCAGAACATTGGGTGCGCGAGGAGGCGGAGGAGCTCCACGCCAGCAGCCCTGACAGAGAGTGTAAAAGGGTTACAGCTCCAAGCCTCTGGACTTACTAAATCTACCTGCCTCCAGGGCCCAAAGTTATGCCAACCTAACCCCCTTAACCCGTACACACCCTTCCGACTATATGCTGCCACCACAAAAGTAATAAGGCACTTTCGAAACCCCACTAGCTGTATACCACCCCAATCCAGGAGCCCAACCATATACAGCTAATATTTCTGCTATGTTGGTGAAACTAGCCTTAAACTAAATCTCAGGATGAACCTGCACATACACTCCAAGAACCACCAGGAAAATACATATTGTACCCCGGTGGGACATCACTTCAATCTAACAGGCCACTCCATCCAAAACCTCAAAATTAAAATCCTCAAAGGATATTTTTTAGACCACTGTGAATGCAAAACATATGAAATGAAAATGATCACTTATTTTAACACTATAAAAGACGGACTCAATGTGGATTCTGGGTTTTTAACCCATTATCATAACGTCACATAACATTCAAAATTGTGGCTGATGTTTTGTTTCTTCTTGGTTTCTCTTTTTTTTAAATTTATTTATTTATTTATTTTGTCTTTCAGCCTCTCTTTTTAATTTTTTTTTGTCCTTTTTTCATTCAAGTTGTATGATCTTATCTTGGTTGTTTAATTATCCCTCATGCGTTTATTTTCCCATTTTAAACGTACCATTTGACTCTCACTTTTTACGACCTCTAAATCCCCCACCCATGTGACCCTTATTTTTCAATTCTAGGATCTGATCAGTAAGCTTCCAGACCTGAGGAAGAGAGGAATACTCTCGAAAGCTTGTCTTTTAAATGTAACGTTAGTCCAATAAAAAAGGTATCGCTATGTACTGCTATACTCGTGATTTTAATATATTTTAGTAATATAATGAGATATATATATATATTATATTATATTGCCAAAAGTAGAAAAGGAAATAGTCCCCAACAGGTCAGTGACCAATCACATACGCTACACTTTCAGGGTAATTCAAAGAGATCCGAATTGCTTGAGAAAGGTAACCGAACGCTGAAAATCAGCGTTCGGTTACCTTTCTTGGCCATTCGGCTATCCAGAGAGCAGGCAATTCGCCAAATCCTGGCGAATTGCCTGAACATACGGTGCCTGTTCGGTGCCTGTTCGAGGGCAGTGAAAACCCCATAGAGAAGCACTGCTTCGGCTATTCAGAGAACAAAAACCAGCAGTGAAAGGTTCCCGAAATGCCCTGCCATTCGGTGGTTTAATTCGACAAGTTTATTCAGGAGAATCCCATAGGCTTCATTGTTAAAAATATTTCCGTTTTAATTCAATATCTAATAAACCGTTCATTATAAAATTCTGTAGTAAAGAGTCTTTTTATTCATAGATTTTTTTAGGATATTTTAAGCATTTTTCTGAATTTTTCTTTTTCTTAAAAGTCCGATTTTTTTTTTTTTGAGTTTACTTATATTTTCTGTAACAGCCCTTTCTATTATAATTCATTGGATTTTATATGTAAATTTCAGACATTTTCGCTCAGTAGTTTCTTTGCAAACAGCGTTTCACTTTTCAATCAATTATGCAAACTGTTTTCCTAATTTATTCACTTCACTCGTCTGCGGTGGGTGTCGGTTTTTTCTGGAGGCTTCGCTGCGTGTGATCGGCTCCTGCTCGGGTTTTTCCGTGGTTTTCGGCAGGTTAATCCAGATGGTTTTTGAGGGTTTTCAGCGTGCATTTGCCGGGTTTTGCGGTTTGTTTTTGAGGGTTTGCGGTAGCTTTTCCCTGCAATTCGGGGACCCTGTGGTGTTTGCTGAATACACCGCAGGGTCGCCGAAATGGGATCGGCAAAAGGAACTGAATTGAAGAGATTCGAAAAGTCACCGAACGTGCGCTGACTTTTCGAATCTCTTTGATTACCCTGTTTGTATATAAAGGTTCCTCTAAAAATCCAAAATACAAAGTAAGCAGTTATGACAACGTAGCGCTTTGTGTGAACGTATACTGAACCAATTTAAAGACCCATACCGCAATCCATCCTAGAGCCGGGTCCTAGGCTCAGAAGAATGTGAGTTGGACATTTGCTTTATACCTTTTCATATTGAATTGACATACTACACAATCTGTGGTCTTTTCCATCTCTTGTAGTATATCTGACCTAGATCTACACATCTGAGTAGTTAATTCTAGAAGAAAAGAGAAGAAACACTTATGGACATGTGTGGTGCCTAATCACGTATACCAGTCTTAGATTGGCATAACTGCTTATATTACGTTGTCATAACTGCTTATATTGCCTAACGTATTCGCTCACCTGCCTTGACTCGCATATGAACTTAAGTGACATCCCATTCCTAATCCATAGGGTTCAATATGACGTTGGTCCACCCTTTGCAGCTATAACAGATTCAACTCTTCTGGGAAGGCTGTCCAGAAGGTTTAGGAGTGTGTTTATGGGAATTTTTGACCATTTTTCCAGAAGCACATTTACGAGGTCACACACTGATGTTTGACGAGAAGGCCTGGCTCTCAGTCTCCGCTCTAATTCATCCCAAAGGTGTTCTATCGGGTTGAGGTCAGGACTCTGTCAAGCTCATCCACACCAGACTCTGTCATCAACAAGTGGGAGGCACATCTGCAAACTGCTGTAAGTCCTACACCGTTCACCTGAGTTGGATGTACATACCCTCAAATTAAAGCTGACAGTCTGCAGTTAAAGCACATTGTGTTTGTTTCATTCCAACTCCATTGTGGTGGTGTATAGAGCCAAAGATGTTAGAATTGTGTCGATGTCCCAATATTTATGGACCTGACTGTGTATATATATATATATATATATATGTGTATGTTTGTGTGAGTTACATACATAATTTTCTCACCCCTTTGGTTGGTATTTTTCTGCATTCCTCATATCTGATCCTCTACCTGAGGTCTTTGTGTATATATTTATACATAAACACAAAAACAAGGACAGCGATCCCGCGAAAAGTTATATCTTTTCAACCAAAAAGAAATTGCGACACAAAATCTTTCTGCTTTTTAACTGCACAGTCTATTATTCACTACAAAATTCTTATTAAAGAGAAAAAAAAAAATGTTTTGTATAGAGAAATTGTAGATGAAGAAAAAATACCTCAAAGGAAAAGTCACCATTAGAGAAGAAATCTTCACATGAATATATATATATGGGACCACTCCCTCGAACTTTGTCAGTTTCTAGGATCGTCTTTTCATCCAATAAAGGGCTCCAAACATTCAATTCGCCCTCCTGGTGTGTATCCACAGTAGAAAGGAACCTCAACACAAGATCCACACCTCCTCCAGAGATGCACAGGGAATGCACAGGGATGCACAGGGAACAGATGCACAGGGAACACTGATGAATCCCTGGTCATCCTGCTTGACCTCTCGGCTGCTTTTGACACTGTTGACCACCCCCTCCTTCTACAGACCCTCAACTCTCTGGGTCTCGGTGACACTGCACTTGCTTGGGTTGACTCCTATTTATCCAACAGGTCCTTCTGTGTGTCCTTTGCTAGTAACTCCTCCTCCTCATTGCCTCTATCTGTTGGTGTACCTCAAGGCTCTGTCCTTGGTCCTCTGCTCTTTTCCATCTACACCTCCTCTCTGGGCAAAATCATCAACAGCTTTGGCTTTAATTACCACCTCTACGCTGATGACACTCAGATCTACCTCTCTACCCCTGATCTCTCTCCCCCTGTCCTTTCAAAAGTCAGTGACTGTTTATCTGGCATCTCCTCCTGGATGGCCTCCCACCACCTAAAGATCAACATGTCAAAGACTGAACTCCTACTTATTCCTCCCTCCAATGCCTCCCCACCTCCTGACTTCTCTATCACGGTGGAGGGTATCACCATCTCCCCATCAAACCAAGTTCGCTGTCTTGGAGTTACACTTGACTCTGCTCTTTCCTTCATCCCCCACATCAAATCTCTTTCCACCTCCTGCCGATACCAACTGCGTAATATTTCCAGAATTCGGCCATTTCTTACCGCTGTCACAACAAAACAACTCATACACACCCTGGTAATCTCCCGACTCGACTATTGCAATAATCTCTTATCTGGCCTCCCTCTGTCCCGCCTCTCCCCCCTACAATCCATCCTGAACGCCTCCGCCAGGCTAATTCACCTCACCCGCCGCTCTGTCTCTGCCGCTCCTCTCTGCGAGTCCCTTCACTGGCTCCCCATCCATTGCAGAATTAAGTTCAAAATCCTTATCCTTACCTACAAAACCCTCACTAACTCAGCGCCCCACTACCTGTCCTCACTAATCACCAAATACACCCCAGCCCGCTCCCTAAGGTCAAACAGTGACCTGCGCCTAGCTTCTCCCCGCATCACCTCTTCCCATGATAGACTGCAGGATTTCTCACGCACAGCCCCCACTCTCTGGAACGCTCTCCCTCGTACTGTCAGACTTTCCCCTAACTTCTCTTCCTTCAAACGCTCCCTTAAAACGTTCCTATTTAGGGAAGCCTACCACCCAACTCACTGACGCAACCATCAATCACTCTCACCTTACAGTCCTCTCCTCCTGTTTCCAACCCCAACCCTCCCAGATTGTGAGTTCCTACGGGAATAGGGCCCTCATCTCCTCCTGTACTGTTTGTCAAATGTTGTTCAATGTATTGTAACCCTGTCTATACTGTGCTTATTGTACAGCGCTGCGGAATATGCTGGCGCTTTATAAATAAAGAATAATAATAATAATAATCCCTGGGTGGGGTTAACCGTTGCGTTGCTGCAGGGATCTCTTCAGAAAATTCCTCAGAGAAAACAACAGAACAACAATAGTGCAGCCAGTTTTTACAGGGACAGAGTATAAAACCTTTATATGGTAATAAACTTACCCTGTTCAGAGCCTAGCCTGGCTCGGGGAAAACTCGCGTAGGGTTATAAGGAGTGGCACAGCCCTTCAAAAGCCATCTCAGTTTAGAGTCATCAATGTAGTCGGCAAGTAAAAATAATAAAACATTTATTCCAATAATATGAAATATCAGTGATAAAAAAGACAGGAACCAGACGCGTTTCGCGCTTTACAGCGCTTCTTCAGTGGTAAAACAGACAAACAGGAGTACATTTCAAAAAGGAGTTCATTATATACTCAAAGACAGTGGTAAATGAGCCAGCAGCCCAAATAACCCGCCTACTTCCAAATTGGAATACATACAATTAAACATATAAATGTGTTGATAAAAGTAAAAAAACAAAGTACATATGCAGATCCAAAGCTTCTCCCTAGAACTTAACATCATCTGAGCATAAAATGAAAAAAAATAGTAGCTATAGCCAATCCATTTTATCGTTGGTCATCCGGTGTATTTAAACAGAGCTTTACTAAATGAGCCGGCGAACTAAAAGGCCCGCCCTCTTCAAGTTTAAAATATACAAAACTGGCAATGATAATATATAAAATTGACACACTGCATATATAGATCGCTGCTCTTCGATCACCTCTAAGGCTAGGGTCAGACGAACGCATTTTTCAAGTTGTCCGTGAAAAAGTGCGTTCGAACGAATGGATGTATTTTTTCACGGAATACGCGATAGCGGTCATACGATGCGCATTTTCGGCCGTGATTTTGTACGGATCATCAATAAAACCCTTTTTGCGTCTGGACGTTATGTTGGCCGGACATTAGCGGCGTCTGACGTCTCCCAATCACGCACACACGCCTCTAGCGGACGCAGCGCACTCTGTACGTCAGTAGTAGCGGTTTGACGTTCTCGAAAAAATGCGTTCGTTTGCCACTTGCGTTGCGTGGACGAACTTTCGTGCGGCTGTTCGTCGTATGTTACCTGGCATTGGACGTCATTTGCTGCTAGCACGGCCGTGATTTCGTGCTGCTAAACGCACGTTAAAACTGCTTTCGTCTGACCTTAGCCTTAAGGTCCTACCGCCATAAAGGCAGAGAAAATCTAAAAAGATATTAAATCAGTCCTATAAACGAAAAAAACTAGAAGAAAGTGCATCAAAATGATGAAAATAAAAAAAAAGAAGAAATTACAAAATAAAATAAAAAATACAAAACATTTTTGTATACATATACCCTATCCTTCTCTTAGCGCCACGGTAGTCCTACGTTGTGTTTACTTTTATATATTTATACATATTTATTTTTGAGGTAGTGGTATTCAAACATTTTTATTCTCTGTAACAGAGCTCACACTTCTCATTGTAGAATGCCAGGCCAGCCCTGGGCAAGGTCTCTCTGCCAATGTCCTCCCTCAACTCTCCTCCTGCAAGGTACCTGCCAATGCAAAGAATAGCATCCCGAGCTGATAGCTGGAGCCCATGGGCTTTGTGCCCCCCAGAATTGCCATACAAATATGAGATGCAAATCTCTGTGACACCCACAGCTCAGAGGGTTCTGTGACTTTGGGATACTGTGTAAACTACTGGGTTAACTCTTTCAGTAAAGCGGTGCGTGCATCTGCACAAAGCAGATCGCGTAAACATGTTCAGAGACCGGAATATCCATGTTTTAAAGGGAAAAGACAGGCGGCTGTAGAGTTGGTGAGTCCTTAAGCAAACGTCAACTGTGAGGCCCCTATTATTGTGCAAAAAGGCAGAAACTAGCCCCAATTTATGAAGGATGAGACCACTCTCTTGCCAAACGGGTGTACCTAAATGTATGGGTTTATTTATGTGGGATACCAGCAGTCACATGACCACATACCTAATATTGAGTGGTCACATAGCAACCCTTTAATTTGTCACTGGTGTCATTATGTTAAACCTTGCTGTGTATGTGGTACATGTTCCGTCTTACAGCTCCCTATTCTGTCTTCTATTGAAATACAGAGATGCTGGATGATTTTATTAGAGATGCTACAAATTCAACATTAATCTGAGATATTGAAGATATGTAGCATGACAGTCGCCTAATTGTGCATATTGGAAGAGCCTGAGGGTGGTGATTTTACCAGGGGCAATCAAAGGAATGCTTGAAAGGAGATTTCTCTAGACGTTAAAGTACAGCGCGACAAAAATCCGACATTATCTGTGTAAGATGACTCCTCAATAGGTGAAAAATGCAAAGAGGGCTGTGGGGTACATGTATGTATGTATGTATGTATTAACTAGGGGTGCTCAGGAGTCCTGTGAATTGGACCAGCTCGTTATGTACACGTTTTGAATGTTCCTCATGTAGTTCTTGACAATACTGTTCTTTATAAAATGTGTATTTTGTGCTGTGCAGGGTGGTAGAACGCAGATTTATTAGCAGGCGAATGGAGAGCTCCCTTTTTCCCCACAGGGTTAGCCCTAAACTAACACCTGATTAAGTCCGCCCTGCCCTTATAAGAGAGGTGGTCCCCTCTGAGAAAGCCGTCTTGGTGCAGGGTACAGAAGGAAAAGGAAGCATAATCCTGAGCCCAGAAGGGAAGGTATATTATATTACATTTTTACAGATTGGTAAGCGGTTTAGCCGCCAACATGTCAGATAGGGATTCTGATATGTTTAGTTAGCCTCCACATCCAGGAGTAGATGTTTATTTTGTATTTGTTTATTTTCTGTTCATATTCTACCCTGCAATAGCTGCACAATAAAGCAGAAGCACTGATATTTGTGTCCAGTGGCTATATATGTTTATTATTGCACTTTTTGTCCACCACCACAACCCTTGTAAGTATATATATATATATATATATATATATAATTCTTTTCAAGTTTAATTTCTCAACGCCGCATAATCAGAGGTCAAGTCCTAAAAAAATAAGTGTGGTAACTCGCCAACATTTCTGTAACAAAGATTACTGGTGGGGGGGGGGGGCCTCAGCAGATGTGGGAGCTGAAGAAACGCCCCTAGCTGAGGGGCGTGGCCATAGAAGATGAAATGACAGAGTTTAAAGTTTATTTCTTTTTTTACATATTTTTAGAACTTTTTCTTATTTATTCTAGTTTGGCTATTGCTATAAAAGTGTTTAACTTGTAATTTATAAAAAAATATTTTTAGACCTGCATGTCCCTTTAATAATGCAGTATCATTTCAGGCCTATGGGACTGAGTGACAGCAGGCCTTACAGTAGACTTGTGCACCGATTTTTTTTTTTTATTTTTTTTTTCGGTTCGTTCGGATTTTGTAAATTTTCGTTTCGGGCGATTTCCGTTTCGGTTCGTTTCGTTTTCGTTTCGTTTTTCATATCGACTTTTTTCGTAATTTCGGAAATTTTTGTGTTTTTCGGAAAGTCTGTTCTCCTCGTTTCAAACTGTCTATTCGTTTTGATGTAAACTAATGATTTTTCGGATCCGATATTTCTGTCGATACGATAATTCTGTCGATACGATAATTCTGCCATTGAGATTTCTCATGTTTTACACGAAGGATACATTGAGATTTCTCTGGTTTCCCGGGAAGGATACATTGAGATTTCTCTGGCTTCCCGGGAGGATACATTGAGATTTCTCTGGTTTTACAAGAAGGATACATTGAGATTTCTCTGGTTTTACAAGAAGGATACATTGAGATTTCTCTGGTTTTACAAGAAGGATACATTGAGATTTCTCTGGTTTTACAAGAAGGATACATTGAGATTTCTCTGGTTTTACAAGAAGGATACATTGAGATTTCTCTGGTTTTACAAGAAGGATATATTGAGATTTCTCTGGTTTTACAAGAAGGATACATTGAGATTTCTCATGTTTTACAAGAAGGATACATTGAGATGGGAATGATACAAAATTACAGAATCAGCGATATAACCAAAAAATACGTTGTCCGAAATTACTGAAATGGAACCGAAATCAGGAATGGAGCCGAAATTACGAATGGAACGAAAATGATTTTCGATTTTACACATTTCTAGTCCATTCGAAAATTCCGAATAAATTTTCGTTTCGGATCTGAAAATTTTCGGAAAATCGGCTGAATCCGAATGTACGAATCGGGAAATTTCGTGAAAATTCCGAAACCCGAAACGCATATCCCTACCTTACAGGGTGTCAGCTTCAGTTGGCTGACTGAGTTGATAAAAATTAGCAGTTTGCAGATAATTGTAGAGAAAAAACTAAGTATATTATCTTTCTGCCAGGGTCCTATTTTTCCGATTTTGTTTGCGTGGGTTTAACACCTTCCCTGTTATGTCTATGGCTCCTCCAGCATGGGACCGGATGGTCAATGATGTGTATTGGCATCTTATCCCTCCCCACCCACTGAGGTTTAAATGGGGTGGCTCACCAGGACGACATTAGTGGTGGCAGTAGGGATGATTTATAGTCTTTAGATATCACACATTACATTGTGGTGGTGCTCAGCCTTCTGGAAGTCGTGGGTCCTACAGCAAACAATTGGCACATGCTGCGGGGTACACATTACACAACTTTTGTACAATGCAATGGTGGTCAATTGAATGAAAGTTTCACTTAATGAGAGGAATGAGGCATAAATCAGGCTCAGCTTCTCAATGTGTAGTTTTTATGCCTCATTATAGCTATATATTTGATTATTGTGTATGTGGGCCACATTGAATGGTTTTCGGGCCACAAGTGACCCACTGGCCATGATTTGAGGAGCTCTGTTCTATGATATGTATATTTAACATGCATTCATTTAACACCAGGAACTTAGTTTGCATATGAATAAAAAATATCTTCTTCCGAAGTGCGATCCACTAAATGATCCAATAATGGCTAAGCCACTCAATGTAGGGGTTAGCTTTAAATTAAAGGATGACTTAGAATATTGCAAACTTTATATCACAGATACATACCTTGCAGAGGCAGAAAAGCGTGGCTGCCACAGTGGGAACAAACCTCTCGTTTGGTAATCCTCCTGGGTGCTCCACTAAGGGGGTCTGCTGACCCTTACCAGACTTTCACAAAAACGATGGGCCACACCTAAGTAACCATAGAAAAAAAATATCTTTATTCACCGCCCAAGGGGGCTAAAATTGCAATGTTTCGGCCGATTGTATGACTAAGGCTGGGTTCAGACGAGCGTAGTGTTCACGTCTGTGATTGTGCCTAAAAGTACGTCCGTGATAGCGTGACAGAAAGCCCATTGGAGCCCGACACATGAAGTACGTCCGCACTGAACTGCGGACACACAACGGTCGCGGCCCACGGATGCAAGGCAGGCAAGAACGTACAACTCCTAGAACGGCCGCACAAAGTGCGCTGCGTCCGCAACGTCCGCATAGCTTTGTGTGTGAGTGATGGAACGTGGTCAGACGGACTGCATTTATACGTCCAGTATTTTTCACGGACAAAATGGTTTTGATTTTTTTTTTTTTTAAACACGGTTTTTATTGGTTTTTCAGTAATACAGCAGCGAGGCGCTCATGGAAGCCCATAGAGCGATACACAATCTCAGGGAGGCAGCGACAAGAGGAAACAAATAACAGATAAAGACTGAACCTGCTTTCTTTCCCTGAGACCTATCGATGCCTCGAAAGGGCATACGTTTCAGTTGCATAAAACTTGCAATTTAACAACATGCATAAAACTTACAATTTAACTACATAAATAATATGCAGGGAGGTAAGAGAAAAGGGAAAAAAAAAAAAAAAAAAAAAAAAAGAGAAAAAGAAAAATGTTTGTAGATCAAGGTCTCTAGGTCCAACAGTTCTATATCCATCTACTAAACGGTCTGTGTCGATAGCCAAGGTTCCCATATCTTTGTGCATTGTGGAAGCGTATCGTGTAGTTGAGCAGTTAGGCGTTCCATTTTATATATATACCACACCTTCGCCACTATCTCCGGTAAGGAGGGAAGTTCCCGCTTCCAGGAGCGGGCTATACATATGCGAGTAGCTGTACAGATACGATGGGTTAGTCGAAGGGAGGGGCGGGACAGACCGTGGCGTCTGGATGGGCTGTTAAGCAGGGCCAAAGCGGGATCAGGGGGTACTGGTATAGCCAGAGCTCTGGAGATCATTGCGAAAACTGTGGACCACAGTACTATTACCATCCCGCACTCCCACCACATATGATAAAACGTTCCTCGCTTGCCGCAACCCCTTGTGCACAAGCCAGTTAGCGTGGGGTAGATTTTCTGTAAGCGGACCGGATCCAGGTACCACCTGGAGAGAAGTTTATAGCAATTTTCCTTAATCAGAGTACATGTCGTTATTCCCATCGAGGACTCCTTTATTGCCGCCCACTCCTCATTGGTCAATTGGCGACCCAGATCTGTTTCCCATAGGAGCTGGTACGAGCATGGGCGTTCGAGAGACGGGCGGAGGAGAAGACTATATATTTGGGATATCGCTCCTGCAGTGCTTGAGCTTCTCATTACTAAGCGTTCAAATGTAGTCTCTACTGGCGTGCCTATATTTAGGCGACTACTTACAAAATGTCGTATTTGGGAATATCGATGAAACTCTCGTAAAGGGATATCATGTGACTCTCTAAAGTATTCCCACCGGGGGAACTTCCCCTGCAGTAGCACTGCTCCTAGTGTCGTAAAGCCCTTCCCGAGCCACCAGGCAAAAGCCCGGCCCTCCTCCCCATTCCATGGGGGGAAGAGCGGGTTATCCCGCAGTGGTAACAGACCAGAAGTAGTGGTGGGAGGGACATACAGTATTTGACCTTAGACCATATATCTAATGAATGAGTAGTGGTAGGCAACAAGCGACCCCTTTCTGCCGCGGAGATCTGTCTCCAGGGGATCTGTGATAGGCATGAGGGGGCAACATGGTCATTCTCAATGTCAACCCAGCAGACCCTACCCCTTCTAGAGGACCATTGGAGGATTTGCGTCAGCTGTGCCGATTTATAGTATAGGGCTAAGTCAGGAGCTGCGAGACCTCCATGTATCTTAGGCGGGGCGTAGTATCAGTCTGGAAACTCTCGGTTTCTTCCCCTGCCATATATAGCGGTAAAAGACTGATTGGAGGTCAGGCAATACCGTCGGCGGTATAGGGATCGGTAACGTGCGGAAAAGGTACAGAAGTTTCGGGAGTGCTGTCATTTTAAGGGCGTAAATACGGCCCATCCAGGAGATGGAGTAGGAGGACCATTGCCGCAGTAGAGATTTGATGTGCTTAATCATGTCAGGGTAGTTAGAGGTGTAGAGCTGTGGCATTTGAGCAGTGAGGTATATCCCCAGGTATTGGAGGCGGTGGGGACACCAACGAAAGGTGAAGGATTCCTGTAAGTGTGTTACAACCTCCGGAGGCAAAGAAATATTTAATGCTTCGGATTTAGTAATATTAATTTTGTAGCCAGAGAGGGCACCAAAGGAGGAGAGGCAGCCATATAGGTTCGGTAATGAGACGAGTGGTCGGGTTATCGTGAGTAAGATATCGTCTGCAAACAAACTCAATTTATAGGTTTTGTCGCCCACTGCTATTCCCGAAATATCCGGGTGGCCCCTTATCTGTTCCGCCAGGGGTTCCAAGCATAAGGCGAACAGGAGTGGGGACAGGGGGCAGCCCTGCCGCGTACCATTTAAAATGTCAAATGGTCTTGATCTCCCTCCCATAGTCATGACTGAGGCCGATGGGGAAGTGTAAAGTGCGCGAATACCCCTTATCATCCCCTCCCCAACCCCGAATCTCCTCAAGACCTCCCATAAATATGTCCAGTCCACTCTATCAAAAGCCTTCTCGGCGTCAAGGGAAAGCAATAAGGACGGTTGTTTGGTAGCGTGCGCTATAGAAAGGAGGTTCACCGTGCGGCGTATATTATCTGGGGCACCGCGAGACGGGATAAAACCGACCTGGTCAGGGTGCACTAGTGAAGGCAGGTGGCGGCTCAAGCGCGTAGCTAAGACCTTTGCATATATTTTCATGTCTACATTCAGTAGTGAGATCGGACGGTAGCTGGCACAAGCAGAAGGATCTTTCCCTTCCTTGGGAATCACCACTATGGAGGCGGCCAGCAGTTCTGTGGGGGGGGTTTTGCCTTCTAAGAAGCCATTATACATATTAGTTAAGAGTGGGGCCAATTGAGTTCGGAATTTCTTATAGTATAGGGGGCTAAACCCGTCCGGGCCTGGGGCTTTAGCTATTCGGAGGTCTTTCAGTACTGGGAGGAGCTCCTCAGTTGTGATTGGGGTCGCCAGCTCGTTCGCCTGCGTGCGGGACAATGTACGTAGAGGCAGTTGTTCTAAAAAGGAACGGATCTTGTGTAGTTTCTGGTTATCAGATGGGGCCGTCGTACCATCATATAGCTTAGTGTAATAGCGCGCAAATTCTTCTGCTATTTCTGACGGAGTTACTGCCGGGGGATTCTCTGATCTCTGGATTTTCGCTATAGAGTTACGCTTACGCAGGGCGCGCAGTTTGCGGGCTAGCATGGCGTCTGGTTTGTTTCCCTTCTCAAAAAATAGTTGTCCGACCCTACGGAGGTCACCTAGTGCCCTCTCCGTTTGTAGTGAGTTTAGTTCCCCCCTGGTAGTCACTATTCTATTCCAGATCAGAGGGTCAGGTTGAGTTTTATGTAATCTCTCTAAAGCGGCGAGGGTAGTGGTCAGGTCTGTCGTTTGGGTGTGTAGTTTCTTATAGTGGGCCGCTTGTAGGCCTATTAGTCGGCCTCGTAGGACCGCCTTATGAGTGGTCCACAACAGGTCTGGGTGATAATGATCGGGGTTGTTATCTAGAACAAAGTTTGTTAGTGCTAGGTCCAGTTCTGTCACGACTTCCGGTCTCACCAACAGGGCGTCTGGTAGGCGCCAGGGAGGGCGGGAGGAGCTCCTGGAGCTATCCGCCAAGACCACACTGAGAGGGGCGTGGTCCGACCATGTTATCTCATGAATCCTGGCAGATAACACATCCCTCACCGCCCGCTGGGGGACAAAAACAAAATCTATTCTCGTGTATGTTATGTTCGGATGGGAGTAAAATGTGTAATCTCTTGTTGTGGGGTGCAGGAGGCGCCAAGCATCTACCATTTGAGTGTGTTGCAGAAAATTTTTGAGAAGTGGGCGGTTAGGGTGAGAATCAGGCTGAGTAGGGGTGTTAGATCTGTCCAAGACCCGGTCGAGGATGGAGTTAAAGTCTCCCCCGATGATCACCTCCCCCCCAGGGAAGGGTTCTAGCAGAGTTAGGAGCCGGTCATAAAAAGCTGGGTCTCTGGTGTTGGGAGCATAGACATTGAGGAGTGTTATCGGTCTGTCGTCAATAGAGCCCTGTAAAAACAGGAACCGTCCCTCCTTATCTAATACTTTTCTACGGAGGACAAAATTAACGCGGGAGCGGAAAAAAATGGAGGTTCCCCGTGTTTCGTAGGTGCACAGGCATGGAAATGCAGCGGGAATCGTTTATCAAAAAATTTTGGGGATTTACCCTTAGCGAAATGCGTTTCCTGGAGGAGGAGAATATCCGCTCCCAACGAAACGTATGATCGCATTGCTTTACGTCGTTTCATTGGGTTATTAACCCTTTTACGTTATGTGAAATTACATGTAACGGCATTGAGAAGACAAATATAGGGGGAGCATCTCGGAGCTACAATCCCTGTCACAATTAAACAGGGCAATAGCGTGAAGTCAGGGGAAGGCGGGAATTGAAAACCTAGGACACCCAAGCGGTAGACCAATGCACATACATCAATAGATGGCCACTTTTTACCTGGAGAAAATGGCATTTGAAAACCTAGAGCACCTGGGCGGGACACCAATACACGTACCTTAACAAGTGACCACAGTTTACCTGACCTTTCGAGACCTTGATCAAAAAAAAATAGGGAAAAAAGAAAGAAAAAATGAGAAAAAAGGAACCAAATGGTAAATCTGTTCGCAAAAAGAGAGAGAAAAAACAGACAATGAAAAAGAAATCGTAGGAAGGAGGAACCTTCATACAGTCGAACTCGGATTGTACAAAAAAACAATCCAACAAAGATCCCATCCAGTAGGGAGACAGTCTCGGGTATCATCCAGACCCCGTAGTTATCTACTTCAGGGAAAGATCCGAGAAGAGCGCCCAGAGCCCTGGGCGGAGGGGTGGTCGGCGACATCCACCAGGTGGTGTCTCCTATGGCAATATCCTGATCTCGTCTGGATCCAAACGGGAGCTCATCATCCCATTGAGGTCGTAGTGTAAAAACTCAGATGAAGTTCGTATTCATAGTGTGCTACAATACCGACAGAGGCTCTGCAATCTCGTGTAGGCCTCACATGGCGGAGTGAGGCGACAACAGTCATGGTGGAGGAGTCGGTGAATGTCGTGTTCGACGGTTGTTTAGCGAGGTCTGAGACCATTCAGTCTCCATCCTCTGCGGCGTGAAGGACCTCTCTCGTGGTGGAGAGGGTCTCACCTCTGCTAGGCCCAGAGCGTGAAGGAAGCGGTCAGCTCTCTGCAGATCTTCCAGGACGTGCGTAGATCCGTGGTGGGATACCACAAGTTTAAACGGGAACCCCCAGCGATATCTGATGTTATGTGCTATCAGTTGGTCCGTGATAGGTTTAAAGGAGCGGCGATTTTGTAGGGTAGTAGGAGAGAGGTCAATAAACAGCTTCGGCATAACGTTATCAATGGATGGTGTTTGCGTTCTAGCGGCTGCGACCACCGCATCTTTTATCCCATAATAGTGGAATCGTGCGATAATATCTCTAGGCCGGTCCCCTGGTCGTGGTTTGGGTCTTAAAGCTCTATGTACCCTGTCGAATAAACAGTGTTCCGGGGGGGTATCGGGTAATAAACTGAGCAGGTACCTGTGCATAAAGTCCTGTAGGTCCGTAACATCTTCTGGAACACCTCTGAGGCGAACATTGTTCCGCCGGGACCTGTTATCTTGGTCTTCTTGTGCTCTCTGTAGCTGGCGAACTTCCTCCGTAAGAGTCTCCAGATGCTGAGCCATATCATTATATATTTTTACTGAAGTATCGTTTGCCCTCTCTAGAGCGTCTGTTCGGGCCCCCACCGCATCGATTTCGGCTCTCACTGCTACCAGACCCTCCTGTATATCCCCCTTTATGTCAGCGCGGAACGCAGATAGTAAGCGTTCTATGTCTCCTCTCGTGGCCGGGCCGCTGTCAGGAGAACACGAGGTGGCGGCCGCCATCTTAGGTGAGGCAGCAGGTTCCGGGCCTAGCGTGCGATCGCCAAATAAGGGGTGAAGACGGCCCGGAGGTAAAGATTTTTTTGTTTTTGAGGGCATCTCCAGATACCCGGTGCAGTCTGGGACCCGAGGGGATCACTCAGAGTCAGGGTCGAGCGGGCTGATTTGCAGAGTCGCTAAAGTAAGCTGGGATGAGTGCGGAGCTCCGGGATCACGCGGCCATCTTGGTTAGCCGCCGGACACGCCCCCCCAATGGTTTTGATTTTTAATTTATTTTCTCTCCTACATCCGTCAAAATATACGTCAGTGAAAAAAACGGACTGTGTGGCCACTACTGTGTCTTCCGTACTGACGTACGTCCGTGTGCAAGGACGTACAGTCCGTAGAAATCACGTTCGTCTGACCCTAGCCTTAGGCCTAGAGCCGATACGTCACAATTTTAGCCCCCTTGGGCGGTGAATAAAGATGTATTTTTTTTTCTGTGCTTACATTGGTGTGGCCATCGTTTTTGTGAACGACAGATACATACCTTGTCATGGATAGACATCATCCGTATTTTGTGCCCTACGATTTCTGGTATAAACTTCCTGATGCCAAACATTTAAAGCAAGATCTTATTTTTTAGGTGGCAGACGCACAAATCTATCCGTCTTTCCTTTATTCCAGAGAGAAACATCACTCCCAAATCGAATTAGAAAGACGAAGGGGTGGCACACTCTGCCATCTGTTCATCAATGTTACGGAGTATGGCAATGGGGGCTTGTCTATGATTGACATAATGACACACTTCATGTATTGCCACATTGGAGAACGGAGTTTAGCGTTGGGAAAACACTCACAACTGGTTTGATGGGAAGCAAATCTGCTACTTACAAAAACTGAACCGTATGTGGTGGGGAAAAAAAAGGAGTTAGGAAAATAATCAGTGTTAATTTAGTAATTTCATGTTTTCTCCCCTATTATATAATTATTCCACCGCCCTGTTAATTTGAAAAAAGAAAAAAAAAACATGTTGTAACAATAGACATTGTTTCTGAGATTGTCCTGAGGCGGCGAACAACCACAGAGAAATGTCAAATGAGCGCATGAATAACAAAGACATGAGAGAATACACATCCGAGGCGATAGTTGCCGCTCCGGCAGAGAAGGTCTTGGTTTCTAAGAACGTGTGAGGAGACACAAACAATGAATTCAGTATCGCAGAATTAAGAAATGGTTCAGTGGCAGATGGAGGTGAGCACTTCGGCACTAATGATGAATGATCCATTGTGTAGAACAATGACTTTGTCTCCAGAAGAACATCCACCAGACGAAGCAGCTCACAAGATAATTTTGCAAAATAAATAGGTGGTTCTAGGGAAAAAGACACTGGATTATCCAGAGACAGGCATAGTAATCTGTTAAAAGGAGCCTTTGTTAAACCTCAGAGCACGTAAACCATAATCCTTGGATTTGGTCTACAGCTGCATTGGGGCAGGAAGTGAGGCTTCGGTTTCCAAGTTTAGCCCCATCTCAGGTGGCAAAAGAAAAGGATAATGAGAATATAGATAAGAACACAATAACCCTTTCACAAAGTTGCCCAGAAGAACTGTAGAATACAGTAATTAGAAAGCTTTGTGTGGATACACAAAGAAGAGCAACACACGGTATTGAATAGTATGACACAATTAGGTGTCTGCATTGTTAAAATTGCATTAAATTTGCTGACCTATACTAAAAAAAAACACAAAAATTAAAACAAAACTCCTGTGGTGCTCATACAGTGATGTGCGGGATATGACACTGTTACGGTGGGCCAGGCCTGGCTGGATGCAGAAAGGTGTGAGCCTAATGAGCAGTGAAAACACTATACAGATATGGAAAACACCAAGAATTTATTGCTAAACAAGGCTAAATGTAAGGACAGACAATAACAGAATGTAAATCAACATGAGGGATCCAAAACAAAAGCACAACAGATACACGCAGTAAAATAAGACCTGAGAACTATAAGCAAAATACAGAAACACAATACCTATGCAGAGTACAGGGCTACAAGCAGGGATCTAAAATCAGGACGCAAGGAAACAAGAATAGCAACCTCAGAAAACACAATAAGCAATAAGCGGAATAAACACGAATATATATATATATATATATATATATATATATATATAAAGTACACGAACTGAGCACTCCAGCTTCCGAATTCCCCTTGTGCCCGGTGCCTGCCGAATATAGGCCATAGGATAGGTAGTATTTGAAAAAGGAACGGCGGCACTCCAGGACAGTAAAAAATCCAAGCGTTTTTATTCCAAAGATAGTCAACGTTTCAACCCCAAACCGGGGTCTTCATCAGGACATAAGCACAATGCAAAAATAAACAATATTTATAAGTATCGCCATACATACCACTCCCTCCAGAACGGCGTTCCCGAGTATCCAAAGCGCAGGCGCCAAGCGTCATCAGCGTAATTGGACACAGACGGTGCGTAACCCTAGCAACCCATGACGCGATTCTGATCGCGAACGTCGGGACGGGAGAAAAGACAGGCAAAAGAAATCCCAACCAAAACAAACATATGGAAAAAAGTGTGAACGTAAAGCAAAAAAGAGCCCAATTTGGGTTCAGCACAAACGCACAGATCCCCGTACAGCGGGGTTAACAATCAGTAATGCTCAACCTTTTCCTCAGGTCAAGGGAAAAAAAAGGGGGGCGGCCCCCCCGGGGGGAGTGTCCACTACCCATACATCCAGCGCCGTTGACGCAGGTAAACGTGGACAGCGCATATCCTCGGCAACCCATAATCCACATTGAAAAAAGGTACAGAGCAAAACCCGAACTGAAAAATAAAAATAAAAATAAAAACGAGGAAATCTATGCATAAATATGTGAGCACCATGTGCAGTGAAGCAAAAGGGTCACCTCACTAAATGAAGAAACACAAAAATAATTAAATAAAACGAAAAAGCAGGAAAACCCCACTAGACGGGACAAAAACGGGGATATATATATATATATATATATATATATCCAGGAAACAATATGAGTGTAAACAGGCAGAATGAAGAGAACTAAGCAGAGGGTAATATAATGACTAAACTTGAAAACTGAAATTACTACAAAATACTAGACATGTGCATTCGTTTTAGTACTAAAACGATTTAGTCCGAATTTTGGGATAATTTAGTTTTAGTATGACTCAAGAGAAACGAAACTGCTCAGTACAAAAAACGAAAGAAACTAAAATAAAATGCACTACATTTTAGTTTCAGTCCTTTTTGTGATATTATATTGATGAGTGAAGGAGACCAGCAATGAAGAGCGCAACATCGCAACATCCGAAGTTCTGCACCCTCCACATGCCAATGCAGGAGGATGTTCTATACAGAGAGGGACATTAATTCAGGAGGATGTTCTATATATTATACAGAGAGGGGTATTAATTAATGCAGGTGGATGTTGTATACATTATACAGAGAGGGGTATTAATTAATGCAGGTGGATGTTGTATACATTATACAGAGAGGGGTATTAATTAATGCAGGAGGATGTTCTAAACATTATACAGAGAGGAGCCTTTTTTTTTTTTAGCCCTTTAAATCCAGTGGCTGTGAGCGCTGAGATCGGCTGCTTGTTACATTATCTCTCAGTACAATGTATCAGGCTCAGCTGTTACAGTAACTGACTGCTGCTCATCACAGCGCTCAGAGTTTCAGTAAAACAAGGAAATAATATTGTTCTAACGTCTTCTATATAAAAATATTATTTACTAGTTTTACTGAAACTCTGAGCGCTGTGATGAGCAGCAGTCAGTTACTGTAACAGCTTTGCCTGACACTGGGCAGTATTACAATGTTGGTGCTAACTTAACCAGAGCTGTTGTAACTGAAAACCTCCATAGGCTATAATAGCTCTGGGAAGTTTACAACAGCTCTGGTTAAGTTAGCACCAACTATGTAATATGGCCCACATTGTGCTGAGAGTGAGAGATACTGTAACAAGCAGCGATCTCAGCCCTCTGAGGAGCCACTACTATAGTAATTGTATCCACTGGTTTTCGGATGAATGAAATTAGTTTTCATACTAAAGAACTGAAAACGAATTTCTTTAGCAACTAAATAAATTGCATTTTAGTACTAATGCATTAGTTCAAAACGAAATTTTGTGCTGTGCACATGTCTACAAAATACCATGAATACAGACAACGCGAACCAGAAAACAGAACTGCTAAGAACCAGGACTGAAATTAAGTGAATCAGAATCAGATTGCGGATCAGAATGAGGCAACACCCTTCCTAGGGTGTTGCCTGCTTTTAAGCACAGTTCATTAAAACTGAAGAGAGTCCAAGTGTGGCTCCAGGGCTAGAGGTGCAAAATCAAACGAAAGTCCTGGAACCAGCATCTTTAATTGCAAAACATGGCAAAGTAATTATATCAGAGGGGTCGCCAGGCGCCCAGGACGTCACAGACACTGGTCGCTATATTCACTGAAAAAGTGGACGTTCCCCACACCACTTATCAAGCTTAAATAAGAAAAATAAATAAAGTAAAGCCCTCACATGTCCCCACACCAAGGGAAATGAGGTAGCTTACATTAAATTTATTTAATAGTACCGGCTACTTGGAGTAGAGGTAACATCACTGCTCTATTACCGTGGAGACATAGGTTAGAATCCCAGCAAGAGCACCTCTCCAGTAAGTGTCCTTGGGCAAGACACCTAACAGTACATACTCGCCACCCAGGACATACTTGAAAACGAGAGAATTCTCAATGTGTCCTTCCTGGTAAAAATACTTTCTCCAAAAAAAAAATATGATGGCAGTCTTCGTAATAAACAATATTATGCTCAGTATGGATAGTTTATATCATCAGAAGATCAACCTCGCATAGAAGATAGAAAAATGCAACGCATACAGGGTTATTCAGAGAGCGGTGAAAAGCAGGAGAATGACTGGAGAATGGAAAATTCTAGGTCAAAATAGCTTATTTGGAAAGTGAGATAAATGGGAGAATTTTTCTGGTTTGGCTATTTTGACCAAGAATTTTCCATTCTCCAGTCATTCTCCTCCTTTTCACCATTCTCTGAATAACCCTGTTAGTGTAGTACTGGATGATATTTGTTTTAAATGTGATCATAATAATAAACCACTCACATGGTTTGGAGCAAACGCATGCTCATGTTATTTCTATTTGGCACTTCGACAGGTGACCCCTCAATCACTCGTGTCCCGATAATATGCCAAGGATCTCAAGCAGAAGACAATATCTAGTGCAGAAGGTACCAGTAGATCACTACATCAAAAATATAAAGGTGTTGAATTCACCCCCAAGAGCCTATGTTGGGCTCTAGGTTTACGTGCATCCGGGTTTAAATTTTCAAACAAACCTTCTAAAAGCTTACTCCACTAGTGAAGATATTAATCCCAAAGGGAAGGATTAATGGAGCGATTATTTTTTTAAGTATGGTTCGCCACTGAAGAAGCCTTAATGAAAAGGTGAAACGCGTTTGGCTATATTTTATAACACTTACTGTGTTTTATATGCTTTTATTTTTTGGATCCTGGTATTAAATTAACCATTTTTAAGATAATAATTGCTCCATTAATCTTTTCCTTTGAGATTTCAATTTTTTATTTTTTTTTACCAAGCGTACCGCATAAAATATATAACCGTATAGGCTTGGATGATAAAATGTGAAAACAATAATTTTACACGCTGTAGACGATTTGTAAATTCACTTTTCTTTTTACATTTTTTGTTATAGCATTCTGGCAGGACATGACGTTTATACATCCTATACTATAATAGAGTAAGGCTTGGCGTGTCCGTCGCCAAGCCTACTCTGCGCATGCGCGCGCAACCAGCGGCCGTTGGCTGCGTGCGCATGCAACCGCCGCGGCACGAGCCGGCTGTGCGTTCGCCGCGGCGGTTACAAGATGCACACAGCAGCCGGGTAGAGGCTGCGCTCGCAGCCTCTACCCGGCTGCCACGCGCATCCAACCCCTGAGCGGCGAAGGGAAGTTCCCTCGCTTCCGCTCTTTGAAGGACCCAAGCCGCGGTCACGTGGGAGTCCCACGTGACCGCGGCTTGGGTCCTTCAACGAGCGGAAGCGGGGAAACTTTCCCTTCGCCACTCGGGAAGGTAAGTATGCGGCTGAGAGCTCCAGGAGCGGCTGTCCGAATGGCCGATAGAGCATTCGAACAGCCGCCCCATGTCTGGTCTGGGGTCTGAGCTTGGGGGCAAATATCCATGAGAGCTTGGGGGCAAATATCCATGAGAGCTTGGGGGCAAATATCCATGAGAGCGTGGGGGCAAATATCCATGAGAGCGTGGGGGCAAATATCCATGAGAGCTTGGGGGCAAATATCCATGAGAGCTTGGGGCAAATATCCATGAGAGCTTGGGGGCAAATATCCATGTGCTGGGGCAGTATATCCACGAGCTGGGGCAGTATATCCACGAGCTGGGGCAGTATCCACGAGCTGGGGCAATATCCACGAGCTGGGGCAATATATCCACGAGCTGGGGCAATATATCCACGAGCTGGGGCAATATCCACGAGCTGGGGCAGTATATCCACGAGCTGGGGCAGTATATCCACGAGCTGTGGCAATATCCACGAGCTGGGGCAGTATATCCACGTGCTGGGGCAGTATCCATGAGCTGGGGCAGTATTAATAATAGACTGCCCTCTGGGCAGGCTTTCCAACTAGTATAAATATAAAAAGAAAACCCAAAAGGTTTAGTGTGAAAAGGCGCTGTAGAACTTGGTACAAAGGATGGTATGCCACAAAGCAGCTCACTAAGGAAGTGTATCCTTCACTTCAAAAATAGAACATAAATAAGAGAAACACCTCACGGTGTATAGGAGCGCATATGGAGTTAAACAAAATCGAAAATAAAAAGCAAAAACAATTCTTATTATTCTTGGTAGTCCCAAATTTCTTGCTTAAAACATCAGTCTCTGAAAAGGCAGAAGAAAAACCTCATTGCGCAGCATTCAATTACACCAGGAAAAATGATAAAAAATATATAGAGGTTCCACTCACAAACAGAGAGTCTACAAGACTCTAGGTGTATGCCTTTAAGCCTCTTCAGGGGGGCTCCTCCCGTCAATGGGGACGAAGACTTTGATTATGTCAAGCCTGGATATATACTTCAGACCAGAGGGTATATTGTGATCTCAAAAATAAAAGGAGAACATAGTATAATTCTGTATGGTGTTCAGAAAAAAAGAGGTCAAGAAAATTGCATTCACGTTTATGGGAGCCTCCAATTATGGTGGCTCTGTACAGGCGCCTAGGACCTCTTATCTGAGGGGTCCCACCTCATCTTTTCACTGGTCGCTGAATTCTGTCTTCATTCGGAGAGTATTAATCAAATATACCAGGGTGGCAAAAAAGTAAATTTATTAAAAATATAAATAAAAAAGTGCAGAAAAGCACCAACATTAATAACAGGTATGTGGAAACCGAGACGCGTTTCGCCTACTACTGTAGGCTTTATCAATCGGAAAAAAGTAATATATAATTTGTCTGGGTCGTGTAATAAAACGTGACTTCACATTCTGTTTAACCCCTTCACTGCTGTGGCATTCACTCATCATGTTTAAACGCAATTTGAAGCCACATTTTAATAAATGACCCAGACATATTTTATATCGTTCTTTCCGGCAGACTCCGCAGATTCATAATATATATATTTTTATATGTATACGTCATGTCCTGTCTGTATATTATAACAAAAAATACAATACAAATTGAATTTTTAATCATCTGCGGTGTGTAAAGTGGTTTTTTTTCACATTTTATCACATGAGCGTTTGCGGTTATGTTTTCTATGGGGTGCGCTTGTACAAAAATTTGAAATGGGGACTTGTTACATTTTGTGGGGGGAATTACGTGATTTTTAGCAAACGCACCCCATAGAAAAAAATCATTAGTGCAGCATCATTGTTCACATTATAATTGAAATGTGAACAATATTGCATCATTAATAAAAACAACACACAAAAAAACATGTTTTTTTTTTTTTAAATGTATTTATTATTTTTATTATATATTTTTTTATTTTGTTTTACTTTGTACCTAGTCATGTTGGGTATCATTCGAAAGGCCATGCTCAGGCCGTTCAAATGATACTCTCCATGACCCACTAGCTGCCACGGTTCTGGAGATATCTGGGTTCACAAGAACCCTGGCAGCTAGGGGTTCCCCGGCTATCTGACGTCATCACGCTATGCATGATGACATCAGGCAGCGAGGGGAGACCCGGGGGTGGAGCCGCCATCCAAGATGGCGGCCCCCACCGGAGCTAGGCTGCACTTCAGCGCCACAAGGCGCTGAAGTGCAACCCGGCGCTTGAGGGGTTAAAGCCAGGCACCGCTTAAAAGGGGAGACTCTCCCCTTTTAAGCGGTGCCTGGCTTTTGGCACTGCTCCTTTCCGATCGGGAGGGAGAGGGATCCGAACGGATCCCCCCTCCCTTCCAGGCTATCATTGCCGGCGGGTCGCCTGGAAATGACGTCATCGCGCTTGGCGCGATGACATCATTTACGCCGGGAGGAGCTTGACTTCAGCGTCTGAGGATGCTGAAGTCAGAATGCCGCGGCACCCCGGACAGAGAGGTAAGTATCTCCGCTGGGGGTCCAGCACAGCTGATGACGTGTGAGGCACGTCCTCAGCATGTAACGTGCATCAAAGAGGACGTACCCCACACGTCTTCAGCAGTGAAAGGGTTAATCATGATGAGCGACAACGGTAAAAATTAACTCCACACACAGTGGTTAATGGCTCAGCAGTGAAGGGGTTAATTTCCTTTAAAGCATTAAATAAGGACTAGTGTCTCCAAAACAGGAACTGGGAAAGCATAACTCTTGCGTGGGACTTTCTAATTCCAACTTTGGTCGCTAATTCAGTTATTTCAGCTTGAAAATGTCTCATTTTAGGGTATATATTGTGTAGCGCTGTGTTAAAGAGCTTGCTGTGGCATTACCTATTTTTGGCCACAAGATGGAGACAGTCGCGATTAGAGATACTGGACATTGGAATTACATTTCCCTGCATGCTTTGCAAGGAGACAGGAAGTGGGTGGGGACTGGACAGTTACATCCTCCACCTCGTGGAGAACGCGCCAGAGCGCGCCAGGGAAGGAAAGCGAGCAGACGCATTGAAGAGATCACGAGAGGGCCTAGGCCAGAGACCAAGAGAGACCAAGAGAGACCTGTTAGTCCAGAGAGGATCACCCAATCTGAGGAGAAGGAGACCCGCCGGAATCCAGGCATTGCTGCAGACCGGAGGAATCGAACGGAGAGCAGGCGGTGAGCTGGATAAGCTGTATGGAGTCAGACAACGGATCCGGCCGCTAGTATCCCCAGTCAAAATCGGGTGGAGAGACGTCCTGGGTCAGCGGAGCCTAAAGCAATCGTCGGATGGGTGAGAGGCCTCCAAGGCTGTTTTATGATTAAAGGACGCTCTGCTGTTTTCTCTTTAAAGGCCACAGGGCCCCAACTGACTAGTCGAAGACCTTCCTTTAATAAACTCACTGGCCAGTTGAACAGTACCCGGGTACCACACACACATATACACCTTTCACATTCTGGGACTTAACTTGTGCAGGACTCATTTCCTTTTACGAATCGGAACGGGGGTTAAAGATAAAGATACGTTCCGAATATATTTTTCTCTTTTTCCGCTGCGTGTTTACCGTAATACAAAGGGATTGTATGTTTGGGGTTTTGCTACGTGTCCCCTTTTCTGAACTATCGGGAAATTGCATTGCTTTTATGTTCGGTTGCGAATATTTTATTTTCCGAAATACGAAGCCTCGTGTTTCGTTTCTTTTCCGCTACGCGTTTTACCGTGATACGAAAATACTGTAATAATACTTGTGAATACCGTGTCTCAACATCTGCTCAAATATTTTAGTAAACTATTTAAATGATAAAAACTCACAACTGTGTTGGAGTATATTTATTCCCTAGTGCGGGGAGACTGACCCGTGGTTCATTTTCAGCGGCTCCTCCGGGAGTGAGCGCTACAATTGTATATAGCTTGAATGTTGTAATCAGTCTCTAAGGTACAGTGCCGATATATGTTGAATTGTCTTCTAACCGTTTGGTAACAGGAGAAGGAAAGGGGACGTTAAGTGACTCTGTTGTAATTTTAGCTCCAGGAGATGCTTTTTGATTGGATTCATGGGTTGTATTCTTTCACTGTAAAAGTAACTTATTTATCATTCTTAATAACCCTGCGTGCTGAAAGATGAGTATAAATAGTTGCATTAGGTCGCATAGAATTAGAGAGCTTACATTGAGGATGCATTTGTTCTCAATCGATCCATTTTTAAAAATAATGCGAAGTGTAGACATATTCTACAGATATGATTAATGTCCAGGATACACAGCATTCTGGATATAATAGCAGGATGTCCGTGGGTGTTGTTGTCGTGTGTTTGTGATAAATTCTTAATTCACATGTCCTAAAACTCAATAAAGTTGTAATTCAAAAAGTGGGAGCTGCACGCACACACACACAAAAAAACAAGGAGTCAATGTTTAGATAATGATGGATAGCTTTGTGCTTTTGTGACAGTGAGGCCAACCAACTAGCTCAACAAATAAATACAAGAGTACTGTACACAACCGTTCGGTGGCTTTATTCCCGAAGATGCAACGTTTTGATGGAAACCGGAAGTAAGATCACTGTATCAACCAAGATGTCACATCTGTATAAAGCCAACGGATTGCTCTGGAGTCACCCTTTCTTTTTTATCATGATCCAAAACGCAATAAAACTCAATACCTTCAATTACCTTTCCAATGTTATATATGTCACTGGTAGAGTCTGAAATTGGATAATGCTACTTTTACTGAGGTAAAGCCTGCACAACCCTAAAGCACTGACTAAAGTTGAAAAAATTAAATGTCCTGGCTTTAACCAAGTATTCTAAGGACTACCTAATCCCCCTTGGGTAAAGGTGACCTTTAGGGTTAGGTTTAAGGTTGGTTAGGGTTGGCCATTGATATGGGTTATCTTAGTTTGGTGTCAACTGTAAGCCGCTCAAAAATCTTAGAGAACGCATTTCCCAGAGGCGCTTGAGTAGATTGCGGTTTACCCAGGTAAATCCTGATGTTTGATTTTTATTTCGGACTTTACATAAAGTTTCTGGGAAATATCAGTTTTACCTGAATAATCCTAGGTCTATCATCATTTCGGGCTGTACCCGTAACATATAGATCAATAACGGGTTATTTTATGTATCCAAGTCATCCATAGTTATGTGTGTGTATTGTGTCAGTCTACCATAAATAAATAATCAAAAGAATGTCCATCAAATGCGTAAATTTATTAACTGTAGCTGTTCTTGGTGGACTCAGAGGATGATTTTAAATTGGGCAATATTCCTATTGAGCCCAACAACATATCTTGAGGTGTACCTTTGATCATCATCAACCCAAAGAACATGAGTTAAAATACTGTTTACCTGTCTTTAAAGACACCTTTCTCACTTATGACCTACTGACCAGCTGTCACGGTGCCCCATGTCCAGGCAAATGTTGCACCTTCGCCCCATGTCCGGGGAAATGTTGCACCTTCACCCCATGTCCAGGGAAATGTTGCACCTTCGCCCCATGTCCAGGGAAATATTGCACCTTCGCCCCATGTCCGGTGAAATGTTGCACCTTCGCCCCATGTCCGGGGAAATGTTGCACCTTCGCCCCATGTCCGGGGAAATGTTGCACCTTCGCCCCACGTCCGGGGAAATGTTGCGGCCGTCACAGCAGCTGATATCCAGAAAGCCTTATTCCAGGGTACTGTGTACTACAGAACAGAGAATGGTGCTGCCCGCGAATCAGATGCAGCATGCAGGAAGGCCAACCAATCGCAGCACATGCCCAGCTATCCTACAGCAGAGCAGGGCGTCTCCTCTGAGCACCAATAGGACGTGCTGTGGCTCTATTTAAAGGGCTTCCTTTCTCTTAGAAAGTTCCCTAGCGTGGTTCCAGCTACGCCTAGTGCCTTGCTGTTATTTCTGAATTCCTTTCTGACTGATTTCCTGGTTAATACGATCCCAGCTTGTCTCGACTTCCCTGTTTTCTGGCGCCCTGAATTCTGGCATAGTATAACGGACCTCTATTTCCTTAACCCCTGCCAATGTGTGTTTTTGTTGGTTTGCTCTGCTTAACCCGGCCATTATTAAGGACCGGCTAGCTAGAGCATTGTGGGTTACTTTATTCTGCAGGTTGTTTTACTTTGCACTCCGCCACTTTCTTTGTGTTCGTCAATCTCAGTATTACTGACCATTACCCGGCCATTACTAAGGACCGGTTGGTCAGGGTCTGTTGGCTTACAGTCTGCAAGCGGGGTTACCCGATCCTGACACCATCTCTTCCACTGTTCAAGGACTGATTGCAAAGAATGATCTCCTCTCTACTTTTACATATAGAATTACAAGAAGTTTTCAGACCAGACTAACTGAAACAACTTTATAGACTTTGGAAAGAAGTACCCCCAGATAGGGAAGGGAACAGAGATACAGGACAGAACCAAGATTGCGTTGGCCATTATCAAAATGAATATAAACCACCCAAGACTCTACGGAGGGGGGGGGGGTAACTGAGAATTACTGGGAAAGTCCACCAAGAATTTAGATCAGACCCGTCTACTTGAAGTCCACCAACAGCAATGCCAGCATAATTTCAGTCAAAACGACAGCTATCCAAGACCAGAAACACTGGTGTTCACAACAAGTCAAGAGAAGTCCTGGAATTTACCAGAAATGTAATCCTCAGAACCACCAAAGATTATGGTGGCAAGCAAGGAATGTCAGACTGGAAGAGTAAGTACAAGATCAGCCAGGCAACTGCTGCTCACGTCAGATGGAGATCAGGAGCGAGGTAGCGGACCTATACATTGCAAAAGTGAATGTGACTGAAACATCTCTAACCATCAAAGGAAAAAAACAAGCTTGGCGATGTTGAGCTGAATACTGATACGTACATAACAATTCCTTTGAGATACAGGCCAAGCTAACAACGGAGACAAATCAAAGGTTACAGTCGGAGTACCGCAACAGTGACATCTGTAAGAATCTCAAGGGACAGAAGCGGTGCATCTTACAGATAATACTCAGCTAGTAGAGTGATAAATGAGTGCTATGTCCATCTTGACATGAGGAGCAGCGGCTCTGGACATTTGATTATTTTAGTTGCATCTTCGCACAAAGACTGCATAGTAGACGAAAGAAAAAACTACGGGTAGATAGCGATGCCTTATCAGTTGGTGACTCACAAAAGACTGGCTAAACTATAGGTAAGAAGGGTCAAATAAAGTGCCCTTGGCTGTGAAAACACATTTAAATCAATAATCTCTTTTTAAACAGATTTAGTCCAAGTTGCTCCTTTTTGTGCTCAATACCTTTGACATGGATTTCCAGTTTGGTGACCCTCAACAAGAGCCAAGGTCAAATTGTCAACAATGCAGCTCCTGAAGATGTCTAAAAGCTATTTATTAATCTCTCTATAGCCACACAGAAGAGTGAAAAAGTGCATTGTTCATCAGCCTGTATATCATTCCATTTGTGGTCTAGTTTGGGAAAGGATTCCTTCAGTGTCGTTTGTTTTTCTCGTAGAATATGACCTAGTACTGTGTTGTAGTTCCTCTATTATCCTACAGTTCCTCAAATTCATGCTTCTGGTACATGTACAAAAATACGTGTTAGAAATATCGATAACATTCCTTTGCACCTCATTCATATGGGTCATCGACCAGTGGCTCAGAAGTACTACGACTCCAGCTGCCGACAACGGTCTGTATGTTATAGTTGACTCTAATGTAGCATTTTGATATGTAAGTGTTAGCGCTAGCATAAGTAACTTAAAGGTCAGGCATCGATATTCCATGTTTGCCGCTAAACTGGTGTGAAATCAATTTGCGTCTCTCAACGTGGGCAAGCATACTGTACTTAGCACCTCCTATACTTAACATGGGAAGCGCAATCAGAGAGATATTCCAAGGTGCAGGCACAAATTACCACTGGGATGCGAAATGAAGAATATTACCACCTTCTGAAAGCTGCATTTGCAGAATCATGTAACACTCTCCAAAACCCCCATTCTCGCTTCTCACACTGCAGTGAAAAGAGTGGCCCGATCCGCCACTTCTCCCCGGGAGTAGAGTGAGATTCCTAATCTCCCTCCGTGATCGCTCTGTGGCGTCGCGTGATCTCGCGAGAGCGACCTCGCGCAGAGCTCGTGGCCCGGTTAGCACAAGGCTCCATGGAGTCCTATATATTCCACAAGCTGATCCCGCCAGCGGTTCGGAAGCTTTACTGCAGTTATCAGGGAGCTTAGTGCTGCATTTTGGAGCGAGGTGCTGAGATAGCACCTTCTCCGGAAAAGGATATTATCATAGAGACGTAAGGGAAAATTTCCTGCTTACCGTCTCCATGGAATTCTCAGGAATGGAATAGGGCCCAAAGAGTCTCGTTGGAATATAGGCGTTAATGGTTAGCGACTCTTGGACAAATTTTCCCTTATTGCCTCACTGTTAATGAGTAGGTAGGAATCGGGCCCAAAGAATACATTCTTGGTAGAACTAGCCAAACTTTCCGAATAGCCGTGATGGAGTAAGCATAACTAAACCGTGACAAACAGAGTTTGGCTTGATGCCTAGTGAAGTCTTCGGAAAATTGTGAAAAAATTTACATATAAGCATTATCTGCACGAGAATTAACACATTCTTTAAACCATACTTCCAAAATAAAAGAATAACAAAGCATCAAAATTGTCGATACCTTTCTATGATTTTTCTACATATGAAATATAAAACGATAGGCAAGAAGTCATTTCATGATGGCCACAAGAGTCAAACCAGGCAAAATGTTTCACTCATCCCTAATGGCTGCCTCCAAAGAGACTAGGATTCTTTGAAGCCATGAAGAGAAATCATTAGACACGAAAGAAATCTGCACAGTCAGGCCCTCTGAAGTAGTACGTAATAAGCCAGGTCATTTCTCCGCTAGTAGACAGCATGAGCCTTCAGCTATTTAGATGTATTCTCTAATATTTTTAGACACAACAATGGCCGCTGCACATATTAAAATGCAGCAACAAATAACGAGCCGTGCGGTCTACGTTCCAGAATACCCAAATGAAATCATAACAACCCCTACTTTACAGACTTGCACATCTGTCTCTTTTATTATATCTGGCTCCAGAGGTCTTGGACGTGACACATTACCTAAGGCCAACTCAACAACCACAAGCCATGAAGGGATAAAAAGGTGATGGTCACAGCTTGTCATTGGACTCCAATACAAACCCATGTTCGGAGTTAAATAATCAATAGTTATGGTGGGGATTCAAATAAATGTATGATTAGAAAGCTGTAAATGTGAAAAGACGGTCTGTTGTTTTAAACGTTTCGCTTATTATTCTTGGAGAATTGAGAGAGCTGTAGAAAGGGTTTGTTGTTGTTTGCACAGCACTGTATAACTAGCCATCCATCACTCATGCTGGCTACAAGATATAACTACACAAAGCCATCCACCACTCATACTGGCTACTAGGGATGGGCTGCCGGTTCGAATCAGTTCGAAGTTCTTTTTGAACATCGGCTGTTTGAAAGTTCACGAACTTCGAACTTTTCGGGACGATCGCGGAAAGTTCGAGGGGGGGGGAAAAAAGTTTGCAAAAAAATGCTTAAAAGATCCTAAAAAATCTTTAAATAACAAGACTCTTTACTGCAGAATATAATAATGGTTTATTAGATATTGGATTAAAACGGGAATATTTTTAACATTGAAGCCTATGGGATTCATAAACATTTCCCACTCATTGTTGGTCAAACATTTCCCACTCCTTCTTGGTCAATCATTTCCCACTCATTGTTGGTCAAACATTTCCCACTCCTTCTTGGTCAATCATTTCCCACTCCTTGTTGGTCAAACATTTCCCACTCATTGTTGGTCAAACATTTCCCACTCATTGTTGGTCAAACATTTGCCACTCCTTGTTGGTCAAACATTTCCCACTCATTGTTGGTCAAACATTTCCCATGGCTTCAAATCGCGTTTAAACATGAGCAAAAGCGGTAAAAATTAGCTCAGCACTCAGCAGTGAAAGGGTTAAAAACATTTTTTTTAAAAAAAATGTCATTGTTTCCTGTCCCCCAGGGAAGTACCCAGACCCCCATTCACTTTTTATGGCCAATATCTTGCATATATGCCCTCTTGGAGGGGACCTTAATTTTCGAATGTTCCAGCACCATTGGCTTGCATGGTGTTCGAACTGTGTTAAAGTTTGCTGTCGAACTTTTTCGGGTGTTCGAGTTCGAATGCCAACCGAACATGGGGGGTGTTTGGCCCATCACTACTGGCTATAAGATCTAACTACACCAAGCTGTCCACCATTTCTGTTCTCTGCAATATCTAACTGCACCAAGCAATTCCCCATGTCTGTTGTCTGCAAGGTAGGCGAAGATTTCAATCAAGATGCTGTTCCTTTATATATCCGCCAATGATTCCCCATAATAAAGTCACCTCTTTTGTGACCAACTTTATTAACAGTGCATACTTTTTTTTTTACCAGAATAGAAAAATAAAATAAACATCAATAGAGTACGTAAAATAGTTGAAAATAGCTTCAAACAACAGCATTACTGTTGCTTGAAGTTTGTCGCTGAAGTTTTATTCAAACAATGGCAATGATATTAATTGAAGAAAGTGCATCTTTCAAAAAAATGGTAATACCGTTGTTTGAAGCAAAAGTCATGGTGGTCTATTCGAAACAGTATGGCTGTTGGAAGTGAAATTCCTGCTTCAAATATTGAGGGCTATATTCCAAAGCTGGTGCTAACTTAACCAGAGCTGTTGTAAACTTCCCAGAGCCATTATAGGCTATGGAGGTTTTAAGTTTACAGCAGCTCTGGTTAAGTTAGCACCAACATTGTAATATGGCCCTGGTTGTTGCATTGGTACTATAAAGTTTTCATAAAACCAACCCCTACTTCTAACCTAATTCTAACCTTAGCCTTAACCCTAATGAATCGTAACTCTAACCTGATCCTAAATTTTAATACCCACCTTATTCTAATCCTATCCCTAATCCTCAATGTAGTCCTAACCCTATTCCTAATTTTAACCAAAACCCTAATTCTAACCTGAACCGTAATACTAACAGGTCTATTCAGAGAAAAGTGAAACTCAGGAGAATGACTGGAGAAGTGAAAATTCTAGGTCAATATAGCCAAACTAGGAAAATTCGCCCATTATTCTCACTTTCCAAATCGGCTTTCTGGTCTAGATTGTTCTCTTCTCCTGTCCGTTCTCTTGGTTTTAACCTTTCTCTGAATAGACCTGTAGGCCTAACCTTAATTCTACTATTTTTTTACTAAACTACATCGATACCATTGTTGTCACATCTATAGGGAGAGGGCCAAGTGTCGCTACGGTGGAACCAAATGGCAGGTTCAGAGTCAAGGTCAGGAGGGCACAGGCCAGTAAGCAGAGCCCTTCAACATGCTAAAAATCTGTAGCAAGGTCAGTTGAGAGGTCATAAACTAATCAGGGTCAGGTGCAGAGACAACGTCGACAGTTGGGAGATCAGAAAAGAAATGGGGTCAGGTGCAGAGCCAAGGCCATCAGTTGGGAGGTCAGAAAGGAATTGGGGTCAAGTACCCAGTCAAGGTCAGTAGCCAGACGCAGTGTACAGGAGACAGAGCCAGGAGCTGAGCTGTGGTTAGGTAACAGGAAGAAGTTGGTCTTGAAGTTGGTGTGGGGACAATCAGGAGGACCTCCCCTAATACATGCCTCTGTCTTTCTCTGCTCATACCACCTCTAATGGCAGTGCCTCTGTATACTATCCATAATTTGTTCATTTTCGTAGGCCTGACTACACCATACCATCCACCACTTGCGTCTACTGCACTTCAGTCTTGGTTCACAGCTTTTGGCCTGTGGTGTGTGTGCTTAACTTGATTTGGAGGGATTGGGCATCAGGATGCTGTTGCACCTGACTTGTCGTGGGATATATATTGGTCTTTCTACATAAAGAGTTGGTTAGATAGGTGTCCTGTTGCCTAATTTGAAGAACCCTGATTTCGATCATATCTTAAGTTTATTTACGGTATCCCAACAGAGTAGAATCTGGCCCTGGTTCCTTAGCTGATAACCAAAGGACAATGTGCAAGCCGGTAGAAACGTTTGACATTGACAGATATGACCAAATGAGACTCTTTTGCCCAGAAGTTATGCTTGTTCGCTCTCATTCTGCTTCGGTAAACGTAGCTTTGTTTCCAGCCCAATCAAAGCATCTCAATACCTTACTGCACACATATTGTGAATAGATATGAGTTGTAGTCACAATGAAGTCGCCCAACCTACAACTGCCCATAGATGACACGAGGATGAAGAGATGCTGGCTTTATCTGATCTAGAACACACACAGATGTATTTAAAGGGCAGCAGGTGACTGGAAATGACGCTGACAATTGACTTGTGAAAGTCAGATGGATTCAGTGTGGGTGAAAGCTGCGATTAAGGCATTGTCTGTGCTGTGGAGATGGACAGACTTTTAGTGATTATTTTTGGCAATACTCTGAAGTTAAAAGAGCAGGGGAAAAACTGATGAAGGAATAATAAAAAGAGATCTGTCATACCCGTAACATGCTGTGATGTATTTTTGTTTTCACTCATGGGTGGCTTAAATAAGGACATCTCCTCACCTTTATCCCCTCACCTGACCCACACAGTCACTTACTGCTTTTGCCATTAGTTCCACCATTATGCTGAGTAACTTCATGTTTCCACTCCCTAGCAATCAATTTAACATCCAATCGTTACTTTTCCACTATCCAGGAGCATCTTTAAAGTTTTCAATCACCATCTTGCCAGGCACCTAACAGCTTAAAGTCAATAACAATCAAGACTAGTGACTCTGTTCTTGAATTCCCTGGCACTAGCGCTTAAAGTCCTCAATTTCCTGTCCTCAGTCAGTTAATGTCCATTACATCTCCACAGGTTGTTAATGTCTTTGAGGTCTGCAGTAAAAAAAGAATGTGCTTAGTCTTCACCTTGGCCTGCCCCCCCACAAATAAATAAGTTAGTCTACTCAAGCTTGATGAGGATGTTGCTAACTTATTTTCCGAGCACCCATATTCCCAGGTAAGCTGGATATCATTGAATCCACTATGACAGCTAGTCCTCTACTAATAATATACCAGCTGGATGGAGTAGTGGTAACATAACTGCTCTATAACCATGGAGACATAGGTTTGAATCCTGGCCAGAGCACCAGTCCAGTAAGTGTCCTTTGGCAAGACACCTATTGGTACATACTTGCCTACCCAGGACATACTTGAGAACAAGAGAAATCTCAATGTATCCTTCCGGGTAAAATAACGTTCTAAAAAAAATAAAAAATTGTCGCCTCCCACATACTCACCTCCTATCCCACGGCGAGGACCGTGGCTCCAACTGTCTCCTCTGTCCACCGGGAGCAGGGAGAGACTGGGGGAAAAGTCCCCCAGTCTCCCCCTGCAGATCACTATGCCGACCTGCCGGATCTCATGTGACCAGCGCCGTCTGCCTCAATGGAGTCCTATGGACTCCATGGAGGAGATACGTGTGGTGGCGCTTAGACCTGCAGGCACAGGTTTTTCTCCCTAGTGTCCCCGTTTTAGCATGATAAGTGTAATGGTGCCCAAAGTTGGGATGTTACCTGTACTGGTGCCACTGCTTCCCAGTAAATGTGCCATCCTAGGCCTAGTCAACAACTGATAGCACAGTCCATCTAACTGGCTTGTTCTAAGAAACTGTTTCTTAATGTTTCCTCTTCTACATGTACTTTTTTGTGATTGGGACTATTTTGTAACTGTGTTATATAAAAGTTCTGAGTTTATGTACCGAGACAGAAGACTCACACTAGAGCTCATATATCACGGAAAGAGAGCATACAGAGCCTTTTTTAATTTTTTTTATAAAAGATTAATATTGGCAACCTTGATGTGACTACACTTCCCCTTATGACCAACTGGTTGGGAGAACATCACTGAAAATGTAGTTAGTGTAAGTTGAGGTTCCAGGAATCACCCAAAACTGTTCAGCAAAATGGAGTGTAGTTGTAGGATAAAATGACAATATGGGTCATGAACAATGTTGTTGGCTTAAATTAATAAAATCTAATTTAAAGGGACACTCTAAGCAACATCTCAACTTTTAGCATTCTAACGACGTGATCATACAAGGGACCTGTCAATGAAGTCCAAGTTTTCAAATCTATTTAGGATTTGTTTGGTTTTTTTTCAACCAAAGCTGGGATGCAATCACAGCCCTGTCGACCAGAGATCCAGAGAATAACCTTTCCTGGTTTATATTCCATACTAGTTAAATGGGGTTATTAACAGGGACCTACAGGCATTTCCGACAGAGCAATCCATCTCAAATTGAAGTATTAGAATTTGGTTCTTCAAACTCCTATTGTTTAAGTGTGCGTGAATGAGGTAAATACATATTTTTATACATCTGCACGATCTGTGGGATGAGTAGAGTTTTCAGATTGTTTTATCTGGACAAATAATACAGGTGTAAAAATCTTGATTGTTAGTGTGTGAAAAGTACTGCTTTTTGCTAACTGCGCTCACATCAAAAGAAAGGGCAGAATCTGTTACATAAAAAGGAAACAAAAACGGAGCTGAATGTTAGGGTTAGGGTTAACTCTAACCCTAAAACAAGCACTAATAGTAACACTAATCCTAATTTACCACAAACACGTAGCTGATCCACCCCAGACTCAATCTAGAGAGAGCACCTATCATTGTCTCCATGGGGATATAAAACTTAACTTTTAAAATCTAAAATCCAAAGTATGTATGACTCAAATCAGCCCACTAAATAAAAAAACAAAATGACCAAAAACCATACATATATATATATATATACATAAAAGCATGTAGATGGTAGTAACACTAGCACTAAATAGCTAACCAGTCTGTTATGTATGACTTTGTTATGTAAGATCTCAATTTAAATTCGTCAGTTCATATAACAAGCTGAATAGGTTAAAATTGGGAACCTGAGAGGTAATAAGCAGAAAAACTTTCATAGTGCATACTGAAAAGTACAATTTAGGGTGCCCCCCTCTTTTCTCTGCACTCACAAGATCACAAAACTTTGGCACTTATCGTATCCACGACGATTACCCCACTCTGCTGGTACTGATGCTGGAACGGAGGACCTGAAGACTCTTGCCGCCACAGGAATCAACTGGCATCTTACCAAGGTTTACAGTAGTATAACAGTAATTTATTGGGTAAAAAATTATATATGATAGATTCCAACGCGTTTCGTGTATATCATACACTTCATCAGGGAAAGTATAATTTAAAACAAAATTATAACAGAATAAAAATCCATTAATAGTCCCCATTCTCTTCGTCTTTTTATATTCTCTTTCTCTGCCGTCGAATTGTCTCTCTTCCAGTTCTTGCGTTGGCGTGCGTTTCACGACTGGAATGCAAACATCCGGTCTATCCCTGGAGCGCAGTCCTCGCGTCACCGGAAGTGACGTATCGTAATTTAGACAAGGAGGTTGGCAGTTAGACAAGGAGGTTGGAACACCGGGAGATGGCATTCCAGGTGTTGGCGGATCCAAACAACTCCTAAGGGGAAACCTCCTATTTCTAATATGGAGTACTCTTCTCAAACGATGAGCCCTCCAATACATAAACAACAATTATAAGAGGAATGTACAAATAACAGTAAAAATTCTCAAATCATTTTAAAACGTGAAACAGAAAATAAAAACGGTAAATAAAAACGGTAAATCTCTTAACTAAAACTAGATATGGAATTTAGGTTGAATATTGGCACAATATGCCTGAAGGGATCAGGCGTCTCATAGACAGTTTTTTATATCCAGATCAATAGTCAAACCACCATTTCTCCACGTTTTAAATTATACTTTCCCTGATGAAGTGTATGATATGCATGAAACGTGTTGGAATCTATCATATATAATTTTTTACCCAATAAATTACTGTTATACTACTGTAAACCTTGGTAAGATGTCCAGTTGATTCCTGTGGTGTCAAGAGTCTTCAGGTCCTCCGTTCCAGCATCAGTACCAGCAGAGTGGGGTAATCGTCGTGGTATACGATAAGTGCCAAAGTTTTATGATCTTGTGAGTGCGGAGAAAAGAGGGGGCACCCTAAATTGTACTTTTCAGTATGCACTATGAAAGTTTTCTGCTTATTACCTCTCAGGTTCCCAATTTTAACCTATTCAGCTTGTTACCAAGACGTTTTAGGAGAGACGCCCGGGATACCGCGAGGTTGTACTAAATTTTTACCCTCTAGTCGCACCACCAGCCTTTTTGTTATTGTCAGTTCATATAACAGTTAGACTGGTCAACAAAAACAGACATTAGGACCAAATGCAATCATAATGTATACCACAGACATCACGTAGCTCCTGCACAACAATAGATTATTTCCCTCTTCAAAGCACACCATTAGACGTTCCTACATAGTGCTAAATAATGCTACATAAATATATAGATTTTTATCTTCTCAAACCTGACACGTGTTTCACCTCTGTAGGCTCGTCAGGAGTGCCAGTTGTACCTAATTTGTAACCCTAACCCTTATTTCTAACCCTAATATCTAACCCTAAATCTAATTTCTAATTGAGAATGGCATCTATTTGAGCGAGGAGTCCAAATCAGAAGCAGACGATATTGGATCGTCAAAATTCAGCTGCGTTCGAATTTGACAAGTGTCCAATTTGGTCACATCTTCTTCAAAGATGAGTCTCTTTTTTCCGTCATTTTTTGGCGTGCCTTGAAAGCCATGTCTTTCTTTTTCTGAAGGGGCAAAATAAGGGGCAGAATATGTTTTGTTGAAATGGAGCAGACTGTTAGGGTTAGGGTTTGGAATCTAATTTGTTACCCTAACCATAAGACTAATTTCTAACCCTAACTGCGAACCCTAACTCTAAATTCTAACCCTGATTTCTAAACCCCAACTTTTAACATTAACCCTAACTTCTATTCTAACTCTAAACCTGATCTTTAATATTCTAATCTAATCTAAACAAGAATTTCAAAGACACAATTTTTTTTACTGCAGCATTTTTGACGCAGTTTAAAAGCCACATCTGTGTCACGTGAAACCGTCTCACACACTCCCTATGTACAAAATCAATTCACTGATCACGCAAGACTTTGCTTTGATATTCTTTTTAAAAACATAAACTTGTTGTGTAAAGTGTTCCATTTAATATGGATTATAGACGCTTGCTCCTGGGGAGGAAAGCTATGGCAAGTCTAGACAGCATACTAAAAAAGCAGAGACATCACCCTGCCAACAAAAGTGCGTATAGTCAAGGCTATGGTTTTCGCAGTTGCAATGTATGGCTGTGAAAGTTGGACCATAAGAAAGGCAGAGCGCCAAAGAATTGAGGCCTTTGAATTATGGTGCTGGAGAAGAATCCTGCGAGTCCCTTGGACTGCAAGTCGATCAAACGGTCAGTCCTAGAGATTAACCCTGACTGCTCTTTAGAAGGCCAGATCCTGAAGATGAAACTCATATACTTTGGTCACCTGATGAGAAGGAAGGACTCACTGGATAACAGCCTAATGTTGGGAAAGATTGAAGGCAACAGAAGAAGGGGACGACAGAGAATGAGCTGGCTGGATGGAGTCACTGAAGCAGTAGGCATGAGCTTTAATGGACTCCAGATGATGGTAGAGGACAGGAAGGTCTGGAGGAACGTTGTCCATGGGGTCCGATGGGTCGGACACGACTTCGCAGCTAACAACATAGACCAATGAAATAGAAAATAATAATTTCTAGGAAACTTAATTATGTAACCTTATCAAAAATATTTATATCAAAAATGCAATTTTATCGTGAAGCTGCAAAACGTTTTACATTTTAATTTAGCCAAGAATATCATCGCAACGGTGTTTGTGCTGGTTTTCGTTATTACTTATTTAAAGGATATGATAATGTCTATAATAATTTTCTAGAATCCAACTGCTGAAGCTCTGGGCAACTGTGTATTTAATATTTTCAAAAAAAATCAATTCACGTATCTGTGTGTACCACTGACGCTTACTTGCTATGACAACACTCTTGTCATTCTTTAAGATGAAGAACGCAGTCCTATGGTAACGAAGGAGTTATATTCAGCTTAACGGTGGCATTTAAATGGCTTGTGATCCCGGGAGGAGAGTAACGACGCAGATAAATCGGCCGTGTCAGAACCTCACTGGAGACTGTAAATTATATGAGCTAAAGTAGAAATTTTAGCTCTGAATGGGAGGAAGTTAATTTGAAAATACCCAGGGGGGGGATGTATGAGCGGATGGCGCTGGGGGCATGATATAGATTCTACCCTTATCAATATGAAGCTCTAATCCTCCGCCCCATCTCATTTATTGTGGTACGCAATATAGCTTTATTGTCTCAGAAGAACCGATGGTTTAAGGGATTGTGACAAAGCTTCCGTCGTGTTTTTTGTTTTTTCCGTTACCTGTTACCGCTCGGCGAGTGTAATTCTGTATAGGCAGTTATCTCTGTAGGCCATGAATCCAAAAAAAGTAATTTTTGCTAGGCATTTCAATTAACAGCAGTCTATAAACCTACTTCAACTATAAATTTATGTGTTTACTCGCAGTTGTTGGTTGTTTTTTGTGTGTGTGTGTTACGACCAGGTACTCAATTTAAAAAAAAAAAAAAATAATACCTTGTGTGTGGTTGCTGCATCAAGCAAACAAACAAAACTTGTCATTGTCAGCAATCAATGTCATTACTCTATGTTGAATATTTTATATTTTTTTAGGGTTTCTACACATTGTCAGAAATAACACACCCAAACACACCAACATTCACAAGAGACAAACTTAAGATACAAAGGGCAAGTCAATTTATGCTGCTTTTTGTGACTTTTTGTACCAACTATTTTGTGACTTTTTGTACCAACTATCTGTACATCACAAAACGACGAGTTGTACCCTGAGAATAAACCATCTATTTTATATAACACGTCTTCTGAACATCTTGTAACATGTTGAAGAACATACATATATACCTGCAAAATGACAGCGGGCCATAACCCGGAGAGAAGAACGTACTTGTGTATGAAAAAGCTAATTGGTTGTTTGTTTTTTTAAATTTTTTCATATAATAGAGATATGGGGCCCTATTACATTATTCGCGCTGCGCATTTGCGCGACTGCAAAACCGTTTGGGCAGAACGTCGTCTTACAACATTCGCTCAAATGATGCGCATTAACGTCCAACGAGAGTGACCCTGCGCGAACCCAGCGCGAGCGCAAGTGCGTGCGCGCATCCTTTACTTAACATTATGAGCGCAAATGCATTAAGCGGATGGTATTACAATCGATGCGCAACTTCCTACGAACGACGTTTGCGCGCATGATTTTAACTTTTTTGAAAACCTGGTGTTAACTGCAAATCTGAACGTTCTGGCCGGAACAAAGTACACCAGCACGAAAAAAAAATACAGCACAGTATAGTTACACATTCTACACATACCCAGACATTAAAATTTAATAATTTGTCAAAATATTTTTTTGCTGCAGCACAGATACGCAGATTGACTTTGACAGGCGCAACAACCGAAACCTAGAAAATGGTGGTTCTTAATTCTGATTGGCTGAATCCCGTGAATAAACAGTCTGCCCACCGATTCCTGCACGCAACGTTCATTTGCGCACAAATTTGCGCGTCGAATTTGCGCACGGGAAAACTTGAAGGCTGAAAAAATGCGCTCGGATCGTAATACCGCTTTCATTTTCGCGCGATAATGCATTTTTCGGTGCGCAATAAATATTTTGTTTTGCGCTGAGATTGTAATAGGGCCCATGGGCGGGGGGGGGCTGGCAAGGGGCCACTAGCACATAGGGCTTGTGAGCCAGACGTACATAGCCCCATTCCAAATTAAATACGGCATAAGATGCGCTTGGCTATGTGTTTACACAGCAATGCAGGAGAAAGGCTGCAATGCGGCCCATTTACTCATTAGTAGAAGAGTTGTGGGATTATAATAATAGCAATTAAATATAATTTTAATTCATAATATATAAAATTATATGAGAAAAGTAAATAACTGTATAGTGTATACGAAAGATGTGTGAGATGTGTTTTAATGTTGTTGTTGTTTTTTAAGTTGCTAGTAATTTCCCCCCCAGCTGGCATTTACCAGTCATCTTCTGGATATGGGTGATATAAGAGGGACACTCTAGGGTTAAAACTGGGGGGAGGAATGGAGTGGATAAATATTTACTCCACCTGACCCCCCTGTACCCTCTTTTATTAACAAAGTCTCAAACATCTATTATACTCTCCATTCCAGCACTGGGCTTCCTAGGTGCTGCCCTGAGCTGTTACTTCCTGTACAAGCAGCGAGCCAAAGCAGGAGGGGGCTGGACGGTTTCTCGAGCACCAGCCAGTACTATGCCTTTCGTGCAAGCGTGTAAGAGCCATTGGCCAATCAGGAATGTACTCAGTCAGGGGTCAAGTTGTGGGAGCGCAGTTCTTCCACTTTTTTTGAAGAACGGAGCTCCCTTTCTGCTTCCACTGTCTGATGCTTTTATTTATTTATTTATATTCATATTCAATCATGTATTTCTTTAAAGGAACACTCTACTCAAAAAATCACCCCCCGTTTTTTTATCCTAACCTATCTCTATTCCCTTAATAAATCTTTCGTTTTTATTTTTTTTCTTGTAACTGTGATACTTACCCTAAAATCCTCTTGTTTCCAGCGGTGTTTTTTTTTAAAAAAAATTTATACTCACCTCCCTCCTCTTCCGCTCCCGTCCTTCTTCTTGCTTCTTGGCTTCTGGTTTACGTGAGAAGCGCGCATGCGCGCCTCTCACATAAGCCAGCCAATCGGCAGGCTTCCTCCCGGCTCCCTCTGAGGATTAGTGTTGCGCGCAACACTAACCCTCAGAGGGAGCCGCCAGCTTCTGCGGTGAGTTGGAGACGTCATCGCGCTGAAAGCGCGATGACGTCTCCTACTCGGCAAAAGTCGGCAGAAGCGGGAAATATGATTCCCGCTGTGCTGAATGACAGCTGGGAGGGCGGAGTAAACCCCTCCGCCTCTCTCAGCTGTTTTCAGCATTTTCAGCTGATCGGCTGAGCGGAGGGAGGGGGGACAGAGGGCAGGATACTCCGGGCATCATGACCACCTAAAATAGCTTAGGTGGTCATGTTGCTTAGAGTATCCCTTTAAGTCCCAAAACATGTCGTATTTAATATTATCATAATTATTCCCTAAAACCTAGTATTTGCATACAACTCAATTCAAATCTGGTGCTGGATGGTGGGTTAAATGCGAGGTTACAATGCTTAAACAAGGCCAGAAATTTTGGGGACTTGTTATTCTTAATTTTTTTTTTAAAAAAATGTTAGGACTTGACCCCTGAAGGTACTATCTGTACATTAATTATTTAGCGTCTGGAAAGCTAATCTGATCATTTGAATGAGAGCTTTCTGGGCTGTGGGTGGAAGGAGAAGGATTCTCAGGTCACCATGATCATTCATATTCCTTTGAATGGTCGTGGTGCCTAGAGTGTCCCTTTAAACAGATTGGGCCCTATTACATTCTTCACGCTAACGTTAGCGCTCACCTGTGTGAGCGTCAACGTTAGCATTGGTGGCCCTAGCGCGGGCGCACCATATTACAATCCAAACACTAACGGTTTGAAACACCTGTTAGCGAGAGGGATCTTCAGTGCAAGCTTACTGTACTTTGCGCCCCCTATGTTTAACATGGGGAGCGCAAAAAGTTAATGAGCATTATTCTTACAATATATTAACGCTAATTACTGTCTGGCTGCGGTTAACCTGAAAGTTAGCACCAGGTCCAGGCTGTGGTTAATGGATTCCGCTGCTGTAGAATCCGTCAGCACAGCAGAAAATCCCCCCCAAATTAATCACATACTCGAGTATACCGCTAGATTTTGGTGACAAAAATTTACCTTAAAATAGTAGGGGTCGCGTTATATTCGAGACATCTGCATTGCGTGTACAAAAAAAAAATACTTGCCTTGCTCTGGGTCTCAAAGCTCCAGGAAATTCCAGTAGTCTCGCTGAAGTGATTGTGAGCTCCCTGATGCTTGCAAACACTTCAGGAATTCCCGGATTCCGGAGAGGTGGGATCCATCACGGCTAGAGGGCACTTCAGGTTTAAGCCAATCTTTCACCTCACTCGCCTCCGCCGGCCATCTAGTAAAGACTGGTGGCCGGCGGCTTCATACTTGGTTACAATTGCAATCATTCTAGAGCAGAGCACCCTGGCCTGAGGGGTAGCCTGACTGTGTTAAGAGAACCTGGAAGGATCTTAATTGTTTACCGGTACAATAAATTTTGCTCCTCGCGTTATATTCGAGTCTTGAGTATTCTCTCATTTCCATAATTAAATCTTTATCCATCGTGTTATATTTGGGTCGTGCTATACTCCATTATCTACGGTACTCACCTTCCATCTCGCGGCGAGGACCGTGGCTCCAACCGCCTCCTCTGTCTGCCGGGAGCAGGGAGAGATTGGGGGGAAAAGTCCCCCAGTCTCCCTCTACAGATCACTGCGCTGACCTGCCGGAACTCGCGAGGCGAGATCCGGCAGGTCATGTGACCGGCAGAGCAGAAACTCAGAAGCTTAACGCTGCCTCGCGCATCCCGGGGTTTAGCGCTGGATTACGATGCAGGCTGCTTGTCTAGCGCCTGCATCGTAATATCACGCTAAAACGGGGACACATAGGAGGGCTCATTGTGTGTAAAATTGTCTCATATAGGCTTCGAATACGGGGGAAATGTGTTGTCAGTTGTCTGGTTTATTTTTGTAATGATAGATATTGATGCTGTTCTGATTTTCATTCAGAAATACAGATCTACATTCATTCAAATACTCCGAGTGAAAAGGTAATTGGAGTAAATGTCAGTCAGTGGAATTACACAAAGCCTTTATATACTGGGAACTCTCATGGTTTGGCCAGAGTTCTTGTCTCCATATATCTTTCTAGGATACGCAGCAATCAGCTGGTATTTATAATCTCCATTATTGATCCAGAGTTTTGCATAGAGCATATTTTATGTGTTACTGTCGCCGACTTTGCAAGGTGAAAAAGTAATGGACTACACGAGATACGGTGTAAGGTATGGGGGTGATTACACATAAGTCGCCCACTGATGACCGGTCGTAGGCAATGAGATAAATTAACACAACACAATAAAAACACAAATACTGTACTGTGGAATAATATATATTTATTATCGGCCACAGCTATAAAAACCCCACCAAATGTAAAATAGCATATAACAATAAAAGTAAGACAGTGCTGACAGGGAACTCCACACATCCACCATTCCTCACCTAAACCAAGCCAACTAAACTCCGCCCCCATCTTCCATACATCTAAACCCCCAAATACCACCTTAAATCAAGGAACCCTACCTCAGCACTGCCTACCAGCCCCCGCTGTGACAAAGAGGGAAAATTAAAAACCTAGAACCCAACCCAAAACCCCCATATAAACCAAAAATAACGGGAAGGAGGGTGGGGATTTCCTTCATGAGTTTACCTCAGGAGAAAAAGGCGCGCAGAGCAACAGAGCACGCGCCTTTTATACCCACCTGGAAACCCCGCCCCTACAATTCCCGCTCTAACTCCTACACGCGCTAAGCCCCTGCTCACCTACAAATCCTCCTTGCGTCCTGGCATCAGGGGCAACTTAAGGGCCCTACGCCTGAGTTGCTTCAGGCCTTCACGACAATAGGTGGAATTGCAGGGAGTCTTAGAGCAATACGGTATTCGTATACACCAGCGTTTCTCAAACCTGTCCTCGGGACTCCCAACCAGGCCAGATGTTTTGGAACTGCATTTCCCATGAGGCGCAGCAAAACTAATTAGTCGCTCAGCATCATGGGAGATGTAGTTTCCAAAACATCTGGGGCACTATCCTGTTGCCCTAAACTAAAACCGGGACGCAAAGGGGAAAAATTAGGGTTCGTGAACTTCCCCTTAGCATCCCCGTTTCCACAGCAGATCGCGGGGCAGGCGCCGAGCATCCAGGTATGTACTGGCCATAGGGACTACAAGGAGATTCCGATGGCTCAGTGGGCCAGTGTTAATGCTGGTTCACCGCGCAACTTGCGCTGCCCTTAATGGGTGAGGTGAGAACTTCACAGTCTGTTGCAGTCTCATATTGGGGCCACCGTGCCAGTGAAACCCGCTGTGCATCCGCCTCACCTTAAGACATGGCGTGCATTCAGCCTCAGTGCCGCCGCATCTCTTTACCGAATCGCTCTGCAGCAACTCCAGTATCTGTTGAGCGATTGGTTGGTTTATATACTATTTTTGTGCGTGCCTGCATAATTAAAGTGGGCCGGTCTTGCTGAAGTCCAGGACTGATTTTATTTATTTTTTGTCCCAGTCCAGCCCTGCCAGCATCCCCTCCTTGGCGTCCATAGGACTCCATGGAGGATCGTGCTGCCGGGTCACATAACCGGCAGGATCTCGCCTCTCGTGAGATCCTGCTGGTCGGCAGATTGATCGCGGAGGGAGACAGGGGAGTTTCTTCTTCCAGTCTCACTCTGCTCCAGGCGACCAGAAGCAGCAGATCGGGCCACCGTTCTCGCCTCGGGGCGAGAGGTGAGTATCTGATTTTTGGAGGGGTTTTGAGCTGCATTTAACGGATTCTGCAGCAGCGAAATCCGTTACCTACACCTCTGAGCTGGGGGTAACTTTTTTGTTGGCACCAGCTCTTATTAACTAGCGTTGGCACCAAGTGATCCTAACGCTGGTTACTCTGTGCTTGCACTTTGCGCTCCCCATGTTAGGTATAGGGAGCGCAAAGTACAGTAAACCCGAGCTACGAATGGCTAATTAGCGAGCGCTAAGGTTTTTTTTAACCCGTTAGCGATTGGAAGGCGATGTGGGCGCAACGCTATGACCTCCATTAAGCTAACGCTGATGCTAGTGTTAGCTTGAAGGAGGTGATAGAGCCCCTGGAGGGCCAAGGTTGCTGACCTATGCCTTAAACCAAGGAAAATGCGGAGTAAGAGACATTCTATGGATCACATAGGATGAGTAATGTGCGAGTTTTTATGGATATCTATTACACAGAAAAGTTATATAGAGCAATAGAATTAGTTGTTACATATATTTATTATATGAAGCAAAATGATGACTTCTAAGAATGGTTTATATGCAGCCATAGGAAAAGTAATCTGAGCGGATTTAATGGAGTGATAGGGAGCAGTTACATAGGACAGTGCAGGAATTCTACTGACAGTAATGAATCTGAAATCAATACCTCTGAAATTGAATTTGAGCGGATTGTTTTACAGTTCCAATAAATAATGGCAAGCAAAGAGGAGTTTAAACAGCGATAAAATATATATTCTTATGCCTCTGTGGATAAAGTCAGCATTCATTCGGTCACGACGCATAGATCACCCCTGTCAGCCCAACGGGTTAATCTCGACGGTGACGTTCATACACGCATGTGATCCCTGTCATTTTCCTATCTGTAGATCCCGGTTAGATAAGCTGTTCGTGTTTAGTAGGTTTTATTTCCGATCAGGATATAAATTATCCGCAAACAGCAGAAAAAGGAGCTGTGGGGAGAGAAGGGGGGGGGGAGGCTCCCAGGGACGCAGAGCGAGCATCAAAATTAACGATGCAAAAATCTTATCTGCTAACTGGAAATGTAATAACCTTAAAGCAATGTATTGTCTGCTAATGTGGCGAGAATTAACCTCTCGTAGTGCTAAACCTGCGTATGCATATAGTGCATCTGAAACCGCATACAATTATTTATGGCTGTTTTATTAATATATATATATCTTTTTTTAAAAATTCTATTTTTGTTTTTTTTTATGTTGTGTAATACATTCGCGCAAGGTTGATATTGCAAAGGGTTACCCTTTTCCAGTTTTGGAGTTTTGTACTGTTAAAGTGCACCTGTCCTATCTGGCTCACAGGGGGCCTCCATCTTGGCATTAGCAATGGCACAACAATGGCACAGCAATCTGAGGTCCAATCAGAACTGCTGATGTTTACCTGTAAGGTGAGATCAGAAGAATCAGCCTGTAGGAGACAGGCAATGGCCGTACAAGGGGTGAGCATGGCAGGTGCACTTTATTCTGCCTGGTAATAGTAGAAGCTCCATGTATCACCCTATCCCCTAGTGGCATGCTTCAAGAATTGCTCTTTATGATCCAGCACTGGTTCAAGTATACAAGTAGTTAAAACACCAAGCACTTCACACCACACACCAAAATAAAGGCACCATGCCCCCTTCCTACTTCGCTTCATCATTGTGCTTCATTCCCCACAGAGAGAAGTGCTGTGCTCTGTTGCTCCTGTATAACCCCAGCCTTGTCTAGAATCCCTATCCCAGTATCTGTTCATGCGTTTCCACCAACTTCAACCCACTCACCATATCCTTGGACTCCAGCAACCGCACTCACCATCTTCAGCAATCTGGTCAGTCTGTTTCTCCATCCACCTCCACCCATTCCTGTGTCTGTGCAGTATACTGCAACTTGGGCTCAACCATCCCTATTACTCTGGTGCCACCCCGGTATCAGAACGTGACACTCCACAACATCTCTCCCAGCTCCATTGTGCCTCTGTCCTGTTCTTCTAACCGTCCATTGTTTCTCTGTCCCATTCCTCTCACCGTCCATTGTTTCTCTGTCCAATTCTTCTCACCTTCCATCGATTTTGGTCTCATTCTTCTAATTGGATAAAATGGTTTCAATCCCTACTGATGACACTGGATTGAGGGCTTCATCAACCTCGAGAGAAAGATCTTAATGTGTCTCTGCCACATCCCTCCCAGCTCTATTATGCCTCTGTCACATTTTTCTAAAATCCCATTGTGCCAGTGTCTTATTCTTCTAACCTTCCATTGTTTCTCTGTTCCATTCGCCTGACCCTCCATTGCTTCTTTTCCAATTCTTCTCACCTTCCAATGTTTCTCTGGCACAATGGGATGTTGCAAGAATGGGACAGAGGCACAATGGAATGTGGGAGGAATGGGACAATGGCACAATGGAATGTGGGAGGAGTGGGACACTGGCACAATGGAATGTTAGAAGAATGGGAGTGTCCCCTTCCTCCATTGTTTCTCTGTCCCATTCTACTAAGATCCCATTTTGCCATTGTCCAATTCTTCTAACATCTCATTGTGCCTCTGTCCCATTTTTGTAACATCCCATTGTTCCTTCCAGTGTCCCATTCCTCTCACCTTCCATTGTTTCTCCTTCAATTTCCAATTCTCCCCACAATCCATTGTTTCTCTCTATCATTCTTCTAACATCCCATTGTGTCTCTGTCCCATTATTCTCACCTTCAATTGTTCCTCTACCACCTTCTTTTCACCTCTGACACTTTGTGGAAGGGTGCTGGACCCTTTTTCATTATTTCTGTTGCTCCCTTTGATGTCCCAACCTACACCTTTGTATCCTCCTCATCTGATCCATTGTAAAAGGCATTAGCATCAACTGTATCTTTATATAAACATATATTGGTGCATATTGTAACTATTACCTTTCGTCGGTCATTCAGCACATCATTTTAAATCTGTATTTTTTTTAGCTTATTATTAATAAATAACCCACGTGGCATGTTCTGATGATGTGCTGCTCATACTCATGATCCTATGTGTGATCAACGTATAGAGTCGTTCATCCAATGCAACATCTTTAACCTTTCACCTACCAATCATCTACACTGATTGAAGTGGATGGAACTGAAGGAACATGCTGATGAGCCTCTAAATACATACAGTAGAGGATGTTGTTTCTGCATAATGACGTGTATTCATCTGCTGTTTGTCTGTCTGACATGTAATTCGGTGTGCATTATTTAGCTATACGTGCACACAGTCATTTTGATCCTGTCGTAGACCTCTGTTGATGCCAGAGCTTCTTTTGCCCTGCTCTTAGCATGTGGTGCTACTGGATTTCAGAGCCAAACACTGGACTAATAACAGAACTGATGGCCCACAGTCACTCCCTTGGTGCTCTCTCATCGCAGGAGCTAAATGAAGTTTTCCAACAGTGATACAGGCGATTACATAAAGTACATGTACACCCGGGGAGTTCAAATGCTATTAAATGAGGGGCGATGCTAACATCAAATGAATCCTGCTGTTCCGGCCAAGCCAAAGGATAACTACAACATTTTTGTTACAGGCAGGATTTCCACAGCTACAACCTGTGTGTGCCAGACCGCAATATCTCTCTCTCTATATATATATATATATATTTAATTTTTAACCGATTAAGTATATCTTCAATCCTTTAAATGTAGGAATTGCCTGGATGAGAAAATTGGTTTTCGCACTGATTTATATTCTACCTTTCAATTTGCGTAGTGGAGAGTTTTAATCAAATTTTTTTGTCCTCGATAATTTTAACATATATATATAAATATACACCATATTGCCAAAATTATTCACTCACCCTTTCAACTAATCAGTATCAGGTGGTCCAATCACTTCCATGGCCACATGTATATAAAATCAAGCACCTAGGCATGCAGACTGTTTTTACAAACATTTGTGAATTCCAATGTGGAACTGTGATAGGATGCCACCTGTGCAAGAAATCCAGTCGTGCAATTTCCTCGCTCCTAAATACTCCAGTCAACTGTAAGCTGTATTATAGGAACGTGGAAGTGTTTGGGAACGACAGCAACTCAGCCACAAAGTGGTAGGCCACGTAAACTGACGGAGCGAGGTCAGCGGAGTGCGAAGTGCGAAGAGGTCGCCAACTTTATGCAGAGTCAATCGCTACAGACCTCCAAACTTAATGTGGCCTTCAGATTAGCTCAAGAACAGTGCGCAGAGAGCTTCATGGAATGGGTTTCCATGGCTGAGCAGCTGTATCCAAGCCATACATCACCAAGTACAATGCAAAGCGTTGGATGCAGTGGTGTAAAGCACTCTGCCACTGGACTCTAGAGTAGTGGAGACGCATTCTCTGGAGTGACGAATCACGCTTCTCCAGCTGGCAATCTGATAGACGAGTCTGGGTTTGGCGGTTGCCAAAAGAACGGTACTTGTCTGACTGCATTGTGCCAAGTGTAGTTTGGTGGAGAGGGGATTATGGTGTGCGGTTGTTTTTCAGGAGCTGGGCTTGGCCCCTTAGTTCCAGTGAAAGGAACTCTGAATGCTTTAGCATACCAAGACATTTTGGACAATTCCATGCTCCCAACTTTGTGGGAACAGTTTGGAGCTGGCCTCTTCCTCTTCCAACATGACTGTGCACCAGTGCACAAAGCAAGGTCCATAAAGACATGGATGACAGAGCCTGGTGTGGATGAACTTGACTGGCCTGCACAGAGTCCTGACCTCAACCCGATAGAGCACCTTTGGGATGAATTAGAGCAGAGACTGGGAGCCAGGCCTTCTCGTCCAACATCAGTATGTGACCTCACAAATTCGCTTCTGGAAGAATGGTCAAAGATTCCCATAAACACACTCCTACACCTTGTGGACTGCCTTCCCAGAAGAGTTGAAGCTGTCATAGCTGCAAAGGGTGGACCGATGTCATATTGAACCCTATGGATTAGGAATGGGATGTCACTTAAGTTCATATGCGAGTCAAGGCAGGTGAGCGAATACTTTTGACAATATAGTGTATATATTTATAATTTAGTAAATGCTTAAACCCACTGTCAGGAATGGAGATTTATCGTTGGACCTGTATATTCTCGTCACATATTTTGGTGGGTGCATGTGCCAGGAGATACGTGATCTATGGATCGTGGCAAAATAAAGGGAATAGAAACAGAATAAAGAACCCAAAAGACAGCGGAGGTCATCCGGGATATTTTCATTTATGAACATTGTATACACAGTGATTCTTCTTCGCAGGAAATTACATAGGCTGGAAAAAGACGTGCGTCCATTGAGTTTAGCCTTCCACACATCAGCCTCTGCTATTGGTCCAAAAGATGAAAAACCCAGTCTGAATGCTCTCCAAACTGAAAAAAAAATCATTCTTGACCCCAGCATGGCAGTCAGATTTTTTCTTGGGTCAAGCAGCTTTTACCCGTATATTAAATATGCCCTTAAATTATGTTTTTAATTGAGTAATTATAAATGAAATACCCTTAAATTATGTTTTTGCAGGAAGTCATCTAGTCATTGTTTAAACGTCTGTACAGACTCTGACCCAACCAACTGAATGGGCAGAGAATTCAACAACCTTATTATTCTTACTGTAAAAAAAATCTTTTCTATGCTTGCTGGTGACATTGGCAGTGATTGATTGCATGTGTAGGAGGATGCCAGGCCTTGCCCTTCTTACCATGGCTACAAAAGGGTCTAGGATGGCAGAGTTATAAAATGCTGTTGGTTTGTTTCCACATTCCTGACTTACGTAACGTAATGAAGCAACAGCTGAGTATGTGTAGATTTAGGGACGATGTTTTAGATCTGCCCTGCCTGAGGCACTTTGCACATGCTCAGTCTGCCCCTGTAAGAGATATATGCAGTCATCTGTTTATTCTCCTTACAGATGAATAGGGAAAAGAGTTCTTTGAAAAGATGCCACCTGCAAACGCCTTTTAATCTCTTTTTTGGATTGTAAGAACCAATTGATAAAGACATTTTTATGATGGTTGGTGTTACGAATGAATATGTTGACCTGACTATGTAAAAGAGGTTTGGTGCCTGACAAAGCAGATATCAAACAATGTCCATAAATCTTGACATGCTCAGATGTTGCTTTTAGTCAAGAATGGGGAAACAAATTCAACATCAATTTTTAATCTGCCATGCTAGGTCCAGGCATAGCCCGGTTAGGAAAAAACACCCTGGCCGCCTCCTTCACGTTGATTTTCATTTTAACCCCAATATGCAATGATAGGGCCGAATATCCAAGTAGACAAACTGTTCCTTTGGTGGGAAAAGGCAGTTTTATACGTTTGCTCACTACATTCTTCTACATCCCCAGCCAACTCTGAACCACAGTGGCCAACAATCCCAGTTTTCCAGTGACGTTTTGAGTTTCTGCTTAGTGTCCTGGAGATTAATTGTTCCCGGACTCTGAAACTTGACAGATAAGTTAAGTTTAGAGTTCCGGGACAATTAACCGCTTGGACACTGAGCACAAACCTGAAAAACTGGGACTTTTGGCAACTATATCTGAACATTTTAGGGTTGCCGGGTACAGTATGTACTTACCTGAACATGTAACCACTTTTCATATTTATTAGAGCAATATAGGAAGTGGTGTTGCCTCCCAGCATGTGAAATATTGGCAATTTTTCTTTTTGAGAAAGTATTTTACCAGGAAGGATACATTGAGATTTCTCCCGTTTTCAAGTATGTCCTGGGTGGCGAGTATCTACCGTTCGGTTGTTTGCCCAAGGACACTTACTGGAGAGGTGCTCTTGCCGAGATTAACCTGTGTCTCCACGGTTATAAAGCAGTGATGTTACCTCTCCACTCCACCCAGCCGGTAAATTGATTTCAAAATCTTATACTATATAAGATGTGCAGGTTGTACATGTCCTGGAAAGTACTATTAAGTAGACTAGGGAAAGAGGAATACGTTTGGGGTCTTCACCAGCTTCTCACAAAACTGTGTTTACAATCTGTCCCGGCAGATCTTATGTTTTCACAGCACAGTTTTGCAATCCTCATTCAGGCAGAATCATCCTTTTTTAAAATTTTTTTTTTTTAAAATGACATTTCTTTAACTCCCACTCCTTTGCCATCTCCTGATCTCATGCTAGTAACCAATCTTTCAGCATCTTGCTCTTTTCCCTTCCTACTGTTCCATTTCTTACTTAATCATATTTCTTTCCCTCTGACTATTTTTTAGCCGCCCCTCCTCATCTTCCTCTACCCATCTTTTTCTATTTTTTTGTACTTTTTTTCTCTATCCCCATGGCAGCTCTAATTTCATCCGCGCACATACACCGTATATACTGTTATTAAACACTGCAAGAATTGAATTATAAGTTCCGTTGTCGTTTCTGCAAATATCACAGCATCTCGCTCGCACTCGCTGGCTTACGGTCTCTATCTTATACTTACAAAAAAAAAAATTTCCAACCTATTTTATTTCCCCTTTTTAATAAAATTTTTTAGATTTTTTTCTTCTTCTTAAAGCTTGCTGGAGATTATCTGCACATCACTGCCTCCCTGACATCTGCGGCAATTACTGTGCCCCCTGCCCTGCCAGCTGAACTCTATGCAGGCAGCACACAAAAGGCAATCAGTCTCATTCATAGAGAAGATTAACCCTGCCTTTACTGGGCATGGTAGCTCCTTTAGTATGCTTAAAAAAATAAATAAACTTCTAGAACAGACAGTCAAGCTCTCTTACCCAGGCATTATATTTGTTTCCCCTTTTTTTTTCTTTAAGTTACCAATGTGCTCGCACCAGTAGCAAGAATGATGGGAGTTGTGAACCACTACAAATTTTGAGACTTGAATATTTAGCTTTTTGATTTCATTTTTGATCAAACCCCCATATTAATTTTCTCTTTTTACAACATGTGCTTCTAAAGCGCTGTGATATCTTTGGTTTAAATTAATAATATGTATTTATATTATTTTTATTATTCATAATTATAGTAATTCTTAATACTAATCTAATCCTATTCTGGTGGGAAAAAAATAAATAAATATATATGTATATACAGTCAGGTCCAGTAATATTGGGACATGGACACAATTCTAACATCTTTGGCTCTATACACCACCACAATGGAGTTGGAATGAAACAAACACAATGTGCTTTAACTGCAGACTGTCAGCTTTAATTTGAGGGTATGTACATTCAACTCAGGTGAACGGTGTAGGATTTACAGCAGTTTTCAGATGTGCCTCCCACTTGTTAAGGGACCAAAAGTAATGGGACAATTGGCTTCTTGGCTGTTCCATGGCCAGGTGTGTGATATTCCCTCATTACCCCAATCACAATGTGCAGATAAAAGGCCCAGAGTTAATTTCAAGTGTGCTATTTGCATTTGGAATCTGTTGATGTCAATTCTCAAGATGAGATTCAAAGAGCTGTCACTATCAGTGAAGCAAGCCATCATTAGGCTGAAGAAACAAAACAAACACATCAGAGAGATGGCAAGAACATTAGGCGTGGCCAAAACAACTGTTTGGAACATTCTCAAAAAGAAGGAACGCACCGGTGAGCTCAGCAACACCAAAAGACCCGAGAGACCACGGAAAACAACTGTGGTGGATGACCGAAGAATTCTTTCCCTGGTGAAGAAAACACCCTTCACAACAGTTGGCCATATCAAAAACACTCTCCAGGAGGTAGGTGTATGTGTGTCAAAGTCAACAATCAAGAGAAGACTTCACCAGAGTGAATACAGAGGGTTCACCACAAGATGTAAACCATTGGTGAGCCTCAAAAACAGGAAGGCCAGATTAGAGTTTGCCAAACAACACCTAACAAAGCCTTCACAGTTCTGGAACAAGATCCTATGGACAGATGAGACCAGTATCAACTTGTACCAGAGTGATAGAAAGAGAATAGTATGGAGAAGGAAAGGAACTGCTCATGATTCTAAGCATACCACCTCATCAGTGAAGCATGGTGGTGGTAGTGTCATGGCGTGGGCATGTATGGCTGCCAATGGAACTGGTTCTCTTGTATTTATTGATGATGTGACTGCTGACAAAAGCAGCAGGATGAATTCTGAAGTGTTTTGGGCAATATTATCTGCTCACATTCAGCCAAATGCTGCAGAACTCATTGGACGGCGCGTCACAGTGCAGATGGACAATGACTCAAAGCATACTGCAAAAGCAACCAAAGAGTTTTTGAAGGGACAGAAGTGGAATGTTAAGCAATGGCCAAGTCAATCACCTGACCTGAATCCCATTGAGCATGCATTTCACTTGCTGAAGACAAAACTGAAGGGAAAATGCCCCAAGAACAAGCAGGAACTGAAGACAGTTGCAGTAGAGGCCTGGCAGAGCATCACCAGGGATGAAACCCAGCATCTGGTGATGTCTATGCGTTCCAGACTTCAGGCTGTGATTGACTGCAAAAGATTTGCAACCAAGTATTAAGAAGGGAAAGTTTGATTTATGATTATTATTCTGTCCGATTACTTTTGGTCCCTTAAAAAGTGGGAAGCACATCTGCAAACTGCTGTAAGTCCTACACCGTTCACCTGAGTTGGATGTACATACCCTCAAATTAAAGCTGACAGTCTGCAGTTAAAGCACATTGTGTTTGTTTCATTCCAACTCCATTGTGGTGGTGTATAGAGCCAAAGATGTTAGAATTGTGTCGGTGTCCCAATATTTATGGACCTGACTGTATATTTAGTAATAGAATACTGAGTTCTTCTTATTATTAAACAAATATTTTGTATAACGGTATAGTATTAAAAGTATTAGTAATAATAATTACTGTTATTATTAATTAATTAACAGTAATAGCAATAATAAAAATCTTGAGGTGATGAAAGGTTTCCATATCCTCCTAAAACTACTCCTGTAACAGAGATTCTCTAATGCTAGTTACGGCCATGATGGGAGTTGTCCTCAATGCAATGAAAGTCCCAAATTTATGATGCATCCCATATGGCGTAAGTGTGAACTGATCGCTAATGGGCATTGTATCTGCCAGGAAAAAAGCCAGTCGTGGCGGCCATGAGTAAAAGATTTAGCCCAATACTCACCACAAATGTCTCGATGATTGTGGGCATAACCTCATATCTCATAACCATTGGTAATATTTATGTTCGATCTACTAACATGTTTTACAATTACACATGTGCATGGTCACAAATTTCAGTTCAGATTCAGAAATCTCTGAATCCAAACATTTTGGAATTGAAAATTTCCTATTCAGAATCAGATGGCTCCAAAAATATTGGACCAATCCCCTCTATAATTTCCTCTTCCCCCTACCCCCTCTTTACTTCCTCTATAACCCTCATCTATATTACTATCTATGCCTCATTCCATACCCTCCATATCATTAGTTAGGTTTATTTGTAGGGTTTGGGCTCGGTTTATGGATACATTTAGGGTTAGGGTTACTTTTAGAGTGAGTTATCATTTCTGATTGTTTTTGGGTTAGGGTTATTATTAGGGTGCAGGATCATTTTCAAGTTAGGTTTACTATTTCTGATTGTTAAAAAATTAGGGCTACCTTTAGGGTTAGGTTTACTATTTCTACTTGTTTTATGACTAGGGTCAGGGTCGATTTTAGGGCTAGGGATACTTTTAAAGTTTGAGTTACAATTTCTGATTATTAAACAATTAGGGTTACTCTTAGGGTTAGGATTACTATTTCTGATTGTTTTACCATTAGGGTTACTTTTCAGGTTAGGGTTACTTTTTCTGATTGTTATACAATTAGGGTTACCGTTTCTGATTGTTATACAATTAGGGTTACTGTTTCTGATTGTTATACAATTAGGGTTACTTTTAGGGTTAGGGTTACTGTTTCTGATTGTTATACAATTAGGGTTACTTTTAGGGTTAGGGTTACTGGTTCTGATTGTTATACAAATAGGGTTACTTTTTCTGATTGTTATACAATTAGGGTTACTGTTTCTGATTGTTATACAATTAGGGTTACCATTTCTGATTGTTATACAATTAGGGTTACTTTTAGGGTTAGGGTTAATGTTTCTGATTGTTATACAATTAGGGTTACCATTTCTGATTGTTATACAATTAGGGTTACTTTTAGGGTTAGGGTTACTGTTTCTGATTGTTATACAATAAGGGTTACTTTTTCTGATTGTTTTACAATTAGGGTTACTTTTAGGGTTAGGGTTACTGTTTCTGATTGTTATAAAATTAGGGTTACTTTTAGGCTGGGGTCAGACCAGCGCACTTTTAACGTGCGTTCTGGCGCACATAATTACGGCCGCACTAGCAGCAGATGACGGGCAATGACGGCCAATATACGATGTACGGCCGCACAAAAGTCCGGCCGTGCAACGCAAGTGGAATTTGAACGCATTTTTCTGAGAACGCTGAACTGCTAGTACTGACGTACTGAGTGCGCAGCTGCGGCATAGCGGCGTGTTTGCATGATTAGGAGATGTCAGACACTGCTAATGTCCAGCCTACATAACGTCCAGACGCAAAAAGAGTTTTATTGACGATCCGTACAAAATCACGCTTGAAAATGCGCGTCGTCTGACCGTTTTTGCGCATTCCGTGAAATACGTCAATGCGTTCGGACGCACTTTTTCACGTTCGCGGGGAAAAATGCTTTCGTCTGACCCTAGCCTTAGAGTTGGGGTTACTGGTTCTGATTGTTATACAATATATATATATATATATATATATATTACTTTTTCAATTAGGGATAGGGTTAAGCTTTAGGGTTTTGCATTGCAGCCGCCCGTATGAATCTGAATCGATCCGATTATGTTCGGATCGATTAAGTAAACTTACATTGGATCATTTCAGGGCGGTAGCTCAGTGGTTTGGATTTTGGATGTTCCAAATCGTCAATATTTGGCCGAATTTCGAAATAAGTTTTCTCTGGAGATTCTGCCAGTTTTTCTTGCATCCTTTTTTCGTTGCTCTAGTTTTCTTGTTTTGCTATTGTACACATGGAATTTCTGCCCTGTTTCCTCTGCCGATGGGTGGAATGTTGTCAAACCAAAGGTGTTCCATGGTTTCTTGGAGTCAGAAGGGTCTCAGCAACTCTATCGGGTGCCTTTGTCTTCCTAAGGGGCTCACTGCCCGTTGATACTCGGCACTTGCCAATCTAGCCATTTTAAGGGATTACATTTTACTTCTTCAGTGTGTTTGCAAGTGTGTTGGAGTCAGTTGGTTTCCTAGGCTTTTTTTGGGGGGGGGGTGTTGAACGTTTACCGTGATGTTTTGACCAATGCATAAGTCTACTTGGAGATGATTGTGGGTGCAGGCTCCTGTACTTAGACTGTTGAGTAAGGTCATGGCTCAGTTTTTGTCTTTTGCGGGTTTCCCTCCCATGGAAACATTCAGCTCTTCCTTGTTTGGAAATAAAATCGAAGGAGTAGTGAATGTATGCCTATATCTGGATTATCTAGCGCCATGGACTTATGCTTTCCCTCAGTACATCTGCATCCCCCATAGGGTTGTTCATTAAAGACTCATTAAGGCATCACTCATTAACCTCCGTTAACGAGGCTCTTAAATGGCCATTCCAAATTAACTTAAGAGCTTGCAATCAATTAAGCACAGTGTTTATGAACCAGGAAGAGGGGAGGATAATACTATCCCAGCCGAATCAAGTTGTCTTCTTCTTTTTTTTTTTTGCTAGGTCACATTACTATTTCATCTGCTGCTGCGCAGTCTCTGCTAATAAATTGGGTACATTTCAGCTTAATTGAAAAAGCTTAAAAAACATTATGGAATATTAATATATTTCATAAATAAATTCTGCGCTGTAGCTTCGAGCAAGAACACGAGCTGTTCCAGTAGAGAAGTCACAGACACTACTTTTTATCTTCCTACATCTAAAAAAAAAAAACTATACATCTGTCTGGATTTTTTATAGGTTGTGCTGAGAATAAAATCTACATTTTATGCTTTACATATACACCCACCGACAAATAATATTATAAATCATACATGTGTAATCGAAGATTGAACATCTGGAGCGAATCTCAGGGCTTATTAAAAATACAGAATGTTTTTAGTTCAGGATGAGTAGATCAAAGTATCGCTGTACAAACTGGAGCTTCTAGCAGGCTTTAAAAAAAAAAAAGCACACATAAAGGAACTTTAAAACTGGTATGCTTTTAAAAGTAGAATCATTCAGATAAAGTAAAATGTTCTTCAGGCCATACACTGAATGAGATAACCAGGGGTCAAGTCGACAAGTCTAGCAGGAAAGCTTGGGAACACAGTTCCTGCTGTTTTTTTCTGGAGGAACAGAGTTCTCTTTTGGTCCACCCACCGAAACATTATTAGTTTCAGTTATTTGTTTCTTTATTAAGTCACCATTAATATAATATTTATATATAAATCACGAGTATAGCAGTCTGTAGTGATACCTTTTTTATTGGACTAACATTACATTTAAAAGACAAGCTCTCTTCTACAGGTCTGGATGCTTTACTGACTAAAATCATAAAATTAAACATTAAGACATTATCGGGAACACGGGTGGGGGTGTTAGATGTCGTAAATAGTCAAATGGTATAGTCAAAATGGGAGGGGAACAACACATGAGGGATCTTAGGCCCATAAAACAACAGTGATAAGATCATGACAACTTGAATGGAAAAAAAAACAACACAAATCAGTGAAGGATGAAAAAGACACAGAAGAGAGAAAAAAAAAGGAAAACCAAACCCCAGCCAGAATTCTGAATGTTATGTGACGTTATGGTAATGGGTTAAAAAGGCAGAATCCACATTAAGTCCCTTTTTTATATTGTTAAAATATGTGATCGTTTTCATTTCAAATGTCGTTCACAGTGGTCTTTATAATTTCCTTTGAGGATTTTAATTCTGAGGTTTTGGATGGAGTGGCCTGTTGGATTCAAGTGATGTCCCACCAGGGTACAATATGTGTTTTCCTGATGGTTCTTGATGGAGTGTCTCACTACAGACTGTTATACTCGTGATTTTGGCATCTGGACTAACACGGCCTACCTAATCTATATATAAATATATATATATATTACAATTATCATACTGATTTCCTTTAATCCAGAATATCATTGTATTTAAACATTAATATCAAATTTAGTGGGGTCATGGCATGTCAATGGTTAATTGGGGAGCAGAAATCTTCGATAGTTCCCACTCTTATTTTTTTTAGGACTAGACGCCTGGAGAGAACTCTCTGTTTCCTGGTAATGCTTGTTGTGAACCAGAACGCCCACTCCTTTCTGGACTCCCTGCACTGTATAGGGTTTGCAGATCTGTTGTCTGTTCCTTAGGTATCATTCTCTATTATGTCTCATGATTGTGCTTCTCCATTATAAAGCCCTGGGGATCTATTGGTGCTTTATAAATGCTGTAACTGTTGTGTCTTCTTGGGCACATGACATGACTGGTCAGTTGCGACTGTTGCCTTTTAAATATATGGGCTGCCAGAAACTACCTGATGACGTGTTCATAATGAGCAGGTCCATTCACTGACGCATCTTTGGTTATTGCATTGCATATTGGGATTACACACATTGCAGAACACATCTAACATAGTTACATCATCATTTTGCTCCTAAATATCACCAATAATCTCAAGTGGAGTAGAGGTAACATCACTGCTCTGTATGGAGAGTAGGGATGAGCCGAACACTCGCTGAGTTCGGTTCGGAGCCGAACCCGAACTTTCCAAATGTTCGGATATGAACTCGAACTCAATACAAGTCAATGGGGCTGAAAATTCGGTTTTTAGAGTGCCCTCCAAGAGGGCATATATGCTAGATATTTGCCATAAAAGGTGTATGGGGGTCCGGGTAGTGCCCTGGGGGACAGGAAACAAGGACAAAAAGTTTTTTAAAAAAACGTTTTTAAAGGGACAGTGAGTTTTCCATGAAATAAGGGTTAAAAATAAAAACGAAAAATTCCTTCAAATATCGTGCCTAGGAGGTCCCCATAACCTGCCCGTGAAGTGGCGGATTTCTAGGATGTATAGAAATGTGTAAAAAACAAAAAATGACATTTCAAATGACGGTAAATGCTTTTCCTTTAATCTATCCATAAACAACTGCTTGGGGCGGCAGTCTGTATGAAAAGAGGAGACTTTTTCGGACACGCAGAAAAAGTTTACTGATTTTTTGGCGGTGAAAAGCAGGAGAATGACTGGAGAATGGAAAATTCTAGACCAAATAGCCGATTTGGAAAGTGAGATAAATGGGAGAATTTTTCTGGTTTGGCTATTTTGACCTAGAATTTTCTCTTCAGTCATTCTCCTGAGTTTCACCTTTCTCTGAATAACCCTGCCAGTTATATGACTGGAGAATGGAAAATTCTAGGTCAAAATAGCCAAACCAGAAAAATTCTCCCATTTAGGCTAGGGTCAGACTAGCGAATTTTTAACGTGCGTTTAGGTGCACTTAATGACTGCCGCACTAGCAGCAAATGACGGGCAATGACGGCCAATATACGAAGTACGGTCGCACGAAAGTCCGGCTGCGCAACGCAAGTGGAAAATGAACGCATTTTTTCGAGAACGCAGAACCGCTAGTACGGACGTACAGAGTGCGCTGCGTCCACTAGCAGCGTGTGTGCGTGATTTGGAGACGTCAGACCCTGCTCATGTCCGGCTAACATAACGTCCAGACACCCAAAGTTTCCTGGTTTGGATCCGTAAAAAATCACGCACAAAAATGAGCATCGTATGACCGTTTTCGCGCATTCCGTGAAAAAAAATATGGCAATGCGTTCGGACGCACTTTTTGACAGTTGCTGCGAAAAATGCATTAGCCTGACCCTAGCCTTATCTCACTTTCCAAATCGGCTATTTGGTCCGGATTGTTCTCTTTTCCTGCCATTCTCCTGGTTTTCACCTTTCTCTGAACAACCCTGAGAGAGAGGTGAAAGCCAGGAGAACTGGCAAGAGAAGAGAACAATCTAGACCAAATAGCCGATTTGGAAAGTGAGATAAATGGGAGAATTTTTCTGGTTTGGCTATTTTGACCTCGAATTTTCACTTCTCCAGTTATTCTCCTGCTTTTCACCGCTCTCTGAATAACCCTGTGAATGTTTAATCCCGAGGTGAAAAGTAACATTGCTTTAGATGTTATTTTGAATTTTTTTCAAACACCAGTTAAATGCAGCATATTAGGAAGTTTTAGGAGGGAAATTAATTCTTAAATCTCAATCAGAAGCAGACACCACACCACCCCCTCAGTACCTCAGTATAGTGTACAATGTATCAATTGATTACCAGACTAAAAACACCTGGTGTTATGCCCGTTTGTGAACAGAGGTCATTTAGAGCTGAGAATCTTTCCACGTACACATTAGTTTTTAATTCAATACCTAATAAACCGTTGCTTATAATATTCTGCAGTAAAGAGTTTCTTCATTTCTAGATTTTTTTGTATTTTTTTAAGCATTTTCTATACTTATTTCAAAATTTCTTTTTTTTTTCGAACTCGAACCGAACACACCCAAAAAGTTCGAAGTTCGCGAACTTTCGAACTGCCAAAGTTCGGGCCGAACTCCGAACCGTCTGAACCCGAACAGCTCATCCCTAATGGAGAGAGCCTGTGGAGTCATGGGTTTGATCCCAGCGAGCAACCTCTCCAGTAAGTGTCCTTGGACAAGACACCTAACGATACATACTCTCCACCCAGGACATACTTGAAAACGAGAGAACTCTCAATGTCTCCTTCCTAGTAAAATGCTTTCTCTAAAAAAAAATATAGTACCGGCTGGGTGGAGTAGAGGTAACATCACTGCTCTGCATGGAGAGAGCCTGTGGAGACATGGGTTCGATCCCGGCAAGGGCTCCTCTCCAGTAAGTGTCCTTGGGCAAGACACTTAACGGTACATACTCGCCACTCAGCCAGGACATACTTGAAAACGAGAGAAATCTCAATGTATCCTTCCTGGTATAATCCTTTCTAAAAAAAAAACAAAATATATATATATATATCTCATTGTTATTTAATCCTACGAAAAAGCATTTTGGTTGTCTATCAGAGTGAATGGCTAACTTCAGAAATCTCTTGAAGGTGTGGACTGAGCATGTGTGAAGCACTGTCCATTAGGGCAGATTTAAAAACTGTCCATAGTTCGTCACATGCATAACTGCCACTGCTGTTTTTTTTATGTTTTGACTAGCCAGGGAAGGGGTAACAATTTCAACTATATTCTTTAAGAATTTTATTTTACATTTATTCTCCATTGGGCTTGCCTCAACCTTGGACACCATTTGATTATTCTTCAGGGCTTGCCCTATTTCATCTCACATGCAATTACTCATGCATCTACGCACTATGGGATCGAGGTACATCCCACCCCTTGATAGTGGGTTCCTCGGAGACAACCCCAACCTCCATGACTGAACTGATTTTTTTTCGTACCCCACACTTCGTATGACGAAGAAAAAAACAGTGGGGTTAATTATATTAACCCCTGCTGACTCCAACCCCTGCTTTTTTTTGCATAGTGTGTAACTGTAGATATTGTCGTGCACCAGAGTCCACTGATCTCTATTTTAAAGTTAATATTTTACTATAGTAGTTGAGAACATGTACAAACTACAAGTTTGAGATGAAGAGATGACACAATGGGGCATCATGGGAGTATTTTGGCTAGTTGACGGTTTCTACTCGTGTTCTTTGGCCCTGTCACCGACACGTGCCCTCGCCTCATTAAAGAAGAGGATGTGCTACATTTTCAAATTAGAAGCTAATTAGCCCCATGCTTGCCAAAAGAGCCTGCAACTTTGTAATGACCAGAGGTCCGGCCCTCGCCATCCGATTACACTCTACTGCTTATGTGCACATCTAATTTGCAGTCTACAAAAAGCTCGGAACGCAATCTACGCTCTTCCTTCCGAAGAGGTTATAATCACTGTATATTATTTGGAAGGGAATTGCAAATTCAGGCACTCATATTTTTCTCCCTCCCAAACAGATGACTCTGCCACAGAGAAAATAGTAACGAGCTCTTAATTAACTCTGCCAAGCACAAAGCCCCTTCTAATTCGCAATCCAATTAAGACTAATCTGCTGACGAGCATAATGAGGAAGAGACGTACCTACTCTAGGAGGGTGGAATCTCTGCGTATTGGACATGGAGTGAGGGGTTATATGTTTTCTAAATTAGGAGGTGAGAGGCGAGCATCCCAGCATATCTGTGTATTAGGAGGAGGCGACAGGTTCAAAGTCTGTGTAGTCGCTTAGTCTTCTAATTTTTTCCAATTTACATCAGAAATCTTCAACAAAATTAGCCGACTTTTCAAGCTAGAATCCTCCCCAAATTTGGATTACACTTGCTATTTAGTTGACAAAATGTTTATGTTTTGCATAAGAAGCAGGATCACGCTCATGTTTGTGTGGTAAAGCTATACTCTGAGTGGTCCGTAATCTCATTTGAGTGATCACTGCCAGGGCAGCCATCAAGGGGTGACAACCCGTGACATGTTTATGGGCTCAAGGGGGCCCTGGTGCTTACCAAACACTGCGTCACTTGTAAAAGTGCCTCAGATGTAAGGGTCCCTCTATGACATGAAGTGACCTATCTGGATACCAGGAAATTTCCCAGTGGGCCGGGACATCTGGGGCCAGTAAAAGCACTCTGGATAATCACTGAGGTAGTGATTAGTATGGCCTGCGAATACTCTCCCACCAGCAAAGTATTTTATCCACCAGGGATTTAGTCCACTCCCTGTAAAATATGTTAAACAGAAAACGAGGCAAAATAGAAACATAGAAAAATGTCGGCAGATAAGAACCTTTCGGCCCATCTAGTCTGCCCAATTACATGGATACTTTACCTGGATTTATCTTTTGTTTAGGATAGCTTTATGCCTATCCCATGCCTGCTTAAATTCAATTACTGTTTTAACCTCTACCACTTCAACTGGAAGACTGTTCCATGTATCCACCACCCTCTCAGTAAAATAATGCTTTCTGATGTTACTTTTAAACCTTTGCCCCTCTAATCTAAGCCTATGTCCTCTTGTTTTGCTACTTTGTTTCCTTTTAAATATACTCCCTTCCTCTACCTTGTGGATTCCCTTTACGTATTTAAATGTTTCTATCATATCTCCTCTGTCTCGTCTTTTTTCCAAGCTGTACATGTTAAGATCATTAAGCCTTTCCTGGTAACTTTTCTCCTTCAAGCCGTACACCATTTTAGTAGCCCTTCTCTGAACTCTCTCTAAGATGTCTATATCCTTCTGGAGATACGGTCTCCAGTACTGCACACAGTACTCCAAGTGAGGTCTCACCAGTGCTCTGTACAGTGGCATGAGCACTTCCCTTTTCCTACTGCTAATACCTCTCCCTACACAACCAAGCATTCTGCCAGCATTTCCTGCTGCTCTATTACATTGACTACTTACCCTTAGATCCTCTGAAATAATAACCCCTAAATCCCAACCCTGAGATGTTGAGGTTAGGACTGTATCAAATATTCTATATTCAGCCCTTGGGTTGTTTTATTTTCAAATTGGTTTATGGAAATAGCCAGCTGAGGGAAGGGGTCTCTGACCAATGGTTCAGTAAAGGGACCCAAGGTTTCTGATGGCAGCCCTGATCATTGCCCTGCGATACCTCGTCCCTCTTTCCCCCTCCAGACTATTTCTTGGTGGTCTGATTCAGTCATCTATGTGCAGGGGATTGGTTACTATTCCATAGTTTTGGGACCTTTGGGAATTATGTCCCACCAATGTCTCTCAATGTGCTCTGGCATTGCGAGTCACTGGATTGGCTGCATGCTCTCTGGATATGCTTGCCCCAATGTTTATGTATTAGGAGGAGGTGAGTGGTGTATGTCAGGACAGGCCGCACCCATCACCCAATCCCTCAACAGTCTCTCTCTCTGCAAATGGCAGAGAGGTAGAGACTCAATTGTCCATGGCACCGCAAAGCCTCCCCCCTCTACGGCACGCACACACTGACTCTCCCGCATGCCAGGACATCATGGAGACTCAGGATCCATAACGTAGGACCCCACGATGCCTGCACCAAGGACGAAAGATGGTGGCTGGCCTCCCATGCCCAGCCAAGAGGTAGCACCTCAATCACCGGGAGTTCTGTGAGCCGGATCCTGACAGTGTGTGATGTCGTACAGTAGGGGATTTATAGTACTCTGAAGACCAATCTAAAATTAGGTGTAAAAGCTCTTTGTGAACAGCAGTCTGAACTGGGATCCATAACACAAATGTGATGTTGTGAGGGTTGGTTAAGAGTTGAGGATCTAGCTTCAGTTACGATACCTTTCAATATTTAGATGGTCGATTGGGGACCATAAGCCAGATGTATTTTTACCTGCCTAATACTCACTGACTAGATTTTATGCTGCATAAGGAGTAAACCATATCGTCTGCTTATGTTATGCTGTTTTCTAGGGTTGTCAGCAAAAAATAGCCCTATTTTCTGTGTTTCAGATTCACCGCATATGTATACCTTTTACATTATGCTAGGGTGTACAGATTCCTTCAAAATATTTTCTCAAAGTACCATTAAAAGATTGTCCAATCCATAATATTATTACTAGAAGTGAATGTTTTCTATCCAGTTTATTAAAAGGTAGCAAAGACAAAATGTAATTTATCGAAGGAGATATGAAATGTATTTATTGTACATGTAATTCCACAAGTGACCACTGGAGGCACTAAGAAAAAGTTTATTTTTTCAAATTTTGACCATAATGTGATTCTTTTCATGCACACTTCATTTTTGGATGAAAGTTATCAGTTGTTTTCCATCATATATGAACCGCCAGACCATTGTAATGACTTCAACTGTATTTTCAACATGAATTTAGCAATTCATTTTAAAAAGAGAGGAACCTGCCATCATATGAATCCTGTGAACTGTACAGAGCAGCAGATTTTAAATGTTATTCATATCGATGAAGTAGTGATAGACAGATCTGGAAATGTTATGTCTGAGAGATGTTGCCAGGCATCAGATTTCCAAACTTCGTTTCTTAAGAAGTCTATGAGTTGGATTTAGTAATCATCGATTTTTCGGAAAAGCGCAAGCTGCAATATATTGCGGGTACCTCACTGTGACAAAATAAGGTCCCTAAGGTTTAAGACCACCCACTTCATATATCGCCGAATCCAAAATCAAAAAAATACAGACAAAATACCAATGTACCAATATAACACCTTTGCCCACACATGCAATATTGTGATATAGCTGAAAGATATGCAGATCTCCGAAAGTATGGGCAACTGTCCAACGTGGCAAGCTTCGACGGAAGAGGAAAACCCTCTGCTGCAAACATGCATAGTGACTGATGTGAGTTCTCACCTGTCTGCTGGTATATATCACTGGAGTGCCCGCGAGACGCATCAACTGACCTACAAATGCGTCCACAATAGCAAGCAAGTCATCCTATTTTACACCTGACCTATCCATCTCTCCTCATCCGTCCCACTCATGGAGGCACTTGGTGCTGAAATATTAACAATTGCTTTGGGCCTTTTTAGGGGCATCCGATAGCAGCTCCAATAACCTCTAGGTCAAGATCGCATAATGATAATATGAGCAGATCAATCACTGAATCATCGGATACTTCCAAGAATCAGATTAGGCTTTTCCTGTTCTCCAATAAACACCAATATGGCAGCAAAGCTGTAGCTTAAAAACGGTCCTCATCGTTAATTAAACTGCTGGCTCTGTCTAGTGCACGGTCTACTTGTTGACAGCGGAAGATCATGTTTGATCTGATTACAAATAAATTATCCCGTTGCCTAGGCACTGCATCGCTTTGCATTGACATTTGGGACTTCAACTCCCAATAATGACATTATCAAATTGACTTAAATGAGAATTTGCTTTTTTTTCTTCCTTTTTTCATTTTCTTTTTTTCCATTGACTTGAATATTAAATAAGTTGGTGGATAACATGGCGGGAGGAGGGGAGTTATAGATACTCGCGGCAGTATCGGTTTTAATACCATTGGAAAGATCAACAGAATTCAGACACTTTGGGGTGAAATCCCATGTGTGTTACGGAGAGTATTCCAAAGCTGGCCTGTCCCCCAGATCTGTCTCTAACGTCAGGGTGACCTTACTTTGGAATAAATTGCCGGGGGCTGACGGCTGCTGGTTTAGCTGTCAGGACGAGCGCTTCCTGAGAAGCCCTCGCAGGCAGATGAAGAACAGAGGCTGTGAACTCCATTAGCCGGCAAATTGCTGGTGTCTGTCATCTCCCGAGGGCTGAGAAATCATTTTGTGCCTCTTGTCCTGTAGAGCTTGCAATCTGATACCCACAGCTTTCATTTTTGAGACCGGTTAACCAATTCTTCACCTTCTCTGGCAGATAGACCAATATAATGACCATACGTGACGTATAATGAGCAGTCATTGAGAATTCTGTATCAGTAGGTTTTGAATGGCAGCTTCCACTTTGTCTTCTATTATTTTTTCCCCCAAATTGACATTAGCTGTCGAATTGAACATCATTATATTGTAAAGCCTCCGAAATCTGCACAGGAACTCGTGGTCTTGGCAGACTCGCTAATGGTATTAAGTGACACATTCACTGGTTTCTCGGAGAGTTACATCAGGTGTTCACCGTGACAGGTTGAAATTCATTGTGGATCCTCATGTAAAGGAAACTGCCAATGTCTATACAAATCTTCTAAGCTTACCATATCCCACTGGGAGCTTCGACTTGTACTTCCGGAGGCCCAATATTCTTTCTGGCTCTTTTAGTGAATAAGATTAAATCAAGCCAGGAGTAAATTAATACGATGACATGTCATTGGATGTAACTTATTTCCTAAACAAATTGTGCATTTCACACAAAAAATAATCAAGCTGGATAGTGGGCCTGAACATTTTCCTAGTTCAGTCCATTTGATCTAAAAACATATTTGCAGTTGTGCTCCAAAGTGAGCAGTCATGAGTGAAACGATTCAAGCAAGATGTGGATTTTGTTCAAAATGGCCGACTTAGAATTTTTTTAAAAAAAACTTCAACTTTTTTTGTTGAGCTGTATTGGTGACTCTACACCAAATTAAACTTTTATTTCTAGTTATTACCTAGGAAGAAGTTGCTGTTCAGTAGTTAAAATAACCTGATAGCTGATCATTCACCAGTACAGGTTAGTATTCACCACTAACCGCACCTACGACCTTAAGCGACCAAGCATCCCCTATTATTTGAAGCTCTTTATGAAGATGCATCATATAAGGTAGAGGTGATTTCCAAAAAACATGTGATGCCGTGGCCGAGGATATGGTATTGGATTACTCTGTTACATTACTTTTTTCAATCTTGGCTGATAGAGGACGACCACGCTCAACATGTTGACCCAACATAAAATTGGAATGGCATGCAGTAGTCTCTCGGCCAACAGCAGTCAGAGCTACAGAGCATATGTCTATCTTCAGTCGGCCGGTTGCTTAAAATACCAAAACAGTTGGTGCCAATCACTAACTGGGATCAGGCACACTAAAATTATGAATCTATATGTGACTGTGGAAGACAGCACGTTGCCTAGCAGGGCAACAATATCTGTTCTTGCAGCAAAGAGGTTAAATAGTTGTTGACTTGCATTAACACAAATTACCTCTTCTAATCTTCTTTTGGTAAATACACGTTCCTCTTCCTACTCCTCCTCTACCCTCCCTCCTCAGGTAGTTAAATATTCCACTTCATTATTATGGTAATTGCTTCCAATTTCATGCTAATTAATTCAGCGGCACAATTCGCCAAGTCCCTGCCTTAGCCAAGACTTCTGGGAATCGTCGCCCTTTTTAAAGGGTGCCATACAGTGTGACATGTGAAAGACAGCAGCGTGCGGCTGTTTCACACATTGCATTGTGTGTCTTTATTAAATGTATACACAGACTTAAAATGATTCCACGAACTCACTCTGATAAATACATATTTAACTTAGCAAGCTGAGGACGTATGAGTCGCATCCCTTGTCAGCATGCCAAATACAGGTGGACATCTGTGTGTACGGTGTTCTTCTATACACTGCACACAATGCATCGTCTTGTGTTCTTCTCACTCTGTACCCTTTCCATCATGAGGACTACATAGAAATGTTGGAGGTCTCTGGGTTTACATTTCAGAAAAACATTTCACATCTTTTGCACGTAGGAGATGTGATCTTGGTGATACCAGGTAAATTTTGTTGTGTACCCTAAGGCTGGTGGCACATGAGCGTTAACAGAGAGAGGAAGGAACGTCTGTGAGAGTGCCACTTCAGTGATATTTGAAGTGCCTCTTCCTTCCGTCAGACGTATGATACAGTGCGCCGATCACAGAAGTTTTGATGCATGAAAAGGAAGAGGCCCAATCAGATTTAGTCTATGGCTATATACATATCCTGGGCATCAATCTCTCAGTGCTCTGTCGTTGTTTTTCTTACCTGAGAGCGCATTCCTTGTTGTTTTCTGCCTTCCTCTGTGCCTATTCCTGGCTTGTTTTTTGACTCTCCTGATATCTGTTCTCCTGTGAACTCCACTTCTATGACTATCCTCCTTGTGTATGACATCTGGCTTAGTGGACTTTCACGAAGAAAGTCATTGTGTGCAGATCTTAGAGTCCAGTAGGGCTCCATCAAAAGTGGACAATGAGCTATTTTGCGATACTTTGCTCTGCTCCGCTCCATACAGAATTACACTAGGGATGGTGTCTTCTGGTCTGTTATGCTTTTAATTCAAGGGAAATGGTGAGTACAATAATATAAGGTGGATGGGTACCTGAAATATTAGAAGACATCCATTGGTGTATTCACCTACAGCCGGTATGAGGCTCAGAATTGTGTGAGTTTAACCTTGAATATTGTTTTATATAATAGTGTGCAATATACTACACTATAGCGCGTATTATTAGTTTTTGTTTTTGGTCTTTTCTCACACGTTTTATTGAAATATCATATTTGGTAGAAGACTAACTTTGATATGATGAAGGTATCATGTTTGTAACCCTGACTGTAACCTTTTTTGGATGATGTGCACTGTTCCCTATTGTGAGTACTTTGATTATGACCTCTGACTTGTCTGACTTTCTCTGTATTCCCTCTCTAGTCCTATACTTAGCTCTATATTCTTGCCATTCTAAGGACCGGCAGCTAGGCTGTTTCTGTGTTAAGGTTTTCTCCTCCTGGCTTCCGTGAGATTGACACATGGAAAATACTATTCAAAAACTATTTCGTTTTCTGTCTGAGCAAATCATGCAAGGTTTCAGGCTCGTCTAAGACCTACCTTCCCCTTAGTCTAATATTTTCCATTACTCACAAACAATATATCAATGCTAGTCAACCGTCGGATCATGTTAATGGGATGGTCACCTACTACTGACATGGCACGCTCTTAAAGTCGAATCTATCACCCACAACCTTGGTGTTACACTAGTGAAAGCTCCTCACCACTTACAGCTTTGAGTTTTGAGACCTAGAAGAGTTCTTGGGTCATTTGAGCCAAGAAAACATGATACCCTAAATTCCTTAGTTTCATAATATTTTATCTGGAGCTAAGATGACAATCCTACCATGGAGTAGCAAAGTATGTTAGGCTGTTGACCACAAACATAGTACACATCCTGCAAGACATGCAATGGTCTTGTTTAGAGATGGAGTTTAAGGACTTCCATTGTTCAAGCCTGTTTATATCGTGTCCTGTTGCTTACTGCTCACATTCAATGAGTTTGTTACATATATTATGCGGTTTGACTTCGTTAATTTGTCTCAACACAAGAGGCAGCCGTGTCATTAGAAAGGTTCTGTAAGTGAACAGAAGAACAATGATGTCCAATTTTAGGAATATATCTAATTTTGAGAATGACAATCCAGAGGCATAGGACAAAAACATGGCCAACGCCAACCTTTAGGTTTTTCATCTTGTCGTAATTTATGTTGGTTTACACCACTGTATATTCAATGTGTACTTCACTATTCTATTGTCCCATTTGGGTTTTCATTTGCTAAATGTTATGCATATGGGCTGTAGTACCTTGGCCAGCTTGGCAGTTGTCATTTATGTTCTTATAAAGTCCCGTTGAGCATAGACTTCCATTTTAGTGGTCTGCTTCTTGAGTATGGGTTAGGGTCTGTGTAATTTGGTCAGTTTCCATTTTTGACTTGGGGCAAAGGAGTTGTCCACAGAGTGCTACCTTGAGTGAAGGTTTCTTCACCTTCGAATTTAGATATTCACTGATATCGCATGTGACGACTGTGTGCATAATCTCACAGCCGGGAGACCATTGTTACTCATGAAAAAGTTACTTGTATGTTGTTACAGACATTTTGATTTGGAGATTTGTGTTTAAAAGTGACATGTGCAGCGTGTATAGCCTTTTCTTGCTTTGGCGCTTTTTGGAGTGCAGATGCAGAATCGCAAAATATATGTAGTCCATGGGCACTGATCGCATTTTCCACAGAGTTAATTCTGCTGGCGCTGTAATGTGCCAAAGTCTGCATTAGCTTTGTGGTGGGGCTGACCTCACAGTCGGTGCTCAGCACTTAGGAGTTGGCACTATGGCTTTTTTTTTGTGTACTTGCATGTTTTACTGCCATTTTAATTTTTGTGTGTTGACAAATGTTGTTGGAGACACATGGATATTGTCCTGTGCTTTACTGGCTTTTGTTTCAGGCACAGTAGGCTAATATCCTGTTTTTGAGTTTTGACTACACTTTGGGTATGTCAACTCACGCACACCAGTACTTAAATTTATAATGGGGAATAATTCTTGCAGGATGTCAAAGCTAAATCATCAACACAATTTCAAGGCTTAGTGATTCTAGGCCAGTGTTTCAATGTTCCACTCACGGCGATCCACATGTATCCAACACGTGTGATGATGTGCCGTGCCTTAAATTTGTCAGGACTGCTGTGATGTTACACGATCTTCAAAGCTCCAGGTCAGTATATTCCAAGCCAGTCCACAAATAACGCCAACAACTCATGTTTTATCAAACTGCCCGTAACAACCAAACTGGAAAGTCTACATGTTGAGGATCGATGAAAGTCCTGGAGAGTTGGGTTGTGATCGCGGTACTGATAAATGCTACGTCTGTTCTAACAGTCCTCTTTGTAACCATACGCAGACTGTTTAAAGGAAAACTCTACAACACTAAATTGGACAGGATGAGTAAAGTGGTAAGGATGTGTAGAGTCTCTCCCATTCTCGTGGAGGAGTTCACCTTCACCCCATCCAAACAAGCCACCAGTAGCCAGAATTTTGAATTTTACAGTTGCTGGTCACCAAAGAGGTCACTACCGATGTCACCATCACCCTACTGCCTGTTATAGCGAGCAATCTCGGAGAGGCAGCCAATGGACCATATCTTCACATGAACTCACAGGTCTGACCCATCACTATGCGTAGGTGCTGCGAAAAGTGTATAAGTAAAGTGAGCAAACCAGTAGCGGTGCACGATTTGCAGTTCGTACGCTACACAAGTGTGTAGAAAAGCTTTAGGAACTTCTGGGTTTGGAAGCCCCTGAGTTGAAGAGGAGGAACTGCACATGGTGAGGAACAAAAAAATTAGTATTTTCACCCCAGATCTAAAAAAAAAAAAAAAAATTGAGCAGAGGCCTTTAATGCATGTATTGGACTGAGGTGGGCCAGAAGACGTTTAGGACATGGTGAGGTCTTTGTACGCTACTTGGATTCTAAAAGTCTCAGTTTCCTTTTGCACGTTTTATCTGCGCAGTAGTCATCCGTGCAGAAGAAATATACATTTGTTTTAGGAGATTTATGGACATTTGTGCGATTTCCGATATTAAACATGAGTTCATTATTCATATTATTGATTCTCTGCTTGTATGGTCTGCAGTAAGGTTTCCATCCATCTTTTTCCTCATTTTTCTGGAATGCTAGAGAAAAAAAGAGCAAAACTATGACTTCTTGGCAGCAGGCTTTAACCCATAATGCCTTTAAAAAATAAATTATTTTATATATTTAGCCTCAAGTTTGATGTAATTTTTTGCTCGAAGGAATTTTCACAAGTCTTATCAAATATTAATTTTCAATAATTGGATCTCTTCTCAGATATGAAGCAGCTGGCACATTGGTGGTGCTCTGGGATGGCGGCTTGTGTGTATATGTATGTGTAGATGCTAGCTGTGTCTTGAGTAATGACTCTTGATGGGTGTTTGATGTGACAGGATGGTGCAACAGATGACCCTGTATGGAGATAGTATCAAAAGATGGGAGTTGTGGGTGGCAGGAGACGGCTTGAGTCAGTAAATATGCAAAACAAGAGGGAAATGCTGTTACATAAACGTTCATGAGTCAGTACTCAATTAAGAGGCTGTGTAGAGCAGCAGGTAACCAACTTTTCCCTGTCAAGCTGTTGGTGGGTTGCCCATCTCATCATATTGTCTAGCTGTGTTCAAGTACTAGAAAAAAGGATTTTAGAAGAAAAACTGTAAACTAGTAGCACTCTAGCTGTGTAAAAAGGCTGCAATCAAGTGTTTTAGGACCTGACATGAACCAAAATTCCCTTCTTTTGTCATCCTGCTCTTTTAAAGTGTCCCAGTCATGAAGAACGCATTCTTCTCTTTCAATGTCGCAAGATCACGAAGCCTCCAATTAGTAAGAATGATTGAGGTGCGCGTTCCTGTGAGTAAATTGCTGCTCAAAAAACCCAAAAGTCCCCAAATGAAATGTCAGTAACGGCATACAAGTGGATTTAACACGAAGATAACATAAGTAACAATGTTTTCCAAAAGGTCGTGAGATGTATATGTAAGCCAAACACCAGCCAGATAAAAAATATAGGCTTTGCGGCTGATAGAACTTTCTATGTGATAAATCCTCCCAAAAAGACATAGAAAATAGGGTGCGCACGTCAACAAGTGTTATATGGCGCACTTTGTGGGAAATCACTCTATACAAAGAAAATCGCTGTGCTGTCATAAGGTTTTAAATGAGCACTCGGAGCAAAGAAATTTCTAAAGTATAGTTCCACTTCTTAGATGCCTCAGCAATGTACCAAAAAGATAAAAGCATAAAATAATACATAGTACAAGATTGCACAGCCAACTAATTTACATAAATGTATGTTTTTCAGACTCACATGGTACAGAGCTCCCTTACTCGCTCTTAAGTTAAAGCGATCGATCAAGTTTAAATGGAATGACACAGCTCAAGCATGCAGGGTTGAAACTACAGAGATCCTCAAAGATATAGGCCGGAAAACATATTCATGGTGTCTAAGAACAAATAAGGGGTCCTCTGTTTCATGTGAGTTAGTCTGAAAACATACATTTCTGCATATTTTTTTCCCTACACGGATGGTGGAGAATCCTGAGATGAAGTTGGAAAGATATGTGGTTGACACCACAAGTGCCATTAAACAGGCACTTACAGTGAATTTTATCACAGGCGACCAGAACAGGTGATAGGGTGAGGCTGTCGGGTGATTGGGAGGACTGAGGGAAAAACGTTTCGTCACAGGAGGGCCTTGTGTGTCTTGCCAGGTCTTATACAACTCCCTCCTTCCTGATATCGCACGCAATATTCTCAGGCCAGGGTGCTTCTATAGGTTGCCTCTTCTGATCTTACTTGACGGGTAAACAATGGCAGCTCCAACTGGACCTCCGATTCCTGGGTCAACAACTCTCCAACCATTTAATTATACAAATATCTCTAAATCCTGTCTCTTCCCTCAATTTATCTTCCAGCTCTTTCCCACATTTCCTCTACCTACGATTTTTTTTTTAATACACTTATGAAGAATAATAATAAGGCACAACTTCATTTCTTACATAATAACCTTTAGAATGGTTCTGATATTTGTAACTACTAAAAATGATACTTTGTTCTTTGCCTCTCAGTTTAATTTGCCAATTTCTTTTATACTCCTTTTTCCAGTCTCCGACAACCTTCTACCGCCCCTGCAGTCTCAACCAGGAACTTTCATGTTCCCCTACTTACTTTATGTTCCTAGATTATTCATTTTCCCCTTATATTATTCCTCCTTTGCTTCCACCACTTGTCTCTTTCTGTCTTTGCTTGTTGAATTTTCTCTTCTTTGTTTATTTTTCGGCGACCTCCATCTCCCTTTGCTCTCATCGTTGTTGGTACTTGACCACGTACAGATCGAAGAATAAATCCTACCGCGAGATAATGGGAGTAATGGTCCAACATTTGTAGATGTTCTGCAGGTTGACCCAGGCACAAAGGTTGGTGCCACACTTGCCTGAGATATTCTGATGTTTAATTACACCTTTTATGCTTGTGATTTTGGATCTATCCTCATACCCTCACAACTCCAGCCACCGATGGCATCACCTGTTGCCACCACTCTATAGTTTACACAGACACATCTCTTCATCCTCATACAAGCAGATCTTGCCGTGAACAAAGTAGCAGCTCTCGGAGAAATCAAAGCCTGTGATCTTGTTCTTGTTTGCTTTATATTTTTTTTTCCAAGAGTGAGAAAGGGAGACACAGACTGTCTCTCATTAATATTCCTGCAGTTTGCTAGTAAAACCCCTGCCCCCTCCCTCTCTGTATTCCCATGTTATTGGATTCATTTTTCATGCTGATACATTTTTAGTTTATTAGACTTTTCGTTAAACCATAGATTGTCTTTGTGAAATGCTTCTCTGCCTGTGAACACAGCTTTACAGGAACGTTGCACGCATAAGCTCGCTACGACGGGACTGATGATGGTTTTGCTTTCCACCTTTGTTTCCTAATCATGGCCTCGATTTAATTCGGCCGATTGCCGAAAGCTGCAGCTTTTTCATCGCCAATGCAGACATTTTTCTATTGGGGAGATTTAAATAATAATCATAATAATAAATATTGGGCTGGACTATGGGCACCCGCGACTATATATTTTTTAATGGACTTTTCGACTTCAGAGATTCAATTTGAAAATATCAATATGCTGATTTCCAAATAAATATTAAAGACCTGAAAAGGAGTTGATTAATGTATTTTAAGGAAGGGAAATGGGGAAGATCAGACTGAAATCTTTATTTAAACATTGGATTTGTAAAATAGGTGTGCTTATTATCAAAAAATCAATATCATGCTGGGAAAAATTTGGGGATTTTTTTCAGAAATTTTACCATCCAGATTCTTTTCGAGTCGGCATCATTTTTCATTATTTGGCTCTGGACGAGATTTTTCAATTGAATCAGTTACTTCGAAAAAATCACCAACCGAACTTTGCTGATGTTTTTTTCTGAAGTATCTGCCAATGGAATTAAATCGAGTCCCTATGTTCACCTCCCCATATCCCTCCAATCCTATCCATCTACATTATACCTCCCTGCATTTCGAGTCTGCATCCTGCTGTATCCATGCGCACACTTTTCTAATTTTCCCACCAATCTGTCTCTTTGAGTGCCCATTCGACATTCCCCCAGCACTTTGCTGCCACTTTCCGCTCTCCATGATAATGGGAACCTGTGTCCTGCTCTCCGCATGCATTTTGCCACCATATTCCATTATACTTTTGTAGCGCTCACTCCCGGAGGAGCCGCTGAAATTGAACCTCGGGTCAGTCTCCCCGCACTAGGGAATAAATATACTCCAGCACCGTTGTGGATTTTATAAATTATATAGTTTACTAGAATAAATGGCATATAATGAATAACACGGTGTTCGTAGATATATTCACAGTACTTCGTAATGCGGGAAACGCGCAGCAGAAAAGAAATACGATGCTTCGTAATTCGAGGAACGCGCAGCGGAAAAGAAATACGATGCTTCGTAATTCGAGAAACGCGCAGCGGAAAAGAGAAGAGGAAAATATATCTTTAACCCCCTTTCTTTAGGTTGGGGAGTGAGTCCCGCACAGGTTATGTCCCAGAATGTACGTGTGTGTGTGTGTGTGTTATGATACCCGGGTACAATATTCCACTGGCCAGTGAATTGCTTGAGAGGTATCTTCGACTAGTCAAGTTGGGGCCCTGTGGGTTTTGGAAACAAACAGCAGCGTGCTTTCTTTATTCACAAACGGCCTGGAAGGCCTCTCACCCATCCGCCAGATACTTGGTGCTCCGCTCGACCCAGGACGTCTCTCCGCTCGATCCTGGCCGGGATTCTCTGGGCTACCGGATCCGCTGTCTTGCCTTTCTGTAGATGCTGCAAGATGTCCAGCTCACCGCCTGCTCTCCCTGTCCGATCGATCTTGCGGTGCTCCTAACTCGGGATCCTCTCGCTCACTTGGTATCAGCGTGGGTATTCCTGTGAATCTCTGGGTCTTCCTTTGGTAAGGCTGAAGAACCCAGTCCTTAGCTCTGTCAGGCCCCAGCTGCGCTCCAGCCTAATCACTGTGTCGTTCTGCTGCTCTGCGTCTTGCTCCTCTCACTCCCTGGCGCGCTCTGCCAGCTCTCTCCACGAGGCTCAGGATGTAAGGGTCTGTGTCCCACCCACTTCCTGTGTCTGCCCCCAAAGCATGCCGGGAAACGTAGTCCCAATGTTTTCTGTGTTTGTCCAGCATAATTTTAGCATGGTCTCTGTCTCCCTCTGGTGGCCATTGCAAGTAAATGCAGCAGAACAGTCTTTTTAAACACAGCGCTACACTTTCTTATTTTGTCTCCCACCCTGCTCTCCCACCGCCCCATGAACCGCTTTGTCTGTCCCTACAATTCCCTCTACCTTCTGCTCCTGCACTCCTTTCTCCGTCCTTCTTTTGCTCCCTAATCCTGTCCTCCATCTATCTTCTCCTTCCTAAATCTGCTCCCACATTGTGCTCTGCGTCTGGTGCCACGTTCTACCCTCTGCTCTCGCATTCCACTCCCCCTCTATATTGTTGTATTTTGCACATATAAAGATTTCTGTCCCTTTTCAAGTTAAAAATCTGGCCTAAATCTCTGTATAACATCAGCCTTCATCAGGGCTGGACTGGGTCAAAAAATCAGCCCTGGACTTCATCCAGACCAGCCCTCTTTTAATTATGCAAACACTCACAAAAATCGTATATAAACCAACCGGATCGCTCATCCAATCGCTGTACAGATACCGGAGTTACTACACAGCGATTGGGTAAAGCAACGCCGCGGCACTGAGGCTGAGTGCGTACCACGTGTTAAGGTGAGGCGGATGTGCAGTGGCTCTCACCAGCATGGTGGCCCCAATATGAGACTGTGGCAGACTGCGTCTGTTTTACGGCGGTCAGGAAGTTCTCCCCTCACCCATTAAGGGCAGTGCGAGCCGTGCGGTGAACCAGCATTCACACTGGCCCACAGAGCCATCGGCCCACCGGGAATCGCCCTGTAGTCCCTATGGCCAGTACATGCCTGGCCTTCATTGACTCCTGGTTTTCTATATGACAATACCTATACAGCTTTCTTTGACTACATGTACTACCGTATATTATTTTTTTTGAAGTTCAGATGATCTCTCAACCCACAACGAGACACAGACACACACAAAGACACTAACAAAGATTGTTAAAGGCTCAAACACTAGCGAAGACTCTGAGAGAAGCTGACAAACAGTAGAGCTGGAATCTCATACTCTGCCCCCGTCCAGATGTTTTTGAACTACAGCTCCAATGATTCTCTGGCCATCTGTTGCATTCAAAGAATTCTGGGAAGTTACGTCCTTCCACATATGAGGATCTGGAGTCTGAGATCTCTTCACATGAGACGCACTTACTGAGAAAGACACCGATAAGAGATTTGCAGGTATTGAAAGATACACACACAGGGTGACAAAGAGACTGACAGGGATATATACACACAGAATCACTGAAAAAAACAGACACTAACAGGCTTAGAGAATGTCAAACACTGACATGGACAAGTAGAGAAACCCTGAAAGACGGACATGGATAGACATAGAGAAAATGGCAACGACAACCAGAAAATGAAAAACCCTGAAAGGGACGTACACACGAAATAACAAAGACACGGACAGGGACATATAATGTCAAACACTGAGCTGGACATTCAGAGAAACCCTAAAAGACAGCCACTGACACATCTGGAGTGGAGACCATGGCAACGACAACCAGAAAATGAAGGACCGTGACAGGTTCATACACAAAGACAATGACAGAGACATACACGGACACACAGACACACTAGCAAGGACACTGATAGAGACACATACACTTACACAAAGAGACACTAGCAAAGGCATTGACAGAGACACAGACAATAACAAGCACTCTTACAGAGAAATTGACATGACTTTGACTCCCACAACATCCAAACACATAGACATGCCACACAAACTGAGCCTGCCAACCCTCCCTCAATGTGCCACTCATGTCCAGAGAGTACCATGGCATTCCCTTTTTCCTGGGGTCCCCATTGGCAGCAGAAGGTGGAGCGAGAGTTTGGCATGCAGCTTCCAGGCTCAACACACATTGGGTCCTTGTTAACAAGCTCTATGTGGTGCCCTGGGGAGCAAGGAGAAGCATAGATGTGGGTGGCTTGCAGAGCCACACCGTAATGCAACCACTAGATCCATATTGCGAGACATGGGAACTAGTTCCCACACCTCCCCTCTGATCCGTGAATCAACGTCAACTGGCTGAATCCCACCACTGCTTGTATTGCTTCATGTCATCATCTATAACCCTTTTACACATTTCATATAACCTTCTCTGTTCCTCTTTATCTTTTTGTTTAAATTTAGATTTCGTCACATAACCGCTCTATTCACCCGAGCGTCTGGGTAAACCTTTAATAGACAAAAAAGTAAATAGTTTGATTTTTCAGCCCTGTTTAAATATTGTATTTAAAGCTGAAATTGCATCTTGTGCTTGCAGGAGTGTGACAGGAGGATGCTCGCGCACTTAGCAATTACCCATCTCCCCTCTCATTTACTTCTCTCTGGATTTCCATCGCTGATGGGTTTAAGAGGTCGATGTTTATAATAAAATCAAGACCGAAATGAGCTCACACTGTGTGTACAAGTATGATCCTTGTGCTTTAACAATCTGAGCGCCGCCAGTAACGTGCTCTGAGAGTTAAAATGAAACGTCCTCATCAATTTAAAGCAATTTCACCCCTATGCTCGGGATTTGTTCAATCGCGGCATTACGTGGGGTTGCTGAGGGCACGCTCCTAATAAGAGCCGCCAAACTTGGAATCACTTCCAGCCTTAATTAGTGAAAGTATATGTAACAAATCGTAAAAATGCATCATTAATCACTAGGTTTCCATGTAAGGTGTCAGCGAGACAGACCTATTATCAGGAAAAAATACAAAGTATCTGCTTTTATTGGGGGGTTGGGACAGGTTTCATCGTCAAGAGACCAACTACTAGAGAGATTTAATGTTACATATTGTCAAAAGAATAGAATATTATCTACTCTAGTAAACCCCAAATAAGAATCCGAGAGGGGCAGAACCTTTATTTTCCTATAGCGCACACTGGGGAAACTATTACTCTAGTTTTAAAATACATCTTAATAAATCCAGTTGGAAAAATAATTATTTTAGAATTTATTTTCTCTCTACAAGGGTTTATTTGCCGAATTCTGAATTGATCCCAACTGACTCGCACATGCCTAGATGAACGAAACCCTCCCCTCTACTCCACAACATTGAATCTTATATTTTCAGCTGTTCATTGACTAGGTTAGTGATGTTTCCTTAGCTTCATCTTTCCCACTCAATGGACCAAGAAATTCCACCCACTTTATTCCACTTACTTTATTCAGTGTTGAGGAGTAGCGAGAAGGGCTGAGATCATCTAGACATGTGAGATTTGGTTTGGAGCAATTCAGAATTCGGATGAATGAACGGCAATTTGAAGATTCCGATCGATCCGAATCCTGAGTTGCCGATACCCAAATCGAATCACATTTGGTGCGCCATATTGGATTATTATGCCCCATTCAGAGAGTCATTTTGGAGCACATTCCTCATTTGTTTTAGGCGCATATGCTTTATTCTGCAAATCATTTTTTGAGTATATGCCTAACTGTCTGCACTAGACTTGTATGACTTGAATTGGCCTAATACAAAATCGATTACTGGTCAGCGATTCAGTTGAATCCAAATTTTGGATCGCTAAGCCCAAGAAACGAATCAAAATAAATATACTGAATCGATCTGAATATAATTGGACCAATTCGGAGTCATTTAGACAACTTCAACGCAAAACCCTTAAGCTTAACCCTAACCCTAAGGCCCCGTTCACACTGTGCATTTTGAAAATCTTGCGTTTTTCCGCGCGATTTTCATATTCGCGACATCACAATTTTGCAAAGCACCACCAATGGAAATCGCCAAATGCAAATCTCAAAAAAAGGGTCATGTACCAGCAACATTTACTGCGACGCGCGACAAGGTGTGAACAGCTCCATTGAAATGCATTGGAGATGCAACATAGCGCGACATCGCGCGGATTTTGCAGCGATTTTGCGACAAAATCCGTGCAATAAATCGCACAGTGTGAACGGGGCCTAATACAATGAGAAAAGGGAACCTTAACACTAAACATGAAACAAGCACAAATAGTAATACCTAACCCTAAAAGTACCCTAATCGTATAACAATAGGAAAGAGTAACCCTAGACCAAACAGTAACTCTAACCCTAAAAGTAACATTAACCCTAAGAGTATCCCTAACCCTAAAAGTAACCTTTAGGCATTCTATTCGGATCAGTTGGGAATTCAGCTGAATAAACAGCAAATCGGATCCAACCAAATTGCTCTCCGAAAAAAAACATCTGACATTGATCCTTTTTCTCCAATGCCCTTTGACTCAGCTAGCGATGATTTGCTTATCTTCACTTTTCCACTCAAAGGACCAGGAAATTCTTCCCATTTTATTCAATGTTGTGGAGTAGAGGGGAGGGTTCTGTTCATCTAGGCATGTGCAAGTCAGTTGGGATCAATGCAGAATTTGGCAAATAAATGGCAATTTGGAAGATCTGAATTGCTCTCCCAATAAAAACCTCCCAAATCGATCCGATTACAATCAGCCAGATTCGAATATAATTGAATACTTCGGGATTAATTCGGAATGCCACACAGCTTTATTGACACCTATGCGACATTCAGTGCAACATAGTTGGAGCCTATGCATTCTACTGTGCATCATTTTGGTGCATGGGCATCTCCAGAGCTATTTATGTCTGATTCTTTATATTTTAACCCTGTGCCGCCGGAGACCTCCCGTTTCTCAAAGCCGTAGGACGGCAAAGCACCATCCCAGTGGGCCGAGCGCATCATTGGCTGCCTCTGGACCACCTGATTTCAGGGAGTCCTGTGGCAACCAATGATGTGCTTGGTATGCAAGCATTAGGGGGCAGAGCATAGGCGAGTATAGTGAGTCAGCAATGTGCGCTATGCCACCCCATGGCGTTTAGACCCACCCGCCGTAAGTACGTCATGGCACGCCCCGCGGCAGAAAGGGATTAATACATTGGTTCCAAGTATCAGAAACGTCTGAATATATCGGACCTATTCCAAAATGGTTTGATCCGAAATATCAGAGGCTTATGATATTCTGTATTGGCTGGTCCTAAATATTTCGGAAGCCGAGATCTTTGGATTCCAAAATATTCAGAACAGAATTTTTTTTTTACATGCGCACATATCTAAGAGCGTCTACAGGGGAAACAAAAGAAAACCAGAAACTACAGGCTATTCAACTAAGAAATGCAAAATAAGTAGATATATAGATCTAGATATATCAAGTCTTTTGAAAGATTTAAGGAAAATCATAGTGCAGTTTGGCAACCGGTAGAATATATGAATATTTGTAGGATGCAGTTTAACACTGAAAAAGTATCCCTTTAATTCGATAAATAAAAAGAAAATGCATTAGTGTTCAGAGGCTTCGCAAATAAATATGCTGCTGAGTGGTAAGTTGCCTCTTTCAAGAATTAAATAATCCCATTCATTCAGTCGCTCCCGCTTTAACCTCCGCTGTCCTATTTTGGTGATGAATAAAACATGAAAAAAATTTTTATAAATCACTCTTGACTAGTCCTGGACCAAAAGGTCTTCAGTACGAAGAAGGGTTATTATCGAAAGCAGGGCTTGTTGCACTTTTATAGACAGAAATTGTTGGTGGCAAGGATTTCGATCAGATTTGTAGCTTTAAACCCCAAATAAAACTAGTCATCCGTTCAAAAAGTCCAAGTGGTCTGTAGACCAGTGAGTCCCGTCCCCCCCATTCGGTTTATTTTAAAGGTACAATACTGGGGTTTCTAAAATGTTAAACTCCTTTAAAGGAGGTTTATAAAAAAAAAATTAAAGTTCCCTTCATCAATACTTGTTCCTATTGTAACATTAAATCCCATTTTGTCTCTGTCCAAGTTTTCACCCATCCCATGGTCGCATTGTACAGTCGGGGAACGCCTGAAGACCATGTGAGGTCCAAAAATGTGCCGTTAAAAAGCACTGCTCTAGATGCTTTTGATGTCTCTTGTTTTCGAGATACCAGGAGTCTTTATACGGTCCCTCTAAGTGTATATTCAGACATGGATCCCTTGCTATACCTCCTGTCGAGGCCTTACAAGTTCAAAACAATCATCGGGGGTTGCTGTATCTCTCGTGCAAATAGGATTGCCTTGGCATTGTGGTACTGGCCACCCTTTCTGGGTCATAGCAGTGTGATGTCCATATGGTTCAGTCCTCTATGTAATGGCATCATTGAGTTAAAACATTGTGAGCCTTGAGCAGTGACCGACCATAGAGCTGGTCACTTAAGCTGTAGCCTGTTTTCAGGACTCTCACAAACCTTATGTTATTGCCCGTTCCGAGGGCTTTCACAAACTTTTTATTGCATTCGTGATATTGCATTCGTAGACAGTGCTCTACGTTTCTTGGTGGACCTTAACATCTTAACCAGGTACAGCCTTACAATTAGGCCAAAGTAGGCAGGTGGCTAAGGCCTTAACTCAAACTAGGGCCTCGTGTGATGAAAAGTTTGGGAAATATCAGTATATCCTGGCACATCACACAAATACACTACATTCATATACTGTCATCTGCAAAGAGCACGATGTGAGCCGCCTTCATTATTTAAAGCTCATGGATTTAATATCTGTATGGCCAGAGGAACCTCACATATGAGAGTTTCCCAAGACTTCGTTCATTCCAGAGCCGCTTCTGATCTTAATTCGTGCAGGAGTTGGATATCCATGAATATAAAACCTCCTCAGGTGGTAACTCTTGGATCCAATGGAGGACCTGAACCACAAGTGGTAGTAATGAATTCAATTGTTCTGTTTAAAGAAGCGAAGGCAATCAACAAAACACTGAATTCAAATTCTCGAACGGCGTGTTTATACAATAGTTAATTAAAATCTCAACACTTAGGTTCTACAAGCGCATTCTGATATCAGAAAATCATGGGTATAGTCTGTCCTTGGTGCATTGTTAAATCTTTTTGCTCGGTACCTTGAGCATCCTACCAAGGACCTTTTCCTTGCACTTGCCAAGAACAGCCCATTGTTTCCCTGATTCAGTTGGACCTCTTTCTTTTCTTCCTGAGTAACGTTCCTCTGCTGCTTCCTCTTAGACCTGTTGCTTTATATCATCTCCTCTGATTCCTGGGGAGGAGAAGCAGCACTCGCCTCCGTAATGAGATACCGGAGCTACTTCACTGACATCTAAGACCTGTCTGATTCCCTAGACATGGAGATGAGAGAGGTGGGAGGAACAGAAGACAAGATGAGAAACCTTGACTATGTATTATGCAGTCCTTAAAGATGTTGCTGAACTGTGTAACATTTACCTGCTCTGGTCTATCTCCTGCATGTGTATCTCACATTACGGAAAGAATACACGGCGCAATTAAATTTAGCTTCTTTTCATTGATTTACTTTTTTTTTATTCGGTTGACTTGCCGTTGCCTTTTTAGTTTTTTCAAGATATAATAAATTATTTTACTATTATTATTAATAATTCATTAGTATAATTATATAATACTAATTAATAATTAGTATAATTAATTATTTATATAATATATTATAATTTATATAATATATTATAATTTATATAATATATTTTTATTATATATAATAAAAATAAAATTTGTATAATAATTATACAAATGAATACTAATTTTTATTAAATTTATTTTTTTATAGGTATTTTTACCATTTTCACATGTGCATAGCTAATAAATTTTCTGTAATAAAGAGTCCGATTTGATTAGATTAAGAATGAACTACCGTAGATACTCGAGTATAGCGCGACCCGAATATAACGCGATGGATAGAGATTTATTATGGAAATGAGAGAATACTCAAGACTCGAATATAACGCGAGGAGCAAAATTTTACTGTACCGGTAAACAATTCAGATCCTTCCAGGTTCTCTTAACACAGTCAGGATCCCCTTCAGACCAGGGTGCTCTGCTCTAGAATGATTGCAGTTGTTACTAGTATGAAGCCGCCGGCCACCTGTCCTTTAATAGTGATTAGATGGCCAGCGGGGTGAAAGATTGGCTTAAACCGAGCATGCCTTCTGGCCGTGATGGATCCCACCTCTCCCGAATCTGGGAGTTCCTGAAGTGTTTGCAAGCATCAGGGAGCCCCGTATTCACTTCAGCGAGACTACCGGAACTTCCGGGAGACTTGTGAATTTTTTTTTACACGCGATGCAGATGTCTCGAATATAACGCAACCCCTCCAATTTTAAGGTAAATTTATGTCACCAAAATCTAGCGTTATACTCGAGTATCTACAGTACTATATTTAGTTGTAATGTGCATCACATTCAGCAGAGAGAGAAAGAAAAAGTGTGAGAATGAGAGATGAGGCGCAGGAAGAAAGGGGAGCAAGCGAAAGAGTGAGAGAGAGAGCGAGAAAAATAGAGAAAGGAAAGCAAGATCTCATTATGAGTTTGCCTTCTAGTGAAATATTGGCACAGTCCAGGGATACAAGGCAAGGGTTCCTGTGGTTTGACTGATATGTAGTACTAATTTATTTGATATTTCAACGCACTTTATGTGGCTGAAATTCGAAATATAAAAAGAGCTCTATCTTACATGTTCGGTTTTCAATATATATTTTTTTATAGAGACCAAAAATTAGAAACCAGAAAAAATCAAGGATTTGAAACGTCTCATTTGTTCATGTCAAACGGAAAATCTTTTTGTTTAGTTTTTTTTATTATTATTATTTTTTTATATTTAGTGGTAGTCGTTTCTGATGTATTGCTTAGTGCCGTTATGTTTTATTTGGTTATTTGATTAACGGGGGAACATCCTAGCTCATTTTTGCAGACTGCAAGGTTTTCTGTCAGATTTTTCTGTTATCGAGTTTTGACAAACGCAGAGATGCCTTTGTATAAATTAGAATAGTAAGATGACAACTTGTTAGGATCGCCTAGCAGACATGGGGAAGAATAAGACTTTATGTGCGGATACAGCAATCGTTAATATTTTATCTTGTGAGTATAAGCACTGTTTTCAGTCTGGGAGGGTGGAGAGACACCTTGCATAATAAATTTTAAAAAATTAAAACTTTTTTCCTTTTTACCTTGATTTTTGCCATAGTTGTTACACGTTAAAATTGCATTTTTCTTGTATAGTTTATTTAAATTCTTAACCCCTTCACTGCTGAGCCATTTCATGTCTTAAAAAAACACGTTTTTCTTTATTTTTATTATTTTTTTCTTTACTTCAAACATGGTCATGTTTGGTATCATTGGAAAGGCCATGCTCTGGCCTTTCTAATGGCACCAAGCATGATCCTGCTAGCTAGCTTCAAAGGAACCCCCTCTCTCCACCCCTATCTATCCTTAGGAGTCAATGAGGACGTTCCCCACACGTCCTCAGCAGTGAAAGGGTTAAGGGATTATTCAGACCCTCTCTCATTCCACGCACTTCGGGGGAATCAAATTCCCTGACCCTGCTGTGAAATCAGTATTCACCTTAGTGTCCCTGAAGTGCAGGGAAAAGCCCCCTAATGGATCCAATAAATCACTTAAAAAATCCGTCGATAACCCACCAATACGATCCGAAAAATCGGATCGGTCCGAATTGCCACAGGAAAACCCACCAAACATACCTGATGATCTTCCGCAAAGCCGCCAAACGCGTCTGGAAAAAAAGCTGATGATCACAGCGCCGACCAGCTGCCAGAAAAAGCCGACAAGACGACGAATGGTGTAAAAAATAAAAAAATTGATTGAAACTTTCAAATTTGAAACGCTGTTTGCAAAAAAACTACTGGACAATAATGTCTGGAATTAACATATAAGGTCCTACGAATAATAATAAAAGGTCTGTTATAGAGAAAAAATCTATTTAAAAACAAATTGCCGAAGAAATTCCAAAAAATACCCCAAAAATTCTATTAAAAGATCGAGACTTTTTGCTGCATATTAAAAGAATAAATGGTTTTATTCGATATTTAATAAAAATGGGAATATTTTTAACATTGAAGCCTATTGGATTCGCTTGCTTAACCTCCTTGATGTTTGCTTAACCTCCTGAATGTGGCTGCATTCATTACCTGTCCTGCGCTCCCTCGCTGACTTCCGCAATCGCATTCTCCTCCGGCGATCACGGCGTTTTGCTTCCTGGTTCCCTTTTCGTGAGAAGGGAACCAGGAAGTGTGATGTGATCGTCCGGAAGCGACAGCGGGGGACAGCGAGGGAGTGCAGGGCCAGGCAATGTATGCAGCCCTAGTGTGGCTCGGAGTTACCACTTTCAGCAAATAAATTTGGGGGCCAAATAAATCATTACGATTCTGACATATAAAATATGTCAGAATCGTAACACCAGGGACGTTAAACCTGCCGAATGAAACCACCGAACATCAGGGCATTTCTCTGACATTTCACTGCTGTTCAGTGTTTTCTGAATAGGTTAACCATTGCTTCTCTATGGGGGATTTCAGTATAGTCAAACAGACACCGTATTTCTCTGGCAATTTGAAATGGCTTTTGGAATGGCCAAATGGCCCCAAAATTACACCGTACGGAGAAATTCACCATTAGGAGCAGTTTCGGGGCCAGTTCAGCTCTCTTTGAATAACCCTGTTAGTTTTTTTTGTGTTTTTTTTATCTTTGTTCTTGAAGCTGAGCAAAAGCTTTTTCATAGACCAAAATTTTTTCAAAGAGCCCTTCTGTCTTGGAATTTTAATCTGATGACCAACCTATCACTTTAAAGCATTCGTAGGTCAGTTCAGTAACATACGTCTTCGTGCTACATAACAGCAGCATAAAAAATATTTTTTTGGCTCGTCTTAGCTTGAGTATGTGCATAAAATCTCGAAAATTTGTTGGTCTTTATACGCTCCTTGCCTGACTATAGCTAAGTGCTCTGAAGAATATTGTTATTATTATCTATATTGCACATTTTCAGCAGCATTTTTTCAAAAAAACAAAACAAGTAAATGACAAACAAGGTGACGACAGTATTGACAAAAATTAGCTTACGTAGGGCTGTCATCAAAAATCTGGGACCTCTTTACTGAACCACTGGTCATGGGTTCCAAATATTTTGCCCCCTTAGGCTTACCATTATTGCTACAAGGGGGCTATATCCCTGGAGGCCCAGAGAGGAGTTAAGTAGTAGTCCCACCCTGGTGGATTGATGGAAGAGTAGTCCTCCCACGCAGTTCTGTTGCACAGTGATGATGTATCAAAAAATCACTCCTTGCATGAAAGTATAATGAGGGACAAGTTACACAGTCTGCTCCCTATGGAGGTCCAGACCATATTACTATGTGGGCCCAGTGGCTCCAGGGGCTTGTGTGCACGGCAGTAGCTGTCACTGGGTTTGACAAGTGCTTGGCTGCCCTGGAGCCACCAGGCCCATGAACAAATCATGGACTGCCATCATCTGATGACATCGCTGAGTTCGAAATATAATAAAAAGCTTTTGAATTTTTTTCTTAATGGAGACTTACTAAAAGATTAAATATTTTTGGGATAAAGGCGAAAAAATGGACAATAAAATGCCCAATGGAAATTAAAGCAAACTCCTTTCACCCACACCACTTATTGGGAAATTCTGAGTCAAAACATACAGGGTTATTCAAAGAGATTCGAAAAGTCACCGCACGTTCGGTGACTTTTCGTTCTCTTCAATTCGGTTCCTTTTGCCGATCCCATTTCGGTGACCCTGCGGTGTATTCAGCAAACACCACAGGGTCCCCGAATTGCAGGGAAAAGCTGCCGCAAACCTGACGAAAACGAACCGCAAAACCCGGCGAATGCACGCCGAAAACCCACAAAAACATCAACAGCCACCGGAAAAAGCTAAGACCTCAGAAGAGCGAAGTGAATAAATTAGGAAAATAGTTTGCTTGAATGATTGAAAAGTGAAACGCTGTTTGCAAAGAAACTACTGAGCGAAAATGTCTGAAATTTGCATATGAGGTCCGGGGAATGATAATACAGAGGGCTGTTACAGAAAAATAAGTAAACTTAAAAAAAATAAAAAATCGGACTTTTAAAAAAAAAATTCAGAAAAATGCTTAAAATATTCAAAAAAATCTATAAATAAAGAGACTCTTTACTGCAGAATTTTATAATGAACGGTTTATTAGATATTGAATTAAAACAGGAATATTTTTAACATTCACGCCTATGGGATTCTCCTGAATAAATTTGCCGAATTAAACCACCGAATGGCAGGGCATTTCGGGAACCTTTCACTGCTGGTTTGTGTTCTCTGAATAGCCGAAGCAGTGCTTTTTCATGGGGATTTCACTGCCCTCGAACAGGCACCGAACAGGCACCGTATGTGCAGGCAATTCGTCAGGATTTGGCGAATTGCCTGCTCTCTGGATTTTCAGCGTTCGCTTACCTTTCTCAAGCAATTCGGAGCTCTTTGAATAACCCTGGTAGTCTTCCATGTTTTTACTTTCTATGTGAAAAAACCGTCCAACAAATAAAGCAAGTATAGGCGAAAAGCTTTTTCATGAAAGCTTGTGTGGGACGATGGAGGTACTGGGATGCGCCAAGACATCCTACACCTGTTTTCCTCTTGACCCATGCATTTCGGTCACTTCTACGCGCCATTGTGGATATAAACCCATACTTACTGAGGAATCTTCTATTTCCGGATAAACAAGCAATATCAAGAAGTCTTACATGTAGGGCAGAAGCCTTCGCATAATTCGAAAATGTTATCATAATCTTAGATATTGTGCTTCTCATCACTATTTTATTGCTATCATTATTATCCTTTATATAGCGCCATCTAATCCACAGCGCTTTACAAGATCAGTGTACAAGGTGTTGATACATTAGAATACCACACATGGATGATGACCTGATTCAGGGGGACCCTGTTCCCAAGGGAACTTACAATCTATGAGAAGTACAAATATTTTGTGAGGTAGGCGCATCCATATCGTTAAGTGTCTTGCCCAAGGTCACTCGCTGGTGGCGTCTTCTGAGTGGGATCAGAGACTGCTTTCCATGATCAGCAACCTGGTGGTTAGGGTGAACCTGCTTCTCGTAAAGTCGAGACTTGCTTCTCCATAGTTGTGTTGGAGGGATGCGATGAACGGGATTTGACTTGCTTCTCCACAGTCGAAGAGCCGAGATGTTACCACTGGACTCCATAGCCGATTATGTGTGGTAGGCACATATGTACCGTTAGGTGTCTTGCCCAGGGACACTTACCGTGAGGTGCTGTGGCTGGGATTTGAACCGGAGTCTCCACTTCTGTGTCCAGGATTCTGATGTTCACTGATTTATGACACACTTATTATTTCCTCCTCATAATTAACTTTCAGGCTACGCCTCATTGGATTCTGGCATATGTGCTGGATCTAGGTGTATAGTCAGGCTATGTCCCACTGTCCCAGAGGTTCCTTTGTATGCATGCGTCCAGCATGTCTGTGTTCATCATTGCAATGTCCTGATGTTTGAATGATTTGTAGAACCATTAATCATCCATGTTAATTCACAGGCAAGATCTCATGGTAGTCCTGCATTTAAAGGTGTGTACCCATCTAGGCCCTGTAACAAGTGATGTTTTCAGTTAACTCTGTGTGAGACCTCCTCATTCCTATTCCTGACAATAAAAAACTAAGCCAAGTCAAGTTAGTACAACTCTTTTACCGTGATTGATCTACACTTGCAACCAAGCTACAAGCGCCGAGTTGCACTAACTCTTCTATGACTAGGAGTTTTTTTTATAATAGACCTAGGGTCATCCTGAGCTTCATGGTCCCCCTGGAATATCTTTTTCCATGGTGGTTTGAATGGTCAGTGCTTCTTATGAGAGGTTTTCCACTAGAGCATTTACACCACCTCCCTTAGCGCTGGCTCATTAGACTGCCAGAGACAAACAGGGTATCCAAAGAGCTCCGAATTGCTTGAGAAAGGTAACCGAACGCTGAAAATCAGCGTTCGGATACCTTACTTGGCCATTCGGCTATCCAGAGAGCAGGCAATTCGCCAAATCCTGGCGAATTGCCTGAACATACGGTGCGTGTTCGGTGCCTGTTCGAGGGCAGTGAAATCCCCATGAAAAAGCAATGCTTCGGCTATTCAGAGAACACAAACCAGCAGTGAAAGGTTCCCGAAATGCCCTGCCATTCGGCGGTTTAATTCGGCTAATTTATTTAGGAGAATCCCATAGGCTTCAATGTTAAAAATATTCCCGTATTAATTCAATATCTAATAAACTGTTCATTATAAAATTCTGCAGTAAAGAGTCTCTTTATTTATAGATTTTTTAGGATATTTTAAGCATTTTTCAGAATTTTTTTAAAAGTCCGATTTTCTTTTCTTTTTTTTTTAAGTTTACTTATTTTTCCTGTAACAGCCCTTTTTATTATCATTCCCTGGATCTCATATGTAAATTTCAGACGTTTTCGCTAAGTAGTTTCTTTGCAAACAGCGTTTTATTTTCACACATTCACACAAACTATTTTGCTAATTTATTCACTGCCTCGTCTGCGGTGTCAGCTGCTCCGGCAGCCTGTTCGGGCTTTTTCCGTGGTTTTCGGCAGGTTAATCCAGATGTTTTTACGTGTTTTCGGCGTGTATTCGCCGGGTTTTGCGGTTCGTTTTTGTCAGGTTTGCGGCAGCTTTTCCCTGCAATTTGGGGACCCTGTGGTGCTTGCTGAATACACCGCAGGGTCACCGAAATGGGATCGGCAAAAGGAACCGAATTGAAGTGAACGAAAAGTCACCGAACGTGCGGTGACTTTTCGAATCTCTCTGAATAACCCTGAATGGGTCAAGACCCCAAAGAATTTGCTTTTCCAGGCCAAAGGTTGCAGAGCCCAAGGCCAAGGACCCACTCATCTTTTTCTTGGGGCAACTTTTTAGTCCTTTAAGCTTTTTAAATGTGAGTTTGGTGTTCTCAAGGGTTTTTGCATAATTAAGAACTTCCTGTATTATCCATAAATATATGAGCAATATTGTCTTGATGGAAAGTGTGGACGATAACCTTGAGGCAAGGATGCAGTGATTCCAGCCAAATCTCTGAAGTAATAGTCTCTCACAATAAATCTATTAACACCTCAAAATAGATATGTTTACAGTGAAATACTGATTGAGTGGTTGTACAACCTCATCTGCTATGGATGGTATGAATAGACTGTTATGTAATGGAATCGTTTCTGGAATCTGTTCCTGTGACTTTTTTCTTTTCCAACTTGTTATATAAAATATTTGCTGGAGTATGTGCTAAACGAGTGGGTGATGCTTAAATTATTGGGCACGCGATTTCAGGTTTACTGTTCGGTAATACACCACAACTCGTCACTTGTGGCTTTTTTTCCCCCTATGACCAGCTTCTAGAAAATAAACCCAACAATACGAACTGATACCTGTCTCATATGACCATTTCACATTTGTGAGGAAATGTTTCTTCAGAATCAAGACACCTGGGAAGAGATCTAGGAGAGTGGAACAAGACCTAAAAATGGCTACTGTCCCACTGAATTCAGGACAATAGGGAAGTCTGCTGTCCTGGGGTTCCCTTACAACTATTTCTGATATATTCTACATCCTGCTGTCCATTATTTGTCCTCTTTTAGAAATTCAACTTCAGTGTAGTCCAGCGGGGGGACAGTTGTCCTCCGTGTGAGAAACATCTGATAACCTGCAAATAACCCGGAAGTAAAGGGCTCTTAAGGAAGGGGCAGAGCTTTTATACATGCAGAGGGATGAAATGCAACATCTGTAATTATTAATAATTTGCTATTATATTTAACAATTTTAGTTGGGCAGATTACTTTATAAGCCAATAAAACAAAAAAAATTGTAAAAAAAAAATTTGAGATATAGACTCCCAGGACCTGGTGTTAAGTGATTCCGCTTTTGCAAAATCCCTTAACACTGTAAGATAAGTCCTCGAAAAATCCTTTACGTCTCATTTCACGGTGTAGATCGCAGTGTGACCTGATGCTTCCACTCACCATGATCAGAGTGAGACTGGGGACAAACAGTTTGGAGCCTCATCCACAGCTCCTACACAATCACACTAATGATAGCTCACAGCAGGGAGAGTCAGTGCTTCTTGTGAGACATTTGGTCACTAGAGATTTACTCCACCTCCCATAGCGCTGGCTCATTAACCTCCCTGGTGGTCTATATTTTTCAAAATTCCCTGTCTAAAAGTGCTCTATTTTTTTTTTTTTTGCCACCTCAGCGGTATCCCGAGTGTGGTTCGGTGTTAAATTCCTATGCTGGAAGCGGTAACCCAGAGCAACACTCGGGATGCCGCTGGATACATCACCTGTCCCTGCGCTCCCTCAATATCCCCGCAGCCTCCTCCAGCGGTCGCGACCTTATACTTCCTGGTTCCATCCTCGCAAGAAGGAAACCAGGAAGTTTGAGGTCTCGATCGCCGGATGAGGTTGCGAGGATCAGCGAGGGAGCGCAGGGAGAGGTAATGTATCCAGCCCGAGTGTGTCTCAGGGTTACCGCTCTCAGCTGTGAAATTTAACCCCGAGACACGCTCGGCATAACCGTCAGGGGGTTAAACAGCCAGAGAGATAGGGACAGTACCACAAAGTAATAGATTTTTCAGGCCTTGGGTCCCAAAGAGTGTGGAGCCCAGGTTCTAGGACTTACTTGCCATTCTCTAAGGGCAGCTGTTAGATCTCTAAATGTAGGGATGCAGTGGGTTCCATGGAATCCTACAGACTCCATACCTGATACCTGAGGTGTCGCTTCTTCTAGTATCCAACTGTGTCTCGACTTCGTTCCAAGACCATCTGCTATTAAAAGCTACTGGGTCTGAATACCAGCAGTGAAAGGGAGACGGTAAGGAAAATTGTCGGATTTGTTTCACCTACCGTCTTCTTTTCACCGACAACTGTGGAATAAGGGCCTATATATTTAAGAAAAAGGGGGAAAAAATGGAGACCCTTAATAGAAAAACATTTCAAAGAACATCTACGGTTGGGATCAAAGAACACGACAGAATTGTAAATGTATTGTTTACCAAAAATAAAAATTAAGAATGATTTTTCCCTACAGGTTGGGGTTTCAAAGTGTAATGCAAAGAGATGGGTAGCTTGAGGACAACCGTCACAGTGTAGATGTCGAGAACACGTTTTATAAAGGAAATTGTTTTATAGAAACATATGTCAGTGGATCTGCCAAGACAAAACAAGTCGGGCTGGTTTCAAAGAGCATTGAGAACTGGCGGTTCGTCGTACTAAAGGATTTTTTTCTTCTTTTCCTAATGTGGAATGTTTTTTGAGCTATTTACCTACATCTTACAAGAGAATAGCGAGCCTGCTAGCTTGGGGATATAGACTTAACTGCATGAAAACACCAGGGTAAGTTAATTTTGGCCAGGACAGAAACTAATTAGCGTGAAATGACTTCTATGCCTTTAGGGTCCCATACCAGTGAAAGGCAAATAACTATCTTGTGTAGAAATAAATAGATGGCGCAATATACGAGCAGATTTCATGGCTATTTAAAAAGTGTTTTGCGGTAACAGGTCCATTTTAACAGATCGTTAATGTGAGACATCATTAGTTTTTTATGAGTCCGATGCCACTTCCTAGTACAGGCTTCAAGCGGTGCTCCCTCCCCTAACCTTTATTGCTGTCAGTATGAATATTAAATGCTGATAATTAATGTAGAGTTAATTTTATCACTAATTCATACTTCACATGTGTTATATGCCTGACATAGCATGTTTTTTTATACCCAACGCCCTCTTTGATTTATCAATGAGGGTGAGGAACGGAGAGGAACAGCTACTTTCCATGTTGCAGTGTGATTATGTGTGTGTGTGGAATTTCATTATCTGTGTGATTGCTCCTGTAGGCGCTGAGGGAACCTGTGTGATTGCTGTAGTCGGAAATTTGAGTACCTTTGTGATTGCTCCTATAGGCAATTTTGTTGCTTATTGCTCTTATACACAGCCTCTGTACCTCTTCTATTGCTCCTACAAGAAGTTTCCGTATCATAGCTCCAGTAGGCAGCCTCCGTATCCATATCACAGTGTTACTGGTGGATGGCATCCTTGGTATCTTTGTGATTGCTCCTGTAGGCAGGCTCAATACCAATGTGATTGGTACTGTAGATGGTAACATATAAATAGTCTTGGTACTATTGTGATTCCTCCTATAGGTAGTCTCTGTAACCTGTTCCACTTGGCAGGCTCAGTACTAGTATGATTCATCCTGTAGGCAGTCTCTGTTCCAGTATGATTGCTCTTGTGGAAGGTGGGGGTACCATATAAATAGTCGTGGTAGTACTGTTATTCGTCCTACAGTTAGTCTTGGTAGAATGCTCCTGTTGGCAGGCTCAGTATGCGTAAGATTGCTCCAGTAGGCAGTCTCTTTACCAGTGTGATTGCTCCTGTATATGGTGATTGTACCATGTAAGTAGGCTTGGTAGGTACTACTGTGATTCCTCTTACAGACCATCTCCGTAGCCTGCTCCTGTTGACAGGTTTTCTACCCATATGATTGCTCCTGTAGGTAGTCTCAGTGGCATGCTCCTCTTGGAAGGCTCCTGTAGGCAGTCTCGGTTCCAGTATGATTGCTCTTGTGGAAGGTGGGGGTACCATATAAGTAATTGTGGTAGTACTGTGATTCCTCCTACTGTGATCCTCTTGGCAGGCTCATGTAGGCAGTCTTGGTTCCAGTATGATTGCTCTTGTAGAAGGTGTGCTCGAGTCTCAGTTCCAATGTGGGATTGCCTCCATAAAAAGCCATCAGTAACAGTGTGACTGCTTTAGTTTGCTGTCTCTATATCATTGCTTCTGTAGGCAGTGCTCTTGTCGGCAGGCTTGGCACCGTTTCCCCTATATTAAGTTTCATAAGTCAATATTCAAACTGAACTTTCATCGGAAATTGAAATGCCGGTGTGCCCTCAATTAATCTGCCAAACCGATTAATGGCCGAATTGCAGCCAAAAAGACACCACATTTAAGCGACCAGTCCAGATTAAACCAAGCACTAAATCCTTACTTTTAAAATGGTGGGAGAGCTGCAATTCCAACTTGACCCCAGCCCTCGTCGTTCCTTTTGACTTGACCACTGACCTAGCATTTTAACAGGACTGCTTTTCCTATGGAATGCCCTATTAATCCTGTACAATTTTCCTATGATTTCCAGATTTTGGGAAATCTCTCAAATTCATATCTTTACAAAACATAATTTGCCTTTGTAATTATTCCTTCTCCGTGCTTCTACTTAAATAACAAATGTTTTTTGTGTTCTTCTCCTTTTTTCCCCCTTATGCATCTCCACTGTAGGACACAGGTGCGGTTGCAGCTTTAACCGGGGTCTGGAACTGGGATGGGTCCCCGTAGGTTCTGAAGACCCCTGGGAGATGACAGGGGAGCTAGTGAGTCGGGTAGCCAGGGCACCGCAGATGCTGCCACTTTTCATTTTAATCAGTGTTTCAGTAATTAGTGCTTAAGGACGGAAAAGCCGCAGACTTTCTGTAAAACCATTGTAACAGATGTTCAGCGAGAGGTACGCTTGGGCTCTATCTTGTGTGATGTGACAGAGCGGAGGGGGGATTTGCTTGGGGAAGGTTGGGGGGTGTAGAATAGGCATTGGAGTGTACCTACATTAACCTTAAATAAACCAAGCCAATTTGTGTCTGCTAGGAGTCCACAGGAGCCGCATCACTCACGCCTCTATAATACGGTAAAGTCAATGCAATGGAATTTTAGTTAGACGGAAAGCATTGTCCCTGTGGATTTAGGAATGAGAGGAAGTGAGTACTGGCTCATTGTCTGCACATAGAACATACAGCGCCCCGGAAGGATGCTGAATGTATCTATGCCATTCACGGGATGAAGGTTTCGTCTGACCCCACATAAAAGCTCTCAAAGCCGCTAAGTGCTGTATGTGAGTGCTAGAAGTACACTCTCCTAAACCCCCCGTCAGCCCGCTTAGATACGACTTTGAACGGATTATCTTTAGTGTGAAGAAAAGGTTGAATATATTATCTATTAATGCATTTTTCTGTGGTGTGAACACTACTTCACGGCAGACACCACACTTCACACAATAGGCCTCTGGAGAAATGGGGCCACCTGCACAGCAAGTCTATCGAGGGATGAGGCTCCCACTCTCTGAATGGCTTGAGTCATGAAGCAAGTGGATAACAGAGATAGGCCCAGTGCTTTAGCTGTAAATCAGATGGTGTCGGAACAGAGGTGGGTTCTGGTCCTGGAATGCTATCTACTCAAATGCCCACTTACTAATGATCTGTGCAATATAAATGTTATGGCGATAATCTGAAACTAATATCTCTAGTTTTATACCACATGAGGTACTGGATCCACTCAAATAGGTAACGCAACACCACAGAGACCGTCAAAAACGGAAGGTCCTGGATCCTGTTCCCCAGGATGCCCCGCAAATTAAGCCCTCAATAGGCCCCATTCACACAGTTACAGTTAGTCATTTATCTAGCGTAAGCAAATTCCATAATGCTTTACAATGAGGGAGCACAAACATGAGACATTATAGTGATAAATGAGGAAGAGATGACCCTGTCTGTAGGATAACTGTCCTGCTAATACAGCACTTTAAACAAGTGTCAGCCAGATATCCTGTGAGCATTCAATCTAAGGAATGAGGGTGGGTGAAACAAATCGGAGCAGAGGGAAGGTGGAGTTGGTGGCCAGAAAGAATATAGCAGGGATTGTTATGGGAAGAACCAGAAGCTTGGGCTTAGTAAGGATAATCAGAGAGAAAAGTGGAAGCAGCTAGAAAAGAGAGCTGAAATTTAGAACCGGACATGGGTGGGAGGATGGGTGGGACAGCAAAGTGGAAAAATGGTGTTCAGTCTGAGTTTGTGGATGATCTGATTGCTGTATGAAGAAAGTAAAATGGGGGGATTTAGCGAGAGTGGCCTGGTTGTATTGGAGGTATTTATGGCATTGGAAGAGGGGAATAGTCTAACGAAACGAGAGGGAAAATATTGCTCCCCTGCCATTTTATCCTGCTAGACCCTTGTCTCCTAAACCTAGTGCTGGTCTTCCACTGATCTCTGCAGGATAGAACACGCATGTCATGTGACCATTTGAGGGCTGGATGCTCCAGCCAACCCATTGGCTCTCAGTGCAGGAAGGCTTGGATACCATTGGTTCGGCCTGGTGTCTGAAGTACTCAAAGTCTAGGAAATCTGAGCCGAGGTTCTGGACGGGACTACAGCCGATGCATCTGGATGGATGGATCCGCCCTCTGAGCCCCCATCTGGGGGGAGGGAGCAGGAAGGTTACAGCAAATGAGATTGTGTTCACTCTTAAAATGGGCTCCGATGAAGGGGGAGGCCATAACGTTACGTTACCGGGCTGAATTAGATGTCATTCAGAAGAGGCAAGAGCCTTTTTAGAAGGCTCTAATGAGGCAAATCATGCCAACGACATGAGGAGTGCCTGATTTCATGTGCACATTATCTCCTATTGTTAAGGCTGCGGTCACACGAAAGCACAGAGTTTATACACGGTGTAACGTGTGTGTGTAATGGTATCGAGCGTTCCACCGGACGTGCTGAAATCCTCCTCATCAAAAAGCTACAATGGACATTTGACGGGCCTTCAAAGCGTGATCCTCCATAGGAGGCTCCCGCTTTGTAGGGCAGAGAGGACACCATTTCTCGTGGGCGTTCCTTCCATGCTCATTTGCGCTCGAGTGACCGCGCCCTAAGAGGATAGAGATGGAAAGTATATTAGTAGAAGTGATAGTCGCCTTTTCCCACATAATGTAGTGCAAACACAGTGTTGCTTTACAGCAAAGCACATGTAAGATATCAGCAACATAAATACACACAATAAGAACATTCCACTCTTTTTGGTGGTATTGTCCCTTTAATTCAAATACTCCCATCACTAGCCTGCCAGCTTTACTTCCTCACATCAAACCTAATACTGGAGACATGAACAAGGTAGAGTAATTCAAGCCCAATCAACGGAACGTCACGCACAGTGTTGGAGCAAGGGTTAATAAACTTTAAAGAATTTTAGTTTGGCAGCCACAACACTCAGCTTGATTAAAAGTCAGCGATCATTTATTACCCTTTTGAGGGAAAATATACTTACAAAACTTTTTTTATATAAAGATTTCATTAAAGTTACCCTTAGGGTGTAATATATCAGAAATTCTTATCATTCTCCATGCCAATAAAAAAATCACATATTAGAGTGAAAGCTGAGGTCAGGTCATTTTAAAAAAAAATATATCCATTACCTCCCCCCTTACTGGAAGGGTTTTAATGATTGGATGCTATTAACTGCTTCATTACCAGGGATTACGATAATCGAGTTATTTAACAAACTGCACAGCAGTTAGCAAATGGTTAATCATCCGCAAGAAATTAAAAGCCACAAATGTTAACAGCATATTATACTCGTGATGACTGGTAGACGTTTGCGAGTACAGAAGTTGTATATTCCTGTTCCCTTTGTGTTGTATTGTGTGTCATGTTTTCACTAGGGTTGCCAGATCAGCCATGTTTTTCCACTACACATATCATTTATTCATTGTGATGGGCACTGCATGAAAAATGCAACCCTGCAGCATGTAGAATTCCTATACTGCAGGTAAGAAATAAAAAATGAATCCCAGCTTGATTTCCTTCCTGCAGCATATTAATTATACGGGTTTGGGTCGAAATCCCTACAACCAGGTTCCCTAATGCCAAAATCCCGACGGCCAACTTCCCTACACAGACAACTCCCTGACGGCCAACTTTCCTACACAAACAACTCCCTGACGGGCAACTTCCCTACACAGACAACTCCATGATGGCCAACTTCCAGACATCCAAAATCCCAGCGGCTAACACTATCCCTACTCCCTAACCCCCTAAACCTAGCCCTAACCCCAACCCCCTAAACCTAGCCCTAACCCCAACCCCACCCCCCTAAACCTAGCCCTAACCCTAGCCCCCTAAACCTAGCCCTAGCCCTAACCCTAACACCCTAAACCTAGCCCTAACCCCCTAAACCTAGCCCTAATCCCCTAAACCTAGCCCTAACCCTAGCCCCCCCAAACCTAGCCCTAACCCCCTAAATCTAACCCTAACCCCCTAAACTTAGCCCTAACCCCTAAACCTAGTCCTAACCCCATAAACCTTGCCCTAACCCCCCTAAACCTACCCTAACCCCTAAACCTAGTCCTAACCCCATAAACCTTGCCCTAACCCCCTAAACCTAACCCTAACCTCCTAAACCTAGCCATAACCCTAACCCCCTAAACCTAGCCATAACCCTAACCGCCCTAACCCTAAGCCCCCTAATCCTTGCCCTAACCCCCTAAACCTAGCTCTAACCCTAAGCCCCCAAACCCAGCCCTAACCCCCTAAATCTAATCCTAACCCCTAAATCTAACCCTAACATCTAAACCTAGCCCTAACCTCCCTAGCCCGAGCCTTAACCCCCTAAACCTAGCCCTAACCCCCTAAACCTAGCCCTAACCCTCTAAATTTAGCTCTAACCCCCTTAAACCTAGGTTTAGGGTGTTAGTATTAGGGTTAGCCGCTGAGATTATGGATGACCGGAAGTTGGCTGTGTAGGGAACTTGGTGTCTGGCACTTGTTCTGTCTGGAAGTTGGCCGTCGGGATGTTGGCATTAGGGAACCTGGCTGTAGGGATTTTGTCCAGCACCTGAATTATACATTTTGCAGGGCTGCAATTTATCCTGTCCTCCTCTCTGCATGAAATAGTAATGTGTGTCCAGGTAAACATGGCCGATCTGGCAACCCTAGCTGCAACCCTACTCATTACAACACAACATTATTTGAGTTGCATCGCCAAACCACGCTTCAAAGAGTTAACTATTAAGGTACTAAGTGCTCCCAAAAATCGTGCAATAGGGGTGGGAGGAGTGGGACAGAGGCACCAAGGTAGGTTGGAGAACTGAGACAAAGGTTCACTGGGATGTGAAGACTGAAGAGTTAGACAAACCTGCAAAGGGGATGTAAGGAATTACACACATGCAATGGGGAGAGATGAATGCAACACAGTTACTATGATGTGGAAAGCGTGGGGCAAAGGCCCAGAGGGATTTCTAACAGTGTGGGATAAAGGCACGATGAGGATAGCAGGACATAAACACAATGGGAGTGGTAGGTTATTGACAGACACAACAGGTGGGAGGTGTGGGACAATGAACCCAAGGCAGTGGGGCAAAGAGGCAGTGGGTGTCGAGGCATTAGACACAAGCACAAAGGGGTTAGGGAGTGAGATAGATGTTCCAAAATGATGTCAGAAGAATAGAATGGCACAATGGGGGTGCAAATAGTAAGACGAAGACCTCATGGGAGTAGTTGGGGACTGCCAAAGACACAAAGCGGTGGAGTGGTTTGACAAAGACATCATGGAGGATGGTGGGAGTGGAACAAAGGGACAATGTGTGTGGAGGAGTTGGTAACAAGCACAATGGGACTGTGGGTAAGATAAATACTTCAGAATAAGATGGAAAGAGTGGGATAAGGCACAATGGTGGTGGGAAGAGTGGGATAAAGAACGAATGGGTGGGATAGGTGATTGGTAAAGATACAATGGCATTGGAGAGGTAGGACAAAGACTTCAAGGTGGATATACAAAAAAATTGACTTGATAGGTTGTGTGTTTAAGTTGTTTTTGAACCTTCTTCCCCTTTAAGCGTGGGCTGCGTATAGCTCAGGTTAGTGCGCTGGTGCTATGTAAATCAGGCGATCTGACGGTAATCCAGGGGATGAGGTTGTACATGCTATACTAGATGTCAGAGCTGGGAAAGCAATATTCCGTGATTATAACCTTATTTAGGGAGATCTGAGGGTGAGTAATCAGACAAAATCAAGCATATTCTATGCAGATGAAATATTACCAGCTAACTCCTCATTAATTAGCAGGCTGCAATGTGCGCAAATCATTTCAACCACTTTTTTCAAACCTCTAAGATATCAGTAGGTGATAAAACTATTCAGCATGGCTGCTATCAAGCGATTATCGATGTGTGACACGTCCAATGATGTCCGTGCTAATCAACAACAGATTTCAGGTGGTTGTCGCAATAATGCGTGCTTAACATACACAAGGCGTGGGCGGAAAAATAAAGTAATGGTCAACATACACTGCTTGACCAATAAAAAGGCACCACCTACTGTACAAGGCTGGATGGAGTAGAGGTAACATCACTGCTCTATAACCATGGAGACCCAGGTTCGAATCCCAGCCAGAGCACTTCTCCAGTAAGTGTTCTTGGGCAAGACACCTAAATGGTTCATACTTGCCTACCACACAATATAGGCTGTGGAGTCCAGTGGTAACGTCTATACCCTTTGACCGTGGAGAAGCAGGTCAAAATACCATTCAGCACATCCTTCCGATACAACTGTGGAGAAGTCTCGACTTTATGAGAAGCGGGTTCAACCTAACCACCAGGTCGCTGCTCTACAATCATGGAAAGACGACCCAATCCCACTCAGAAGACACCATCAGCGAGTGTCCTTGGGCAAGACACCTTACGATATGGATGTGGCTACCTCACAAAACACATCTCGTAGATTGTAAATACCCTTGGGAATGGAGTCCCCCTGAATCAGGTCATCATCCATGTGTGTTATTGTAATGTATTAACTCCTTGTGCACTGATCTTGTAAAGCGCTGCAGCATTTTTGGTGTTTTATAAATAAAGGATAATAATAATAATAATGGAAGCCTGTTATGATAGAAGGAAACAAAGTAGCAAAACAAGAGGACATAGTCTTAGATTAGAGGGGCAAAGGTTTAAAAGTAACATCAGGAAGCATTATTTTACTGAGAGGGTGGTGGATACATGGAACAGTCTTCCAGTTGAAGTGGTAGAGGCCAAAACAGTAATTGAATTTAAGCAGGCATGGGATAGGCATAAGGCTATCCTAAACAAAAGATAAATCCAGGTAAAGTATCCATGTAATTGGGCAGACTAGATGGGCCGAAAGGTTCTTATCTGCCGACATTTTCTATGTTTCTATGATCTGGGGTCGCTTCAGTTGGTCAGGTTTAGGTTCAGCAGCGTTATGTGGCCAAAATATGAGGTCATGTGACTCCCTGAAAGAGCAAGATTTTCCATCAATGTTTTTTTTTTTAGTCCCTGATCGCGCGGGCATATTCTAAAACGGCATTCCCGGGATTCAGCGGGCTCAAATTGTGCAAGGGTGGTTCAGGGGGCAGCAGACATCATTTTCACACATGGATTGGCCACCATACAGTCCAGACCATTAACCCATTGAGAGTCTTTGGGATAATAAGCTGTGGAATTCTCTGCCTGTTGAGGTGGTTGGGTCAGAGTCTGTACAGACTTTTAAAAAACGACTGGATGACTTCCTGCAGACACAGAATATTAAGGGTTATAATATTTAATATGTGGGTAAAAGCTTCTTGATCCAAGGAGAAATCTGACTGCCATTCTGGGGTCAAGAAGGAATTTTTTCCCAGTATGTTGCATATTTCAGACTGGGTTTTTTGCCTTCTTTTGGATCAACAGCAGTAGGTTATGTGGGAGAGGCTGAACCCGATGGACGCATGTCTTTTTTCAGCCTATATAACTATGTAAAAAAAATGTGCTGGAGAAGACTTTACGCAGCACTGCGACTCTCCCATCATCAATGCAAGATCTTGGTGACAAATTAATGCGATTCTGGATGGAAGTAAACGTTGTGACATTGCATAAGCTTATTGAAACGATGCCACTGTGAATGTGTGCCATAATAATCACAGCAAAAGGTGGTCCGATAATATGGTGGTAATACATTTTAATAGTCTACAGCCATTATCGTTTACGTTTATTATCATCAAGGATAAAAAGAAAACCGTACTCTCGTTACTGAGGCAGATTTATTTCTAATGGATTACCAGAGATAACAGATGTAGGAAAGGATGAACCTAAGGGACTTGGATATTTTTTGCATTTTTGTAACTGTTTGACTCTATTAAAAGCAACAATCCATGCCACAACAATCTGCCTGTGTTTTTATGTAAAGAATCCAGACGCTGTGGATGGATTCTCCTATTTCTCTGAGTTTACTTCATTTCTTGACCTATAAATTACCTGTAGCGGGTGATAGATCAAATCTTGGCACGTCACCTTTTTAGTTTTAGCCAGTGGACCCAGGATTCTCAACCTTCAACAAGCCACCATGACCACTTATGCAATTGCGCTATGACGTAATGTGATTAAGAGTTGGTGGGTTGAATGAGGAGTCAACATGCCGACTTCTACTGCGTCTCATTGATACATCGTTACTGGCATTTGATTGACTGTGCACATGCTAGCCGGAGATACACCAGATGTCCTTGGAAGAGCTGGAAGGAGGGGGTATTGTCATATCTACCATTACTTCATTCTTCTGCTCTTTGTCCACCCCAACAACATCTGGTTCCAGCAGCCCACTCGCTCAGATTTAAAATTAAGGCAGTGCGCCCGGGAGCAGTGACACGAGCGGAAACGCATCACACAAGTGAAAATCGTTCCAGTGCAATTCATTTTCGGTTCATTTGTTAATGTCTCCTGTCGTGGATTCATGTTAGGAGGAACTGCCAAATTGCCCAAAGTGTGGACAAATCTCAATTTCTCCCTTTGTCGCTTTACCTTGTCTTTCTTTGTCTCTCTCGTTCTTTCTGTAGCTCTCTGTATTGTTCGGACTCTTTCTGTTTCTCCGTTTCTGTATCTGTTTGTTAGTCTGTGTCTCTTAGAAAACCAAACAGACACACTTTTCAATCTCTGTTTGTGTGTGTGTCAGTGTATGTGTCTGTATGTGTGCATCTCTGTGTTTGTGAATCGATGTGTGTCAAATTGTGTGTGTCTGTTTCTTTGTACCTGTTTTTTTTTTGTTTCTTTGTACCTGTGTGTGTGTGTCTCTCTCTTTGTCTCAAAGTGTGTCTCAAAGTGTGTCTCTTTGTGTATCTCTGACCTGGATTCTCTAATTCGACTGTATTGCAAGGTGATCGTCCTGGCCAGTTCACTCCTCACCATTTACTAACAGGGTTATTCAAAGAGCTCCGAATTGCTGGCGAAAGGTAACCGAATGCTGAAAATCAGCATTCGGTTACCTTTCCTGACCATTCGGCTATCCAGAGAGCAGGCAGTTCGCCAAATGTAGGCGAATTGCCTGCATGTAAGGTGCCTGTTCGAGGGTAGTGAATCCCCATAGAGAAGCAATGCTTCGTCTATTAAGAGAACAAAAACCAGCAGTGAAAAGTTGCCGAAATGCCCTGCCATTCGGTTGCTCTATTCGACAGGTTTATTCAGGCGAATCCCATAGGCTTCAATGTTAAAAATATTCCCGTTTTAATACAATATCTAATAAACCGTTTATTATAATATTCTGCAGTAAAAAGTCTCTTTATTTATAGATTTTTTTTAGGATCTTTTAAGCATTTTTCGTGATTTTTTTTGCAAATTTTTTCCCGTTTTTTAAATTATTTTTTTAACTGTTTTTTCTTTTTCTGTAACAGCCCTTTTTATTATCATTCATTGGACCTCATATGTAAATTTCAGACATTTTCGTTCAGTAGTTTATTTGCAAACAGCATTTCACTTTTCAAACTTTCAAGCGTACTGTTTTTTTTTCCACTCCATTCGTCTGCGGTGTCGGGTTTTTCCGGCGGCTGCTCTGCTCTCTGATCGGCTCCTGCTCGGGTTTCTCCGGCGTCGTCGGTGGGGTTAATCCAGATGTTTTTGCGGGTTTCGGTGTGCATTCGCCTGGGTTTTGCGGCGAGTGTTCAGCAGCTTTTCGGCAGCTTTTCCCTGCACTACGACGGCCCTGTGGTGCTTGCTGAATACACCGCAGGGTCGCCGAAATGGGATTGCTGAATCAAGCCGAATTGAAGAGAACGAAAAGTCACCGAACGTGCGGTGACTTTTCGATTCTCTTTGAATAACCCTGTTAGAGTCGCTTCCAGTCATGTATGAGTTGGGACGTCTGGGTGAACTGAGCGGGTCCACCTCTCATGAACTGTGCCCCTCCGAGCTTCTTGATCATTACCAGCAACTGAGCTGCAATAGCGGCAGTGCTGGTACAGCATGGTGAGCATTTTGGCTGATATGCCTCCACCCAAGTCATGTCAGGTGAGGGCATAGAGTATTAAGGAGGCCATTCTTATATACATTTATTCTTTTTATTTTGGTCTTAACTGTTCAGTGGCCATCAAGTTTACCGCTCATACCGCCATCGGACTCCGCCGTGATTCGTTTCAGCCAGAATAAATTTACTCATGAAATTCTGTTGAACTCTATCACCATATGAATGAAAATCGGACAAACCGAATCATCTGAGTTTTTTTGGCCAAATCGATTTGACAAGCCTAATAAATACCCAGATTGTAAGAAATATGTTCCAAAATTGTAGGATTTTGTATGAAATGGAACAACTCGTTGATATGATAAATATCTTTATCTGCTGTATGATTGGAGGAGCTTCTGCTCATCATCCAAAGTTCTTGGTATATAAATCCTTTTTGAAATGGTCCATTGTTTTTTTTTAGAGGTTAGAAATTCAATATGTGAAACATCATAATTATTTTTTAGTTTCCTACAATGAAAGGGTATTTATTTTGTCTTCTCTATTCTGTAAGAACATCATTTCCCTACCTATTGTTGGGATGCATCAGAGTTAGTCATCAAATCAGGTGGTGTGATAGGCTTTTCATTGTAAGGCAGTGCAAGGGCATGTATTATTAAACCAATTAAACCAATACAGACTAATCTGCACAGTTTATTTCCTGGATCCGTAGTCGTACAACCAACAAGTCATCAGTAGTCGTAAAGCTAATCCCACAAACAGGAAGCTGTTGAACTTGGTCCATTGCTTCCGTCAAAAGTCATCTGACGACTTCAGATGACTACATCAAACTAAGTCACTGCTCCCATTCGAATGGGATCTGTCGCTTACCCTTTATGATGGAACTAGATTCCTTATTTACTCCTCCTATGCTTTTACTTAGAATGGATTAGTCCACTCTCCCTGTCTAGCTCGCATAGATAGTTTGGCCCAGCTCCATTTCCTGTGCAGCAAAGCTTCACTTCCTTCAATTTTTTCTTCATCCATGGAAGCTTGTGAGTAGCTTCCTGTTTATACTGGGCAGATTCATTCTGTTTTACCTCACTCTGGAAAGAAAGAACACCAGAGAAGCTCTCTACCCACCTTCCTCCCATTATAAAGCATCCAGAGAAGTTATCTCTATTCACCTTCATCCCATACCAAAACATATATAGAAGCTTTCTCTACTCACCTTCCTTCCAAAACAAAGCAGGCTTAAGGGAAGCTCTTTCTACCCACAATATACCTTTTATTTGTTGTTACTTTCTCAATAAAGTGAAGAAAAATATAAAGGACTTTGTGTGCTTTCAAAAGAGGATGAGTTAAGATATCTGACTTCAATCATATCCTGCATGTGATGTTCACTTCTTGCATATGACCCTCTTCATGGCATTTAAATCAATTGATTTCAGTAACTTTAGGGTGTAAAATCAAGAGAAAACTTCATCCATACAACAAATCTAAAATTCCAGATGCATGATATGCACATGTCTGCAAATATAACTGAGAGGGGGATCTTTTGGGGAGGTAATTCTGTGGATCAGTAGAAGTCATCACAAAACCGGTTGAGCTTCATAGATGGAGATTTTTTTTTTGTAACCGCTGTAGAATCAACGGCCAGCCATTCTTGCGTTAAATAATTGTGTTCCGGCTTTAGAATGTGGCGGTCAGGGTCATGTCAGCCAGTCATGCAAGCTCAGCTGAATCAATATGCTGAGAGCTAACCCATAATATATATACCATAGCACTTTATTTATTAATCATACTCTCATAGCCAGTACGCTCACACGCGCAGGACCTTTTTCCCTCCTCGTTATCCTGGGAGTCCTTCTCTCCAGTACCCTACTTACAGTTTTTGGCTGCTTCTTATTTAGTTCACGATAAAGGGCATGAACACTGGCCGTGTTTCTGTTTTCACTGTGCCATTGCTGACCAGAAAATATGTAGTTTGTATTTGAGTTTGTAAATAATAAATGGTCCCAATGAAATGCCAAAGATAACTTCTTTCTGTTTCCCTTTCTTCCCCTTCTTCTGTGATGATGCCCATTAGTTCAAACTTGGAAAAAATAACGAATCAAGAAAACAGCGCAGACAAATTGTGTTGCACTTATTTGTATGTCTTTGTTATTACAAATGGATAATTCCGAAGAGGTTTGCATTTACGCATTAGTGTGTGGGTGACACATCACTTTCCATTGGTCGCACAAATATTTTGCTGATTACTTATTGCAAATTCTACATGCTATTGTTATAAATTTGTTTTGTTACTTGTGTCAAACTGTTTCTTATGCAATAGGAATTTCTTCAACGTAATTTTCGTCAGACAATCAGGGCTGGATTTACATCTCGGGAGCCTGGAGGCACGGAAATCTGGAGCGCCCCCCCCCAAAAAAACTGCTAAAACTAGGGGAAATACTTTTTAATTCTTGTTTTAAAGGGAATCAAAAAATAATAATTGGCATTTTAAAAAAGTGAAAAACCATTTCTCAATGTTTTTGCATCAAAAGGAGCAGAATCTGTTGCTTTAAAATCACTCACAAATGGAGCAGAATGTTAGGGCTAGGATTAACATCAACCCTAAGGCTAGGGTCAGACGAAAGCATTTTTCCCCGCGAACGTGAAAAAAGTGCTTCCGAAAGCATTGACGTATTTTATCACGGAATGCGCAAAAACGGTCAGACGGGCGTGATTTTCGGGCGTGATTTTGTACGGATCGTCAATAAAACTCTTTTTGCGTCTGGACGTTATGTAGGCTGGACATTAGCAGCGTCTGACATCTCCTAATCACGCACACACGCCGCTATGCCGCAGCTGCGCACTCAGTACGTCAGTACTAGCGGTTCAGCGTTCTCAGAAAAATGCGTTCAAATTCCACTTGCGTTGCATGGCCGGACTTTTGTGCGGCCGTACATCGTATATTGTCCGTCATTGCCCGTCATCTGCTGCTAGTGAGGCCGTAATTATGTGCGCCAGAACGCACGTTAAAAGTGCGCTAGTCTGACCCCAGCTTTAAATAAACATACATATTAATCTAACCCTAACCCTAAATTCTAACCCTAGCTATGGAAAATGAAGTTTCATTTTGGCTTGGAGCAACCAAAATTCTGGGCATCAAAATTCAGCCGCAGCTTGGGGTCTTTATCAAGACCTGACTTTTTACCACTTCATTTTTTGATGCTGCTTTATTTTTGGCAATTTTTCAATAGGATATTAAAACTTTTTTTAAATTTGCTGTCGGTGTGGGACATGAGTGTCACGTTTCCACCAGTTCCAGCCATGCCCCCTGGTCGTGAGAGCGATACAGGCCAGCTCTTCCCTATCTGAGTTTAGCCATTCCACCCTGTGCCACTCCTGGATTCCCCTGTGGCTGATAGGCCTGGGGGTCACATGTCCCAATTAGTCAGTTCTGTGCATCTAAATGCAAGAAGCAGAGAGGCCCATGGCTCTTGCATGGATCACTGTTCCTGAGAGTTCCTGTGGGTTCATGTTCCTGAGAGTCTTGTTTATGAGTATCTTGTTCTTGATGGATTCATTCTCCTGAGGGTTCCTGGTTCCTGTATGCTTCCTGATATATTGTCCTGGTATTCTGGTTTATGATCTTGGCGTGAATCCTGACTATTCTGTTGTCTGCTCCCTTTCCTGTTTATATATATATATCTCTGTGTACCGACCTCTGCTTTTCTGACATTCCCTCCTGGCTCTTGATTCTTTGGCTCCTGTCCTTACTATTCTATATTTGTTTCCTGTGTATTTCCCAGCAGCATATACAGTATATATCCATAGCACAGGAGCCAGTGTAAGGACCTCATTTCTAGTTCAGGGTTCCCTGTTTGATGCTGGGTGTGAGTATATTGTCTTATTTAACCCTCGCCCTTCCTGTTCTCCTGTCTCTGTTATTCTTGTTAGGTTTCCATAGGCAGAAGATCATTCAAGGATCTTACCCCAGAGTTTTAGGGATCTCTTTAGAGTTCTTCTGCATTCTCCTTGTTCTCCTGCCATTCTTGTTACAGTCCTGTTATATCTTGTCTTGTATCCGTGTAGTTCTGTGGTCTGTGTCTATGCAGCCAGCAGTAGGGATGTGCGTTTCGGGTTTTGGAATTTCTGAATTTTCACGAAATTTCCCGATTCGTGTTTTCGGATGCGGCCGATTTTCCGAAAATTTTTAGATCCGAAAATGGCAGATCCGAAAAGTTTTCCGAGCCGAAACGAAATATTTTCGGAATTTTCGAATGTACTTGAAATGTGTCAAATCGAAATTTATTGCTTTGAAACGGGAGAACAGACGTTCCGAAAAAACCAAAATTTTCAAAAATACGAAAAGTCGATACAAAAAACGAGCTAAGTGACACGAAAATACTAAAAATGGTCGATATTCCGAAACCATTTACAATTTCGAAAAACGAAAATTTCCGAAAATACGAAAAGTCGATACAAAAAACGAGCTAAGTGACACGAAAATACGAAAAATGGTCGATATTCCGAAACCATTTACAATTCCGAAAAACGAAAATTTCCGAAAATACGAAAAGTCGATACAAAAAACGAGCTAAGTGACACGAAAATACGAAAAATGGTCGAAATTCCAAAAAAATGTACACGAAAAACGAGTCGAGCTGAACCGAATCTGTTTCGAAATCGGTCGAAACGAGCCGAATCGAAAAGTTTAAAAATCCGAAAAATCGAACCGAAAAAAAAATCGGTGCACAAGCCTAGCCAGCAGCTAACCTGCCTAAAGGACTAAACATCCTGGACAATGGGCCCACCTTGGCTCTAGTCAGAGGCCCACGTGACAATGAGAAAGTGTGTTTATTTACCTTTTTACCCCGTTAGTTATCCAGCCCTTATCCTGTGTATCCAGTGTCTGTAAGTTCCGTCTGTGTATATTTATTTTCTGCCTTATCCTTGTGTTTCTATAATCATCCCCCTTCCTGTCTTGCCACTCTGTTTTTATCTCTTGTTCAGTATATTCCTTGGACATCCCCATTCCTATCCAGTCTCTCTTTGCCTTTCCTTTGTATCTAGTCAGCCCTATTCATGCCTCGCCCTACACGTTGTGTTATTCTTTGTATATTATTAAACCCTGTTTAAACCATATCCCGTGTCTGCCCCTTTTAGTCGCCGCATATTGGGTTCATTCATCCTCACGGCCTGGCAAACCCTGACAATTTGTTCATCTTCCCAATCTAGAAATTGCTTTGAAACAAGTTGTCAGAGTTCTCGACACAGCCACAGGAACACTTTGTTTTTGCTGTTTAATTTTTTATTTTTTTGACATTTTTGAAATTACTAACATTACGATAAATTACATATTTAAATGCTAATGAGCAGTCTCGCGCGCCACCTTTCCCTAAATGCAAGCAGTTTCAAAGTTACCCAAAAAAAAAAGTAAATGAATAATTTTTGAGCTGTGCTATAATTGTGCCTTGCCCTAATGGATGGAACGTTTTGAAGAGGAGCATTTATTTAATCAGCAAATATAGATCGGGATACGTGTTGTAAATCAGTGGCAGGTAATTTCTTGTTTTGTAGGGGCATCGTGGGACTACACTCATAATGAGATCATGTTTTACCAGTGGCGTAGCGTGGGTTGTCAGCGCCCGGGGCCAGCAAAGAATTGTGCGCCCCCCCCCAACCTGTGGACGTTATCGATATTGCCCCAGCTCACACATGGATTTGCCCCCAGCTCACACATGGATTTGCCCCCAGCTCATGGATTTGCCCCCCAGCTCACTCATGGATTTGCCCCCATCTCATGGATTTGCCCCCCAGCTCACTCATGGATTTGCCCCCCAGCTCATGGATTTGCCCCAAGCTCATGGATTTGCCCCCCAGCTCACTCATGGATTTGCCCCCCAGCTCTCACATGGATTTGCCCCCAGCTCTCACATGGATTTGCCCCAGCTCATGGATTTGCCCCAGCTCATGGATTTGCCCCAGCTCATGGATTTGCCCCCAGCTCATGGATTTGCCCCCCAGCTCACTCATGGATTTGCCCCCATCTCATGGATTTGCCCCCCAGCTCATGGATTTGCCCCCAGCCCTTACCTGGATATTGCCCCAGGCCCCAGCTCCGGCGGGGGTTGAGGGGACCGGGACCCAGATGCCGGGCAGCGCGGGAGCGCCTGCCCGGTCTTTAACAGTCCGTCCTGTTAGGTGATGCCGCGCAGCCGGTCACGTGGTCCGGCCAATCAGGTGGTACAGAGACTCCGTACCACCTGATTAGCCGGACCACGTGACCGGCTGCGCACGCCGCGCACGCCGCGCACGCCGCGCAGCCGCATCACCTAACAGGACGGACTGTTAAAGACCGGGCAGGCGCTCCCGCGCTGCCCGGCATCTGCGTCCCCTCAACCCCCGGGCCAGTTTTAGGGGCGCAAATGCGCCCCTAACAAAACTGCGCCCGGGGCCACGGCCCCCCCAGCCCCCCCCCCACGCTACGCCACTGTGTTTTACCCATCTGTGAGTGCAGGATGATGAACGTGTTAGATGGAGTGAGAGTCTGCATTGAGTACAGAAGAAAATATAAGAATTCTGTTTGTGTGAGTATAGGGGCTGACAGTAGGATTGGTGGGATTCATTAGGTGACATTGAGCTTGGCAGACATGTGGTTGCTTTAGAGTCGGAGTCTGTGTGAGTGCTTCGCTAATGACTATAGTGAGTGTAGGAGTAAGTAGGATTCAGTGTGAGTGGATGGGTGCTCAATGAGGTAGCAAACAATAGGACAATCTGTGAGTGGATCGGATCCAAGTAGGGGAATCTGTGAATGGTCAGGTTACAATTCGCAGCAATTAGGTTGGGTTCACACCTGGGCGTAGCGCTGCATCGCGCAATGCGTGCGTTTTTTTTACACGCGTTCGCGCATACAAAAAAAAAGCGCGAACGAGCGTTGCAGCGCGTTCGCGGCTATTATATGGCCGCGAACGCGCTGCTGTATGCCCGAAAAGAAGCTCCCGAACTTCTTTTTGCGTTGGCCGTTTTAACGCGCGTTCCTGCGCGCTGTAAAATGCTTAGGTCTGAATGGGTCCCATAGCAAAGCATGGGATTTCCCCGTTCCTGCGTTTGAAAGCGCGCACGAACGCGCGTTAAGGCTAGGGTCAGACGAACGCATTTTCGCGTTGTCTGTGAAAAAGTGCGTTCGAACGAATGGACGCATTTTTTCACGGAGTACGCGACAGCGGTCATACGATGTGCCTTGTCGTCCGTGATTTTGTGCGGATCATCAATAAAACACTTTTTGTGTCTGGACGCTATGATGGCCGGACATTAGCAGCGTCTGACGTCTCCCAATCACTCACACACGCCTCTAGCGGACGCAGCGCACTCTGTACGTCCGTACTAGAGGTTTGACGTTCTAGAAAAAATGCGTTCGTTTGCCACTTGCGTTGCGCGGACGAACTTTCGTGCGGCCGTACTTCGTGTGTTCAGTTGGGTGTCAGGGCACTTACAAGTTTGAGCAAGTGGTTGGGTTGCAGTGAGTGTAGCAGACAGTATCAGTGAGTGTGATTGTTTGGCTTACAGTGAATGTAGAGGACAGTAGGAGACCGTGTAAATGGTCGGGTTACTGTCGGTGTAGCATATGAAATCAGTGCATGTGTATGGTAGGCTTACACTGAGTGTAGCAGATAGTGAGTGTGAGTGGTTGGGTTAAAATTAGTGTAGCAGACAGTCAGTGTGAGTGCTCTGCTTACAGTGAGTGTAGCAGACAGTGAATACGAGTGGTTAGGGTGACTAGCAAACTGTGAGTACTCAGGTTACAGCGAGTGTAGCACATAGCGAGTGTGAGCGCTCAGGTTAGCAGCGAGTGTACCAGATCGTGTGAGTGGTCATGTTACAGTGAGTATAGCAGACAGTGTGTGTGAGGGCTCATGTTACAGTGAGTATAGCAGACAGTGTGTGTGAGGTGTACACTGGCTCTAAGTGGGTCCAGGCATGTGGGTAATTATCTTCAGTTTCTTAGGTGACCCCCACCTTACAGCAAAATTTGCTGTAAGGTGGTCACCTAAGAAACTGAAGATAATTACCCACATGCCTGGACCCACTTAGAGCCAGTGTACGGCTCTATATTTGTGAGTGGGATATATATCATATACACCTACAGTAATTTGTATATATCAGTGTTGCACTATAGTGTTCTCCTTTTATGTTACAGTGAGTATAGCAGACAGTGTGTGTGAGGGCTCATGTTACAGTGAGTGTAGCAGACAGTGAATACAAGTGGTCAGGTTACAGCAAGTGTAGCAGACAGTGAATATGAGTGGTCAGGTTACAGCGAGTGTAGCAGCCAATGAGTGTGAGCTAGGTTGCAGGGAGTGTACTAGACAGTGATTGTGATTGCTCATATTACAGTGACTGTAGCAGACAGTGATTGCTCATATTACAGTGAGTGTAGCACAGTGAGTGTTCATGTTACAGTGAGTGTAGCAGACAGTGAGTGTAGCAAACAGTGAGTGTTCATGATACAGTGAGTGTTCCTGTTACAGTGAGTGTAGCAGACAGTGAGTGTTCATGATACAGTGAGTGTTCATGATACAGTGAGTGTTCATGATACAGTGAGTGTTCCTGTTACAGTGAGTGTAGCAGACAGTGAGTGTTCCTGTTACAGTGAGTGTAGCAGACAGTGAGTGTTCATGTTACAGTGAGTGTAGCAGACAGTGAGTGTAGCAGACAGTGAGTGTTCCTGTTACAGTGAGTGTAGCAGACAGTGAGTGTTCTTGTTACAGTAAGTGTAGCAGACAGTGAGTGCTCATGTTACAGTGAGTGTAGCAGACAGTGAGTGTTCGTGTTACAGTGAGTGTAGCAGATGGTGAGTGTTCATGTTACAGTGAGTGCTCATGTCACATTGAGTGTAGCAGACAGTGAGTGTTCGTGTTACAGTGAGTGTAGCAGACAGTGAGTGTTCGTGTTACAGTGAGTGTAGCAGACAGTGAGTGTTCGTGTTACAGTGAGTGTAGCAGACAGTGAGTGTTCGTGTTACAGTGAGTGTAGCAGACAGTGAGTGTTCATGTTACAGTGAGTGTAGCAGACAGTGAGTGTTCATGATACAGTGAGTGTAGCAGACAGTGAGTGTTCATGATACAGTGAGTGTAGCAGACAGTGAGTGTTCATGTTACAGTGAGTGTAGCAGACAGTGAGTGTTCATGATACAGTGAGTGTAGCAGACAGTGAGTGTTCATGATACAGTGAGTGTAGCAGACAGTGAGTGTTCATGATACAGTGAGTGTAGCAGACGGAGAGTGTTCATGTTACAGTGAGTTTAGCAGATGGTGAGTGTTCATGTTACAGTGAGTGCTCATGTTACAGTGAGTGTAGCAGACAGTGAGTGTTCATGTTACAGTGAGTGCTCATGTTACAGTGAGTGTAGCAGACAGTAAGTGTTCATGATACAGTGAGTGTAGCAGACAGTGAGTGTAGCAGACAGTGAGTGTTCATGATACAGTGAGTGTTCGTGTTACAGTGAGTGTAGCAGACAGTGAGTGTTCGTGTTACAGTGAGTGTAGCAGACAGTGAGTGTTCGTGTTACAGTGAGTGTAGCAGACAGTGAGTGTTCGTGTTACAGTGAGTGTAGCAGACAGCAGAAGACAGTGTGAATAGATGGCTTTGAATCGTTGTGTTGCATTTATGAATAAATTGAAGAAATTATTTTTAAAATGCTTTCTGCTCTGCTTCGTTTCACATACATGCCGAGTGAGACACACAGCGACAGCGAGGCATTCAGCAGAAAAATAGCATTTCAGCACACGCACTGCACATTGCGTTCACAGGGGTCGCTTGTCTTATTGGCTCTGCATATTTGTAAACGAGGGTGAAAACAGAAAGTTATGTTCTGCTCATCCTTGCTTCCTTCACACAGTCATATCTGTCCTTTTAGCTCCTTTTATTTCTCGTTTTACTGAAGGGATATGCATCGAATGCAACAAAAAGAAAAACAATACCCCGCGCGCAGGACAGGGACAGCGCGGAACACTTTATTTAGGTCACCAAACAGTGACCTGCGCCTAGCTTGTCCCCGCATCACCTCTTCCCATGATAGACTGCAGGACTTCTCACGCGCAGCCCCCACTCTCTGGAACAATTTCCCTCGTACTGTCAGACTTTCCCCTAACTTCTCTTCCTTCAAACGCTCCCTTAAAACATTCCTATTTAGGGAAGCCTACCACCCAACTCACTGACGCGACCATCAATCACTCTCACCTTACAGTCCTCTCCTCCTGTTTCCAACCCCAACCCTCCTAGATTGTGAGTTCCTACGGGAATAGGGCCCTCATCTCCTCCTGTACTGTTTGTCAAATGTTGTTCAATGTATTGTAACCCTGTCTATACTGTGCCTATTGTACAGCGCTGCAGAATATGCTGGCGCTTTATAAATAAATAATAATAATAACATATGTCACTGTCCCTCTAGAACTCTACAAGGAAAATGAATCAGGGTATCATTGGGGCATAGGTAGATAGGTCGCCTAGGTATATCATGTGATCCTGTTCCCCTGCAATGCTGACCTTATTACATATGAACCAGTCCTGATAATCTGCAATCAGGGAGTATATGTACTGTATGTTATTTACAAACCATGGGCTCTATTACATTCTTCGCACACAATTTTGCGCGTGCGCAAAAACGCATTAACGTGAGGGGAAAAACCCTTTGCGCTGAACGTCGTATTACGACGTTTCCGCAAAAGATGCGCGTCAACGTCCAACACGAGTGACCCTGCGCGAGCGCAAGTTCGTGCGCGCATCCCATACTTAACATTGTGAGCGCAAATGCGTTCGTGCGCTGGTACGCGGATGGTATTACAATCGATGCGCAACTTTTTACGCACAGCGTTTGCGCGCATAATTTTAATGTCTTTTAAAAGCTGGTGTTAATGGCAAATCTGAACGTCCTGGCCAAACCCAAATACACCAACACGAAAAATAAAATACAGCAAAGTATAGTTACACATTCTACACATACCCAAACAATAAAACTGAGACGTTGTGCGTGTTTTTATTATTGCTGCAGCATATATACTCAGATTTATTTTGACAGGCGCAAAAACTGAACGGGAGACAATTGTGGTTCTTAATTCTGATTGGCTGAATTGCGTGAAAAAATAGTCTGCCCACCGATTTCTGCGTGCAACGTAATGCGGGTGCGTTTTTGCGCATCTTTTTTACGCACGATATTTTTTGACTGGTGAAAAAATGCGTTCGATTCGTAATACCAGCGTTAATTTACGCGGGTTAACGTTTAACGCTGCGTGCAAAAAAAATTGCGCTGCGCGTACGATTTTGCGCGGAGAATGCAATAGAGCCCCATCAATTTCCAAGCCTGTCCTGATAAACAGACATGTGGTATCTACCTAAATGTATATACAAAAACAAACCCACCTCTGTCAAAGCCTGTCCTGATAATCTGTAGTTAGATAACAAGCATTAATATACAGATCCTGAATTATTGTCGGAGCCTGTCCTGATAATCTGAATTTACTGTAATGAATATTTATATACAGACCCTGTATTATCTGAGCCTGTCCTGATAATCTGAATTTACTGTAATGAATATTTATATACAGACCCTGTATTCTCTGAGCCTGTCCTGATAATCTGAATTTACTGTAATGAATATTTATATACAGGCCCTGTATTCTCTGAGCCTGTCCTGATAATCTGAATTTACTGTAATGAATATTTATATACAGATCCTGTATTATCTGAGCCTGTCCTGATAATCTGAATTTACTGTAAAGAATATATACAGACCTTGTATTACCTGTCCTGATAATCTGAATTTATTGTAATGAATATATACAGACCCTGTATTACCTGTCCTGATAATCTGAATTTACTGTAATTAATATTTATATACAGATCCTGTATTATCTGAGCCTGTCCTGATAATCTGAATTTATTGTAATGAATATATACAGACCCTGTATTACCTGTCCTGATAATCTGAATTTACTGTAATTAATATTTATATACAGATCCTGTATTATCTGAGCCTGTCCTGATAATCTGAATTTACTGTAATGAATATTTATATACAGATCCTGTATTATCTGAGCCTGTCCTGATAATCTGAATTTACTGTAGTAAATATTTATATACAGATCCTGTATTATCTGAGCCTGTCCTGATAATCTGAATTTACTGTAATGAATATATACAGACCCTGTATTACCTGTCCTGATAATCTGAATTTACTGTAATAATGAGCGTTCATATAAAACCCTATACAATCTGAGCCTGTCCTGATAATCCCTGTCAAATTGGCCTCTATTTATACAAACTGACTCTAATTGGAGCCTGTTCTGTTCATTTGCTCTCACGTCGTCTCTGTTTATTGAATGGGAACGCAGCCATGCCTGAGCCCGAGCTGATAATGTAAAACCGCAGGGTCAAAATGATCAGGCTTTGAAGGGGTTAAGGTCTTTAGTCTCTTCTGTTAAAGGCATCCCACGTGCCTGCACATCTGCTAAATTAAATTAGACAATTAGAGAGCGCTTTTAATTTATGCCAGTCTGGCTGCTACCACATCCGCTGGGCAACATCAGAAGCAGTTTATCGAGTTTATAATTTACTCTGCCACAGAAAGGGAAAAGGGTGGGAGGGGGGCAACGTTGGCAAGTGGCACTATTTATACGCGGAACTGCCTGGTAACGTGTGTATGTGTACGAGCGGCGCAGGATCAGTCTGATTTATAGCAGTGCTGTAAATGTGTACAGTGTATCGAGGACTGGCATTATCGTAACCTACTATATATAATTTATTATTTACATTTACGTCGTTTTGTATCAACTCTAGAATCTCCATTTTACCATTGTCTGCAGCAACGGTCAACATCCTTGGCCGTCAGATGTTTTGGAACTCCATCTCCCACGATGCACAGTCACTCATTAGTTTTTGCTGAGCCTCCTGGGAGATGGAGTTGCAAAACATTTGGAGGGTCAAGATTGCTGACCCTGGTCTACAGTAATGGGTATTTACTACGATCACTCTATTTTTCATTATTGGGTTGTCGCAGTACGACTGCGTGGATGTCCGGCCTATGGCAGACCTTTTAAATCACGCACAACTGCGTTTGAACATTACTTCTATTTTAAGAACACCTAGAACGGGGATCTCGCACTCTGCCCCCCCCCCGATGTTTGTGGCCTACATCCCCCAGAATTCTTTGAAGGCACTAGCTAGCCAGAGAATCACAGGAGTTGTAGTTCAGAAACATCAGAGGAGCGAGAGCTTGATTTGGCCGCTGAGCAAGAGTTGTATCCCTCTCAACCATTTCTTCATCCCAACTGTTCCTGTAACACTCAACCTTTAAGCCCGTTCACACTAAGCGATTTATCGCGCATATTTCCGCGCGATATCGCTCTATGTAGCTTCTCCAATGCAATTCAATGGAGCTGTTAACATCTCACAGCTCAATGTAGCTTGTCGCTGTAGCTCGTTGCTGGTGCATGACCCTTTTTTTTTGCAAGTTGCGATCTGCATTGGTGATGTTGTGCAATATTGCACATAACGGCGATATTGCGCGATATTATCACGCAATATCGCTCAATGTCGCACATATGAAAATCACGCAGAAAAATGCGCGATTTTCATGTCGCTCAGTGTGAACGCGGCCTTAAGGCTAGTGTCAGACGAACGTCTTTGGAGAGTGGAAGGAACATCCGTGAGTGTGGATGTTCCTTCTACTCGATGCCCGTCTGGCCACCTCGCCGAGAGTACTCAGTGCGCTCAGCGCTGCAAAGCGCGATCCTCCTATGGAGAATTGTGCTTTGCAGCTGCGTCAACGCGCGTCCTAACGCTTTGATGGGGAGGCTTGGATAATGGATGCTTGTTGCGCGCGCATTTCGTGAGAGTGCACAAGCATATGACTGGCCCCGTTGCAGCGTCATAACGCTGTGACGGACGCTGGTCAATACGGGTGCAAATAGCACGCTCATCTGACGCCAGCCTAAGGCTAGTGTTAGACAAGCGCCTTTGAAGAGCGGAAGGAACACTCGACGCCCTTCTGGCCACCTCGCCAAGTGCACTCAGTGTTGATGACTATGATGAGATGGTCAATTATGTAGGGTGTGAGAAACTATTTATATTTGTGTTCAAAATTATTCAACCCCCACTGAAATTGAGTGTTTTGGCCAGTTTGACATTGATTTTGATCATTCAGTCATCTTGCTTACAATTAAATCAAAGAGGCACGTGTAGGTCAGACAAATATAACATAACATTTATAATGTGTCCTGCCAAGTGCACCTCCTGTGCTATGGACGCGCTGAGTGCGTCCTAGCACAGGAGGCAGCAATCGTCCAGGATTCGCGGTGACGCGATGACATCTATTTCAGGCGCCCCCCGTGAGTGCGGAGGAGGTGCCTGAAAGGGGGGGAGATCCTTCAGACCTCTCTCCCTCCCGATCACCGCGGGCCAGCGATCAAAGCCAGGCACAGTTTGGAAGGGCACAGCCTGCCCTTCCAAACGCACCGTTAGGGCTTTAACCCCTTGGGTGCCGGATCACGATTCGGTGCCGAAAAGCGCCGAATCGTGATCCTATCCCGGAGCTGGCTGACATCCTCGATGTCGGCCAAGCTTCCGGGAACTCCCCCTGACGTCTGGCGTCATCGTGCATAGCGCGATGACGTCAGTCCTGGAGTTAACCCCTACAGGGTTATTCAAAGAGATCCGAATTGCTTGAGAAAGGTAACCGAACGCTGAAAATCAGCGTTCGGTTACCATTCTTGGCCATTCGGCTATTCAGAGAGCAGGCAATATGCCAAATCCTGGCGAATTGCCTGCACATACGGTGCCTGTTCGAGGGCAGTGAAAACCCCATGAAAAAGCACTGCTTCAGCTATTCGGAGAACACAAACCAGCAGTGAAAGGTTCCCGAAATGCCCTGCCATTCGGTGGTTTAATTCGGCAGGTTTATTCAGGTGAATCCCATAGGCTTCAATGTTAAAAATATTCCCGTTTTAATTCAATTTCTAATAAACCGTTCATTATAAAATTCTGCAGTAAAGAGTTTCTTTATTTATAGATTTTTAGGATACTTTAAGCATTTTTCTGACATTTTTTTTTTTTAACTTTACTTATTTTTTCTGTAACAGCCCTTTTTATTATCATTCCCTGGACCTCATATGTAAATTTCAGACATTTTCGCTCAGAAGTTTCTTTGCAAACAGCATTTTATTTTCACACATTCATACAAACGGTTTTGCTAATTTATTCACTGCCTCTTCTGCGGTCTCAGCTGCTTCGGCTCCTGTTCGGTTTTTCTTTGGGTTTCGGCAGGTTAATCCAGATGTTTTTGCGGGTTTTCGGCGTGCATTCGCTGGGTTTTGCCGTTAGTTTTCGTCGGGTTTGCGGAAGCTTTTCCCTGCAATTCGGGGACCCTGTGGTGCTTGCTGAATACACCGCAGGGTCGCCGAAATGGGATCGGCAAAAGGAACCGAATTGAAGAGAATGAAAAGTCACCGAAAGTGCGGTGACTTTTCGAATCTCTTTGAATAACCCTGCTAGTTTCCACCAATGGTGGAGATGGGGGGTTCCAATGAATCCCCTATCTCCCGATCCGTGGCAGCTAGGGGTTAATGTTTGGTATTGTTGGATCGGCCACAGCATGGCCTTTCCAACGATATCAAACATGACCATGTACAAGTAAATAAAAAATAAAATAAAAATATTTTTAAAAAATAATAATTAAAAAATAAACAAGTTTTTTTTTGGTTTTGTTAATGCAACAATATTGTTCCCATTTCAATTATAATGTGAACAATGATGCTGCACTAACGATTTTTGTATGGGGTGCGTTTGTTAAAAGTCACGTAATTTTCCCCCAAAAAAATGTAACGAGACCCCATTTCTAATTTTTTTTAACAAGCGCAACCCATACAAAATATAACCGCAATTGCTCGCATGTTAAAATGTGAAAGAAAAACACTTTACACGTTGTAAATTATTGAAAATTCTAATTGTATTGCATTTTTTGTTATAATATACAGACAGGACATGATGTATACATATAATAATGATATATTATGAATCTGCCGAGTCTGCCGGAAAGAACGATATATTATATGTCTGGGTCATATATTAAAATAAGGCTTCAAAACGCGATTAAACATGATGAGCAAAACCGGTAAAAATGACCTCAGCACAGAGGCGTGAAATGCATTAGCAGCGAAAGGGTTAAATGTAATTTTTGAAAGTCGGTACATTAACGTTTACACTGTTTAAGTTATAAGTCCGTACATTTCCATTTTACACTTATATTTTCAGCAGGCAAGCCCCTACCTCAGTATTTCACTGCTATATTTTCAACCCGCATCTCCATGCTTAAATATTTCATTGTTATATTTACAACTCACAAGTCCGTACTGTAATATGACATAGCCTCTTCTCATGCTAGACTGCAGGATTTCTTACGTGCAGCCCCAATCCTCTGGAACGTACTCCCTCGTACTTTCCAACTTTCTCCTAATTTCCCCTCCTTCAAACGCTTGCTTAAAACAATCCTATTCAGGTAAGTCTATCATCCGACTCACTAATACACTTCACTTCCCCAACCAGTCCACCACTCTCACCTTGCAGTCCTTTCCTCTTGTTTCTCACCCTCCAACCCTTCTAGATTGTAAGGTCCCACGGGAATAGGGCCTTCATTTACTCCTGTGTTGGTTCGTCAAATGTTGTTCAGTCCCAAAGCATTGTCACACTGTCTTTTGTACCCATTGTTCAGTGCTGCGGAAAATGTTGGCACTACATAAATGGAGAATAATAATAATAATAATAATAATAAATCAAGCCTATAGTTCCCCCGAAAAAATGGTGTCAGAAAATAAACCCTGAAGTCCCTCCTCATTCTGCCAAGTCCTGTTATGAGAGGTATGATAATTAAAACGTCTACAGAGAAAAGTCACAAACAGGGTAATTCAAAGATATTCGAAAAGTCACCGCACGTTCGGTGACTTTTTCGTTCTCTTCAATTCGGTTCCTTTTGCCGATCCCATTTCGGTGACCCTGCGGTGTATTCAGCAAACATCACAGGGTCCCCGAATTGCAGGGAAAGGCTGCCGCAAACCCGACAAAAACTATCCGCAAAACCCGGCGAATGCACGCCGAAAACCCGCAAAAACATCTGGATTAACCCGCCGAAAACCACAGGAAAAACCCGAGCAGGAGCCGATCGCAGCCGCAGGAAAAAGCGAACACCGCAGACAGAGCGAAGTGAATAAATTAGCAAAACAGTTTGCATGAATGATTGAAAAGTGAAACGCTGTTTGCAAATAAAAAACTGAGTGAAAATGTCTGAAATTTACATATGAGGTCCAGGGAATGATAATAAAAAGGGCCGTTACAGAAAAAATAAATAAACTTAAAAAAAAATAATAGGACTTTTAAAAAAAAAAAATCCAGGAAAATGCTTAAAATATCCTAAAAAATCTATAAATAAAGAGACTTTTTACTGCAGAATTTTATAATGGACGGTTTATTAGATATTGAATTAAAACGGGAAAATTTTTAACATTGAAGCCTATGGGATTCTCCTGAATAAACTTGCCGAATTAAACCACCGAATGGCAGGACATTTCGGGAACCTTTCACTGCTGGTTTTCGTTCTCTGAATAGCCGAAGCATTGCTTCTCTATGGGGATTTCACTGCCCTCGAACAGGCACCGAACAGGCACCATATGTGCAGGCAATTCGCCAGGATTTGGCGAATTGCCTGCTCTCTGAATAGCCGAATGGCCAAGAAAGGTAACGGAACGCTGATTTTCAACGTTCGGTTACCTTTCTCAAGCAATTCGGATCTCTTTCAATAACCCTGAAAGTCTTCTTTTAATTTGGAATCTACAGTTGTGTTCAAAATTATTCAATCCCCACTGAAATTGAGTGTTTTGACCAGTTTGACATTGATTTTGATCATTCAGTCATCTTGCTTACAATTAAATCAAAGAGGCACGTGTAGGTCAGACAAATATAACATAACATTTATAATGAAATAACCACAAATGTCTTTTCTGTGCTCACATCATTATCAGTTTTATTCAACCCCCAAGTGACATTCAATCTTAGTACAACATCCTTTTACAGTTATAACAGCTTTTAAACGTGAAGCATAGCTTGACACAAGTGTCTTGCAGCGATCTACGGGTATCTTCGCCCATTCGTCATGGGCAAAAGCCTCCAGTTCAGTCACATTCTTAGGCTTGCTCACTGCAACTGCTTTCTTTAAGTCCCACCAGAGGTTCTCAATCGGATTTAAGGCTGGGGTCAGACGAGCGTGATTTCTACGGACTGTACGTCCGTGCAGTACGGACATCGTCAGTACGGAAGACGCAGTAGTGGTCACACAGTCCGTTTTTTCACTGAAGTTATTTTTTGACGGATGTAGGAGGGGAAAATAAATTACAATGAAAAAACATTCTGTCCGTCAAAAATGCTGGACGTATAAATGCAGTCCGTCTGACCTCGCTCCATCACTCACACACAAAGCTATGCAGACGTTGTGGCGCACTCCGCACGTCCGTTCTAGCAGTATTACGTTCTTGCCTAACCTGCGTCCGTTTGCCGCGGCCGTTGTGCGTCCGCAGTTCAGTGCGGACGTACTTCATGTGTCAGGCTCCAATGGACTTACTTTCATGCTATCACGGACGTACTTTTAGGCACAATCACGGACGTGAACACTATGCTCGTCTGACACCAGCCTAAGTCAGGTGACTGCGATGGCCACTCCAAAATGTTCCAGCCTTTAATCTGCAACCATGCTCTAGTGGACTTGGAGGTATGCTTGGGATCATTGTCCTGTTGAAAGGTCCAACGTCTCCCAAGCCTCAGGTTTGTGATGGACTGCATCACATTGTCATCCAATATCTCCTGATACTGAAGAGAATTCATGGTACCTTGCACACGCTGAAGCTTCCCTGTACCTGCAGAAGCAAAACAGCCCCAAAGCATGATTGACCCCCCGCCATGCTTCACAGTAGGCAAGGTGTTCTTTTCTTCATAGGCCTTGTTCTTCCTCCTCCAAACATAGCGTTGATCCATGGGCCCAAACAGTTCTAATTTTGCTTCATCAGTCCACAAAACACTATCCCAAAACTTCTGTGGTTTGTCCACATGACGTTTGGCATACTGCAGTCGACTCTTCTTATTCTTTGGAGACAGCAAGGGGGTGCGCCTGGGAGTTCTGGCATGGAGGCCTTCATTACGCAGTGTGCGCCGTATTGTCTGAGCTGAAACTTCAGTACCCACATCTGACAAATCTTTTCTCAGTTCCTCAGCAGTCACACGGGGACTTTTCTCCACTCTACGCTTCAGGTAGCGCACAGCAGTCGAAGTCAGCATCTTCTTTCTGCCACGACCAGGTAGCGTTTCAACAGTGCCCTTTGCCTTGAATTTGCGAATGATGCTTCCTATGGTCTCTCTTGGTATGTTTAAAATCTTTGCAATCTTCTTATAGCCATTGCCCTTCCTGTGAAGAGTAATCACCTCTTCTCTTGTCTTCCTGGACCATTCTCTTGACTTCACCATGTTTGTAACCACACCAGTAAATGTCTAGAAGGAGCTGAGTATCACAGTCATTTTAAAGCTGCCTAATTGGTGCTTATTATGCTTTATTGCTGCTCCATGACATCCACAGGTGTTTTCAATACCTGATTGAAAACACTTGAATGAACCTCTGTTCTTCAGAGTGGTAGTCTTTAAGGGGTTGAATAATTGTGTCAATGAAGAATTCACAAAAGAAACATTTACTACTGTATTACAAAACCAATTGATGTCATTTTAGTTGCATATGGTTCTTTAAAAAGTCCTTGTAGGATTTCATTCTGAATACAATTACAAATGTACACTAAATTCCCTTAAACCCTTTACAGCATTGGGGGTTGAATAATTTTGAACACAACTGTAAATAAGGAAAATGCCTTTTGTTTACATGTGAATAGATTTAGGTAAAATGAGAGTCTCCCTTTAAGAAGCTTCCCTGGGTTCCTCTATTTTTTTCTGCCTACCCTTAGGTTTGTAGTCTTCCTGTTGCATCTATAATTCTTTCTATTGGGTCTAAACTACTTCGGATTGTATATAATTGCTTATTAATTTCCGTACTCTGCTCTAATGACCTCCTTGACTGTATCTAGTCGAGTTTTGAACCCACATGAATCTGCTAAAGAGGCCTTAATTAAAGTCTTTAATGACCTGATTTCTGCAAAATCTGAAGGGAACTTTTTCCTATTAATCCTCTTGGACTTCTCTGATGCCCTTGACCCTGCTGCTGAACAGCTCTTTCTCAGCTGATATTATTTCAAAGATATATTATCTAGATTAGTTTGTACTTTGTTAACTTCATCCAGTCCGGTTATTCTTTATCTGTCTCCCCTAGTTCTTCATATACCTTTGCTGCTCTCCTCTGAGTAACTGTTTACCCCTCTGTTCTTCATTCAGCATCAGCTCTTGTCCGAAAATGATGACCAGGCTTCCAATTTGGGCATGTTCAAATTCCAGTTTACTTTGTCTTCAGCAACTGTATTAACAAGACGTTTTTTTAGGAGTCTTTCACATAGGATACCTCATTCTCCTTATAGGAACCCTGTTATGTTGTCTGGACTCCAGTATCACTTATAATAATATTCATATTAATTATTGTTTTATATAACCAGAACAAACTGTTACGTCTCACATCACCAAGTGTATATTATTTATTTATTTATAAAGTATTTTACCAGGAAGGATACATTGAGTATTCTCTCGTTTTCAAGTATATCCTGCATTGAATTTTTACAATAGGTACAGAAATTCAAAGTAGTAAATGCAAGATATATATTTTTTTTAGAAAGGATTTTACCAGGAAGGCTACATTGAGATTTCTCTCGTTTTCAAGTATGTCCTGGGTGGCGAGTATGTATCGTTAGGTGTCTTGCCAAGGACACTTACTGGAGAGGTGCTCGTCGGGATCAAACCCATGTCTCCACAGGCTCTCTCCACGCAGAACAGTGATGATACCTCTACTCCACTCAGCCGGTATTAAAAACAAAACACAAATATACAGATTAACTCAGAAAATAAATAGGTAGGAAATATAGTCCCTATGCTACATGGTTACAGGTGCATTCTGTATCGAGGTATATTAATTGAGATCTCTTAATTGACTTTAGACTGGGAGAGGATTTGATGGCGTCTGGGAGGTTATTCCATATTTGCGGTGCTCTCTAGGAAAATGAGGATCGAGACACTTTCTTTTTCTTTTGTGGTATTGCTAGTAAGTTGCAGGTCCCAGATCGGAGGTTATAGGATGAGGTAACTGCTAGGGGAAGCAGTCTACTCGGGTAGGATGGTTGCTTCCCAGAAAAACTCTTAAACACCAGGTTGGAAAGGTGAAGGGTGCATCTGAATTCCAGCGATGGCCAGTTTAGCTCTTTTAACATGTCACAATGGTGGGTCAGATAGTTACATTGTAGCACAAAGCGGCAGCATGAGTTATACAATGTAGTAAGTTTATGAAGGTGCGTTTGCGGGGCAGCTGCATACACTACATCTCCGTATTCAATAGCCGGCATAAGCATTTGTTGTACAATCTGCTTTCTTACAGCGGGGCTCAGGCAGGATTTGTTTCTGTACAGGGCACCTAGTTTGGGGTAAAGTTTAGAGAAAGGTTTGTTATCTGCAATCCATTTTTCTACCTCTGTGAATTGTACTTGTAGCATTGATGCCAGCTGCAGGAGATTTGGTTTGCTGGTATAGATTACTGTGTCTTCTGCGTACATGTGTACAAATGAGGCAGTATATTTACAGTCATTTCTTAGATAACCCAACTATATCTGAAAGATACGGGTTTACTGATATTTTTGTGTGGATGCAGTCCACAATGTGTCTGTAACTGAGTTGTACTTGTTATTGTCAGCGCATCTACCCTCTAAAGGAGTGTTTCCAAAGCCTGGTTCTCAAGTACCCCTAACAGGCTAGGTTTTTAAGGATTACCTTGGGGAAATGCAGACTGAATGTTGCAACCACTGAGTGGTTGATTAGAAAACATGTGTACAGGTAAAACATTCAGCTAGTAGTTTTTGTTTGTCCGAATTTCGTTGCCAAGCAGCCCAACCGCTTGGATTCCAATTTAACACAATACACCCACAAATTATACTGGCAGTGCACTGACACGAACCAAAATGATCTACACAAGCAAAGATCATTCCCGCGAACCAAAGGTACTTGTTGAATAACCTGTTAAATGTCCTATCAAGAGAAGTATGGGTCCTCAGTGCTTCTTTAGAACCTGCGTCCATTTTCATCTTTACTAGCTTATCTTTTCTCCTTCCCGCGTCTCAAAATTATTTTTATAAGATGTTTGACTCAAAATGTTGCCACCTGGTTCCTCTTCCTAACACCTTATTCTTTCAGCACTGTGCGTAGCCCCCTGTTTCAAATCTTGTGAAGAATTGAATTAATACTTTTGGCACTCTTTGCTCACAACTCTCTGCGTCACGTATCTACTTCACTTCATCCCCTGTTTACAGTATTTTTCACAAGCTGCTCTAAAAAATCCCCACACTATTGTTGCCATGTAGATGCTGCTCCTTTCCTCTGTTCCCTAAAAGTTTTTTAGAGGCTCAAAATCAGCCAGCTAACTACAACTTCCCCATAATAACCAACATCTAGTCAGCATACTTCCTGTTTTAGCTTGTGCTTCAGTCAGACTCCCTTCTCATACAAAGCTGCAGACCCTCTTTGGGTCTCCATCTGTTTCATTGTTGGATGGTTAAAGGGACACTCTGGCCACCATGATCACTTAAGCTAATTTAAGTGGTCAAGGTGACTGGTACATGTCTTCCATTACCATGTCTGACTGTCCCCGGTCACTAGGACAATGCTTCCTCTCGTTCCAACTTGGAGGTCAGGCTTTCTCCTGACAGGAGGCCAAAACAGTAATTGAATTTAAGCAGGCATGGGATAGGCACACGGCTATCCTAAACAAAAGATAAATCCAGGTAAAGTATCCATGTAATTGGGCAGACTAGATGGGCCGAAAGGTTCTTATCTGCCGACATCTTTCTATGTTTCTATGTTTCTAGGAGATTGGAGTCCAACGGAGTCACAATTAAATGGATGAGTCCTTTATACATCTGGACAGTACTACTCTCAATGCAAAAACATTGAGACATCGGATTGGCTACATGTACACTTGTTACACATGTACATATCATCATCAGTCCGGCCCCAGTTGAATATTTATTTACCATTAACAACAACTCTTTGCACTCTATCATTGAGCCAGTTTTCAATTCAAGCATGGTTATCTAATCAGTTCTTTGTTAGTTTTTACAGTAGCTGTTTGAGTGTGACATTGCCAAATGTTTTAGCAAACCCCAAATGCATTACATCTCCTGGGGTGACTTGACCTATTTTTTAACTCAAGAATTCATTAATTTGATTGAGTTGCTGTGGACCCTTCACAAATCCTTGTTAAAGCCTACTGGTGAGATGTTTGTTTAAGAGACTCTCAAATGATTTTCCAATCATAGCTGTTAGACGCAAAGGCCTGTGATAGTCTGGTTCACTTTCAGGATAGTTTTTAACCGGAGGAGCCACATCTACTTTGCGCCAGTGAGAAGTGCAATATCCGATTGGATTGATTTCAGAAATAGCGCTCTGGCTTTTACATAATTGAGTTCCCCGATTACCCAAGAGTGAAACCAGTCTGGCCCTGGGGCTTAAGCTACCTTAATTTTAATTAATGGATTCAGCATTTTGTCTTGTGTCAACAGGTGACTTGTTTGCTGAAGAGCTTTTGTCGTATTAATTTGCCATTCAGCTGGTATTAGCTCTTCTTTACTATGCACTGAAGAGATAAATGCATTTATAACTTCTGCTTCCTTATAATCTTCATTGGTTATCATTCCTTTTTCCAATTTTAGCTCCTTCACTACCAAGCTTTTTGTTGATAAAAATATACAGGATAATTTAAAGAGATCCGAATGGCTGGAGAAAGGTAACCTATTGCTGAAAATCAGTGTTCGGCTACTTTTCTTGGCCATTCGGCTATCCAGAGAGCAGGCAATTCGCCAAATCCTGGCAAATTGCCTGCACGTACGCCGCCAGTTCGGTGCCTTTTCGAGGGCAGTGAAATCCCCATAAATAAGCACTGCTCGGCTATTCAGAGAACACAAACCAGCAGTGAAAGGTTCCTGAAATGCCCTGCCATTCGGTGGTTTAATTCGGCAAGTTTATTCAGGCGAATCCCATAGGCTTCAATGTTAAAAATATTCCCGTTTTAATTCAATATCTAATAAACCATTCATTATAATATTCTGCAGTAAAGAGTCTCTTTATTTATAGATTTTTTTTGAATATTTTAAGCATTTTTCTTTTTTTTTTAAAAAAAAATTCAGATTTTTTTTAACCACTTCAATGCGGAGGACGCGCTCAGCGCGTCCTCCGCATTACTGCTGGTATGCGGAGGACGCGCTGAGCGCGTCCTCCCATTGGGGTCAGCGTTCGGCCGGGTTCCGGCCGATCGCTGGCCCCCCCGGTGCGGGCTGACATCCTCGATGTCAGCCCAGCATCCGGAACCGCAGCCGCTGAAATTAGGTGTCATCGCGGCAGCGCGATGACACCGAATTCAGGCGCCCCCCCGCATGTGCGGAGGAGGCGCCTGAAAGGGGGGGGAGGTCGTTCGGACCTCTCTCCCTCCCGATCGGCGGCGTTGCGGGGGTTAACCCAGGCACCATTTGGAAGGGCACAGCCTGCCCTTCCAAATGGTGCCTGGCATTAACCCCTGGGGAGCTGGATCGCGAATCGGCGCTGAAAAGCGCCGATTCGCGATCCTTTCCCGGAGCTGGCCGACATCTTGGATGTCGGCCCAGCCTCCGGGAACTCCCCCTGAGGACTGACGTCATCGTGCATAGCACGATGACGCCAGTCCTAGAGTTAACCCCTAACTGCCACCAACGGTGGAGATAGGGAGTTCCAATGAACTCCCTATCTCCCGATCCGTGGCAGCTAGGGGTTAACGTTTGGTATGGTTGGATCGGCCAGAGCATGGCCGTTCCAACGATACCAAACTCGAATGTGAAAAAACTTTTTAAAAAAAAAAAAATAATTAAAAATAAAAATATATTTAAAAAAAAATTATAAAAAAAAAATAAACATTTTTTTTTCTTTTTTTGGTTCGTTAATGCAGCAATATTGTTCCCATTTCAATTATAATGTGAACAATGATGCTGCACTAACGATTTTTGTATGCGGTGCGTTTGTTAAAAATCGTGTAATTTTCCCCAAAAAAAAATGTAACGAGACCCCATCTCTAATTTTTTTAACAAGCGCACCCCATACAAAATATAACCGCAATTGCTCGCATGTTAAAATGTGAAAAAAAGCACTTTACACGTTGTAAATTATTGAAAATACATATTTTATTGCATTTTTTGTTATAATATACAGACATGACATAACGTATACATATAATAATGACATATTATGAATCTATCGAGTCTGACGGAAAGAACGATATATAATATGTCTGGGTCATATACTAAAATAAGCCTTCAAAACACGTTTAAACATGATGAGCGAAACCGGTAAAAATGACCTCAGCACAGAGGTGTGAAAAGCCTCAGCAGCGAAAGCAGTGGCGTAGCGTGGGGGGGGCTGGGGGGCCGTGGCCCCAGGCGCAGTTTTGTTAGGGGCGCATTTGCGCCCCTAAAACTGGCCCGGGGGTTGAGGGGACGCAGATGCCGGGCAGCGCGGGAGCGCCTGCCCGGTCTTTAACAGTCCGTCCTGTTAGGTGATGCGGCTGCGCGGCGTGCGCAGCCGGTCACGTGGTCCGGCTAATCAGGTGGTACGGAGTCTCTGTACCACCTGATTGGCCGGACCACGTGACCGGCTGCGCGGCATCACCTAACAGGACGGACTGTTAAAGACCGGGCAGGCGCTCCCGCGCTGCCCGGCATCTGGGTCCCGGTCCCCTCAACCCCCGCCGGAGCTGGGGCCTGGGGCAATATCCAGGTAAGGGCTGGGGGCAAATCCATGAGCTGGGGGCAAATCCATGAGTGAGCTGGGGGGCAAATCCATGAGCTGGGGCAAATCCATGAGATGGGGGCAAATCCATGAGTGAGCTGGGGGGCAAATCCATGAGCTGGGGCAAATCCATGAGTGAGCTGGGGGGCAAATCCATGAGCTGGGGCAAATCCATGAGTGAGCTGGGGGCAAATCCATGAGATGGGGGCAAATCCATGAGATGGGGGCAAATCCATGAGTGAGCTGGGGGGCAATCCATGAGATGGGGGCAAATCCATGAGTGAGCTGGGGGCAAATCCATGAGATGGGGGCAAATCCATGAGTGAGCTGGGGGGCAAATCCATGAGTGAGCTGGGGGGCAAATCCATGTGTGAGCTGAGGCAAATCCATGTGAGAGCTGAGGCAAATCTATGAGCTGGGGGCAAATCCCCGTGAGCTGGGGCAAATCCATGAGTGAGCTGGGGGGCAAATCCCCGTGAGCTGGGGCAAATCCATGAGTGAGCTGGGGGGCAAATCCATGAGTGAGCTGGGGGGCAAATCCATGAGCTTGGGCAAATCCATGAGCTGGGGGCAAATCCATGAGCTGGGGGGCAAATCCATGAGCTGGGGGCAAATCCATGAGCTGGGGGCAAATCCATGTGAGAGCTGGGGGCAAATCCATGTGTGAGCTGGGGCAAATCCATGTGTGAGCTGGGGGCAAATCCATGTGTGAGCTGGGGGCAAATCCATGTGTGAGCTGGGGGGCAAATCCATGTGTGAGCTGGGGGCAAATCCATGTGTGAGCTGGGGCAATATCGATAACGTCCACAGGTTGGGGGGGGGCGCACAATTCTTTGCTGGCCCCGGGCGCTGACAAGCCACGCTACGCCACTGAGCGAAAGGGTTAAGTTTACTTATTTTTTCTGTAACAGCCCTTTTTATTATCATTCCTTGGACCTCATATGTAAATTTCAGCCTTTTTTCGCTCAGTGTTTCGCAAACAGTGTTTCCTTTTCAAACATTCAAGCAAACGGTTTTGCTAATTTATTCACTGCCTTCGTCTGCGGTGTCGGCTTTTTCCAGCGGCTGCGCTGCGTGTGATCGGCTCCTGCTCGGGTTTTTCCGGTGTTTTCGGCGGGTTAATTCAGATGTTTTTGCGGGTTTTCGGCGTGCATTTGCCGGTTTTTGCAGTTAGTTTTCCTCAGGTTTGCGGTGGCCTTTCCCTGCAATTCGGGGACCCTGTGTTGCTTGCTGAGCAGGGTCGCCGGAATGGGATCAGCAAAACGAACCGAATTGAAGAGAATGAAAAGTCACCGCACGTGCGGTGACTTTTCGATTCTCTATGAATTACCCTGATAATTTTTTTTTTGTTAAACTGGGATGCACAGTTATCAGTTAAATATACGGTAAAATAGCAATTCTGCATAAAGATTATTATTTTGAGATAGTTGAAAGATTAAAATAATGTAAATTTGCTCTTTTTTTTTTCCAAAGTTTTCATTTATCCTTTATAGAAATATTGCCGAGATGAAATGTTTTGAACTCCAGATGGCGCCTATTATCTTACACAATTTCAATAGGAGTCTGCATTATCAGCTTACAGGAAGAAATGGACTTTAAGCCGAATACAGTAAATGTGATGCAGCAGATAGATAATAAAAATGGTCAAATCTCCTGCTTAATGTGAGTTTGTAGTGGTTATAATGAGTTTATTAGTAATGGATCCATCTTTGTGCCCTCACCCTCCTTGGCACCTTTGCCAACACTATACACAGCCTCTGTGTCTGTTGGAGAAGTGTGGATGCTGGCCTCCTGCCAAGACACTGCGGACAATGTGACAAACCAAACTCCAACATACAATAGGCATACAATGTTGTTATATGTATTACTATCTTAAAACTGATTGTATTTTAGGAGTTTAGTTTGTGTAAGTAATCTAATGTAGACCTATTGTTCTTGCTGTCTGTGTGATTGTTTGTCCCTAGATTGATTGGATGTTATTTATTTTCTAATCTTGTCTATTGTGACTCTGTCTCCTTAAGGAATTCACATCCTCCTCATGTAGACAATGTATTTGTTGATTATGCCATTTTACCTCCCCCTCAGCTGGTCGCCCAGTCCCCATTTCAAATTAAAGATTATTCTTCCTTCCTGCACTAACAAGGTTATTCCGAGAAAGGTGAAAACCAGGAGAACTGGCTGGAGAAGAGAAAAATCTAGACCAAATAGCCGATTTAGAAAATTAGATAATTGGGAGAATTTTTCTGCCTTGGCTATTTTGACCTAATGACTTCTCCAGTTATTCTCCTGAGTTTCACCTTTCTTTGAATAGACCTGCTAGTCTTGTTTGGTGTTTGGGGAGAGATACATAGAATTATACAGCAATTCCTAAAGTTCTGGCTGAGGGTTGTGAAGGAGTGAAAGCTGCTGCAGGTCTGCTTGACTGGAGAGAAAGGACAGACACTGTAACCGGTTCGGGTCTGGTCCACAAACCAGAGACCAGTCAACCCCAGTTGCTGCTACATGGTGCTTCCAAAAATACCCATAAAATATAAATATAATCTCTATATGTGCCCTTCTGAAATTTGTTGTTTTCAACTAGCAAGCATCCAGCCAATCAGTTGCCTCTCAATGGTTCCACATTCACAGAATTTACTGTTTATTGATTATGTCAATAAACCTGCATGATCTCAACCCCTGGAAGGCTGGCTAGCAGCTGCTGTTTGACACCCTCTAGAGTGAAAGGTAGACCTCCACTTTGAAGATCTGTCACAACCCAAGGACAGGGGGATCTCATCACATGGTAATTATTTAAGTCACTTAAGTGGTCATGGTGGCTAGGATTGCAACGGTATATCCTGATCATTATTGTCCCAACTCCTTTTGTTGAGCCTTCACTTGGTTTGAAATAACCTCCATATTTACATGTTCATGATGAGCTATTTTTCCTCAGTCAGTAAGTGATTTGGTTTAGTATCTGAACCGCATTTAAATTTATAGCAACTCTGACACAGCTTTCATTACACCGGCAAGTAGATGTCCACATGGCCACACACTGGAACATCCGACCTTTTCAAAAGCTGAGCGTAGATACCTTAGAGAGTCACATTTCTATCTTTTTCCTACATGACCTTGGGAAGCCCAACCGTGGGTGTGTGTTTTTTCATCAATATACAGACTAGCCAAAAAATTATATCCACTTTGGGGGTTGTATAGTAACTGTTTTACCAAATATTCATAACTAATGTGAAATTTCGTGAATAAAACCAGATTTTTATGTAGTATCCAATTATGCTATGAATTTATCATCGGTCATGGTCATAAAGATAAAGATCTCTGATATATGTTAAAGAGGTATTATACCTGTACTAGCCTCTGCTCAAGTTATGAGGATACACATAACCTTGCCGCTCCCTGCCCTCTGCACTCCATCCTAAATGATTAATACACAATGCTTCATCATCTTTACCGCCGTTGTTATGCAGTTAACGCCAACAATGGTAAAGGTAGGGTCTCTCCCTACCTTTACCATTGTTGGCGTTAACTGCATAACAACTGTATAGTTGCTTGTAGTAGGGTCTCCTGCTCTCCTCAATGTAAAATGTTCCTTACATGCACTTTCCATTGGTATGCCAAAGGCAGAGCAACATATCCTGGGAAAATCGATTAACTGTTGAGAGTGGGGACTGATACATATGAACATTGTTTTAAAATCTTTAAATTTGCTATATATTTGACTAATACAATGTAGAAACAAATGTTATAAAAAGAGCTAAAGTTGTTTTTCTGGTACAACACTTTAAAACTTACTAGGACATTTTACTGTCACTCAAGTAGTGGCAAGTGGAATAAGAGTAAGTCTAGACATGCAATCTGAACATGAAGCATGAATTCCTCTATTAATGTGTTTTTATGGGCAAGTATTGATAATATGAAATGGCTTTAAATAAGTAGCGTAATGCTGTACTACAAAAATAAATGCCTTAAGTACTATGCGCATGCCATACAATGTATAGAAATATATAAACCATGAGACTACTACCATAAACCGGTTATGCATTGATTGCACAGTCCATTAGCACAAAAGTTGGTTTAAAATCTCTTTTACATTGAAGGGAAGGTCTAGGGAGGGGGAAATGGAGGGGTTTAAATTTAGCCTCTCCTGACCCCGTCCAAAGCCCACTCCATTTTTAACCCTTTAGCCTGGTTAAAACGCCTCATCTTTCCAGTGCCGAGCTCCCTCAGTGCTTCACCGGACTTGACATACTATAGCTTCCTCAAACTTCAGATGTCAAGTGTCCAGTGAGAGGCTGGATGCTTGAGGGAACATCCAGCCAATCCATTGGCTCTCAATGCAAGATGCATTGGATACAGAAGAGTCCCTTAGAACCCCGATACCTCAGAAAGCTTAGATAGCTACCCACTGATCTCTGTCTCTGTGCGGAGCTAATCCTCAGCAGTCATAGAGCTGAATTAGCCCTCTGAGACCCACTTCCTGAAGGAGGGAGAGGACACTCAGGTCACTGTGACCAATCAAACTGCACTGAGTAGTCCAATGCCTAGTGTCCATTTTTGTATTTGCAATATAAATCTAATACTCTCGTTACATTAAACTGCTAAATTCTCCGGCAAAGAGAGAAGAGCCGCTTCTGCTCAGCACCTCTTTGTAGGTCACAGGATTGTACACAGCAGACGCATGAGTCTTTTAGGTCCTTAGGTAGAGGTGCACCAACTCCTTTCAATAATTATAAAATAATATAGTTTGTTATTGATACACGTAGAAAACCGTTTACTATTATAAATAAGGACAGACACAGGTTTATATTATATATTTTTATATTTGTTCCATTTTTTTAAAAATATATACTTTTGGCTTCTTCTGTATAAACAGCTGTGGCAGTCATATCTGAAAGGTTGAACGTGATGGACTTGAGCTTTTCATCCTAAATTGCTATGTTACTCCATAAAGTTATTTTCATGCCCACATCACATTTTATCAAATAGCCTCTTGAAGATAGATAAAATCGAAATAGAAAGGGAAAAAAAATTGTAGAATGTAGAACTGACCCTTTCAATTTTTTTGCTGCCACCTTTCGAGTTATCCGCGCAAGCCCTCCAAGGCACCACATCAAAAAGAGAGAGAGAGACAACCCACACACATGATCCGACTGAAGAGATAAAAGAAGAAAATACGTGAGATTGATCCTGAGAAATTGTGATATTATGTGGTACCACTACCTGCTGTGGAAATCTATTAAGCAGGCGAGCTGGAAGTTTCTGCTGAAATCCAGTCCATTAGTTTCTACATCTTCTGAGTTAGGAGGACTACTAAGTTCTTCACTGATTAATAGATGCTCCTTTGGACCTCTGCTTTTTAGAAGTCCATGAGGCAGGAGAAGGTGTGGAACCGTGCATGGTCCCCTGACTGTTCATTCAACCATTACGCCACAAACGTCTGTTTTGTTTCGCATATAGCCATAGGGATGAGCGCAAATGACAACCGTTTTTTCTTGTTATAGAACATAGAAACAGAGAAAAATGTCGGCAGATAAGAACCTTTCGGCCCATCTAGTCTGCCCAATTACATGGATACTTTACCTGGATTTATCTTTTGTTTAGGATAGCCTTATGCCTATCCCATGCTTGCTTAAATTCAATTACTGTTTTGGCCTCTACCACTTCTACTGGAAGACTGTTCCATGTATCCACCACCCTCTCAGTAAAATAATGCTTCCTGATGTTACTTTTAAACCTTTGCCCCTCTAATCTAAGACTATGTCCTCTTGTTTTGCTATTTTGTTTCCTTTTAAATATACTCCCTTCCTCTACCTTGTGGATTCCCTTTACGTATTTAAATGTTTCTATCATATCTCCTCTGTCTCGTCTTTTTTCCAAGCTGTACATGTTAAGATCATTAAGCCTTTCCTGGTAACTTTTCTCCTTCAAGCCGTACACCATTTTAGTAGCCCTTCTCTGAACTCTCTCTAAGATGTCTATATCCTTCTGGAGATACGGTCTCCAGTACTGCACACAGTACTCCAAGTGAGGTCTCACCAGTGCTCTGTACAGTGGCATGAGCACTTCCCTTTTCCTACTGCTAATACCTCTCCCTACACAACCAAGCATTCTGCCAGCATTTCCTGCTGCTCTATTACATTGACTACTTACCCTTAGATCCTCTGAAATAATGACCCCTAAATCCCTTTCCTCAGATGTTGAGGTTAGGACTGTATCAAATATTCTATATTCAGCCCTTGGGTTTTTACGTCCCAGGTGCATTATCTTGCACTTATCCACATTAAAACTCAATTGCCACAACTCCGACCATTTTTTTAGTTTACCTAAATCATTTGTCATTTGGCTGATCCCTCCAGGAACGTCAACCCTGTTGCAAATCTTTGTGTATATATATATAAATAAATATATATAATCTATATATATAAATCTTTGTGTTTTATACATGAAGAGGGCTGGATACTTTTGGTTTTCGCAGCCACCCAGGTATGGAATTAGTGCGCGAAACCATTTTCTGTGCATATTTGTATATTTTCTTGTACTTCCAGCCAGGTAATTTTTTTGCTGCTGTGCCTTTCCGTGTTTTCTTTTTCAATCCCAAAGTGGGAATGTCTTGGTGAGTGTATGAATATAAACCTACCAGTTTCTGTTTCTTAGCTAAGAAGCAGCAGGAGGACGTATAGATGCTGTGAGCAATTTTTGGTTGTATTAGGTTAGGACCCACCTTAAAAGAGGTGCCGTGACGTGTCGGGTGGGCTTAACACTTCAATGGCCATTTAAGTTAACTAAAACCTCTGTTTTGTTTCGCATGGAGCCCTAGGGATGAGCGCAAACAACAACCTTTTTTTCTTGCTAAGTTTTATACATGAAGAGGGCTGGATACTTCTGGTTTACGCTGCCGCTCAGGTAGGGAATTAGTGGGTGAAGCCGTTCTCTGTGCATATTATGAGATATTGCTTGGTCATTTAGACTGAATTGATGTGTTTCTGATTTGGAACTCATTCAGATTAATTAATATGATTCATTTCAGTACAAATTCTGATTTATTCAGAGGATCCCATTTGAAACTCACTTCATTGGATCCAATTGGAACTCATTCCGATCAATACATAGAATCCAATTGCAAACTCCTCCGGATCAATTTATAGGATTCAATTTAGGGCTCATTCTGATCAAGTCAAGAGGGTCCAATTTGGAACTCATTCCGATCAAGTTGAAAGGCCCTAATTTGGAACTCATTCTTATCTATTCAGTAGAGTCCAGTTTGGAATTTATTCTTATCAAGTCAGTAGAGTCCAGTTTGGAACTCATTCCGATCAATTCAGTAGAGTTCAGTTTGGCACTCATTCTGATCAATTCAATAGAGTCCAGTTTGGAACTCATTCTAATCAATTCAATACAGTCCAGTTTGGAACTCATTCTAATCAATTCAATACAGTCCAGTTTGGAACTCATTCTAATAAATTCAATACAGTCCAGTTTGGAACTCATTCTAATCAATTCAATACAGTCCAGTTTGGAACTCATTCTAATCAATTCAATACAGTCCAGTTTGGAACTCATTCTAATCAATTCAATACAGTCCAGTTTGGAACTCATTCTAATCTAATTCTAATCTAATTTATTACCGCTGACACCACAAAACAACTCATCCACGCCCTTGTAATCTCCCGACTCGACTATTGTAATAATCTTCTAGTTGGCCTCCCTCTCTCCCAGCTCACCCCCCTACAATCCTTTCTGAATGCCTCCGCCAGGCTCATCCACCTCACCCGTCGCTCTGTCTCTGCCGCTCCCCTCTGTGAGTCCCTTCACTGGCTCCCCATCCACTGCAGAATTAAATTCAAGGTACTTACCCTGACCTACAAAGCTCTCACTAACTCAGCTCCCCACTACCTGTCCTCACTAATCACCAAATACACCCCAGCCCATTCCCTAAGATAACAGTGACCTGCGCCTAGCTACTCCCCGCATCACCTCTTCCCATGATAGACTGCAGGATTTCTCACGCGCAGCCCCATCCTCTGGAACGCTCTCCCTCATACGGTCAGACTTTCCCCTAGTTTCCTTTCCTTCAAACACTCCCTTAAGACATTCCTATTTAGGGAAGCTTACCACCCGACTCACTGATACACCTCACTGCCCCAACGAGTCCATCACTCTCACCTTGCAGTCCTCTCCTCTTGTTTCCACCCCCAACCAGTCTAGATTGTGAGTTCCCACGGGAGTAGGGCCCTTGTTTCCTCCTGTACTGGTTTATCAAATTTTGTTCAGTCTCAGTGTATTGTAACCCTGTCTATATTGTGCCCATTGTTCAGCGCTGCAGAATATGCTGGCGCTATATAAATAAAGAATAATAATAATAATCAATTCAATAGAGTCCAGTTTTGAACTCATTCCGATACAGTGAAGAGAGTCAGGAATTCATTCAGAGGAACCATTCTTAATATCTGAAGGTAAAAATTAGGTAAACTGCCTAAAAATCACAATACCAGAATTCTAAATACCAGAATGCATATTGTTCTGTGTGTTCCTCATATTGTTCTTCTTCTGCTGACATTTTTCATAAAGTTGTACATTTTTTCTATCTCTGTAAAGTAAATCTTATTATATCCTAGTCGGTTTCAAATGTATGTGCTGCCCTTAATTCTTTAATGGGATGGCTACAGTGCAATTTCTTCCTTTTTCAGGTGGCTGTACCTTTGAAGAACATTATAGCAGTTGTGGGTACAGTGTGGCTCTGGGTACCAATGGGTTTACATGGGATCAGGTGAATACTTGGGAAAGACCGCCGATGGATGCTACAGTACCAACAGGTGAAAAAAGAGCTCTAAGACTAGTGAGTGCCACTGGAATGGCATAACATGAGTACTGTAACCTCTGGCTTTGTTTCTATTCTTCTTTTTGCGCCTTTCGTGCATCCCACAAGTCATCTCATCTTTCTGTTATTGAGTTCTCCTACCATACTTCCTATGGCATCTTATGCATATTTTTCTTTGCTCTCTTTGTTCTTCTTGCATTTTTATATCTCACTTTCTTTGGCCTACCTTAATTTATCCTCTTTCTCCAGGCTCCTTCATGCTTGTAAACAGCTCTGGATTTGCTTCTGGACAGAAAGCTCACCTCCTACTTCCGGTGCTCAAAGAAAATGACACTCACTGCATTGATTTCCACTACCACTTGTCAGGTCGTACCAGTCCAGGAACCCTCAATGTCTATGTGAAGGTGAATGGTGGTCCACAAGGAAATCCAGTGTGGAACGTATCTGGGTTAGTGACCGAGGGATGGGTCAAAGCAGAACTGGCGATCAGCACGTTTTGGCCTAATTTCTACCAGGTAAGACCACAGAATGCTCGTCAATCTATGCAGTCAATCTGATGTCCCTCAATAGTCCTAACTTGAGAAGCATTGGATGACATGCTTAGCAGAAGCCATGTAAATCTGGTCAGCACCCCCCAAAAAGCTGTCCAGCAGGAGCTCATCGCCAGCTTTCGAGATGGAGGGAAGCTCCGGGCTTTGAAAGGCTGTGACAGAGACAGCAGAGTGGGGGATGAACTGAGAACACTCAGTTAACCAGGACCATTTAAATTCAGTTAAATGACCAAAGTGTCTAGAATTAATCATTCAATTTAAATCTGCTATCTTCTCACAATTATAAGTACATCAGCTCACAACAGCTGCCGCAGCTTATAACGGAGAAATGCAGAGTTCAGCTGAAATAAAAAGCAGTATATATTTGGGAATAAAAAGGCATATCATCTAAAAAATGTCAGAACAATACTGCAGTGCAAAAACACATATCAAATAGCAACAAGACTTTAGCGCTCAATTAAGTGAATTTTTCTTTATTTACTTTATAATTAAATAATAATAAATTTATTAACAATTATTAAATTCTGCGTACCATATGTAAGCTTGAATAAGAACAGGGACGAGTGACAAGACATTGCGATATGTTATGAATATCAGCATGTTGTTGATATTCTCAGTGGAAGAGGTGGGAGGACACTCAGGTCTCTGTGACCATTCCAGACCTGCCAACTTTGACAGGTCTGAGATCAGGAGGGTGGGAGCATAATTACCAAGGGCATGGTCAATATTCAATTTGAACGGGTTAAACGTCTAAATAATGATACCAATGCTTCCACTGATCTACAGACCTTCATAAAAAACCAAATTATTATGTTTAATCAGTAAAAACAAAGTGGTGGGCTTGTGATCGGCAAAGGAGTTTCAGGCGCTTTGTGCTCACTGTGAAATCTCCGGATTTACAGCAAATGGGGGAAGTTTGCAGTAATTGTTTTATTATATCCATTTTTTAATTACATGTTCACACAAATTTCTGCAGATCAGCCCAATATTAGATTAATATATTTTACTGGTTATTGATATAACCATAGAACATCCAAATTAAACTATTGCGTCTATAAACACATGTAACCAGGCATGTACTGGCCATAGGGACTACAGGGAAATTCCCGGTGGGCCGATGGTTCAGTGGGCCAGTGTGAATGCTGGTTCCCCAAGTGGCTCACACTGCCTTTAATGATTGAGGTGTGAACTTGCTCACCGACTCAGTCTATAAAACAGACACAGTCTCATAATGGGCCCACCGTGCCGGTGACACCCGCTGGGCATCCACCTCACCTTAAGACATTGTGCGTGCTCAACCTCAGTGTTGCTGCATTGTTTTACCCAATCGCTTTGCAGCAACTCCAGTATCTGTAGAGCGATTGGTTGAGCAATCCAGTTGGTTTATATATTATTTTTGTCTGTGTTTGCATTATTTAAGTGGGCCGGTCTGGATGAAGTCCAGGACTGATTTTTGGTCCAGTCCAGCCCTGCATGTAACCATTCCTGTGTTTTGGAATGTACATAACTGATCAATTGTTGTGAGTTAGTGTCCCAACAGAACCATACTAGTCATTTGCATCACTCTAGTATGTGAACTTTTTTCTTTTAGATCATATTCGAAGCCGTCTCTGTTAAGGATCACCCAGGATACATTGCTGTGGATGAAGTCCGTGTCTTGGCCCACCCTTGCAGTACGTAAATAGAATATCAATCTATTTAATTTCTCAGTGACACTCTGTCCTACTCCTCTTCCAGTTCTGACTTCTTGTTTTCTGGTTACTGCACTATTGTTATATATCTTGTTTTATTTGTTTTCTTTTTCAAGTTCCATGCACTCTTCTTAATCCCTCTCATTGTGGCTGGGACTCTTAAATGCTTTTCCTTTCAAATGTTCCCTTCTGGTTCCTCGCAATCTTCACTGTCTTCTTCTAGCATACTTCACTCTTAACTTCTTCAAGTTTCCTATGGTCCTCAATGTTCTGTTCTAGTTCCCTGCCCTTTTCACTGCCTCTCCTGTTTATATGTACCCTTCACTTTCCTTTTGTAGTTCCCTGCATGTTCAATGCAGGCCTGGAAAAATAATCAGGTGCAGGGCCATTGAGTTGCCCCTGATATCATTTTATGTGGAGTTAATACAGCGTGCCGGAAGTCACACAGGCTGCGGGAGCAGGGAAGGACAGGGCTTAGGCAGGCGGGGTATAAGATTGCGCAGACGCGTTTCTGTGCACCAACATTTTTAGACACCAAGCGTATCAGCATCCCATCCATGGGTTTGGTATTTCCCTTTGTCACAGCAGGGGATGGTGACAGTGCTGGGTAGGGGTTTTGGTAGTTCTTGAGGGTTATGTGTAATACACGATCAGAATATATAACCTTTTGAAAGGGTAGGTAATTTTATGGTATGGGTTAAGAATTTGTATAGGGTTATAGTTACAAATGGTTAAAGAAAGCTGGAGGTGGAAAGGAATATGTTGACTTTCTACTTTTCACTATAACCTTCTAGTTCCCTGCACTTTTAACTGTCCTCTGCTACTTCACACTATACTGTGCGCCTCTAGTTCCCTGCACTCTATACTATACTTCTCCACATCCCTACACTCTTCACTATCCTTCTCTACTTCCCTACACTCTTCACTATTCTTCTCTACTTCCCTACACTCTTCACTATCCTTCTCTACTTCCCTACACTCTTCACTATCCTTCTCTACTTCCCTACACTCTTCACTGCCCTCTTCTGTTTCCCTGCACTCTTCACTGCCCTCTTATAGCACTCTGCAATCTTAAATGACTTCTAGGAACAGTAGATGGATAGGATTAGCGCTTCCTCCGACCCCGGTGTCCCCCTCTTCTCCATGCACTTCTATTGTCCACCTCAAAAATAAAAAGCTACCATAGCATAGTAGGTTGAGGTAATATCAATAAAGTAAGAAGTAAGGGAATACACTCAAATTTTGTTGTGTCTAAATCAGACACCGGATTTGTCCAGCAGCCGGTAACATTAGAGGGAGCACCAGATCTCCCGTGCAGCCTAAGGGAACCTGGTTGCTCCAATGAATATCAGGATACCAGTAAAATTACCAAAGGAGAGAGGTGTGGCGCACTCTTATTTCTACTATAATATACCACCCTTGGTATATATCCGTGTGGATTTTATAGGTATTACACCAAAACGTTTGTGCAATTCACCTATAATGAAGGTGTATATACCTTAAATATATTGATAGAGACAGATTCCGTTGATCCAATGTTTCATGGAAAAAAAAGGAACATATCATAACATAGCGCACCCTATGAGAGATATGCTCTACCAAAATGGGCATATGTCTACTAACTCACATTACTTTGAGCCAAACTGGGTTCTCAGGAGATGTAACGTATGGGATGTTTTTTGGTCACCCTTAACCTTCTTTCGTCTGGAGGGGGAACTCCGTACGTTTGGATCCCCAGTGGGTTTCTCAAGATAAAGGGATGACAAACGCAAATAGCGTATTAACGTATTACACCAATGGATATAGTATATAATCTAGCCCCACTCACGTGTAAATGAGCCGTGTCCAGGCTCTATATGAGTTGCATAGGATTCCCGACAATCCAAGGTCTGTGGATACCAGCGGATGTAAAAAGAATTTATTAAAACATATAAAAACAACAAATAAAGTACATGACCGAGACGCGTTTCGCTGCAGGACACCTGCAGTGAAACGCGTCTCGGTCATGTACTTTATTTGTTGTTTTTATATATTTTAATAAATTCTTTTTACATCCGCTTGTATCCACAGACCTTGGATTGTCGGGAATCCTATGCAACTCATATAGAGCCTGGACACGGCTCATTTACACGTGAGTGGGGCTAGATTATATACTATATCCATTGGTGTAATACGTTAATACGCTATTTGCGTTTGTCATCCCTTTATCTTGAGAAACCCACTGGGGATCCAAACGTACGGAGTTCCCTCTCCAGACGAAAGAAGGTTAAGGGTGACCAAAAAACATCCCATACGCTACATCTCCTGAGAGCCCAGTTTGGCTCAAAGTAATGTGAGTTAGTAGACATATGCCCATTTTGGTAGAGCATATCTCTCATAGGGTGCGCTATGTTATGATATGTTCCTTTTTTTTCCATGAAACATTGGATCAACGGAATCTGTCTCTATCAATATATTTAAGGTATATACACCTTCATTATAGGTGAATTGCACAAACGCTTTGGTGTAATACCTATAAAATCCACACGGATATATACCAAGGGTGGTATATTATAGTAGAAATAAGAGTGCGCCACACCTCTCTCTTTTGGTAATTTTTCATTGTGTGCACCCGTTGGATAGAGGGCACTGTTTGGTGTTGGGCGAACTGATAAAATAATTGAACTTCTATCTTGTGGCGCTACCACTCTCTTTCTGTAAGGATACCAGTAAAGGTTATAAGGCTAATTTATTAAAATAAGTAAAAAATACAGAAATACTGTAAAACACCCAAACGCGTTTCGTGATCGTTATCGCTTCATCAGTAGGTGTCTATGTCTGTTTGTGATAGACTTAAATGACTTCTAGCTTCCTCCAGTCCTCATTGTCCAGTTCTACTTCTCTGTCCTTTTAACAACCCTCTTCTGTTTATTTGTAATGTTTATTCGTTTATTTCCCTGCATGATAACTGTTCTGCTACCCTGCACTCTTATCTGTAACCTTGTAGTTCCCTCCACTCTTAACTGCCCTATTCTATTTCCCAACACTCTTCCATGTCCTACTTTAGTTCCCAGCACTCTTCACTATCCTCTTCTAGCACCATGCACTCGTCGCTGTCCTGCTCTACTGCCTACTTCACTGTCCTCCTCTAATTCCCTGCCCTCTTCACCATCCTCCTCTAGCACCATACCCTCTTCACCATCCACTTCTACTTCCGAAAATCACTTGGTAGTGAAGGGAGGGGTTAGGTATGCATTAAAACAATGTCTATGGTTTTCCATTCCGCGTACGTGCAGGCCGTACACTCTGCAAATGTGCATTTTTTTTCTGTTTGTATTTACGTAAAAGCATCCTTTTTGTGAAACAATGCATGGCTTCCTTTTATTGAATGTTTTAATGTCTGTATCTAAAGGTAGATCTCATAATATTCCCTCTAAAATTGGACATGTCGTTATTTCCGTGCTGCAGTTACCTCTCACAGCACAAGATTCACTGTCTTAATAACGCTGCAGTGATGGCGGTTATTGCCTTAGTTTGGGAATTTCACAGTCTTTAGGAGTTTATTGCTTATCTGTGATCTTATCTGTGCCATAAATGAAAATTGGGAATTGATTGTTATTTTACATTTATGGTTAGAGTTTATAATAAGAAAGTTAAACTTTAGGACGTTAAAGCATAAAGGAGTCCGTGTATTCGGAGGAAGAGAGAATTACATCTCGATGTGCTGGGAATGGTTTTAGCAGTATATGCCTTGTTTTCTGTGTACTGGAATGTGTGTCCTCCTGTTGTCTGTGTATGTATTTATTTATTTATTTATTTATAAAGGATTTTACCAGGAAGGATACATTGAGATTTCTCTCGTTTTCAAGTACGTCCTCGGTTCAAGAACATTAAAATGTTACAGTTGTTACAGAAATACAAAGTAATACAATGCAAGAAATTAAAAAAATACACAAATATACAGAGTAACAGAAAATAAATATGTAGGAATTAGTCATTATGTTACATGTTTACAGGTGCATTCTGTATATAGTCACAATGTTACATGTTTACAGGTGCATTCTGTATATAGTCACTATGTTACATGTTTACAGGTGCATTCTGTATATAGTCACTGTGTTACATGTTTACAGGTGCATTCCGTATTGAGGTATGTTAATAGGGAGCTCTTGAGTGACTTTGGACTGGGGGAAGATATGATGGCGTCTGGGAGGTTATTCCATATTTGCGGTGCTCTGTAGGAAAATGAGGATCGAGTCACTTTCTTTTTGTACTGTGGTATTGCAAGTAAGGTGCTGGCCCTGGATTGGAGGTTATAGGATGAGGGAACTGCTAGAGGAAGCAGTCTATTCAGGTAGGGTGGCAGCTTCCCAGAAAAGCTCTTAAACACCAAGTTGGAAAGGTGAAGGGTACGTTTAGACTCCAGCGATGGCCAGTTTAGCTCTTTTAACATGTCACAATGGTGGGTCATGTAGCTACATTGTAGCGCAAAGCGGCAGCATGAGTTATACAATGTGGTAAGTTTCTGAAGGTGTCTTTGCGGGGCCGCTGCATACACTACATCTCCGTATTCAATAGCCGGCATAAGCATTTGTTGTACAATTTGCTTTATTACCGTGTATTAGGAGTAAGTGGTAGGTAAATGCTCTAATGTCTGCGTACAGGTTGAGTATCCTTATCCGAAACACGGGACCAGTGTTCGGATTTGGGATTTTTACCAGTTTTGGTATATCTGCATATAATAACGTTATATCTGGGGATGGACCCAAATCTAAATACGACGTACATTTATGTTTTATAGACATCTTATACACAATGCCAGGGGTGTGCAATGCCTTTTTGCTGCTCGGGGTATAAAGGCCAGTGTGTCGCCTACATACATACCGCCTACGGTGGCCATAACAAAAATGGCTGTCAGAGATGCACATTGCAGTCGTTGCTTCGCAGGAATGGTACGGCCATTACTGAGCATGTGCAGTGACATCCCCACCCTGCACATGAGCAGTGACAGCCTGTCATTGCCATGGGCCATTTTAGTTATGATAGCTGGCATATTATAGCTGGTGCATCAAGTGACCTCTGCTGTCACCCTTGACATAGAAACATAGAAAAATGTCGGCAGATAAGAACCTTTCGGCCCATCTAGTCTGTCCAATTACATGGATACTTAACTTGGATTTATCTTTTGTTTAGGATAGCCTTATGCCTATCTCATGCTTGCTTAAATTCAATTACTGTTTTGGCCTCTACCACTTCTACTGGAAGACTGTTCCATGTATCCACCACCCTCTCAGTAAAATAATGCTTCCTGATGTTACTTTTAAACCTTTGCCCCTCTAATCTAAGACTATGTCCTCTTGTTTTGCTATTTTGTTTCCTTTTAAATATACTCCCTTCCTCTACCTTGTGGATTCCCTTAACGTATTTAAATGTTTCTATCATATCTCCTCTGTCTCGTCTTTTTTCCAAGCTGTACATGTTAAGATCATTAAGCCTTTCCTGGTAACTTTTCTCCTTCAAGCCGTACACCATTTTAGTAGCCCTTCTCTGAACTCTCTCTAAGATGTCTATATCCTTCTGGAGATACGGTCTCCAGTACTGCACACAGTACTCGAAGTGAGGTCTCACCAGTGCTCTGTACAGTGGCATGAGCACTTCCCTTTTCCTACATGCTGCTCGGGGTGGTTGCCCTCCTGGCTCCCTCTTGGTACGCTACCGCCCATAGTATGAAGGTAATTTTAGAAGATATCTATAATTATTTTACCCCCTCACATGAGATCAGGTGTGGAATACTTCTACTTTCCACTATTTGTGTCATGCCGAAGTTCAAAATAATTGGGGGTTTAGAACATTCCAGAATTCTCGATAAGGGTTTACTCAACATGTATTAGGAGGAGGTCAGAGTGAGAGTCCCGATATCGTTGTATTAGGATGAAGTGATAGGTGCTTATCCTGATGCTGTTGTATTAGGACGATGTCAGACGTCTTTATGGCCTTCTGTTCTAGTTTAGTAGTTCCCAACCCTGTCCTCGGGTACCCCAAACAGGCCATATTTTAAGGATTCCCTTGGGGGAAATGCTGACTGAATCCTGTAATCACTGAGCAGCAAATCAAATCTCCTGAACTGTGCTTCAGATATCTGGCAAACCTGGCCTGTTGGGGGTAACTGAGGACCAGAGCTAGGAATCACTCTCCTAGTTGGTAGATCTTAAGAGCACCATCAATGATCATTTGGAATTGATAACTTAAACTCAAAAAAAACTCTTGAAATAACCAACATTTTTCTTTGTTTAAGCAAAATCGCTGAGTTATGTTTTTGCGTAATGGTAAGAGTCATGTCTCCATGCCTGCGGTACCTACATGGATGCAGGAACTGGAGGGGATGAGAGGGACACATCCCACCCATCTTACCTTAAAGACACGTGCACAGTGTGTGTCTGGGATTAATATTTGTTGTATTGATGTATTTTCTGTTTTAGTTAACACCTTAAAGATGAATTACCCCAGTCTCTATAGGTTTAATTATATTATGCATTTGCATTGAGTGTGATGTCCCAGTCCCCCACCAGATTTGTTTGGGTACCGACAACAATGCCTGAGACTTATGAGTAGTGAGTCCTTATATATGGATGGAGAAGGCTCATCCATGAGACTAATTGTGTAAAAGTCAGCTATTTTCATCTCCATTAATTTCTGATAAATCAGATCATGCTTGTGTGAAAGGATTTTAAATTCCCGGCCTGTGGCTTTTACTCACATGTCCGAACAGGCGGCGTCTGTTCAATTGTTGTCGGCTGATAAATACATCAGGCGTGACCATTCACAAAGGAAAGAAGAAAAACTGTGATAATTTACGTTTTGAAACATTTCGTGGAAAAGCACGAATGCCAATAAAGAGAAGTTCCTTATCACCATGGATGACCACCAGCTAAATATGTTGTTTCTGGATGGATAATGATGTCGTCCAATGGCTCTCAGAGGCCGACAGGCCAATAATTAATACATGGATTGAAATATTAAATTCAAGATCTAATGTTCATGTCGTTAATGCAAATCGAGGACCTGTATAGATGTCAATGTTTTATACCCTCTTTTTTTTTTTTGGTTCTCAGGGAATGCTCCACATTTCCTTCGCTTACAAAACGTGGAAGTTAATGTTGGTCAGAATGCTACGTTCCAATGCATTGCTGGAGGCAAGTGGTCGCAACATGACAAGCTGTGGCTGCAGGTGAGATACTCCAGGGCACATCAGCGTGCAGATCAGAGAAAAGACTGAAACAAGGTGGCAGGGATAATTAATGTCCCCAACAATGTCTACTCGTGAGATGGGAAGGTGCAGGATACCTAAGTGTGGAAAAGTATTTAATTCTTTTCCCTATACCTTTTACATGCACTCAAGTGTATCACAGCAAATGTAGTGGTGTGATCAGACCAAGCAGAGGCTCAGTGAAAAATCAAGGACGGGCCCCCCTACCTAACTAAACCTGCACCAGAGAGACACATACTGAAAAACAAACTCACACACTTACGCACACAGAGAAACTAAAACAGGGAGACACAGTCATAGACACACAGATAAAGGCATACAGAGAGACAGAGACGCACTCAGATACACGCAGAGAAACAGAGGCAGACAGACACCCACAGAGACATACACAGAGAAACAAGCACAGAGACATACACAGAGAAACAAGCACAGAGACATACACAGAGAAACAAGCACAGAGACATACACAGAGAAACAAGCACAGAGACATACACAGAGAAACAAGCACAGAGACATACAGAGAAACAAGCACAGAGACATACACAGAGAAACAAGCACAGAGACATACACAGAGAAACAAGCACAGAGACATACACAGAGAAACAAGCACAGAGACATACACAGAGAAACAAAGACACACACATATTCTCACACAGAGACAGACTGAGAAACACAAGGAAACACAGGAAGATGTACATATATAGAGAAGCAATTGCAGAGACATACACAGAGAAACAAACGTAAAGGCACAAACATATACACACAGAGAGGCACCTACAGAGAAACAAAAACAGACACACACATGCATCCAGACATATAGAGAAACAAGCACAGAGACATACACAGAGAAACAAGCCCAAAGAATTACATAGATACACATACAGAGACACACAAAGAAACACATAGAAATGCACACACATACACAGAAAAAGAGACACACAGACATACATAGAAAAACAAACACAAAGACATAAACCTAAACACACGAAGCTACAGAGGAACAGAGGGAGACAGACACCCTTGCACCCAAATATACACCGAGAAACAAGCACCGAGACAGAGACACACAAGAATACACAGAGAAACAAACACAAATAAATACAGAGGCACAGAGAGAAATACACAGAGACACAGAGACACAAACATAAACACACAGACAGACACAGAAACAAGTACAAAGATAGACACACAGACATACACAAAGAAACAGAGAGAAAGAGACACACAGATGTACACAGACAAACAAAGTTACAAACATACACACACTGAGACACCTACAGAGAAGCAGAGTCACACACTCACAGACACACACACGCACCCAGATATAGAGAGAAACAAGCAGAGACAGAGACTCACAAACATACACAGAGAAACAAACAAAAAGACACAGACATAAACACACAGACACCTGCAGAGAGACCGAGTCAGACACACAGACATAAATAGGAACAGAAACAAGAACAGAGACCCACAGACATACAAAGAGAAACAAACACAAAGACACACACATACAGTGGCAAGAAAAAGTATGTGAACCCTTTGGGATTACGTGGAGTTTTGCATGAATTGGTCATAAAATGTGCTCTGATCTTCATCTAAGTCACAACAATTTGAAAAACACAGTCTGCTTAAAATAATACAACACAAACATTATATGTTTTCATGTTTTTATTGAACATAACATGTAAACATTCACAGTGCAGGGTGGAAAAAGTATGTGAACCTTTGGACTTAATAACTGGTTGACCCTCCTTTGGCAGCAATAACCTCAACCAAACATTTCCTGTAGTTGCAGATCAGACCTGCACAACGATCTGGAGTAATTTTGGACCACTCCTCTTCACAAAACGGTTTCAGTGTAGCAATATTCTTGGGATGTCTGGTGTGAATCGCTCTCTTAAGGTCATGCCACAGCATTTCAATTGGGTTGAGGTCAGGACTCTGACTGGGCCACTCCAGAAGCCATATTTTGTTTTGTCGAAGCCATTCTTTTGTTGAATTACTTGTATGCTTTGGGTCATTGTCCTGTTGCATCACCCATCCTCTGCGGAGCTTCAGTTGGCAGACAGATGGTCTTACGTTTTCCTGCAAAATGTCTTGATAAACTCTGGAATAAATTTTTCCACCAATGACAACAATCCGTCCAGGCCCTGAGGCAGCAAAGCAGCCCCAAACCATGATGCTCCCTCCACCATGTTTTACAGTGGGGATGAGGTTTTGATGTTGGTGTGCTGTGCCTTGTTTGCTCCACACATAGTGTTGTGTGTTTTTTTTCCTAACAACTCAATTTTGGTTTCATCTGTCCACAGAATATTTTGCCAGTAGTGCTGTGGAACATGTGGAACATGCTCTTTTGCAAACTTCAAACGTGCTGCAATATTCTTTTTGGACAGCAATGGCTTCCTCCATGGTGTCCTCCCATGTACTCCATTCTTGTTTAATGTTTTCCTTATTGAAGATGTGTCAACAAAAATGTTAGCATGTGCCAGAGATTTCTGTAAATCTTTAGCTGACACTCTAGGATTCTTCTTTACCTCATTAAGCATTCTGCGCTGTACTCTTGCAGTCATCTTTACAGGACGACCACGTCTAGGGAGAGTAGCAACAGTGCTGAACTTTCTCTATTTGTAGATAGTCTGTCTTACCGTGGACACATGAACATCAAGGCTTTTGGAGATACTTTTGTAACCCTTTCCAGCTTCATGCAAGTCAACAATTCTTGATCGTAGGTCTTCTGAGAGCTCTTTTCTGCGAGGCATGGTTCACATCAGGCAGTGCTTCTTGAAACCAGTAAACCCAAAACTGGTGTGTGTTTTTAAAAGGCAGGACAGCTTTCAGCAACACATCCAATAATATCACACTGATTGGACTCAAGGTTGACTCACTCCTGGCTCCAGTTAGCTCTTGAAGTCATTAGGCTAGGGGTGCACATACTTTTTCCACCCTGCACTGTGAATGTTTACATGTTCTGTTCAATAAAAACATGAAAACATATAATGTTTGGGTTGTATTATTTTAAGCAGACTGTGTTTTTCAAATTGTTGTGACTTAGATGAAGATCAGAGCACATTTTATGACCAATTCATGCAAAACTCCACGTAATCCCAAAGGGTTCACATACTTTTTCTTGCCACTGTATATACACAGAACCACCTACAGAGAAAGAGACACATACAAACACCAACACGCATATATTTCCTGTGGGCCTCTGTGTATGTCCTCTTATATTTGATACCAAGGGTTAGCATAGCATGTTATGTCTGTGCACCATTACCAACCTGGATACCAATCACTGAGTGATAGAAATTTATCAGTTGACAGTTGATGATCAACCTTCTGAAAGAGGCCGACTGGATCAGTTTCTTCCCTAGAAAATGGCAGATATTTTATAGTGCAATTGTTAATATGACAGATTATAATCACTTTTTTACCCTAACAGCAATGGAACGGCCGTGACACAGCCCTCATGGTGACACGCGTGGTAAATCACAGGCGCTTTTCAGCCACAGTCAGTGTTGGGGACACTTCACAGAGGAGTATCAGCAAATATCGATGTGTCTTGAGATCAACAGGAGGTTCAGGGGTCGCCAACTATGCAGAACTCATTGTGAAAGGTAAGGGCAAAATTATAATTTCCTCGTGTACAGGTCTACATGTCTTATATCTACTAGAGTCTAACACTGTCACTTAGTACCTAAATCATCTATAAAATGATGATGAGCCTCTCTTCATACACCATGAGCTTTGTAATGGGTCTGCAGTAAAAGTACAGCAGCAATCCTACCACCTAACTCTAGCAGGAATTACAATTGAGCCACTTTGATAATAAAGTTAGACAATGTTGCCATTTTATTAGCATATTTTGTGACATTATCTTGTGATTTATCTACACATCTGATGACCCTTTTGCCCCATGGATTTTGCTATGGCCCATGTTTCATTTAACCCGCTGTTCCATCATCCAGACCTCCATCTCTATCCACCTATAGTTTTATAACTCACATCCTACGTGGCACCATGATTCTCATTTACACTTATATGTTATGGGTTCGGCCATACTGTGACAACCTATTCACCCACATCATGATCCTGCACTGCACTGCAGTGGGACCTTCACCATGATCCATTCATACATCCATCCACATCATGAACAAGCCCTGTCGCAGGCTTCCTGATTCTCCCAACTCCAACAGGTCTATTCAAAGAAAGGGAAAACTCAGGAGAATGACTGGAGAAGTGAAAATTGTAGGTCAAAATAGCCAATGCAGAATTCTCCTATTTATCTCACTTTCCAAATCGGCTATTTGGTCTAGATTGTTCTCTTCTTCTGCAAATTCTCCTGAGTTTCCCCTTTCTTTGAATAGACCTTCAAGTCTACATAGCTAAAATATCTACTAATGGAACACTCCAGACCAGTGAAGACAAACCTTGGCATCCCAGATGTTTCTGAATTACATGTCCCTCGTAAGGCTGGCAGAGCATCTTGGGAAATGTTGAAACATCTGGGTCTCCTAGTATGGCCATAACTGCTCTAATTTAACAGTAGAGGGGTAGAAACGGCAAGCGTTAATTATTTACCCCTCCTGACCTCTAGAGGTTTTTAATACTCACTCCTTCTCATGCACTTTGGACTCGCTGTGCCGTTCTGACCTCATGGCTTGTGCTGATGGAGGTAGGACCCGCCACCTCTCTGTCGATCAGCACGCCCATGCAATCAGTTGGATACCTCTCAATGATTCTGAGATTGGTTGACCAGTTCCAGATAACTCGTCAAAAGCTGATCGAAACCCTAGAAGGCTAACCAGTGAGAGGTGCAGATGGAGGTAGGACCTGCCACCTCTGTCGATCAGCACGCCCACACATCCAGTTGGATACGTCTCAATGATTCTGAGATTGGGTGACCAGTTCCAGATAACTCGTCAAAAGCTGATAGAAACCCTAGAGGGCTAACCAGTGAGAGTTGATTGACAGCCTTATGGGTGGAGGGCGGAGGCCCATTGCTTTGGAAGGCTGTAACATCTCACTGGCGGAGGTGGTCATGGGATAGTCAGCACACCATGACTATTCAAACTCAATTATTATGGTTGCTAGAATGTCTACTTAAACGTCCCCTTCCGAAATTTCTTTTCCTATGTCCCCCCTTAATTTTGTCACCTATGTTAACTCTCTTTTCCATCACTACCTTAGTATTCAGAGCCTTTCTTCAGCATATTATAATTACACTCCCCTGCTGCTGTTCCCTCTCATGTGTTTTATTACACGTAGTATCACTCCCCAGTGCACCCCACTGTGCTCTCCCCAGGTTACCGTGTTGTCTTCCCTCTGACAGACTGTAACTCTCAGCAGGTGCCTAGAAACCTCTCTCCCTCCCGCAGTCTCCCCACTTTCATCCGTCATGTCTGACTGCCACCTCCTTCCTTTTCCGTCTTTATGGTGTTTTATTCCTTTCTCTCTCTTCGTCTAAGGCTTTCGCGTAACCCTTTATTACTGCATTATGGGGAGCAAGTGGGGAGTACTAAGAGAAATTAGTTATGGGACCCATTGAGAGAATAATTACACGGAACAGATGGGAAGGCGTTCCACGACAAGTAACGTGCGAAGAACAATGATAAATGGAAAAATTAAACAAAAAATAATGTTTTTATTTACATTTTTTCCAGTTTCCATCATACAGGAATAAAATCTAAGGATTACGGAATATTGTGTTTATTCTCAAAATATCCAACAAGGACACAGAAGGTGAAGAGGATAGAGAAGGGAGGGGGTGGAAATGCAGTATTAGCTCATTTTAATGTTTCAACCAGCACTATACATTATTCCCCTCTTTAAATTGCTACCAAATGGCCTTGTAAATCACGACTTCGAAATGCACAGGTCAGGATTGGACAAAATAAGATTCAATTTAAGCACCAGCAAGACACATTTATATGTCAATCTGATTTATTTTTTTTCCAGAAAACATTTGATGGAAGTGTTTTACACAATGCTATATGAGATATCCATAATCTTGGTTTCGAGCAGTATGATTTTAGAAAAACGTGGCTACGGAGTTGATATATTGACATATTTCTCGGAGTATTTGTGTATATGCTGGATGTCAACTACAAGAAAACACACACGGTCATAAGATTGCCATTGATTGCAAAGGGCGTTCGTTCTACTTGTCCTTCACCTTATTATCATGAGGTTGCCGGTACCAAGGGAGGTATTAGATACCTCTGCTACCTACACACCGGATGGGGGATTATATGGCAGCTCACACCAAACACATTAAAGAGATCCTCCAGACCATAAATGACTAAATTTTTAGGCATTATTTGTCACTTAGTAAACTAATTTAATATGATATATATTTTATTGGCGTAGTTATAAGTAAGTATGTGCTGGTGAGAGGGACTGGACTGGAATGGACTTTCTCGATTTATTGGTCCTGTCCCACATTCCCAGGTTTATGCGTTGATGAAGACCCCTCAAGTTAAGAAGCAGCGTACAATCAGGTGTCAACAGGTTTGGCCTTCCAGGTGTTTCGGAACTACATTTCCCATAATTTTGTTTTTTATTACTATGAGTCTATAGGGTAATCCAGATGGACCCCTTGCTCAAGGTGCTTAGGGACGTTCAGCTATACCCTCCTGACAAGGCCCAAGAAGGCCAAAATGATCAGCCGTTTGTATCTCTCATGCAGAAGAGGTTTTCTTGGCATTTCAGTTCTGACCGCGCTTTGTGGGTGATGATGGCAGATTGATTTGCATTTGGTATAGCCTTCTCTGTAATGGCACCATGGAACTAAAACACTATGAGACCTGAGACCCACCATATGGCAGGCCACCAGTGTGCTGCTCATTGTCAGTGCTCTCATAATTTTGTTTATGTTCACGTTTCTAATGAGATTCACGCAACCTAATGAGGGGCTGAGGATCATGGGAGATTTCGCTCAAAAAACATCTGGTGGGCTATACTTGTTGAGTCATAGCTGCACTGTCCTGTATGAGCTCAGGCACATCTGATCGAGCAGGCTGGCAGGACATTGTCACTAAGCATATACCCTCTTAAGGTCACGCCTTGTCCCTGCCCTATATTCATACATCCAGGAGTTAGGAGTTATGCGACTTGCTCTCAACCAGAACCTATTAATGTTGGCAATTATGGGACAGGAGTCCACAATGAATCAATGGGGTGCTCATTGAGTCGAAGTTTTTGGTCACTGGTTATTGGTTTCATATTAAGAGAAATGTTAATTTGATTAGATTGGTTTTTACATTTTTTTTTTCATGTTTTTGCATGTAAGAGCATTTTCTTTCCAACAGCCCCAAAGCAGCTTTATGCTTAAATACAACATTTAAAGTCTGAATTGTTTCCTTCATTGTAATCCCTGGAGAGAGTATCTACAACGAGCAAACAAGGGCGAGGGGCGGAAATGGTTGGACCACAAACGTAAGAAAGAGTATTACACCTGTATCCAGTGCAGAGAGCTGAAGATTTTGAGGGGCCGCAGTACAATTCCTCTGACTTAAATTGTGTCTCTGACCCGACCGCTTAAACCCTTGGTGTCTCTACTATGTCTCTTCACATTGTTTTTCTATGCCATTTTTCTCAATCCCTTTGCGTCTCTGACCAATCACTCAGCACCATGGTGTCTCTGCTTTGTCTCACTCTACTATATTTCCCTTCCAACCCTTTCAGTCCCACTGTGCCTCTACCAAACCCTCAGCCCCATGGTGTTGCCGTGTTATTTCCCATCCCTCTCAACCCTATTGTACCTCTGGCCAAACTGTCAATCCCATGGTGTCTGTGCTATGTCTCAGCCCAATGCCTTTCTGTCCCATCCTTCTCAACCCATCAGCCCCATGGTGTCTTTGTCTGATCTGTCTTGCCGCATTGTGTTCTGACCCATTCCTCTCGAACCCAAGGTATTGTCCATTCAAACTCCTCAGCCACATGGGTTCTATGCCCCTTTTGGGTTTCTTTCCCATCCCTCTCAACACTTTTGTGCTTGTGTCTCATACCTTTCCACTGTTCCTCTTTTGGAAAACCTGTGACAGTTAAGGTTTTACTGGGCATTATTTAGATTATGAGCCTGGAGCTGCAGCTCCATCAGCCCCTTTGGTAATCCACCCCTGTCTGTAAGGAAAAATACATATTTTTGGTATATGGATGAAAAGATTGGTTATTTAATACGACATAATGTCTAGCTTCCTTAACCTGAGAGTGTGGCCCCACCAAGGCAAACGTCTCTTATTAGTTATGGGTGGTGACATTATTATACAGTTTTCTACTAGTCACTATAAGCTGAAAGTAGGCTTGTGCACCGATTTTTTTTTTCGGTTCGATTCGGTTCGATTTTTCGGATTTTTCAACTTTTCGATTCGGCTCGTTTCGACCGATTTCTGTTTCGATTCGGTTCGGCTCGACTCGTTTTCCGTGTACATTTTTTTTCGGAATATCGACCATTTTTCGTATTTTCGTGTCACTTTGCTCGTTTTTGTAGCGACTTTTGGTAATTTCGAAAATTTTCGTTTTTCCGAATTGTTCATTTTTTCGGAATATCGTCCTTTTTTCGTATTTTCGTGTCACTTTGCTCGTTTTTTGTATCGACTTTTCGTAATTTCGGAAATTTTCGTTTTTCCGAATTGTACATGTTTTCGGAATTTCGACCGTTTTTCGTAGTTTCGTGTCACTGCTCGTTTTTGTATCGACTTTTCGTAAGTTCGGAAATTTTCGTTTTTCGGAACGTCTGTTCTCCTCGTTTCAAAGCAATAAATTTCGATTTGACACATTTCAAGTCCATTCGAAAATTCCGAAAATATTTCGTTTCGGCTCGGAAAACTTTTCGGATCTGCCATTTTCGGATCTAAAACTTTTCGGAAATTCGTCCGCATCCCAAAACACAAATCGGGAAATTTCGTGAAAATTCCGAAACCCAAAACGCACATCCCTAGCTGAAAGTAGTCTTGTCGGAAATGGTTGCTGTAACCAGAACGTTGTTTGTTCATGGCCAAATGGGGTCTTAAACATGATTCTGATAGTTACTGTACATACCGAAGAAATCTCGAAAAGATGGTATACATGTTATGCCATGACATCATCTCATTTCGCTATTTTACAATAAGGTCATGTCTCTCCTCTTCTCTTCTCTCATGAGACTCGGCTATGGAAGCGAGTGAAGGCAATATGATATATTGTTAAATCTTGCACACTTTAGTTAGAGAGCTGGAAAGAGAGATCTCTATATCACAGGTGCTTCATCTAAGCCACCAGGGGATTGGGAGCCAGAAAACTCATTGCAAATTCTTCTTCTATCCCCCCCTTCTCCATGCATCATTACGTTTACGTGACATTTAAAATGGCAATATAGTCCTGTTACGTTCCTTGTTAGGAGCATCGGAAAATGTTGTAGAGCTATAAATTGAAATGGATATGAATTTCCTTTTTCCTGTGGATTATCCAAGCATTTTCGGAAGCATGGGAAATACTTGGGGTGATGTTACGGCGAACATAGGTATATTGACTGGTTACAGTCACACATAGACATCAGGCCGTACTACAGGCGATTATGCGGAGCTATCATTTCAGAGGATATCTGATACAGTCCTGATAGAAAAATGATAGAGAAAGCCAAAGGTAGCAATTAAATGAGAAGAGACGTGACTATATCAAATGTAGTAAGAGAAGCGAGAGCAGTGAAATGATTTATACTGGGATTTTTATTGCAGCAAATTATCCGATATTTCTGGTTCCAGAGGTTAATTGCATGACACCGAGCCTTGATTTCCTCTGTAACCTTCTAATTTTGGTGTCAGAGATATGTATGTATATATATATACTGTATATATAGCATCCAGAAAACTGCCAGCAGCACTCTCAGGTCTTCTTAAAACTGAAGCTTTATTTTGACCCATAAAATTGTCAATGACTGTTTCCGCTCCTGCTAAGGAGCTTTCATCAGGATGTCATCAGGATGTCATCAGGCTTTACCCAGGTAAACCCAGATCTGCCAAAACGCTGCTGGGTATTGAGGGCCAGGCTTTCCGCGACCTTGGAGTGGCTTACAGTTGACCCAAAACCTAGGATTACCCATATCCATGGCCGATCCTAACCCTGAGCCTAACCCTAAACTTAACCCTGAGGCTAACCCTAAACCTGACCATAAAAATCCCTTTTACCCATAGGGGGTTGATTAGTACACAACATACCCAGGCTTTTACCCGGGGGGGTTGGTTAGTAGGGATGTGCGTTTCGGGTTTCGGAATTTCGGAATTTTCACGAAACTTCCCGATTCGTGTTTTCGGATGCGGACGATTTTCCGAAAATTTTTAGATCCGAAAATGGCAGATCCGAAAAGTTTTCTGAGCCGAAATGAAATATTTTCGGAATTTTCGAATGGACTTGAAATGTGTCAAATCGAAATTTATTGCTTTGAAACGAGTGGAAACAGATGTTCCGAAAAAACGAAAATTTCCGAAATCACGAAAAGTCGATACAAAAAACGAGCAAAGTGACACGAAAATACGAAAAATCGTCGATATTCCGAAAAAAAAAAAATGTACACGAAAAACGAGTCGAGCCGAACCGAATCGAAACAGAAATCGGTCGAAACGAGCAGAATCGAAAAGTTTAAACCTCCGAAAAATCGAATCGAACCGAAAAAAAAATCGGTGCACAAGCCTATTGGTTAGTCTGCAGATTACCCAGGTAAAGTCTTAATTTCTGGCTTCCTCCAAAACCACACAGGTAATGTCAGTTTTATCCAGGTAATCCAAGATTTACCCAGATTTAGGACTTTACCTGTAACATATATATAAACATTTATATCTTAACTGTATAGACCATCAGCTGATCATGTGTATAGACCCGGCGGCAGATCATTTATTTTATGAGTGTAAAGTGTACACAGCTCAACTTCCCAAATGTTTAGGATTACTAATTCCCCGGTTTCCTAATGGATTTACACCATAAAGGTTATTCAAAGAGCGCCGAACTTGCCACCGAAGAGCACCGAATGGTAAATTTCACCGTACAGTGCATTTTTATGGCCATTCGCCCATTCAGAAAGCTGACAATTCGCCAAATACTGGCGAATTGACATGCAGTTCGCTGCAATTCAGAGATATTTGGCAGCAGTGAAATTGTCCCGTAGAGAAGCAATGGTTAATCTATTCAGAGAAAGCTGAACTGCACCAAAGTGTCCGTGAAATGCCCGGGTTCTCAGTGATTCAGTTCGACGGGTTTAAACACGCGAATCCCATAGGATTCAAAGCAAAAAAAATATTATCGTTTTCATCCACCTATTATTCAACCGTTTATTCTTTTCAATTTCAGCAAAAAGTATTTTTATTTATTTATTTTATGGAAATGTTTTTTGTTTGTTTTTTTTAGGCAAAAGTTTTGATTCCTTTAATTTATTTTTTAATGGAGGTTTTTTTTTTAATCCTGTAACGGACCTTGTAATTCATTTTTTGTAGGACCTTTTTTATTATTTCCACAAATGTTAATGCATTTTTATTGTTTTTTAAATACCTTTTAACCCTTTGATGGTGCGGATGTGCTATGCCGTCCATGCGGTGGGAGGGCTTTGAAGTACGCCCCGCTGACTTCAATGGGCTACCACGGCCCCTCCCCATAGCTGTTGCACGCAGCGCGCTATTGGCTGCAGAGATGGCCTATACTCAGGCCGCCACCCTGCGTGCCAAAATTAGTGGCTTGCATTGGCACCTGTTGGCGAGGCGTACCAGTATGCCTCGCTGGCGTTAACCCTTGCCCAATAGGCTATGCCTGCCTGTTCTTAAGGGGTTAAAGAATAGCAGAGTTCTGGGGGGTTCCCTTGCAGTTCGGTGGTTGGTTCAGCGGTTGGTAAAAAGCGGTCTTTAGCGGCTCCATGTTTGACGCACTTCGGGGACCCTGCTGTGAATTCACTGCAGGGTTGGCAATCTTGAATCACCAAAGCGCACTGAAGTGCGCAGAACAAGAAAGCACCGAAATTTCACTGACATTTCAGTGCTTTCTGAATAACTCTCTAAGTGCATAATTCATCCTAAAATCAAAGAGTGTAAAATTAAAACAACAAGCGAAACCTGACTGCCTTCTTCATGTGCACATCTACTAACCGTATGCCTACTTCAAGTGTTTCGTAAATGTACATTGGATCATTGACCGAGTTTCTGTATAGGGATGAGCTGTTCGGTTCGATCAGTTCGGAGTTCGACTCGAACATCGGCACTTCGAAAGTTCGTGAACTTCAAACTTTTTGGTGTGTTCGGTTCGAGTTCGAAAAAAAAAAAACATTTTGAAAAAAGTATAAAAAATGCTTAAAAAATACTACAAAATCTAGAAATAAAGAGACTCTTTACTGCAGAATATTATAAGCAACGGTTTATTAGATATTGAATTAAAAACTAATGTCTAGGTGCAAAGATTCTCACCTCTAAATGACCTGTGCTCTCAAACGGCGTAAACAACAGGTGTTAACCCCTTAAGGACCCCTGATGTACCCTGTATGTCCTGTCCACAGGTCTCCCTTAGACCCGCGGACGTACAGGGTATGTCAGCGGTGCCTAATCCCCCTCCCGCCCGATACTCACCTCCCTCGCTGGATCCCACGGCGATCTGGCAGGGAGGAAGCCTGCCCATGTGATTTACATGGGCAGGCGAGGCTGATGACGTCGCCACGGGGCGTGGTGACGTCATCAGCAGGCGTCCCCATGCAATTCAATGGAGGGGAGGGGGGGCTCCTTCGGAGCCCTCTATCTCCCCAACCATTGAAGCTAGGGAGATGCCGTTTGCACTGCTGGAGAGGGGAGAGTCTCCCCTTTTCAGCTGTGTATGGCATTAACCTTTTCGCTGCCGAATCGCGTTTCAGCACTAATTGGCGTCAAAACACAATTCGAACCTGGAGGGGGGCTGACATCTTGGATGTCAGCCAAGCCTCCAGGTCCCCCCCACCCACTGACAACCTCACCATATGTGTGAGGATGTCAGTGGGCCAGTTAACCATCTAGCTGCCATGTAGAGATAAGGGGATCCTAAGGATCCCTTTATCTCCCGATCCATGGCAGCTAGATGGTCATATTTGACATCATTTGAAAGGCCTGATTATGACCAGGTCAAACATGACCAGGTTTGGTTTTAATTTTTTTTAAAAAAAATAAAATAAATTAAAAAAATAATAAAAAAATTAAATAAAATAAAAAAATGGGGTTTTTTTAAAAGTTTTTTTGTCTGGGGGGGATTTAATTAAATAGGACCTAGGCTTTCATCTAAAAATAATTAGCACAAAATGGTCAGAATGAGCGCAGCGCACATAGGTGAACTGTCTCAGCAGTGAAGGGGTTAAAAAGCAAACGCATGTAAATATTGGGTATCTCTAGTCTCGGGACAAAATTTTGAACCTATTTAGCCGGGGTCTTTTTGGGTGGTTGTATATTTTGGGGATTAAATTACGAAAAAGTGTGTTTTTACCATTTTTTTCATCATATTTCATATTTTTTTTATAGTAAATTATTGGATATGATGGAAATAATGGTATTTCTAGAAAGTCCATTTAATGGCGGGAAAAATGGTGTATAATATGTGTGGGTTGAATAAACGAGTAAGAGGAAAATTTGACCTAAACACTAACAGCGCAGAAACGTAAAAACAGCATCGGTCACTAAAAGACGGATTTGTGTAAAACCGCCCGGTCACTAAGGGGTTAATTAGTGTTTGGAAATAACATGTGCTTCTATTTAGTCTGGTCTCATGAATTTGATACATTGTATGCAGACTGGAAGTGCTAGGTGTCGTGTGTGGGTCTGTGATGGCGATGTTTCCATACATCCTACAAATCCGCCACTTCACAGGCAGGTTATGGGGACCTCCTAGGCACGATATTTGAAGGAATTTTTCGTTTTTATTTTTAACCCTTATTTTATGGAAAACTCACTCTTCCTTTAACCCTTTCACTGCTGAGGCATTTCACCGCTGTGTGCTGAGCTAATTTTTACCGCTTTCGCTCATCATGTTTAAACGCGATTCGAAGCCACATTTTATTATACGACCCAGACATATTATATATCGTTCTTTCCGGCAGACGCGGCAGATTTATAATATATAATTTTTATATGTATACTTCATGTTCTGCCTGTATATTATAACAAAAAATGCAATAAAACTTGAATTTTTAATCATCTGCAGCGTGTAAAGTGTTTTTTTTCACCTTTTATCACATTTGCGGTTATATTTTCTATGGGGTGCACTTGTACAAAAATTAGAAATGGGGACTTATTCAATTTTTTGGGGGGAATTATGTGATTTTTAGCAAACGCACACCATAGAAAAAAATCATTAGTGCAGCATCATTGTTCACATTGTAATTGAAATGTGAACAATATTGCTGCATTAATAAAAATAACACACACAAAAAAATACATGTTTTTTTTATTTTTATTTTTTTACTTTATACCTGGTCATGTTGGGTATCATTCGAAATGCCATGCTCAGGCCTTTCGATTGACACCCTCCATGACTCCCTAGCCACCACGGTTCTGGAGATATCGAGGTTCAAATGGACCCCCTATCTCCACCAGGGGATTACGGGCAGCTAGGGGTTCCCCGGCTATCTGACGTCATCATGCTATGCGTGATGAGGACATCAGGCAGTGAGGGGGGACCTGGGGGTGGAGCCACCATTCAAGATGGCGGCCCCCACCGGAGCTAGGCCGCACTTCGGCGCTGCAAGGTGCGACCCGGTGCCTAAGGGGTTAAAGCCAGGCACCGCTTAAAAGGGGAGACTCTCCCTTTTTAAGCGGTGCCTGGCTTTTTTTTGTGGGACCTCCCTTATCGGGAGGGAGAGGGATCCGAACGGATCCCCCCTCCCTTCCAAGCGATCTCCCGGCATTGCCGGGGGTCGCCTGGAAATGACGTCATCGTGCATGGCGCAATGATGTCATTTACGTCGGGAGGAGCTTGACTTCAGCGTCTGAGGACGCTAAAGTCAGAACCCCACGGGACCCCGGACAGAGAGGTGAGTATCTCCGCCGGGGCTCCCGCAAAGCTGATGACGTGTGGGACACGAACCTCCTCAGCATACAGGGGGAGTAACTGAGGACGTGTCCCACACGTCGTCAGCAGTGAAGGGGTTAAAAACATCTTTTTTAAAAACTTTTTGTCCTTGTTTCCTGTCCCCCAGGGCACTACCCGGACCCGGACATTGTTTTTAAATGTTTCTATACATCCTAGAAATCCGCCACTTCACGGGCAGGTTATGGGGACCTCCTAGGCACGATATTTGAAGGAATTTTTCGTTTTTATTTTTAACCCTTATTTCATGGAAAACTCACTGTCCCTTTAAAAACGTTTTTTTTTTTAACTTTTTGTCCTTGTTTCCTGTCCCCCAGGGCACTACCCGGACCCCCATACACCTTTTATGACAAATATCTAGCATATATGACCTCTTGGAGGGCACTCTAAAAACCGAACTTTTGAGTCCCATTGACTTGTATTGAGTTCATGTTCGTGTTCGAATTCGAACTTTTGAAAAGTTCGAATGCGAACCGAACTCGGGGGTGTTCGGCTCATCTCTATTCGTGTACTGCAAGAGGGATATTCCATCGATCTTCTACTCATTATGTAAATCTATACTCTATTACTAAATCTATTATAATCAATTTATTGATTACTGTTGATTAAAATGGTTCCAGTATAATCTAAAGTACCAGATCAGAAGACCACAGAAACTGTCATGGTCTTCAGAGAAGCTAAAATGAGGGTCCCCTCTAGGTATTTCCAGTGGACATTTTTCTTCTACAGATCTGATCACAAACTTGGATTATGTAAATATATTAGATAGACCCCAGCTATTGACAAAGCCTTAGGGTAATTTATCCCCCTCCCCTTAGGAAAATCAAACATTGTATAGAAGAAGACATTTTAAAATTAATTAAATAATATAAAGCCCGACTGCTTTGAGAGTCAACCAAGAGCAACACCGGCTGGGTGGAGTAGTACCGGCTGGGTGGAGTAGTACCGGCTGGGTGGAGTAGAGGTAACATCACTGCTCTGCGTGGAGAGAGCCTGTGGAGACATGGGTTCGATCCTGACGAGCACCTCTCCAGTAAGTGTCCTTGGGCAAGACACCTAAGGGTAACTACTCGCCACCCAGGACATACTTGAAAACGAGAGAAATCTCAATGTATCCTACCTGGTAAAATCCTTTCTCAAACAAAAAACGTTACCATTCCTTTAAGTTGATTTACCTTTCTCTCTGCAGCATATAGCTGTGTATTGCTAGTCAGACTTGGTGCAAAACAAGGTTTTTGTAGGTTTCCAACCCTTTAAATTCTCCTTCTTGACAGGGCTCATCTGTGAAACAGCAATGCTTCCCATGGGGCATATATTCTTCAAGAGGGTTTTTCCATCCCAATGGACATCCTTGACGCATACTTTGGTTGAAGGATCCATGAAAATATCATTAATGCAGCAGTGGGACACATCTGGGACACTCGTTTCGGACTGGAACAATTATTCGGTTTGCCCTGGAGAGACCTTTACTCCACATCTATATCAGAATGAGGAGTGCGCAGGGTTTTCATAATAATAGTCATGGGTTTATTAAATAATATACAGTATTTCACCGTTTCTCCTCCGGCCTGAGAATCTGGCATTTAGCATGTAAAAAAAAAATCTGGATCCTAATTTAATTAGCTTAAATAAATAACATTTTTAATAATTAATTAAATATTATTAAATAAAATTAGTAATTTAGAATTAATTTGCAATCAATTAATAGTTTCAAAAAATGATATTTACAAAACAATTTGCATAGAATCCACATTTACATAAAAAAAATGCGCCTACTCAGCATTGTTAATTTAATTCCCACATGTCTGGACATCATCATCATCACTTATGCATTTGGAGTCATAACGCTAAAATCCGTACATTATTATTTTTTTTACTGTTAAAGTAAACAATTTCAATATTTTCCAGTCAAATCAAAAACCAGTAAGTCTGGGGTGTATAGCAAGACTCATATTGACAGGATGTACAGGGTGTCCATAAAGTCTCTTTGCAATTTCAAAAATTTATTACAAAAGAAAATGAAAAGACAGATAAGTGAAAATTATTACAAAATGAGACGTATATATTTAAGTTTTTTTGCCTCATTTAATACACCTCTATATGGGCACCATTAGTTGCACGAAGCACATCAAGACGATACTCGATGTCTTGCCATGTTGGCTGTAGCATCCCCTCATCAATGGTGGCAATGGCATCAGTGATCCTCTGCTTTAGATGAATGTGTGGTGTGGGATCATGTGCAATCCAATCATTGGTCCTTAGGATCTTATATGTAAATTCCAGGCATTTTCGTTCAGTAGTTTCTTTTGCAAACAGCGTTTCAATTTTGCCAATTTTTTTTTTACCCCGTTCGTCTGCTTGTCGGCTTTTTCCGACGGCTGGTCTGACTGTGATCGGCGGCTCGTCAGCTTTTTCCCGACGTGTTCGGCGTGTTTTTTGAGGTGATTCGGGCGGTATTTCGGTGGGTGTGCTGCGAGTTTTCCCTGCACTCCGGGGACCCTGCAGTGAATGCTGAATTCACCGCAGGGTGGGGAACTTTGATTCCCCGAAGTGCAGGGAAGTGCGGGGAACGAGAGCGCACCGAAATGTCGGCGACATTTCAATGCTCTCTGAATATCACCCCTATTAAAAATATCAACTTTCACGCTATGTGAAATTCAGTTGGAATCAGTTTTTTTCTCATTTTTACTGTGTGTACAAATTATTATATCCGAAAGGGTGAAAAAATGTTTTCTAACATTTTTCTCTATGTAAAATGATTAGCTATAAATATATATTGAACATTACAGGTGAGCATGGAAATGGCAAAACGGTAAAACGGCAAAACGGCATCGGTCCTTAAGGGATTAAGCCATAATAATTAAACGGAGGATGGGGAACTTATTCTTTCTCTCCATCATCTTTGTGTTGGTGATTGCTTTTTAGCAGACCCTCCTCTCATTAACCACTTCATTCCCTTTCTTAACATCCCCCTTCCCTATCCCCCATAATGAGATGCCTCTCCACCCAATTTGTCCTTCACCTCTTCCTTATCCGTGATCCGCGTTCACTGTGTGCCAGGCCTCTCCATCAGCCCTCTTCACCCTGTCTAAATGTGCTCACAACTAATTGCAGGACCGGTGATTTTGCATTACTATCAGCTCAGGTGCAGCTCTGTGTAATCAATTATTGATCGTTTTATTTCTCGGTGGAGATAATTATCCAGGTATTATTCTGGAGACGCTGAACAAGGGCCTAGGAGACAACCATCCAGAACACTCATAAAAATCATATATTTTATTTATTAGGGGCATGTGGAGCATTATACAGTAAAGGATAATCATTATCTTCGGATAGTCACTCAGCATTGTTATACAGCACGATGAATTTAATATTGGTTTACAGACACCATAATTATGCAGCTCAGCTTATTAATTAGGGTGTATATATAGACACATTATCATTATACTGTGCAGTGTGTTCAGAAGCAGCATTAGACACATGCAGCATCTTTATTCCGTTTAGCACTTTCATGATCACTGTATAGACACTGTGAGATCATACTGTGTGCTGTATCAATACTCTGTGACATCATACTGTGTGCTGTATAGACACTCTGACATCATGCAATGTGCTGTATCAATACTCTGTGACATCATACTGTGTGCTGTATCAATACTCTGTGACATCATATTGTGTGCTGTATAGACACTCTGACATCATGCAGTGTGCTGTATCAATAGTCTGTGACATCATGTTGTGTGCTGTATCAATACTCTGTGACATCATGTTGTGTGCTGCATAGACATTCTGTGACATCATGCAGTGTGCTGTATCAATACTCTGTGACATCATGCAATGTGCTGTATCAATACTCTGTGACATCATGTTGTGTGCTGTATAGACATTCTGTGACATCATGCAGTGTGCTGTATCAATACTCTGTGACATCATGTTGTGTGCTGTATCAATACTCTGTGACATCATGTTGTGTGCTGCATAGACATTCTGTGACATCATGCAGTGTGCTGTATCAATACTCTGTGACATCATGTTGTGTGCTGTATCAATACTCTGTGACATCATGTTGTGTGCTGTATCAATACTCTGTGACATCATGCAGTGTGCTGTATCAATACTCTGTGACATCATGCAGTGTGCTGTATCAATACTCTGTGACATCATGTTGTGTGATGTATCAATACTCTGTGACATCATGTTGTGTGCTGTATAGATACTGTTAGACAATACATCTTACAATGCAATCTGCTAATTAGCGGTTTGTAGAGTCTATAACATCATGCCATGCAATGTATAGATACTATGTGACATACAGTGTGCATTGTATAACTATAAAATACAATGTGATATCATACCATGTAGGGCAAAGTTACTCTGACTTCATAAAGTACATAGTATGGTTGCCTATTGACATCACACGGTACATTATATGATGTTTAATTTCTGATGTCGCATAGTATCATACAGTGTCATCTATGCAGTGTATAGGTAATTTGTGACATCATACAGTGCATAGTATAGATAAAAAGCAGCACCATACAATGTAATGTGCTCATGAGCAGGATGTAGATGCTTTGTGATATCATACAAAGCATGGAAAAATGGTGACGTCAGGAATACTCTGTGACACCATACAGTGCTAGCTCTTTAGTTTATAGGTAATCTCAGGGCCGGATTAACAGAGGGGCAGATGGAGCAGCAGCTCCAGGCCCATGCCCCAGAATAGGCCCAAAGAAAGGATAACTATGTCAGAGCATGGCCTTTCCAATGATATCAAACATGACCAGGTTTTATGTAACAATAAAAACAAAGTAATGAATATTTCTAGGGGGACTTTGGAACCCTTTGTCACTAATCTTTAGACCTCACAAGGTCAAGTGAGGTTTCATTGGACAGGTCAGAGTCTAGCCTTTGCATTGATACCAACATGACCCTGTAAAATCTAAAAGAAAAGAATTAAACCTTTTATTTTTGTTCCAAAGAGTCATCGTCCATTTGTTACGTATAAAATGAGCAATACCACTGCCATTACTCACCTTCTCATTTCCCACGCTTGGAGCAAGATTAAAATTGTACATTTTCTCAGAAAAATGCAGTAACAGGTTCTCATTTAAATTTTTTTAAACAAGAATTCCCTATAGAATATCTAACCACAAAGGTTTGGATGATAAAATGTACAAAAAAAAAAAATTTACACACTGTAAATAAATGAAGTCTGAATGGAAATTTACTAACACAGTAACTGCCTGCTTAGATACAGCCGTATCTGCACTATTAAAAACCTACAATATGTTTACATTTCATTAAATTCCAAAAAAGACCACCAGAATATTCAACTCCAGGCCCATAGAGACCTTAATCCAGCCCGGGGTAATCTGTGACATCATAAAGTACATAGTATGGATAATGTGACACCATAAAATGTAGTGTGCTTAGGAGCAAGATATAGATACTCTGTAACATACACAGGGTTATTCAAAGAGATCCGAATTGCTTGAGAAAGGTAACCGAACGCTGAAAATCAGCGTTCGGCTACCTTTCTTGGCCATTCGGCTATTCAGAGAGCAGGCAATACGCCAAATCCTAGCGAATTGCCTGCACATTCGGTGCCTGTTCGAGGGCAGTGAAATCCCCATGAAAAAGCACTGCTTCGGCTATTCAGAGAACACAAACCAGCAGTGAAAGGTTCCCCTAATGCCCTGCCATTCGGTGGTTTCATTCGGCAGGTTTATTCAGGAGAATCCCATAGGCTTCAATGTTAAAAATATTCCGGTTTTAATTCAATATCTAATAAACCGTTCATTATAAAATTCTGCAGTAAAGAGTCTCTTTATTTATAGATTTTTTAGGATATTTTAAGCATTTTTCTGATATATATTTTTTTTTTTTTAAAAGTCAGATTTTTTTTTTTTTTTAAGTTTACTTATTTTTTCTGTAACAGCCCTCTTTATTATCATTCCCTGGACCTCATATGCAAATTTCAGACATTTTCGCTCAGTAGTTTGTTTGCAAACAGCGTTTCATTTTCAAACATTCACACAAACTGTTTTGCTAATTTATTCACTGCCTCGTCTGCTTCGCTGCGGGTGATCGGCTCCTGCTCGGGTTTTTCGACGGGTTAATCCAGATGTTTTTGGGGGTTTTCAGCCTGCATTTGGTGGGTTTTGCGGTGAGTTTTTGTCGGGTTTGCGCAAGCTTTTCCCTGCAATTCGGGGGCCCTGTGGTGCTTGCTGAATACACCGCAGGGTCATCGAAATGGGATCGGCAAAAGGAACCGAATTGAAGAGAACGAAAAGTCACCGAACGTGCGGTGACTTTTCGAATCTCTTTGAATTACCCTGACAGTGTAGAGCAGTGGTTCTCAACCCGTGGACCCTCAGGACCCACAGTTGTCCTTGGTCATTAAGTCGCGACCCAAAAATAATTGAATTTCTGAAACATTATAATTTATTCCACAAAACAACGTGCACAATATTCTACAATGTATGCACTACTTAAACAGTTTTGTAAACAAACAGGGATTCTTTCCAAAATGGATAATGCAGTAATCACAGCACTAGTGAAAACAAAAGTGCTGTTGAGGCAAAAACGCAATAAAATAAACTGTAACTGAAACATATGAAATTAATTAGAACTTTAGGGAAAACTGGGGATGCTTCTTGCTCTTAATAAGTGTCTCAAAGTTTGGGGTGATGGTAGACAAAGCAACTCTAATTTAAATCACTACTGAATGAAGAATAAAATATTATAAAAAACTTAAACTCATCAGCTCCGCGCTCCCCCGCTGCCTGTCTCTGCCGCTGCGCACATTATTTTTTCGCAGCAGCCTGCCCTCCCTGAGCCTACGCAATTTGCGTAGCTGAACGCTACGCTAATCGCATAAAGTCAAACTGGCCAAGAGATTGAGAAGTCTGCAATGCGCAGCCAGCACTGCCTACTTCCTGAACCTACGCTTTTCAGTGCCTCAGAGACACTGAAGAGCAATGAAATAGCTTAGACCAGTGAAAAAACACCATTGGTCCAAGCCATTCAAAAAACGCCTCCATGGGAGGCTGGCCTATATAAATATACTTTGCTTTACTGAGGTGTGGATTGTGCACAGTGGCTGCTGGTGTTGGGAGTACAGAGCGTGCCACCAGTCACTGAGTCCCACCCCACACCTCCCATTACATATTCTTTCCCCCTCTCACCTTGCCATTACAGAGTATCTTACCCGCTGCCGCAGGTAAGATGCATCAGCTGGTCCCAGGCATTAGAGAGGCCTGGGGACACTTGCCCCGTGACCCAGTCCGCTCCTGTTCGCGACCCACCACTTGATAAACACTGGTGTAGAGTATAGATACTCTGTAAGAATGTGTGGCATCATTCAATGCAGGGAATAGACAGTCTGTGACTCTTGTGATTTCATAGCGCACAGTGTAAGTATGCTTTGTGACATTTATTTATTTATTTATAAAGGATTTTACCAGGACGGATACATTGAGATTTCTCTCGTTTTCAAGTATGTCCTGGGTTCAAGAACATTGAAGTGTTACAGTTACAGAAATACAAAGTAATACAATGCAAGATATTAAAAAAAAACAACACAAATATACAGATTAACAGAAAATAAATATGTAGAAAAATAGTCATTATGTTACATGTTTACAGGTGCATTCTGTATTGAGGTATGTTAGTAAAGAGCTCTTGAGTGACATAAGACTGGAAGATTTGATGGTGTCTGGGAGGTTATTCCATAATTGTGGTGCTCTGTAGGAAAATGAGGATCGAGCCACTGTCTTTTTGTATTGTGGTATTGCAAGTAAGGTGCTGGTCCTGGATCGGAGGTTATAGGATGAGGGAGCTGCTGGGGGAAGCAGTCTATTCAGGTAGGGTGGCAGCTTCCCAGAAAAGCTCTTAAACACCAGGCTGGAAAGGTGAACGGTGCGTCTAGATTCTAGCGATGGCCAGTTTAGCTCTTTTAACATGTCACAATGGTGGGTCATGTAGTTACATTGTAACGCAAAGCGGCAGAATGAGTTATATAATGTAGTAAGTTTATGAAGGTGTGTTTGCGGGGCGGCTGCATACACTACATCTCCGTAATCAATAGCCGGCATAAGCATTTGTTGTACAATCTGCTTTCTTACCGCGGGACTCAGGCAGGATTTGTTTCTGTACAGGGCGCCTAGTTTGGGGTAAAGTTTAGATGAGAGTTTTTCGATGTGAGTGCCAAAGGATAGATTAGGGTCCAACCACATACCTAGATATTTGAGAGAAGTGACTGTGGTCAGCGTGCCATTTGATTTTATCCCCACACATAGATGGGGATTTTGAAATTTGTGTAGTTTAGGTTTTGTTCCAAAGAGCATCGTTACAGTTTTGTCATTATTTAAAAAAAGTTTGTTGTGTTTGATCCACTTTTCTACCTCTGTGAATTGTTCTTGCAGCACGGCTTCCAGCTGCCGGAGATTTGGTTTGCTGGTATAGATTCATATCATATATAATATATACATACTGAGACATCATACAATGCATAGTATAAATTCTCTGTGACATCATGCAATAGATTAGATTATCTTTGACATCATAGACTGTGTGATACTCAGGGTGACATCACACAGTTCATACCATAGATACTTTGTGACAACATACAGTGCAGGGTAGAGACCCTGTGACATCATAGAGTGCATAGCATAGATACTGTGTGACATTCTCTAGTGCGTAGCATAGATACATTGTGACATCATAGAGTGCACAGTTTAGATACTCAGTGACATCACACATTGCAGTTTATATTTTTATACATCATACAGTGCAGTTTAGTTATTCTGTGACATCATGCAGTACAGTGTATAGTTACTTAGTGATATCATGCACTGTATAGATCTGTTATTAAATGCATTGTATATACCAAATAATTTTATTTACTAAATAGCGAGTGGTATGTTTCTAAGTATAGATATAGATACTCTAAGTTAGGAACCTGCCTGTTTTGGTTATTGTGTGACATGACACAATACACATTACGCAGATTGCTACACATAATTAAGTGCTTCATCTTGTCTTTCAGAACCCCCAACACCAATTGCACCCCCAGAACTTCTAGCAGTGGGAGCAACATATCTGTGGATCAAGCCAAATGCAAACTCTATCATTGGTGATGGGCCGATTGTGTTGAAAGAAGTTGAGTACAGGACCACGTCAGGAAGCTGGGCAGAGACCCATGTCATGGACGGACCAATATACAAACTTTGGCACCTAGACCCCGATGTCGAATATGAGATCCGTGTCTTACTGACTCGCCCAGGGGAAGGAGGGACAGGACCACCAGGACCTCCACTCACTACCCGGACCAAATGTGCAGGTAGGCATATCAAGGAGACACAGAATACAGCAGTGTGTGGGCATGTTCTGCATGACATGTGTGACAGTAGTGGCACATGTCTTATAAATCACATATAACTATATACACCTATGGGAGGCCTGAATAACATTCCTTATCTTGAAGGTAGCAAATGAATAAGTGTTTCAGAAAATGCTCGTGTGCAGTTCTGACTGGAATCCCAGAAGACTGTCCAGTGGGAGTTGATTGATAACCTTCAGAGTAAAGAGAGGGCCTCAGTCAGAGCCTGCCTTGAGAGATGAGGAGGTGAGGTGGGGAAGGACCTCACCCACCGTAGCATTTGGAATTTAAATAAATGGTCATGATGGCTAGAATGTTTCTTTAATAATGTTGAAGTCTGTAAGATAAAATCTATGCGAAGAAAACCTGCCGTTAAGGAGGCACGGCTGAGATTCAACATCTCGTCATCCCCATTATACCATTACAGCCACACATTACCAAACGGGATGTTCGTGTGGCATGTAGACAGCTGCCCTGCCTATCAATCAGAGCTTAAAAGGCCTTGATTTAACCATTTAAGCACCATGAGTGCCATTAAAGATGAGCTTGAGGTGCATTTTCCTCCAAGCCTTCCCGAAAATTGGGTGAGAGCCTAGGGCTGCCCTGTGATGGAGAAGTCTGAAAGAAAACCAGATGTCCTTCTCGCAGGCCGCGTGAGTTGGCAGGTCTTGGAATGAATATGTTAAGAATTAAAAAAGTAACGCAATTACTTGATTTACATTAGGATAATACTATGTCACATAATGCGTTGGAGAAGGGAGGTATACTATGACATCATTTTTTTCCGTTGACATATGATTGGATAATCATGATTTTGTTTTGTGCACAGGATATAGAAACAACTTTTACACACAAGTTTTCCCATTGGTTTCCTCCTGCTTTTAATTAGTATTGATGGAGGTTAGTATTGATGTAGGTTGTTACGATATAAATCTTTCAGGAACCTGACGAAGTTTAGAATTCAGTATTTGCTCCCCTTTAGAATGCAAGAGCTTCATTATTATGAGCCTTCATCTTTTCGTCTTATGGGATTTATGATATATTGCTCTTCTTGGATATTCCCATTTAGAAATTCATGAATTTCAACTCCAGGGGCAGCCCTTGGCAAGTTTGTATGCAAACGACTTGAGATCATTGAAATAATTGGCATTTTTCGAACATAATATTATTGACTACTCATTTGTCTCATTTCACTGAAGGTTTTTACATCGCTAATCTGATGCTATACTTTGCATATATATATTAATATACCATCAGATTAGAGATCAGATTAATTATTTATATATATATTCTATAATAATTAATTATATATATAATACAGGGTGTCCATAAAGTCTCTTTACAATTTCAAAAATTTATTAAAAAGGCAAATGAAAAGACAGATAAGTGAAAATTATTACAAAATGAAACGCATTTAAGGTTTTTTTTCCTCATTTAATAAACCTCTATATGGGTACCATTAGTTGCACGAAGCACATCAAGACGGTACTCGATTTCTTGCCATTTTCGCTGTAGCATACCCTGTCCTGATCAGTGGTGGGAATGGCATCAGTGATCCTCTGCTTTAGATTAGTGATGTCCCGCACCTTTGTTTGATACATGATATCTTTAACATAACCCCATAGAAAGAAGTCGTTTTTCTTCGGCGAGACATCAATTACTGCAAATGTTTACCTTGACCTTTTGACTGTATATGTGGCACCACAACTACATGACCTTCAACCAACCGTCATTTTCCAGCAAGATGGTGCACCACCACATTGGGGGACTGCATGTTCGTGGGTTCCTACATGAAACATTTCGAGACCGGTGGATTGAAAGGGGTGGCCCAATTCCCTGGCCACCTCGTTCACCAGATATCACTCCTCTCATCTTCTTTCTATGGGGTTAAGTTAAAGATATCGTGCATCGAACAAAGGTACGGGGCAGGGTCCCCGGAGTACAGGGAATGGACCAGGAAACCCACCGAAAAAAGCCGAAATTCTGCTGAAAAAGTGTATCCGACACGATCCTAAGTATCGGATCACTCGAACCGCCACAAAAAACACCCTGAACACGTCCGGAAAAAGCAGATGAGCCACCGAACATGGCGCCCTTGACATTTCAGCACTGACCACACTTTCTGGGTGTAGCAGTCTGATTTGCATATGGAGCAGTTGTCCTGTAATGGCACAATCAAGCTAAAATCTGTGAGACCTTAGCGGGCACCTACCGTAGAGCAGGCCACTAGTGCTGTTGCTTGTTCTCAAGACCCTCACAAACCTCTCTTTCTCTCCTGTATTAGCCTGAAAACCTTGATCCTTACCGTGTTTACCAGTCCTTCCCATGTCTCTTTACTCGCAGTATCCAGTATATCCAAGTTCCCATTTTTCCTGGTTTGTCTTCTGCTTCCCCATTTTCAAATCCTCTACGTGTCCTGCCCCTCTGCTCCAAACCACCATTTGTGTTTCTGCAACTCACCGCTCACCACATATCCCTGAAGTGGTGCCTCACCGGCCGCATCCTGGCCTCAGAACTTTGCCATTCCAGTGCCACCCCGCTACCTACACGTGGCAGTAATAGACCCGAAAAATAAGTTATCTAATTCTTGATAACTCTAAGGCTGGGGTCAGACCAGCGCACTTTTAACGTGCATTCTGGCGCACATAATTACGGCCGCACTAGCAGCAGATGACGGGCAATGACGGCCAATATACGATGTACGGCCGCACAAAAGTCCGGCCGCGCAACGCAAGTGGAATTTGAACGCATTTTTCTGAGAACGCAGAACCGCTAGTACTGATGTACTGAGTGCGCAGCTGCGGCATAGCGGCGTGTTTGCGTGATTAGGAGATGTCAGACACTGCTAATGTCCAGCCTACATAACGTCCAGACGCAACAAGCGTTTTATTGACGATCCGTACAAAATCACGTCCGAATATGCGCGTCGTCTGACCGTTTTTGCGCATTCCGTGAAAAAATACGTCCATGCGTTCGGACGCACTTTTTCACGTTCGCGGGAAAAATGCTTTCGTCTGACCCTAGCCTAAGAGTAGCCACTGGTGTTCTGTACATTTAGGGTTAGGTTTTTATGACTAAATCAACACTAATGATAGAATTGAGGGTATTCAATGTGATTTCAGAGTGCTTTTGAATTCGGCCTACCGATAAATTTGAATTGAATGGTTAAAGCCAAAATTTCCATTAACAAGTATAGTTGAGCGAGACGGTAATTGAGTAGAATTTTTATCTGGAATCGAAAGGCCTGTAAGCTTTTATTTAAATCTTTCAAACTAAAAAATGGCCATATTGGAGCCAAAGTAGCTGCCGATTTCTCCAAGTCTGATTCAAGGCATATCATCTAAAATAAAGATAGCTACAGTCTTACGGTTCACTGTCTGATGACTTCTGTATGGAGTATCGGCATACCACTCCCCCAATCTAAATGTTACTCATTATTATCCATGTTTTTGTCCTACGTACAGCCAGCTCCTTGGTACCATTTTATTGTGCGTCATGGTGGTTATTTCCCTAAATGGCAATACGTAGTCCTTTGCGTTTTTATAGATAAACTGTGTGACGGTTCTCGCTACGCCGGAGTAGATCTGTCGCTGAAGTCTTCCTTGGTCCGGAGATGCTTGAGAAAAAGAGTGAATTAGCTCACAGCCAGCCCAGTCACTTGTCGAGACACAGTGTAGGGTGTAAGAATGAATTCTTTTAATGGGACTGTACAGGCTTTCATACACAACAAAATCAGATAACATTGTAATCCCACCCCTACACCCTGCCCTCCCCAGACATACCGGCACCATGCAACACTCACTCCAGCCAGAGCCCATTCTGGCGAAACTACCTCTGGCCAGAGCCCATTCTGGCGACATTGCCTCTAGCTAGAGCCCATTCTGGATGGTACAATGGTGGATTGTGATGGTAAATGGGATTACAGTATCAGATAATGGGACAGTGTTGTGATGGGATGTGATGTGAAGTCTTTTGTTGGGCAAGTCACACAGTTCAACCAGTTTACTATATATAACACTCCAAATGATGGCTGCGCCGTCACAGACTGTTCTTTCAAATACCATTTCTTGGATTGAGAGATAGCAATAAATTGATAAAATAATGATTACTAACCATATTCCCTGCACGCCCTTAAATTGGGACGTTGGTGTTCCATGATTACTTCTAATATGTATTAAGAGCATTCCTAAGCTAATAAATGCGCATTTAGAGCAAACTTCGAGTGGTCTCTTTAGGACATGCCGGGGGGAGTGGGCTGACACTGCCAGTATTTGGGCGATGGAGGTGTGCGACAGCTGTAATTGGCGTTCAGCTAAGACTGCCACTTATTGCTAAGTGCTGTCTGTTCTCTCCACGCAGGAGATATTACCCACTCTTCACCCATCGCTCCGCAGTATCACTTCATCTTCTGACCAGTCCATCTTCATTTTTTTTATATCTTATTTTTGCAGACGTCTTTAACTTTTTACGTGGACGAGATGTTAGTTTCTTGCAAGGAGTTATAACCAAGATGATTTCTCTCCTTGGACTGTGAACTTAAACAACTGCGGTTATTTAATATGTGAATGGTGTGTATCAGAGCGTTATTGCCACGAAAAACAAGCTGGAGGGTTTAACCGCTCCCTTACCCATGTTACTAATGTGCCAGAGTTCATCAGGCATCACTACACCCATGGCAATTTCCTTGTAACAGTACGGGGGAAAAAAGCTACTATTTAGCCCATAGCAAATTGGACCACAAGGTAAACCAACCGTTGCTCGTACTTGGATTTCTGTTACACGGATTTCTTTTTATACAGTTGTGTTTGTGTGTGCATATATATTTGTCATATGGGTTGTTTTAGCAGGCACCAGATCTCGAAAGTGATCAGTAATTATAAGTAGAGCATTGCATTTCAAACCAAGGGGGTCTGTTTTATTTTTGTCAGTAAAAGCAAGCCGATAGGACTCAAAAATAGGAACAACCCAAAATCCCTTACTGGCTCTTTGTTACTGCACCTATACTGACCCAACCACTGTATTCACCTCAAGATGGAATAACCGGAAGCCATAGATGGATACCGGCAGCCACTGGTATTGGCTTCTGCAGTTGATAGGACTCCATGGACCCCAGCGTGGCTGTCAGAGGTCAGAAGACCCAAGGGGGGCTAGGGTACAAGCCCAGGGATGCAATAACACAATGGAGGCACAGATGTGGTAAAGTAGATGATTTATTTGGCAATCACAGGTGAAAGCACAGGTGAGGGGCAAGGCTAGAATAAGGCTAACCAAGGATACAGAGAAACAGGGCAGGAAAGGGGCTGACTAGAGTACACACAGAACTCAGGACAGAAACAGAGGAGCAAGACAGGAGTGCAGGTATGCAGGGGTATGGACGGTAAGAGTCCAGGGGTGCTGACTGTAGGAGTCCAGAGAAACAGATGATCAGGAACACAGGAGCAAATGCGATAGTCTTTGGCAACAAGGTACAAGAAGAGGGTCTATAGCAACATGGTACAAGATGAGGGTCTTCAACACAATACAAGATGAGGGTTTATGGCAACATGGTGTACAATGAGGGTCTCCGACAACATGATACAGGATGTGGGTCTTCAACAACGTGACACAAGATGAGGGTCTACGGCAACACTGTGCAAGATGAGGGTCTCAAGGTATTTGAAAGGGGGTAATTCAACAGCGGAGTCCGGCGGCAAGCCAAAGGGTCGTGGGCAGGCAGAGATCAAGCAGGACTCAGTACACAAAGTCAAGGGTATGGTATGCACGAGATAAAATGGGGGAACAGGCTTCTTTGCACCATATTCAGTTTGTTTCCTGTCTCAAGGATTCATAGGTGCTCCACCCTTTAGTAAGGAAGCACCGAGGCAGGAGATGGGGCACATCTGAGTCTGCTGCAGAGCTTGCAGGAGAAGCCCGGATTCAGTAGGGCAGTGCTTGAAAGGTGCTGCCTGGGTGGATTCAAGGTGGGGCAGTATGAGATTTGCCTCTCTTGCTCCGCCGGCGGCGATGGCCATGAAAGTGGTCTTGCCATGAGCTCTAAAGTGCAGTATCCCGCTGGAGTCACACTTGATCTTCTGCTGCTCCCGGCAAGCAGAAGTAGCAGATCCTGCCACCCTCTTCACTGTGTATTCAAGGGTAAGTTAGAAATGTAGGTGGTTATTTTACTGATTTTTTTTAATGTTTAACTAGAGTATAGTAAAAGCGTTGGGGCTGTTATTTTTTCAGTAAGGAGACACAACGACCACGCTGCAAGAAATGATTGCAGAATAGTAACTCCAGCTTGTAAGTTATCGGCAAAATCAGAACACGGCTCCAAGATTCTTCGAATAAAGAGCTGGGTGACTTATTAAAACCATCAGTTCTATGCTCAAACCAGATCACACCTAATGTGTGTGTGTGTATATATATATACAGTTGTGTTCAAAATTATTCAACCCCCACTGAAATTGAGTGTTTTGGCCAGTTTGACATTGATTTTGATCATTCAGTCATCTTGCTTACAATTAAATCAAAGAGGCACGTGTAGGTCAGACAAATATAACAGAACATTTATAATGAAATAACCACAAATGTCTTTTCTGTGCTCACATCTTTATCAGTTTTATTCAACCCCCAAGTGACATTCAATCTTAGTACTTAGTACAACATCCTTTTACAGTTATAACAGCTTTTAAATGTGAAGCATAGCTTGACACAAGTGTCTTGCAGCGATCTACGGGTATCTTCGCCCATTCGTCATGGGCAAAAGCCTCCAGTTCAGTCACATTCTTAGGCTTGCGCACTGCAACTGCTTTCTTTAAGTCCCACCAGAGGTTCTCAATCGGATTTAAGTCAGGTGACTGCGATGGCCACTCCAAAATGTTCCAGCCTTTAATCTGCAACCATGCTCTAGTGGACTTGGAGGTATGCTTGGGATCATTGTCCTGTTGAAAGGTCCAACGTTTCCCAAGCCTCAGGTTTGTGACGGACTGCATCACATTGTCATCCAATATCTCCTGGTACTGAAGAGAATTCATGGTACCTTGCACACGCTGAAGCTTCCCTGTACCTGCAGAAGCAAAACAGCCCCAAAGCATGATTGACCCCCCGCCATGCTTCACAGTAGGCAAGGTGTTCTTTTCTTCATAGGCCTTGTTCTTCCTCCTCCAAACATAGCGTTGATCCATGGGCCCAAACAGTTCTAATTTTGTTTCATCAGTCCACAGAACACTATCCCATAACTTCTGTGGTTTGTCCACATGACTTTTGGCATACTGCAGTCGACTCTTCTTATTCTTTGGAGACAGCAAGGGGGTGCGCCTGGGAGTTCTGGCATGGAGGCCTTCATTACGCAGTGTGCGCCGTATTGTCTGAGCTGAAACTTCAGTACCCACATCTGACAAATCTTTTCTCAGTTCCTCAGCAGTCACACGGGGACTTTTCTCCACTCTACGCTTCAGGTAGCGCACAGCAGTCGATGTCAGCTTCTTCTTTCTGCCACGACCAGGTAGCGTTTCAACAATGCCCTTTACCTTGAATTTGCGAATGATGCTTCCTATGGTCTCTCTTGGTATGTTTAACATCTTTGCAATCTTCTTATAGCCATTGCCCTTCCTGTGAAGAGTAATCACCTCTTCTCTTGTCTTCCTGGACCATTCTCTTGACTTCACCATGTTTGTAACCACACCAGTAAAGGTCTAGAAGTAGCTGAGTATCACAGTCATTTTAAAGCTGCCTAATTGGTGCTTATTATGCTTTATTGCTGCTCCGTGACATCCACAGGTGTTTTCAATACCTGATTGAAAACACTTGAATGAACCTCTGTTCTTCAGAGTGGTAGTCTTTAAGGGGTTGAATAATTGTGTCAATGAAGAATTCACAAAAGAAACATTTACTACTGTATTACAAAACCAATTGATGTCATTTTAGTTGCATATGGTTCTTTAAAAAGTCCTTGTAGGATTTCATTCTGAATACAATTACAAATGTACACTAAATTCCCTAAAACCCTTTACAGCATTGGGGGTTGAATAATTTTGAACACAACTGTATATATATACACACAAAGACTATGGTATATTTTTCATTAAGGTTGGGGTTAGAAGCCCGACCCCTCTGGTTTTCTTCCTCTTCTTCGGCTGGTGTTTCGTTTCGTTTTCCTTCAGGTCCTATGGCTCAAATGTCCCTTTAAATTTGTTAATTGACCCACGACATGTCCTTTTATTTAGTTTTACCGTCTTTAATTGGTTTCACGTGATCTAGTCCGTGTGAGAAGTTATTAGCAGTAGGTTTTTTTATATTTAATTTGTGGTGGGATGGGACCGACGCCAGCTTTGGATTTTTTATTGGCTCCGTCCCTCCTCTCGAACCCACAGGAGAATTAAAAAACCCAAACAGTGAATTATTTACGAGTATGCTCTGATTTCCATAGGTTTTTACAGCTTTTAATATCTTTCAGTTTATTTCTATCTCTTTAAAATATGACCTATTTTTTTTTTATCTCGCCTAGCTTTTTTTTTTTTTTTTTAGACCTTCTTCCCCAGCATTCTCGATTTCTCAATCCCTTGTAATCTTGTCTAATATACTCTCGTTTTTATTCCCAGCTCTTTCTCTGTCTCCGTTCCTCTCATTCCGCATTGTCCCATTTTAGAAAGCCGGGTATTTAAACACGACTCTTGTAATTTACGCGTGTATTTATAGTCCTTGTCATTATATACAAACATTGTTTATCATTTTGTAACGCTCTGGGCTTATTACAGAGAGCCTGGGAGTTTATAGATATTACCAGCATCCTTGTACGCTGCGTCGTATCCATCCCCCGGTGCATATGTTCTCGGGGATTCAAAGCTGGAGACAGACAGATTAGAGTATAACTGCCTTGTCTATAACTATAGATTAAATGTTTCGCAGTGTGGCTTTGCATCGTGACATGTGTAAAGAAAAGCTTGAAGCTAGTTTGGTTTTTTTTAACCAGCGTCTACCATAAACACCCTTAATTAAAGTGGAATTGACCAAATAATGTCACTTACCAAGATCTTCAACATAAAGGGGCATTCTAGTGAATGTTGCACTTTCCCTAAATCATTTCATCATGTTATAAGAAGCATTTTTCCAATACACATCCATTATTTATTTTGTACCTTTAGAGAGTTATGCCTGTTTAACACCTTGCCACTGACCAGCGTGTCGGCCGTCGGCAGGCGGACTTAGAAACATAGAAACATAGAAAAATGTCGGCAGATAAGAACCTTTCGGCCCATCTAGTCTGCCCAATTACATGGATACTTAACCTGGATTTATCTTTTGTTTAGGATAGCCTTATGCCTATCCCATGCTTGCTTAAATTCAATTACTGTTTTGGCCTCTACCACTTCAACTGGAAGGCTGTTCCATGTATCCACCACCCTCTCAGTAAAATAATGCTTCCTGATGTTACTTTTAAACCTTTGCCCCTCTAATCTAAGACTATGTCCTCTTGTTTTGCTACTTTGTTTCCGTTTAAATATACTCCCTTCCTCTACCTTGTGGATTCCCTTTACGTATTTAAATGTTTCTATCATATCTCCTCTGTCTCGTCTTTTTTCCAAGCTGTACATGTTAAGATCATTAAGCCTTCCCTGGTAACTTTTCTCCTTCAAGCCGTACACCATTTTAGTAGCCCTTCTCTCAACTCTCTCTAAGGTGTCTATATCCTTCTGGAGATACGGTCTCCAGTACTGCACACAGTACTCCAAGTGAGGTCTCACCAGTGCTCTGTACAGTGGCATGAGCACTTCCCTTTTCCTACTGCTAATACCTCTCCCTACACAACCAAGCATTCTGCCAGCATTTCCTGCTGCTCTATTACATTGACTACTTACCCTTAGATCCTCTGAAATAATGACCCCTAAATCCCAACCCTCAGATGTTGAGGTTAGGACTGTATCAAATATTCTATATTCAGCCCTTGGGTTTTTACGTCCCAGGTGCATTATCTTGCACTTATCCACATTAAAACTCAATTGCCACAGCTCCGACCATTTTTTTAGTTTACCTAAATCATTTGTCATTTGGCTGATCCCTCCAGGAACGTCAACCCTGTTGCAAATCTTTGTGTCATCAGCAAAAAGACATACTTTTCCATTAATACCTTCTGCAATATCACTAATAAAAATATTAAAGAGAATGGGTCCAAGTACTGACCCCTGAGGTACCCCACTGGTAACAAGACCTTGCGCCGAATAAACTCCATTTACCACTTAAATACTGCAGGGGGCGGCATAGCACACTCTGCAGCTTTTTGACTGACTTCAGGCCCGCCTCCCTTCCCAGCAGTCCAATCAGCAGCTGGGGGTCTGCCTGGCAACTCAGGCACTCTCCCCGCAGCCAATGGTGTCGATCTGAGTCATATGATCGTGGTGACAGCCTGTCACTTCGACCACTGGTACAATGTTTCTGCCAGTGATTTGTAACATTAGCGGTTATTCAGAGAGCACTGAAATGTCACCGACATTTCGCTGCTCTCTCGTTCCCTGCACTTCGGGGTATCAAATTCTCAGACACTGTGGTGAATTCAGCATTCTTTGCAGGGTCCCCAAAGTGCAGGGAAAAGCTGCCGACCGCATCTGACAAAAATCGCCAAACATCCCACCTATCCATCCGTAAAAATCTAATCAATCCAAAACGCTGCAGAAAACTGTCTGAACGTACCCAATGATCCGCCACAAACCACCAAACACGTCTGAAAAAAAGACAACGATCTGCCGAATACAGCATCAACCAGCCACCTGAAAAAGCCGACAAGCCAACGAACAGGGTAAAAAAAGCAAACCATTAAAACTCAAAAATTTTCAAACACTGTTTGCAAAAATACTACAGAACGAAAATGTCTGCATTTAACATATAAGGTCCTACGAATAATAATCAAAAGGTCTGTCGCAGAAAAAAAAAACCTATTTAAAAAAAAAAGGGATTTTTTTTTTTTTTATTGTAATAAAGTTTTATTATTTTTACACACGTATTTTACAGGACATTAATTGCATTACAACATATTCAGGCAGCTATGTAATACTTGTGACATATGCATCTGATGGTATACACGTAGGTTGCAATACTGCGTTCCTCCTGACGTCTTATGTGCATGGAAACATATAAAATACCAATTTAAACAGAAAAATAAAAAAAATAAAAAAAAAAAAAGGAGGGAAGTAGGGCCTGTGACAAAGGGAGTGGGATAGGAAGGGGGGTACTAAGGAAGCGGTCTTTCGTTTGTTATTTAGTTGCGATCAAGAGTGGTCCACTGGGTTTTGAGGTGGTGTGCTTGCTGGTGTAGACCAATAATACCAGCGCCGCAGATGTTTGGCGGTGGTGCCAGAGGATTGATGCAGCAGATCCTCTACATCTCTGGTACGCTGGACTTCGTCCAACCATTCCCGAAATGTGGGGGCTATCGCGGACTTCCAGTGTCTAGGTATCACCGCTTTGGCGGCATTCAGCAGACGAATGTCAAGGGTGTTTCTGTAAGTGTCCACAGGTAGCGGTGTGTGGTGGAGCAGCATTGCTGCTGGTGTAAAGGAGGGTGGAGTGTCAGAGACCTTGCTAATGGCATCATGAACCAGTGTCCAGAAGGGTTGCAACACTGGGCAGGACCACCATATATGCAATAGGTCTGCGCGTTGCGATCCACATCTCCAGCAGGAAGCATCTGCTGTGTCCGAATATGTGGCAATAGTGATGGGCGCCCTATACCAACGCGACAGCAGCTTGTAAGCCGTTTCTTGTGTACGAGTAGCAATAGAGCACCGGGTACTGAGCGCAAACATTTGATCCCATTCTTCCTCTGTGAATGTCTGGTGAAGGTCCGATTCCCATTTCGCCACATACAGGGGCGTGGTGGGGGAAAGGTTTTGCAAGACACCATACATGGTCGAAATGCCATGTTGGGGAAGGGTCCTACGGGTAATCACTTGCTCAAATGCGGTCAGTGGGCGAGTGTATTTGTCTAAAGGAGCCAAGGAGCGAAGATATGTAATGAGACAGTGCATGTGAAATGTCGTAAGGAAGGAGTCGGGGTGGGCCAGTGGAATGTCCTTTGGGGCTTTAGGTCGGTCACCATCTATGTAGAGGCCAGGTAAGGGAGTCTGTGTCAAAGCCGCGTCAGGGAGAGGTAGCAGTCGTGGCGAGAAGGCCGGTAAATGATTGAGCGGCAGGAGTGGTGAAGGCCAAGGGGCCAAACGTGTGGACCTCTGCAGCCGCCGCCAGATGGCCATTGTGACTGAAACTGTCGGGTGTGTGGGGATATCAGTAAGGGCAGTGGTGCCTATAAGCCAAGGGAGGGAGGTGAGCGAGCGCCCTACCAACTCGTGTTCCAACGCCACCCATTGTTTACCAGAGGCACCCAAGCTCCACTCCACCAGCCGCAGAAGGTGAACAGCCTGATAGTAGCGCTGCAGATGCGGCAGAGCCAGCCCCCCACGAGAGCGAGGAGCCGTCAGCAGCGCCACCCTCAGTCTTGGTTTACGCCCGGCCCAGACATATCTAATGAAAAGGGATTGCAAGGATCGGAAGAAGGCAGTTGGGACATGTACCGGCAAGGTTTGCAATAAGTAAAGGACTCTTGGGAGAACATTCATTTTAAGGACATTTATGCGCCCAAACCATGTGATATGTGGGATGGCCCATCGAGTAAGATCTTTTTCCAGGACCCGAAGCAAAGGGACAAAGTTCTTGACATAAAGGTTTGATACCGCTGGGGTGAGGTGGACTCCGAGATATTTAAGAGACGAGGTACACCATCGAAAGGGGAATGTGGATTGAATATGTGTGGTGAGGGGGGCAGGTATTGAGATATTCAAGATTTCCGATTTTGACATATTAATTTTGTAATTACTGAGCGAGCCATATTCGCGTAGTAGTTCAATGAGTGAGGGTAAAGAAATCTGGGGCTGCTGTACAAAAAATAGCAGATCATCTGCATATGCCGCCACCTTATGAGTGTGGCGCCCAACACACACACCATGAATGGAGGGGTTAGCCCTGATAGCTTGAAGGAGGGGTTCCAGGGATAATGCAAATAAAAGAGGGGAGAGGGGACAACCCTGGCGAGTGCCATTTTTGATGTTAAAGGGGGAGACAAGGTGCCATTTAAGTTGATGCGAGCGGTGGGTGAGTCATATAAGGCGGTTATCCAGCGTAGGGCATTGGGGCCAAACCCCATATGATGCAAAGTCTGGAATAAGAAAGGCCAGTGTACCCTGTCAAACGCCTTCTCAGCGTCGGTGGAGAGGAGCAAGGTCGGGCCGGCTCCAGGTCTCTGGGCAGCGTGAATCAGGTTGATAGCCAGCGTAGTATTATCTCGTCCCTCCCTCCCCGGGATAAAGCCCGTCTGGTCAGGGTGGATCAGATGTCTCATATGGTTAGCGAGGCGCAGGGCAAGGACCTTAGCGAAAAGTTTTACGTCCTGATTCAGGAGGGAGATTGGTCTGTAGTTAGCGCACAGGGCATGATCCTTGTCTGGTTTAGGGATCAGTGTGATAGTGGCAGAGAGTGATTGTGGTGCCAGATGGGATGCAGGTTCAGTCAGGCCATTAAAAGAAGCCAGCCAAGCGCGGGAGAGGAGTTTTTCGCAGGTTTTATAGTACTTAAGGGTAAAGCTATCAGGACCCGGGGTCTTACCCACTGGTGTTCGCTTGATCGCTTCATGCAGTTCTTCCGCAGTGATTGGGCCTTCTATAGAGGACCTCATGTGCGGCGTCAGTTTTGAGCGTAAGTGGGTGCGAAGGAAGCGCTGGGTGGTGTCTGGGGCCGTCTGATCGGGAGCCGTGGGGAGGCCATACAGCTTAGTGTAATAATCATGGAAGAGGCCAAGCATATCTTTCGGGAGGGTAACGGTGGGTCCCTGTGGTGTGCGAAGATGGGTGACATATAATGCCTGTCGGTGGGTTCGGAGGGCGTTGGCCAAAAGCCTACCGCATTTATTTCCATGTTCATGGAAGGTTTTGCGTACCGTCAGGAAGGCCTTCTGAGCCCTGTTATTAAAAAGAGAACGGAGCTGCGACCTCAGGTCTAATAATTCAGCATAAGTGTCATCGTCGAGGTGCAGTTTATGGGAACGTTCCAGGACCGCTATGCGCTGCAAGAGGGATTCCTGCTCCGCAGTGCGTTCTCTCTTACGACGCGCGCCCTGCTGTATTAGGTATCCCCTAATGACGGCCTTATGAGTTTCCCAAATAATCTGCGGGGAACAGTCAGGTGTGTCATTTTCCATAAAGTAATTTTGTAGCGCGTCCTGGAGGCCTTCTTTAATCTGGGGGTCAGTGAGAAGGGATTCATTGAGGCGCCAGAGTTTCTCCCTTGGTCGGGCTAGGGGTGAGGAGAGCGTGATCAGGACCGGGCAGTGATCTGACCAGGTCATGGGACCAATGGTGGCAGATTCCAGGAGGTGCATACTACCGAAGGGGAGGAAAATATAGTCGAGGCGTGTGTAGAGCTGATGCGGTGCACTATAATATGTATAATCTCGTGCGGAGGGGAAGAGCGAGCGCCAGCAGTCCATCAGTCTCAGGGAGTGTAGTGCCATTCGGGTGCGGCGGAGTACGGTGTGTGGGGTGCTAGTGACGCCTCTAGAAGTGTCTAGGCGAGCGTCGAGCGGCAGGTTGAGGTCACCTCCTACCACCAAAATACCCTCCTGGAAGTCCTGAAGTTGATGAAATATAGAGCGAATGGCGGAGTGTTGCTGCCGGTTCGGGAGATATATGGAAACAAAAGTGTACCATTGCGCCTCAATTTGGCCCTTCACAAACGTATAGCGACCGGCCGGATCCAATAAAGAGGTCGGGTTGCTAAACGGGGTGGAGCGAGAAAACAACACGGCAGTTCCGCAAACTCTACCAGCAGTAGCATTACTGAAGTAACCAATAGGGTATTTGTGGTTTTTAAATGAGGGAGGTCGGGCATGCGAAAAGTGGGTTTCCTGCACTAATACTACATCCGCGTGAAGTGAAGTGAATTCCCTGAGGGCCGCATGGCGCTTTTCGGGATGTTCAGGCCTTTCGCATTTATGGAGAGAACTTTAAGAGTGCGGGGGACGGTGGCCATGACAGATTGGTGCGGAGGCTATTGATGCAAGGAGACCTGGGAAGGGGGGTATGGGGAAGCGCCCAATAGGGCAGACCAGGTACAGGGGGGTAGGAACGGACAACCAATTACAATGGTACAAATATATACACAGGGAGCACGTGCCTAATAAGACAGTTCACCGCGTCACTGAGTGAGCGCGGGAGAGTCCCAGGCCACAGAGGGGGGTGCGGACACCGCCAATCACTCTGTGGAGGCACTGACTCGTGGGGGTTACCCAGCGCGGGACAATCGACAGTGAAGGTCAAATAATATAACGGTAAATTCTGAGTGTAATTTTAGCAACAGCTATTAAAAAGACAGCGAAGTATAATAAGTAATAAATTTCCAAAAAATTCAATAAGAAAAATCAAAAAGCACATAGGAGACGCTGAACGCGCAGCCCCCAGAACAGATAAGTACACGGGTGTACTCCAGGAAAAAGAGAAAGAAAAAGAGAACAGCTCATTCAAGCCGCCCCTGAGGTGCATAGAATCTTGTAGTGTTTCAGACCTTAAACAATATGAGCAGGCCGTCGGAAGTTCAGGGCCGAGTAGGAGCCTTGCCTCCAGTTGTGTCACATAAATTATCCTGAGAAGAGGCTTAGGCCATCAGGCCCACCTCAGGTCAGGGGACCCAGAGAAAAGGGGGGTCTCGCAGGGCAAGGAGCATATAAAAAGGATACTGACGTCGTCATTGTCAAGGTCTTCAGGTCGGAGAGGCGCCGGTGCCAGTTGGGGGCAGCTTCCACAGTGTCGGGAGAGGTCCGGAGGGCCCAGTGCAACCCAGGCGAGACTGGTGGAGGCCAGTTCAGGTCACCCGTGCTTGCGAGGAGGAGGAACGGCGTCTGCGGCGGGATCGTCGCGGACGTTGCGGAGCCTGTTCTGGCGGCATGTACAGCAGTGCCAGGTCTGGCCAAGCCGGGAGTGTGTCCGGTGGAAGTGAGAGTTCCTCCAGGAACAGTGGGAGATCCAATTCGCTACGAAGGCTAAGAGGTCCCGATGGCGTGCGGATTTGGAGGCCAAAGGGAAAGAGCCACTTATATTGAATTTTCATGTCCTGCAAGGCAGCCGTGAGCGGACGTAGCATTCTTCTGGACTGCAATGTAGCAGGCGAGAGATCTTGGAATAGTGAGATCTTAGCCCCCGCGAAATCGATGGTGCGAGAGCCTCGGGCCGCTGCCAGTATGGAGTCTTTCAGCGGGTAGCGCAGAAGGCAGCAGATCACATCACGTGGGGGGGCGTCAGGTGGGCCCTTCGGTCTCAGTGCCCTGTGATAACGTTCCAGTTCAATAACTGTGTCAGGATCCCTTCCCAGGACATCATTAAATAAAGCGATAAGCGTGCTTTTTAATTCCTCCTGTGTATTCTCTATCTCCGGGAGACCACGAACCCTGATATTATTCCGGCGATTCCTGTTCTCCACATCTTCCAAATGACGCGCCATCATTTGTAGGGCTGAGCGCTGTGTGGTGATTGCAGCGGAGTGGGTCACTAACGTGGCAGACTGTTGTTCCTGCGTCACCTCCACGTGCTGCAGCCTGGTTTGAATGCCGCCAAGATCAGTGCGCAGCGCGCGGATTTCTGAGAGGAGAGAAGCTCCCAATTCAGTGGTGGCCATGGCTAAGTCCTCTTTACTGGGGAGGTATTGTAGAAGCTGGCGAAGGTCATTTGGGGGGTCCCAGGCACTCACCGAATGTGTTGGAGAGCTGGAGACTGAGGAGCATGAGGCGGCGGCCATCTTGGATTCCGGGTCAGCGTTTTCAGCGGTCAGAAGAGGAGCTAAAAACGGCCTGATGGATCCAGTCTGCTGATTCCCAATGTTCTCTGGGGGGCCTGGAGTGTGTGGGGGTTTCCTGGCTTTACCCATGGGTGCGGATGTGCAGCGGAATAGGGGATATGCAGCGCGCTCAGCGGAGCTCACCAGTCAAGTGGCCATCATCCTGGACGTCCCGGCCACGCCCCTATCAAAGGGATTTTTTTTTGCCAAAAAATGCCTAAAGGATTCTAAAAAAATAAATAGACTTTTTGCTGCAAATTTAAAGAATAAGCAGTATATTAGATATTGGATAAAAACAGGAATATTTTTAACACTGAAACCTATGGGATTCGTCTGATTAAACCCCCGAACAGCAGGGATTTTCACTGACATTTTGGTGCTGTTCGGTGTCTCTGAATAGGTTAACCATTGCTTCGCTATGGGGGATTTCACTGCCATCGAACAGGCACCGTATTTAGCTGGCAATTCTCCAGAATTTGGCGAACTGCCTGCTTTTTGAATCGCCGAATGGCCCCGATATTGCACCATACGGAGAAGTTCACCGTGAAAGTCCTATTTCTCCTGCCAAAATGATATATAATATGTGTGGGTGCGCTGAATATGAAAGAGTTAAATTATGGGTGATCAGACATATAGCTCAAATTCAAAGTTTTGTTTTGATCGGAACTTGTATAATTGCCTTCGTCATTAAGGGGTTAATAGAAAAGTGCATGGACTTCTCACTCCTGATTTGAATGCATGTGCTCTACTGACCAGGTAAGCACCTGCGGGACGTCTTATTCTGTCATGCACTAAAAGGCATGTTGCAGTATTTCTGGGGTGTTTCAGGGTTGATTTTTGCCATTCAAGGCACAGATACACAGCTGGTAAGTAAAGCACGTGCATTTAGGTCATGAGGGAGAAGTCCGCGGACTTCGTCTTTTAACTAGGAATAACTCAGTACTGTAAATTAAGAAAATGCACGTTTTAACACTCTGAATTGATTTAGGTTAAGTAGAATGACCTTTCAAGTGCCTTTGATTAAATCCACTGATGTAATACCAGTCGGCTGTAGGAGTCTGCCCATAGTGTTACCAGTCCGCCATTGTTTTCCATTTGCATCCGTAGGCTTTCCATGCGTCCCCAGAGGATCAGTAAGCTCTGGGTGCTACTTGTAGTGTCTGAATTTATTCAAGAGCGTATTATGTGCCCCCTATTACGAAATGAACATCAGGACTGTTTGCAGGCTGGGTGCCCATAATGCCATTGTATGAGCAGGCTGTGCCAGTTCATCCACAGTGCCAGCAGGTCTTAGGAGTGTGTGCCCGTAGGCAGTACCTGTCAGCAGGACATAAGCAGTTAAACACCTGCAGACCTGCTCTTTCACAGCCCTCTCGTAGCCGCTGCCGTGGTACAGGAAAGGAGGCTTACGGATTGGATCCCTGCAGGTAAAATGAGGTGTATTTATTGTAATGAGGGGAGCACAGTGCCATCTTACTGCGGCGAGCCGCTGCGCCAAGCCGCAAGCCGCACAATGGCTTCTCCCCAGGTATCCACTCTCTCTCTCTCTCAGCCTTCCCCATCTGGCGCTGTGATTGGAAATAAGATTTCCTCCTAATTATCCGAAAAGGCTTCAAACAAACCTGCCACGTTAACCCCTACCGAACCAGAAAGGCCAAGGAATACGCTACATGGCATCTGGCGCGATTTTGTGTGTTTGTGTGTCTTTACAGTTTGCGCGCTCATATCTGCACAATGATCGTTGATGCACGCGCTTTTTCATAACCCGATACTCTTTAAATGTTGTCGGTGTTACACGCTCGACAGTGTCATTTCCAGCGTATAGATCTTTCCACGAGAAAGATACATCTCTTTCTCTTCGATGCTAAACCTCTCCCTCTTTTCTTTCATCAACCCGACTTGTCTATTTGTCGTTCATTGTTCTATGTGTTTCTGAGGCTCTTTCCAAATGTAATTCCCTTCCCACCCATAACTAATGGTACCCCCACTGATCCGTTTTTATAATCCTCATTTCCTAGCTTCTAAAGTATTAAACATACACACCCCGTCTGTCTTTATTACCTCTTAAATGCTCTTCTTTCCCATTTTCTTCTGTTCTTTTGCATATGTAAGATCTAACCATCGGATACATTCGAAATGCCCATAATAAGAGCCTTAAGCCGTTTGTGTCTTTATTCTCACTCTAGATCTGTCTCGCTGTCTTCCTTCCCGTTCTTCCATCAGTCAACCCTTTATACAATTTTTTTTTTTATCGATACACATTTGCAGCAGGCACGATACGGACGGACGAGAGCCATGTGCATCTCGGTTCCTGCTCCTGAATCCCTTTCTCGAGTTAATCATCCCCTTTCGCTAAACCCATACAAATAAAAAACGCATTAAAAGAAAAGCAATCAAAGTCTCTCGCTGTAAGTGTCTGTCTCCGTAAGGGCTGGGACCCGGCCAGCTTGAGGACACCTGCCATGGTTTGATTTCAACTTGTTCTCTGATGCTCGTAGAGTCGAGGCTGTTCGGCGCAGATAAAGGTTCCACGGCCAGGTAGAACACAGTCTGTCAATAAACGCACATCAAAGGCGACGCCGGCCCAGACTGCTGTATAATTTATGAGGTTGAGTGTTACTGGAGTGTACGAAAAGGCTGATTCTGGGGTCAACAATCCTCCACAGATCCAGGGTCTGGCCTCTTCACTTTGAGAATTATATTGATCTGTTTACTTTTATCATTTTCTGATCTGAAGTCCTCTCGCTCAGTGCTAACACCTTGTATCCATTGTATCCTTGTTTCAAGTTGGCATATTCTATTTATCTACATCGCCATTAAATCTGCCCCATCATCCATGTCTGATGGACTTTATTTACCCGTTTTCTATTGGTGTCCTCTCCTTCACATTATCAGTTTACTGCTCTTATTTTTTAATCAAGATTTCTCACTCTTTTCCTTTTGGTTTTTACTTTTTCCCCTGGTCTCTTCTACAATTTTACAATCGTTTTCCACTTATCTGTTTTCTTTCTCTTCCCTCATTCTTCCTTTCCCCTCTCTCCCTCACCTCTCTCTTCTATCTTTAGTCCCTTCTCTCCTTCCTCTCTATCCCTCATCTGTCTCCTCTCTCTTTAGTCCTTTATCATTTTCCTCTCTATCCCTCAGCTGTCTCCTCTCTCTGTAGTCCCTTCTCTCCTTCCTCTCTATCCCTCATTGTCTCCTCTCTCTGTGGTTCTTTATCACTTTCCTCTCTATCCCTCATCTGTCTCCTCTCTCTGTAGTCCCTTCTCTCCTTCCTCTCTATCCCTCATCTGTCTCCTCTCTCTGTAGTCCCTTCTCTCCTTCCTCTCTATCCCTCATTGTCTCCACTCTGTGGTTCTTTATCACTTTCCTCTCTATCCCTCAGCTGTCTCCTCTCTCTGTAGTCCCTTCTCTCCTTCATCTCTATCCCTCATTGTCTCCTCTCTCTGTGGTTCTTTATCACTTTCCTCTCTATCCCTCATCTGTCTCCTCTCTCTGTAGTCCCTTCTCTCCTTCATCTCTATCCCTCATCTGTCTCCTCTCTCTGTAGTCCCTTCTCTCCTTCCTCTCTATCCCTCATCTGTCTCCTCTCTCTGTAGTTCTTTATTGCTTTCCTCTCTATCCTTCATCTGTCTCCTCTCTCTGTAGTCCCTTTTCTCCTTCCTCTATATCCCTAATCTGTCTCCTCTCTCTGTAGTCCCTTCTCCCCTTCCTCTCTATCCAGGGCCGGAGTTGCATCTCAAGAGCCTATTGACAAGGCAATGTGGAGCCCCCCCCCCCAACAAAAAAAGAAAGGAAATTTGTCAAAATGACTTTTTCAATTCACGTTTTGGGGCAAACTAAATAAAATTAAAAAAGAAAATACTTGAAAAAACTGTTTCTGCTTTCAAATCAAAAGAAGAGTCAGAATCTGTTGCCTTAGTTGAGTTAGTGCAGTGGCATTGTTTGTTTTTTATGTAAAAGCATATTTTAAAGAGAAAAAAAATTGGATTTACTTTTTTTAAAAATATATATATTTTTTACACATTACATGGTCATGTTTGGTATCATTGTAAAGACCAGACTCTGACCTTTCCAATGACACCTCACTTAACCTTGTGCGGTGTACAACTCAGAGATGCAGGGTGGTGCAGTTTGATGCATTGCATCATCTGCTCCACACTTGCTTGCAGTGTGGGAAATGAGAAGGTGCATCATCAGGATACATGTGTCTATTATTTAATATTTTATATTTACTTTTTAATAAATCTGCTGTTTTAACCCTTCATCTGCCTGCCTGCCTGCCTTTTCCTTCTGTTCCTGCTTTCAGCAGCAAATCAAGACCTGAGGATCGGTGGACCAAGAGGTTTGGGGACCCATCTTAAGGGTGCCTGACGCTATACACTCTGGACCTACCAAACCCACATATTTTATTTGTTATTTTATATTAACATAAATCTAACCTTCTTAATTTTGGTATCACTGGAAAGGCCATAATCTGACCTTTCCGGTGACACCTCGTATGTCCCTCTAGCCCTTAGGGCTCCAGAGATACAGTGGTCTAAATGATTGTGGATTGTAAAAAATATTTGTTTTTTACAGAGCAAGGCGTCCCCTTGTAGCAGGTGCCCATAGGCACATGCCTACTCTGCCTAGTTATAAATCCAACCCTGACTCTATCCCTCAATTGTCGCCTCTCTCTGTAGTCCCTTTTCTGCTTCCCTATGTATTTGCAATAGACACATGCCTTGATTAAACTTGTTCTCTCATCCTGGATATATTTATGTATATTTCCCAACCACACTCGTAAAATCCGCGTCATGTCTGATGGACTTTACTTACTCCTTTTTCTAGTTGCGTCTTCTTCTACCAATTTTACGTCTCTTTTATTGAAGATTTCCTTTCTTTTTTTTCCCATTTCTAATTTTGTTTCTTGTCTCTCCTGACATTTTACCATCATTTTCCACTTTCCTGTTTCCCTTCTCTTCCCTCATCCTTTCTCTGTCTCACCTGTCTCCTCTTTCTTCCCTGTGTAGTCCCTTCTCTCCTTCCTCCCTGCAGTCTATTCATCCCCCTCTCGCGCTCCTTCTCTCTCCCTCTCGCTCGCTCTCCCTGCAAGTTTAAGATTCGTCGCACGCTTGAAGCTGGACAGATTTTTTTTTTCCTCTGCGCTCTCGATAGCTCCCACTTCCATGAGTCAGCTCGCGGAACCGCGGCCCCATTGTCTGAGGCTGCGAATATGTCATGATGAAAATGTAATCACACTGAAAATAAGACACACAATTTTTCCAGGGACAGAGCAAAATAAATGAAGCAGAAAGTGTATGATAATGTGCGGAAATGGCTTGGATCCGACTGCACTGAGCGGAGATTTAAATAGGCCTATGGGAGGGTTTACTGTTAACCAATTCAGAATCTGTTGCGATTTCAGTGCGTTATAGACTGAAACCCACTGAGAAGTAAAGGAGTTTAATGGCTGAGGCTGATATATAAAAACAATCCTATTACTAGAAACTGTCTACAGGTGAATAGAATGGCTGAGGAGCCTTATGATATCTGGCTAAACAGCTCAGCGGAGACAATCCACCCACAGTAATACACGAATACAATTGTTGATATCAATGTCATCTAATGTCTTGTGTTTTATGTCGCATTAGGGCAACATGGCCAGTCGATAGGGATAATGCTTTGTTCATTCAAGATGCTAAATTTAAGTGACAATAATACAAAAATCTTTTATTTACCTGGAGGTGCCTTGGCGTGGCAGGCCGGCTTAAAACGTCAATGGCCATTCAAGTAAACTAAAACCTCTAATTGTGTTTTGTTTCCCATGGTATTATAGGGATAAGCGCAGATGACATCTTTTTTTCTTGTTATGTTTTATACATGTTACTCGGCGGGATACGTCTGGTTGTTGCAGCCGCCCTAGTAGGGCTCAGGCACGACACCATTTTCCTGCATCAATGTATATTTTGTCGTGTTTCCAGCCAGGTCATCCTTGCAGCTGTCCCGTACCGTGGTTTTGTTTTCAATCCCAAAGTGGAATTTTTCTGGGGAGGGTATAAAACAGTGTTTCCCAAACCTGTCCTGGGGACCCTCAACCAGGCCAGATTTTGCAGATCACCTTGGGGTAATGCAGTCTGAATCCTGCAATCACGGAGCAGTAAATCATATCACATGCGCTGTGCTTCAGCTATCTGGCAAACCTGGCAAGGCAGAGGGTCCTGAGGACAGGTTTGGGAAACACTGGTATAAAATAACCCACCAGCTTGTCTCATGACTGAGAAACAGCATATGGTTGCTCAGGGAGCAGCTTTTTCTCTTCATTAGATATGACTCGCCTTACTGGAGGTGCCTTGACATGGCAGTCGCTTTTAAAACTTCAATGGCCATTCAAGTAAACAAAAACCTCTAATTGTGCTTTATTTCCCATGGTGTTATAGGGATAAACGCAGATTACATATTTTTTTCTTGTTATGGTTTATACATGTTACTGGGCTGGATACGTCTGGTTGTTGCAGCCGCCCCAGTAGAGCTCAGGCGTGACACCATTTTCCTGTAGCCATCTGTGAAAAAGAGGTCTCGTGCTCTCTGAACCACTCTTTCACAATTTGAGGCAGATGAATCCTGGCATTGTCATCTCAGAATATGCCCGCACCATCAGAGAAGAAAAAAACCCATTGATGGTTAAACCTGCTCATTCATTATATTCAGGGAGTCAGCTGACCTCGTTTTTTGGGCACATAATGTTGCCGAACCTAGACCTGACCAACTGAAGCCACACTTGATCATAACAGGTTTGTACTGTAGGTGGTGACTTATTCTTTGGCTCACCCAGCCTTGTGCATCCTTCTAACTATCAAAAGTGTGTTTTCGGCAATGGCCCTACAACTTGGTAAAGTGGGCAGACGCCTAGGGTCACCCTCAGTCAGGGGCCTCACATAATCGAATGGTAAGCAGCTGACATGGGCTGCTCCAATCCGATTCCACTCCTGTATTAAAAAAATCTTTACTCCCCATACAAAATAACTTGGGCATTCACATACTCCTTTCTACCGAGAGTTGCATTCCTTAAAGATGACATATTTAGTTAATTTCAGAATTTTATTTTGCAAAATAACCGGAGCATCATATTAGAGTGTAGCGCTCAATCCCGGAGGAGCCGCTGAATTAACCTCGGGTTAGTCTCACCGCACTAGGGAATAACTATACACCAGCACTGTTGTGAATTTTTATAGATTATATTCTTTACTGATCCCAATAAAGCAGCATATATAACGTAGATACGGTATTTAAACGACAGGATTTCGTAACGTGGGAAAAACACGCGGCGGCAAAAGAAAAAGATTAACCCCCTCAGTTCTGGAGTGTAAGTCCCGTGAATAATAGCTCAAAAATGTGTATGTGTATTGTCTCGAGTACCCGGGTACTGTATTCAACTGGCCAGTGAATGAAACAAACAATCTTCGACTAGTCACGTTGGGGCCCTGTGGATTTAAACAATACTGCAGCGTGCATTTCTTATTTTTGGAACTGCGGCCTGGGAGGCCTCTCACCCATCCGATAGACAAACTGTCCAGCGTCCGATTGAGGATCTTCTCCCGCCGTGCACTGGGACTCTGTGCCACTGGATCCGCTCCCTGCTTGTCGAATCTCCGCAACAGGAACAACGATCCACCGCCTGCACTCCCAATCGATCAGCGCGGTCTCCTCACTCGGGGTCCAGACGGAATCAGATTTCCATCCAGACCTCTCAGCGCTGCGTAGGTAGGTCTCAGCAGAGTCACCATCCCGATCTCCAGCACCAGTGAGGCAGCGCCTGTACTCTGGCCTGGTCACGATCCTTGACAGTTTTCACGTGCGTTCTCCACCTTTCACCGCTCAGCTCACACTGCCTCTCCCCTGCATGAGGCTGCTGATGTCTTTCCTCTTCCTACACCACCCACTTCCTGTCCTCACGCAAAGGATCATGGTAGGCGTAGTTCAGTTCTTACCTTGTTTGTCCAGCATAATCCATAGGTCTCTGGCTCCCTCTGGTGGCCATAATAATTAAATGCAGCAGAACTCACAGTCACAGTCTTTAAAGCAGCGCTACAAGAGCAAGGCCTAAGTGCGCAATTTGCGTTCCCTACACTACTCCAGTAGCGCAGGGAGAGCAAATTGCACAGAAAAGATTCAAGGACTTCTGGTGATGGGAGTCTCTGAGCAGAAGAGGAGGAGCTGCATGCACCGAGGTGAGTAAAAGGTGAGTAAAATTACACCTAAAGGAGTAAAAAATAATTGAGCAGAGGTTGTCAGCAGACTCTGCCCAATTATTTAAGGGCGAAAAAAGGACACTCTATTTTTTAGTAGAGTGTTCCTTTAATGAGTCTGTCTGAAGGAAAGTTATGGGTTGATTTTTATGTCCTGTAAAATTCCAAAAATCTTTCATAGAAGGAACAGTGCGTAACGTGAGCAAATATCCGGGGGAGAACTACGCCGATTATGTGGTGAACTCACTGCTTATTGAACTGTCACCAGAGTCCGCCATAGCTGATTTAGTACTTAACTTGGTTCCGAAGTGGTCAGTGTATGATTCATTGGGCTTTCTAATGGTGTTTCCACTGTATTTTCTGCCCTCTGTAGATTGCGTTAATTTTAAGGCATTGTCCCAATGTTGTCCAGCATTGTTCTCACCACCAGTCTTGTCATAGTTTGTATGGGAGGTCTATGAAGAGTATATTAAATTTTAATAACGCTGCAGTATATCAACCATTGTTTCAGAGATTGCTGAATCAATGGTAAAAAGAGACTAGCCCCAGCTTATGGTACTCTGGTACCATTGCTCAATATCGTTCTCTGTTCTTTACAGGAACCTCACCTTACAATACAACAACGGTGAACAACAGCACTTACTGAACAGCCCCTTAAACAACCCTCTAAGGGGATGAAACCCTCTATCATTAATGCCCATCATAAGGTTTAATCCCTATTTTTCTTTGCGTTCTTCCTATACTTTCCTTTTTCTATCGCCTGTTCCGTTTCTCCTGTTCTGCTTCTTTCGTTCTTTTTCTTTTGTTGTCTTATGTTGGTTTATGGTCTGGTTGTTTTGTAGAGTATCTTTTAAAACCTCCAACAAACTGGGGACAGAAAAAAAAAAGAATAATTCCAATACAAAAGCAATGGAAGTTACATGTCTAATGGGTTAAAGAATCCAGAATAAGGAATGCATTGTTGGGGGAACGACTAATAGGATTGTACACCTCCCTGGGGCCCATTTTCCTCTGTTCAATGCCTCTCTTTCATCATCTGCATTAGCGTTTAGTGCCTCATTGCTCTCTGATGCAAAGGCACCATTTATACTATTGGATTATCCACACGCAAGTATTCAACGTATATTGTTTGACTTATATTTTATTTTAGTAAATTGCCTACATGCCCCCAGGGTCACAGTTATGAGTCCGCGCGGTGTAAGTGTCAAGTATTTGAGATCTAATTTTAATCTGTTTCCTTTGTGATTGTTCGGTTATTTCGAGCGCTCCAGGACACGGGCTGCCAACAACCCTACGCACTCCCATCTTTGTTACTATATAAACTCTTCCTTCACTGGAAGGATCATCTCCGCTATTATCTGCTACCCAAAAATAGAGTATAATTTCCAGCTACAATTACGATCCCGTATCCAAAGAAGAGCGGTTACATTAGGCATCGGTCCAGATCTGGCTTACCAGGCTCTGCCAAAAAATCTCTGCTTTGTTGATACGAGTTTAGCAGAGCAATCAGAGCATACAAAAAAATATACAAGCGTAACCCTAACTCAAGGTACAACGGAAAAAAAAACTAAGAAAACCAGAAACAAACATCTGCTCCAGCCATTTCAGATGTCGTGGGATGGATGGTTCCTCCTGCGATGTGCTGTAAGATTCATTTTCTCTCCAGCAGTAGTTGCCGCAAGGCTTCCTCCGCTGCCCACCTCCCTTCTCCGCTCTGCTTTCAGCAAAACAAGAAACAAACACCAGATTCCACGGTGGTGATGGAAAGCATTTGTTCTTGTTGTAAAGTCCTCAGGGATATCACTTTACAAGTTCATCAGTACCTCTGCCCTTATTGTCTCGGAGGGGCTCTGTTGAAGATTGCCAGACTGCGCAGACTTTATTTTATAAAAAATTTTATCCATTCATTTGTTTTTACGAATTCCGAACATTCAAGAAATCTATTATTCAAGCCAAATCTCTGGCAGAATAGAAAACAAAAGGTCTTCCATTTGAAACCGGTCTAGCTTGATCAAACAATGGATGAAGATCACACGGTGGATGACGGCCGATTGCAGCCTGGCTCGCTGATTAGCAAGAGAATTTTTGACGATGCTTGTCTGTACATAGAACGTAGATGTTCAGATTGCGGAAATCAGGGACCGGTTCTAATCATCATACCTGGAGGAGGATGGTTATACCGCGTCTCCTTAACATTACATGATCAGGACACGGTTTCCTGATTGAAGCCTCGGTTGCTGCTCATTTGAATTGGAATGATAAGCATCAGCTAATAAAAAAAAGTGAATGTTGTAAAAATTCTGCCAGATGATTGCTGTTATTGAAGACTGTCAATGATTTGATAATTGATAAACTTTATTGAATGCAACAAAACAGCATCCAACCTGTTGGGATTAGGGGAGTCGACACAAACTTTGTTAGGGTAGAAACTAAATTCCAAATCTCTCTTCTTGTAATGAGGAGTCAGTATCCAGGGTTGGTATCCCCATGCAGTTAGGAGTACTGATTCTGGCCCAAACCCACCCAGTTAATAGATGGTGCTCCTTGTAGAATGAACACAGAAATTAGATAACCACCCCTTTCCCACATACATGCTATGATGTGATAGGAAAAGAAAGGCATTTCCTTTCCCAGCATGGCAGTGATTACAGAATTTGTTTCCACCAGTTCCTGGGATGGCGTCAGAGCTCTGTTTCATCCAGGTCCCAGGGGTTAGATCGGAACACAGAAACACTTGAGGACAGAAAATGAACCACTAAGTACACATTAAATGTAAGGGAAACAGCACAGCATATACAACCTGGCACTCTACGATAATTACATTAGGGAATAATACAACACCGGGACAGGGCACAGAAAACACAAACATCCTGTACCTACAATTGTAAGTACAGGATGACCCTAATTTAGGAGAGGGCTGGGGAGCAATATAAAATATCAGGCCCTTAAAACCCTCAGTCCTACATTCGAGATACATGTACCCAAAGTCTTACGTGACCACAGGCACTCTCCTCTCTGTGTGCTCAAGATATGCCAGACATACCCTAATGCCACTACTCTACTGTCTTCAGTTTCTTTCTTAAGAAAATCCTAAAGTGCCAGGATCACAAGGCATTTACTCAATGTAGGACAGGCCACGTATGCAGTCCATCCTCGGTGTACTCATACAACCGTTGTTTGTTCTCATTAAGTCCAGAGGGTAATCCAGGGATGGACTCAATGCTTCTTGTGTCTAGAGGGGTGTCAACTAGATCTCCCTGAAGACGTCTAAGTAAGGTGGAAAAGATGGTCAGAGGTTGCTGTATTTCTTTGGCAGAACTTTTTTGCCACATCAGTTCTGGCTGTCCTATAGGTAGGAAGCAAGCTGATTTGCATAGTATGTAGTCTTCTCCGTAGCTAATGGGCTAAAGCTAGATGTGGCCTGAGTGGGAGCTCACTGTAGGATACACTGCATATTCTGTTGTCCACTTTTTTATCACCTTACAAAAGTCATATATGCGTCTCTCCACTGATGGTCTTGGTCTACGCATTGTTTTCCTGAGATTAAGTGAACTTGCTCGATGAAGGAGTTTAGGTAGCAGTGATTGGATCAGTGATGGGAAGCTTCACAGCAGCTATGGAATCTATGGCCGATAAACACTAATCCTTAAAATTAAAATGATGCGAGAGTTGCAAGTTCCCACGGGTAACCAGCTCCTTGAAAACTCAAAAAAATGATGAACTGTGGGAGCACAGCTCCATAGCAAGCAAACAAATGTAGCGGATAACAGAACTGGTCCGAGTAACTAATGAAAGGAAGTTTTGTTGATTGACAACTCAACAAGGACAATGACCTGACATCCAGAAATTTGAATGAGTCACAAAAAGCAAGGTTGACACACACACTGATAAAGTTAAACACTCTGCTTGTCTTACTTTATGACATGCAACTCGCCAAAGTGACAAAAGGAATTGTATGTAACAATATACATGTAAATTTGACCTAAAGATAACAAATCTAATAATAGTTTCCCAGCTGAGAAACTGTTCACACACAGTCATCCAAACTTTAGCAGCAAGTGTCAGACTATAAGGTCTAGTGTCAGCTTTTTTCTTGGACGAGAAGGCCATTAGTAATTAGCTCATGCGTTAGGGATATGCGATGCATCATGACTTTGGATAGTCTCTTCACATTATGGTCAACTCCCATTGTGACTGAAATGACCATTAGAGAATCTAGGCGAGAAGTCGGAGACCTTGGCCCTCCAGATGTTTTGGTAACTACATTCCTTTCGAGGCTCAGTCAAGCTAATCATTTGTTGAGCCTCTTGGGAGGTGTAGTTCCAAAACCTCCGGAGTGCCATGGTTGCTGACCCCTGATCTGGGCCAACAACTGATCTCAGAACTCTATCAAACACTATTTAGAAAGGATAGTCTGTTTAGATCTCAAAATTGTGGTGTGGAAGATCTCAAAATTGTGGTCATGGCACCAATGGTCAGGTTTTGCAGAAATGGATGGGGTCGTACAGTCGTTCCACCACTGCTTTTCGCTTAAAGAACACTCTTTAGTGATAGAGAAGAAATCATGGTGAGTATCCATGCTTATATATTTAAGTTATGACTAGGGATGAGCTGTTCGGTTCGATCAGTTCGGAGTTCGACTCGAACATTGGCAGTTCGAAAGTTCGCGAACTTCAAACTTTTTGGCGTGTTCGGTTCGAGTTCGAGAAAAAAAACATTTTGAAAAAAATATAAAAAATGCTTAAAAAATACTACAAAATCTAGAAATAAAGAGACTCTTTACTGCAGAATATTATAAGCAACGGTTTATTAGATATTGAATTAAAAAACTACCTAATGTCAAGGTGCAAAGATTCTCCCCTCTAAATGACCTGTGCTCTCAAACAGCGTAAACAACAGGTGTTTAATTAGTGTTTGGAAATAACATGTGCTTCTAAGGCTAGGGTCAGACTAACACAGTATTAACGTGCGTTTAGCAGCACTAAATCATGGCCGTGCTAGCAACAAATGACGTCCAATGCCGGGCAGCATATGAAGAACGGCCGCACAAAAGTGCGGCAGCGCAATGCAAGTGGCAAACGAACGCATTTTTGCAAGAACGTAGAACCGCTAGTACAGACGTACAGAGTGCGCTGCGTCCGCTAGCAGCATGTGTGCGTGATTAGGAGACGTCAGATGCTGCTAATGTCCAGCCAACATAATGTCCAGACACAAAAAGTGTTTTATTGATGACCCATACAAAACCACAGACGAAAATGCGCATCGTATGACCGCTATCGCGTATTCCGTGAAAAAATGCGTCCCTTCGTTCGAACTCACTTTTTCACGGACAACGCGAAAAATGCGTTAGTCTGACCCTAGCCTAATTAGTGTGGAATCTCATGTATTTGTCTGGAGTCTCATGAATTTGATACATTGCCTGCAGACTGGGTGTGGCCTGCACATGTATGAACAAACACTGTGCTTGTTCTGAATTCTAAAAAGTGTTCATTTCTACTATATGATCCTCTGTGATATGTTGTTTAACCCCTTAAGGACCAGGGCTCTGTAAAGCCAATCATTAATGATGTAGATGTTACGTCATTTGTCATCAAGGGCTTAATAAAATCTTTATCACACTCCTTAGATTTAAACGTAATACTCCAGTATTTGTAGGTCATGTACCTCTCCCGAAGGGCCTATGTGAGCATACAATTATTATTGTGTTAGAAATGTCTATCATAAAGTGTACAAGCTGAGTCCCTAGAGTCTCTGACTATCCATTGTCATATATACCTTGCTTTATACATATAATACATTCCCTCATCTAACAGGATAGTAGCCAGTCCCTGTGCACTTTAACCCCTTAAGGGTGGCTAGGTGTCGTGTGTGGGTCTCTGATGGCGATGTTTCTATACATCCTACAAATCCGCCACTTCACGGGTAGGTTATGGGGACCTCCTAGGCACGATATCTGAAGGAATTTTTTGTTTTTATTTTTAACCCTTATTTTATGGAAAACTCACTGTTCCTTTAAAAACGTCTTTTTTAAAACATTTTGTCCTTGTTTCCTGTCCCCCAGGGCACTACCCGAACCCCCATACACCTTTTATGGCAAATATCTTGCATATATGCCCTCTTGGAGGGCACTCTAAAAATCGAACTTTTGAGTCCCATTGACTTGCATTGAGTTCGGTTCGAGTTCGAGTTCGAACTCGAACTTTTGAAATTGTTCGAGTTCGAACTCGAACTTTTGAAATTGTTCGAATGCGAACCGAACACGGGGGTGTTTGGCTCATCCCTAGTTATGACCACTGTTTGACATGAAAAGTGGTGGACACCCCTAAACATAAAGAGTAAGTACCTGCCATATATAACTAGACAACCCTGAGTAAGTCAGCCGAGTAAACCCGGTCAAAGGTCACTTGGTATGCATGACAGTATTTCAACCCTATCTCTTCAAAAATTTAATGTACAGATGCAGAGAAATAGAGCTAGTCCGAAAAAAAATTGAATATATTTTTTTAAAAAACTTTAATCCAAGCAATTAATTACAAATGAAAATAATTACACAGGTGCCCAATTGAATGTCACCTCTCATTATGTCTAGGTAGTCATTGTTGCTTGGAATTCCGCGCTGCAGCAGATGGATTTACAGAGATTGGCTATCACAGCAATCCATACTTTATTTCTCATCTTAGCTGTAATGCAATAAATTGCATGCTGAATATTGTCATTTTCATGCTGTGCACTCAAAGGACTGAATTCTAAAACGGATTTTTTTTTATAATACAATATTAAACAAAAAATGTAATCTTTTGATCTGCCGGTTGAATCCCTCACCAAGATTTGATGGAACTCTAGAGAATCAGACCGAATCATTGGCGTTTTAATATATTCTAATAAAATATTTCAGTTATTTGTGCACATCTTCCAAGTTACTAGATTATTGATTCCTAGTAGCTCCAAGGCACTTTTTCTTCTTTCATAAAGTGCCAATACGTTTGCTCACATTATCTCTCTGCGTCTAAAGGTTTCGCATGTGTGTTTTTGCTTGTAGAGGTGAGCGTATAGTATGTGTGTGAGTAAAGTATATACGCCATAATTTTATTTTCGATTATCACCCAATTTAAAGCATTCAGCACAGTAGAAATAGTCATGCCTTGCCGAAAAGTGGTGGTCTGTTCAAATTCTAATCTCTGTCGCTCAAAATCAAATTGTCTACTTTACGGGATACGGGAAGGAGGTGGGAGAGCTCCAGCAGCTCCTACACTTGTAATAATATGTTCACACCAGCAGCAGGCTCCACATAAAAAGCTCAGGTCCATCAGCCATAATCGCAGGACCAGAGAAAGCAGGAAACCATGGATGGGCGCCAGGAGCCCTAGTGCCAGGGCTGGACTGGGACAAAAAATCAGCCCTGGACTTCATCCAGACCGGCCCACTTTAACTATGCAAACACGCACAAAAATTGTATATGAACCAACCGGATCACTCAAACAATCAATCTACAGATACTGGAGTTGCTGTAGAGCGACTGGGTAAAGCAACGCAGTGGCACTGAGGTTGATCGCGTACAACGCCTTAATGGGAGGCAGATGCGCAGCAGGTCTCATCGTCACGGTGGCCCCAATCTGAGAATCGTCTGTTTTACAGATAGTGAGGAAGATCTCACCTCACCCATTAAGGGCAGTGCAAGCTGGCGGTAAACCAGCATTCACACCGGCCCACTGAGCCACCGGGGATCTCCCTGTAGTCCCTATGGCCAGTACATGCCTGCCTAGTGCCACCACATTTATTGTCACAGAAAGCAAATGGACAATTGTCTTTGCGGAAAAACACAGTTCTCAAAGCAACGTGCTCCGTGTACAACCTCTTTACGTGGAGAAAGGGATTTTGCACCAAAAACGGTTGTCTCTTTTCGTTTTTGTGACAATAATTGGGGTGGGGCTAGTGCACCCTCCCAGCTGAGTACGGTTCCTGCTTTGTTGTTTTATTCCGAATTTGAAAAGTCTTTTGGTAGCATTTCCACTTGCCTAGTGGATTATTGGGAGTAAATATAAAGTCCACAGAGCCACCATGTCATGGTTGAGCACCATCTTCAACACCTTGCCTTCAGAATCACTTGGTGGTATGAAAAAAGAAGAACAACCTTCCGTGAGACCCAAATGAGCTCACTGTCGGTGTCGGATGACCACGTGCATACAATTATAATTACAAAATTTCATAACATTCTTTATTGAATCTTGACAACAATTAAAATGTGTTTAAAAACACAATTGTGAACACCTTGTACATGTACTTAGTTCATTCCTCAGAATTGCCCCGAGTTGGGTATATTGGTACTGGCTGTAATATTAATTTCAGGGTATTTTCATGGGTTTGGTATAGCAAGTCGCACTTATTACAGCTCCCTAACCATATTCCCAAGGGAAAAAAATAATAATAATATAATAATTATTTATTTGCCCCACGATGGTTTGTCACTCGCGGTAATAAAGCGAGTCAAATAGCCAAAGACAAGGAGCTAGATGGCTGTGGTTAGTAGTATGTGTGACCATATGTTGCAGGTCTACTGAGTATCACCTGGTCTCCTTATACTGGGACCATATATTCAAGATGTACAGTATCTGGAAACACGAACCACCATTCCAGTCTTAATACCAATAGAACCTGAGCCTCAAAGTGTCATTGCCCACTTCCAGTATTAATTAGTCACCAAAACCCGAAAGCTCAGTGACAGCTGCCATGTTTAGGGGTGTCTACTATTTTTCATGTCAAACAGTAGTCATAACTTAAATATATAAGCATGGATACTCACCATGATTTCTTCTCACTCCATCACTAAACTGTTTTCTTTAAGCCAGTGTTTCCCAAACCTGTCCTCGGGACCCTCAACCAGGCCAGGTTTTGCAGATCACCTGGGGGAAAAGCAGATTGAATCCTTCAATCACTGAGCAGCAAATCATATCACCGGTGCTGGGCCACAGATATCTGTCAAACCTGGCGAGGCGGAGGGTCCTGAGGACAGGTTTGGGAAACACTGTTTTAAGCGAAAAGCAGTGGTGGAACGACTGTATGATCCCATCCATTTCTGCAAAACCTGACCATTGGTGCCATGACCACAATTTTGAGATCTTCCACACCACAATTTTGAGATCTAAACAGACTATACTTTCTAAATAGTGTTTGATGGAGTTCTGAGATCAGTTGTTGGCCCAGATCAGGGGTCAGCAACCATGGCACTCCGGAGGTTTTGGAACTACACCTCCCAAGAGGCTCAACAAATGATTAGCTTGACTGAGCCTCGAAAGGAATGTAGTTACCAAAACATCTGGAGGGCCAAGGTCTCCGACCTCTCGCCTAGATTCTCTAATGGTCATTTCAGTCACAATGGGAGTTGACCATAATGTGAAGAGACTATCCAAAGTCATGATGCATCGCATATCCCTAACGCATGAGCTAATTACTCGTCCAAAAAAAAGCTGGCACTAGACCTTATAGTCTGACACTTGCCGCTAAAGTTTGGATGACTGTGTGTGCACAGTTTCACAGCTGGGAAACTATTATTAGATTTGTTATCTTTATGTCAATTTCACATGTATATTGTTTACATACAATTCCTTTTGTCACTTTGGCGAGTTCCATGTCATAAAGTAAGACAAGCAGAGTGTTTAACTTTATCAGGGTGTGTGTCAACCTTGCTGTCTGTGACTCATTCGAATTGCTGGATGTCAGGTCATTGTCCTTGTTGAGTTGTCAATCAACAAAACTTCCTGTCACGGTTAGGGATGGTACCGGGGTGGCACCAGGGGTGAGGAGAGTATGAGCCCAGTGTGCAGTGGTCTGCACAAATAAACAGAGGATTAGGGTAGAGGAGGGTGGATGAATATGATGACTGACCAGGTTGATAGCAGAGGGATGATGGGTATGATGGTTGTAGTAGCAGGAACCACTACGTACTACACTACGCTTATCTCTGCTCTAGACACTCTTGCTCCTCTTCGACTCTGTAAGGCCCCACGCCGCCAGCTTCAGCCCTGGCACACCCTCCAGACTCGCTACCTGCAAAGATGCTCCCGCACCGCAGAGCGTGCCTGGAGGAAATCCCGCTCTGAAGCTGATTTTGTTCACTTCAAGTTTATTCTCCGGTCATACACCTCTGCCCTCCACTTGGCCAAACAATCCTTCTTCTCATCTCTTATATCTACGCTGTCCTCCAACCCTAAACGGCTCTGGTCCACCTTCAACACCCTCCTCTACCCACCTGCACCTCCCCCCTCAGCTGCCTTCAGCGCTCAAGACCTGGCAGACTACTTCCTCAGTAAAACTCTAACTATCAGAAGCAACATCCCAACACAAGATAGTTATCTGCCACCTCCACTCCCACAGGTCCCATCTGCCACCTCTGCCGCTTCCTCCCAACCACTGAGGAGGAAGTCAATTCCTTATTGTCCTCCTCACATCTCACCACGTGCCCGCTCGACCCCATTCCCTCACATCTAATTCCTCCCCTCTCCTCCTCCCTCACCCCTGCTCTCACACACATCTTCAACCTATCTCTCTCCACTGGCTCCTTTCCATCCGCCTTCAAACACGCGCTAGTTACCCCTTTACTAAAGAAACCATCCCTAGATCCCAACTCTCCATCCAACTACCGTCCTGTATCCCTGCTTCCCTTTACCTCTAAGCTCTTAGAAAAACTAGTCTTCAACCGCCTCTCCATCTTCCTGTCCTCCAATTCCCTACTTGACCCCCTGCAATCTGGCTTCCGTCCCCTACACTCAACTGAAACTGCCCTCACCAAAGTTACCAACGACCTCCTAACTGCTAAAAAACACGGCCACTATTCTATTCTCATCCTGCTTGACCTCTCGGCTGCTTTTGACACTGTTGACCACCCCCTCCTTCTACTGACCCTCAACTCTCTGGGTCTCGGTGACACTGCACTTGCTTGGATTGACTCCTATTTATCCAACAGGTCCTTCTGTGTGTCCTTTGCTGGTAACTCCTCCTCCTCATTGCCTCTATCTGTTGGTGTACCTCAAGGCTCTGTCCTTGGTCCTCTGCTCTTTTCCATCTACACCTCCTCCCTGGGCAAAATCATCAACAGCTTTGGCTTTAATTACCACCTCTACGCTGATGACACTCAGATCTACCTCTCTACCCCTGATCTCTCTCCCCCTGTCCTTTCCAAAGTCAGTGACTGTTTATCTGGCATCTCCTCCTGGATGGCCTCCCACCACCTAAAGATCAACATGTCAAAGACTGAGCTCCTACTTATTCCTCCCTCTAATGCCGCCCCACCTCCTGACTTCTCGATCACGGTGGAGGGTATCACCATCTCCCCATCAAACCAAGTTCGCTGTCTTGGAGTTACACTTGACTCTGCTCTTTCCTTCATCCCCCACATCAAGTCTCTTTCCTCCTCCTGCCGATACCAACTGCGTAATATTTACAGAATTCGGCCATTTCTTACCGCTGTCGCCACAAAACAACTCATACACGCCCTGGTAATCTCCCGACTCGACTATTGCAATAATCTCTTATCTGGCCTCCCTCTGTCCCACCTCTCCCCCCTACAATCCATCCTGAACGCCTCCGCCAGGCTAATTCACCTCACCCGCCGCGCTGTCTCTGCCGCTCCCTCTGCGAGTCCCTTCACTGGCTCCCCATCCACTGCAGAATTAAGTTCAAAATCCTTATCCTTACCTACAAAAGCCTCACTAACTCAGCTCCCCACTACCTGTCCTCACTAATCACCAAATACACCCCAGCCCGCTCCCTAAGGTCAAACAGTGACCTGCGCCTAGCTTCTCCCCGCATCACCTCTTCCCATGATAGACTGCAGGATTTCTCACGCGCAGCCCCCACTCTCTGGAACGCTCTCCCTCGTACTGTCAGACTTTCCCCTAACTTCTCTTCCTTCAAACGCTCCCTTAAAACATTCCTATTTAGGGAAGCCTACCACCCAACTCACTGACGCAACCATCAATCACTCTCACCTTACAGTCCTCTCCTCCTGTTTCCAACCCCAACCCTCCCAGATTGTGAGTTCCTACGGGAATAGGGCCCTCATCTCCTCCTGTACTGTTTGTCAAATGTTGTTCAATGTATTGTAACCCTGTCTATACTGTGCTTATTGTACAGCGCTGCGGAATATGCTGGCGCTTTATAAATAAAGAATAATAATAATAATAATAATAACCAGGTATTGGGAATCAGGATCAGGAATCAGAATAGCAATGAAGCAAGGATGTTCACTCTTCGTGAGCATTAGCCGTAATGAACCAGCAGTGAGTGTGTGTGGGGCTGAGCCCTTTATTTCCTGTGTCACGTGTTTGTGTTTTAACTTTTGCACTGCTGGATGCTGGTTTGCTGGCTGCAGGGCAGGAACAGGATGGAAGTGAACCACCAGGGGGGGGGGGAGGTTTTCAGGATGGTGGTAGCCATGGGGCATGACAGTACCTCCCCCTTCAGGTCACGCTCCGAGTGACCAAGGATGGCAGCAGGACTGCCCATGCCCAGGCACGGGTCACTTTGGCGGGTGCTGGGACCAGTACTCGTCACACCACTGGAGGGCAGAACGGTGGTCAGGAGTGGTGGTACAGGGTTGGGCACGTGCCTTCCTCTGACGCCGTCGTGCCTTGGTCTTGGTCTTCTTGCGGTCAGCAGACACCTCAGGAAGGAGGGTGCCCATGTACCCAGATGGCACTCCCTCTTCATCGTCTTCAGTCACAATGGGTGAAAAACAATCGCGAGATAACACAAAGTCCATGTCAGGGTCCTTAGGGATCTTGGGGTTACGCTCCTTTCTCTTAACCTCAGGAATGAGGGTGCCCACGTAACTGGATGGCACCAAGGTGGGTACAGCGTAGATGCCCTGCACCGTATACGAAGCTGGATCCTCAGGTAAGGGATCTGGAGCGACAGGAATGTCCCTTGAACGTCTGGCGTTGGCGACAGAGGGCGAGAGATAGGAGGCAGAATCACCGTTGAATCTTGTGCCCACATAAGAAGATGGCATTGGGGTAGGTGTCTCCTCTTCGTCATAGTCCCCCTCAAGGTCATCGCTGGATGAGGAACAGACATTACGCCACCCCTTGATGGAAGCATCAGACCCCAAAGAATCCGTATATTGACACGGGGGGTCATTAGAGACCGTGGTGTCCTCTGGTATACAGCCAAACGGGAAGGTATCATTCAGGGGGTCAAACTCACAGATGGTTGGATCATGTGGGCTGTGAGCGATGGGAATAGGTACGCCTGGAACCTGTATATACATAACGTCCATTGGCTCCGGTTCTATGGATACATCTTCGAAGTCCATAGGGATGCCAGGTTCGGGCTCCCTGGGTAAGGGCATAAAGGTCTCCATATCCATGGGGGTGTCGCTGACCTCTAAAGACGTCACATGCCTGGGTACAGTTCGTCTGGGGACAGGTGTAGGTGCATGAGTTGTTCGAGGTGCAGGATTGGGTTCAGGAAATCTCATGGGGGCCGGTCTGGGTAGGGGTACCGGCTTAGGGACGGCAGGTCTCTTAGAAGCAGGTGTAGACACAGTGGCTGTAGCAGGCCTGGAAGCCTGGGGCTGCTTCAGAGCTCTACGCACCTGAGCGTGTTTGGGAGTTGCAGCTGGCTTGGAAACCGGTGCTGGCTTGACAAACACTGATCTGGGGGGGTTTTCTGGGCAATTCGATATCCAGTGTGATCCTGCCCCGCAGTACAGGCACAAATTGCTATTTTGTCTCCTGACACGCTCTTCAGGAGACAGGGGATCACGGTGTTTATTTGGAGGAGCGCACACCTTAGTTGAGGTGCCCAAAATAGTTTGCAGCATTTGCACCAGGGAATCAGCCAGGTTTTTGAATAGCTCCTGGAAGGTGGTCTTCAGTAGCTCCACCATTAAGTGCAGCACTGCGGGCTCATTAGTATTGGGCTGGTTCATTCTGTCACGGTTAGGGATGGTACCGGGGTGGCACCAGGGGTGAGGAGAGTATGAGCCCAGCGTGCAGTGGTCTGCACAAATAAACAGAGGATTAGGGTAGAGGAGGGTGGATGAATATGATGACTGACCAGGTTGATAGCAGAGGGATGATGGGTATGATGGTTGTAGTAGCAGGAACCAGGTATTGGGAATCAGGATCAGGATCAGGAATCAGAATAGCAATGAAGCAAGGATGTTCACTCTTCGTGAGCATTAGCCGTAATGAACCAGCAGTGAGTGTGTGTGGGGCTGAGCCCTTTATTTCGTGTGTCACGTGTTTGTGTTTTAACTTTTGCACTGCTGGATGCTGGTTTGCTGGCTGCAGGGCAGGAACAGGATGGAAGTGAACCACCAGGGGGGGTTTTCAGGATGGTGGTAGCCATGGGGCATGACACTTCCTTTCATTAGTTACTTGGACCAGTTCTGTTTCCGCTACATTTGCTTGCTTGCGATGGAGCTGTGCTCCCACAGTTCATCGTTTTTTTGAGTTTTTCAAGGAGCTGGTTACCCGTGGTTACCCGTGGCAACTCTGACTTCATTTTAATTTTAAGGATTAGTGTTTATCGGCCATAGATTCCATAGCTGCTGTGAAGCTTCCCATCGCTGATCCAATCACTGCTACCTAAACTCCTTCATCGAGCAAGTTGACTTAATTTCAGGAAAACAATGGGAAGACCAAGACCATCAGTGGAGAGACGCATTTATACTTTTGTAAGGTGATAAAAAAGTGGACAACAGAATATGCAGTGTATCCTACAGTGAGCTCCCACTCAGGCCACATCTAGCTTTAGCCCATTAGCTACAAAGAAAACTACATACAATGCAAATCAGCTTGCTTCCAACCTATAGGACAGCCAGAACTGATGTGGCAAAAAAGTTCTGTCAGAGAAATACAGCAACCTCTGACCATCTTTTCCACCTTACTTAGACGTCTTCAGGGAGATCTAGTTGACACACCCTCTGCCGAAAGGGAACGAACGCTGAAAATCAGCGTTCGGTTACCTTTCTTGGCCATTCGGGTATCCAGAGAGCAGGCAATTCGCCAAATCTTGGCGAATTGCCTGCACATACGTGCCTGTTCGGTGCCTGTTCGAGGGCAGTGAATCCCCATACAGAAGCAATGCTTCGGTTATTCAGAGAACACAAACCAGCAGTGAAAGGTTTCTGAAATGCCCTGCCATTCGGTGGTTTAATTCGGCAGGTTTATTCAGGCGAATCCCATAGGCTTCAATGTTAAAAATATTCCCAGTTTAATTCAATATCTAATAAACCATTCATTATAATATTCTACAGTAAAGAGTCTCTTTATTTATATTTTTTTTAGGATATACTAAGCATTTTTTGGGATTTTTTTTTTCAAAAAAACAAAATTCCCATTTTTTTTTTTCAACTTATTTTTTCTGGAACAGCCCTTTTTATTTTCATTCACTGAACCTCATATGTAAATTTCAGACATTTTCACTCAGTAGTTTCTTTGCAAACAGCGTTTCACTTTTCAAACATTCAAGCAAACTGTTTTTCTAATTTATTCACTGCATTCGTCTGCAGTGTCTGCTTTTTCCGGCGGCTGCGCTGCGTGTGATCGGCTCCCACTCGGGTTTTTCCGGCATTTTCAGCTGGTTAATCCAGATGTTTTTGCGGGTTTCGGTGTGCGTTCGCCAGGTTTTGCGGTGCGTGTTCGTCGGGTTTGCAGCGACTTTTCTCTGCACTACGACGGCCCTGTGGTGCTTAGGGATGTGCGTTTCGGGTTTCGGAATTTCGGAATTTTCACGAAATTTCCCCGATTCGTGTTTTCGGATGCGGCCGATTTTCCAAAAATTTTTAGATCCGAAAATGGCAGATCCGAAAAGTTTTCCGAGCCAAAACGAAATATTTTCGGAAATGTGTCAAATCGAAATTTATTTTCACTCTATTCATGATTTCGGTTCCATTCGTGATTTCGGTTCCAGCTGTTTTATTCTGAAATTTGATGATGACTGTCCACTTCAAAGTTGTTGGGAAATTCAGGAGTGATCTTCAATACTCTATGTCCAAGACTTAAACCAAAAGGACATCTCTTGGTTGAGGTTAATTAAGAGGTTAACACCTGTCCTGGCCTTGGGTTCTGCAGGAACCCAAGATCCTACCCTAACCATATAACAGAAACTGTAATAAACAGTTCACATTTTTTTCCTCTAAATAATTGGGCAGATCCTGCTGACAGCCTCTGCTATATATATGTGAATTTACACGCGAGCAGCTCCTCCTCTTTGGTTCAGGGACTACCAAACTTTGAAACGAGGAGAACAGAGGTTCCGAAAAATACGAAAATTTCCGAAATCTCAAAGTTGATACAAAAAACTAGCTAAGTGACCCGAAAATACGAAAAATGGTCGATATTCCGAAAAAAAAAATGTACACGAAAAACGAGTCGAACCGAATCGAAACAGAAATCAGTCGAAACGAGCCGAATCGAAAAGTTTAAACATCCGAACGAGCCGAACCGAATCGAACCGAAAAAAAATCGGTGCACAAGCCTAGTGGTGCTTGCTGAATACCCCGCAGAGTCGCCAAAATGGGATCGCCGAATTGAAGAGAACAAAAAGTCACCGAACGTGCGGCGGCTTTTCGATTCTCTTTGAATAACCCTGCATGTGGCTGGCCTTGGCTTGGTATCTTGTGCAAACTCCAGTGAGACCTGTTTGGTTGTCTAACTCCAGGCGCGCAGGAACCATATTTGCAGTAGTGTGCAAATTAATGGGGGCAAAATGTAAAAACCTAACATTTTCATATGTTTTATTTCTATAACTTTAAGTACATTAATATTATCTTCTATTAGTAGGAAATGCGTCTTCTGGATAAAACCAGTTGCGAGGCCACAACAAAGAAAGGCAGAGAAACCCAGTTTGAGCTGTCAAAGAACATAACATCGAATGAGAATAGGAGTTTGTCCCAATTCATTTTCACACCACTGTAAAAGCATAGGACTACCTGGATTCTAAACCACACGTCCTGACCTTGGCTTTATTTCTCCTCTACATTTCCTATTACGATTAGGCCACAGTGTTAACGAATCGGTGTTCTATTGGGTCTCGCAAACCTGACACCAACTCTGAAGCTTCCAATTCCATTTCTATCCATTCTTTAGTGTCAAAATGGTTTGGGGGACTGAATGGTGGAGAGGATTTATGCCTAGAATGGCAAAGCGCCTTGCTTTGTTCTTTACTTCCAGGTTTCTCTTATTTGTCTGTCATTCTTCTCACATCTCACCCTTTCATCCATTCTTGTAGTGGCTTCCAGTATGCCTTAGGATAACATTTTAAATTCTGTCCCTCACCTACAAAGCTCTCTTTTCGTGTCCTCAAGGTTACCACCACTATTATTATCCCTGATCAATTTGCCAATGAGTCCTCTCAACGTGAGCGTCTCGAGGCCACCGGAAATTGTATGACAGCGCTCTCACCCTGCCTGGCCTTAAGTCCCAAATGAAAACTCCATCTTCCTTTCTTCTTTTATTTTATTATTTTCTGTCCACCTATTCATCGAGAAATTTCTTTTTTTTCTTTTACACACCCACATGCCCCCGCTACACATCACTTTCTAGCTGTGCGCTAGGTGAGGGATGAAACATCTACCAGAAGCCTTTCTACTGATGTGAAGTATTTGTTCTACTTGAACAGTCCTCCGGGATATAATTGTACAAGTTCATCAGCACCTCTGCCCTTTGATTCCCGGAGGGTCTTCACTTGTGCTTGCTACATGTGTATCTCTTGGATTATTTTTTTCTTTATCAGATTTATTATTTTGCCTTAAACCTCTCTGGTTTAAAATGAACCGAGGATCTTGTCAGCTGATCAGATTAAAATACGTACCATTTTCTGTTCCCTTGTGCGTGCAAAAATGATAATATGTCACAAAATAGCATTAAACAACCTGTTTTAACCATAGATACATCTTTATTTCGATCCCCTAAGAGAAAGACGTTTAAATAACCGATCTTTCCTTCAATGATTTTCTTAAAATAATAGAAAATTCAGATGACAGGTTAATATTTCTTATATATGTATTTTTTTTTTATCTATCAGCTCCTTTTAATGGAAGATACCATACCACATACAATATAGATTTTAAGCACTCCCCCACCCACACTCCCAAAGTCGAGTTAACTTGATTTTGCATTGTAATGTATTAACCTCCCTGGCGGTCTAATTTTTTCAAAATTTTGTGTCTAAAAGCATCTCAATTTTTTTTTTTAAAGGAAAGGTGTTTTTGTACATAGTTAGCCTGTAATAATTAGGAATCACGCACTGAAATCCGTGAAATCAAGAGTCCTTACTGGTAAAATCCTTTATAAATTAATCAATTAATTAATTTAAAAAAATTTGTAAATACACCGAGTCCGATAAAGTTTGAAACACGACATAATAATTTATTATCCCAAAAATAATTATCCAAAATAAGGCAAATAAATGATATTCAATAAAATACAACAAAAAACACTGAAATCTGTCTGAGAACAAGGGTGAGACGATGCATGGTCTATTTCTTATCCTGTAGTGCCACCTAGTGGCCGTTCATAAACATTGCATTTTGTATTCAGTGTTTATTATGAATGAAATTTGCTGCAGTCCAGCCTCCCTGCATCATGTGACTCGCAGGGAGCCTTCCAGGAAGCCACTCGCCGCGATCACACTGCGGGGGACAGCGAGGGAGCCAGGAGGAGGTGAGTAAACATCCAGCCCGAGTGTGGCTCGGGGTTACCGTTCGCGGTAGTGAAATTTAACCCCGAGTCACCCTCGGGAATACCGCCAGGGAGGTTAAAAAGCACTCATTAGCATATCAATACCCCATTTTCACACTTTTAAAAGAAGGATTAGTGTGCCCCCTGTGGAGAAACTGAATCCTTTGGTTTATCTCCGCCCAGTCAACCTGTATTACTGTAAAACAAGCTGCAAATGGAAACACCCACCCTTACTGTAATAAAAAGCTCAACAAACTTTTCTGCTGCAATACAGCAGCCAGGAAGTGGGAAGAATACAGGAACATCTCTGGGGTTACTTACTACTGTACTGGGACACAAATCAGGGGCTTATAGTGACTGAAAATCTCTGTACAGTACAGATACAAGGTGATACTGTTATTTCCATACACAGGCATTATGTCTCATACAGATATCATTTTTATTTTCTATTGGTATTTATTGGAAACTGCAATGCTGATAATCTCATTATGACGATCACTACAAATCCCCATAAGCAGGAGATCTGACCATTTTTATTATCTATTTTTATCACATTTAGGGTTCTATTAACTGCTATTTTTTTTTGCACGCAGCGCTAAACGGTAACGCGCGTAAATTAATGCTGGTATTACAATCCGAGCGCATTTTTCATCTGTCAAAAAATAACGCGTGTAAAAAAAGACGTGCAAAAATGCGCACGCAATAGCGCTGCGTGCAGAAATCGGTGGGCGGACTGTTTTTTCACGCGATTCAGCCAATCAGAGTTAAGAACCACAATTGTCTCCCGTTCAGTTTTTGCGCCTGTCAAAATCAATCTGAGTATATATGCTGCAGCAATAATAAAAACACGCACAACGTCTCAGTTTTATTGTTTGGGTATGTGTAGAATGTGTAACTATACTGTGCTGTATTATTTATTTTTCCGGGCTGGCGTATTTGGTTTCGGCCAGGACGTTCAGATTTGCCGTTACCACCAGCTTTTCAAAGACGTTAAAATTATGCACGCAAACGCTGTCCGTTAAAATTTGCGCATAGATTGTAATACCATCCGCATACCAGCGCACAAACGCATTTGCGCTCACGATGTTAAGTATAGGACGCACAACATAAATTACGCTCGCAAAGGGTTCGCGCAGGTTCACCAACGGTAGACGTTAACGTGCATTTTTTGCGAGGAATTGAAATACGACGTTCTGCGCGAAGGGTTTCTCCCCTCGCGTTAATGCGTTTTTGCGCACACGTTAACGTTTGCGCAAAGAAGTTAATAGAGCCCTTAATGTATTTGACACAAAGCCCATTTCTGCCTGTATACTAATAATGCAGACCCCGTGTGATATTGTGCCAGATAAGGGATGCCATCTAGTTTAGAACCTTTCATCCCAGCAGTATTTCTGTAGAAGTAAAATGAATACATGAAAAATTAAAAAGGGAAAAATTTATTTCAATTTTTTTAACCGTCTCAGAACAATAATTCATGTTCAATCTTTCTATTTTTTCCATGTATTTAATTATCTTTGCATCATATGGTTCAAATAAGTGTTATGATAAAAAGATTTTCAACAAAAATCTTTGTTAGTGAAGGGGTTAACAGTCATTTTATCAACAATAAATAAAAAAAAGCTAGTTCTTTGTCATTTTGCTGTGAATTATGTTTACTGGAGGCACAGGAATGATGAAGAAGACTCTCTTCTATTCAGACGTGAGCATTGCAGCCCTTCACACAGAAGCTTATGGTTTTCGATGTGATGTCATAAGACTATCAGGGTTATTCATAGAGATCCAAATGGCTGCCGAAAGGTAACCAAAATGCTGAAAATCAGCGTTCGGTTACCTTTCTTGGCCATTCGGCTATTCAGAGAGCAGGCAATTCGCCAAATGTTGGCGAATTGCCTGCACATACGGTGCCTGTTCGAGGGCAGTGAATCTCCATAGAGAAGCAAGGCTTCGGCTATTCAGAGAGCAAAATCCAGCAGTGAAAAGTTGCCGAATTGCCCTGCCATTCGGTGGTTTAATTCGGCAGGTTTATTCAGGTGAATCCCATAGGCGTCAATGTTAAAAATATTCCCGTTTTAATTCAATATCTAATAAAGCATTTTTTTGGATTTCTTTGCCAAATTTTTTTTTTTTTTTTTTTAATTTTTGTTCTTTTATTCTGTAACAGCCCTTTTTATTATCATTCCTTGGACCTCATATGTAAATTTCAGACATTTTCGCTCAGTAGTTTTTGCAAGCAGCGTTTCACTTTCAAACATTCAAGCGTACTGTTTTTTTTTTTCTTCACCTCCTTCGTCTGCGGTGTCCGGTTTTTCCGGTGGCTGCTCTGAGCTATGATCAGCTCCTGCTCTGGTTTCTCTTTAGAGAAGCCTTTAGACCCACCGCCACAAGGAGGACATAGCAGGACTCTCGGCGGCAAGGGATTACGATAAAGTTGCTTTAATTTTTATTTCTAAGTATACAAACTGTTTCCAGTGTTCCTCCGCGTATCCCTCTGCCGACACAGATTTCCCTTGTATGATGTCTTGCAGAGCACCGCTCAGTACAAGAGTTGCATCCAACTCAAGGAGCCTTACACAGTTTGTGCCTGACAAAGTGTCTCCCTAACGGACTACTCGGAATACATGAGAGGCTACGGTTGCCCAGTGACTTCAAGGTGCCAAAACACTGCGGAGCTGCGGGGCCACTGAACTGTTCAGTTCTTTTGTGGTAACAACCACTTGTTCCAGGTACCGTGGACACCCTGGCCTCACTCAGAAGTGGGACTCTGCCTTTTAAAAGAATTTGGGCTTATTCAGGTGAAAATATTCTGCCAGAGCCAAAAATAAAAAAGGATGCTGGTCCGAAAAAAAAAAAAAAAAAAGGCTGGTAAAACACCCAGAAAGGACTATTTTTAGCCTACATCATATAGATTATTGTTATTAAGCATGCCTAATTGAATAAATTAATGTTTAAAAAAGGTTTCTGTGTTTTTGCCTTGTATTCATTAATCAACCCCTCTTGGCGCTTGAATTTTTTTAAAAAAATAGGCTTACCCATATTTTCGAATTGAATCGCTAAAGCAGAAATTTCCATTAACAAGTAGAAACCTAGAAACATAGAAAAATGTCGGCAGATAAGAACCTTTCGGCCCATCTAGTCTGCCCAATTACATGGATACTTTACCTGGATTTATCTTTTGTTTAGGATAGCCTTATGCCTATCCCATGCTTGCTTAAATTCAATTACTGTTTTGGCCTCTACCACTTCTACTGGAAGACTGTTCCATGTATCCACCACCCTCTCAGTAAAATAATGCTTCCTGATGTTACTTTTAAACCTTTGCCCCTCTAATCTAAGACTATGTCCTCTTGTTTTGCTACTTTGTTTCCTTTTAAATATACTCCCTTCCTCTACCTTGTGGATTCCCTTTACGTATTTAAATGTTTCTATCATATCTCCTCTGTCTCGTCTTTTTTCCAAGCTGTACATGTTCAGATCATTAAGTATAGGCGCGAGTGCCAATAACGGAGCCAAATTTTTTACAGGAGAACGAAATGCGAGTATACCCTTATTTAAATCTCTCGAACCGAAAACTACCCGAATCGAGGCCAAAAAAGCTGTTGATTTTGCAACTGGACCGAAATACATTGAGTCCTTAGTCTACTAAACCATTACATTTCAAACACTAGTTGGTCTTTCAGCCAATCCGCTTCAAGAATCTTTAAAGATTTGCAAGGTTCTTGTGGTCTTGAGGTCTTGACGTTTATCCATGGACCAGATGACGTAAACAAAAATGCTCATTTTGAATGAAATAGAAATATTTTCCCTCCCTGTACCAGTGACAGCTCAGACATTCTATTTTATACATACCCAGAGTATCAAAAAGAATATATAGGAAAATTAAAAGCCCTATTGAAGATGAGATGGGTTTAACCCAAGTTGCGATTTTAGGTGATCGTAAAGAAATTGGGATTAAGATCTTATGAACTCTATTATCTGCTTTCATTGCCTTTTTATTCTATTTCCAATTCACCAGAGACCGTTTCTAGAATTGTATAGAATGTCTTATTTAGCGCCGGCTCTAATGCACTTATTTAGGTGTTTTGCTTTGCGGGTTTTGAATGACATGGGTAACAGGGTCTTTCTAAGGCAGGAACAAGCTTTTTTTTTATTTAAAAAGAGCAAAATTAAAGTGACCTTGTGTAGATCACCTCCTCCGAACACCACTTCTTCTATTTGTATGTACAGTTGTGTTCAAAATTATTCAACCCCCAATGCTGTAAAGGGTTTTAGGGAATTTAGTGTACATTTGTAATTGTATTCAGAATGAAATCCTACAAGGACTTTTTAAAGAACCATATGCAACTAAAATGACATCAATTGGTTTTGTAATACAGTAGTAAATGTTTCTTTTGTGAATTCTTCATTGACACAATTATTCAACCCCTTAAAGACTACCACTCTGAAGAACAGAGGTTCATTCAAGTGTTTTCAATCAGGTATTGAAAACACCTGTGGATGTCACGGAGCAGCAATAAAGTATAATAAGCACCAATTAGGCAGCTTTAAAATGACTGTGATACTCAGCTCCTTCTAGACATTTACTGGTGTGGTTACAAACATGGTGAAGTCAAAAGAATGGTCCAGGAAGACAAGAGAAGAGGTGATTACTCTTCACAGGAAGGGCAATGGCTATAAGATGATTGCAAAGATGTTAAACATACCAAGAGAGACCATAGGAAGCCTCATTCGCAAATTCAAGGCAAAGGGCACTGTTGAAACGCTACCTGGTCATGGCAGAAAGAAGATGCTGACTTCGACTGCTGTGCGCTACCTGAAGCGTAGAGTGGAGAAAAGTCCCCGTGTGACTGCTGAGGAACTGAGAAAAGATTTGTCAGATGTGGGTACTGAAGTTTCAGCTCAGACAATACGGCGCACACTGCGTAATGAAGGCCTCCATGCCAGAACTCCCAGGCGCACCCCCTTGCTGTCTCCAAAGAATAAGAAGAGTCGACTGCAGTATGCCAAAAGTCATGTGGACAAACCACAGAAGTTTTGGGATAGTGTTTTGTGGACTGATGAAACAAAATTAGAACTGTTTGGGCCCATGGATCAACGCTATGTTTGGAGGAGGAAGAACAAGGCCTATGAAGAAAAGAACACCATGCCTACTGTGAAGCATGGCGGGGGGTCAATCATGCTTTGGGGCTGTTTTGCTTCTGCAGGTACAGGGAAGCTTCAGCGTGTGCAAGGTACCATGAATTCTCTTCAGTACCAGGAGATATTGGATGACAATGTGATGCAGTCCGTCACAAACCTGAGGCTTGGGAGATGTTGGACCTTTCAACAGGACAATGATCCCAAGCATACCTCCAAGTCCACTAGAGCATGGTTGCAGATTAAAGGCCGGAACATTTTGGAGTGGCCATCACAGTCACCTGACTTAAATCCGATTGAGAACCTCTGGTGGGACTTAAAGAAAGCAGTTGCAGTGCGCAAGCCTAAGAATGTGACTGAACTGGAGGCTTTTGCCCATGACGAATGGGCGAAGATACCCGTAGATCGCTGCAAGACACTTGTGTCAAGCTATGCTTCACGTTTAAAAGCTGTTATAACTGTAAAAGGATGTTGTACTAAGTACTAAGATTGAATGTCACTTGGGGTTGAATAAAACTGATAATGATGTGAGCACAGAAAAGACATTTGTGGTTATTTCATTATAAATGTTATGTTATATTTGTCTGACCTACACGTGCCTCTTTGATTTAATTGTAAGCAAGATGACTGAATGATCAAAATCAATATCAAACTGGCCAAAACACTCAATTTCAGTGGGGGTTGAATAATTTTGAACACAACTGTATATGTTAGTAGTCACTTAGGACTCTAAGCATCTGGACCCGAAATTAATTTTGGGAGGTGTGGGACTGTGGGTTTTGATGGGTCTGATATTTTATATTGTTCCTCAGACTTCTCCTAAGTCATCATCGTCTCCCAGTGCCCCTACATGGTGTCTGTGTTCTCTGTGTCCTGGTCCCTCTTTTGTTCTTTGGGTGATTAGTATCGTTCCCTGATGTATTCATTGTAGAGTGCCATGTTGTATATGTTGTGTTGCTTCTCTGATGTATTGTGTTATTGTCCTAAATGTTTCTCCATGCTCCCGACTAACCCCCCAATAGTTAAGCCAAATCTCTGTTTCCTCCCCCAGGAACTGGTGGAAGCCAGTCCTGGAGGCGCCGCCTTTCTCATCCCTGCCGTGTTGGGGAGGGGACGTCCTTCCTTTGTCTTTTATATCAGATGGAGTGTGTGTGTGAAGGGGGTGGCTATTGAGAATGTTAATGCCGGAGCGTGATTTACCTTTGTTGGGCTGTCCATCTGTGTGAAGGGGGTGGCTATTGAGAATGTTAATGCCGGAGCGTGTTTTACCTTTGTTGGGCTGTCCATCTGTGTGAAGGGGTGGCAATTCAGAATGTTAATGCTGGAGCGTGTTTTACATTTTTTGGGCTGTCCATCCCCTGTGTGTGTTGTCCCATTGTAAACCCAAAATAAAGAAGTCTAAGTTTTGTCTTCATCCTAAAATGCCAATTTTAACTGGGTGGGTTTGGTCAGAATCTGGACTTCTTCAGCATACTGACAGCAAGAAGGAGCCCTTCTGCAGGAAGATACCCATCCTGGATACTGATCTACATTACATTTATATTTTAATATAATAAAGTAAAAAGAGAGACACGCTCTTGAATGTTCAGAAACGCATGAATTTAAAGATTTAGGTCTAAAGTATCAATGTTTTCAGCTCCTCTATAGCCTTTATCAAGAGAGCTTTTAATATGTGTATTGAATGGTATAACATTTTCATTTAAATATTTACAAGCCAATATAAGTGTGTTCGTATATACATATGACATTGTTTTTCTTACAGAATGTAAAACCACAAGGTATTAAAAGTAGTAATAAAAGAAAATTATATGTTGTCCTGAGCATTCATTGTGTCCTCCCCAAGGTCTCAATTGAACTGTTGAATATTTATACTCTAAAATTTAGTTGTCATCTATGACACATTTTCCCTGTGTGAATGGATGTGTGGATATATTTTAATACTTCGGTGAAAATAACGGATGCTGCTCTAATTCTTCCCATTGATGGCTTGAGCTGTAGTTCCACGGAGAGATCCTTTCCCGGTGACAATGATTTAATGGCACTGACATGTGTAGCAGTTTTTACCCGTTGTCCTGTCTCTGGTGCCAAGTTTTCATTTTAACCATTGCGTAGTGAGTGTTGAACATTCACTTGCTATGGGTAGGGAGATCGTCAAGTCTCTGGTGGGGTGAATGATCCGTGTCTTCTCAGCTCAGTGATAAGGACAAGCACTATGTCCTGGAGCGTAAGTGACAGAGCAAGTGGCAGGTCCTGGCAGAGGAGCGAGACGCCAGGCTGTGTGAGTGACACGGGCCGTCTGACACCTCTCAGGAGGGACTGGCATCAACTGTAAACCCCCTGCTGATTGATAGCAGTCACATATCTGTCATTCACCCAAGATTGTGTACAAGAGGAGGGAGAGGTACACATAGGGTCTATTTTTGTGGATAAGAGGGGAAGAAGACCTGGAGCTTTTAAAAGCATGACTGCACATCTGTCGGCAATGATGGGCATGGAGAGAGTATTAAGGAAATACGGAGAGTCAGGGGTGGTGAGACTCAGGTAAAGGAGATTAGAGAAGCAGAGAAAGAGGATTATAGCAGGAAAGGCAGAGGGAGGAGGACGAAAGGCATGTAGAAAAGAGAGAATATGTGCTAAAGCAAGGGAAAATCAAACTGTACAGACTGATGGTAGAGGTGGTGGAAAGCGAAAATAAACACGAGAAGACAATGTTCTATCAAAGTGGTTGGATCAATGAAATAATCACACTGTAAATCAGTTCAAATAGGATTATGGGTTATTAATTATGGCTCTAGTAGAAAAAAAGTAAAAAACCTCGGAGTGGGTAGTACTGGGTGCTCAATATACACCCTACAATGATCTATGATCCATGGACTGTTTATATGCTACAAAAACCAGTGGAAGAATTTGGATAACATGTTCTTTTCTTCTCTTAGATCCTGTGCATGGACCTCAGAACGTGGAGCTGGTAGACATTCGCTCTCGTCAGATGACTTTGCAGTGGGAGCCATTTGGTTATTCGGTCACTCGATGCCACAGCTACAACTTGACCCTTCACTACAGTTTCCAACTTGGGGAGGAACGAGTGGAGTCTGAGGAGTTGATTCTTACCTCCAGTCATTACACGTTGCGTGGTTTGAGACCCCACACCGCTGTCTACTTGCGCCTTGCTCTCTGCAACCCTGAGGGTCGGAAGGAAAGTGGGGAGATTGTGGTACACACAGAGGAAGATGGTAAGGAAAGGAAAGAGCCTAAAAATGGGTTAAGCGCCTTAATCGTAGAAGCACTGACACTAGAACAGAAAATACAGGTTCGAAGTAGGACTAGCACACCAACTTTAAAAAACATTGAGAGCAGATGCAGCAAGTCCTGGAGAGGCCAAATCGACACTGTGCAAGAACAAAGATGAACCAGGCGCTCAGTCTACAAAAATGTCAGGTTTATTGGACATAATTGGCAATGTTTTGGTTCTACAAGTCTGAGAGCCTTGAAAAAGGCTCGTGTTAACCTGAAACGCTACCATTCATTTCAAATTAACCTGTCATTTTTGGAGACTGAGTGGCAGATCCATCTTTGTTGTCGAAGAGAAGATGTCATCCTAGAGCATTGGGTGTTCATCACAGTAATAGCATGGTCATTATGTTGGCAAATCATTGTTGCATGAAAACGATCTTGTTAATCTGATTACAATGGATATGAGGGACATGGACTTGCTGGGGATAAATCATGGCTTTCTCCTGCTAGGGTACCATCATTTCACATTATAAAGGTGGAATAAACCAGTAGAAAGGCCTAAGACAGAGATACGGTAACTTAAAGATAACATACCTCAAGCTTCACAGCTAATTTAGTGATACGCATCAAGGTTGAAGTGTAACAAATGTGCTAGGTGCCCTGTAACTCGAGCAAAATTACCATTCGTCTTGACTTCACAAAAGACTAGTATATGTAAATCATTGTCATAGAAACTCGGGATACAGTCTTAGTTCTGGGAATAGTAATCACACTTTGTAGCTGTGGAAAACAAGACTTAATACCACTGATTATAATAGGATTTATTTGCATAAGGAGACTGTATAACTACACACCATTTACGGCATTTATAGCAATGATTTAGTTCCTCTGCTACTGGAAAGATTGTTCCCAGGGTCAAGTCTGATAATAATGGTGGAACTATGCCTCCCCTCATTCCCGTTGACTTGTCTATTGGTTTGTCTTCACCAGTTTATCATTAGTATCCTACAGACAGATTGCTTTGTTTATTAACCATCTCTGCCTGGATGGCCGCTCTCTACCTGAAGATCAACATGTCCAAGACCGAGCTCCTTCTAATTCCCCCCTCTAACTCTACTCCTATTTCTGACTTCTCTATAATTGTTGACGGTATCACTATCCTTCCTTCTGCCAAAGTCCGCTGCCTCGAAGTGACTCTTGACTCCAGTCTTTCCTTCAGCCCCTACATCCAATCACTCTCCTCATCTTGCCACAATCACCTCTGCAATATTGCCAGTATTCGTCCATTTCTGCCTGCCAACACCACCAAGCAACTTATCCACTCGCCTGTTATCTCCCGCCTGGACTACTGCAACAACCTCCCGACTGGCCTTCCTATCCCCCACTTCTCCCCCCTGCACTCCATCCTAAACACAGCAGCCCGGCTTATCCATCTCACGCATTGCTCTGTCTCTGCTGTTCCTCTCTGTGAATCCCTACACTGGCTCCCCATCCACAGCAGAATCAAATTCAAACTATCCACCCTGACCTACAAAACCCTCACGCTAATTACCAAATACACCCCAGCTCGTCCCCTAAGATCCAACAATGACCTGCTCCGGGCATCCTCCATCATTACCGCTTCACATGCCAGACTGCAGGACTTTTCTCATGCGGCGCAGACCCTATGGAATGCGCTTCCTCGCATTATCAGACTGTCTCCAAATCTGGATTCATTTAAACGCTCCTTAAAGACCTGTTACGTACCGCGCTATGGTGTTCTGGTGCCCGGCAGCATCATCCTCGCTGCTCGCTGGCCGGGCGCCGAGTGAAGAGGGGAATCCCGGCGGTCACGTTAGATGCCAGGGGCGGAGCCAGGCGTGATGACCACAGGCAATGTATTCATACATTGCCCTAACGTGGTTTCACATCCCTTAGAGCTACTCTTGTCGATTTTGGATATTCTCTGGTGTATTGACCCCTGGCAAACGGCTTCCGACATTCTCTGGTGTACTGACCCCTGGCAAACTGCTTCCGACATTCTCTGGCATACTGACCCCTGGCAAACTGCTTCCGACATTCTCTGGCATACTGACCCCTGGAAAACGGCTTCTGACATTCTCTGGCGTACTGACCCCTGGCTAACGGCTTCCGACATTCTCTGGCGTACTGACCCCTGGAAAATGGCTTCCGACATTCTCTGGCGTACTGACCCCTGGCTAACGGCTTCCGACATTCTCTGGCATACTGACCCCTGGCTAACCGCTTCTGACATTCTCTGGCATACTGACCCCTGGCTAACCGCTTCTGACATTCTCTGGCGTACTGACCCCTGGCTAACCGCTTCTGACATTCTCTGGCATACTGACCCCTGGCTAACCGCTTCTGACATTCTCTGGCATACTGACCCCTGGCTAATGGCTTCCGACATTCTCTGGCGTACTGACCCCTGGCTAACCGCTTCTGACATTCTCTGGCATACTGACCCCTGGCTAACCGCTTCTGACATTCTCTGGCATACTGACCCCTGGCTAATGGCTTCCGACATTCTCTGGCGTACTGACCCCTGGCTAACGGCTTCCGACATTCTCTGGCATACTGACCCCTGGCATAAATCGTCCGATATTCCCTGGTATTGTAACCCCTGGTTTTGCTATATTTTCCCACGCTTGCACAAGTTTCAGCATAGGGATATATATATAGACCGACCACTTATAAGGATCGGAGGGAAAGGATAGTTTGCTGCGTGCAAGGATCAATTACCCCTCCTGTTGGGGATCGTAACAAGACCCTTCTGTTTAGGGAAGCCTACCACCTGACCAAGACATCCTACCAACCCAAAAATGCTCCTCACCTCTCCCTGCATTAACTCATCACTGCAGCCCCCCTCCCAGTGGCGTAGCGTGGGGGGGGCAGGGGGGGCCGTGGCCCCGGGCGCAGTTTTGTTAGGGGCGCATACTTTCTTTTGAAATTATGCGCCCCTAAAACTTGTGGCCCGACTGACCCGCCGGGCCCTCGGGCGCCGCCCAAGGGCCCGCGGGTTGAGGGGACCCAGATGCCGGGCAGCAGGAGTGCCTGCCCGGTCCTAAACAGTGAGTCCATCCTGTTGAAGGGGAGGCGGCTGCGTGCAGGCGCAGGTCACGTGGTCTGTCTAATCAGGTGGTACTGAGTCTCTGTACCGCCTGACTGGCCGGACCGCGTGACCTGCGCACGCAGCCGCCTCCCCTTCAACAGGACGGACTCGCACGCTGTTCAGGACCGGGCAGGCACTCCCGCTGCCCGGCATCTGGGCCCCCTCAACCCCTGCTGGATCCGGAGCTGGGGCAATATCCAGGTGAGAGCTGGGGCATATCCATGTGCTGGGGGGAAAATCCATGTGCTGGGGGGCAAATCCATGTGCTGGGGGGCAAATCCATGTGCTGGGGCATATCCATGTGCTGGGGGGCAAATCCATGTGCTGGGGCAAATCCATGTGCTGGGGCAAATCCATGTGCTGGGGGGGAAAATCCATGTGCTGGGGGGCAAATCATGTGCTGGGGGGCAAATCCATGTGCTGGGGGGCAAATCCATGTGCTGGGGGGCAAATCATGTGCTGGGGAAAATCCATGTGCTGGGGGCAAATCATGTGCTGGGGGGCAAATCATGTGCTGGGGGGCAAATCATGTGCTGGGGCAAATCATGTGCTGGGGCAAATCATGAGCTGGGGCAAATCCATGTGCTGGGGCAAATCCATGAGCTGGGGCAAATCCATGAGCTGGGGCATATCCATGAGCTGGGGCAAATCCATGAGCTTGGGCAAATCCATGTGTGAGCTGGGGCAAATCCATGTGTGAGCTGGGGCAATATTCATGTGAGAGCTGGGGCAATATCGATAACGTGTCCACAGGTTGGGGGGGGCGGCGTACAATTCTTGGCTGGCCCCGGGCGCTGACAACCCACACTACGCCACTGCCCCCTCCTGTTTTTAATCCCCTCACCCATCTAGATTGTAAATTCCCACGGGAATAGGGCCCTCAGGTCCTTGTGTATCTGCTGGTAGGAATACTGACCTGCTTCCTGTATATTGTAGAATTGTCCTGTCTTTACCCATTGCACATTGTACAGTGTTGCGGAATGTGTTGGCGCTTAATAAATAATAATAATAATTAACCATGTGTCAATATTTCGCATATAAGGTGTTGCACTCCTAAACGTGCTGCCTACAACATATCATGGTTATTGACATTCCTGGCTGGAAAGCTGGGGTTTGCCCAGCTGCGAGTCCTGGGTCACTGATCATTACATGGTCGCAATTTTACGTGATTGTGTACAATAATACCGGCATGTAATGGGTTGATGGCACAAAAGAGACCCCATGTCCCCTCGTTGCGACCCCTGAGTCAGCAACTGAGGAGTTAAATGGAGAGTGGGTAGTCTGCCATGAAGCTCACCTGCTCCCTATCCAAAAACCCATGGGACCTAAGGGATTAATTACATAACCCATCCCCCATATCCAATAGTTTCCATAAAAGTTATCCCCTAAAATGAAATGACCCCCTACCTATAACCCCTATAAACTCCCTTATATAGCCTACACACCCCTATACACCACTGGATTCACCTGTTTCCAATCTATTTACACCCTATGGAGCTCATCTGTACCTCTCATTGATTTGACGTAGGGGTGGTCATGTGTTCCAGAATTAAACAATCAGATAAATCAGACAAATCTTCTCTGGTTTGTTTGAGGTAGTGGGACCATGTGTACAAAGTTGACCAATCAGAAAAGAGCCCTTTCACCTCTTTGATTGGTTAATTTTGGTACACATAGGCAACCTACATCCCTAGATGGAGCTCTCTTATTGGTTCCCTTATTTGGTGCAGAGTCTGTATGTGCGAGTTGCCATAGTTCTAATAAAGCTATTGTCTCACGGTGATATAGCCACGTTACATCACAACTATCGCAATGCATAAAATATGGTAATTAGTGAATCCGTCCCCTTTACTGAGTGACACTTTATTTTCTCGTTTCTGACCCGAGCATCACTGGAATGAAATGTATGATTCTGTGTCTTCTTTTTTTATTATGTTTAACTATGCGTGACACACATTGAAAACATTCAGCAGATTTTTTATATTTTTTTTGTATACGCATCTAAAATTATTCTGTATTTATTGTAGGCATCAAAATTGTTTGTCTATCTTTTTAGTATGCGTTTAAAATGTCTCGACGTGTACTAGGTGTGGTATTTAGTCACACAGCATGTAAGACTCGGAATTCCGACGCACAAAAATAGCTGCCATTATTTTTACAGAATTGTGGGAGTCGGTTGTTTTTGTGTTATTTTACACACTATCTTCTTGTTCTGTGATTTTATGGTAAATGTACTTAAACACACCTCTTACCCTTACAGTTCCCGGGCCTGTCCCGCTCGAGTCCATACAGGGTGGACCTTTTGAAGAGAAGATTTACTTGCAATGGAAACCTCCAAATGAGACTAATGGAGTCATCTCCATGTATGAGGTATAATTTGTCTACACTCACTCGTTAGACACACTCACTCGTTAGACACACTCAACATGTATTGTCGACTATAATGTATACACATCGCATGTAAACTGCTGCCCATATGCTACAGACACACAATATAACCTGCACGCAATCCTCTGTATACATTCAGCATACCATTCATCCATCCTGAACACAATCAGGGTTATTCAAAGAGATCCGAATGGCTGCCGAAAGGTAACCGAACCCAGGGTTCTCAGGTGTAGCATTCACATTATTCCCGGGTACCCAACTGTAGAGACCCATATTTCAGGTCTAATCATACCTGAATCAAGGGTAATACCAGGGATGTTGCTACTACATGCTTCTCCCATTCAGGGTTAAACAAAGAGATCCGAATGACTGACGAAAGGGAACGAACACTGAAAATCAGAGTTCGGCTACCTTTCTTGGCCATTCGGCTATCCAGAGAGCAGGCAATTCGCCAAATCCTGCGAATTGCCTGCATATACGGTGCCTGTTCGGTGCCTGTTCGAGGGCAGTGAAATCCCCATAAAAAAGCACTGCTTTGGCTATTCAGAGAACACAAACCAGCAGTGAAAGGTTCCTGAAATGCCCTGTCATTCGGTGGCTTCATTCGACAGGTTTATTCAGGAGAATCCCATAGGCTTCAATGTTAAAAACATTCCCGTTTTAATTCAATATCTAATAAACCGTTGATTATAAAATTCTGCAGTAAAGAGTCTCTTTATTTATAGATTTTTTTAGGATATTTTAAACATTTTTCGGGATTTTATTTTTAAAAAAACAATTTGCGATTTTTTTCTGTATTATTAAAAACTTATTTTTTTCTGTAACGGCCCTTTTTATTATCATTCATTGGATCTTATTTGTAAATTTCAGACATTTTCGTTCAGTAGTTTCTTTGCAAACAGCGTTTCACTTTTCAAACATTCAAGCATATTGGTTTTTTTTCTCATTCCATTCGTCTGCGTGTCGGATTTTTCCGGCGGCTGCTCTGCGCTGTGATCAGCTCCTGCACGGGTTTCTCCGGCGTGTTCGGCGGGGTTAATCCAGATGTTTTTGGGGGTTTTGGTGTGCATTCGCCGGGTTTTGCGATGAGTGTTCGTCGGGTTTGCAGCGGCTTTTCCCTGCATTACGACGGCCCTGTGGTGCTCGCTGAATACACCGCAGGGTGGCCGAAATGGGATCGCCAAATCGCACCGAATTGAAGAGAACGGAAAGTCACCGAACGTGCGGTGGCTTTTCGATTCTCTTTGAATAACCCTGATAGTCTACAAAGCTAATTGTCAAGATACACAAACAGCAGAGGTGGGTGTGATTTTCGTCGGCATGTTGCACTCTTTTAACCATTGCATTTGAATTCCACAATCTTTATCAAGATAATGCTCTGTCTATGCAAAGCGAGTTGTGACATTGTGGCCATTTCTAATCTAAATCAAGTGTATGATGCTGTCCATAAGTGATCAAAAGGCCGTAACCCTCATTTAAAAAGGGAAACCACTAAAAATCGAGAACCCGGGACATAAAAATCACGTTCTGTTGCCTTGCAGATTCTATTTCCCACATTCCATAAGCACTGTAAAGGACTGCACACAAAGTCTGATCATCCATCCTGATGGCGCACAGTAAGCATTGGAAATTGCCATATGGGCACACAGTTGGTGCAGCCAGACACCTTTATAAGTGCACACTACGGGTAATCATCTATACTATGAATAGTCAAGAACTGTGAATAATGAAGAGTCATCGATCTGTGCTAACAATGGTAGAAGCAGCACTGGTAGCAGTGTTGCTTCAATGCACCTCACCACCTGTTTCTCATATTTCTCATATTTCTTTCTTCTCAGATCTCCTATAAGGCAGTTGGATCGCTCGATCCCAGTGCAGATCTATCCAATCAGAAGGGGAGGATCTTCAAGCTACGCAATGAGACTCACCACCTATTTGTGGGACTTTATCCTGGATCAACCTATTCCTTCACCATCAGAGCCAGCACGAGCAAAGGATTTGGACCTCCTGTCACTGCACGCATTGCCACTAAAATATCAGGTAGGGATGTGCGTTTCGGGTTTTGGAATTTCGGAATTTTCACGAAATTTCCCGATTCGTGTTTTCGGATGCTGCCGATTTTCCGAAAATTTTTAGATCCGAAAATGGCAGATCCGAAAAGTTTTCAGAGCCGAAACGAAATATTTTCGGAATTTTTCGAATGGACTTGAAATGTGTCAAATCGAAATTTATTGCTTTGAAACGAGGAGAACAGACGTTCCGAAAAAATGAAAATTTCCGAAAATACGAAAAGTCGATACAAAGTGACACGAAAATACGAAAAATGGTCGAAATTCCGAAAAAAAATGTACACAAAAACGAGTCGAGCCGAACCGAATCGAAACAGAAATCGGTCGAAACGAGCCGAATCGAAAAGTTTAAAAATCCGAAAAATCAAATCGAATCGAACCGAAAAAGAAATCGGTGCACAAGCCTAATATCAGGTGCCCTAAGAACCCAGCACGTTTTTGTTCTACATTCTATCTCGCTCTCTGTCCTTCACCATCAACTGGTCTAATCCCATAATCGCTGCTTCATGGGTCTTATGTCTCATTGACAGTTTGTGTCTAACCCTCTCTTCAAAAATTTACCTTGTCACAGCTCCGTCCATGATAGATTCTGAAGCAGAACTTCCTCTAAATGAAACCGAAACCACCATCACCGTTTGGCTGAAACCAGCACAGTCACGAGGAGCCCCTGTGAGGTAATTTTAGGGAATTCTCAAATCATTGTCATGTGTATATAATTGCTGAGCTAGGTAATTTTTCAGTAAGAAGCCACACACATGTCAGAGAGACCTTAGATACTTTATGTCAAGCATCTGCTACTGAATTTATGAATGAATTTATGAATGTGTCTACCAAGCAATGAAGGAGTTAACAGATAAACATTTGTGATGAACCTATTTATTATGAGGATGATCAGCGAATAGCCACTGTCTATATTCACCATAATCAACGGTATCCTATGGTTATGATGCGTTAAAGTGATGTTTTTAACAAAGATGCCCCATTTCAGCCACGGCTGCTGAATTGGGTGTCAGCTCAAGGTGGCTTCGGACAAATTTTGATGATCGGAATTCAGCTGTGGATGAACTGGATCCTGCTTGAATAAAGTGTCTATTTACATAGTTAGGAATAGAAATTAAGGTAAGAAATCAGTGTCCGGATTTACAAATTAGGGTTAGTATTAAAAATTAGGATTAGGATTAGCAATTAGGGTTCGGGTTAGGGTTAGAAATTAGGGTTAGTATTTGAAATTCCGGTTAGGTTTAGAAATTAGGGTTAATATTAAAAATTAAGGTTAGGATTAGAAATTAGGGTTTGGGTTAGAAATTAGGGTTAGGTTAAAAAATTTGGGTTCAGGTTAGAAATTAGGGTTAGGGTTACAAATTAGGGTTAAGGTTACAAATTAGGGTTAAGCATTGAAATTAGGGTTAGGGTTTGAAATTTGGATAGGGTTAGAAATTAGATTTAGGGGTAGTGTTAAAAAAAAGGTTAGGGTTTGACGCAACATCCGGCCTCACACATCTATGTATATGTGCAAGTGCAACATAACTATATTCTATAATGATGCATTAGGTTTTCCATTTAGCATTTCTACCCACCATATGGCTGGGTTCACACCTAAGCGTTTTACAGTGCGCTCCTGCGCGCTGTAAAACGCTTAAACATGAAATCCCATGATTGCCTATGTGGGCATGTCACACCTAAGCGTTTTAAAGCACGCAGGAACGCGCTTTAAAACGGCCGACGCAAAAAGAAGTCCGGGAGCTTCTTTTCGGCATATAGCCGCGCGTTCGCGGCCATATCATAGCCACGAACGCGCTGCAACGCACGTTTGCGGTTTTTTTGTATGCGCGAACGCGCGTAAAAAAAACGTGCACATTGCGCGACGCTGCGCTACGCCGTGGTGTGAACCCAGCCTATAGGGTGACATACAGGATTATTCAAAGAGCACCCATTCAGCTACTCAAAACCTGGCAATTCGCTAAATATTGGCGAATTGCCAGCAAAATACAGTACCCTTCGGCGGCAGTGCAATCCCCATAGAGAAGTAATGGTTAATCTATTCAGAGAACATCGAATAGCAGTGAAATGTCAGTGAAATTACCTGATTTTCTGTGGTTTTATTAGACAGGTTTAAACAGACGAACCCCATAAATTTCAATGTTTAAAAAAATCCCCGTTTTTATCCCATTTCTAATAAACTGTTTATTCTTTTAATCTGCAGCAAAAAGTCTCTTTATTTATTTTTTAGGATCTTTTAGCATTTTTCAGGGGGGATTTTTTTTAAATGACTTTTTTTTCTGTAACTGTCCTTTTTATTCATAGGACCTTATATACCTGTATTGTTCCCAGGCATTTTCATGCTGTAGTTTTTTGAAAACGCCTTTTAAAAGTTTTTTTTCGGGGGTTTTTTTTGTACCCTGTTCGGCGGCTTGTTAGCTTTTTCCGGAAGCTGGTCGGCGGTCTGTTCGGCGGGTCGTCTGCTTCTTTTTTTTTTTTATAGATTTCGCAGTTTTGCAGCAGATTGTCGGATGCATTAGCGTTTTTTCGGATCGATTCAGCAGTTTTGCAGCATTTATTTTTTTTTATTCATTCGGCGGGTCGATTCGCCGCACTTCGCGGACCTTGCAGTGTATGCTGAATTCACCGCTGGGTCGGAGATCGATGACATTTCTGTGCTCCCTGAATAACCCTGTCAGTCTAAATATGGACCATAATCCCACATATTGAATGGTTTGCTGGTATCTTATCGATATCCTAGCCTTAATCCCCCTTACAGAACTTATCCGTGCTTCCTCCAATATCAAAAAAAGTATTTACAGGGACAGACAACCTTTCTCCTTCCTAAACCTTCTCCAGATATGGAAAAACACGCATTTGTTCTTATTTATAAAGCTCATGTTAGTGACCATTCTTCTGTAATTTGTTTTCTGTTTGGCCCCTCGTCAGTGTCTACCAGTTGGTGGTGAAGGAGGAGAAGAACCAGAGGTCAGGGCGTGCGGCAGATGGAAGTGGTTGTTTCCCGGTGCCAGTGGGTTACAGGAATGCCTCCGCCCTGGAATCTCCTCATTACTTTGCAGCAGAACTGAAGCCGGCACAGCTGGCTGTAACACAACCCTTCACAATTGGAGACAACAAGACCTACAACGGATACTGGAACGCTCCTCTATCCCCAGTGAAGAGCTACAGCATATATTTCCAAGCACTGAGTTCTGCCAATGGGGTATATATTAGCATTTATTCATACACACAAAACACACTAGATCAGTGGTTCCCAACCACGATCCTCAAGTACCCCCAACAGGTCAGGTTTTCCAGATTGCTGAAGCACAGCACAGGTGATACGATTTGCTCCTCAGTGATTGCAGGATTCAGTCTGCATTTCCCCAAGGTGATCCTCAAAACCTGGCCTGTTGGGGGTACTTGAGAAACGCGGTTGGGAACCACTGCACTAGATCATCACACACTCTAGGAGGAAGGTGGACCATGAAGAACATACTTAATTGTTCCACTATTAAAGGGACACTACCACTTACATAAACTAGAATTACTTGTGCATTACAAACAAAACCACATTATAAAACACAAGCTGCTGTTTTTTTCTTTGTTTAAAGTAATTGCATGTAGAGAAGAACAGTAAAGTTAGTTTTTTTTTGTCCCCCTACCAATTTGTTGATTTTTCCCACAACGCATCATTTACCAAGGATAATCTTTACTTCTCTGTTTTATCTAATCTACGGTATTTTTTCAGTTTAATGAGATGGAGGAGGGAATGTTTAAATAAGGCAGCATGGGGCTATTGTTCTCCAGGCTACCTGAGATAAGAGATGGCAGCTGAATAAAATATGATAGGGAGCTTAAAAGGCTTCTAATCTACCCCCAGTGATGTCCTTTGAATACATCCCACAGAATGCAATGAGATTTGAGACCGTGATTAACCCATAGACTCTGTTATATGCCCAGTGCTACAGAGTGAAGAGCAAGTGAAGTAAAGATATTGTGTGGGGGGTGGGGGCAGTTTACAACACAAAAGATCAAACAATGGATGCACCCAGTGACACACATAGAGTAAAATATTTTCTTAACTAAACATACAAGAGAAAAACAAATCACATGTAAGATATTAGAAACATGAAATAAACACAATAAGGACATTTCCTTTTTTGGTGGTATTGGCCCTTTAAAGAAATCAATTTATGTCTTATTCTGGCAATGCTGTCATTACTGTGTACTAATACAGCAATTTACAGACCATAATAACTGCACACATGGGCACAAATTTGCATGTCCTAACCTTTATAGAAACCGTCCCTGAACTAGAAATCCACAGCAGTTTGAATGCAGGTGTTCTCTTAGCCTTAAGAATGAACAATGGTATTAGTGAGTATTTTATGTGGATGCCAAACCAATGGCCGACACCGTAAAGTCACTCTCAGGTTATTAGAGCCGCAGCTCAAGGACAATGCCCCAGAACAGACTCAGTGAAAAGCTAATTATTTCAGCTGTCACACCAAGATAGGGATTGGACAAAGGGACAGTTGGGTGAATGGGGTGGGGTAGAGGCACGTTGGAGATTATCAGGGTTATTCACAAAGAGCCGATCTGGCCCCAAAATGGCACCGAACAGTGAATTTCCACATGCGGTGCCATTTCCTGGCCATCCGGCTATTCACAGAGCAGCAAATTCGCCAAAACGGTGCCTGTTCGACAGCAGTGAAATCCCCCATAGAGAAGCAATGGTTAATCTATTCAGAGAACACCAAACAGCTGAGAAAAGTTGTCGAACTGCCCTGATGTTCGGTGGTTTCATTCGGCAGGTTTATTCAGGTGAACCCCATAGGCTTCAATGTTAAAAATATTCCAGTTTTTATTCAATAGCTAATAAACGTTTATTATTTTAATCTGCAGTAAAAAGTCTCTTTATCTTTATTTTTTTTACCAACTTTTATGCATTTTTCAGGATTTTTTCTTGAAAATGTTTTCTGGTTTTTTTTAATAGCTTTTTTTTCTTTTTTCTGTAACAGACCTTTTTATTATCATTCATAGGATCTTATATGTTAATTTCAGACATTTTTGTTCAGTAGTTTTTTTTGCAAACCGCGTTTCAATTTTGACACTTTCAGTCGTATTGTTTTGGGGGTTTTTTTTACCCGTCCGGCGGCTTGTCGGCTTCTTTCTGCTGCTGCTCAACGCTGTACTCGATTTGGCATTTTTCATTTGGCGACCCTCTGGTGTTTTTGCGGCGGGTTGGCGGCGACGGGTTTGTGACAACGGCCCGGCGGGTTAGCGGTGGCATTCGGTGGCAGATTCCCTGCACTTAAGTGAATGGTGAATTCACCGCAGGGTGGGGAAATTTGATTCCCCGAAGTGCGGGGAACGAGAGAGCACCGAAATGTCGCCGACATTTCGGTGCTCTGTGAATAACCCCTTTAATAAATAGGCAGAGGCAAAATGAGGTGAGAGAGATGGGGCAGAGACATGGCAACTGTAGTAAGAGGAAACAGAAGATGAGCATGGGCAAAGTGAGGTGAGGGAGATGGAGTAGAGACCCGATTGTGATGAGAAGGGTTGGTCGGTCAGAAAAATGGGAGATGACAGAAGTGGGGCATGGGTAGCGTAGACTGAGAGAGATGGAGTGGAGGCCTAATTGTGATGAGAAGTGTTGGTTGGTTAAGGACACAATGGAGATGACTAAAGAGGGGCATGGGCACCATGGATGGAAAGAGATGGGCACAATGGGGTGAGAGGTGGGGCAGAGACCCTCCATAATCTTCAGTTCAGGTCCACCATAGAGCCTGTAATCCAATGCAGATCACTCGCATACATTATCCTTAGACATGCCGCAGACGTAGAATTTACAGCTATTGCAGCGTTGCCAGAGTCACTTTATACATTTTTTTTTACTTAAAATTCACACTGCGATATTGTAAGCGCCTAACACACGTCCCAAATACATACACACTCTAATACACACGGACGTGACTGACTCAAGATGCACAGACACGAAGGCACACAGATCATCAGACTGAGTCAGACACACAGACACTGACATACGGGAGACACTGACTCAGACACCATTGTGTTACTGTCTCCTCTCTTTTCACAGGAGACAAAGATCAGCTGCATCCGCCTTGCCTCCAAAGGTAAATAAATCACTTCTGTGTAATGAGAAATATAAATAGCAAGCGTGGCGGGGAAAGCAGTTATACATGTAGCTACGACACCAGGTAAAACAGATGAAGGAGAACAAAAAAATCTAAGCAGCCATCCTAACAATAAAGGAGAAACAACTAAGGTCCAAAATATGTAAAACTAGATGAGTGCTCAATTAAAAAAAGCAATTAAAGCACAACAGTCCTTTAAAATGTCATTTATTACATACCATTGCTATTTTACTGGATTGCCTATAATTCCCTGCAAGGTCAGACACCCGTGATATAAATGGTTGATGTCCGACTCCGCACTATACGCCTGACGGATATACCTGGATTACACACCTGTTACTGGCAATCTGAGACAGATAATGTTTCCTGACGAAATTACTCCGTGTGATTCAGTGCGACTGTTAACACAGCAGGATTCAAGTCCATCAACACTTTAAAACGAAGGCTATGTGTATTGTGTCGCGTGGTGACGGAAAAAGGGTGGGTGGATGAAATAATAGTACTGCGCAATCTTGTTTTACATAGTATATTACAGCAGACAAGCAGTGTAGCGCTGACGATTCAGAAAATGAAAACAAATTTTGGCATATTCCCTAGGCTCCGACGTCTATATATACAGGCTAAATGTATTGTTTTATTACAAAGCGATGCAAAACCAGAGTCAAACCAGAGTCAACTTGGATAGGCAAACTAGGCCTGGGAGCAGTTCGGAGTGCGACTATACTTGTTTTTCCGAATGTCCTTTCTTCAGGTCCAATATGTATAACAGAGCTGCAAAGCAAGTAAACTCCCAGCAATGCGTCTCTAAACTATTATAAATGTTGTCGTTGTAAATAAGATACTTTACTTTGCTCTTGTCATAAATTACTTTTTATTGATCTGAATAGTAATGAGAATATGTGACGATTTCTCCTAATTTCATATTTATGTTCATATTTATTTGATATCGGAGTGGGGAAAGGCAGCAGAATTTGGAGTGCCTAGGTCATCACCAAGCCAAAACACCTCCTGGATACAGACTTTTAAGTCGGCCTTACCTTCTCATTTGCTCCAGCCTGAATCCTCACCTGGCTGAGACATCAGTTTCTCTTTCTAGCCTTTAGTCTGTCACAAATATGCATTATTATAAAAGCAAGCCCATTCGCCATCTAAATGAGGGGCAGGCAACCTGATCATAATCTGATCTTTTGTCTTGGGCGCTGTCCAGAAATCTATTAAATACTCTATAGAAGGTCCCAAGATTCAAAGGCCACAGCTTTCTGGAAGGTTCCTGCTGCTAGCTAAAAGAGGAGACAACCAAATCTGGTCAAGCTAGCATTTCAGACTTGAATGTAGATCATATCTGCTTCACACAGCAAATGCCTGCCTTAACCCCTTAATGACAGAGAATGTAGATGCAAATTGTGGTTTTCTTGTCTTAGTGTGCTAAATAGCGATAATAAACAGGTTTTATTTTTTCTTTAATACACAAAATTTTTGTGTTCTTAGAGAGACTTATATAGGGGAAATTGAGTAGGATTAGTGTTTAGTTGTTTTTGAGTTTTTTTAGTAAATAATAAAATCACTTTTAGTTTTTTTTTATACTTACTGAATAATATGTTACGTATACATCTTGTGACTAAATTCTGGATTTCACTCGTAATTTTCATTTAACCTCAAAATGGCCAATTTATTTGACTCATTAACAGGAATATTTATATGTGGTTTATTTCCTATATATGTGATTGTCCACATATTATGGAGATAGTAGTGCCATGTAGACATATTTCTATTCATGATTAAAAACATTCACATTTCCAGGCGCGCCACCAACCTGAAATGTCCCCAGCCGCCACTGCCAAGCACATGTGACAAAATAATATTATTTTTTTATTGACTGGCAGAAATAGCTGTTGAAAGCATCTCAGTCCCCACCTTGTGTCATTTTGAACACAACCTTAACTAGGGATTTCTATTAGCCAGTCACTGAGTATCAGAAATGTAAGGGATATCATCATGTTATATGTATGTGCTACAGAACATTAATACATATTCTAAAAATAATAAAAATATCATATATCCATATTAATGTGCTGAAGTGATATATATACCATATATGATTATATATCATACTCTTTGTATTTTAGAAATGTGTGTAGCATCTGCAGGGCATTCAGTAATTCAGATTGAAATTGTCTACACAAACTGATTGTCTGTCTACACATGTCTCTATGCACCCGCATCCCACTAAATTGCCTCAGGATGGATGCTAAAATATGGCTGCTGCTGCAACCCTTACCTTCCCTCCTCACTTTCTTTTCCTCTCCTGCATGCTTACCGATGGGGATCCCTCCCTTTTGCTTCTTAGCGGTAACAGCCGACCTTCTTCCCATGACCCGTCACCCCCCAAGCCAGCCAGTAACAGGTGACTATATGTTCCATAAAGCTAGAATGTTTTACTCTCCTGGTCTCTGTACATAAGAAACCAGCTTACACCACAATCTTACTTCCAGATGGGGATAGATTTGCTTCATACATATAAAAAACATTAGTTCTAGGTTTATAATGTAGTTGCAACCTTTGTTTAAGAATATCGTAAGTGATTATGGGGTCTAGCATTTCAAAAGCTCATGAAACTTCGTTAGTTGGATGCTGCATGTTGGACAAATCGAACGACCAAAACCACACAGTCTCTGATTAATCTCTGGGGCTACCTGCACCAAGCCTACATATGCCTAGGGGGTTTAGTTTGATCGATATCGGAGTATGTGCCCTATTGTATTTGAATGCCTTCAATGAGATCACCATTTCTATATCTTCTGCCCAAAACCTACCCATTTTTGGGGATTTAAGAACCTTTTAACATCTGATAGAGATCGAGTTGCATGCTGTAGTGACAAAATGTTATTTAGCACATTACGTATATAAAGGAAGGCTTAATTCCACCAATCTCTTGTTTTACAGGAGCCTCCACGCAGAACACCAACACAATGGAACCAGAGAAACCTTCGGACAGTACAGTACAGACTGCCGGTGTCATTGCTGGAATGCTGATGTTCATTATCATCCTGCTTGGAGCCATGATGACCATCAAAAGAAGGTTAGAGTTACTGTCGACTACTCAACAGTTGCAAGCGCGACTGTATCTAATAAAAATGGTTTAAGCCAGATGCTCAACCTTGGCCCTCCACTATATCTCATGATACACAACCACTCATTAGGGCAACAGAGCCTTGGCGAAAATGTAGTTCCAAAACATATGAAGGGCCAAGGTTGATCATCCTCGGTTTAGGCAAAACAGCACAATAAGTCATATTTGTATTCAATTAAGTGTGTGGTATTGTTACCTCGTCTCCTGTGTCCTACTGTCAACATCATCTCTCATTTTTTCAAAGTCCCGCACACATTTACCTCATATTCACCAGTCTTATCAGTCCTCAGTATTCTCTCTGTGTTTTGGTCACTTCCCTGTTCTCACTATTTTGTGTTCTCTATCCATGCTACCAAGTTTCCTAAAATGTGGACTTTATCCAGGTTCGAAAGTTTTCTTTAACATATTCCTATCCAATGGTCATTTTATCTTCTGTTTTCTGTTCATCCCCGATCTCCTCCATGGGACCCTCTAGCCAAGATGACTCCATTAACTTGATTAACTGCTAATGGTGTGTTGAGTGTCCCTCCTCCTTCTTTCCCTGTCGGCTATTGCAGTCCTTCAGGCCGTAGGGCTATCTTCCACCCTGAAAGCTGTCAAACAGCTCTACTGGGCAGCCTTCCGGGATTTCAATCAGTTTCGGGTAACGTTGCTGAAAACTATCATACTATGTCTTCCATTGCTTTTTTACCGAGAGGCATCTCAATCTCACTATTAATGCATTTGGTGACTATCAGTGGGTCACGCAGCAGGAATTGTAGTTGGAAGAGTGTTGAGGGAGTCAGAAAAGCAACTGACTTTTTAAAACCCACAACTAAATTTGGGCGGGGATCTGTTTTTAGCCTAGTTTCCCTTTAACCTCTTTTTTTTCCCCTCTAAGTCACAATCTACTTATCTTTTGTCATGTCCTCCAGTCTCACAATCACTTGTTCTTTACTTGTCCTCCAGTATTCTTCTCTTACCACCCTGTACCCCTTTCTTCTTCTCCATTTGCCCTGTTCCATTGTCTTTATTTCTTCTTCTTCTTTCATTGTCCTCCAGTGTTCTTATCTTCTGTCTCTCCGTTCCCCACTACTCGTATCTCTCGTTTTCTCCTTTCCTTGGTATTCTTGTCTTTGCTCTCTGTCCCACGGTTTTATCTCCTATTCTCTCTCAGCCCCGTAGTATTATTACATTTTCTTCATGTGCCCAAGACTTCAGTTCTCTTCTTGCCCCCACTCTTATCATCTGTTCTCTCAACACCCACCGTTCTTCTTCTTTGATCCCCCGTTCAACAGACTTCATCTATTCCCTTTCCTCTATTCTCCAGTGTTGCCTCTTGTTCTCGGTTTTACTTTTAATCGTGTTTTCCCAATGTTCTCTCTCACTCCTGCGCTCTCACTATGTATGCATATTTTCAACCTTGTCCAGCATTCTTCTCTTACCACCCTGCACCCCTTTCTTCTTCTCCATTTGCCCTGTTCCATTGTCTTTATTTCTTCTTCTTCTGTCATTGTCCTCCAGTGTTCTTATCTTCTGTCTCTCCGTTCCCCACTACTCGTATCTCTCATTCTCTTCTTTCCTTGGTATTCTTGTCTTTGCTCTATCTCCTGTTCTCTCTTAGCCCCGTAGTATTATTACATTTTCTTCATGTGCCCAAGACTTCAGTTCTCTTCTTGCCCCCACTCTTATCATCTGTTCTCTCAACACCCACCGTTCTTCTTCTTTGATCCCCCGTTCAACAGACTTCATCTATTCCCTTTCCTCTATTCTCCAGTGTTGCCTCTTGTTCTCGGTTTTACTTTTAATCGTGTTTTCCCAATGTTCTCTCTTACTCCTGCGCTCTCACTATGTATGCATATTTTCAACCTTGTCTTGCGGTCTAAAGTACTCGAAAACTCAGCTCTTATATGCTCTTAACGCCTTCTCGCAAAGTCCCAATCTTATATCTTTCTGCAAATAACTTGAAACCATCTCCCTCCCTCTCCCGAACTCTATCCTTGTTTCTCCTTTTCCGCATTCTTTCTCTGTTTTCTCCCCCTCCCGTCCCCTCAGGGAGTGTTGTTATAACTCTGTGTTGCTCCATTTTCAAAACATGTACACATGAGTTGTGCATTGTGCCGAGTTAAACATCTGCTATGTGTGTGTATCATTTGTACGGTGCCATGCTGACTGCAATCTAATTTTCTTTACAAACCTCCGGAGGGATTAACTTACTTTTCACTGCCAGGGGCTTGCAACGCATGTATTGATCAATATACACATATGGGTCTATTCATATTGAGTTTTTTGTGTTTCTTCGTTTTTTCATATGTTGGTACTTGTGCAGTCCTGTAGGCGAAATTGTATATATTGATGTGTTTATGGAGCATATGTGTTTCCAGAATCTGAGAATCTATGAGCAGTGCTTACACTATGCTGGTATGATGCCGCTTCTCAATTTTTATAACCAATAGACATGTGCAAAGCGCAAAATTTCATTTCGTCTAGGCAAATTTTGGATTCCTATATTTCGGATATTAGTATTTTCCAAATTTGATGATTTGGATCGATTTGAAATTTCGGACAAATCTGAAATTTTTTAGAAATGCCTAAAATTTTGCAGGCGTGTATCTTAAGCCCCTATACACCCTGTTTACCTTTCTCTATATCCCTACCTCCTCTAAGCCCCCCTCTATACCCCCTCTAACCTTCCCTTGACTTTACCACCCCTAATATTCTGCTCAGCACACCCAAATGTTAGAGTTAGGGGTACTGTTTATGGTTCCTTCTAGAGTTGGATTATTGGAAGGGATAGGGCCCCTGTTAGGTTTACTGGTCCGGTTGGTCTTAGGGTTACATTACCTATTTACAGTTGTGTTCAAAATTATTCAACCCCCAATGCTGTAAAGGGTTTTAGGGAATTTAGTGTACATTTGTAATTGTATTCAGAATGAAATCCTACAAGGACTTTTTAAAGAACCATATGCAACTAAAATGACATCAATTGGTTTTGTAATACAGTAGTAAATGTTTCTTTTGTGAATTCTTCATTGACACAATTATTCAACCCCTTAAAGACTACCACTCTGAAGAACAGAGGTTCATTCAAGTGTTTTCAATCAGGTATAAAGCATAATAAGCACCAATTAGGCAGTTTTAAAATAAATGTGATACTCAGCTCCTTCTAGACATTTACTGGTGTGGTTACAAACATGGTGAAGTCAAGAGAATGGTCCAGGAAGACAAGAGAAGAGGTGATTACTCTTCACAGGAAGGGCAATGGCTATAAGAAGATTGCAAAGATGTTAAACATACCAAGAGAGACCATAGGAAGCATCATTCACAAATTCAAGGCAAAGGGCACTGTTGAAACGCTACCTGGTCATGGCAGAAAGAAGATGCTGACTTTGACTGCTGTGCGCTACCTGAAGCGTAGAGTGGAGAAAAGTCCCCGTGTGACTGCTGAGGAACTGAGAAAAGATTTGTCAGATGTGGGTACTGAAGTTTCAGCTCAGACAATACGGCGCACACTGCGTAATGAAGGCCTCCATGCCAGAACTCCCAGGCGCACCCCCTTGCTGTCTCCAAAGAATAAGAAGAGTCGACTGCAGTATGCCAAAAGTCATGTGGACAAACCACAGAAGTTTTGGGATAGTGTTCTGTGGACTGATGAAACAAAATTAGAACTGTTTGGGCCCATGGATCAACGCTATGTTTGGAGGAGGAAGAACAAGGCCTATGAAGAAAAGAACACCTTGCCTACTGTGAAGCATGGCGGGGGGTCAATCATGCTTTGGGGCTGTTTTGCTTCTGCAGGTACAGGGAAGCTTCAGCGTGTGCAAGGCACCATGAATTCTCTTCAGTACCAGGAGATATTGGATGACAATGTGATGCAGTCCGTCACAAACCTGAGGCTTGGGAGACGTTGGACCTTTCAACAGGACAATGATCCCAAGCATACCTCCAAGTCCACTAGAGCATGGTTGCAGATTAAAGGCTGGAACATTTTGGAGTGGCCATCGCAGTCACCTGACTTAAATGCGATTGAGAACCTCTGGTGGGACAAAGAAAGCAGTTGCAGTGCGCAAGCCTAAGAATGTGACTGAACTGGAGGCTTTTGCCCATGACGAATGGGCGAAGATACCCGTAGATCGCTGCAAGACACTTGTGTCAAGCTATGCTTCACGTTTAAAAGCTGTTATAACTGTAAAAGGATGTTGTACTAAGTACTAAGATTGAATGTCACTTGGGGGTTGAATAAAACTGATAATGATGTGAGCACAGAAAAGACATTTGTGGTTATTTCATTATAAATGTTAGGTTATATTTGTCTGACCTACACGTGCCTCTTTGATTTAATTGTAAGCAAGATGACTGAATGATCAAAATCAATGTCAAACTGGCCAAAACACTCAGTTTCAGTGGGGGTTGAATAATTTTGAACACAACTGTAGGTTTCCTTCGGGGTTAGGTTTAGAGGTTTAGATCCTGGGATGGGGTTAGGGTTAGGGCTAGGGTTAAATTTAGGATTGCTCCTAGGGTTATTTTATTGAAGGGTTAGGTTCACTGTTAGACTTACTGGTTCTGTATCAGGTCTGTTCACTAAAGGTGAAACCCAGGATAATTGTCAGGAGAAGTGAAGATTCTATGTAAAAATAGCCAAACCAGAACATTTTACTCCTTTAGCTCACTTTCCAAATTGGCTATTTGGTCTAGATTGTTCTCTTCTCCTGCCAATTCTCCTGAGTTTCACCATTTAGTGAATAGACCTGTTTGTATTGGGGTTACATTAACGGTTTATGTTTCTATTAGGGTTAGGGATAGGTTAAGGGTTTGGGATGGGGCTCAAGTTAGGGTTATGTCTAGTATTTCACAATGAGTGCAAAATTATTTCGAACTGATACATAAATGTTCAGATTGACTCGATAAAATTTTATCATTTTCCGCCAATTCGGAATTTCGGATGCTCCCAAATCGAAAACAATTTCGTAAGACAACCAATGCACATTGTAATGGCCAACTGTATGAAAGGACGTGCTTTAAAGCAAGATCGAATTCTCCATCTTTTTGGGGATCACGGTCCTGAGCCGCTAGACCGCTAACTCCTCGTAAATATAGGAAAATCCTAAAAAGCTTTACATAGGAGCCTAGGACTGTTTGTTTGTCTTGTTTGTTGCTTAGACATGAAAGAAATATTGACGAGTCTATAAAAAAAGAGATGCTACTGTATATGAAAGAAAATACTTAATTCAACAGCATAATAGTTGAGCATTCATGTGCATTCATGTGCCGAAGAGCTTCCGTGTTTTGATGGCAACTTGTTTGGCCATTCCACCTGTAGCTTTACAACTACTGTCTATTTTCCAAATGACGTGTAAAGTGCAGCAACTATGACAGTAACAGAATGTATTGTTTGAAGACACTGCACCCAAGTCCAAGCTGAGGCAGCCCAATAATTAAGTTGAAGAGGCAATTGCCTATGGCCTTACTCAAGAGGAGCCTCTCCTTTTGGAATTTATGTGACATGTCAGTATATACATGGCATTAATGTACATACTGACTATCCACATTTATACACTCCTACCTTCATTTATGCCTGTGTTCCAAGAGAGCTTCAATGTATTGGGTTTGTTTCAGAATTTTTTTGAGGATGGCTGTAGGGGCATCATTTAAGAGCTTTGCCTAAGGCCTCATTTTCTCTAAAGCTGTCATGCAAGTCCATAGGTTCTAAAGGGTTCTTGAAGGATTATGTCGAAGCGGAGTGTGGTTTTGGTAAGGGAGAAAAGGCACTAAACCGTAACAAGCATGTTAGCGGGAGTTCCCCTTGTCTATAAGTTACTTGTTTCGGGACTTCTGAAACTGGGTTGCATCGCAAATTTATTACTGTTTATAGATACAAACCTATGAAAGCAAGAATGCCTGAGATGCTGGATATGGATGATGGAAGGTATTACTAGATGGTTAGAAGACACAATGGCCCTATTACATTCCTCGCGCATTGCGTTTTGCGTGCGCAAATGCGCATTTGCACAAGGGGCAAAACCCTTTGCGCTGAACGTCGTATTACAACGTTCGCGCAAACGATGCTCGTTATCGTTTAACACGGATGAACCTGCGCTAGCGTGATGAACTGTGCGCGTCCTATACTTAACATTGTGAGCGCAAATGCGTTCGTGCGCTGGTACGCCGATGGTATTACAATTGATGCGCATCTTCTTACGAACGACGTTTGCGCGCATAATTTTAACGTCTTTGAAAAGCTGGTGGTAACTGCAAATCAGAACATTCTGGCCGAAAACGAAAAAAAAAAAAAAAATACAGCACAGTACAGTTACACATTCTACACATACCCAAACAATAAAATTGTGAATTAGTGTGTTTTTTTTTTTTTTATTGCTGCAGCATGTATACTCAGATTTACTTTGACAGGTGCAAAAACTTAAGTGAGTCAATTAAGGTAAATTGATGTCAATTAAGGTACTTATTTCTGATTGGCTGAATCCCGTGAAAAAAACAGTCTGCACACTGATTTTTTTACGTGCGCTACGTTACTGCACGCGTATTACTCTTCGTTTTGCGTGTCATTTTTACGAACGATATTTTTTGATGGATGAGAAAATGCGTTCGGATCATAATACCACGTTAATTTTCGCGCGATAACGCCGGATGATGCGCGCAAAAAAATTTGCATTGCGCGAACAATGTGATAGGGGCCAATGTTTATAGGGAAAGCAAGACTCTGATATGAAACCTGTGTCTTGTATGTGAATTGGGTATGGTTTATTGATGACGTACAACCCATACTCCTTTACTTGAAGGTGGATGCCAGTAGCAAGTGGCATGTTCCTAGGTGGGGTTGAGATCTTAAATATATACTTGGGTAGTTTTTGAATGAACCAAGGAAACTACTCATCCATATGTAGCTAAAATAATAGATAAATTACAAGAATAGTCTATGTTTCTGCAATAACTTGAAATGTTACTTTATTGCAACTAGGCTACCTAAAAATACCTGAAATGTTCAGTGCCATATTTACACTTCTCATACATATTCCCGTCTGTGTGTCGTCCTTTGGATCTGTGTATATCAACACTTACATGTAATTCATAGGTTCACACTAAATACTTGTGCATGACTGTCCCATGTATTGTGTCTGTGTGCAGACTCCAATTAGATTTTTATTTTTTTTGGTGGTTGGTGAGGGGTATATTTGATCCTTTCAGCATGCCGCAGGAGGCCACGTCAAACTCTCCCATAACCTTTGAGAAGATGAGATGTCATTGGTTGCAGTGACCACTGGTTATGATGTCCTGATCAGTAGTTCCCCATTTTATAGAAAATTAAGTAATAATTTAAATTCAGATATTTGAAATAAATATTCTTTTTCTTGCCTTTCGCCTGGTTCAAGAATGTTCTAGTGATGTCCTTGAGTCCTCAACTTTGACACATAACAATGGCTCAAAAATACAGGGAAAAACCAGATTATTTCCCGTCCAAAATGTATTGCGTTATTGTCTTCTGAAATTTTCTAATACCAGACCTTGTGAATAGAAAGGATTCCTGAAATAACGTTATTATGCTCAACCACTTGCCATTCTGCCTGTGACCGGTTCGAGGACATTTTGAGCCGGTCTGTTTTGATAGTCAGTCACCTTCCCCGCCATAAGACTCTGTGTTTGTGGTGGGTCTTAAAAATAAAGTAGAAAAAAAAGAATCATATTAAGTAGAATTTTGACTCATTGTAACAGGTCAAAGATGAGAACTCGAGGGCATTGGTTGACTACGCTGGATCCTGGAAAAAGGTAAGAAAAAAAATATTTCTTTAATAGGCTTTTTTTTCCTCCAGGATCGTGCGTTTCAGTCCGCGGTCGCCTGGTTAACATGATTATCAATAGCCGAGGAAAGTGTAGACTCAAAAAGACAAAGTCGTCCCTTCTCGAAATTTTATTTCGGACATGACGTCTACACAATTATGGTAAACATTATTAAAGGCAGATGTTTTAATGAAGAGCTTCTTCAATTCCGAGAGTATATTCAGCTGCTTATGGGAATCATTAGAACTTCATTGTGCCTGTAGAGCACCTCAAGAGCTTTGAGTGCTCAACGTGACCGCCCAGAGATATGTTCTGATTTTGACCTGAAATTCCCTCTCGCAACGGCCACTGTTCAGTTACACAAAGCCAGCTATAAGGCTTATTACATGACCTCTGTGACCACATCCCAGCTTTCTCTGATCACTCTACATAATTCCTGACTTGACAAGCTGTCTAGGGGATGGCTGGCAAAGGATATTGGGACCCTAGGGCCACTAGCATAGTGGTTGTTGGTCCTATATGTCTTCTACACACACAAGGCACTACAGGAGAGAGGCTTCCAAGGGATTATCATGCTCATTTATAGGGGAGCGAAAATGACTTTATCATAATCAATGAATACTCTTACGATAAATCATATTATTGTATCCCAACTTTATTTTTATAAGCGTTATATAATAAAGGGTGGGACGGGGTTTTATGGATTGGTTCAGTTGCAAAAAGGGCCAATTTGTAAAAAACCCAAAATGCCTGGCTTCCCCGTAGATGACAATAGGGCATGATATCCCCAAACAGGAAACCTCCTGCTCACATGGACTATTTACACACGACTTTTAGAGATTAACTATAGTGGAAGTCCTTCAAGACTAAGTAGGACAGATACTAAATGTCCTCAAAAGGCCAAGGCATCCACCAAAGCGAAAGGAGAATTGGTAAAGGACTCTGGGTGTTGTATAGATGCTATGTTGGTGATTCCCACCATCCAAACTGATGAGACCTAGGAAATAGAAACGTTTGGGGAGGTTTTGATGTATAAATGTCATAAGACCTATGATCCATGCAGTCTAACCATAGACAGGAGCTGAAAAGAGGGATAGGAACGTACAATATAAATTAGAGTGATAGGTATATGTATATGATATAAAGTCGTGTAGATAGAGCAGTGATTACTATGGGAAACACTAAAACGAAAGGCAGCTGTGTGTACTATGGCAGGCAAGGCATGCTGAGATTTGGCTGCATATATTATACATCAGCAGACTGACAGATGGTTGTATGTATAGTGTAAATTATGTGAGAGACATATGTGACATTTGTAGTATTTTTAAAGTGTGAAAAGGCACTGTAAATTAGTGTAAGTGGGAAGTACGTCTGTGTGTATTATGGTCACGGAGTGAGAAATATTAGTCATAATGACAAACATTTTTTTAAAGTGATACTATATTGAAAATAGAGTTCCCGTATTTGCCCTTAAAGGCTGCTGACAGCCTCTGCCCAGTTATTATTATTATTATTTTTTAATTTAAGGTTATTTTACTTACTTTTTGTCCCTCACAGATCCTCCTCTTCAGCTCAGGACTCCCAAATCCAATAGTCTCTGAAACTTTTCTACCCAATTTGCGCTACGACGCAACTTGCTTAGTATAGGAACCACCAATTTGGCACCACTATGGGACATGCGCACTTTCCGTACGTAAGTTCTGCAACGGCTACACAGAACAACGGATTGGAGCTGCACGCAAGATCCAATCCATCGGCTACCTCTCTGAGAACGCTTGCTACTGTGATTGGTCTCGGAGACGTTGACGTCGGCACACCTTCAGTGTGCTGACGTCAATAGTGACCGATCTGGTGACCAGATGCTGGTGACACTGGGTGGAGTTGAGGAAACGCCTTCACTTCACAACCTGTTTTCACCTGATTGGGGCAGGAGGAGGGATAAGACAGGGAGACTTTACACATTTTAACCCCTTTAACACAATAAAGTGGTCCGGATGAGTTTACTAACTTGAATGTAGAAATTATGTTACAGATCCCTATGTCAATCCCATTCTGCTTAGTTGGACATCATTGTACTTTAAGTTCCTCATTCTTCTTCGGCTCCTTTGGTTCCATCCCCATTGGTTCCATGACCCATTGTTTTCTTTTTTTCAGACATCATCTCTGCCAACTCAAACTCTTCTTCTAAACCCACTTCACAGCTGTTTAAAATTTCCTTCCCTTTCTCGCTTTTTCTATTACTCTACACCTTCAATCTATATGTTCCCGTAGGCTAATGTCAGACGAACGCAGTGATCACGTCCGTGTCGCCGCACAGTTTAACGTCTGTTATAGCATATAATCATGATCAATAGTGACCTACACAAGAAGTACGTGCTCACCGAACTGCGCACGCACAAATCACGTGGCAAACGGATGCAAGTTAGGCAAGAACGTAAAACCACTACCACAGACGCGCAAAGTGCGCCACATCCACGTAGCGTTCTGTGTGAGTGATGAGATGTCAGATGCAGAGCATTTGCGATGTCCAGCACTTTGACACACAAAATGGCTTATCATATCCTTTTCACATTTTTATCATTTTACATATTAATTTTATTACCCATAGTTCCATTTTTTTTTCTACATCCGTCAAAAAAAACGGACTGTGTGGTGTCTACAGTATCTTCTGTCAGTACGTCTGTCCGTTATGCGCGCAAGCAGAGTGCGCTCAGACTGCGTTCGTCTGACATTGGCCTCATTGTTCTACTTCCATCCCAGAGTCAACTACAACTTCCCCATCTCCCCTTTCCTACCCATGGCTCATTATTCATCCTTTGTTCTCCATAATGGCCCTTCTGTCATTGTTCTTGTCCAACATCATCCCATATCTGTAATAATTTCATATATTATATCCAGCCCCATCGTATCACTTTATATCAAACCAGTCCCCATTTCCATGCTTCCTTTATTAACTCTATATTGGTAAAATTCTTCCCACTTTTCCTGAGGCAGAGTCATTTCTGTGGTTCCATTCATCGGATGGAGAATGGAGCTGGGAGTAATGTCAAAGCAAAAATGGTGCAGCTACTATCCTCTCATGTGGTGGTTTCATTCATCTTCTCTGTGCTCAAATCGTGTAAACCTCTGCAAGGCAGAAAGTTGTGGGATGTGCTCAGCTCCCTCTGTGACTAGGATGCCACTTTATGGTCTGGCCAAGTGCTGAAAAGTATGGGAAATAGGAGTAAATGCGGGACATTCGATTGTCAAATCAATACGGAATTTAGTGATTTATCTTTTATATATTTGTTGATTGCCTCCAAAACCAGAGCACTTCTTCTGTGCTGGCGTCTTCACTGCATAATGAATATACAGTGGCAAGAAAAAGTATGTGAACCCTTTGGGATTACGTGGAGTTTTGCATGAATTGGTCATAAAATGTGCTCTGATCTTCATCTAAGTCACAACAATTTGAAAAACACAGTCTGCTTACAATAATACAACACAAACATTATATGTTTTCATGTTTTTATTGAACAGAACATGTAAACATTCACAGTGCAGGATGGAAAAAGTATGTGAACCTTTGGACTTAATAACTGGTTGACCCTCCTTTGGCAGCAATAACCTCAACCAAACATTTCCTGTAGTTGCAGTTCACACCTGCACAACAATCTGGAGTAATTTTGGACCACTCCTCTTCACAAAACTGTTTCAGTGTAGCAATATTCTTGGGATGTCTGGTGTGAATCGCTCTCGCTCTCGGTCATGCCACATCCCAAAGGGTTCACATACTTTTTCTTGCAACTGTAGATCTCCGATTATGACGCCATATTGAATTGGAAATCTAGGACTGATATGTACTCTGTTTAAAGACCTTCTGAGAGTCTGTGGTGTCACAAATGGAAACGCTGTCACTTTTGTAAATCATAGAGATGAGGAAAATGAGAGATCCTATTATATTATGTGAAGGAGGGATATTTGTGTCAATTATATTCTAAAATGGCATGAAAATATGATTATTATAGGGATAATAAACAATACTTTTGCAGAGAGACATAGCTGGAGATATTAAACAATTAATGGTGTGAAAGGTATTTTTGAGAAACAGCAAGAAAAGAGGAAGAAGCATATAGAGAAACATCTATGTGATTGTGTAACAGAGCAGAGTTTGTGACGAAGGACAGAAAGGAGAAGAATGCCAGATAGCTATATATATTCTAGAAAGGAGCAGTATGTCAGATAGCCATGATCATTTTAGCAAGAAGTAGAATGGCAGGTAGTCATGTACATTATAGAAAGGAGCAGAATGTCAGATAGCCAAGTACCCTCTAGAAAAGGAGACTAATATCAGATTGTAATGTACACTCTACACTCTAGAAAGGAGCCGAATATTAGATAACCAAGTAGATTCTAGAAAGGAGCAGGCAAGTAGATAATAGCAAGGAATAAAATGTCAGGTAGCTAGGTGAATTTTGTAAAGGAGCAGAATGCCTAAACGCTGTGTATGCTTTAAACGTTACAAAATAGCAGAATTTTGTAATAGGACTATAAATAGGACACGAGGTCACCCGATTAGACTGGATGAAAGGAAATTCAGCCTAAAGCATAGGAAAGGGTTGTTTTTATAGTGAGAACAATAGAGCTGTGGAATTCTCTGCCTGTTGAGGTGGTTGGGTCAGAATCTGTACAGACTTTTAAACAACAGCTGGATGACTTCCTGAAAAAACAGAATATTAAGGGTTGTAAGATTTAATTTGTGGTAAAAGCTTTTTGATCCGGGGAGAAATATGACGCCATCTGGGGTCAAGAAGGATTTTTTTCCCAGTATGTTACATTTTCGATGAGTGATGCTTCAGACTGAGTTTTATGCCTTCTTTTGGATCAACAGCAGTAGGTGATGTGTAAAAGGTTGAACTTGATGGACGCATGTCTTCGGCCTATGTAACTATGTAAACTATGTAATGCAAGATAAGCATGTACACTCTACAACGTAGCTGAATGTCAGATAGCCAAGGGCACTTTGTAAGGCATAGGATGTCTGACAGCCACATACACTCTAGAAATGAGCAAAATAGCACCAAGCTGCATATATTATTACATTAATATCATATCAAATAAACAGGAGAGTGAGATCTAAGTATATTGAACCGATCAATTCCTGTGTCATCGCTAAGTTTGCAAACATGAAACCGTGTAGCAGTGTTTGCTGTAGTAGAGGCTGAGTGAGAGATCAATTTGTGCATTGTATAGCAAAGACCTAATCATAAAAAAGTGAAAGGTTTAATAAAGTGAATGCTAGCTGTGTATAATCTATTGAGTATCTATATGTGAGATAGCTGTGTATATGTATACGGAGTAATGAGAGATGAGATAGCTGTGTATTTAACAATGAGGTGCAGTCTGTCACTCCCCTACTCAACAATACTCTTAATACTTAGAAAGTTGGGGGATACCTTACGGTGCCTCGATGTAGAAAGATGGGGGGATACCTTACGGTGCCTCGATGTAGAAAGATGGGGGATACCTTACGGTGCCTCAATGTAGAAAGATGGGGAGATACCTTACGGTGCCTCAATGTAGAAAGATGGGGAGATACCTTACGGTGCCTCAATGTAGAAAGATGGGGAGATACCTTACGTGCCTCAATGTAGAAAGATGGGGAGATACCTTACGGTGCCTCAATGTAGAAAGATGGGGAGATACCTTACGGTGCCTCAATGTAGAAAGATGGGGGGATACCTTACGGTGCCTCAATGTAGAAAGATGGGGGGATAGCTTATGGTGCCTCAATGTAGAAAGATGGGGGGATACCTTACGGTGCCTCGATGTAGAAAGATGGGGGATACCTTACGGTGCCTCAATGTAGAAAGATGGGGAGATACCTTACGGTGCCTCAATGTAGAAAGATGGGGAGATACCTTACGGTGCCTCAATGTAGAAAGATGGGGAGATACCTTACGGTGCCTCAATGTAGAAAGATGGGGAGATACCTTACGGTGCCTCAATGTAGAAAGATGGGGAGATACCTTACGGTGCCTCAATGTAGAAAGATGGGGAGATACCTTACGGTGCCTCAATGTAGAAAGATGGGGAGATACCTTACGGTGCCTCAATGTAGAAAGATGGGGGGATACCTTACGGTGCCTCAATGTAGAAAGATGGGGGGATACCTTACGGTGCCTCAATGTAGAAAGATGGTTGGATACCTTACGGCGCCTCGATGAATATGATGAAGAGAATACTCTTAATACTACTACATTCATTTGTCCATGGTAAGTGTGTGTTTACTAGAGAGGACTGGGATAAGGCATTCGAGTCTATATTTTAAATGCAGATTTTATCCGTAGTTATTGTTACCTTACTGAGTTCACTTTGTCATCCTGGTGAGGTCATGCACATCTAATTATTTATTCTTTTTCTTTTATTTCCCATTTTTCGGTTCCACCCATGTGATCGCTCACCATCCTCTAGAAGAAATGTGTACTCCTATTCATACTATCTGTAAGTACCTGCAAAGCTCTCCATCCCATTCTTTTTTCTAAAGCATTTTCCATAAGGTGTTTTATAGTTTCTGCGACTCTTTTAATTAGAGGGAGGAGGTATTAGGCTAAAAGGGGGAGTTATGGGGTAACATGGACGGTTCTGCGGTACTAAGGATGGGTATACAGGAAGTTGACAATGTAACAGATCTGTGCTACATGGAGCAGTATGGGACATTAATGTGGATGGGTTATATGAAACCTTAGGGTGAGTTATATATACTTATATTATCTACAATATAGTAGATATATGCATCCCCTATTATGTATATATAGTTATATAGAGGTATTTTTTAGAGTTATTGTGTGTGTTATTATGTTTTACAAACAGCTATGGGAAAGGGTATATGGACAATTTTAATAAAAAGTACAGAGGAACATGTCAGATATGGCCGTATCATAGGAGAGGAGACTTAAAGCCCTCCTGAAGAAGTTAAAGAAGGCTTTATATTGTAGAATCAAGGAGGAAATGCTTAAGAAATATATGGGGAAGGAGGAGTCATCATATGAATTTTTTTTAAGAGTCTTCTTCTATTTGTTTTCCTATTTACTTGTCTGTCATTTCCTACATATAACCTTATTTATTCTCACCATAATCACCTTGACTAATGAGATCATTTCTCTCTTGTCACATGCATTTTATCATCTTCCAAAAGACAGAAATTAAAATTCATAAATTTTCCTATTAACATGACGGAAAGTTTAAATTCTAATAATGACTCGGAGGCGAGTATTTGCATTTCTTCCTTTATTGCACAAACAGCAGCAAAGGGTTAACTTTGAAAAAAATGTAACAGAAGAAACAAACAACCCCTCCCCAGCATGGGGAGGCCCTCCCATAGTCCTTGTCCCGCCCCAATCCTACGTTCAAGTAACCACTGCGGGAGCTTCCACTTCCTCTTCCGAGCCTGCGACAAGGCAACAAAAGCCAACTAGGACGGACCAGCTTCAACAATATCGGAAAACCGGATCCGAAGATATCAGGCATAGCCAGAAGACGTAAATCCATCTAGGACGCTGAAAAACAGTAAGGGACACGGAATGGAAGTTAGAGGTGGAGCCGTAACAGGGTGTATACACCAACACGGCACGTCCAGAAACAGACAGCAGTGCTAAATGTGTGAATAAAAGACACTACTCATGAACAGTGTGTGAAGTTTAATAGTCGTGAATGTAAACCTCATATGCGGGTGTGTGCAGGACAGGACAGGAACAGGGAGGGAAGGGTGGGAAATACTCGCTTCCGAGTCATTATTAGAATTTAAACTTTCCGTCATGTTAATAGGAAAATTTATGAATTCTAAGGCATGTACTCGGAGGCTCCTATTTGCAAGTTTAACGCCGTCCTAAGACAGCATCCGACATTGCCACAATAGGTTTAAAATAGAATGTGCGGAAAGTGGATTCTCTTGACCAATCGGCAGCCCGCATAATATCCTCAATGCGACAGCCCACAGACACTGCCCTGGAGGCCACAGCACTACATACGGAATGAGCCCCAAAGCAGGTGACGTTGACTCCTGCCAACTCCATAAGCCAGCGTGCAAGAGTAGCAGAAACCACCGGTCGGTGGGGAGGGCAAAAGGATAAAAATAGGGGCGAGTCTGGTAGGGAATGGAAGGGGGCAGTATGGGACTCGTAGGTCCATAGGCAACGTACTGGACACAAGAGGGGTTCGGCAGGAAAAGCGGGAAAAAGGACAAAGGTCAGTGAAGTCTTTGTGCGTCGAGAGATACGAAAACGTACACCTTCGGGTACAAAAGAACGAGCCCCAAAATCCAGAGCGCGAACATCGCTGACGCGCTTACAAGCAACCAAACAGAACAGCATGATCAATTTAGCGGAAAGAGCCCTGAGGGATAAGAGGTCATTATCTTGCCAGGAGCACAAGAGGGACAGAACTAGAGTAACATCCCATGTGGATGTGTAGCGGGGAGCGGGTGGTCTAGTAAGACGCATGCCGCGCAAAAGCCGACAAACCAACGGGTGGTTGACAATAGGCACCCCCGAAAGGCCCGCATGGCCAGCCGACCAGGCCGAACGAATTACGTTGACCGTCCGGTAGGCCTTTCCCTCATCGAACTGAACGGTGAGAAAATCTAGGACCACGTTCAGAGGGGCCTATAAAGGGATCCCAACTCCTCCCCATACACCAAGCAGCCCATTTGTCCCAGGCTGCGCGGTAAGAAGATCGTGTTCCAGGAGCCCAGGACTTGAGGAGGAGGTCTGCAGTGCGGTCCGAAACCCCTGTGGGTCCGCGGGGTTGCCAGAGATCAACCATGCCAATAGCTGCAGTCTGTCCGCCAGGATTAATGGGTGTGGCTGGTCTGACGGATCCAGGAGGAGGGTCCGGGATAGCGGGAGCAATTGCATCGCCATGCTGAGCAGGGTGGGGAACAACGACTGCAACGTCCAATAAGGGGTGATGAGGACCATCTGAACTTGATGGCGTCGAACATGAAGGAGACAGCGGGCAATCATGGAAAACGGGGGAAACCCGTACGGACGGGTAGCCAACCACGTTTGCAGGAAGGCGTCTGTCGCCAGGGCTTCCGGATCCGGGCGCCAACTGAAGAACACCGGGAGGTGGGTGTTGAGGTGGGAGGCGAAGAGGTCTATGTCGAACTGACCCCAGGTGTTGGAAAGCACGGAGAAAACGGATGGATGAAGCCGCCAGTCCCCAATCTGCCACCTGATTCAGGAGGCCGGGGAGGAACTGGGCCTATACAGTCATGTTCATGCGTAAGCAGAACTCCCAAAACCTCTGGGCAAGGAATGTCAGCCTCGGTGATCGTGGGCCTCCGAGTCCGTTGACGTAATGTACTGCGGACACGTTGTCCATCCTCAGAAGAACGCTGTCTGGTCGACGTTGCTTCGTGAAGCACTGGAGGGCGAACAGACCGGCCAGGAGTTCCAAAGCATTGATGTGGTAATCTGCTTCTTCTGGTGACCAGCGACCGCCCGTCTCCTCTAAGCCGCAGCGGGCACCCCAACCGGTCTTGCTGGCGTCGGAGTCCACCACCATGGAGGGAGGTGGCGAACGAATCGGCTTCCATTTCCAGCGAACAATGTTGAGGAGCCACCATCGGAGATCTACAACCACGAGTGAGGGTGATGCTGTCTGCGTAGTCCGGACCGGAGAGAACGGGCCTTCAAGAATTGGAGGGCCCTGTAGTGAAGCGGACCCGGGGGAATTACTAGTCTTGCCGCCTCCAGGAGTCCGACTATACGGGCCAGAGAGCGTAGGGAGCAATGGCCCACTCGCAGGAGAGATCGAATCTCCTTTTTTATGGAAACTACTTTGGAGTTTGGCAGGCGTAATGACATTTGAGCTGAATCCTCCAGGAATCCCAGAAACTCCAGGTGGTGCGAGGGAACTAGGATAGATTTTTCCTCGTTTATTAGGAACCCTAGATCTTGGAGGAGGGTTATCGTCCAGGAGAGATGTAATAATAGGGACCCGCGAGAGGGGGACATCAAAAGTATGTCGTCTAGATAGATAATTAACTGTACACCCCAAGCGCGTAGGTGGTGCACCACCGGTTTTAGAAGTTTGGTGAAGCACCACGGGGCGGATGACAGGCCAAAGGGTAGGCATGTAAACCGCCAGGTGTGAGGGCCCCACGCGAACTTGAGGAAGTCACGGTGCGCTTCGTCGATCGGGACCGAAAGGTAGGCGTCCTTTAGCTCGAGCTTGACCATCCAATCATTTTGGGATAGAGAATCCCTGAGGGTGTGGATGCCCTCCATCTTGAAATGATGGTAGACCACCCACTCGTTCAAGGACCGGAGGTTGATGACGGTACGCCTGCCGCCCCCTTTTTTTGCTACGAAAAAAAGGGTGCTGAGGAACCCAGGTGGAGCGGGGGACGCGAGCTCTATAGCGCCTTTCTTGTAGAGCGCGTGTACTTCCTCTTTAACCAGATTCATCTGGGCTTGCGCAAAGCAAAGAGGCAATGGGAGGGAGTCTTGTACAGGAGGGGACACAAACTCTAGGAGGAGCCCTGAGACTACCTGAAGGACCCACGGGTCCGATGATATGTGTCGCCAAGCGCTGGAAAAAAGACGGAGGCGGCCCCCCACTTGCACTTGGGAACAATGAATAATTTGATAAGGACATACCTGCTCCTCGTCGGTAGTAGGAGGAACCTCTGCCGCCACGGTAGCCTCTGCCACGCCAGGGACTGGCTCTCGTGTACGGGACCGGACCAGCGGAACCGGTGTTGTTAGAGGAGGTGTTTGCAGCAGCGGGGCCTTGAGCATTGCGGGAGATGTTATAGCCCGCTCGGCCGGCAGCGCGACCCCTGTAGCTGCCGGCTGTACCAAAAACTCGCTTCTTGTTGGCGAAGATGCGTTTCATGGTTGATTCAGACTTGTCGATGGACTGGAAAGCCTGGGTGTATTCACCCATATCTTTAAAGAAAGGTTTGCCAAAGAGCATGCCCTGGGCCTTTGCACCCAAATCATTGGTGGCCAGGTCAACCAGACCGGAGTCAACTTTTAAGAGAATACTCTTTCTGCGTTCAGCAGAAATAGCGGCGTTGGCGTTCCCCAGGAGGCAAAACGCACGCTGCAGCCACTCGCCCACTTGTTTGGGGTCTAAGAATAGATCTTGAGTCTTGGCCTCCTCCACCAACTCAAATATGCGGACCATAGGGCCTGCAACATCTAGTACTTTGTCCTGACAACCTTTCAGGACACTGTCAATGCCTTTTTTGGCTGACCAACCGCGCCTGCCGGTGTATTTTTGGAAGCTCTACCACGGGGGTCAGGCACGTTTTACCCGTGGTGGTGGGTCTAGGCCATTCTGCCCGTAATCTCGCACGGTCCACTTTCGAGTGGCCGGCGCATATGGGCATCAACCCATTTCTCGACGTGCGCAGCGGGACACCAGGCTGTGGACCTAGGATGTTTGAGGTCCTCTGGCTCGAACAGCGGGTTGCCCTGGGGGTCAAGGATGACCAAGCTTTTGGAGCGGACAGCTCGGGCAGGAACCACTGCGGCCATGAGGGCGTGATCCTCTGGAGCATGGCTCTCCAGGATCTCATCCTCCTCAGTCATTGGATCCTCATACTCATCTGTGTCCGAATACTCGGTCAGCGCTGGTGTCGCCTGGCGTTGTCGTTTGGATGTGACCGCTCGAGGGGCCCCGCGGTCGAGGGCTCTCTTACAGTTGGGTGCTGGGACCCGGCAGCGTAGAGGGACTGCCATACTTGCGGCTGCTGGTTGCAGCGTGCGCGTCCTTAGACGGCACAGAATCGTCCCCTGGGGGATCAGGCGCCGGCTCAACAGAGGGGCCTTGCACAGAACTGCGTCTGGAACCTTGCGAGTGCGCAGGGGAAGGCTGTCTGTCAGGGGTAGATGGTACATGAGTGTTTAGGATGGCATTCAGAGATTGTTCCCATGTATCAGCCAGGGAGGATACAGCAGACTGCACAGCAGAGGACATGGAGGCCTGGAGGGAAGCTTCCAAACGCTGGAGACGTGCCTCAGATTTAGAGTACCTTTTGCGGTATTTCCGGTCTCCAGATGGTGCCTGCATTGGCAGAGTGTTGAGGGCTTAAAATCGGTGGGCTTAGACAGGGACATGGCTATTACTCGGTGTAAACTGGTAAGAACCGCGTGTGGAGCGATCTGTGAAGCGTGCGCACCTTACGGCAGTTAAAATGCCCACCGCAAACCACGCGAGAATCGCGCATGCGATGGGGTGGGGCTACTGCCCGTCCGAGCGCTGTGGAGATCAAGGGGTTTGCGGCTAGCTGGAATGCGAGTGGAACAAGCGGCGTGTTCCGAACCAGCAGGTAGTGAACAGCGGGGAGATAAACAGCTGTAAAAGGAGATTAAAAGGCCACCCCCGACGGCAGGTAATGGCCAGCCGCCGGAGGGGGAGAGAGTGAGTCACTGTCCGCGGTTAACGCCGGGAGCAGAGACCCAGAGAGTAACAGGAGAGTTTAGAGAAACTAATTCAGTAAAGAATGAGTGAATTGAAATTAGAGACAGAGATAGACAAGTAAAACGCCAGCGCGCTATACTCATCTCAGTCACGATGTTGCCGCTGCGAGAGCAGCAAAGGAAGAGGAAGTGGAAGCTCCCGCAGTGGTTACTTGAACGTGGGATTGGGGCGGGACAAGGACTATGGGAAGGCCACCCCATGCTGGGGAGGGGTTGTGTCACGTTTAGACTGCGGGTGGTGTAGCAGGTTGGGGTTGTGAGCCCAGGATGCAGTGATGAAGGCAAATTCAGATAGCAATGAGTGTTTATTGCAGGTAAACACAGTGGCATCAAATCAGACAGGGTACAGGCAATGGAGTTGTCAGGGTTCAGTACACGGCAAGGCTGGCAGAGAATAGTCGGTGGTACAGCAGGGGTTCGGTACACGGCAAGGCTGGCAGAGAATAGTCGGTGGTACAGCAGGGGTTCAGTACACGGCAAGGCTTCGATGGGGGGCAGGGGGGGAGCAGGATGGGAGGGTTACCGGTGAGTGAAGCAATGAGAGTCCAGATAAATAGCAGAAGGTCCTTGGGGTCTTGGCAGAGAGGGTTCAGGAGATGATCAGGCGGTTCCAGGGAGCTTTGAATAAACAGGTATCGCAGTCAGTAACTTCAATGTGGAAGTGAAGTCTGGAGGGCGTAGCTTCCTGATATGCAGGGGTAATTAGGGGGAGGTGTTGTCAGGTGAGATTCTAGGGCTAGGATGCTGGGAACATGCAGGTTTAGGAACGTGCATTGTTCATGATGCAGGGTTGGTGTGGGTGACAGGGGCCAGAGGGTGGCGATCCTGACACTACTCCCACCCTAAGAGTCGACCTCCGGGCGGCCAAAAGTCAACCAACGGGCAGTAGAAGAGTCCATCATGAACCCCTGCACCGTGTAGGGATCCATACGGATGGCGCTGTCCGGGGTAGCGTCAGTGGTGCCAAGATGTGCAGTATCTTGGCTTGGTTGACCAGAATAAAGTCCAAACTTGCGGCTGTGAGGGATGGGAGAGTCAACCTTGGAAAACCCTAAACCCTCCTTGGCACGGCTAGAGCGGGAAACTGGCAACAATGGGTAGTGGAGATGGGGGTCTCCACGGTAACAGCTGGGTACAGTGGGGCAGCGGCGTGGCACGGAGGGGCAGCGCCCTTGACGAGGTGCGGTGGGGCAGCGCCCTCGGCAACCGGTGGGGCAGCGCCCTTGAAGAATACCGGAGGAGCAGCAACCTTGGCGACCTCCTTGGCACTGTACGGCTCTGCGGCGGCGACCTCCATGGCACTGCACGGCTCTGCGGCGGCGACCTTGGCCTTACGGCGACGTCGACGGCCCCGTGGCGGCGACAACTCGGAAGACTCTGCGGGTTCGTTCAGATGTATGGGGTTGCTGGTGGCAACCAGATCGGGAGTAGGAAAATGTCCACGGGCCAATGCAACCTGTACCTGAGACTGCAGGAACTTGTGGTTCAGCTGAATGTCCTGTATGGTTTGGGTAAGGGTATTCACCTGGGCTGCCATGGTAGAGACAAGTACCAGGACTGCACTAGATGGACTGGCCTTACCAGGAATTGGCAGGGTAGCTGCAGCGGTATCAGTGTCCACAAACGCTGTTTTGGTGGCAGCAGTCAGGGCTTGGACCTGGGTACAGCACGGCTCTTGGACCTGGACCTGGGTACAGCACGGCTCTTGGACCTGGACCTGGGTACAGCACGGCTCTTGGACCTGGACCTGGGACAGCACGGCTCTTGGACCTGGACCTGGGTACAGCACGGCTCTTGGACCTGGACCTGGGTACAGCACGGCTCTTGGACCTGGACCTGGGTACAGCACGGCTCTTGGACCTGGACCTGGGTACAGCACGGCTCTTGGACCTGGACCTGGTACAGCACGGCTCTTGGACCTGGACCTGGGTACAGCACGGCTCTTGGACCTGGACCTGGGTACAGCACGGCTCTTGGACCTGGACCTGGGTACAGCACGGCTCTTGGACCTGGACCTGGGTACAGCACGGCTCTTGGACCTGACCTGGTACAGCACGGCTCTTGGACCTGGACCGGTACAGCACGGCTCTTGGACCTGGACCTGAGTACAGCACGGCTCTTGGACCTGGACCTGGGTACAGCACGGCTCTTGGACCCCTGCGGTTGCAGGGCAGCGACGTCCTGAGATCCTGCGGGTTGCAGGGCAGCGACGTCCTGAGATCCTGCGGTTGCAGGGCAGCGACGTCCTGAGATCCTGCGGGTTGCAGGGCAGCGACGTCCTGAGATCCTGCGGGTTGCAGGGCAGCGACGTCCTGAGATCCTGCGGGTTGCAGGGCAGCGACGTCCTGAGATCCTGCGGGTTGCAGGGCAGCGACGTCCTGAGATCCTGCGGGTTGCAGGGCAGCGACGTCCTGAGATCCTGCGGGTTGCAGGGCAGCGACGTCCTGAGATCCTGCGGGTTGCAGGGCAGCGACGTCCTGAGATCCTGCGGGTTGCAGGCAGCGACGTCCTGAGATCCTGCGGGTTGCAGGGCAGCGACGTCCTGAGATCCTGCGGGTTGCAGGGCAGCGACGTCCTGAGATCCTGCGGGTTGCAGGGCAGCGACGTCCTGAGATCCTGCGGGTTGCAGGGCAGCGACGTCCTGAGATCCTGCGGGTTGCAGGGCAGCGACGTCCTGAGATCCTGCGGGTTGCAGGGCAGCGACGTCCTGAGATCCTGCGGGTTGCAGGGCAGCGACGTCCTGAGATCCTGTGGGTTGCAGGGCAGCGACATCCTGCACGTTGCAGGGCAGCGACATCCTGAGATCCTGCGGGTTGCAGGGCAGCGACATCCTGAGATCCTGCGGGTTGCAGGGCAGCGACATCCTGAGATCCTGCACGTTGCAGGGCAGCGACATCCTGAGATCCTGCACGTTGCAGGCAGCGACATCCTGAGATCCTGCACGTTGCAGGGCAGCGACATCCTGAGATCCTGCACGTTGCAGGGCAGCGACATCCTGAGATCCTGCACGTTGCAGGGCAGCGACATCCTGAGATCCTGCACGTTGCAGGGCAGCGACATCCTGAGATCCTGCACGTTGCAGGGCAGCGACATCCTGAGATCCTGCACGTTGCAGGGCAGCGACATCCTGAGATCCTGCACGTTGCAGGGCAGCGACATCCTGAGATCCTGCACGTTGCAGGGCAGCGACATCCTGAGATCCTGCACGTTGCAGGGCAGCGACATCCGGAGATCCTGCACGTTGCAGGGCAGCGACATCCTGAGATCCTGCACGTTGCAGGGCAGCGACATCCTGAGATCCTGCACGTTGCAGGGCAGCGACATCCTGAGATCCTGCACGTTGCAGGGCAGCGACATCCTGAGATCCTGCACGTTGCAGGGCAGCGACATCCTGAGATCTTGCACGTTGCAGGGCAGCGACATCCTGAGATCCTGCACGTTGCAGGGCAGCGACATCCTGAGATCCTGCACGTTGCAGGGCAGCGACATCCTGAGATCCTGCACGTTGCAGGGCAGCGACATCCTGAGATCCTGCACGTTGCAGGGCAGCGACATCCTGAGATCCTGCACGTTGCAGGGCAGCGACCTCGGGCTTTCGCTCAACCTCCAATTCAACGACGTATGGGTGAGTCTCCAGCTCCTGAGGTTTTGGTTTAGCAGGCAACCGAACAACGGTGGGTGACATGAAGAGGGCACCAATGAAGGCGGATTTTGGGCAAGGTGCACTCGAGATGGTTTTGGTAGCTGGAGTTCTGTAGTCCGTCCCCATGTGATAGCAAGGTACAGTGGTACGGTGAGTCATTCCAGCCGGGCAATAAACAGATCTCGCAACGCCAACATACCCCTTATGCTGACCTGGGGGTCCCTGGGTGCGGCGTGCAGTCTGTCGGAGTAAGTCTAAGGCTAGGGTCAGAGTGGGGCAGTCGGAACGCGCGTGCAGGCGCACTAAATCACGGCGGCAGTAGCAGCACATAACGGCCAATGACGGCCAATATACACAGTACGTGCGTACGAAAGTGCGCCGACACCACGCAACCAGCAAATGAACGCATTTTTATCAGAACGTGAAACCGCTGCTACTGACGTACAAAGTGCGCTGCGGCCGCATAGCAGCGTGTGTGCGTGATTAGGAGACGTCAGACGCTGCTAGTGTGCGGCCAACATAACGTTCAAACAGCCGGATTTCCCTAGACTTCTTTTTACCCCACCGTCATGAAATACGTCCAGAATTGCGCATCGTCTGACCACTTAAGCGTATTCCGTGAAAAAATGCGTGCGCACGCATCGACGTACATTTTGACGGTGGCTGCAGAAAATGCGCTCATCTGTCCCTAGCCTAAGGCTAGGGTCAGACGAACGCATTTTTCACGTCGTCCGTGAAAAAGTTCGGTCGAACGAACGTACGTATTTTCCCCCGGAATACGCGATAGCGGTCATACGATGCGCCTTTTCGTCCGTGATTTTGTACGGATCATCAATAAAACACTTTTTGAGTCTGGACGTTATGTTGGCCGGACATTAGCAGCGTCTGACGTCTCCTAATCACGCACACACGCCGCTATGCGGCCGCAGCGCACTCTGTACGTCAGTAGTAGCGGTTTGACGTTCTCGAAAAAATGCGTTCGTTGGCCACTTGCGTTGCGCGGACGAACTTTCGTGCGGCCGTTCGTCGTATGTTCCCCGGCATTGGACGTCATTTGCTGCTAGTACGGCCGTGATTTCGTGCGGCTAAACGCACGTTAAAACTGCGCTAGTCTGACCCTAGCCTAAACCAGCATCAGCAGCTTCCTCTTCTGACTCCGAGTCATCAGAAGGACATGGTGAGACATATACGCAGCATGGAGGTAGCGGGCTGGATTTGGGATTTCTGGCAACACCAGCCATGAGGTGTAGGCCAGGCTCGATCTCCATTGGCATGGCTGGCTCAGCGTCCATGGATTCCTGCTCCATGGGCATTTCAGGGTCAGACTCCGGTTCGGCACTCTGCATAGGGGTTTCCTGGTCTGACTCCTCAGAAGAAGCTTCTTGGGTAACCAGGTTTCTAGGTGCAGAGAGTCTGGTAGCCTTTGACTCAGGCTCCCTGGGAGCAGGGACACGCTTAGGTGCAGGAGGTTTGCTTACCCGGCTTCTTCTGGGAGTAGGCTGGGATAGGGGTCTTTCTTTGGGTGCTTGCTTGATGGGTGATGAAGTCTTTTTCTGCAGGGCAGGCACCGGCTTCCCCAACGAAGACTTTGTGGGCTTGATCTTTGGTGTAGCCATTTTTAGCTTGGTGGGTACTGTTTTAACCACCCGCCTAGTGGCTTTGATAGGTGCAGGCTCTGTACAAACAGGCTTTACAGGAACAGGGGTATGAAAGCATTTTGTACCTGGCTTAGGTGGGCGCAGCGGGCAGGCCGAGATCTGATGCAAGGGGTCCCCGCAGTAGAAGCAGAGGTCTAGCGCCCTCCTCCTTGCTTTTTCTTCTGGGGTCAGCGGTCCTCTGGCTCCCTCTGTAGCAGGAACGCGCACCTTAGTTGAGGTGCCCCTTGGGTTTTGCTGCACATAATCAAGCAGGGAGTCCAGGTACTGCTGGATCTGTAGAAAGGCACCTTTCAGGTTCTTCACCATGGCATGGATCACCGCGGGCTCACAGGTTTTAGACTTCCACATTCTGTCACGTTTAGACTGCGGGTGGTGTAGCAGGTTGGGGTTGTGAGCCCAGGATGCAGTGATGAAGGCAAATTCAGATAGCAATGAGTGTTTATTGCAGGTAAACAGTGGCATCAAATCAGACAGGGTACAGGCAATGGAGTTGTCAGGGTTCAGCAAGGGGGTTCGGTACACGGCAAGGCTGGCAGAGAATAGTCGGTGGTATAGCAGGGGTTCGGTACACGGCAAGGCTGGCAGAGAATAGTCGGTGGTACAGCAGGGGTTCGGTACACGGCAAGGCTGGCAGAGAACAGTCGGTGGTACAGCAGGGGTTCGGTACACTGCAAGGCTGGCAGAGAATAGTCGGTGGTACAGCAGGGGTTCGGTACACGGCAAGGCTGGCAGAGAATAGTCGGTGGTACAGCAGGGGTTCGGTACACGGCAAGGCTGGCAGAGAATAGTCGGTGGTACAGCAGGGGTTCGGTACACGGCAAGGCTTCGATGGGGGGCAGGGGGGGGAGCAGGATGGGAGGGTTACCGGTGAGTGAAGCAATGAGAGTCCAGATAAATAGCAGAAGGTCCTTGGGGTCTTGGCAGAGAGGGTTCAGGAGATGATCAGGCGGTTCCAGGGAGCTTTGAATATACAGGTATCGCAGTCAGTAACTTCAATGTGGAAGTGAAGTCTGGAGGGCGTAGCTTCCTGATATGCAGGGGTAATTAGGGGGAGGTGTTGTCAGGTGAGATTCTAGGGCTAGGATGCTGGGAACATGCAGGTTTAGGAACGTGCATTGTTCATGATGCAGGGTTGGCGTGGGTGACAGGGGCCAGAGGGTGGCGATCCTGACAGGTTGTTTGTTTCTTCTGTTACATTTTTTTCAAAGTTAACCCTTTGCTGCTGTTTGTGCAATAAAGGAAGAAATGCAAATAGGAGCCTCCGAGTACATGCCTTAGAATTATATATATATTAAGACAATTAGTTCCAACCTTCTAAAAAAAAATACTTTAATGACCAATGGAAGATGAGCACAGTACAAGAATCCTAGATACAGAAATTAGGAGATCAAAGAGAAAATCAGAGATAGAAAAGAAAGCGAGATTGATGCTATGTTTTCCTATAGAAAATATAATGATACATGTCTATTAGATTTGTGCACAGGGGGGGGTTTCGTTTCAAAATCTTTCATCCCATTTTTTTGTTTCGGGTGATTTCGGGCCATTTTAAACAGTTTTTTTTTTGTTTTGGGTCGTTCGATATTTCCCCGCAATTTGTAGTTTAAGACCGATCCGAAATATCCAATATCGTTTTTGGATCACTTTGGTTTTCAAGTCCGATTCATTTATCGGATCTGATTCATTTATCGGATCAGATCCGATACATTATCATTATTGAAATGATGTTTGCAAAAAAACTAGTGAACGAAAACTTTAAAAAAGTTAGAAAACCTAAAATTTCAGCCAAAAAGTCCTGAAAAATGCCAAAAAAATCCTAAAAAATAAATAAACAAAATGGCTTATTGATGGAAGTGAAAAAAATAAAATGTTTAAGAAATATTTAATAAAAACGCATATATATTTTTTTACATTGAAACCTATGGGAAAGAAAGCCTAGTTTCTTTAAAAAGAGTTAGGAAACCTAAGATTTCAGCCGAAAAATCCTGAAAAATGCCCAAAAAATCCTAAAAAATAAACAAAATGGCTTATTGATGCAAGTGAAAGAAATAAGCTGTTTAAGAAATATTTAATAAAAACAGGTATTTTTTCATCAATAAAACCGTTAAGAGATTCCTATACGTTGCAATGTTAAAAAACAAAACGTTTGTATTACTTCCATTTTTTTTTCGTTCTATGTAATATTCATTAAATTTTTTTCATTTTGGAAAGTTTTGTCCCGTTTTTGGTCATTTTTGTTAAATTTTTCTTGTTTAGGATAATTTTTGTTCCGTTTTATAACGTTTAGTTTCATTTTTGAATCATTTGATATTGTGTCGGATCATTTTCGAATCGTTTGATCTAGTTTCGGATTGTTTTCGATTAGATTTCGAATTGTAATTTTGGCCGATTCGTAATATCAGACGGCCGATATTACGTTTTTCAGAAACGAAAATACAAATCTCGGCCAAAAACTAAATTTTGACGATAGGAAATGCAGATGTCTAATGTCTATGCCTGTATCAGTACATTAATAAATGCATGTCTGTATGGCAAATATACACTGTCGTATTCAGGATATGAGCAAAGTACCAGAAAAGGTCCTTGGCAGATTCGTCTTCAACTTTAAGATGATACTTCAATAAAAGACTGGTGTTTAAAACCAATTGTCCCCAGAAATGTCTAGATATAAACACCCTAGCATACAAATAGCGTCTAATCAGTATAAGGTGTTGTGTAGGGGAGATCAATTAAAGTTCCACTATAGCATAATAATGTAACGAAACACGCGGCATCGTCTCACCACCAACACCCTGGATCCTTATAGGAGTAGGAAACATGCAGAAACCACCAAGAGAAAGTTGAGACAGCACTGTGTTTTCTCAGAAAGGTGCACTAGTGTCACCTGCATGTAATGCATGAGATGAGCATCAAGAAACAAACGTTTTGGGTATGGAACCCTTCTTCAGTGTGACGATCAAGAGGAGAATTACACTAAAGAAGGGTTCTATACCTAAAATCTTTGGTTCTTGATGTCCACTCTTCTGTAATCAGAGTGGAGCGGACTGATGATGTCATAATGATTTGAACACTTGATGATTTCATATTAGATATGATCAGTCTTATAAACTCTGTTCGTTGTTTGTAGGAAACTGGCCAAAAAGCAAAAGGAGTCCCAAAGTGGATCGCAAAGAGAGATGGGTCTTGTGGCTTCTGATAAAAGTTCAAGCAAGCTGAGTTCAACCCGAAACGAAGACACCTTCTCAAGCTGTCAGGATGTCAACGGATTCAGTAAGAACAAAACGGGAGCGGACGGGGAGGGGGTTGCTTATTATTTACAGAATGGATGGAAGCGAATGACACCTAAAATTCCGCGGATGATATTTTCATCCTATGGCAGCAGGTGAGACACTGTGACCAAAGAAAGTAAGAGACACAATACGAGAAGGTGGTGGTGAGATGGACAGACAAGGAATGCTTCAAACCATTACCTAGAGAGGTCAAGAGAATTTGTTACTAAGAGGAAATGATGGGATGTTACAAAAAAAGTATACCTTCCTAGCAAGATTTTTGGGTAATGATAACCATTTGGGTAATGGTATCTTCTAATTTATTGAAATAGCGTAGTAGGAAAGTGACTCGAGAAAGAATGTGCTCATATAACAAAATCATATTTATTCACTGCGCACTGGTATTGTATTGAAATAAAGGAGATTTTTCTGCAGTGAACTCTAATCCGTTATAATGGTTCAACTCCAATGGTACCACTATTTAGGGAAGGTCCGCCCTTAGTTCACCATAGTTTTCACTATTATATCTACTTGCTTTTATCATCGTATTCAGTATGGTTTCCACCTAGCAAAGGTGTTCAGAGCAGTTTAAAATCATTAACGCACACTGCCTGGACAAGGAAAAGCCACACACTCTAATCTATCGTTAGACTGCTTAAGATTTGATTACGGCACGCGTTCGCCGTGGTGTCATTTCGATAAGCTCATGCAACTCGATAAGCTTAAGCATTTATTTTGCATTAATTTGTGGCCAAGATCTTGTATTGATGCTGGGAGAGTCGCAGCGCTGCGTAAAGTCTTCTCCAGCACATTATCCCAAAGATTCTCTATGGGGTTAAGGTCTGCACTGTGTGGTGGCCAGTCCATGTGTTGACTCTCTTGCACAATTTGAGCCTGTTGAATCCTAGCATTGCCATCTTGGAAAATGCTCGCACCATCAGGGTAGAAAAAATTCCATTGATGGAAAAACCTGCTCAATTAGTATATTCAGGGAGTCACATGACCTAATTTTTCGGCACTTAACATTGCTGAACCTAGACCTGACCAACTGAAGTAGCCCTAGATCATAACAGGCTTGTATGGTAGGTGGTGACCTATTTTTTGGCCACGTAGTATATATTCACCATTGTTGCAAACAATAGTAGAACAACAATAAATGGAGGATAGCCACAGATGACTCCTTTTATTGGAATAACAATGGTACTGCTGTTCACTGTTGCTCATCGTTGTTCACTGTTATTTGCAGGAACTTCACCTGCCATTGTTGAATTTTTCTTCTCAGCATAGCTGAAGTTGTAACAACAGTATATTTACCATTGTTTGCAACTATGGTGAATCAACAGTGCTTAGTGAATAATCTCTTAAGTCATCGATATTTCCTGAAACATTTGAACTGCCACAAGAGGTCCTGTGAGCCAGTGACAGAATCTGAGTGACCTGAGACAGTGGGTGAGACCCTTTCCCAGTGAGAGGGACTGTGAAAATCTGTTCTCCAGTGATGAAGGAACAATAAAAAGTCTGATCAAGTGACAATAGAAAAAAACTATGAGGAGCCCAGGCACACAAATCCAAATGTGGCTTTTATTGGGCGCTCATGACAACGTTTCGATTCTCTAGCAACCAAGGTCAAGTCTCAACAGTCAAAACATTGTCGAAGCTGTTGTGAACACCCAATAAATGCCATATTTGGATTAGAGCGCCCTTTCTCCTCGTCGTTTTTTTCTACTAGTGTAAGCTAGCCACTGTGGAGTCTATGAGTACCCTGTTTATCCTTATATGTAGTACAGTGAGTGAATTATTCAAGGGAGAGTGACTGAGAGGCAACAGGAGAGACAATGTGAGAGAATGTTATGCTTGGAGAATTACAGAGATGATAACAGACTGTTGAGAATGGACATGCAAGAGCTGGAGAGAGATTGATAACGATGATGGAGAGAGTGAGTCCTCATGGAAACGTGAGTGAATAAAATAAGATGTGAAAGACTATTACTCGGTGAAAGTGGAGAAGAGTCAGTGAGAAAGACTAATACCAAATGTAAACCATGGTTGGGACTATAACCTAATAAAAACAACAAGAACACTGACAGTACCGGTGACAGAGATACAATGAGCATCAAATGATGATTAGTACACTAACAAATACCCTATTGGCTTCTTTACTTTCACTGGGTAGAATGGAAAATCATTTTAGAATTGGGTGGACTCCATTCTACACATTGTGAGCTCTCTCAGACATGTATCCTGCACTTGTTTATATAGGTGAAGTCGATGGTTGGGAAGAGGTTGCCATTGGGAAAAAATTTAATTAGGCTCATATAAATTTTACAAGATGCTCTGTTTTAAGTATACAGTGGGTGCTGAATAGACAACAAAAAATGCTACTCAGTAAGGGTAATCCTATAAAAAAATGTCAGCTAATGCTCTGAAGTTGGCCAACGTTTCACTACACCATTAGACAAGCCAGTGCTGCCAACGTTCCAAAAATAACAGCTTAGGTATAGGTACACCATGGCTTGACTATCTGTCCCACTAACCTGCAAGAACGTGGTTGAGCATAGTTATTGAACACAATGTCCAATATCAGATGTGTTTCAATCATACATTACGATACATTACAAAAACCACAGGACGCCCTTAAAATGTTTGCACAGTTCTCCGACAAACACATTCATGCGATGAAACCTTCATGGGGTTATGATTATATTATATGAGCAAATCCAGGTTGATTGTCCAAACGTAGAGTAATCGCTATGGATTATTCTTCTATTCTGGAGTTTTACCCCAGAATTGCTCTTTGGACATTTCCCTCACTGTTGGATCTTTCATAGTCTGCTTGATCTCTATTCTTATCTGTCTTTCTGCAGGCTCTTCTCCCTGCTCCATCTCCGTACAAAGCAAAAACCTGCAGGGAAAATCCCTGCTCAATTCATGCTATTCAGGTAGGACCTTGCACAGAGTGTGGGGGCCAGTTCAATACCACGTTGATTCTTTAGGATGATTGAGACAATATAGAGGTTAATACGTATACCTGCCATTGTAAGTGTGACTGACATGACAGTATCTAGTGAATGATGGGTTGAAATAGTGTGAGAAAGCAAACAGGGGACACCTTAACTGTGTGCAGTGAGACACACATAAAATGTCGAAAGTTAAATTTTTGGTAGAATGGTGGACATAAGCCAATGATTGACACAATGATACTTTATAGTGGATGAGATTCGGAATACAAAGTGTGTTGTGCAACGAAGAGTTTACATTGTGTGCTGCCCAAACAAAGAAATGCGTAGCTTTACATTGACATAGACAAGCAATGACACAATGTCGTGTGACTCAGAGATTACCATAAATGAGATTAAGATTACAACGTTTCAGAATGGAGTTGAATGATTATGTTTGGTGTTTCAGCGAGAATTCTCTTTGAGTAGGATTGTCGTTGCATGAAGGATGTTCAGATATCCATGAGTGATGTACAGGTTGCAAAAAAGTGACAATGCCATAGTTATGTTAGATCCGTATTAAGTATGACTGATGGAGACTGATAATGTAAAGGTAATGTATACAATCATTATAATGTGCAAGAATCCTCTTGTTAGGACGCGACTGAAGAGTTTGCACGGTTAGAATGAGAAGGGGTAGGGGTTGAGGCTGAAAATTTGCCTGTTAATACTCAAGAATATGTGAGACTGCCAGGAAGAATTAGACACTTTGGGCCCAATCACCTGGTGTGAGCTAACCCTAGCGTTGGCATGTTTTTACGTTAGCGCCGGGTTAAATGAGTCTAGTGCCTGACCAACAGATCGTTTGCCTCTCGCTACAAATGGGAAAAATCATTTAGCGCGTCTCTATTAGCGATTCATACCGCAAACTTATTGTACTTTCTGCGTCCTATACTTAACACAGGCAGCTCTAGAGATCTCTAGCGCTTTTGTAACGAACAGATCACTTGGTGCCTGCGGTAATTTCTTGTGCGACACTAATTGCTAAATTTTACCTACTGCTCAACCCTTGTGCTAACATAAAATTAACACAAAACATCAGATCCTCGCCCAAAATTAACAGGCAATTGAAAGGAATGCTGCACAGGTATTCTCTTGGCCCCATACACCATAGTAATGGATCTGGTCAGCAATGTCGCTGCTGTTGCAGTAGGCTCTATTATGATATATGTATCCTTTATCCACATATTTCCTAATTCTAATATATTGCCCAATTTTAAACATTTTAGCTGGGGGTTATTCATAGTATGTAAGCGGTTGGACCATGTTTAAAGGGACACATGGATAAGTCTTGCCCTGAAACATGTATTATTTATATGCTGCAGCAGGGAAATTATTGTCGCGCACCCGGCCTTCCTTTTGGATTTATTAAATGCAGTGTAATGATTCTACATGCTGTTGGGTGGCATTTATCATGCAATGCCCATCAGATTTAATATATGTTTTCATCAAAACATGGATGATATGGTCACCTTGGAGGATTTTAATAATGCAGGGGTGTGAGGGCTATTCGCTGGAAGTGTTCATACTTACACAAGGATCTATCCTGTACACAACTGCATTAGCGCTGGGTCTCAGCCCGCGTGTTAGCGTTTCCCTATCGTGCGCTAAACGACTTTGTACACAGACTGTCGTGGACAAGGTGATCTGTTAGTAGGTTGTCAGGGGCTAATTTATAGCGACTCTCGCTAAATTTTTTCTTTAGTGATGGCGTTTTATCTCACACCAGTTGATAGGGCTTAGTGTTTTCATATATAGAGCCTGTTTACCAGGGTGCAGCAACCTTGGCCCTTCAGATGTTTTGGAACTAATTCTCCCATGACACTAAACTACTCATTAGATTGGCTGAGCCTTGTTCGAAATGTAGTTCAAGAACATCAGGAGAGCTGAGGTTGCTGACCCTTCATGTAGACTATGTCCTAAAATGTCGTTTGATTTCAGTGAGGTAGACTTGTCTGACCAGTCTGATTTTGATTGTGTTTCTCCTTCCTCCTCTTCCTTTTGTATTTGGGATGTCCTCTTGCTGCTCTTCTTGCTTCTTCTTGCCAGTTTCCTCTGACACCGTGCCTTCCTCAACCCTTCTAGGTAATATTAATTACTTCATGATGAGCATCGCTAGATTCACTGTGCTGTGTTTCTCCAAAGCTTTCATTAGGCACTTGCCCCCAATATTGTTTAACCCTCATCAGTTTCTCCAATATATCAGTATCATATACCCCACGCTGTTCTGTATTCCCCATTTCCCAGCATCATATACCCCACACTGCTCTGTATTCCCCATTTCCCAACATCATATACCCCACACTGCTCGGTATTCCTCTTTTCCCAACATCATATACCCCACATTGGTCTGTATAACTCATTTCCGAACATCATATACCCCACACTGCTCTGTATTTCCCATTTCCCGACATCATATACCCCTCCTTCGCATGTATTTCTCTTTTTTCCAACATCATATACCCCACATTGGTCTGTATACCCCATTTCCCAACATCATATACCCCACATTGGTCTGTATACTCCATTTCCCAGCATCATATACCCCACAATGGTCTGTATTCTCCATTTCCCAACATCATATACCCCACACTGCTCTGTATTCCTCATTTCCCAGCATCATATACCCCACACTGCTCTATATTCCCCATTTCCTGATATCATATACACCACACTGCTCTGTATTCCCCATTTCCCAACATCATATACCCCACATTGGTCTGTATAATCCATTTCCCAACATCATATACCCCATTTCCCGACATCATATACCCCACATTGCTCTGTATACCCCATTTCCCAACATCATATACCCAACACTACTCTATATTCCTCTTTTCCCAACATCATATACCCCACATTGCTCTGTTACCCCATTTCCCAACATCATATACCAACACTACTCTATATTCCTCTTTTCCCAACATCATATACCCCACATTGCTCGGTATAACCCATTTCCCAACATCATATACCCCACATTACTCTGTCTACCCCATTTCCCAACATCATATACCCCACACTGCTCTGTATTCCCCATTTCCTGACATCATATACCCCTCTTTGGCGTGTATTCCTCTTTTTCCCAACATCATATACCCCACATTGGTCTGTATACCCCATTTCCCAACATCATATACCCTTCATTGGTCTGTATTCCCCATTTCCCATCATAATATACCCCTCATTGGTCTGTATTCCCCATTTCCTAACATCATATGCCCTCAAGTCAGAATTCTAGTCTACCCAACCGTCCTCAAATTCCCCTCCTGGTCTGTATTCCATACTCTGCAATATCACATACCCCTCACCAGACTGTGCTGTGTTCCCTACAACAAACATTATATAGTTCTCACAGGTCTCTAGTCTCCTTATTCCAGCATCCTATACCCCTGTCGGTCTATATCCTCCACTCCCCTTGCTTTTCCGTATTCCCTCCATCCAATCATCTTAAAGTCAATAATCAGGGAGAAGCTATAATAATAATTATATTATCATTATTATTATACATTTGCTAAAATTGAAATTTGCTGAATCACAGGTTTGGATTCCAGTCTTAATGACCTCATGTTATGTCTCATTAATACAGAAAGGATTCATTAGAAAGCCAGTAATGTTTTGTATCTGCCAATCATTTATATGTAAAGGTTTTCATAACTACTGTTAACCAAGACAAGTTATTGGTCGTTTCTTACTTTTGTGTGGGAAGGGGAGCCTTACTACCAGCAGGACAAGCCAAATATTGCGCTTAATTTGTGCAGAATCCCCACAAAGGGCTTTATTTATTTCGGCCACGTGGCTGAAATAGGACTTTTTCAGTATATTTTCAACCATTTTTCAGTTTGGGAGATTTAAGTGCGGGTTTACCAGCATTTCCGTTCCGATAACACTTCAGATCGAATATCGGTTCTCGTGATTATACTTATCCATAAAAATATCGACTATATCAATTCAAAATACCGAATGTCGGCTCCGGCCAAATTTTTTCAACTGCGTCAGGCTATATTTGGAAAAAATGTCGGCCACAAGCAGCCAATATTTTCTCTGAAAAAGACATCCGAGAGGATTAAAACGAGCCATTAGTTGTGAGTTTATAGTCACCGGTATTGTCACTAGACAACCCAAAACATGGTTGGCTTTCTTTCACCCCATCTTTGTCCATCCAACAGACAACAGTCACGTGGAGATGAACCAGCCCACGCTGACAATACAGACCCATCCATACAGGACATGTGAGCCACTTGAAATGGCATACCCCCGTGGTCAGCTTCAGCCAGCTATCCGGGTAGCCGACCTTCTCCAGCACATAACCCAGATGAAAAGAGGACAGGGCTATGGCTTTAAAGAAGAGTATGAGGTATGTAGTTGTTTTCGCCCTAATTATCTGTTCCTCATCTTTGTGGTTTTTTTTTAATTATGAAAAGAACAATCTGCTTAATAGTTGAAAGCTGATAATAACAATGATGCTGCACTCCACACTTACAATATATCGGGTGTCCATAAACTCTCTTTACAATTTCAAAGATTTATAACGAAGGCAAATGAAAAGACAAATAAGGGGAAATTATTACAAAATGAGACGTATATATTTAAGGTTTTTTTGCCGCCTTTAATACACCTCTATATGGGCACCATTAGTTGCACCCCTTCCAATCCAGTGGTCTGGAAATGTTTAGGGAACTTCAGCGAGATAGTCCAAAGATGAATGTGTGGTGTGGGATCATGTGCAATTGAATCATTGGTCTGTTTTTCTTCGGCGAGACATCAATTACTGCAAATGTTTACCCTGACCTTTTGACTGAATACGTGGCACCACAACTACATGACCTTCAACACCAATCATCTTCCAGCAAGATGGTGCACCACCACATTGAGGACTGCATGTTCGTGGGTTCCTACATGAAACATTTCCAGACCGGTGGATTGGAAGGGGTGGCCCAATTCCCTGGCCACCTCGTCCACCAGATATCACTCCCCTCCGCTTCTTTCTGTGGGGTTATGTTAAAGATATGGTGTATGGAACAAAGGTACGGAACATCACTAATCTAAAGCAGAGGATCACTGATGCCATTGCCACCATTGATGAAGGGATGCTACAGGGAACATGGCAAGAAATCGAGTACCGTCTTGATGTGCTTCGTGCAACTAATGGTGCCCGTATAGAGGTGTATTAAATGAGGCAAAAAAAACTTAAATCTATACGTCTCGTTTTGTAATAATTTTCACTTATCTGTCTTTTCATTTGTCTTTACAATTTCAAAAATTTATTACAAAGAGACTTTATGGACACCCTGTATAATACGATATGTCCTTCAGAAGCTATGTGTGTTATCCATGAGAAAAAAAAAAAAGAGTTAAACAATTTGAACAGGTAACTCTTCCTTCTTCTAACTTGCCAATTGGCATTAGTCGGATTTGGTTTCCATCGAATGACACTATTAATGAGTTGTGCGTACATGCAACTGAAGGGAAGACCATCTTCCACCTCATTATCACGCAGTGAGAGGTGACTCATTACTGACAATCCACTACGATGAACAGAATGGAGAGGGATAAGGGAATTTTACATATCCTAATCTATACAAAAGGTATTGGTACTCACGGTGCTTAGAGTTGCCTCTGTCTTAGTTCTTTTTCTACTTTTATTATATAAAGGGTAATTGAAAGAAATTTCAGTGCTCTTTCGTTCCCCGCACTTCGGAGAGTTAAATTCGCCGACCCTGCTGTGAATTCAGCATTCCCTGCAGGGTCCCCGAAGTGCAGGGAAAAGCCACAGAACGCATCCGAGAAACCGCCGCAAAACCAGCAAATCAACCGGAAAAATTGTTGCAAAAGCATCGGATCTGTCCGATAAGCCGCCAAAAAAACGCTGAACGCACCCGACAATCTACCACAAAACCAGTGACTGCATTCCAAAAAAGCCGACAATCCGCCAAACAGAACACTAACCAGCCAGCGGTAAAAGCCGACCAGCTGACAAACGGGTTAAAAAAAAAAACAACTTTTAAAAACTGTTTGCAAAAAAACTACTGCTTGAAAATGCCTGAAAATGACATATAAGGTCCTATGAATAATAGCAAAAAGGTCTGTTACAGAAAAAAATGAAAAGAATAAACGGTTGAATAAATATTTAATAAAAACGGGGATATTTTTTTACATTGAAACCTATGGGATTCTCCTGATTAAATGTGTTGAATGTAACCACTGAAAAGTCCTATGGACTACATCGGGTGGATGCTCGCAGTAGCGCTCAGCACTGCCGCGTGCATCCCGGGGCTAGCGTCGCTAACAATGCAGGCAGCTTTTTAAGCAGCACCTGCATTGTAATCCCTTGCTAAAACGGAGGCGCTGGGGAGAAAACTGCAGGAGCAGTTTTTTCTCCCTAGCGTCCCTGTTTTAGCAGGGGATTGTAATTTAGCCCATATTGTTTAGTTTGCTCAGTGGTTCTTGAGTATGTCCAATGGCCAAGCCCAAAGAAAATGCCCCAACCATTTACAACCGTTTACTATAGTATTGTTGCCGCGTCGCAACACTTAAGAAGGTCTAGGCTATTAAAATTTACTCTAGAATACATTACAACTGAAGAATGGATCATGCTAATTGTTGTGTTACTCTAGGTGGAAATCCATGCTTGATACCTCTGTATTCTATTTGTAGTGCTCAAGACAACAGCCAGACAATAAATATAACTCTTATTTGTCCACAAATTGTTCCAGTATGTGTTCTATATTTGTCCTGTAAGCTAGTCATATTTTACTGGGATCTTATGTGTTTATGTAATCAAATTTGTCAACCTTTTCCAGGTCTATATTTGCTACTTGGCCTCTGCCACCAAGATTGTCTTGTATATAAAACTTCATTCAACTCCACCTATTGATGTCTTCCCTTATATTAGCTCAGTAGGATCTCAGAAGAAGTCACAAGGCTTCTTTTCTGAGACGAACTTGCTCCTGCGTTCAAAACCCCGCCATGATTGCCCAGTACGCCTCTTCCACTCTTGGCATCGCCACTCTACCACCTACTGGTTTCTCTTATTCTGAAGTGGTAATTTAAACGCCAGTCTTCCTCCCTCGCTCTTTTCAAAGGTTAATCTCCGCTAACCGGACGCATTAGAATTCAAGCTTCAGGCTGTCATTAAACTAGTAACACAGCTAGGGGCAGTAATTGTACCCAGCCTGCTCGATAAGCAACCATCGCCTCTCCATTAAGACCGTTGAGAGCGGTCGGCAGTGGCTGTAGGGTAGGAGCCATTAAAACACAAGCAGGGAGACTAAGTACAAACGTTAACCTCTTCTTCCCTGTAAAACTGACGAGTCCTATTGATAATTGAACTCAATTCCATAATACTCTCTATTTGATGCCAAAGCCATCATTGACCATGAGGTGCAAGATTAACCCCATAATCCGGAACAGGAACTAAACATCTTGATGCACTTCTGAAACATTAACAGGGGTTAAAAAAGATTTGGTTGGAACAATTTTCCAACCAAAATTTTGGGATGCTTTTGGACTCCATGGTCTACTTCAGATGTATATTTTATTGGCCATATGTGTTCAACAGGTATTTTCCAAACCTTTGGTATTGTGCCCATGTTTCCTCCATCGGATTGTTGGGTATTGGGTCATTTTTGATCTGTGCAGATGGGACCAGGTTCCCCTTGATGCATAGACAGGTCTTTATCACTATACATAATTGTGTTTTCTCAAACTTAAGCTCCCCCTGTTTCTCTAACGGCTCAACGATCGTAGACGGTTAATAGAATTTTTTATTGATTCCATTGACAGCGGCAACTCTTGATTTATATACACAGGATATTTAACACTCAAGGGCCCAAAGGACGTGAACTTCACAGTATAATGTCCAAAATTTGATTGAAATATCATTAATAGCAGGGACATATTGTGTAAATAGCTGTCAAATACAAGACATGAGTGTCAAGAATTTAGAAACCTGTTGAGCACAACACTAAATCTCTATACAAGCTTCCGACTAAACCAAAATGTTATTTATGCTTCTAAAGTCCCTCTAGGTTGTCGACATGACTGAATGTTCTTACTGACACGCGTTTATTGGCCAGGTTCCTGGTCTATTAGCGTAAAATGCTTTGGAAGCCGTCTACAGTTGTGATGATCCTTTTAGAAGTTTGCCTCCGGCAATACAAGTTTCATTGTTGGTCCTTCAACGTGGGCCTTGTAAATAGCTTCCTTGTCTCCATTCTCGCAAGCCCTCATTTATTAGCCTATCGATCCCTCATTATTTCCCTCTCCTCTTACCGTACTATAAAGTGGCCAGAGGACAAAGTTATCGGCTACTCAATTGGATGTGTCCATTTGCCACTCGTTACAGATTAATTCCAGGGCACTGAACCAGACTTACTAACGACCAAAACAGAGGGAAAAATGAACTACTGAAGTACAGTGATAGAATCCGCTTGGTTTGCTTGCCAAAACCTCCTATTAAAGTGGATGGAAGGTGGCAAGGATATACTGCATCCCCTCTCAGGTCTATATTCTGCTATAACTAACAAACCAACTAATATTGCAAGTTCAACATAGGATAAATAATTCTTACCCCGTAGATACTCGAGTATAGCACGACCCGAATATAACGCGATGGATAGAGATTTATTATGGAAATGAAAAACTACTCGAATATAACATGACAAACAAAATTTTACTATACCGATAAACAATTAAAATCCTTCCAGGTTCTCTTAACACAGTCAGGCTCCCCCTCAGGCCAGGGTGCTCTGTTTTAGAATGATTGCAGTTGTTACTAAGTATGAAGCCACCGGCCACCCGTCTTCTTTACTAGCAATTAGATGGCCGGCGGAGGCGAGCGAGGTTAATGATTGACCTAAACCAAGCTTGCCCTCTGGCCGTGATGGATCCCACCTCTCCCTAATCTGGGAGTTCCTGAAGTGTTTGCAAGCATCAGGAAGCCTGCATTCACTTCAGCGAGACCACCAGAACTTCCGGGAGACTTGGGATCCAGAGCAAGGCAAGTTTTTTTTGTTTTTTTTACACGCAATGCAGATGTCTCGAATATAACGTGACCCCTCCAATTTTAAGGTAAATTTTTGTCACCAAAATCTAGCGTTATACTCGAGTATCTACAGTAATACTTGTTGAATTAAACCCTTGATCTATTCAAGGATGCTTTGAGACACACTGGTTGATGACCTTTTACTGCATGGGGATTATCACATCAGTGTGACTTCCGTAAATCTACGAATTGAGAAGAGCTTTAGGAAGATATGAATAATTTACAGACTGGAAAATCTACTCACCAGTTATAATGAATGTGTCAAAACCAAGTTAGCTGGGGAAAAAAAGGGTCTCTTTCAGCTGAATCATATGTTTATAAAATATACGCCTTAAAATAGATTTCAAATTCAATAATTATTATTTTTTTACTATAAACATTTTTTTTTTTTTAAATTAATATTATGTGGTACTTCTGATGGTTGCGAGTAGACGTTCCCCTTTATCTACTTTGCACAAAGCATCAGAGATTTAATAACTTATAAGGAACAAAGGAATAATTCGAACCCGTGAAAGCGAAAACACTTGGCACATCAGAATTTTATTCCGTAAAATATGACGATCTCTTACGGACCGGAGTCATAAATCCAAACGATTGAGGCAATTCGTCTTCAGCGACCAAATAAGATGCCACGAAATCATTGCTTTTCGATTTAGCGCACACCACCTCCTCCACACAAAGGGTTAAATTAGCATAGCAACTTTCCTCCTACTCCTTTCTTATTCTTTTTTCGACAGCGTTGCAGTTGTGGCGTCTTAGTGATGTCCTCTAAACAAAGGTGGATGAACGTTACCCCAGAGGTTTGGCCCCTAGCCTTGGGGGTCCTACTGTATCTGAATGGCAGGTTTGAGCTCATCTGGCCAGTGGCAATAAATATATCTGGAAAGCCCATGAGACCGCATTCATCTACAGAAATTTTGCAAAAGGACACCCACATGACCCTTTAGATGGCGAATCTAAAATGATAGCAGCTCCAGTTTTAACATAGTTCCTCTATAAACTTACAGGGTTATTCAGAGAAGGGTGAAAATCAGGAGAAATGGCAGGAGAGGAGAACAATCTAGACCAAATAGCCAATTTGGAAAGTGAGATAAATGGGAGAATTTTTCTGGTTCGGCTATTTTGACCTAGAATTTTCACTTTTCCAGTCATTCTCCTGAGTTTCACCTTTCTTTGAATAGACCTCTTAATATTGGAGCGCCACTTTTCCTTGACATTGACGTTAGAAAAAATGATGGAAAACGAATAAATTACCTCCATAAAAACAAATAAATGAAGTGCAAACTCAAGTGTATGTGACAAGAGAAGATCAGGACACTATAACCTATGGAAAGAATGACAGGGTTATTCAAAGAGAGCCGAATTGGTTCCGAAATTGCACCGAACAGTGAATTTCCCCGTACGGTGCAATTTTGTCGCCATTTGGCTATTCAAAAAGCTGGCAGTTAGCCAAATATTGAATTGTCAGAGAAATACGGTGATCTTCAGCGGCAGTGAGCTCCCCATAGGGAAGTAATGGTTAATCTACTCAAAGAACACCGAACAGCACCGAGATGTCAGTGCAATACACTGAGGGTTATCCAAAGAGATTTGAAAAGTCACCGCACATTCGGTGACTTTTCTTCTCTTCAATTCGGTTCCTTTTGCCGATCCCATTTCGGTGACCCTGCGGTGTATTCAGCAAACACCACAGGGCCCCCGAATTGCAGGGAAAAGCTGCCGCAAACCTGACGAAAACGAACCGCAAAACCCACCGAATGCACGCCGAAAACCCGCAAAAACATCTGGATTAACCTGCCGAAAACAACAGAAAAACCCGAGCAGGACCCGATCATACGCAGCGAAGCCGCCGGAAAAAGCCGAGACCGCAGACAGAGTGAAGTGAATAAATTAGGAAAACAGTTTGCTTGAATGTTTAAAAAGGGAAACGCTGTTTGCAAAGAAACTACTGAGCGAAAATGTCTGAAATTTGCATATGAGGTCCAATGAATGATAATAAAGAGGGCTGTTACAGAAAAAATAAGTAAACTTTAAAAAAATAAAAATTCAGAAAATGCTTAAAATATCCTAAAAAAATCTATAAATAAAGAGACTCTTTACTGCAGAATTTTATAATGAACGGTTTATTAGATATTGAATTAAAACGGGAATATTTTTAACATTGAAGCCTATGGGATTCTCCTGAATAAATTTGCCGAATTAAACCACCGAATAGCAGGGCATTTCGGGAACCTTTCACTGCTGGTTTGTGTTCTCTGAATAGCCGAAGCAGTGCTTTTTCATGGGGATTTCACTGCCCTCGAACAGGGACTGAACAGGCACCGTATGTGCAGGCAATTCGCCAGGATTTGGCGAATTGCCTGCTCTCTGGATAGCCGAATGGCCAAGAAAGGTATCCGAACGCTGATTTTCAGCGTTCAGTTACCTTTCTCAAGCCATTCGGATCTCTTTGAATAACCCTGCCTGATTTCAGTCGTTTCATTTGACAGGTTTAAACAGGCGAATCCCTTAGGTTTCAATGTAAAAAAAAAACAATCCCCGTTTTTATTGAATATTTATTAAACTGTTTATTCTTTTCATTTGCAGCAAAAAGACTCTTTATTTATTTTTTAGGAATTTGTTTAGGCATTTTTCGGGATTTTTTTCAGTGAATTTTTTTTCCTCTTCTTTTTTTTTTTTTAAAGGTCATTTTTTTTTTAAATTTTCCTTTGTATTATTATTCATAGGACCTTATATTATATTTCCAGGCATTTTCATGCAGTACTTTGTTTGAAAACATTTTTTTGGGGGTTTTTTCTTGTACCCTGTACGGCAGCTTGTTGGCTTTTTCCAAGACATTTCAACGATCTGTTTGGCGGGGTGGCGACTTGGATCGATTCCGGTGGTTTTGCGGCGATTCGTCAGATGCATTCGGCGGTTTTTCAATTCCAATCGGCGGTTTTGTGGCAGTTTCTCGGCAAGTTTCTGGCGGCCTTCGATGGGTCCATTCGCTGCACTTCGGGGACCCTGCAGCAAATTGTTGAATTCACTGCAGGGTCAGCGAATCGAACTCGCCAAAGTGTGGCGAACTGGAGACACAGAAGTGTTGGTGACAATTCAGTGCTCTCTAAATAACCCTGCAAGTTAGACCTAAGCGGTTACGGTGGTTGGAGTGTCCTTACTGTAATCATTATCTATACACACAGGTTTTGATTAGATCTGTAGTAAATATGGAAATGTGGGCTTGTAAAAAGTGAATCGTAGAATTCAGGGAGAAATATTATTCCTTGAAAAGCAGCCGAGTTTTTTTCCTTTTTGGCAAATATGTGTAATTGTGGTCCTCTTAATTCTGTGTTATCAGTGATCCGAATTGCTTGAGAAAGGTAACTGAACGCTGGAAATCAGCGTTCGGTTACCTTTCTTGGCCATTTGGCTATCCAGAGAGCAGGCAATTTCGCCAAATCCTGGCGAATTGCCTGAACATACGGTGCCTGTTCGGTGCCTGTTCGAGGGCAGTGAAATCCCCATGAAAATGCACTGCTTCGGCTATTCAGAGAACACAAACCAGCAGTGAAAGGTTCCCGAAATGCCCTGCCGTTCGGGGGTTTAATTCGGCAAATTTATTCAGGAGAATCCCATAGGCTTCAATGTTAAAAATATTCTCGTTTTAATTCAATATCTAATAAACTGTTCCTTATAAAATTCTGCAGTAAAGAGTGTCTTTATTTATAGATTTTTTTAGGATATTTTAAGCTTTTTTAAGTCCGATTTTTTTTTTTTTTTAAGTTTACTTATTTTTTCTGTAACAGCCCTTTTTATTATCATTCATTGGATCTTATGTAAATTTCAGACATTTTCGCTCAGTAGTTTCTTTGCAAACAGCGTTTCACTTTTCAAACATTCATACAAACTGTTTTTCTAATTTATTCACTTCGCTCTGTCTGCGGTCTCTGCTTTCTCGGCTTTTTCCGGCGGCTTCGCTGCGTGTGATCGGCTCCTGCTCGGGTTTTTCCGTGGTTTTCGGCAGGTTAATCCAGATGTTTTTGAGGGTTTTCGGCGTGCATTCGCTGGGTTTTGCGGTTCGTTTTCGTCAGGTTTGCGGTAGCTTTTCCCTGCAATTCGGGGACCCTGTGATGCTTGCTGAATACACCGCAGGGTCGCCGAAATGGGATCGGCAAAAGGAACCGAAGTGAAGAGAGCGAAAAGTCACCGAACGTGCGGTGACTTTTCGAATCTCTTTGAATAACCCTGTATGGCTGGTTTGGCGAGTAGATGTTAGACTTACGCATTAGTTCTCAAACGTGTCTCAATTTGACCAAATACAACCACAGGTTGGAGCAATATCAGTGTTTTTTACTGGTGCAAAAACTATGAACCTTGGTGCCACAGCAGTTGTTCGTGAATAACCCCTTATGAATTACAAGTTACCACCACCATGGTACTTGGCATGGTACTCTCTGGTTGATGGATTGGTCAGGCATTGGAACACATAGAGCAATTCATTCATTGGTAATAACTACAAGCCTTGTCTTATTAGAAAAGATAATTTCTCCCCCTCATTGGTCGTGTCGCCCATGATCCCTTTTGCAAACTCTAATTGAGTTTTGGATTGAACCAGGTCCTCTTTACTCACCAAGAAACCTCCCCATTGACAACCTTACATCATGGCATGCTCTGTTCTCTTCCGATTGTCCTTATGGAGAATATAAGGCACAGAGATGTCATAATGGTTCTTTTTGTAGATCTCCTAGAAAAAATGTAATTCTTCTTCTGGGCAAGGTTCACGTTCATCCAAATCGTATCAATATATTGGTAACAACCCAAGGATCTACAGTTTGTTTAGTCATTAGGATTAACTTGGAACTTGTTGGTGTCCACTTGTGTCTAAAAAAAACCTGAGAGCTTTTTAGGGGTGTCTGTGAGATATGTCTCACCAAGTTGCTTGTAGACCGTTCCCACATCTACTATATTGCAAACCAATCCCAAGCCAAAGGTTATAAAGCTGAAATTGCAAACTGCTGGAGGTAAACTACATTTCCACGTTCCGATATCCAAATGGCTGTCAGGGTATCTCGGGAAACATCAAGAGCAGCTGCAACACCAAAGGTTTGCCATCACTTCAAAACGGCATCAACGTGTAACAAAGTGGCACAGATGGGTGATCCTGCCAGGTGCTCGCGGTTGGGATGCACTCAAGTTCACTCATGCTGCCACAAGTTTCGGCGCCTCTGAGGGACAGTCGGTAGGAAGTGTCTTCTATATTGTCCCCGATGAGTGTATCCTTTATTATTTGACAGGGACCTTTATGAGCACAGCCTTCCTTTTCTTCTAGCACATCTGCCTTTGGAATGCTCTGCCCATTGTATAACACCGTGTTGGTTCTTTGTAATGAAGCAACATTAATCATCCTTTTTATGCTTTTCAATGACTACCAACCTTTAAAATCCAAATGACAACTGGCCTACAGATGGAGAAAGCTGGCCAGCGCTGTCATTATGGATGTATGAAAAAAAACTCTTTAATCCTGAAAACCTGTGCAGGAGCTCTCTTTGTGTCGCTTAACAAACTCCCCGTTTATACCTATATATCGCACTAGAACACATATTGCACTCTGTCGCTTTCCTTGTCTCTCGTCCTTGGTATTTTCCAAAAGGGTTATTCAGAGAGAGACGATCTGGCCCCGAAATGTCACCGAACAGGGAATTTCCCCGTATGATGCCATTTCGGGGCCATTCGGCTAGTCAGAGAACAGGCAGTTCGCCCAAATTTTGCCGAACTACCTGCAAGTACAGTGCCAGTTCGAAGGCAGTGAAATCCCCCATAGAGAAGCAATGGTTAATCTATTCAGAGACACCGAACAGCAGTGAAAAGTTACCGAAGTGCCCTGCTGTTCGTTGGTTTCATTCGGCAGGTTTATTTGGGCAAATCCCATAGGCTTCAATGTTAAAAAATATTCCCGTTTTTATACAATATCTAATCAACCATTTATTATTTTAATCTGCAGTAAAAAGTCTATTTCTTGAACTTTAATTTTTTTTAGGATCTTTTAGGCATTTTTTGGGATTTCTTGTGAATTTTTTTCCTTTTTTTTTTTTAAATCGTTTTTCTTTTTTTCTGTAACAGACCTTTTTATTATCATTCATTGGATCTTATATGTAAATTCCAGGCATTTTCGTTCAGTAGTTTTTTTGCAAACAGTGTTTAAATTTTGACACTTTCAATCGTATTGTATTTTTTGTAACCCCGTTCGTCAGCTTGTCGGATTTTTTCCGACGGCTGGTCTGCGCTGTGTTTGGCGGCTCATCGGCTTTTTCTGACGTGTTCAGTGTGTTTTTTTGCGGTGGGTGTTCAGTGGGTTTGCAGCGGGTTTTACCTGCACTCCGGGGACCCTGCGGTGAATGCTTAATTCACTGCAGGGTGGGGAAATTTGATTCCCCGAAGTGCGGGGAACGAGAGAGAGCACCGAAATGTGCATTTCGGTGTTCTCTGAATAACCCTCCAAGTCAGTTTCTTCAGTTCTCCTCTTTGTATGTAGGTTTTTTATGTTTGAGCAGGTTCTATCTGTTTACTTTGTTAAATCTTGTTTCTTTTTTCTGTTTTTTTTTCATTCTGTTTTTTATTTTCCCTCCCACTCTTTTGTCACGCTTATTATTCTCTGTCCCTGTTTGGGAAGCTGTGCTAATAAAAGATACAGAATTTAAAGGGACACCCTGCACAGTATGACCGCTTAATCTTATCTGAGTGGTCATACTGCTGTGAGCTGCATATAAAAGAAATGATTCCTGTGAGAGCACAATCTTATACGTGACTGGTGATATTACGATATTTGTGAAAAATGTGTCCATTCACAAATAATTTATACTTGTACCTCTCTTGGGCTCCACTCAATGGCTTCTCTCATGTATGTAAAGAACGAGAGAATGCCTAGATGAGAGCGCGGTACAAAATAGATAATACTTAGCTTTTATTAATAAACTAAAAGAAAAACCACCGCACTAAATAAGGCAGAAAAGGTATGAAGCCTAATACTGGTTCATCTGCCGAATGGCTCAAAGACAAAAAGAGCAACAGTGCAACAAGGAGCAAAATAGAAAAAAAAAATAGAAAAATGGAAGAACAAGTCAAAGAGCACATACAATTGCGAACAAGAAAGGCAAATACAATGTTAAAAGGTAAATTCCTAGAGTTTGCTGGGTTAGAGAGAAAAGTATATAGCCTGAGCCCCACGGTAAGAAAGCAAATTGTACAACAAATGCTAATGCTGGCTATTGATTATGGAGATGTAGTGTATGCAGCCGCCCCGCAAACACACCTTCAGAAACTTACTACATTGTATAACTCATTCTGCTGCTTTGCGCTACAATGTAACTACATGACCCACCATTGTGATATCTTAAAAGAGCTAAACTGGCCGTCGCTTGAGTCTAGACGCACCCTTCACCTTTCCAACCTGGTGTTTAAGAGCTTTTCTGGGAAGCTACCACCCTACACGAATAGACTGCTTCCCCCAGCAGTTTCCTCGTCCTATAACCTCCGATCCAGGGCCAGCACCTTACTTGCAATACCACAATACAAAAAGACAGTGGCTCGGTCCTCATTTTCCTACAGAGCACTACAGTTATGGAATAACCTCCCAGACGCCATCAAATCTTCCCCCAGTCTAAAGTCCCTTAAGAGATCTCTATTAACATACCTCAATACGGAATGCACCTGTCAACTTGTAACATAATGACTTTATTTCCTACATATTTATTTTCTGTTAATCTGTATATTTGTGTTGTGTTTTTTAATATCTTGCATTTATTACTTTGTATTTCTGTAACAACTGTAACATTTCAATGTTCTTGAATCCAGAACATACTTGAAAACGAGAGAAATCTCGATGTATCCTTCCTGGTAAAATACTTTATAAATAAATAACTAAATATAGATCTGTATCACTTATAGCGGTACTCAAGGTCTCTATAGTGGAGAAACTCCTCAATAAAGTGAGAAAACAACCCTTCGTGGGACTGTATTAAAGAAGGGAAAAAGTAGGAAAAAACTTGTGGGTAAACAGCAGACAGATTCAGCAAGACAAATTTTGGACCCAGTGGGGTAGAGTGGGTGTTGCGCAGGCCACCACGCTCAGTATATCCGGGTAATGACTAGATTGTCGCCAGAATGGTAGTTGTTTAAGAGAGCATATAGTGGTATTGAGTATTAGGAGGGCATAACTTCAACGCGTTTCACCGGTTCAGTGTGCCGGCTTCATCAGGACAGGCCACTATAGTAGCAGGAGGTAGAATAAAGTCGCTTTATTCTACCCCCCGCTACTATGATTTAAATCTGAATGGAAATTCACATTTAAGAAAAAAAAAATTGTTATAGCATTGTGGCAGGACATGACGTATACATCTAATAATGATAGATTATGAATCCGCCGAGTCGGCTGAAAATAAGAATTGTCTGGGTCCTACAATAAAACATGACTTCAAATCACGTTTAAACATGATGAGCACAAAACAGTCAAAATGAGCTCTGCACACATAGGTGAAATGGCTTAGCAGTGAAGGAGTTAAGCGTGGTCTTTGTTCACCTTAACTTTCCAAATGGTCCACACTCCGTTATATTACCAGCTAGGGTAAGAACTGCAGGTGATCCAGTTCTGCCCTGTGACAATTTGCAGAACAATGAATTGCTGCAGTATATAACTAAATCGATGAGGGTAAAATCTTGCTATTTCAATGTTTAAACCTACATTAATACTTCCAAGGATTATATCCACGTACAGTATTTGCATTTATAACATTGTAAAAGCTGGCTATTTTACCATCGGACTAAACATTGCTGTTACCAGCTACTATAATTCCCTATTAATCAATTCAGCATCTCTATCAGCCTTCTAACTCTGCAGTTTCACGATGTCCAACTGCAAACCGGAGCCACTAACAATCCGGACAACATCAGTCTGTATCCCATTCCCCGTCAATTTCTCTTTTTTCCTTGCCCTATAACTGCATTATTTTCTCTCCTCGTTATTTTAATTATTTTTTCCCTGTTCTTTACATCAATACCGTCTCCCGTCCTCCGTCTTTTGCTGCCACCTCCGTCTCCTTATCTCTGTCCTGCTAATGTCTATTACCATTCTCTCTTTTTTTTTCCTTTCTTACGCCTCTATATTCCTTTTTTTTTTATTCTTCGCTGCTACCTTCCACTGCCCCCACCCTTCCCTGCTTTTCTCTTCTCTCTCTCCTTTTTTTTTTTCACCCTCTCCATCTCTTTCCCCCCAGTAACTCCGCATTACAGAATAACTTTATAAATATGTATCAGCTGGTCCTCTCACCAGCGCTTCTATTCGGAGATATTGAGGGAATTAATGGGGGGGAAATTTCAGCACAAACCGCGCGTTTCTTTGCTTACAATCAGAACCGATTCAGAGGCTTCAGCTGCATTTATTCGCTGCCCGAATTCTATTTGTTGTCAAGGAAACTGGGCTTAGAAAACCATGATTGCTTATGCTCTGTTCGCGGCGTTCACCCAGCGTGCAGACATCTTTATTACCGGGCCTTAAATATATGTCATGGATTCTGTACGGTCAACGCTGCAAGAGGATCGGTGACATTGTGTTCTGTGTCACAAACCATGAACAAGTAAACATTTGTATACAGCGGTCCCAGTCCTGACTCCGTGACCGTTATTGTCCTTCGTAATTTATGACATACAGCCCACAGTGTATAACCCGTGCGTTCCCAAACCCAACAACCCCAAAATACACTTTATATTAGAAACTAGCGGACGGGGAATTGTTTAGCGAAAGCTCAAGATGAGCCGGACTCTACTTTGGTGTTGGTTGCCACTTTGGCAGGTAGAAGTAGGGTGCAATTAATTTTGGGGTACAACAGGTATAAAAAACAATGCACCCAATTTATATCTACCAAAGGCGTCAGTAATGTTCTGCCCAGCGCTTTGGAAGTCAAAGAGTTAAAACTATTTGTCCGTAGGACAACCAGTCTATTTTTTGGCGCTGTTGCAATTTTGGCAGGTAGAAATAGGGTACCATATATTTTGGGGTACAGCAGATCTAAAAGAGCACACACCCTATTATATCTACTAAAGGCGTCACTAATGTTCTGCCCAGCGCTCTGGAAGTCAAAGAGGTAAAACAATTTGTCCGTAGTACAACCAGACTATTTTTTTGGTGCTGGTTTCAATTTTGGCAGGAAGAAGTAGGATACCATATATTTTGGTGTACAGCAGATCTAAAAGAGCTCACACCCTATTACAGGGCTCAAAATTTCAAGTCCAAAGCTACTAACCAGGCCATAAGAGGTACTCGCCACCAGTTGCTCCACCTAACCCCTACCCAGCCCTTAACTCTGCCCCTAAACACACCTCCTTAAATTATCTTATGAAATTACACTGTTAAAGGTTTTATGTAGAATAAAGTTACAAAAATAACATTAATATCCAGACATCAGACCCCAGATACATGTATACCAAGTCATCAGAGCCCAGTGTGAGCAGAGCGAGGAGGCAGGGAAGCTCCTCTCCACCCCCCTTGCCAGTGACAGAGACGAGCTGGGTCAGGTTAGGCAGCTGATCCCTGCCACTGTGCAGCCCGGGGAATGGGGGGGGACTGCATGGTGGCACTGCCGGAATAAGCAGCACAAAATAATTTATTGTGCTGCCTGCGTGTGCATTTCCACTCGCCCTCAATTAATTTCCACTCGCCAAATGCTAGTAGGCGAGTGGAAATTTTGAGCCCTGCCCTATTATATCTACTAAAGGTGTCAGTAATGTTCTGCCCAGTGCTTTGGAAGTCAAAGAGTTAAAACGATTAGTCCTTAGGAAAGCCAAACTCTTTTTTTGGTGCTGGTTGCAATTTTGGCAGGTAGAAATAGGGTACCATATATTTTGTGATACAGCAGACCTAATAGAGCACACACCCTATTATATCTTCCACAGAGCTCAGCAATGTTCTGCCCAGCGCTTTGAAAGTCAAATAGTCATCTACCGCCCACCGGGACCAACCTCCCAGTTCTTTGACCACTTTGCTACCTGGCTTTCTCACTTCCTGTCTTCTAATCTTCCATGCCTAATTCTCGGGGACTTCAACATTCCCATTGACGATCCTTCCGCTCCTGCTGCCTCCAAACTTCTTTCACTCACGTCCTCCCTTGGACTCACACAATCCTCCCTCCTCCCTACCCACCGCGATGGTCACGTTATTGACCTGGTCTTTTCCAACCTCTGCTCCATTTCTGAGTTCAAATGTCGCCCTTTCCCCATCTCTGACCACCACCTTCTCTCTTTCAACCTATCTGGACTTCCTAAACACCCTGCTCCCCCACCCCCCACACACACTCGCAGAAATCTACATGCTGTGGACCCCCATCAATTCTCCAACCTACTTCACCACCTCCCTCATACCTCATCCTTCACCTGCCCTGATGCTGCCACTAATCACTACAACACTACGCTTATCTCTGCTCTAGACACTCTTGCTCCTCTTCGACTCTGCAAGGCCCCACACCGCCAGCTTCAGCCCTGGCACACCCTCCAGACACGCTACCTGCAAAGATGCTCCCGCACTGCAGAGCGTGCCTGGAGGAAATCCCGCTCTGAAGCTGATTTTGTTCACTTCAAGTTTATTCTCCGGTCATACACCTCTGCCCTCCACTTGGCCAAACAATCCTTCTTCTCATCTCTTATATCTACGCTGTCCTCCAACCCTAAATGGCTCTGGTCCACCTTCAACACCCTCCTCCACCCACCTGCACCTCCCCCCTCAGCTGCCTTCAGCGCTCAAGACCTGGCAGACTACTTCCTCAGTAAAACTCTAACTATCAGAAGCAACATCCCAACACAAGATAGTTATCTGCCACCTCCACTCCCACAGGTCCCCTCTGCCACCCTCTGCCGCTTCCTCCCAACCACTGAGGAGGAAGGCAATTCCTTATTGTCCTCCTCACATCTCACCACGTGCCCGCTCGACCCCATTCCCTCACATCTAATTCCTCCCCTCTCCTCCTCCCTCACCCCTGCTCTCACACACATCTTCAACCTATCTCTCTCCACTGGCTCCTTTCCATCCGCCTTCAAACACGCGCTAGTTACCCCTTTACTAAAGAAACCATCCCTAGACACCAACTCTCCATCCAACTACCGCCCTGTATCCCTGCTTCCCTTCACATCAAAGCTCTTAGAAAAACTAGTCTTCAACCGCCTCTCCCTCTTCCTGTCCTCCAATTCCCTACTTGACCCCCTGCAATCTGGCTTCCGTCCGCTACACTCAACTGAAACTGCCCTCACCAAAGTCACCAACGACCTCCTAACTGCTAAAAAACACGGCCACTATTCTATTCTCATCCTGCTTGACCTCTCGGCTGCTTTTGACACTGTTGACCACCCCCTCCTTCTACAGACCCTCAACTCTCTGGGTCTCGGTGACACTGCACTTGCTTGGTTGACTCCTATTTATCCAACAGGTCCTTCTGCGTGTCCTTTGCTGGTAACTCCTCCTCTTCATTGCCTCTATCTGTTGGTGTACCTCAAGGCTCTGTCCTTGGTCCTCTGCTCTTTTCCATCTACACCTCCTCCCTGGGCAAAATCATCAACAGCTTTGGCTTTAATTACCACCTCTACGCTGATGACACTCAGATCTACCTCTCTACCCCTGATCTCTCTCTCCCTGTCCTTTCAAAAGTCAGTGACTGTTTATCTGGCATCTCCTCCTGGATGGCCTCCCACCACCTAAAGATCAACATGTCAAAGACTGAGCTCCTACTTATTCCTCCCTCTAATGCCTCCCCACCTCCTGACTTCTCTATCACGGTGGAGGTATCACCATCTCCCCATCAAACCAAGTTCGCTGTCTTGGAGTTACACTGGACTCTGCTCTTTCCTTCATCCCCCACATCAAGTCTCTTTCCTCCTCCTGCCGATACCAACTGCGTAATATTTCTAGAATTCGGCCATTTCTTACCGCTGTCACCACAAAACAACTCATACACGCCCTGGTAATCTCCCGACTCGACTATTGCAATAATCTCTTATCTGGCCTCCCTCTGTCCTGCCTCTCCCCCCTACAATCCATCCTGAACGCCTCCGCCAGGCTAATTCACCTCACCCGCCGCTCTGTCTCTGCCGCTCCCCTCTGCGAGTCCCTTCACTGGCTCCCCATCCACTGCAGAATTAAGTTCAAAATCCTTATCCTTACCTACAAAACCCTCACTAACTCAGCGCCCCACTACCTGTCCTCACTAATCACCAAATACACCCCAGCCCGCTCCCTAAGGTCAAACAGTGACCTGCGCCTAGCTTCTCCCCGCATCACCTCTTCCCATAATAGACTGCAGGATTTCTCACGCGCAGCCCCCACTCTCTGGAACGCTCTCCCTCGTGCTGTCAGACTTTCCCCTAACTTCTCTTCCTTCAAACGCTCCCTGAAAACATTCCTATTTAGGGAAGCCTACCACCCAACTCACTGACGCAACCATCAATCACTCTCACCTTACAGTCCTCTCCTCCTGTTTCCAACCCCAACCCTCCTAGATTGTGAGTTCCTACGGGAATAGGGCCCTCATCTCCTCCTGTACTGTTTGTCAAATGTTGTTCAATGTATTGTAACCCTGTCTGTACTGTGCTTATTGTACAGCGCTGCGGAATATGCTGGCGCTTTATAAATAAATAATAATAATAAAAATAGTTAAAACGATTCGTCCTTAGGATAACCAGACTCTCTTTATTTTTTTTATTTTTGGTGCTGGTTGAAATTTTGGCATATAGAAGTAGGGTGCCTTATATTTTGGGGTACAGCAGACCTAAAAGAGCACACACCCTATTATATCTACCAAAGGCTTCAGCAATGTTGTGCCCAGTGCTTCAGAAGTCAAAGAGTCAAACCGATTTGTCCTAAGGACGACCGGAAAAAGAATGTTTTCAACAGCCAGGTAAAAATAAGCGAGATGACAATAAACCGTAAGCGAATAAATATACGCTTGAACAGACGAGACCAGATAAGTGCAAATCCTAATAACGCACCTCAATTCTAATTCCATTTCCAGCAACACAAAAACAGATAAGGACAAACTTGAATGGATCGGTTCATAAATGTTAAATTCCACAATAAAAAAAAGAAGAGGTAGATAAAGGCACATCACTAATTCACATAAATGTTTATTTCAACTGGGAGTAACGACCTTGGGTAGATAATGGAGGACGTGGGCAAAGTAAAACGGGGTCTTGTTTTGGCAAAATATGCAGCTGTATGTGGACATTAAGTACATTTAATGTTCTAAAACTCTCTACCACCAACATGGCGACTGCATAAGCCTACCATCAGTACACCGACTCTCCAGCAGATAAGCTTAAATTGTTTGAGGCCATTCTACTGCCTCGTCTTCAGTGGAAACAAGACATGGTGGAGCGACTTTAGCTTTCAATCCACGTCTTGTGATTCAGAGGAGCAATCATCTAATCCAGTGGTTCCCAACCTTGTCCGAAAGTACTTCTAACAGGCCAGGTTTGCATGATTTCTGAATCACAGCACAGGTCTGCCCAGTGATTGCAGGATTCAGTCTGCATTTCCGTAAGGTAACCCTTAAGTCTGGCCTGTCGGGGGTGCCTAAGGACCGGGGTTGGGACCCACTCATGCAAACTAAAGGGCGTATACACCACTATTGGTTAGTGATATTTCTTGGCTGCATCAGGGTGGAGATAGCCCAGTGGCTCCTTGGCCTTTGCCAAGTCCTCTGCAGCTGGTCGAAGTGGCACAGATGTAAGGGTCCCTCCATGATGAGTATATATTCCGATGGGCTGCATCATCTGGGGCCAGTAACATTTCTGATTCATCAATGAGGGAGTGATTAGTATGGTCGGCGCCAGGTAGCGGTGCAGACTGACAGCACTCCCACCATGGTACACTTTTTATCCCCTTACTGGACCACCAGGATTTAGCCCACTCTCTGTAACTCAGGTAAGGATAAGAAGACATAAAATGTTTTAGAACTAATTAGTTTACTGAAATGGGCAGGTGAGGGAAGGTGGACCCCGACCAATGATTTAGCAAGAGGCCCCCCACGTTTCCTGATACCAGCCCTGGCCATTGCAAACAATGACGAAAATCACTGTTTTTGCAAATGTGATAAATGTCAGATTGGGAAAATCACAGAACGGCAGGGGAAGCTTTCATCAATTAAATTTTTGCTGCTGTTTTTCTATTTTCCAGATTAGGGTCTCCGAAGCTTGACGTGATGGCAACAACACTAACATTAAGTGACTAACCACTTATAAATTGCCTTCTCTACAGAGCAAATCAAGAAAAATGGATGGGGGTTACTGGATCCACATTATGTGCAGCCAAGCATCAATATTCTGAGCCAGAAGACACGTAACCCTAAACCTTTAGGCCTAACTAAATCTAAAGGGACTGTGGTGGTTTTATAGTAAGCTTTTCTAAATCCAGTATAAAGGCCCTATTCCATTGATGGTACAAAAATGGTGACCATAAGCGTAAGAGCAGCCTGATACTTGCACCACTGGCTCCCAGAGTCCATTGGACTCCATGGAGCACTGTGCATCCTATCCATGAGCTCTGACCAAGCTCAACCTTGCGGGATTATACAGGAGCCGTGGATGTATCGCAGAAGGAGACTGGGAACTATTTGTGCTACCAGTAAGAGGAAGCGGTGGATCACTCCACCCTCTCCACCGCGGGATGATATGTGAGTATGGTATTTATTGGGGAGGTTAGTTTTTAGTTTGCTGTGTTAAGTGATTCTGCTTTTGCGAAATCACTTAACGCTAGCTTTTAGGAAAGGGTATTTCTTTGAGATATACCATCTCCAGGACAGAAGAAGAAGCTACCATGGAATGCTTGATCTTCTGTTCCGAGAGGTAAGTTAACGCCTCCTATACAAGGTATAGGAGATGTTAATTTACAGTAAGGAAACGCTATACTCAAAGAGCAAGCCCAAATTGCACCAAGAGTGATATAGCGATTGCCAGCGATAACATAAATTCTAGAGACATTATGTATAACACCTCAAGAATTTATCTTATTGTCGACCTTGGAATAGTGCCAGAAGGATTGTAGCAGGAGAAACCATTTACTTATGTTCTACCTACATGGAGTTGATCCTGTTTATTCAGCAGCCTTCAGGATACTGCAGAGTCAGCTTCCTGCTCTTTATCGTCCGTTTTCTCAGTATGGGGTGGGAGGTCCTGCTGTTCTGAGCAGGGAAAAAGGATTTACAGCCGATTACATAGACAAAAGACAGTTTTACAGAAAACTCAGCTGTAAGAAATTCACATTCAAAGACTTCTCTATTTTTCAGATATAAAACAAAAAAATATATTGTTATTTGTTAAGCCTTTTGAAAGCTATAAAACGTGTTCTAATGCCTTTGTTATAGATAGAATATTTTATGGTATTTAACAGAATATAAATCGACACTACTAGAATTTCAATTGAATGCCACCATTACCAATTAAGCACATTTAAGTGGTCATGGTGATAAAAACATGCCCCCGGATCTTTCCCCTCTTCTGTCAATGGCCGTTTTGGCACCTTCTCAAAACAGAGGTCTTAAATTCATCTTAAAGGATTATTAATATTATTATCCTTTATTTACATAGCACCACAAATTCTGCAACGCTTTACAAGATCAAATTTCACAAGGAGCTGATACGTTAGAATACCACACATGGATGATGACCTGATTCAGGGGGTCCCTGTTCCCAAGGGAACGTACAATCTACGTGATGTACAAGTATTTTGTGAGGTAGGCGCATCCATATCATTGGGTGTCTTGCCCAAGGACACTCGCTGGTGATGTCTTCTGAGTGGGATTGAGTCGGCTTTCCATGATTTCAGATCAGCTTCCTGGTGGTTAGGTTGAACCACTTCCTGTAAAGTCTAGAGTTACTTCTCCACAGTTGTATTGCATTTTGACTTGCTTCTCCACGGTCGAAGGGTAGATGTGTTGCCACTGGACTCCACAGCCGATATTGTGTGGTAGGTGAGTATGTACCATTAGGTGTCTTCCCCAAGGCCACTTACTGGAGAGGTGATCTGGCCGGGATTCAAACCTGGGTCTCCACGGTTATAGAGCAGTGAGGTTACCTCTACTCCATCCAGCTGGATGTTATTTTAGGCCACTGGACAACCTTTGTTAACTTGTACTCCGGAAAACAAAATCACACGCAGACGTAGGAGTCGGCAGGTTTAACAAGAGTTCAAACAGGCCTACTTGTATTGCATCGAGAAGCGCTTGCTTGACTTCTTGCACACTAGCTGTGCATGGGCCGATCACAGTTAGGTAGACATCCAGCTACTTCCTGTAGCTTGATACCTGACACTGGAAGAATGTAGAGAAGGACAAGAGATAATAAGGCATGTTATAGCTTTTTAAAAAATGGGTTGGGGCAGTTGGGGTTAATAGTTAACCCCTGCCTTGTTAAATATTTATTGTAGAATTTCCCTTTAACCTGTCATTTTTCTACCATAAATCCAAATAGAATTCCCTATTAATTCCCTGTTCACAGCAACATTAATACACAATGCGCATAGTGGTAGTATCAGAGCAGTAACACTGCATTCTTGTGATGGTGGTGACGTTACAGAAGGGGTTATTCATAAGATTCAAACTTGCCACCGAATTGCACCGAATGAAGTTCAGTGATGTTCGGCAACTTTTCACTGCTGTTCGGTGTTCTCTGAATAGATTAACCATTGCTTCTCTATGGGGGATTTCACTGCCTTCGAAAAGGCACCGTACTGGCTGGCAGTTCACCAAAATTTCGGAATTAGCCGAATGGCCCTGAAATGTCACCGTCACTGGTGTATTTTGGCCTAGGCCAACAAGGCCCAGGCCTAGGGCGGCACTTTCCAGGGGGCGGCGGCCCGCTGGGTGGCCCCACTCCTAAAAAAAAAATATATATATTTTTTTTTTTTACTTTTGCAAACTATTTTACCAGGAAGGAAACATTGAGATGTCACTAATTTTCAAGTATGTCCTGGGTAGGCAAGGCCTAGGCTTTCACTTTCCAGGGGGCAACAAAAAACCTCAACACTAATTGGGTTACTCACAGAGCACTGAAATGACGCCAACATTTTGGTGTTCTGTAGTTCCCTGCACTTCGGGGAATAAAATTCACCATTCACCGCAGGGTCCCCAAAGTGCATGGAGTCGGCCGCTGTATGCTGCCACCGCAAACCCATGGCCTGCTGTTTTCAAAAGAACTACTGAACGAAATTGTCTGGAATTTACATATAAGATCCTATGATTGATAATAAAAAGTTCTGTTACAGAAAAAGGAGAACCGCTATTAAAAAAAAGGGGGGAATTTAGCCCAAAAAATTCAGAAAAATCACTAAAAGGTACAAAAAAAAAATCAATAAATAAATAAAGACTTTTTACTGAAGATTAAAATAATAAATGGTTTATTAGATATTGCATAAAAAACGGGAATATTTTTAACATTGAAACCTATGGGGTTCGCCTGAATAAACCTGCTGATTGAAACCACCGAACGTCAGGGCATTTCACTGACATTTCTCTGCTGTTTGGTGTTCTCTGAATAGATTAACCATTACTTCTCTATGGGGATTTGCACTGCCTTCAAACAGCACCGTACTTGCTGGCAGTTCGCCAAACTTGTGTGTGAGCATATCACCAGAGCAGTGGTGTACTTAGAGGAGTGGCGGAGGGCGGGCCGCCCCAGGTACCAGTGATTATTGGGGTGTCATTAGGGGGTACTAGGAGGTGCCACTGTCACTGTGTGTCAGCTTTGAGCTGTGTTCTCAAACAACGAGCAGCGGAGCATGGCGTTTGCATACGGAATAAAATCGAATATAATAAAAATCCCCCTCTCCTCCCTCCATAGCTCCTCCCCTGCCCCGCAGCAGCTCTAGGAGAGGGGAGGGGGATGTGATTTGTGTCCAGAGAGAGAAGATGACAGTAAACGTCAGGTAAAGGGGGGGGGGTTTCAGCAGAATATGAAGCCCTGTCTGCTTACTGCTGTTTAAAGTGGACCTTTCCTTAACCAGCACTGCAGTGATAGAAATTTGTCATTGAGCTGCCTGGCTCCTGGTGAGGCTGCTTGCGTGCAGGTCACACTCGGTCCGGCCAGTCAGGTGGTACTGAGTCTCAGTACCACCTACTGGCTGAACCACGTGACATGCATGCACGCAGCTGCCCGCCCTTTCGTTAACATGGACTGTCACTCTATTCTGGACTGAACACCCACCGGGAAGGGAATCAAAGCCACGGTGCACCCTCTGGTAGTGGCACCCCACTGCTGACAAGATGGCTCCACGCACAGGCACAGCCGTGATCCTAACGTGGCCTGGAGGGACCTCCTGCTGAGTCTGTACACAGTCCCTGCTGACTCTGCATACAGCCCTACCGCGGACAGAGGCCGGTAAATGTAGAATAAATAATTGCTGTGTGCTCATATACACTCGGTTTCCTGGGAGTTTTATTGCAGTGGGTTCTGATGCACTCATACACACCGCACATTGCATTGCTGGGAGTTTTATTGCTGTGGATTCTGATACGCTGACACACACCACACATTGCATTGCTGGGAGTTTTATTGCAGTGGATTCTGATGCACTCATACACACCGCACATTGCATTGCTGGGAGATTTATTGCTGTGGACTCTGTGATACACACTGCATATTACTGTGAGTTTTATTGCCCTGGAGCTCTGGGATATGCTCATACACACCGCACATTACTGTGAGTTTTATTGCTGTGCAGTTCTGTGATATGCTCACACACTGCACATTTCTGTGGGTTTTATTGCTTTGCAGCTCTGATATGCTCATATACAGTGCCCATTTCTGTGGGTTTTATTGCTATGCAGCTCTGTGATACGCTCATATGCAGGGCACGTTTCTGTGGATTTTATTGTTCCACCAATTAGAGCGGCTGTGATCCCGTTTACTTGACATGCGTGGCTGTTCTTTGTAAAAATACTTGAATTTAAACATTTCATAATTTTCTTTATCTCAATAGATACATTTGAAATGGTATACAAAATATACAAGTAGGCACTTGGTATCCACTTTTAATATAAAGAGAGGAAAATGCGGAGCTCTAAGAGGAAAAGGTGGAGCTTAAAGAGGAAGGGTGGGGATTAACCAGGAAGAGGTGTGCCCTTGACAGGAAGGGGTGCGTCAAATTTAAATTAGGGGTGCACGAGTTTAGTCAGGCCTAGGGCAGCAGAAAACCTAAATACACCACTGGTCACCGTACGAGGAAATTCCCTGTTCGGTGACATTTCGGGGCCAGATCGTCTCTCTCTGAATAACCCCTTATGGGTACCACTTCCCTTTTTTAACAAGTACATTGATGGAACAGAGGTCCCAGTACTCATACACACATTATGATTGTAAAAGTGATGCCAGTGATCACTGCAAGTTATTTTATGCAATCCAGGAAAACCTGCATAATGACTAAAGGGGCTATTCACTAAACACTGTTCCTTCATTGAAAGAGTGGAGGCCCTAGTTCGGAACTACAGTGGATGAAGTACATTGAAACTAAATTGAATTCACAATTTAGAGAACTTTCCCCCCTAGTTCTCTGTAGTTTCCACCATTCTTTTTACCTTAGTTTCAGGTTCTGCATAGTCCTCAGTATAGTTTTCAACGTGGTTTCCACTGGTGCTTTCTCCATCGTTTCTACCAAAGTTTTTCAGTGTGGTTTTCACCAGTATTTCAACTGGTGTTACAGTTGAAGTTGCTTTTACTGTTGTTGCCAAAAGAAGATTTACGAAGCACTGAAGGGGTTATTCACTAACCTCCAAAATGCTCAAAATTCAAGCGAATTGACAGCGAAATGCGTTGCAGTTCGCCGCAGTACAGCAGTATCGAAATTGCCCCATCGTGTCTTCTATTCACAGACCACCGAAATGCTGTCAAAATGCCTTGATTTTTGGTGCTTCTGTTCGACAGGTTTAAACAGGCGAATCCCATAGGATTCAATGGAAAAGCATAATATCTTTTTTGACTGCTTTTTAAAACGAAAAATGTTTTTTTTTTGCTGAAAATGAAAAGAAATTTGTTATTTCTTTAACCTTAGAACACCTTTTTTATTTTTTGTATTTCTTTATTTTGGAAATTTGTGGTTTTCGCTAAGACTTTTTTTATTTTGTAACTTACATTTGTATTATTTTTAAAGAACCTTTTGGACTCCTTTTACAACATTCTTATTACTTAAAGCTCATATTTGGTGAATAGGCGACTTCCTTTTTCTTTTTTCTATTCAGTTTGGTGGAAGTCGCCCACGCCACTTCGGCGATTTTGGTGCGGTTTGTCAACTTTTTTGTTAGACTTCGGTAACTCCGATTTCGGCAAAATACATTGACCATCCGCTAAATAGTGAAGTCGCCATATTTTCTTCTAAACCGAATCGTCAAAATGGGCCAAAATGTAAAGCGCTGAAATTTCGGTGCTTTGTGAATAAACCCTGAAGAATGGTCAGAATTTTGAGATCTAAACAGACTATCCTTTCTAAATAGTGTTTGATGGAGTTCTGAGATCAGTTGTTGGCCCAGATCAGGGGTCAGCAACCATGGCACTCCGGAGGTTTTGGAACTACACCTCCCAAGAGGCTCAGCAGCACTAGTGGCCTAACCTTTTGGTGGGCCCCCACTCAGCTCTATGGTGCCATTACAAAGAGGTCTAACCCATATGCAAATTAGACTTCTATCATCCAGAAAGGGTGGACCATACTGAAATGCCATGGATGTCCTCTTTGCACAAAAGATGCAGCAACCCCGGCGATCATTTTGGCCTTGTTATGCCTCGTCAGGAGGGTATAGCTGATATACCACTAGGCACCTTGGTGTTTCTATGGAAGTTCAATGAAGATCACCACTCTACTGTAGAATCTCCGAAGGATTTTCACCGATGTTACAGTGGTAAACTACTAAATGGAGAATAACCAGAGTTTACTCATTTTATGCAAGAATAACCGACAACACCATCCAGCGCTGTCCAGTATTTTTTTTCTTTGGGTAGTCGATGGTCCCCATAGTTGATTTTGACCGATGGTGTTTAGTGAGTAACCCCTTACGATTATCCACAAACACACTCTGAACCCGGTTTATCACATCGAAACTTGTAGAGACAAGTTCATCTGCATAGTATTTGCTGCTACAGTGTTACGGGTTTTGGCCAATGTCTTGGCTTCCATCTTGATAACGAGCAGTATTTGTGACTTTGCTTCGCTGTCATCTTTTACTGTTGACATCATACTTGGCAGCAGCAAATTATCATATCCCAGCGAGACGTTACATGCTTCCAAGCCTTTGAAATAAACTGCAGCCTCCAGCTAATCACAGATAAAGTGATTTGCATAATTTTAGAACCATTTGAAGCCACCGCGCATGCTAAATGTTTGCGAATATCACCCTTATCTGATAGGAAGCCGTTTCTGTGTCTCGGATAGCACGAAAGCCACGCCGCCCCTGGCCTCATCGAAAGAGATTATGAAAGCGAATATGAGTCCTGTCTGTCCTGATAGCTATGGCAAGTCTTAATGGAGGTACTGGGATCAAGTCCAGAGCATCAGAAGGATGAGGACTTCGACACAGGTTAACCCTGGAGAAAATACAGTAGCCACGAGGCACTTGGGGAAGGATTTTGAATGAAAAACGGGGACGGAAAAGTCAGGCTGATAGCGATGCGAAGAGCTGGAGAAATGCGGAGAAAGATCGGAGATAGGGTGGGTGGGCTTTGCGACGGAAAAGATGACCAAGAGAACAGCTCTTACAGTAGATACATCCGAATGTGAAAATATTCCAGCGGCAAATCGCCAACCCATTAGCTGACAAAGGCCCCCCCTTGAAACCCCACTGTTTGATAATACTGTCTGTTTTCTCGTTGGATGCTTTGAAGTTGGATGGAAATGAGCTGTTACTGCTCACGGCATCTCTGCTGGGAGATTAGCCTCTATTAGGACGTTGGATCCTTTAAAGGCAAATAGACCTCTGATCAAAGCTGTCGTCCCAATTAACCGCTCATTACCTGTCTATCCCCATAAAGAGAATGCTGTTCCAGGACCGCAAAGAATTCGGCAAGGTTATGTCTTCTCTGCCAGCCGACAGTCCTGTTAAACTAATTTGCTTTAGGCCTTTAGTGAAAAGTAAAAGGGAGGACGGAGAGCTGAGAAGGTGCTTTGAACGAGAAAGTGCAATAGAACGCTGAGATTTTCAGGGGTAATTAGGGTGAGCGAGAGAATTTTTTTGGAAAGGATATACAATAGCCTTTAGGGCAGTTTATCTGTAGAGCAGGATCCTGGCAGGGTGGACGCCGTGCTCAAATTGACCAGACATGGCTGGCTTTTGGGGTGTAAGGTGCCAACTTAATTAGGTATCAACCTGGCTCCCTTAACGATCATTATCCAGTGGGCTGAGCTGCATTATGTAGCTACAATACACACAGTACTTATTGTGATTCAACGTTCCATGAAACCTGTTTGATACAGACTATGAACAAGTGCACTGTTCAATCTGATATCAATTTACTGCCCTGTAAAACCTGATTTATATTATGAACTGTAGAATACTATCTATCGACTGCAGCAGGTGTGCTTCTGTTCTTTACAACACAGTAAAATCATGTATCATTGATATTGTTCTACAGAGTGATAACTCAAAGAGGGTTATTCAACGAGCATCTAAATTTCAGGGACATATCGGTGCTGTTTTTTTTGGATTCCAGTTCGCCGACCCAGCGGTGAATTCACTATTGTTCAGCAGCTTACAGGGTTATTCAAAGAGAATCGAAAAGTCACCGCAGGTTCTTTTTATTCTCTTCAATTCGGCGATCCCATTTCGGCTACCCTGCAGTGTATTCAGCAAGCACCACAGGGCCGTCGTAGTGCAGGGAAAAGTCGCCGCAAACCTGCCGAACACTCACCGCAAAACCCAGGCGATCGCACACCGAAACCCGCAAAAACATCTGGATTAACCCCGCCGAAGACGCCGAAGAAACCCGAGCAGGAGCCGATCACAGCGCAGAGCAGCCGCCGGAAAAACCCGACACCGCAGACGAGTGGAGTGAAAAAGAAAAACAGTACGCTTGAATGTTTGAAAAGTGAAACGCTGTTTGCAACGAAACTACTGAGTGAAAATGTCTGAAATTTACATATGAGGTCCAGGGAATGATAATAAAAAGGGCTGGTACAGAAAAAAGAAAAAAAAAGATTAAAAAAAAAAGCGGAAAATTGTTTTTGCCAAAAAAATCCCGAAAAATGCTTAAAAGATCCTAAAAAATCTATGAATAAAGAGACTTTTTACTGCAGAATAGTATAATAAACGGTTTATTAGATATTGGATTAAAACGGGAATATTTTTAACATTGAAGCCTATGGGATTTGCCTGAATAAACCTGTCGAATGAAGCAATCGAATGGCAGGGCATTTCGGCAACTTTTCACTGCTGGTTTTTGTTCTCTGAATACACAAAGCTACGGGGATTTCACTGCCCTCGAACAGGCACCGTATGTGCAGGCAATTCGCCAACTTTTGGCAAACTGCCTGCTCTCTGGATAGCCGAATGGCCAAGAAAGGCAACCGAACGCTGATTTTCAGCGTTCGGTTACCTTTCGGCAGCCATTCGGAGCTCTTTGAATAACCCTGTATGTAACTTATACTCTGTGTCAATGTTCTACAGATTGGTGACGTGCTCAGTACTTGCTGTTCTTTTAAAGAACAATAGTTGCTACTCATCGCTTGCTCTATAGTATTCTTCTTATCGTTTTTCACCCGAACAGCAAGTGATATACATGAATGTAGAGGACACCGTTACACCCACTCTATCAGCGCTCAGTAAAAATTCAACTCCTACTTTGTGACAGCGCTGTACAAGATGACAACTTCAAATCAAAAGCTCTTCTACAGAAGTGGAATGCTTACACCTTGTCAGTTTCTCATGCTAAGATCCAGGTTCTACAAGATGGTAACTCACATTCTTTGCATTTTCTCCAGAATGAGCAATTCGTAAGGTGTACTACAAAGCCATAACTCAAATTCTCAATGTTCCACAGAACAGCGGCTTAAATTTGGTGTTCTATGGTGTAGTAATCCTAATGTCTGTATGGCAATGTATCACAAAAATCCAAGCCGGTATGTCTGACTATCTAAGCCCAAAGTAATGGAGCATAAACTATCTTCGTATATGAATACATAATGAACAACCCTAACTCTATATATACAGTGTGATTCATACAGACCCAAACCCAAAGTTTTTGTTATAGATCTTAAACAAAAGAATGGCACTTAATGAGAGTTTCAGAAACCTTACCTCCTCTTATGTTGAGCACATCCAATCACGGCAAGTGCTGGAAGTAGCCTCTGTTTTCTGTTAGGCAGAGGTCGACAGTGTGCTACATGTTGCTACTAATGTGTCTCAGTTTTGTATCATCAATGTTCATCCCAAATGTTATCAACTAAGGCATCAGTCATGCAGAGCTTCTATGATACAAGCCATGAATGATTGAATGGTACAGTTGTACCTTCAGATAACCCCACAAAAGGAGGTTGGGGCAGGTAAGATCTAGAGTCTGGGTTGGACACAGATTCATGGACACGTTCCTCAAAAAACCTCTGGATTGCTGCCATCGACTCATGTGATGTGTGGCATGTTATGCCACCTTGCTGAAAGGAATCCTATGTTAGTTCCAAAGAATAAAACATTTTGTTCCATGAGAGTGCTATTCTTGTGGCTGTGCTGTTGTTGTGGCTGTACTACAACCTAGCAGCACATACTGTGATGGCATATGCTCAACATAAGAGGGAAACATGTTTCCTGAAACTCTCATTAATTTCCTTTAATCCATTTACGATCTATACTAAATAATTTGGGTTTAGGTCTACTGTGTATGAATAACCATATTACAAAATAATGGAGCATTACTAACCTTTTGTTAGGGATGGTACTGGGTTGGCGCAGGGGTTGGAGATATGAGTCCAAGGTACACAGATACTGTTATGTACCGCGCTATGGTCACCCGGCGCCCGGCAGCATCGTCCTCGCTGCTCGTTGGCCGGGCGCCAAGTGAAGAGGGGAAGCCAGGCAGTCACGTGAGACTCCGGGGCGGAGCCAGGCATGATGACGCAAACCCGCCGGGTTTAAAATCACGGGCAATGCATTCATACATTGCCCTATCGTGGTTTAACATCCCTTAGAGCTGCTCCTGTTGATACTGGTATTTTCTTGGTATTCTGGCCCCTGGCAACGGCTTACGATATTCTCTGGCGTACCGACCCCTGGCAACGGCATACGATATTCTCTGGCATTTCTGGTTTGGCTATATGTTCTCACGCTTGGCTTCTTCAGTGTCAGTCTAGGGATATATATATATATATATAGACCGACCATTATAAGGATTGGAGGGAAAGGATAGAGGCTGCGTACAAGGATCATATTCTCCTCCTGGTGGGGATTCGTAACAGATACACACAGGTAGATATGGGTGGGAGGAGGAGGATGAGTAGATAGAGACTGACCAGGCTGGATACTGCAGATGATGGGAAAGGTGGTTGCTGGTGCAGGAACCAGAAGGTATGGTGAGTGCTTGGCAGAAGGATGCTGGTGCTATGCAGGAACAGGTAGTTGAATATGGTTCAGGGTAAGGCTGGGATTTCAGAGCAGCAGAGCACAGCACTTCACTCGGTGAGGATTTGAGCATCAATGACGAAGCGTGGGTTGGAGTGGGGCATAGCCCTTTATTCAGGTAAGTGTGTCATGTGGTGTGCTTAACTGTTTGTGCACTGGGATGAGCAGTATCTGAAAAGTGCTGCCAGGGGTTGCAGAACGTGGTTGCAGACATGGGACATGACACCTTTTTACTAGCCTCTATCTTACCAAACCAATATCCCAGGTTACACACACAATTCCGTTATCCATGACTCTGGCTATGTCGGTGTATCCTGCTACCAATGTCTGTCCACCAAAAGCAAAAAGAATACAAGAAAGCGACTTTCTGCTTTGATTTACCTTCTGTATCCTTGATAAAGTGTGACGCATTCCATATGATCACATTTTGCCCACTCTACCTAATTTTTCCTGTGCGTTTGGGGGACATGGAGAAAAACTCTAATTTTCCACTTTCACACAGGGTTCAAATTGGCATCAATCCTCTTCATCAGTTTTGTCTTTCTCAACAGGCACTCCCTGAGGGACAAACGGCATCCTGGGACACAGCCAAGGAAGACGAAAACCGTAGCAAAAACCGCTATGGAAATATTATATCATGTAAGTAATAGTGACAGTCAGGGGTGGGGTGGCCCAAGAGGCAGGGAGGTATTTTTTCCCAGGCCAGTCCATTTCAGCTGCAGAAGGCCACTGTACGTGATGTACCGTGGCTAAACACACTCCCTGTTGGGGCTGCGGCACATTGCTTTCATGTCTGTCTTTGTTTATCCCTATTCTCCTTCTCCTTTCAGAGGAACATCTCTATCTCTGATAGTCCTCCCTCCCCTATAGCCGTAACCTTCTCTATGACTTTGCATTTAACTTTGCCAGTGGTGACATGTAGCTTTGCCGAAGAATTGAGCTGGAAATATTGGTGATCCCTGCCTGACAGGTTGTCACTGGTCTGAAGAGCCCCTGACATAATTTCTCTCTATGCCTTTTCCGTTAGATGATCATTCCAGGGTGCGGCTCCAGCAGATAGACGGAGACCCTCACTCTGACTATATTAATGCCAACTATGTGGATGTAAGTGATCAAAACTGATTAGTGTGATTTCTCATTCAAAAGTGTAATTTTTTACTTACCCACTAACCCGCTCGTTCTCTACCCGTTAAATGTTTTCTGTAGGGTTACCATCGTCCTCGACACTACATCGCTACGCAAGGTAAGTGTAGAGTCATGGACCACATTGGTGGGTCAGTGTCATAAAATAAGTATGACTAAAACAAATTTGGTTAAACCCATGAAGGCAATGCGTGACAATGTCATACTATTACAATTTGGTATAGTCTAAACTTTTAGTACATGTTACGATATACTAGAAGTCATTGAAAAAAAGTTGCGCCTCTAAATCTATATGATAAAAGACAGGCAAGCTGAATGGAGCGGACTGTCACCTTTCTAAGACTGGAATGCAGAGCACAGCATTGACCGTCTGATTCCTCATTCTACACAACTGTGCACAAAGGAGAAAGCAGCAGGTCATGGTATTACAGTATTAACCTACGGATGTACTATAGAGCTGCAAGAGCAACAGACTCCTATATATCCTTTATTTTCCTATGTAGTCAGTAGTTTGAAAAGGATACTGGTACTGACAGAATTAAACGGGAGTGGTGGTAGTTCCTCTTATTCCTCCTGTGTTTTGTTTTCCAGGTCCCATGCAAGAGACAGTGAAGGACTTCTGGAGAATGGTCTGGCAGGAGAACTCAATCAGCGTGGTCATGGTGACAAACCTTGTGGAAGTAGGACGGGTGAGCAAGAAACCAATGATTTAATGTTACATGCCAGACAGATTGTAAAAAAACCAAAAGTTTAAGTGCCCTATTCCAAGGTTGTTGTTAACTCAACCAGAGCTGTTGTAAACTTACCAGAGCCATTATAGTCTATGGGGTTGTTAAGTTTACAACATCTATGGGGAAGTTAGCACCAACTATTGAATAGGGTCCTAAGTATCCATAAAAATGAGGTATCAGATATATAGATAGATAGATTGCATTGTGTGATAGATCCTAGTCTTTTAGAGTTGCACAAACAGTACCGAAGATAGGCCCTCTCCTAGAAAGTTAGACTCACAAAATACTGAGATGAAGCACAATAAGTTACATCTTCACCTCTGTGAACTCTACAAACTTAGAAGTATGATGACCCCTTTGTTTCCATTGTGCAGGTAAAATGTGTCAGATACTGGCCTGATGACACCGAAGTCTATGGCGATATCAAGGTGTCTCTGATAGAAACTGAGCCATTGGCTGAATATGTTATCCGGACATTCACTGTACAGAAGGTAAGTGCAGGAACAGAGATCTAACCAGGTGTAGCCAAAGATAAACAATTAGACCTGTGCAATTCAGTTTGGATGTATATACAGAAATTTGGCCGAAATATCCCCAGTTCATCAGTTCGAATTGATCCAAATTCCAAACTACCGATTTACGAACTGAATCACTTTACAAATAAAAAGTCAAATGGAACCAAATTTTTCCGATTCAAATTTGGTCAGATCTACATTTAATTCAAATCTATTCAGATTTTATTGGAATAGTAAAAAAAATGGTAACCCTAATCCTTGCCCGAATCATAAAATATGCAGAAACTGTAACCCTAGCCTTAACCCTAATCATTTTTTTTTTTCAATAATACAGACAGGAGAATATAAATTCAAGTCCTAACCCTAAGCCTAATTACCTATTTTTAATAATACAGAAACTGTAACCCTGAATCTAACCCTAATCATACAACACACATAAACTGTAACCCTAACCCTAGCCTTAACCCTAATCATTTTTTTAATAATACAGAAACAGGAAACCAAATCCATGTCCTAGCCATAAACCTAATTACTTATTTTTAATAATAATACAGAAACTGTAACACTGAATCTAACCCTAATCCTACAACATGCAGAAACTGTAACCCTAACCCTAGTCCTAACACTAATCAACAATTTTTTAATAATAATGCAGAAACTCTGACCCTAACCCTAATCAATTATCTTTAATAATAAAGAAGCTTTAACCCTATCACTAACCTTAATGATAAAACATGCAGACGCTGTAACTCTAACCCGGTCCCTAACCCCAAACCGTAGCTGTATATAGCTTATGCCAGCTATTGATTACGGAGATGTAGTGTATGCAGCAGCCCCGCAAACACACCTTCAGAAACTTACTACATTGTATAACTCCTTCTGCCGCTTTGCATTACAATGTAACTACATGACCCACCATTGTGACATGTTAAAAGAACTAAACTGGCCATCGCTGGAGTCTAAACGCACCCTTCACCTTTCCAGCCTGGTGTCTAAGAGCATTTCTGGGAAGCTGCCACCCTACCTGAATAGACTGCTTCCCCCAGCAGTTCCCTCATCCTATAACCTCCGATCCAGGACCAGCACCTTACTTGCAATACCACAATACAAAAAGAAAGTGGCTCGGTCCTCATTTTCCTACAGAGCACCGCAATTATGGAATAACCTCCCAGACACCATCAAATCTTCCCTCAGTCTTAAGTCACTCAAGAGCTCCTTACTAACAAACCTCAATACAGAATGCACCTGTAAACATGTAACCTAGTGACTATATACAGAATGCACCTGTAAACATGTAACATAGTGACTATATACAGAATGCACCTGTAAACATGTAACATAGTGACTATATACAGAATGCACCTGTAAACATGTAACATAGTGACTATATACAGAATGCACCTGTAAACATGTAACCTAGTGACTATATACAGAATGCACCTGTAAACATGTAACACAGTGACTATATACAGAATGCACCTGTAAACATGTAACACAATGACTATATACAGAATGCACCTGTAAACATGTAACCTAGTGACTATATTTCCTACATATTTATTTTCTGTTAATCTGTATATTTGTGTTGTTTTTTTTAATATCTTGCATTGTATTACTTTGTATTTCTGTAACTGTAACACTTCAATGTTCTTGAACCCAGGACATACTTGAAAACGAGAGAAATCTCAATGTATCCTTCCTGGTAAAATCCTTTTATAAATAAATAAAATAAATAAATAAATATATCGGATGTTCGGATATTTCCATATTGGTCCGATCCAAAACATTGGAAGCCTTCTCATGTCTTCGGGTTCTGAAATAATTGGAAACTGAACTGAAATTTGACATCCTAATTAATATAAACAATGCCAAGTGACATAAGAGGCACCGGCACACAGCTCGCTCATGGTCCATTCTATAAAAAATATTTTACATTCCATTCATGCGTGTCTGTGTCATTTGTATAACATTAGTAAGAAAGTATTGTTTCTCCGTGACATTGTACAAAGCAATGTATTCTCCACAGATTGTTATAAGGGCTTCTTGGTCATGGCACCCACTAGTATAACACTGACCTTCCCCTGCCCCGTAAAACGTGTGTTATAAGAATTAGTAATGTGCCGAATTATTAAAAGGAGAGAATCTGATTTTTGGTCTGTGTCCCTCAGAAAGGTTCCCATGAGATCCGGGAGATCCGCCAGTTTCACTTCACCAGCTGGCCAGACCACGGTGTGCCCTGCTATGCCACTGGCCTCTTAGGCTTCGTCAGGCAGGTGAAATTCCTCAACCCACCAGATGCTGGACCCATTACTGTACACTGCAGGTATGTCTTCTACATCGTGTGACATCACATCTATCTATTATTTAATGAAAATCAGTAGAGGAAAAACTCTTGAACACACCATGGGCCTCACCTACATGTCGAGTTTCCTTAAATATCCTGCATGTCCTGGTAGAGATGGTGGGAATAACCAGATCCTATGCCAAGGTTAAACAGTAGACCAACAGGGTTATTCAAAGAGATCCGAATGGCTGGAGAAAGGTAACCGAACGCTGAAAATGAGCGTTCGGTTATCTTTCTTGGCCATTTAGCTATTCAGAGAGCAGGCAATACGCCAAATCCTGGCGAATTGCCTGCACATTCGGTGCCTGTTCGAGGGCAGTAAAATCCCCATAAAAAAGCACTGCTTCGGCTATTCAGAGAACACAAACCAGCAGTGAAAGGTTCCCGAATTGCCCTGCCATTCGGTGGTTTCATTCAACAGGTTTATTCAGGAGAATCCCATAGGCTTCAATGTTAAAAATATTCCTGTTTTAATTCAATATCTAATAAACCGTTCATTATGAAATTCTGCAGTAAAGAGTCTCTTTATTTATAGATTTTTTAGGATATTTTAATTGTTTTTTTTTTTAAAAGTCCGATTTCTTTTTTTTTTTTTTTAAGTTTACTTATTTTTTCTGTAACAGCCCTCTTTATTATCATTCCCTGGACCTCATATGTAAATTTCAGACATTTTCGCTCAGTAGTTTCTTTGCAAACAGCGTTTCACTTTTCAATCATTCATGCAAACTGTTTTCCTAATTTATTCACTGCCTTCGTCTGCCTTCACTGCCTTTTTCTGGAGGCTTCGCTGCGTGTGATCGGCTCCTGCTCGGGTTTTTCCGGCGTCTTCGACGGGATAATCCAGATGTTTTTGCGGGATTTCGGTGTGCATTCGCCAGATTTTCACCAGGTTTTCGGCGGGTTTTCGGCAGATTTTCGGCAGCTTTTTGGCAGCTTTTCCCTGCACTTCGACAGCCCTGTGGTACTTGCTGAATACACCGCAGGGTCGCCGAAATGGGAAAGCCGATTTGCACCGAATTGAAGAGAACGAAAAGTCACCGAACGTGCGGTGACTTTTCGAATCTCTTTGAATTACCCTGCAAGAATATTGTTCTGAGGAAAAGAAAACAGTCAGTTTGCATGGCATTATACCCCACTCCTGTAACTGAACCAACACCAGCCTCATAAAGATCCTGATGATGATGGCCTCTTCCCCCTTAACTGATATTTTGATATTCGAGATGTTCAGTTTTCCTTATCTTTTTCATTATAAACTGGTTGATTAATTTGTTCCTAAAGGGGCTATTCACCTTGTAATAAGAGGACTATTATTATTATTGTGTGGACCGCTGGGTGGAGTAGAGGTAACATCACTGCTCTGCGTGGAGAGAGCCTGTGGAGACATGGGTTCGATCCCAACGAGCACCTCTCCAGTAAGTGTCCTTGGGCAAGACACCTAACGGTACATACTCGCCACCCAGACAGGACATACTTGAAAACGAGAGAAATCTCAATGTATCCTTCCTGGTAAAATCCTTTCTCTGAAAAAAATAAATTATTGTGTGGTCTTTACTGTTAGTAAAATAAATAATAGCAATAACAATATAAGGTCTAAGCTAAAGGACCATTCTCGGTGGAACAACTCATTGACAGAGGAGGCTTGGATGTTGGTGGTTGGATAATTCTTATCATATTCGTGGTCCAAAACAAACATCCCTCCGGCATTAATTGCAATATTGTATGAACCACTGTGTGTTTTACTCCACAGTGCCGGCGCTGGACGTACTGGCTGCTTCATAGCAATTGACATCATGCTGGATATGGCCGAGAATGAAGGAGTGGTGGATATCTTCAACTGTGTGAGGGAGCTTCGGGCACAGAGAGTCAACATGGTGCAGACTGAGGTATGGCGGGTAAGCGGGCAAGAAGACCATTAATAACAATACTTTACAACCCATCATTTGGACATCTTTTTAATAAAGTGACGGGCTAAGAAAATAATGATGTCATAAGCATTGTATAGGCAGAATTCAGCCAATAAAGTGGTGCAAAGCCCTACTGGGAAACATATCAAAAGTAGCTTCAGCACTTTTCATGTTCTCCTTGGAAGAGCGTAGACACATGTACAAATGAAATCTTTAGGTTAAGAATTAAATACGTATGGGGAAAGGAGAAATTTTAAATAATACTAGAAATAGAGCAAAAACAGAAGACAACAGAATGGCTTGAGGTTGAAGATTTGGAGCCGGCCAATTGACCGGTGTGCTGAGGAGGTTTATATCAGGACAACTTGCACAACTGGCCATATCCCAGATGGCAGTGTTCGTTTTAAGAGGTTGTTGGCAAAACAGGTTTTTCCGTGAGTGGACACTTTACCCCACTCACTGAGCAGCCACTAGAATAAAAACACAGAGGGCCCTATTCCAAAGTTGGTGCTAACTTAACCAGAGCTATCGTAAAGTTACCAGAGCCATTGTAGTCTATGGAGTTGTTAAGTTTACAAGAGCTCTGGTTAAGTTAGCATCAAATTTGGAATATTGTCCAGAGTAGGTAGTTAAGTTCCCATGGCTTTGGGTAGCAAGAGAAGTGCGGCGCCATAAGAGGTGACAACAGAGCTCCCCAGCTGTCGCTTAGCTGGGACCCAGCTACCAAAATGCGACTGAACCAAGAGAAGCTGCACCATTGGTGACTGAGCAGGAAAATCTTTCATTTTTCTGTGACCCAAGAGGTAACGGGAGCAGACAGCCCACTGGGAGAATTTATATACTTTACACAGCCTGCCGCCATCTTTGCATCGACACTGCCATGTGGCCTTGTGTGTGGGGTTTGGTGCTTACATTTTATGCGCTTTTATAAATTGCTATCGTGTTACTATACATAAATAGGGCTTTGAGTGTAACTACTACGTACAGAACTACACGTCATGTGTTGGGTACATTCAGAGCAATGATTGTAGTATAGTTAGGTACGTACAGATTCACATGCAACAACATACAAATTGTAAGCTAAAGGTTTTGTCCACAAGAACCAAAACAATAAAAAAATCCACCAGGGGAACACTTGGCTTGTGGGTAGTGACCCACCTGTCAGGGTTTTGTGGGGCTGGATGTTGTCATTGACATGTATTATCTTTAGCAAACTTTGAAAATTATTTTCTCTTAGGAGGGATTTTCATTAAAAAGTTTTATTAACAATAATAATCTTTTGCATTCTATTGAAATGTTTGCTTATAGGTGTCTGCATTAATGTATAGCTAAGTGTGTTTATACATCGCTAACAGGGTTATTCAATGAAATTTTGGTGCTCTTTCGTTCCCTGCACTTCGGGGAATCAAATTCCCTGACCATGCGGTGAAATCAGCATTCACCGCAGGGTCCCCGAAGTGCAGGGAAAAGCCGCCTATTGCATCCGCAAAACCACCGAAAAACAATCGGAGAGATCCGAAAGCCCGCCAAAAATAAAGCTGAAAGCACCCAACGATCCGTTGCAAAACCATGACCGCATCTGAAAAATCCAGACGATCTGCTGAACAGAGCGCCAACCAGGGGCGGACTGATCCAGTGGGCACTCAGACACTGCCCGAGCGCCCGCGGGTCAATAGGGGCCCGGTTTGGGGTGACACAGTGAGCCCCCGCCGGTTTCCCTCTGCTGATCAGTGCACTGAACTTAACAGGCAGCCAGCGATACACTCTGTAAATGCCGCGGCGGCGCCAGTGCAACGTGCCGGCTCCAGTTTTAGACTGAGATGCAGGCACGCTGCTGGCGCCACCGCGGCATTTACAGAGTGCGACGCTGGCTGCCTGTTAAGTTCAGTGCACTGATCATCAGAGGGAAACCGTCAGGGGCCCACTGTGTCGCCCCAAACCGGGCCCTCAGAGCCGGTGAGCAACAGGGGGAGAGGGGCAATATATTTCCATGTTTGAGCTGCTGGGGGCAATATACAGTATATCCATGTTTGAGCTACTGAGGGCAATATATATCCATGTTTGAGCTGCTGGAGCAGTATGTATCCATGTTTGAGCTACTGGGGGCAATATATATCCATGTTTGAGCTGCTGGGGGCAATATATATCCATGTTTGAGCTGCTGGGGGCAATATATATCCATGTTTGAGCTGCTGGGGGGCAATATATATTCCTGTGTGAGCTGCTGGGGGCAATATATATCCATGTGTGAGCTGCTGGGGGCAATATATATCCATGTGCAAGCTGCTGGGGGCAATATATTCATGTTTGAGCTGGTGGGGGCAATATATATCCATGTGTGAGCTGCACATTACTGTGGGTTTTATTGCTGTGGAGCTCTGTGATGCGCTCATACACACTGCACATTCCATTGAGTTTTATTTCTCTGGAGCTCTGTAATGTGCATTGTGTCAGGATTGTACAGTATCTGTTAAAGTGATCGGCAATTTCCCACATTTTCCACAGGGACTTTCTGTGCCGGGGTGTAGCCTTAGCTGCAATGAGTGGGTGATGGCTGCTGCAGCAGTGCGGTGGCCATCTGTAAGTATGGAGGGGGGGCACAATTCGCTGCTGGGTCCAAGTGGATTTTCAAAAAGGTTATTTGTAGAAGTTCAGAAATTAATTCTTTAGCACAATAATGTACATGTGGGTGTTGCGTTGTAGGGGGTGGGTTTTTTATGGGTGTGCCTCCTGTGGGTGCAGAACAAGGAGGGCCCCATGACCTCCTATTGCCCAGGGGCCCCATTAGTTGTCAGTCCGCCCCTGGCACCGACCAGCCACCGGAGAAAGCTGACAAGCTGGCGAACGGGGTGCAAAAAAAAACCACTGCAACTTTAAAAAGCTATTTGCAAAAAAACTACTGTACGAAAATGCCTGAAAATTACATATAAGGTCCTATGAATAATAATAAACAGGTCTGTTACAGAAAAAAAACGCTGTGAAAAAAAAATAGGGGAAAAAAAATTGCTGAAAAAATCCCCAAAAATGCTTAAAAAATAAATAAATAAAGAGACTTTTCGCTGCAGATTAAAAGAATTAACGATTTAATAAATATTCAATAAACACGGGAATATTTTTAACATTGAAACCTATGGGATTCGCCTGAATTAACCTGCTGAATGAAACCACCAAACATCAGGGCATTTCACTGACATTTCTCTGCTGTTCGGTGTCTCTGAACAGATTAACCATTGCTTCTCTATGTGGCTTTCACTGCCGTCGGACAGGCTTCGTATTTCGCTGGCACTTCGCCAGTATTTGGCAAATTGCCGTGTTTTGACTAGCCAAATGGCCTCGGAATGTCACGTACAGAGCAATTTTGGGGCCAGTTCGGCTCTCTTTGAATAACCCCTTAAGTGTGTGTGTTAATGTAAATATACAGCTAAATGTGTATATAAATGTATAGCTAATTGCTGTGTAAATGTATGGCTGTGTGTGTAAATGTATGGCTGTGTGTGTAAATGTGTGGCTGTGTGTGTAAATGTATGGCTGTGTGTGTAAATGTGTGGCTGTGTGTGTAAATGTATGGCTGTGTGTGTAAATGTGTGGCTGTGTGTGTAAATGTGTGACTGTGTGTGTAAATGTATGGCTGTGTGTGTAAATGTGTGGCTGTGTGTGTAAATGTATGGCTGTGTGTGTAAATGTGTGGCTGTGTGTGTAAATGTATGTATTCCCTGCACTTCGGGGATCCCTGCGGTGACTGCTGAATTCACTGCAGGTGGGGAAATTTCATTCCCCGAAGTGCACGGAACGACAGAGCACTGAAATGTTGGAGACATTTCGGTGCTCTCTGAATAACCACCTAAGGGCCATATTACATACTTGGTGCTAACCAGTAGCAGAAGTACCAGGGTCGCAGCAGTTGCAGTTGCGACCGGGCCCTGGCATTCCGCCACTGGAGGGGGGCCCTGCGCCACCCGCCAGATTCCGTCAATCAGCGCCGGAATCTGGGAGCCGCACGCTGACCGTCCCTCTCCCTACGCGAGCAGCTGCTGGCTTGCAGCTTGGCCGCTTGTGTGGGATGGGAACCACGTGACCAGCGAACGAGATCCTCTCGCGAGAACTCTGCGCTGGTCAGGTGGTCCCCGGTGAGCGGTCACGCTGCATGCTTCCAGCGGCCGCTCGCAGGAAGAAGAACACCGGCGGAGGTAAGAGCTGGGGGCAATATATACCCTTGAGAGCCGGGGGCCCTATGTACCCATGAGAGCGGGGGGCACTATGTACCCATGAGAGCTGGGGGCCCTATGTACCCATGAGAGCTGGGGGCCCTATATACCCTTGAGAGCTGGGGGCCCTATATACCCATGAGAGCTAGGGGCCCTATATACCCATGAGAGCTGGGGGCCCTATATACCCATGTGAGCTAGGGGCCCTATATACCCATGAGAGCTGGGGGCCCTATGTACCCATGAGAGCTGGGGGCCCTATGTACCCATGAGAGCTGGGGGCAATATTATATCCATGTGACCTGGGGGCAATATATATCCATGTGAGCTAGGGGCAATATATATATCCATGTGAGCTGGGGGGGCAAATATACCCATGTGAGCTGGGGCAATATATATAACCACGTGAGCTGGGGCAATATATATATCCATGTGAGCTGGGGGCAATATATATCCACGTGAGCTGGGGGCAATATATATCCACGTGAGCTGGGGGCAATACATGTCCACGTGAGCTGGGGGCAATATATGTCCACGTGAGCTGGGGCAATATATATCCATGTGAGCTGGGGGCAATTATATCCATGTGAGCTGGGGCAATACTATCTTTTTTTATATTACTGAAAAAAAAAGTAAAAATATAGATCTTTTTGGGGGGGTGCAGGGGGGGCCCTTCATGGATTCTTGCACCGGGGCCCTCAGGTTTCTAGTTACGCCACTGGTGCTAACTTAACCAGAGCTGTTGTAAACTTCCCAGAGCCATTATAGCTTATGGAGGTTTTAAGTTTACAACTGCTCTGGTTAAGTTAGCACCAACATTGTAATACGGCCCAAAGTGTCTGTGTTTCTGTAAATGTATGGAGATCTCAGAAAATGGAATAAAATCAAATATAACTGTCTTTGTATCTGTGTCTCTGTTCTTAGGAGCAGTATGTTTTTGTTCATGATGCAATCCTGGAGGCTTGTTTGTGCGGTAACACTGCAATTCCTGTGTGCGAATTTCGTTCTGTATACTATAACATTAGTCGAATGGACCCACAGACCAACTGTAGCCAGATCAAAGATGAATTCCAGGTATGTTGGTGGTGGTGTTTTTGGTGGGGGGGGTCTAATTTATACACAGAGCAACATATCTTCTGCATCAGATACCCCTAAACCCTCAGCCAGGACCACCTTTAGCATTTGAGGGGCCCAGGTCAAGAAATATTTTGGGGCCCCTCGCCACACTTTCAACACAACACCTCTTTATACTAGGGATGCACCAATACCATTATTTTTAAGATCAAGTACCGATCTCTCTCTCAGGTACTCACCGATGCCGATTACCGATACTTTTATTAAATGTCATGTGACCGCTTTCCAAAACATTATTTAAGATTTTGCTGAAAGCCTGTCCAATGTATGTTAATATGTTGAAATGTATGGCCAGATACCCCATTTACCCACTACACAGGCCTGCACACACCCTGACCACACATACACACCAGACCTCAGAGATAGAGATATATACAGTATATATATATATATCAAAAAATTCTGGTAGAGGGAGGCACTCGGGACTAGTTAAAATAATAAACTCTATTAATATTCACATTAAAAAAACTGACGCTGCGGCCCAGCAAGGGCCTTTATCAAGGTGATCTTAAAGGAAGTTTGCACCGTGGTGCAAAACCTAGCTGCAGGAAGCCCTGACCTACAGCGTATCTACAACCTTTGGACCTGAGTGCCTGGCTCTTTATTTTTGTTATATATACCCACACACACCTCAGATACATATATACCCACACACAGACCATACCTCAGATACATGTATACCCACAGCAGACTGCAGATACATATATACACGCATCTGATCTCAGATACATATGTAACCACACCAGACCTCAGATACATTTATACCCGCATCAGACCTCAGATGCAAGTATACCCATATATATATATATATATATATCTCCTAGAGCTCAGACACAGACACTGGGGCAGTTGGTAGAATGCGCTAGCATTATTCTGCCAGGCCACTCCGGCTGGCCGCGTTCCAGTGAGCAGTCGCCGGCATGTGAAGGTTGTAACGCAGTGCATTCTGCCAGCCGCCCCAGCCCAGTACTGGCTTCTGGTATCAGTATACGTATCGGTGGTATTTGCACGAGAACAAGTGCTTCTGCAAATGTCTGGTATCAGCACTGTTACTGATACTAGTATCTACTAGTGCATCCCTATTTTATACACCACCCTTTTTTACACTCCGTTACACACACTGAACCCCTGATCGTACCACCTCCCTCCATATAGGCACCCATGACTACTCTTTCCCCAGATAGACACCCCCTCAACACTGTAGACAGATTGAGAGGTGGTGGTCACTGACCCTTTTTATCACATGGAGGGTGTCATCAGTGATGCAGAGCCCAGGGCATAGGCCTGTGTGCCCCCCAAAGGGCAGGCATGCTGTCAACACCTCCTAAACCTTACTGTCCCAAATCAAGGCCTAATCATAATCTAAAAATTGTTAAGAGACCTCCACTGGTCCATAAAGATCTGTAGCCAGTTACCTACTCCTAACCTAGTGCTGTACTAAGGGATATTCTGTTTACCCAGTGAACTACCAGCAGCACGTGGTGATAAATTAAATTATTGTACCGTAACTTTGCAGTTTTTGTTCACTGTCCTTTAGACCTTGAACATCGTCACTCCCCGAGCCAGACCAGAAGACTGCAGCATTGGGCTTTTACCACGCAACCACGACAAGAACCGCGCTCTCGATGTTTTGCCCCTGGACCGGTGCCTGCCTTTTCTCATCTCATTAGATGGAGAGACTAGCAACTACATCAACGCCACTCTCATGGACGTAAGTGACATGAAAAGGACTTGTATGCTTTAAATGTGCTGCAAGCAGAAAAACATAGTAGGATTCTATCTGTGTATCACAAAGAGTTTTGTGTGTCACTATCTCCGTGACGGCATGCGGTCTGTCACAGGAAACTGTGTCCTCTTTGACATATTCCCAACGGTGGGCCTGATATCCCTGCGTGTATGTGAGATCTGACAGCTACTTGCTGCATGGGGAATTTGTCTACAAATAATCCTCCTTCGCATACAAGCTGACAGCCTATACAAAACGAGACCGTAGCATTACTGTAACTCCTGTAGTATAGACTTCCATATGCAAGAGCATGTCTGATTTTCCAGATGATGCAGAGACTCTGATCAAGGTGCCTACATCATGTCGGTGTCTTTCTGCTGAAAGAGACAGTGGGTTACATAAGCGTTAGGGCATTTCTGCCTTTGCCATTGTTGGTGATTGTCTCTGTTTGATATTCTAGAGTCATAAAAAGCCGGCTGCATTCCTGGTCACACAGCACCCGTTACCCAACACCGTGCCAGATTTCTGGAGGTTGGTGTTTGACTATAACTGTTCTTCTATCGTGATGCTGAATGAAATGGATGCTGCACAGGTACGTTACTGGATTGTTTTTCATGTCCATTGATATCAACAGTCTGCTGCCCGGCTCCTCATCTCGATCCATCTGACCATGCCCTTTAAATTTTTGTGAATACCATGTGGCCAACGTTTACACATATTTTATTATTATCATCATTTATATAGCGCCAACAGTTTCTGCAGCGCTTTACAATAACCAAAAGGGAACGAAATACATATAAACGGACATAGGATGGAAACACTCGGTGTAGAGGGCCCTGCTCATAGGAGCTTACAGTCTAGAGGGATTGGGGGTTGAGGAAGACCAGGGGAATTTTACTGGATGGCAGGATCATTGGTGCCAGTGGTTTGGGAATGGTGGGGCCATACAAGCGGCTTCAATCAAGTGTGAGTAGGTGAGTAGAGGGATGAGTTGCGTCAGTGATGGGGTACATAATCTGAAGAGATGGGTTTTGAGGGATTTCTTGAAGGCCTGAAGGTCAGGGGAGAGTATGATAGGGCGAGGCAAGCCCTTGAGAAGTCTTGGAGGCGAGAGTTGGCGGTGCGGGTGTAGACAGATGATAGGCGGACCCAACATCGCATTTATAAATCGACCCTGCTACACAAAGTGGCGTGACACATGCAAAATAAAAAATAAAATGAAGGTGTCAGTGGATGAGCAGAATAATTTAGCTGCCCAATTTATAGGCCTGAAAAACACACCAGCCAATTGCGGCATTTGCTACCGTCAGATATTGTGTGCAATGGCTTAACATCACCCTAAAATCTGCATGTGAATGCACAGACAAGAGCACCGCACCGCACCGCTCAGAGACGAGCAATGCTTGAAGCGGGATTTAGCACACCTAAAGGAGCCCTGGGTACTAGAAATGTCAGTTCTACTGCCTAAACCAGAATTGCGGTCATCGATTTTAGATTTTTCAAATTTATGAAGTGTGATGTATAGATTTACATATATATTTTCACATCTATCTACACTCAATACCCCAGAAAGGCAAAATAAGACGGATATTTGACAACATTGCAAATGTATTAAAATCTAGAATTGAAGCGTCCCATTGACAGAGGTATTCAGACCCTTTGCTAGAAGACTTGGAATTTAGCTCAGACGCATTTCTCTATATCATCTTGAGATGTTTCTCTACACTTTGATCGGAACCCACCTATAGCTCTGTATGTGTGTACTTAAATTATATACTGTATATTACAGAATGGGACCAAACGCTGTAACAAACCCCGCTGCAAACTGTGCCAACATATATGTGACAGCAGCACTGCGCGGCACAATAACGCCACTCACAACATCAAGGGCTCCTACCTTTGCACGTCGGCAAATGTGGTATATAGGATCCAGTGCATGGCGTGTGATAAGGGCTGCTATATTGGTGAAACCAGCCTTAAACTAACAGGGTAATTCAAAGAGATTCGAAAAGTCACTGCACATTCGGTGACTTTTCGTTCTCTTCAATTCGGTTCCTTTTGCCGATCCCATTTCGGTGACCCTGCGGTGTATTCAGCAAACACCACAGGGTCCCCGAATTGCAGGGAAAGGCTACCGCAAACCTGACGAAAACGAACCGCAAAACCCAGCGAATGCACGCTGAAAACCCGTCGAAAACCCGAGCAGGAGCCGATCAGACGCAGCCGAAGCAGCTGAGACCGCAGAAGAGGCAGTGAATAAATTAGCAAAACAGTTTGTATGAATGTTTGAAAATGAAACGCTGTTTGCAAAGAAACTACTGAGCGAAAATGTCTGAAATTTGCATATGAGGTCCAGGGAATGATAATAAAAAGGGCTGTTACAGAAAAAATAAGTAAACTTAAAAAAAAAAAAAATGAAAATCGGACTTTTAAAAAAAAAATTCAGAAAAATGCTTAAAATATCCTAAAAAATCTATAAATAAAGAGACTCTTTACTGCAGAATTTTATAATGAACGGTTTATTAGATATTGAATTAAAATGGGAATATTTTTAACATTGAAGCCTATGGGATTCTCCTGAATAAACTTGCCAAATTAAACCACCGAATGGCAGGGCATTTCGGGAACTTTTCACTGCTGGTTTGTGTTCTCTGATTAGCTGAAGCAGTGCTTTTTCATGGGGTTTTCACTGCCCTCGAACAGGCACCGTATGTTCAGGCAATTCGCCAGGATTTGGCGAATTGCCTGCTCTCTGGATAGCCGAATGGCCAAGAAAGGTAACCGAATGCTGATTATCAGCGTTCGGTTACCTTTCTCAAGCAATTCGGAGCTCTTTGAATAACCCTGTATGTCTCAGGATGAACCAGCACAGACACTCCATCAGGAACCACCAGGAAAATACATATTGTACCCCGGTGGGACATCACTTCAATCTAGCAGGTCACTCCATCCAAAACCTCAGAATTAAAATCCTCAAAGGCCATTTTAAAGACCACCGGGAACGCAAAACATATGAAATGAAAATGATCACTTATTTCAACAGTATAAAACAAGGGCTTAATGTAGATTCGGGTTTTTTAACCCACTATAATAATGTCACATAATATTCATAATTCTGGTTGGGGCTTGGTTTTCTCTCTGTTTTTTTTTCTTATTTTTCTGTGTCTTCCCCATACTCACTGTTATGTGTTTTTTTTTTTTTCGTTTTGTTCCCTTTGAAGTGGACATGATTTCATCACTGCTGTCTTATGTACCTGAGACAATTAAATGCCCTTTCTGCTGTTTTTTTTCACCCCCCTCTGACCATACCATTTGGCGATGTACAACATCTAACACCCCCAACTGTGAGCCCTATGACTGTCCCAATGTTTAATTTTACCATTCTGATCAGTAAGCTTCTATACCTGACGAAGGGAGGATCACTCTCGAAAGCTTGTACTTAAATGTAACGTTAGTCCAATAAAAAAAGGTATCACTACAGACTGCTATACTCGTGATTTTGGCATCTGGACTAACACGGCCTACCTAATATATATATATATATATATATATATATATATATAATCCCCCCTTGTTCAAAATGCAATGCACACTGAACCTGATGCACTCAAAAGAATGAATTTAATGGCTTCATTTGATCCTATCGGGGCAACCATTAGGCTCCCTCTCATATATATATATAGAAAGATACAAGATACCAGGAAAGAGCACTCTACGTCAATGACCACATTCTTCCATTCTATAGCAAAAAGCACAGTTTTAAAAATATTCAAACGCCTGACTGAGGGAATAAATGATGGAGATTCAGTTCACAAACTATGATCATACTTTGTGAACTGAATCTCCATCATTTATTCCCTCAGTCAGGCGTTTGAATATTTTTAAAACTGTGCTTTTTGCTATAGAATGGAAGAATGTGGTCATTGACATGGAGTGCTCTTTCCTGGTATCTTGTATTAAATGTCTTAGATGCACCCGTTGGTGTTGCTATTTTAGGTTCAGTGCAATCTTCCTGCTGTTGTATATAGATAGACATACTGTATACACATACACACAGTATATATACCAGCGGCGTAGCGTGGGTTGTCAGCACCCGGGGCAAGGCAAGAATTGTGCACCTCCCAACCTGTGGACATGGTAAGTTATGGTAACACACCATGATTCCCTTCCACCAGTAGAGTATTGACCCCCTTACCCCACAAGCACATGTATTGTATATTAACAAAATACTGATATAATAAAAAAATGAAACACACATGCCGCCCCACGCTACGCCACTACTACCAGTCACCCTGTCCCAGATACCCTAGCATAGGTCCACTCTCACACTATACCCAGTCACTCTCTCCCAGTACCCCTAGTCACCCTCTAAGTAACCCAGTCACTCTCAGTACCCCCACTTTCTCCCAATACCTCCATTCACTCTCTATCCAAGTACCCCAAGTCACTCCCTTCCAGTACCCTGTTCAGCGGCTGCAGGGCTGCCAGCGGTGGGGGGCTGGAACAGGGCTTCAAGGGGGACTGACAAGCGTGGTACAGGGTGTTCCATTGAATAATGCTGCACTGCTTCATGTGACTCATGTCAGCGTTAAGGAGGAGTTGGGACAGGACCAGAATTTTATGTCCTGGTCCTCCCTTCTGGACGCTGAGTGCCAAGTCACCGCTAGTGTGGCAAAACTGGCGGACACCTTGCTGATCCCTGCTGGAAAATAGTAGTGGTTCAAATTTCTCTTGAAATTTTGCGCCCCCTAAGAAAATTGCGCCCGAGGCGACCGACCCTGAGGCACCCCCCACGCTACACCACTGATATATACACTGCCTGGTAAAGAAAAGTCACCAAATAACAGTATGAGCCTGTTGTGATCTAGGGTTGCTTCAGCTGGTCAGGTCTAGGTTCAGCAATGTTATGCGCAAAAAATGTGTTCATGTGACTCCCTGAATATACTGAATTAGTTGTTTTTTCCGTCAATGAATTTTTTCTCCCCTGATGGCACAGTGGGCATATTCCAAGATGGCAATGCCAGGAATCATCGGGCTCAGATTGTGCAAGAGTGGTTCAGGGAGCACGTGACATAATTTTCACACATGGATTGGCCACCGCACAGTCCAGATCTTAACCCCATTGAGATTAATCTTTGGGATAATGTGCTGGAAAAGACTTTACACAGCGCTGCGACTCTCCCATCATCCATACAAGATCTTGGCCACAAATGAATGCGACTCTGGAAGGAAATAAATGTTGTGACATTGTTTATTGAAACGATGCCATGGCGAATGTGTGCCGGAATCACATCAAGAGACGGCCTGACGAAATATTAGAGTGTGACTTTTTCTTTTTTGCCTGGCAGTATGTATTATAGGGAAACACTACCCTGAACCCAGTTTTTGTGTTTGGTTTTTTTTTTAAAGGGGTTAACCTTACCTTTACATCCTGCAGAGCCATCTCCTCCTGGCACAGGCACCCAGCCACAGGTAGTAGCTAGCTGCCTGGCCGAGGACGAATGGATCATGCATGGCAAGTGTGCACGCAGCCAATCAGATGCCTCTCCATGTAAAAGTATGGAGAGGCGTTACAAGTCAATGTGCAGGAAGGCAGTGTATTTGCCCGTCGGAAGAGACCGGACCTCTGCTTTGAAAGCTGTCACAGTGACCAGGGATACAGAGTGTGGGGCGAGAAGGAACAGGGCAGACTCCTGCCAGGATGATCACTTAAATAAGCTTAAGTTGTGAAGGCAGCAGAGTGCCCATTTAACAATCCATCTTGTAGAAAACAACAGGTAATGCTTACATCACTTGTCATGACTCTCATTTGTTCTGCAAGTCATTACAGAGCTGAGGATATTATTACGCTTCTGTGATTACTAATTATACGTCTCTGTGTGATGTTGCATCTCTTTGCATATTGTATCGATGTATCTTTATTTCATTCTGTGGGTTATTATATTACACCGCATGGGATTGTGTCGCTCTGCATAAAGATGTGTTGCTCAGTATCTGATCTCGTTCCCTAGCTCTGTCTCCAGTACTGGCCGGAGAAGACCTCATGTTGTTATGGGCCAGTGCAGGTGGAATTTGTCTCGGCTGATATTGACGAAGACGCGATCAGTCGCATATTCCGGATTTGTAACATGGCCAGGGTAAGAAAAACCACATTCAAACATCTTCCTGTGATGTAGCTGTGGCAGAACACTTAGCTCTTCAATTTGCTTCAGCCTCAGGATGGGTACCGCATCGTACAACATCTACAGTACATCGGATGGCCAGCTTACAGGGATACTCCTCCATCAAAACGCTCCATCCTCAAGGTGGTCCAGCGACTGGAGAAGTGGCAAGAGAAGTATGATGGAAGAGAAGGTCGGACAGTAGTACACTGCTTGTAAGTAAATTTACAGATATCTCTGAAAATGTGGCACTAGTTGCCTTCATGATAACCTTCAGACGAAAACAGAAAAAGAGGACCTTCTACCTCCAATCTGGCTCTCATTTCGCAAAATTGTTATCAGAAGCACACACAGATACAATGGATAGATTTACATAATACCACTATTAGAAAAATGGAGGAAAATTCTATAAAGGCAGAAGAAGTCTTTCCAAAAACCCAAATATCATTGCTAACTCCATTGGTTTCCAATTTAATTACTCAACTGTTGCCACTGTTTCTCCTCCAGTATTCCATATTTGGTTTTCTAATGGCAAAAGTGGATTTTGCCAAGCATGGTGCATTCCAAGCCATTATTTAGAAACCAATGGTTTCTAATCGTCTTAACGTTTGGCCCAGAGGAAGTCTATATGCCCTTGATAAACAGATTTGCTTTACTCTTATTGCAGTAATTGGTGGGTTGGTTAAACCGACACATACAGAGCACTGTTTTCGAAAACCTTTGTTAAATATTAGACATGTGTATTGATATTAGGCCAAAATATTGGCAATTTGAACATTTGGATTGATCTGAATTCCAAACCGCCGACATCCGTACCGCCCTCCAAATAAAAATATACTGAATTGTTCCAAACTGATCAGACTATAATTGGCCAAATCCGAATATAATCTGATCTGATCTGTTCTGATCAACTTGGAATATAAAAATTAATTGAAAGAAATTGTCATTTCTAAGCCTATGTATCATTCTATGTCATTTCAACCTTATGCATCATTCTGTGCATCATTTCTAGCCTACGTGTCATTCTGTGCGTCATTTCTTCAATCTTATGCATCATTCTGTGCGTCATTTCTATCTTATTCATCATTTCGGGTGTCATTTCTAAGCCTATGCATCCTTTTGTACGTCATTTTGGAGTCATTCTATTTCAATTCATTGCACTTACAAATACCAGAACAACCGAACATATTGGACACTTCCGATGTTCCTTATAAGTCTGATACCAAAATATTGGAGGTTTATCTTATTCTGAATTGGTTGAATATTCTGGACCATTTTTTTTGCTTATGAAAATGTCTTTTACATAAAAGTCCATCTGAAACATCAGGGAGGTAAGTATTTCTGAAATATGTAAGCCTCAAAAGATACCACATTTCAGAGAGTTACAAACTTCAGAGTTCCGGATAAAGTGTGCCCAACTTATATGTATAAAATGAGTCTCTGGTTGGCTACATGTGGAAGAAGTACGTCAGTGGTATAATGTTACTGAACGTTTGATGTTTTAACCTTATTGATCCAATAAGCATGAAATAACTTACAATTAATTCCTTTCATTTATGAGATCGAGGAAGTCGTCTGTTTCTGTTCATCTGATCAAAATATCTGTTCTCTGTCCTTAAGAAACGGAGGAGGTCGCAGTGGGACATTCTGCGCCATATGCAGCGTTTGCGAAATGATCCAACAGCAAAATATCATTGACGTATTTCATACTGTGAAAACTCTACGAAATAACAAGGCCAACATGGTGGACACGTTGGTGAGTGACCTATCTCGTTTGTATCTGCATACTAAGAGCCCTTCAGCACCAGCACAATTTATTAAAAAAGCCTGATTTTGAAGAATTAGGGTCGTTCGAAAGAAATGCCTAGAAATTTAACTTATTGTGCTATACATGAATAGAGATATATGAGATGAGCATGGGCTACATTGTCTAATGCATACAGTCATGGTGAATCATCTTGATCTTGACTTGGATCTCCAAAGGCAGAGCTCTTTTACAACTAGTGAGTTGTTTAATTTAGCTTCAATGCTAATTTATTCACGCAGTAGACCTGTAACTCAGCATGAACTTGGTGAGTTAAGAGAAGATGACATGGTCATTACCAAATAACTTATCTTTAGGACAAACAGCTAATGACTCCATGGATAGGCAGTAACTTTATACATAAGTTCATTTGAATAAACCTCTATAGCATTGGTGCCCAACCTTGGACCTCCAGTCGTTTTGGAACTAGGTTTCCCATTCGACTCTGTCGACCTAATCAATGGCAGAGAGTCACGGGAGATGTAGTTTCAAAACCTCTGGAGGTTCAAGGTTGAGCACCCTGCTCTGTGGAAACAATGTGTTTCATAAGTCTTACTCCTTTTACCTGAAATTATTTTCACATTCCTTTCCAAATCCAGGAGCAGTATAAATATGTCTATGAAGTTGCCTTGGAATACTTGAGTTCCTTCTGAATCCAGTTGGTCTTTGGGGGAGGAAGATGTTTTTGAAGATGACCTCTGGCCCTTAGCAGGTCCTGTGCAGCTGAGATGGTGTAGGTGGTTGGATGGACATCACTGTTGATCGAGAGCCTGTCCCAATGAAATGAGGTCATAAATTATCCCAGTTCTGGTTCAAACGGTTCCCCATGTGGGGAGCATCTGCAGTAACTAAAGAAGGAATTTGCAGACAGCAGCCCACAGAAAGCACACAACGCGGTTATGCCTCCTAATTTAACTAACGCTTTCATGAAGCAATGAACATTTTATCTTGATGCTCAACCATCTCCCAAACGTCTTGGAAACCGTCATTCTACCACACATGTATTTTGCCATAACCATTTCTCTTGGGTCTCTTCAACTTCTCAGCGACATCCTATCTTCCTTTACGCCCATCTTATGCCTTACCCGCTTTCTTATTTCCACCTCGCTCACTCATCTGGTCTATTTTCTTTGAAATAGACACTGAAATTCACGCAGAATCTACATAAGCAGATGCAGACCTCCAGCCATGTTTTTTCTTACTATGTCTGTCCGTCATGAAAAGAGACTCCTACACTGCATCACTGCCAGAGGCACTCACCTATCATAGAGCTCTCTTATAAGGTCTCCTCTGCGAGTGTAGTCCCCCGCATTCCACTTCAACAAGCAGGAGTCTTCCTGCACAGTTTGCAGTCCAGGATCCTAGGGTAAAGGGTGATGTGGTCTTGTCTACTTTATAATGACGCGTCTATTTATTGCTGTAAATTTTTTTGGGGGTGGGATGAGAGCCGTTTGTATTTTGGGGAAAACAATGTCTTGCAATGAAACGTCCAATAAAATTGTGATGTCTTTTTTCTTTTCTTAGTAATGTCTGTCGAGCCTTTGGAAACCACCCTAAAATAAGAGTCTGTTACAAGTCCACTTGCTTTGCTGCGTTCAGCCACGTTACGTTTTTAAGGTCCATCTTTTGTTTGGTCTGTAGCATAAACTATAACACTAAGGTTGTACGTCGGAAAGACATCACTAAAATCACAAATTGAAATCCCAAAAGTGATCAACTACATCTAACGATCTTCTAACGGGGGACACATTTACGGAGCTGAATGAGTAAGAGTTGAACAAAAGTAGATCTTCATTTCATGATGTTCCACGATGTTGCCATGATGGGTTTCCAGTGTCAAAATGCCATTCCATTGGATTTTAAGATAAGCCCTGTAATAAAATCTGCCGACCTAAGCATTTTACCAGTTGGAACTTCTTTTCCCCTCCAAGGTTAGTCATATGTCTTCGGCAGCCTATCGAAGCGCCGTACCCTCGGCTCCCTGCTGTGGTATCTTCCTGGGTGAGGGGAGGATAATTGAGAGACATTCTCCTGAGACTTGTGTGTTGGTGAGCTGGGTGAGAAGGAATTAGATCAGATGAAAGTGGAAGGAGGAAAGCGTTGCCATAAAGTGCACAAGCAGCAGATGCCTATTATTTTCAGTTAAAAAGGTGAAAAGGTCATTATTTGGCAATCATTTTTATAGAGAACCATGATGAGCTGCTGTATAAAGAATATATTTAGGGTACACTTGAACAGTTATATCTCTTAGGTTGGAATTGCATGAAGGAATTTCGACAAAATTCAGTAATGGAGTCATTTGGCCAGGGTGGTGAGCATGGGACTGTTTATTGACACGTACACAGCCCAAAACATTTTTTGGTTTGGAATATTTTAAAGTCCCAAAAATTTGGATTCCAAAATAATCCGAACCAGACAATTTGGAATAGTGGAAGCTTTGAAATCTGACCAATTCGCAATATCAGAAAAGTTAGATATAGTCGTTTTTTTTTATTTTCTAGACTGTGAAGTAGTTAGTGTTAAAGTTACTATTGCCACTTGTTTTATGGCTAGGGTTAAGGATGGGGTTACTGTTTCCACTTGTTTTATGGTTAGGGATGGGGTTCGTGTTAGGAGGAGTAGGTTGCCTGCCATTAGGGTTACTGGTAGAATTAGGTTTAATGTTACGATTAAGGTTTCTGCTTGTTTTAAGGCTAGGGTTGCACTCAGGGCCGGTGCTAGACTATTTTGCGCCCTAGGCAAGACCAGCTACTTGCACCCCCCCCCCCAAAAAAAAGCTCACTTGGGTATATTTGCCCAGAGCTCTCACATGGTGGATATATTGCCCCCGTTCACATGGGTACAATTGCCCCCCAGCTCACATGGGTACATTTGCCCCCAGCTCACATGGGTACATTTGCTTCCAGCTCACATGGGTACATTTGCCCCCAGCTCACACATGGCATGGAGATATTGCCCCAGCTAACACATGGAGATATTGCCCCAGCTCACAAATGGCATGAAGATATTGCCCCAGCTCACACATGGCATGAAGATATTGCCCCAGCTCACACATGGATATATTGCCCCAGCTAACATGGATATATTGCCCCAGCTAACACATGGCATGGAGATATTGCCCCAGCTCACACATGGAGATATTGCCCCCAGGCTCACACATTGATATTTGCCCCCAGGCTCACACATGGATATCTGCCCCCAGGCTCACACATTGATATTTGCCCCCAGGCTCACACATGGATATCTGCCCCGAGGCTCACACATGGATATCTGCCCCCAGGCTCACACATGGATATCTGCCCCCAGGCTCACACATTGATATTTGCCCCCAGGTTCACACATGGATATCTGCCCCCAGGCTCACACATTAATATTTGCCCCCAGGCTCACACATGGATATCTGCCCCCAGGCTCACACATGGATATTTGCCCCAGGCTCACACATTGATATTTGCCCCCAGGCTCACACGTGGGTATTTACCCCCAGGCTCACACATGGGTATTTACCCCCAGGCTCACACATGGGTGTTTACCCCCTGGGCTCACACATGGATATCTGCCCCCAGGCTTACACATGGATATCTGCCTCCAGGCTCACACATGGATATCTGCCCCCAGGCTCACACATTGATATTTGCCCCCAGGCTCACACATGGATATTTGCCCCCAGGCTCGCACATGGATATTTGCCCCCAGGCTCACACATGGATATCTGCCCCCAGGCTCACACATGGATATTTGCCCCCAGGCTCACACATTGATATTTGCCCCCAGGCTCACACATGGGTATTTACCCCCAGGCTCACACATGGGTATTTCCCCCAGGCTCACACATGGGTATTTACCCCCAGGCTCACACATGGGTATTTACCCCCAGGCTCACACATGGGTATTTACCCCCAGGCTCACACATGGATATGTACTCCCAGGCTCACACATGGATATTTGCCCCCAGGCTCACAAATGGGTATTTACCCCCAGGCTCACACGTGGGTATTTACCCCCAGGCTCACACATGGGTATTTACCCCCTGGGCTCACACATGGATATTTGCCCCCAGGCTCACACATGGGTATTTACCCCCAGGCTCACACATGGATATTTACCCCCAGGCTCACACATTGATATTTGCCCCCAGGCTCACACATGGATATCTGCCCCCAGGCTCACACATGGATATTTGCCCCCAGGCTCACACATGGATATGTACCCCCAGGCTCACACATGGATATTTGCCCCCAGGCTCACACATGGATATTTGCCCCCAGGTTCAGACATGGGTATTTACCCCCAGGCTCACACATGGGCATTTGCCCCCACCCCCAGGCTCACACAAGGATACTTGCCCAGCCACAGCAGCTCACACATGGATATTTGCCTCCAGCACTGTCTTCCTGTAGCCAGTCTCAATGCGTGCTGGCGTCGCTGCTGGCGTCAAGGAGATGGAGGCGTGGACTTGGTCCAGGAATCTGGAAGCACCAAGTCCACGCCTCCGTCTCCTTGACGACGGCATGTATTGGGGCTGGCTGCAGCACGCGGCTGCAGCACGCGGCCGCCCCACGGGCATGGTTTTTTTACAATAATTTTTTTTTACACAATTGGTCGGGCCGGCTGCGCCCTAGGCGGGTGCTGCGCTCTAGGCGCCCACCTAGTTGGCCTAGCGGCAGCGCCGGCCGTGGTTACACTTGGAGTTAGTGTTTCATTTTCTGCTTGTTTTAAGGTTAGGGTTGCACTTGGGGTTAGTGTTTCAGTTTCTGCTTTTTTTTTAAAATGGGGTTAGGGTTACAGTTGCATTTAGCATTACAGTTAGGTTTAGGGTGTCTGTTTCTGCTTGCTTTATCATTAGGGTTACGGCTACAGTTTGTTTGTTTTTAGTTAGGGTTACATTTTCTGCTTTTTATTATGGTTAGGGTTACTGTTAGGGTTATATAATCTGCTTTTTTACTTGATTATGGTTAGGGTTACATTTCTGTTTTATTAGGTTTAGGGTTACAACTAGTGTTAGGGATATAGTTTATGCTTTTTTTATTAGGGTTGCAGTTAGAGTTATATTTTCTGCTTGTTTTTTTTAACTATTGTTAAGGTTAACGTTAGGGTTATATCATCTGCTTGTTATTATTAGGGTTAGGGTTACAGTTAAGGTTTGGGTTGCTGATTCTGTTTGTTTTTTATTAGGGTTTGGGTTACAGTTTGTTTTTTGATTAGGGTTAGGGTTACAGTTAAGCTTTGGTTACAGTTTCTGCTTGTCTTTTTGATTAGGGTTAGGGTTACAGTTAAGCTTTGGGTTACAGTTAGTTTTTTTTATTAGGGTTAGGGCTACAGTTAAGGTTTTGGTTACAGTTTGTTTTTGATTAGGGTTAGGATTACAGTTAAGGTTTGGGTTATAGTTTGCTTTTTGATTAGGGTTAGGGTTATAGTTAAGCTTTGGTTACAGTTTCTGTTTGTCTTTTTGATTAGGGTTAGGGTTACAGTTAAGGTTTGGGTTATAGTTTGTTTTTTGATTATGGTTAGGGTTACAGTTAAGCTTTGGTTACAGTTTCTGTTTGTCTTTCTGATTAGGGTTAGGGTTACAGTTAAGCTTTGGGTTACAGTTAGTTTATTTTTTAGGGTTAGGGTTACAGTTAAGGTTTGGGTTACAGTTTGTTTTTTGATTAGGGTTAGGGTTACAGTTAAGCTTTGGTTACAGTTTCTGTTTGTCTTTTGATTAGGGTTAGGGACAGGGTTACTGTTAGGGTTAGGATTACAGCTGCTGAGCTCAAAAGCAATTTTTTAGGATACTTGATTTTAGTAAATGTTGAACAATTCCTAGTGCATCACCAACCTGGCGAACTTTTTTCCGAAAATGAGACGAGAACAGTCCCTTCTGAACTAGTGGAAATGAGTACCTACTCAGTCTTAATCAATTCAAAGCCAATCGCTACACAAGGGACAAATTGCTATTTTTTAAAATATTTACCTAAATATAAGATGTCTTACAGCCCTTTAAACTATATGCGACCCTGCAAGAGAAGTTTCTACTGGTTTCAGAACTCCTTGGGAGCAAAACGTAGCATGGAAAATTACAATTAAATAGGTAACGTTACACATTCTAGAATGCTGCAGAAATTGTTGAGGCAAAGCAAACATGAAGTGGCAAAACAAATTTGATGACCAGAGAACAATGGAAAGAGAGGACCCTGTTCGAGGGAGCTTACAGTCTAAGAATGGTCAACCAGGGCTCACTCAACTGTGACAGAAGTGACAGAGTATCTGTCAAAAATCTGAAGCTACTGAGGCCATGAGTGACCAAAAGATTGAGCCTCAGTTGTTGTAGAAGTACAAGTGCTTCTGGTCAACCCTATTCTAGTCTACGTCCTTAAATTTGGAAAATAAATAACTGATGTTGAACATGTTTTTATGTGCCTAATATAAGTCACGTGTCCATTTTATGATCAATATATGTTGTGGCTGCCCTTAATCATTCCAATACAGTCTCTCACCTTCAGGTATGACAACTGAAACAGGTTGGCAGTTCTTTAACTGTCCTTTTCTAGTGCTGCTTTAAGTAAGGTGACCTACTTGATGATAATGTCAATAGTCCTGTCCTTTCTGCTCTGAGGAATGTGATCAGCGGCTGAGAACACAGTGTAAGCCTCTCCGCAGCAAACAAAAGCCTCTCTAGAGGATGAGGAAGAACTGGGGCAAAAGTCAGGGACCTTTCTTACATCTATTTCAGATATCCGCCTGCCCAATGAACGCTGACCCAAGGGGTTAGAACGAGTCAAGCTAAAGACCCAGCAGTTTAAGTGGCCGGGCTGTTTGCTAGTCCAGACTCCCCTGCTGTCTGCCAGCATGTGTCCGCAATACGATAATCAATATTTTCAATTACAGTCACTCTCGAAACTGATTGCACGAGATATATGTATACAAAAAATTTTTTCTCCTGTAACCCCTTATCACAAGAAGTCCAGAAAACCATAAAATATATCGTACAAAAACATATTGCTATAAATGGCCAATGCGCAGGCCTTTGTCATATATCGTCAACTATAAACGAGCTAAAGCAACATATCTTATCATGCTTAAATGCGTAAAGGAGGCATGCTGGGAATAATACAGATTGAGCATCCATTGTACGAAATACTGGGGACCAAACTTTTTTGGGATTTTTGATTATTTCGGATTTTGGAATATTTGCATATAATTATAAGCTATCTCAGGGATGGGATCCAAGTCGAAACACCTCTATCGGCCAGGTTTGCCAGATATCGAAAGTACAACACAGGGGATATGATTTGCTGCTCAATGATTGCAGTATTTAATCTGTATTTCCTCAAAAGCAACATCTTAAAATCTGACCTGTTAGGGCAACTTGAGGACCAGGGTTGGGTACCACTGCTTTGGAGAATACCGGATGAAGCCAAGAACAGTGAGCTACAATGGAATAGGTCACTGTTCTTTTGCTCAGCCGTTATTAGCAGTTCCTACAAAAAGTATACAAAGTATCTTAACCATTAATATAGCATAAGGAACCGTTAATTCAGATGAAAAAGCAGAGCTTGGGGTAAAGTCGGAAATAGCGGTGTGTGCCGTTAACTTACGGCAGGGTCATAATAGGTCACAGAGCGCATACAATAACGGATTAGTCCTCTATACGGAGGTTCTTAAATCACATCCATAAAAAATAAACCCAAATATATCAAAAGCCAATAAAATAGAATAATTTCAATGTGTGCAAATGATTAGTATCAGATTGTATGTGTTAACCTATGCTTACTTCGTGTAGACTCTCCAAAGGAGCACGGAGTCATTTCAATCCAGTTCACCCAATCGTGTGTCTGCACCCCCACCTCCAATATATAGAACAAAGAAAACGCTTTATTCATAAAAATGCCATAATTCCAATTGATGCTTTATTACAGACAGAGGAAAACAGGATTCCGTTCGAGAACAACATTAAAACATTGACCTTGAAAGGGTGACCACCATTATAGGGATGCTGCCGACTCGCACAGCTTGATCCGGGAATTCACACTCGCCAAATACCAAGTCTCCAAAGATTTTAAATCAGACGATGCAGAGAGGGATTATTATTACATACTGTATGTAATTATGTTTTAAGCTCTGTACTTTTCTTTTTCTGGTTCCACTATTCTCCTATCTACTTTGATTATACAGATAACCTGCCCTGTTACATCGCAGCAGTCCTGGTCTTCTACCTCCACCACTTTCTCTCTCAATTTGTAAATTAGTCATATTTTCATTTATACATTATCGGTGGCCGAATGACAAGACTTGGGGCCCTCAGGTAGTAAGAGATCATGGGGGTACCGCATTTTAGGGTTCTGGCAGTGGCAGGCAAGGGGGCCCTCCACTTGCTGGTGCTCATTGCCAGCGTGGGGACCCACCTAATGGTGGCCAGCACTTACAGTGATATCAGTGAATTGTAAAAGGCAGGCCTGTCTACTCCTTCTGTGGTCCTCATGTGCCCCCTCCTACTCCCTGGCCTATGGGCATTGTCCTACTGCCCTAATTGCCAGTCCTTGGTTCTACTTTATTCATTTTTATTTATCAACAATGAATATTATAGACCAGGCCTCAAAATGTCCACTCGCCTGCTCGCATTTGGCGAGTGGAAATTACATGAGGGAGAGTGGGAATGCAGAGGCAATGCTGGAAAGGGGTTAGGTGGGGCAACCAGTGGCGAGTAACTCTTAAGGCCTTGCTCAGGACTTGAAATTTTGAGGCCTGTTATAGACCAAGATAGATGAATAGTTGCAAATCGGGTTTCAATTCATTCTTCAGTAAATACATTAATACGAGGCCTTGATCCCGTCTCTTCCTCCCTCCCTCGCTTCTGTGCACGCAACAATGAACTGTGCATTTTGTCCCAATTTAACGATTTATTTTCCATTCACCCTAGAGATACACAGGCAGGAGGGGGTAGGGGGTCTGCTTGCTCCTAAATTCCACATTAGTCTTCGGTGCCCCCTCTGCCCTCCGCCATTATCTCGTTAAAACTGATAAATCAAAAGGAAGCGAGGATGGGGACAGGAGGCTGCATGGGGTCAAAAGCGTGGAAAATGGAAAAAGCTCTAAAGCTTTGTTAAAAGGTTTCCTTAAACAGGGACGCTGGGCACTGCCACGCAAACCAGCTTTAGGACACAAACAGGAGAAAACTAATAGGGCAAAGTCTGTACCTACGACGGCAGGAATCCATTCTTCTAGATGGGAAGCGCCGATATATATCCCAATAATTATACAATGCGGTGCGAGTGAACACCTCGTGTGAAAGTATGGCTTGGTACTTTGTAGATAATAGCATTTCATATCTGTACGTTGTCGCAGAAGAATTGCCGGCAAGTGTAGAGATAATTTTACTTTTAAATCTTTGTGCTAAAATAAATCGATGGCAGCGGCAGGACTGCAACACAAGGCACAGGTAGAAGAGATAGAAGGAATCCCCCGCATTGAAAGCCCATGAGCGAAAACTAAGATAACAACAATTAACAATACAATTTAAAGGGATACTCTATTAAAAAATCGAGTTCCCTTTTTTTGCTCTTAAATAATTGGGCAGAAGCTGCTGACAGCCTATGCCCTATTATTTTCAATTTTTTTAGGTTTCTATTTTTGGTGAATTTACTTTCTTTTTGTCCTTCACCCAGAAGTCCCTGAAGCTTTTCTGCGCAATTTGCACTGCTACGCAATTTACGTAGTGTGGGAACCGCAAGTTGTGCACCACTATGGGATGGCGCCGGATCTTCTCTAAGGCTAGGGTCAAACGAACGCATTTTTCGCATCGACCGTCAAAAAGTGCGTCCTATTTTTTTTACGGTGGACGCGAAAGCGGTCAAACGATGCGCATTTTCGTGCGTGTTTTTTTACAGATCGTCAATAAAACACTTTTTGCGTCTGGACGTTATGTAGGCTGGACATTAGCAGCGTCTGACGTCTCCTAATCACGCACACACGCCGCTATGCCGACGCAGCGCACTCTGTACGTCAGTACTAGCGGCTCTACGTTCACGAAAAAATACGTTCGTTTTCCGCTTGCGTTGCGCGGCCGGACTTTCGTGCGGCCGTACTTCGTATATTGCCCGTCATTGCCCGTCATTTGCTGCTACTACGGCTGTGATTAAGTGCGCCTAAACGCACGTTAAAAATGCGTTAGTCTGACCCCAGCCTTAGACGTGGCTGACATCTTGGATGTCAGCCAAGCCTCCGGGGTCTCCCCCCGCCCACTGATATCATCGCACATGGGCGCGATGACGTCAGTTGGGCAATTAACCCCTAGCTGCTCAGGTTTTATGGTGGAGATAGGGGGGTTCCTTTGAACCCCCTCGTATCTCGCGAATGGTGGCCGATAGAGGGTCCTGAGCATGGTCTTTCCAATGGTAACAAACATGACCAGGCTACGTGTAACTTAATTTTTTTTAAATTTATTAATGCAACACTATTTTTCACTTTTCAATTACAATGTGAATATTGATGCTACACTAACGAAAAATGTTGTTTTTTTACTTTTAGCTAAAATCGCGTAGTTTCTCAGTAAAATACAGTTCCCATTTAAAAAAAAAAATTTACGAGCGTAAATAGAATATATGACCGTAAAGGTTTGGATGATAAAATGTGCAAAAATTATTTTACACGCTGTAGATGATTGAAATTTGAATGGAAATTGAAATTTATTTAAAAAAAAAATTGTTACAGCATTCTGGCAGGACATGACGTATACATTTAATAATGATGTATTATGAATCTGTAGTAAAAATGGACATATAAAACATGACTTCAATACGCGTTTAAACATGATGAGAACAAACCGGTAAAAATAAGCTCAGCGCACAGAGGTGTAATGGCTCAGCAGTGAAGGGGTTAAACAGAATGTAACCCACCTGATTTTCTAAAACAAGAATACGTGGCAGTACAGGTACGATAAATAATATTAACGTTAATCACCAAGCTCTGTTGTTTAGAACTTATCAATGAATGTGTTAGAAAAGTGCTGCTTCACAATAAATTAATACATGTTTAAACGTATGTCGTTAGTGTTGCTCAGGTGATTACCAATGCATTCAATACGCCAAAGGTTACACAGAAATCACCAGCACACCTCCATTTTGAATTTTGTGATGTACACAGATATATATATATATATTGTGACAGAAAACAGGACAAGGTCCCGGGGGATATATATGTTCCTCCAACAGTGCGCAGTGTGGGCTTTGTACTTATTGCCACAGGGAGAATGTTAGGCTGGGGTCAGACGAACGCGCGTGCATCTGCACTTAATCACGGCCGTAGTAGCAGCCAATTACGGCCAATGACGGCAATATACCAAGTACGGCCGCAGGAAAGTTCGGCCGCGCAATGCAAGCGGCAAACAAATGCATTGTTTCGAGAACATGATACCGCTAGTACTGACGTACAGAGTGCGCTGCGGCGGCGTAGCGGTGTGTGTGCGTGATTCGGAGACGTCAGACGCTGCTAATGTCCGGCCAACATAAAGTGCAGACGCAAAAAGTGTTTTATTGATGATCCGTACAAAATCACGGACGAAAATGACGGATCATATGACGGCTATCGCGTATTCCGTGAAAAAATACGTCCATTCCTTCGAACGCACTTTTTCACGGACGACGCGAAAAATGCGTTCGTCTGACCCTAGCCTTAATCCACAAAAATAAAAATATAACTGGTGTGTTTTGGGTCCCTGAGGTGAAGCACTTGGTGAGTAGGGTGGGCCAGTGCTCCACACCATACGATACACACAGCACAGCAGTGAAGGGGTTAAACTAGGGTTGTCAGATCGGCCATGTTTTCCTGGACACATATAATCTATGCATGTTGATGGGCAGTGCATGAAAGAATGCCACCCCGCACAATGTATAATCCATATGCTGCAGGTAAGCGATCTAAAAGGACTCCCAGGTGAACTGCCTTTAGTTCCTTCCTGCAGGATATGAATTACACATGTTGCAGGGCAGCACCTTTCCCTGTGCTCCCCTCTGATATGAAGTAGTAATATGTGTCCAGGAAAACATGGCCGACCTGGCAACACTAGGTTAAACAGACTGTAACACGTGGGACACGCCACATTTTCTAACACAAGACTACGTGGCAGTACAGGTACGATAAATAATATTAATGTTAATCACCAAGCTCTGTTGTTTAGAACTTATCAATGAATGTGTTAAAAAAGTGCTGCTTCACAATAAATTAATACATGTTTAAACGTATGCCGTTAGTGTTGCTCAGGTGATTACCAGTGCATTCAATACGCCAAAGGTTACACAGAAATCACCAGCACACCTCCATTTTTAATTTTGTGATGTATACAGGTAGATAGCCAGATATATTGTGACATAAAAAAGGTCCTGGTCCTGAGGGATATATATATATATATATGTTCCTCCAACAGTGCTGCAGTGTGGGTTTTGTACTTATTGCCGCAGGGAGAATGGTTTCTGTTACACCAGTTATATATTTTTATTTATAGTGGATTATTTTGGGTCCCTGAGGTGAAGCACTTGGTGAGTAGTCAGGGTGGGCCAATGCTCCACACCATACTTTACACACAGCTCAGCAGGTGAGAGGTCCAGTCCAGAGGCCTGTTCAATACCTCAGCCGCTGCAAGTGCTAAGTTAGCAACTTGCCATTGAACGCTGTTCAACCGCTCAGCGCTCAGCAGTGCTAACCTAGCACTTGGAGCGACCCGAGGAGATGCTGAGTGTGACGTTTTAAAGATGGCCACCGCCATGAAGCAAGTAACAATGCCGTACAGCAAGATGGCCGCCACCTCGAAGCAAGTAATAATTCCGTACAGCAATGTTAATTTTGAGGTTTTTGTTCACCAAAGCACAAAATATTTATTTATTATTTCCCTCTGCACATAAACATATATTACAGTTCAATTTATATATTGGTTCAGAACTAAACATAACGTTTATTCATTAAAAACTATCATTTTGTGGTGTGTGCATACAAAACGGAATTGTGCTGACTGCTTCTCTTTATTATATTTTGTCCGAGTGATCCGAAAAACAATCTGAATTTTTCATTAAGAAATCGTCGGCCATTTTGGATTCAAAATTCGCATCCAAAGCGTTCAATGACACTGCTGCAGCAAACTGAATTGCTGCGCTGCAGCAATTCAGCAGCTGCTGAGGTATTGAACAGGCCTCAGGAGTTCTTGATTGCCCAAGGAGTTCCACACCTGCTGGGTAATGGAATAATCAGCTGGGACTTTAGAGAATGAGAGAGAGTGCCCTGAGCAGAAGTGAAGCTGCAAACACAAAAAGGTCTGTTTTTTTTTATTAGATGACTGTGGATAAGCCAAACCTCCCCTGTAGCAGTGGTTTTACTTTAGGTAGAACTCGGATGAGCTAGGTTTTGTTTTCTCCAGACCTTAAAATACAAAGGTCCGCGTTTTCCTTAAAGACAGTCTGTTTATTGGGTCCCAGCTCAAATATGGTGCAACAAGTTGACTGTCTGTGAACAGAACATTGATAATCTGTGAGGGGGGGGGGAAACATTTCCTCAGACAACATGGAGGAGGTTGTGAAAGCTTTGCTGCAGGCCGCAACCACACAGCAGCAAACTACTAAGCAGCAACTGGATACTGCCACCCAGCAAGAAAGCCGAAGGTTAATCATGCTATGCAGCAGGAGATTCAGGAGTCAAACCTGGCCAGGTGTAATGCAGAGGCAGCACACAGTTTTAAGACTTTAAGGGTCCGTAACTATTTCCAAAAGATGTGGAGTAATAATTGGCCTTTAAAATGACTGCAGAAAGGGAAGCTTGAGCTGCCTGTGAATGGGCCTCTTCGCACCATTCCAAAGTGGAGAGCCTCAAAAGGACTATTATGACTTGGAACCTGCACAAGCCAGTGACTACAGCAAGCTAAAAGCTGAGATCTTGGCCTACTTGGGGTAACATCAGTTGTGAGGGCCCAGCGATTCCACTCCTGGACTTGCTAGAAAATGCCATGCAGTCACAGACCTTTGATCTGATACACCTTGCAAGGTAATGGTTACAACCAAAGTTTAATTCACCCAGCCACATCGTGGATTAACTCGTGATGGACCAGTTCCTGAGAGAACTGCCTGATCCACAAACTGCGGATGAACTAGTTGCCCTGGTAGAATGATATGAGGCAGCAGAAAAGATCCTGCAAACCCTCATCCAGAAAAAAAACAGAGTCTCGGGTCCGGAGCCCCAGCAAATTGGGTAAGTCTGTTTCAGGGGGGGTCCTGGGAGGAGCAGATGGGTTCTGGGCCTGCGAAATCTACAATGGCCTCAAAATTGCTGCCAAATTTATGATGTTAAATGCTTTTGATGCCAAGACTGTCCAGAAAATTATGTTGCTATGTACTGAAATGTTGGTGATCATTCACTGTATTCTTGCTTTGTATATATGGTTATCAAAAATGACTGACCACCCCTGGTGTGCTGTAAGGGTTGCAACAGGATGGCATGCGTGGGTGAGCGTGCCAGCCTGGGGGAGGCGGTGGCAACGTGATGGCACGCATGTGCCAGCCTGGGGGAGGGGACGACACGCGAGGGTGAGCGTGCCAGCCTGAGGGAGGCGGTGGGATGGCACGTGTGGGTGAGCATGCCAGCCTGGGGGGGTGGCAGCGGCGGCAACGGGATGGCACGCGCGGGTGAGCGTGCCAGCCTGGGGGAGGCGGTGGCAACGTGATGGCACGCGTGTGCCAGCCTGGGGGAGGACGACACGCGAGGGTGAGCGTGCCAGCCTGAGGGAGGCGGTGGGATGGCACGCGTGGGTGAGCATGCCAGCCTGGGGGGTGGCAGCGGGATGGCACGCGCGGGTGAGCGTGCCAGCCTGGGGAGAGGTGGGGGCGGCGTCAACTGGCTGGCTCGCTCGCACGGGTGGTTGGGCGGGTCAGCCTGATGGGGGCAGCAACAGGCTGGCGTGGGTGGGCCAGCCTGAGGGGGGCGGTGGCACCGGCAACAGGTTAACTCATGTGCGTGGGCCAGCCTGAGGGGATGGTGGTGGGCTGGCTCGTTTAGGTGGGCCAGCCTGGGGAGGTGGCGGTGGCAGGCTGGATCATGCAGGTGGGTAGGTGGGCCAGCCTGGGGGGTGGCGGCTGGCTGGCTCTTGTAGGTGGGTAGGTGGGCTAGCCTAGGGGGGCAGCGGTGGGCTGGCTTGTGCGGGTGGGTATGTGGGCCAGCCTGGGGGGCAGCAATGGGCTGGCTTGGCAGATGGGCAGGCCAGCGTGAGAGGGGGCGGTGGTGGGTGGGCCAACCTGAAAGGGCCGGCAACGGGCTGGCTTGCACGGGTGGGCGGGCCAGCCTGAAATGGGCGGCAATGGGCTGGATCTCGCGGTTGGGTGGGCCAGCCTGAAAGGGGCAGCAACAGGCTGGCTTGCATGGGTGGGCAGGCCTGCCTGAAAGGGGCAGCAATGGGCTGGCTCACATGGGTGGACGGGCCAGCCTGAGAGGGGGGGTGGTGGTGGTGGGCTGACCTATGTGGGTAGGCGGGCCAGCCTGAGGGGGGCAATGGCCTGCTGCCACGGGTGGGTGGGCCACCCTGGGGGGCGGCAGCGGTAGGTTGGCTCGTGCGGGTGGGCCAGCCTGAGGGGGGGCGTAGGCAGCGGGCTGGCTCGCGCCAGCCTTAGGGGCCAGCGGTGGGCTGGCTCACGTGTTTGGGTGGGCAGGCTGGCTCTCGTGGGTGGGCCAGCCAGCCTGAAAGGGGCGGCAGGGGGGGCTGGCTTGCGCGGGTGGGCAGGCTGGCCTGCCTGAGGGGGCGGCAGCAGCAGCAGAGTATGAAACACCTCTACTTTTGTTTAAATATGGTCATGGTACAGTAAGCTACTAAGCATTTTTGCACTGTACGAAAAAGTAAAAATATATATTTTATAAATAGTCAATAAATTGGCACTAATGTATGTTATAGAAATGTAAAGATCTAATAGTATAATTCAATTTAAACAGTTAATGGAGTAATCAAGGATTGTCTAGGAGTTTAAATTGTGCATGATTTGCCCTTTTATTTGAATAGCATTGGTATAGAGACAATGTGCTATATGCCAGGTTGATCTCAGTGCCCCTCACCCATAGCCCACTCCCCCTCACCCATAGCCCACTCCCCCCTCACCCACTCCCCCTCACCCACTCCCCCTCACCCACTCCCCCCTCACCCACTCCCCCCTAGCCCACTCGTCCCTCACCCATAGCCCACTCGTCCCTCACTCATAGCCCACTCCTCGAGTAAGGCTGCCAGCACAAAGGAGCATTTAGGCAGGGTGCACACGGGATGTTTTTTTTAACGCACAGTACGTGCGTTCTAGAAAACCGGCATCCCACTTGACGTCCCCCCTCACGGTGCAAAGCGCGATCCTCCCTAAGATTCGAATCGATGGAGGATTGCGCTTTGCACCGTGAGGGGGGGCATCGAGTGGGACGCCGGTTTTCTTTAACGCACGTACTGTGCCTTAAAGAAAACATCCCGTGTGCACCCGGCCTTATCTGTTGATTCTTGACAGTCTATATAATAAATCATCCTTTGATGCCAATAATTTTTTTGATAATTCACACCAAAGCTTCACCCACGGTGTGGTACGGGGAGTAGGAGGCAGATCTTTGGTTTTTATCTGATTTTTATTTGGTGGCCAGTGGGGAGTCTCCTGATCTAAAGGAAGAACGGCAGCCAGTAAGCTGCAAACAAGATAATCCGTTTCGCTGAGTGATGGAGTTTAAATGTTCTTATTTCCCGTTACATTCATACTGGGACTAAGAATGGTCCTCAAAACTAGAAGACATTTTTTGGGTGGAGGAAATAGGAAACCGTCAGTCCTAAAGCTATTGGAAAAGCTTGATGATGAAGGTACAGGCTGAGATAAATTAACCGTGACAACCCATCTGCCACTCAAATTTATATATATTTCAGTGGTGGCTTGTCCATAGGGTCGCCCTACCATTTTTGTTTTTGCAATTAAAAAATATACATATTCTCTTTAATTTGTTTTGTCATTTTTGTCTCATATATGCCTGATAAAATGTGTTATGTCCCTTTAAGCATGTGGTTGGCTCCTCAGCTGTTGCTAGGCAGAGTAAAAACAAGATAACATGATTATTTGTATTTGACCTGCATCCAGAAATCTGATAAAGACTCTATGGGAAGTCTTGGCAATCAGGGACCTCAGCAGTTAACAAGCTCCCTGCTGCTGGCGGTTATTTGCACTTTGATGGCACCAAACAAACTGGACCAAATGTATGTAGATTTGTATCTGCTTCATACACCAGGTGCCTTCCTTAACCCCTTAATGACAGAAAACGCACAGCCACATTTGTTTTTATGTGCTAAATAGTAAACAGGATTTTTTTTCTTTCATACACTGAAATTTTGTATACTCAGAATTAGGGATGGTATGATCACCCTCACGCCAAAGGTATATTTTATACTTTGATCAAATTTACTAGAATTGCTAATCTGTCAAGGCCTGAGATAGTAAAAATCGTTTATTTCATCAATCTGTTCATTAAATTGTCTCTGAAGGACCGTTACACTATGTAATAAGGTTAAGACCTAGATTTAATGTCGTTGATGATTTCCATTACCCAAACCCATCACATTGTATTTTTTTAATAAGACCTTTCTAATGATGCTTATGAATTTACCATGACGAGCTGATGGTTCATTAGAAAAAAACACCTCATGGTGTATAGGAGCGCATAAAAAATTAAGCTGTACCACAAATAACATAAAAGAGAACACAGAATAGTGATAGTTTTTATTCGTTCAGTACTGTCCCAAATCAGTTGCTTTAGACCATCGATATCTGTAAAAACAGAAAAGAGACCTCATTGCGCAGTATTTGGTTACACAAAAAGTGATGTAGAGTAAAAGGATAGAGGTTTCACTCACAAGGAAGGAGTCTGCAAGACCCTAAATGTATGTCTTCAAGCCTCTTCAGGGGGGCTCCTCCCATCAACACAGGAAAGGACCTTGATTACTTCAGACCAAGATGTGCACTTCAGACCAGAATGCGCAGTATGATCTCAAACAGAAACGAACATAGTATAATTCTGTGTATCATTCAAAATAAAAATCAAGGGGAAATACACTCACATGTTTAAGAGCCTCCAGGTATGGTGGCTCTGTACAAACGCCTAGGACCTCTTGCATGAGGGGGTCCCATCTCGTCTCTTCCGCTTGCTGTTAGATCCCGTCTTGCTTATAGAGGAGACTAGCAATTTAGGACCCAGGGCACTTTAGGACTTTAGGACCCAGGGCAACAAGATTAGGAAGTGAGGCTGAGAGCTGGCTTTGTGACTTCAGGCTGCTAGTCGTCTAGTCTAGGATACACTTATTTTAGTGAGCTGCTTTAAAGTATACTACCCTTGCATTAATTATTCATAGTGCCTATCACGCTAACCCTTTTGTTTTTTTTGTTTTTTATCGAGTTGATGGTTCTGCCGTACGGTGCCAAGAAAGGACAAGAGTCTAATTTTAAGAAGTAGAGTAAAAGCCATTATTTGTAATTGACCAAACATCTGCCATCACTATATTTCATGTCTTCTGTAGGACCTCCAGCCCTACATGTGGTACCCTGTCAAACAAACTGAGTGTCAAATTAATAGAAGGCCTTTTAATCTGCTGGGTCCGTTGTGATAGGCCATTGTAGATAGCATCTACCGCCCAACTGGAGAAGCGTCTTTTTTTGGGAGGGGGGTTTGGTTTAGTATATTTTTTTAACACCGAAAATCACCATTCGAGCAAGAATGATGTGCTTCACGTATCCCGAAAGGGAAAGTGAAAGAACGGCAAGCAAAGTTCCATCAATGATGGTTTGATTTTGTGAAAATTACGTGATGTGGAAAACCAGCAGTTGTTATAAGTTTCAGTGGGAAAGCGGAGTGTGCTCTCCTCCTGGTTTGATATATAAATGGAAAGGTGTGTTGGCACTGCTTTTTTTTTTTTCTTTTTCTTAAAGGAAAACCCACCACCGTCCATAAAGTGTCATAATGCGTATTAGATTGCAAGCTCTGTGTGTTTTGCACGGTGCTTATTTAATGCCTGACACCTTAAATGAGTCAACGTGGCCTGGGGGCATAAATAAAATGTATTATTTAAAAACTAGTTAATAATAATTTTTTAATTAATAACATTAAATTAAAGTAAAATTTAAATATAAACATTTCTATATTACATATCAATAGATCAAGATTCACCAGGGGACCCGCAACCAGGATATCCACTTCTAATTGCTCCGGTGCTGCCACGGAGGGCAAACAACTCATCAGGAATGCCTGCACTCCTAGATTCTTTTAACTATATTGGTTATTCGGAGAGAGTCATTCTGGCCCCGAAATGTCACTGAACAGGGAATTTTCCTGTACGGTGAAATTTCAGGGCCATTCAGAGAGCAGGCAGTTTGCCATATTTTGGCGAGCTGCCATCAAGTACGGTGCCTGTTTGACGAATGTGAAATCCCCCATAGAGAAGCAATGGTTAATCTATTCAGAGAACACGGAACAGCAGGGAAAAGTTGCCGAAATGCCCTGCTGTTCAATGGTTTCATTCAGCAGGTTAATTCAGGCAAACCCCATAGGCTTCAATGTTAAAAAATATTCCCGTTTTTACCCAATATCTAATAAACTGTTTATTATTTTAATCAGCAATAAAGTCTCTTATTATTTATTTATTTATTTATTTTTTTGGACCCTTTTAGGGATTTTTGGCGATGTTTTCGCCAAAAAAAAATTACATTTTTGTTTTTTAAAGCTTTTTTTTTTTTTTTATTTTATTTTTATTTTTTTTTCCTGTAATAGACTTTTTTATTATCCTTCATAGGACCTTTATATGTAAATTCCAGGCATTTTCGTTCAGTAGTTTCTTTGCAAACAGCGTTTCAATTTTGACACTTTCAATCGTATTTTTTTTTTTTTTGGGGGGTTTACACCGTTCGTCAGCTTGTTGGCTTTTACTGGCGACTGGTCTGTGCTGTGTTCGGCGACTCGTTGGCTTTCCCTGTAATCCGGGGACCCAATAGTGCCACATATTCTGCAGCGCTTTATAAGATCAGTGTACGAGGAGTTGATACATTGGAATACCACACATAGATGATAACCTGATTCAGGGGGACCCTGTTCCCAAGGAAACTTACAAACTATGTGAAGCACAAGGCTAGGCACATCCATATCGTTATGTATGTTGCCCAAGGACACTATCTGGTGGCATTTTCTGAGTGGGATTGAGTCGTCTTTCCGTGATTGTAGAGCAGCGACCTGTTGGTTAGGTTGAACCCAGATTCTTGTAAAGTCGAGGCTTCTCCACAGTTGTATTATAGAGAAGTGCTGAATGGTATTTTGACTTGCTTCTCCTCGGTCGAAGAGTAGACTCCTGGACCAATATTGTGTGGTAGGCAAGTATGTATCATTGGGTGTTTTGCCCAAGGACACTTACTGGAGAGGTGCTCTGGCCTGGTTTTGAACCTGGGTCTCCAAAGTTATAGAGCAGTGATGTTACTTCTGCTTCATCCAGCCTTTTTATTGAGAGTGTATTTGTAAATGTATAGTTGTGCTCCTGCGTGCATAAAAGTATATTTGGGAGAGTGTATGTGTATATAGAAGGTTTTACTTAACAAGGTCACCTCTAGCATTTTAGGGACCCTGGGTGAGAAAAAATGTTTGGGCCCCTTGCCACTCTTTCAACGTCACACATCCTTACACTCCACCGTTTTTCACACAAACATACACACAGTGACCCCCCCTGATCTTCCTTCCTCCCTCAGATAGACACCCGTAACCCCTCTCACCCCTAGATAAACACCTCTCCATAGATGGACATCTTCTGTCCCCAGATACAGTTGCAAGAAAAAGTATGTGAACCTTTTGGGATTACGTGGAGTTTTGCATGAATTGGTCATAAAATGTGCTCTGATCTTCATCTAAGTCACAACAATTTGAAAAACAAAGTCTGCTTAAAATAATACAACACAAACATTGTTTTCATGTGTTTATTGAACATAACATGTAAACATTCACAGTGCAGGGTGGGGAAAGTATGTGAACCCCTAGCCTAATGACTTCTCCAAGAACTAATTGGAGCCAGGAGTGAGCCAACCTTGAGTCCAATCAGTGTGATATTATTGGATGTGTTGCTGAAAGCTGTCCTGCCCTTTAACCCTTTCGCTGCTGAGGCTTTTCCCGCCTCTGTGCTGAGGTCATTTTTACCGGTTTTGCGCATCATGTTTAAACGTGTTTTGAAGGCTTATTTTATTATATGACCCAGACATATTATATATCGGTCTTTCCGTCAGACTCGGCAGATTCATAATATGTCATTATTATATGTATACGTCATGACCTGTCTGTATATTTTAACAAAAAATGCAATAAAATATGAATTTTCAATAATTTACAACGTGTAAAGTGTTTTTTTTCCACATTTTAATATGCGAGCAATTGCGGTTATATTTTGTATGGGGGTGCGCTTGTTAAAAAAATTAGAGATGGGGTCTCGTTACATTTTTTTTGGGGAAAATTACGCGATTTTTAACAAACGCACCGCATACAAAAATCGTTAGTGCAGCATCATTGCTCACATTATAATTGAAATGGGAACAATATTGCTGCATTAACAAACCAAAAAAAAAAAAAAAACTTGTTTTTGATAATTTTTTTTTAATATTTTTTTATTTTTAATTTTTATTAAAAAAACTTTTTTCACAGTCGTGTTTGGTATCGTTGGAACGGCCATGCTCTCGCCGATCCAACAGTACCAAACTTTAACCCCTAGCTGCCACGGATCAGGAGATAGGGGGTTCATTGGAACCCCCTATCTCCACCGTTGGTGGCAGCTAGGGGTTAACTCAAGGACTGGCGTCATCGTGCTATGCACGATGACGCCAGTCCTCAGGGGGAGTTCCCAGAAGCTTGGCCGACATCCAAGATGTCGGCCAGCTCCGGGAAAGGATCACGAACCGGCGCTTTTCAGCGCCGATTCGTGATCCGGCTCCCCAGGGGTTAATGAGAGCCACCGTTTGGAAGGGCAGGCTGTGCCCTTCCAAGCGGTGTCTGTATTAACCCCCTGCTCCCCGGCGATCAGGAGGGAGAGAGGTCCGAAGGACCTCCCCCCCCCCTCCCTTTCAGGCGCCTCCTCCGCACATGCGGGGGGGGCGTCTGAATTAGATGTCATCACGTCGCCGCAATGACATCTAATGTCCCCGCCGGGCTCCCGAGTGCTGGGCTGACATCCAAGATGTCAGCCTGCACCGGGGGGCGCAGCAATCCGCCGGAATCCGGCGGATTGCTGCCTCCTGTGCTCAGACGCGCTGAGCGCGTCCGTAGCACAGGAGAACCACTTGGCTGGATGCGCTGAGCGCGTCCATAGCAGCCAAGTGGTTAAAAACACACACCAGTTTTGGCTTTACTGGTTTCAAGAAGCACTGCCTGATGTGAACCATGCCTCGCAGAAAAGAGCTCTCAGAAGACCTACGATCAAGAATTGTTGACTTGCATGAAGCTGGAAAGGGTTACAAAAGTATCTCCAAAAGCCTTGATGTTCATGTGTCCACGGTAAGACAGACTGTCTACAAATGGAGAAAGTTCAGCACTGTTGCTACTCTCCCTAGGCGTGGTCATCCTGTAAAGATGACTGCAAGAGCACAGCGCAGAATGCTTAATGAGGTAAAGAAGAATCCTAGAGTGTCAGCTAAAGACTTACAGAAATCTCTGGCACATGCTAACATTTTTGTTGACACATCTACAATAAGGAAAACATTAAACAAGAATAGAGTACATGGGAGGACACCACTGCTGTCCAAAAAGAATATTGCAGCACGTTTGAAGTTTGCAAAAGAGCACCTGGATGTTCCACAGCACTACTGGCAAAATATTCTGTGGACAGATGAAACCAAAATTGAGTTGTTTGGAAAAAACACACAATACTAAGTGTGGAGAAAAAAAGGCACAGTACACCAACATTAAAACCTCATCCCCACTGTAAAATATGGCAGAGGGAGCATCATGGTTTGGGGCTGCTTTGCTGCCTCAGGGCCTGGAAGGATTGTTGTCATTGATGGAAAAATGAATTCCAGAGTTTATCAAGACATTTTGCAGGAAAACGTAAGACCATCTGTCCGCCAACTGAAGCTCCGCAGAGGATGGGCGATGCAACAGGACAATGACCCAAAGCATACAAGTAATTCAACAAAAGAATGGCTTCAACAAAACAAAATACACCTTCTGGAGTGGCCCAGTCAGAGTCCTGACCTCAATTCGATTGAAATGCTGTGGCATGACCGTAAGAGAGCGATTCACACCAGACATCCGAAGAATATTGCTACACTGAAACCGTTTTGTGAAGAGGAGTGGTCCAAAATTACTCCAGATCGTTGTGCAGGTTTGATCTGCAACTACAGGAAACATTTGGTTGAGGTTATTGCTGCCAAAGGAGGGTCAACCAGTTATTAAGTCCAAAGGTTCACATACTTTTTCCACCCTGCACTGTGAATGTTTACATGTTCCGTTCAATAAACACATGAAAACATATAATGTTTGTGTTGTATTATTTTAAGCAGACTGTGTTTTTCAAATTGTTGTGACTTAGATGAAGATCAGAGCACATTTTATGACTAATTCATGGAAAACTCCACGTAATCCCAAAAGGTTCACATACTTTTTCTTGCAACTGTAGAGTAGTGGTAGTCGCTGACATTTTTTATCACATGGAAGGTGCCAGCTTTGTGTGTGTGTGTGGGGCCCCCCAAAGTGTGGGGCCCAGACGTGCGCCCTGCTCAATCCATCCAAAGGGCAGGGTCCACATGTGCACAATGGAGTAGATTTGTGTGGAGGATTCTTTTTGAATGGGTTATCATTGGCTTTTTGTCTGGTTTAGTCAAGCAGTCTCGGTTTTTGGAGGTAACTGCCTTTTGAAGATGTGGACAGTAACTCTCGGGATTCTAAGCCAGGATTACTAGAGGTATGGGGAAAAGAAATACATAAGAATAAGAGAAAATATAAATAGGGTGACAAACGGGATCTATGACAAGTGGTTAGATGGGAGCCATAAAGCGTGCATATTAAATAATAATACGTGGTGTCAGAAGTGGGGTTATATGACGCAAAAGCAGGTGAAAAGCTAAAACTATAGAGACAGGAATGAAGGAGTTTTATGGAGCAACAGGAGTTAAGCAGGACTAAATAGTGCACTATAAGGAGACATTGAGAGGTTTTCTACAGAGGAGGAAATATTCACTGTTTTACAACCACCTCTAGCATGTAGAAGGTTAATAAATCCCTGCTCTGTACTGTTGTGAGTAAAGGTATCGTCTGGGGAGTTGGGAGCAGATGTGCTGCTCTGTAATTAATTACTTCTGCCTAAAGAGCTTAGAAAATTATCATCTTCAGGATAATGATCTCAATATTTGTGGGGTGCCTGCCAGCCTTTTAAAGGATCCACGGCGCTTCGTGGAGCACAGGCGCCAGAGGATATAGAATAAAGCGGGTCCATCTCACACGGCAATATCTCAAAATTAGACATGAAAATAATACATACTAAACAGCATATTCATAGAGATATCAATACGGCTTCAAAACCCGAATTAGAAATTCACCGTACCTATCCATGTATATCAACGCACACTATAATCAAGCATGTTAATGTGCAAAAAAACTATTGTCGCCAGTTCGCTTGGGTCTAGATCCTTTAATTATGTGACAGATTCCCTGGAATGTTCAAACAGATGCTTTAGGTCAGTCTGATAAATTATGATTTTTTTCCCCCATTTTTTTAATTCATTTCCTTTTATTTTCAATGTCATTTATGGATGTGGCTTTTTCTGGTGAATGATTACGCTTCTACGGGTTACATTGTGGCCATTATATACACATGGGGATGCATTGTTTTTTGTGCATACGATGCCTGTTATTATGGTATGTAGTGTCTACTTCTGTGTCCTGTACGGCAGGTCTTGTAACGTGGGGTCCCGTAGCTACGTGCAGAAAGCTCCCCTCGCTGTCAGTATCCCAAAGGAATACTGATTCTGGCCTAAACCCACCCAGTCAACATCTGGAGCTCCTTGCAGGGCGAAAACAAAACTGGGACTGACTTTATTCAAACAGGAAAGTACAGAATACAAAGGTAAAACTGCCCCAGCATTTCCATACTGAAGAGCCTCCCAGTAGCCTCCCCTTTCCACACATGCCCTGATGTAACAAAGCCTAAGGAAGGGGCAGATGGTTTAAGCCATATCTTGGGGGGGGGGTTGGATGGAAGCATGGGAAAACAAAGGAATCATTTATTTACAGATTAAACATAGACAAAACAGCACAGTAGAATTGCAGGTATAAGGTCACTTCAACATAGGAGAGGCCTGGAGACAATTGAACACATCAGGCCCACAACTCCCGAATGTACCTCTGAGTCAGGGACTTCTGTCACAGGTCTCTCGACCCAAAATACAAAGAATGATATATATCAAAGGTGCATGATGTATTTCAACCAATTAATTAATTTATTTATTTATAAAGTGGTTTTCTAGGAAAGATACATTGAGATTTCTCTTGTTTTCAAGTACGTCCTGGATTCAAGAACATTGAAATTTTACAGTTGTTACCGAAATACAAAGTAATGCAAGATATATTTTTTTTTTTTGGGAGAAAGTATTTTACCAGGAAGGATACATTGAGATTTCTGTCGTTTTCAAGTATGTCCTGGTGTAACCGGAATCCACTTGGTTCACTCGGGACGAGGCCGGACCGGGCACGAGCAAGGATTGTCTGGACACGAGTCTCTTCAGGAAAGGCAAACTTTTATTGTGACGTCACAGAATGCTCAGACAGGATTGAATCGCAAAGACTGAGCATCAATTATACAGTGTCCTGAGGTTTTATACCTCAAATACATAATTAGGTACATCCCAATTAGTCCACCTCCCGGTGACTCTATCCCACCCCACGTGGGTTAGTACCTCCCTTAGTCTAATACAAAAGACATTTCATTAATTGGCCGTAAATTGGCAAACTTTGTGTTAGTAACAATAAATCATGATTAGTTACTCCTACTGTTCCGTGCTGTGCCTGGTTCTCTAGCGCCTTCAATTATTTGCTACAAATGGCACCTGGTCTGATCTCTATACTCCTTTGTATTTCTGCGGGCCCCAACGACCTTGATGTATCTTTCTCTGTGCCTGGAACAGCAGAGATCTTTCTCAACGCTTTAACAGTTTTTTCTGCAAATCTCAGCACATTCCTAAGTTTCTATGTATGCCTGATTCTAGTTTCAACTAAAAACTACCTAATTATTTTCAAGTGAACCAATATTCTGAAAAAGATGGCCGCCTGGCTTACAATGGCGGCCATCTTCCAGCCTATTTCCACTACACTGGGTGGCGAGTATGTACCATTAGGTGTCTTGCCCAAGGACACTTACTGGAGAGGTGCTCTAGCTGGGATCGAACCCATGTCTCCACAGGCTCTCTCAAAAAAAAATAACACATATACAGATTAACACAGAAAATAAATACGTAGGAAATAAAGTCCCTGTTACATGTTCACAGGTGCATTCTGTATTGAGGTATGTTAATAGGGAGCTCTTGAGTGACTTTAGACTGGGGGAAGATTTGATGGTGTCTGGGAGGTTATTCCATAATTGTGGTGCTCTGTAGGAAAATGAGGATCGAGACACTTGCTTTTTGTATTGTCGTATTGCAAGTAAGGTGCAGGTCCTGGATCAGAGGTAATAGGATGAGGGAACTGCTGGGGGAAGCAGTCTATTCAGGTAGGGTGGTAGCTTCCCAGAAAAACTCTTAAACACCAGGTTGGAAATGTGAATAAATGATGCAGGTTATCCCCAGAAACAGTTTGGTTGCCTGTGAGATCACCCCTGTACCAGTCCGAAATTCACTCCGTATCTGGAAAAGATAAATGGGGCGTAATATAGTGTCATATATTTTAATACCATAGAAGAATTTTAAATGCAAAAAACAAACTCCCAATAGAAAAAGCACATAACAAGATGTGCATATGCGCTTTTGCCTCAATGGCTCACAACCTCCAGATACTTGCCGCCCTTGATTCACGGTCCATCTGCAGGGTGAATAATGTCCAGTATTGCAGTCGGGTTTGAGGTTCCCCAGTCCACGGGCACAACACACCAAGCTCAACGCGTTTTGTGAGTTAGATCCCACTTCATCAGGAGCAGATCGGCACAATTTGGCACGTATTGGTGTTTCAGTGCTTTTCGCCAACGTTCGATAACTGCTTCGGAAACTAGTGATGAGCCGAACACCGCCGTGATCGGTTCGCTTTCGAACTCAAACAATTTCAAAAGTTCGAACACGAACTCATTGCAGGTCAATGGGACTCGAAAGTTCGAATTTTAGAGTGCCCTCCAAGAGGGCATATGTGCAAGATATTTGCCATAAAAGGTGTATGGGGGTCCGGGTAGTGCCCTGGGGGACAGGAAACGAGACCAAAAAGTTAAAAAAAAAACATTTTTAAAGGGACAGTGAGTTTTCCATGAAATAAAGGTTAAGAATAAAAACGAAAAATTCCTTCAAATATCGTGCCTAGAAGGTCCCCATAACCTGCCCGTGACGTAGCGGATTTGTAGGCTGTATAGAAACATTTAAAAACAAAAAAATGACAGTTCAAATGACAGTAAATGGTTTTCCTTTAATCTATTCATAAACAACTGCTTGGGGCGGCAGCCTGTATGAAAAGAGGAGACGTTTTAGGACATGCAGAACAAGTTTAGTAATTTTTTTTGGCTAAATTATGGTGAAACTTATGCAGGCTTTGGATGAAAGTAACAATAGGTGCTTTAAAATTGGGCCTTTAGTGTCGGCAACAGTGCCGTCACACCGTAACCCCTCTGTGGTATTGCAGAAGCGTGCAGGGTTGGACCCTGCGGTCAAATAGTAAAATGATATGAATCTGGTATAGGCGTCAGTGGCAGTGCACCCAAATATTGTGCCTTTGGTGGCAGCAAGTGCCTTCACACCGTAAGTAACCCCTCTGTGGTATTGTGGAAGAGTGCAGTGGTGGAGGTTTTGGTAATGCAGAAGAGATCCCCGATCTATTCAGTTACATCAGCCGCTATAACAAAACCGGGTCAGCAATGTTTAGGCACATGTACTGCGCTACTGTATATGGTGAGAATTGGCGCACACCAGTAGCAACAGAAGCAAACAAAACAGGCAGGGAATACACAGAGAATAGTCAAATGGCAGGCAAAGTCGGCAACAGATCGGGTCCTCAGAACAAGCAGGGTCAGTAACAAGTATACAAGTTGCCAAAATGTGTGTGTAATACAAGTCTGGATATATATATCTTTATATATATCATACCTGCCCTTACCTTCCCATATAAATTTGCTAAAATATACACACAAAAAAACAAACCACTGCCTGAGACCCCACACAGCCCACATGCCACCCCCTCTACCTGGCTGAATGTAGCTAATATATATAATTAAATACATTCAGCCAGGTAGAGAAAGAAAAAAAAAGTTGTATTTTATGATCCCGGGAAGATTTATAAAATCCGAGGACATTTGTTTTTTTTGGGTTTTTTTTAGAAATGTGTCGCCTTACCTTAGCCTGGTCAGTGGGGGCTCCCTGGATCCTGTTTGTGGGGGCTGGGGGGGGGTCTGCCGTGGCCGCAGGTGCAGTGGCTCCCTCCCTGCGCTGCCTGTCTCTGCCACATGCAACCGGGCGGCTAGCCCGCACAGTCGCAGCTCTGTCATCCGGCAGCCGCATGCTCCTCAAGGGGATCCTTGGGAGGCCCCTGCAGGCTGCCCTCTACAGTGCCTGATTAGAGGGCTGTGTCTGCCTGATGTTTTAGTAACAAGAATGTTTTATCCCATAGGCTTCAATGTTAAGAAATATTCCCGTTTTAATTCAATATTTAACCGTTGCTTATAAAAGAGTCTCTTTATTTCTAGAGTTTTTAGTATTTTTTTTTTATACTTTTTTCAAAATTATTTTTTTTTTGAACTTTTGGCGAACGTCCCAAAAAGTTCGAAGTTCTGTTTTTAAAAGAAAAAAAAAAAAGAAAAAAAAAAAAAAAAATATTTTTAAAAAAAACTTCTAAAAAAAAAAACAATTTTTTTTGTTTTTGTTTTGTTAATGCAGCAATATTGTTCCCATTTCAATTATAATGTGAACAATAATGCTGCACTAATGATTTTTGTATGCGGTGCGTTTGTTAAAAAAAGCAAAATTTTCCCCCAAAAAAAAATGTAACGAGACCCCATTTCTAATTTTTTTTAACAAGCGCACCCCATACAAAATATAACCGCAAACGATCGCATGTTAAAATGGGAAAAAAACACTTTACACATAATAAATTATTGAAAATTCGAATTGTATTGCATTTTTTGTTCTAATATACAGACCTGACATAACGTATACATATAATAATGACATATTATGAATCTGCCAAGTCTGCCGGAAAGAACGATATATAATATGTCTGGGTCATATATCAAAATATGGCTACAAAACGCAGTTAAACATGATGAGCGAAAGAGGTAAAAATGACCTCCGTACAGAGGTGTGAAAAGCCTTAGCAGTGAAAGGGTTAAATGCAGCATATTAGGATGTTTTAGGAGGGAAATTCTCAAATCTCAATCAGAAACAGACACCACCCCACCCTCAGTATATTGTACTATGTATCAAATTGATTACCAGACTAAAAACACCTGGTGTTATGCCCGTTTGTGAACAGAGGTCATTTAGAGTTGATAATCTTTCCACGTACACATTAGTTTTTAATTCAATATCTAATAAACCGTTGCTTATAATATTCTGCAGTAAAGAGTCTCTTTATTTCTAGATTTTTTAGTATTTTTTTTTAAGCATTTTCTATACTTTTTTCAAAATTTCTTTTTTTTTCGAACCCGATCCGAACAAGCCCAAAAAGTTCAAAATTCGAACTTTCGAACTGCCAAAGTTCCGGTCGAACTCCGAACCGTCCGAACCCGAACAGCTCATCCCTACCGTTCACATGGCTCATGATCGGTGGTTTGCTTTAACCAATCAGTGATCACTTCCTAATTCCATTTGCATATGTTTTTTCTTCCCACGGCGTGCATTCAACCCACTCAATGGTATGCGTGATTTCTCGTGGACCTGTTAAACCTTTATACTATGCGTTTTTATTTACTTATCTATGCGGCATAGGGATTCTAATAAACAGAATTTTATCACATTGAATCGTTTCCATTTACTGATGCGGAGGATACGCTATTAAAAGGCCGATTTGGATTCTCTGGCACGGATTGCAAATGCTGAAGTAAAACTAGCCTTGCTTTCCCACCGCGTCTTTAAAGAAAGCATAACAATCTATGTAAAGCTGGCCTAGCTTTCCCAGCATGCCATTATAGAGCGCCTCTATGTAAAACCAGAACATATTTTTTCATAGACTGATTTATGGCTAGGTGCGTCAGTATAGCTCTACGTCCGTATCTCGGCATGCACCGCTTTACACATAAGGAGAGTGACACGTGCATGTCTACATTTGGAGCAGATAAGCCACAGAGGGATTAGCCTGCTCTGCCCAGGAGCCTCTTATCTCAGGTTGTGAATAGGGTCTTGCCCTGGGAAGAGCTGCACCTACCTGATAACAAATCCAATTCCTGCTGGCGCTCCATCTGTGTCAGGACCAATATTAACTCCGCGCATCCCAGGAGTGTGTGCGCCATATGCGGTACAATAAATGGGGACATTAATAACAGATCAGGCTATGGTATGTTTCCAGAGGGACACTGACAGACACAGACGGACACACGGACGGACACACAAACGCACGGGGACACACACACTCGGGGACACACACACTCAAGCTACTAAAACAGCTTCAGCTTATTATGGCTATACTGAAGGGACCCTGTCCCTGCAGTCCCAGTTTTCAAGCCACCAAATTGGTCAAAACGTCATGATCTATGTAAACTATAGGGGTTATTCAGAGACTGCCGAAATGGCACCGAACTTCCCCGTAGGGAATTTCCCCGTTTCGAGGCCATTTGGCTATTCCGAGAGCAGGCAGTTCGCCAAATTCTGGTGAATTGCCTGCACGTACGGTGCCTGTTCGATGGCAATGAAATCTCCCGTAGAGAAGCAATGGTTAATCTATTCAGAGACACCGAACAGCAGGGAAAAGTTGCCCAAATGCCCTGCTGTTCGGTCGTTTCATTCGACAGGTTTATTCAGGCGAATCCCATAGGGTCAATATTAAAAACCTTCCCGTTGTAATCCAAGATCTAATAAAACGTTTATTATTTTAATGTGCAGTAAAAAGTCTCTTTTATTGATTTTTATATATTTTTTAGTATCTTTTAGACATTTTTTTTTATTATTATTTTATTTTTATTGCAGTTTTTCTGTAACAGACCTTTTTATTATCATTCATAGGATCGTATGTTAATTCCAGACCTTTTCATTCAGTAGTTTCTTTGCAAACAGCGTTTCAATTTTGACGCTTTCAATCGCATTGGGTTTTTTTTGGGGTTTCTTTTTTTTTTTTTTTTTACTTTTAACTATCTCAGAATAAAATTCTCTATACAAAACTACCATGTTACCCTACATTTAATTAACTACTCATCCCATGTGTCATATAAATGTTTTATTTTTTTTATTCAACAAAAAGTGCCGGGTAGTGAAGGAGTCAAAAAGTTTGCAATCTGTCCTGTCAATATTAATAATTTATTTACATATAAAACTTTCACTCATTAGAATGTTCGCTGCACTGAATAGGAAATACTCCTTTTTATCCATATCGGAATTAAGAAAGGATGTGTCAACTCATCCTGGAAAAGGAACCGTATGCCTGAGGTTTGACCAAGCACTACAGTCAGTGCACTAACCAAGTGAGCTCTCCGTTTAGTACAACTTAACATTAAGGGCCCTATTACAATCTTCGCGTTAAAACCCTCGCGCAACGCGTGAATTTGTGCACCCAGCGTTAAACGTTAACTCGCGTAAATCAACGCTGGAATTATAATCCTCGCGCATTTTTTCATCTGTCGAGTAATAACGCGCGCAAAATGCGCCCTCAGCAACGTTGCGCGCAGAAATCAGTGTGCAATCAGAATTAAGAGCCACAATTGTCTCACGTTCAGTTTTTGCGCCTGTTAAAGTCAATCTGCGCATCTATGCTGCATCAATAAAAAATGCACACACAACTTCTCCATTTTATTGGTTTGGGTATGTGTAGAATGTGTAACTATACTTTGCTGCGTATTTTTTTTTGGGCTGGTGTATTTGGTTTCAGCCAGGTTGATAGAATTTGCCATTAACACCAGCTTTTAGGAGATGCTAAAATTCTGCGCGCAACGTCTATGCATTAATTCCTGCGCATAGATTGTAATACCATCCGCGTACCAGCGCACAAACGCATTTGCGCTCACAATGTTAAGTATAGGAAGCGCGACGTAAAGTAAGTTCGCACCGGTTCACCCGCGGTAGACGTATACGTTGCGTTTGTTACACTGACATTGTAATACGACGTTCAGCGCAAAGTGTTTCGCCCCTCGCGTTAATGCGTTTTTGCGCCGGCGCCATCGTTTGAGCGAAGATTATAATGGGGCCCTAAGAGAGCTTTAGGTATAGGCCAGCATCACTAATAGTAAATCTGTCTCTGTAGCACAAGTCATTCCTGGAGAATACATAACGAGCAGTTTATGTCTTGCCGTGGAGCCGTTTCTGTAGGCAATATATTTCTTTTGATGGTCAAGCCACGCCATTTCTGCACCAGCCCACTGTGGAACACAATCTCGTCTGTCAGTCATCTGTCTCGCAGGCTTCCAGGAGAAAAGACCTACGTGTGCATTATGCAAAAGTGACTAAACATTGATATCTATAGGCATATTATTCACACAGCGTGATATAATGCACTCCGGCATGGGTCTTACAGGGATAATAATAGCCAAAGCAACTCAGATCAATCCTGGCCCGTGAAGTTTTTATAAATGTAGCAAGATGAAAGAGCAGTTTGCAAAAGTCAAACGTTATTATATATTACATCGAGACAGAGCGTTAATCTCAGAAATAAAACTTTGTCACAGCACACCGGCAATGCATTTACAGGTACTTTATTCCAGCCGAAATAATCTTTGTGAAGCCGGGGCTGATCCTCAATTTGTAGACTGCTTGGGTCTTTCATAAGCAAGACGGGAGTGACGCTAACCCAAGCACCAACTCGAAATCTGGCTCATGACTAAAACAAGTCCAATGCCAGGGGAGGAAGAATAAAACCCATACGAGATTATCAAAATAATTAACGTCAAACATAAGATGTTGGGACGAGTCGTATTGTAACTAGGAATACACTGACTGGCCAAAAGAAGTCACGTACTCGAATATTCCTTGAGTAGCCCAAGCATTCAGATGACTCAAGGCCAAAGCCGAGGGAAAGGTTTCTGGGGAGGTAACGCACATATGGAAGGAAATAATGGTTTTACACATCTAGATCTGTAAGCCTGACTTCTAATTAACATGGCTTTAATTGGTACAAGGCCAATGAGTTGTTGTAGAAACACACATAGGCCCCTATTACGCTCTTAGCGTTAAAACGCGGGCGCAGGGGAGGAAAAACTGCGCCCGCAGTTCCCCCCTTGCGCCCACGTTTTAACGCCAGATTACAATGCAGGCGCAAACAATGCTGCCTGCATTGTTATCGAGCGTTAAAAATCAGGATACTCGCGGCAGCGCTGAGCGCAGCCGCGAGCATCCACTCGCTGGAGTCAATAGGACTCCATTGCTGTCCTTTCTGCCGGTCACATGACCGGCCGGATCTCGCATTGCGAGATCCGGCCGGTTGGCGTAGTGATACGCAGGGGGAGACCGGGGGACTTTTCCCCCCCTGTCTTTCCCTGCTCCCGCCGGCCGGAGAAGGCGAATGGAGCCGCGATCCTCGCCGCGGGACACAGGGTGAGTATGTGATGTTTTTTTTTATTTTTTCAAGCTGGTGTTAACGGATTCTGCAGAAGCGGAATCCGTTAACACCAGGTCCTGGCTTTGGTTAACTTTTCGTTGACCAGAGCCAGGCATTAATCAGCGCTGGGACTTTGTAATACCAGCAATGATTAACACTTTGCGCTCCCCACGTTAAGTATAAGGAGCGCAAAGTGCAGTGACCTCGTGCTGAGAAGCGCAGGTCCCAAACGCAAACGGGTTTTTTAACCCGTTTGCGTTTTGATTGTAATAATGCCCTAAACACCGTTGGCGTGCAGAGTGTAATAGGGCCCATAGTCTTTAGGTAAGGGTTGTAAACATTTAGACAGTGGACTGAGCAAGATGGTCCCATGACCCCAGTTGCATTCACCTTTACATTATTCCTAATGGGTCTATTCACTAAAGATGAAACACTGGAGAATTGGCAGAAGAGAACAACCTAGACCAAATAGACGATTTGGAAGGAGATAAATGGGAGAATTTTTCTAATTTGGCTATTTTCACCCTGAATTTTCACTTCTCCTGCCAATACTGAGTTTCACCTTTAGCGAATAGACCTGTAGGTGTCCCACATGGATAGGATAGAGGATGATGGGAGGTGAAACTTGAGAAGGGTCACAGAGGTGGGTCCAAGTAGCAATTCCAAAAGTGTGGTCAAGAAAGTGTCCAAAGGCATGCAGCGGCACTTCAGGAGCGGGGCGACAAGCCAAGGAAACTGGTACACAAATAAAGCCAGAGAATATGCTTCCAAAATAACAGACCTGAAATCGGGATGCTGCACAAACCTGAAACGAGGAGACACTATCTGCTGATAGGATTAATGTGTGGGTCACCTTAGTCTTTCTCAACTCCCACTATCTGGAATGAGTTTGTATCTGTTAAAGGTTTGAATGGATATTGTTCTGTCTTGTTTGCCAAATATTGAGCAATACTAATCCCATTATCTGTCCCTGGTCTAATTATGTCCCAGACTCTTAGACGCAGAGCAGAAAACTTCAGAGCAGTAACAGTAGAATTCTAGGGGAGGATGCCATGAAGTGCAGTAGAAGCCAGAATGTCATTTCCCATTGGCTGCCAGGCTCCTTCCCTGTTGTTGTTGGTGGTTGTTCTAAAATCCTCCAGATCTGCTTCGTGCCTCATTTCTGGGGGATGCTATCAAAGCTATTTGCGTATACCTGTCCTTAAGCTTCAGCTAAGGGCTGGAGAAGGCATGAAAGACTGCTGGTGGGAGAACGAGGGTCTGACAAGGAAGCAGCATTAACAGATGTTGTAACCCAGTCGGCGTATGGAGATCTGTTACAGGTGCAATAATGGTGACCTTTACCATTGTTATAAACTACATTGAACTTTCCTGATAAAACTGTGCCTGTTGAACAGACCCCTTTCATGTATAAAGTCACAGGACACCAAACGGATGCTGCCTACACACCTCCCAGTCCTTCATTACGTATTGTCACATTAGTGTAATATTGTGTATTGTGATGTTGGAGAGCCCACAGAGCACTTACACAATGTCTTGACTGGAACAAAACAGCTTAATTTTCCCTTTCAGGGCAGACAAAGTGGTAAACCTAAAATACACGCTTATCCTCATCGATATCAAAGTAAAGTCCAAGTCTTCAGGCTTCAGCACAAGTAACAGGAAAATAAGTGTGGCTCACCGACTTGTTAAAAAGTCCCAAACCTGGGGGAATCTTTTTCCCAGAAATATAAGTCCTTCCAGCAAGGCACAGCAATACAGCTCTCAGTCGACTGTTTAAACACAGCTACAGCTGATCACTTCCTCCTCAACTCCCACACTCCTCTCTGGGAGTTGCCGACCTTTAAACCCCTTCCTGAGGCAGAAAGGTAACCCTGCGGCTGTCCTTAAAGGGACCACAACCCGAATAGGGGTGATACATATCACCCATCCAGGACCCAGCCTTGCCATCCTCTACAGTATGAAGAATGTTTAAACAATATTACACAACACTCCAAAACTCATGTTTGTGGGGTAATAATGTTAGTTTTGGTGATGTATGTATGTGTAACATTCACGATCACCAATTTAGGTTTTGGCACATGGTACTGGGGGAATGAGGTTTTCATTCTGTATGAGAAGATGTTCTTCTGGAATACGGAATATACGAGTCGGAAACCCTCTTATTTTGTACAGGATACCTGAACCCTACTTCATTATGCACAGCAGGTTAACTGTCCCCAAGGGGGTAACTGAGAGCATATGATGGGGGCTGACAGGTGTGATATCTTGATGCATTAAACAGCGCATGCATTACCCAGGTAATTACGGGAAATACATTAGTGTGCCTGCTTGCTCGTGCTTTCACATCATTTAATGGTAATTAGGTTGGAGAGTGAAGGGGGGGTTTCGGTGGGGGCTTTCAAACACCGTGTAGTGGTAGCGACACAAGGTTGTATACACTGTGGCTACTACATATACACTAGAGATCATAGAAATTTTGTACAGGACAACCAAATGGGAGTGTGTTTGTAAGAACAGTAGATTTGAGGATAACGTGCTACAGACAATGAAGGTTTAGCTACACAATACGAATTACATCATTATGGAGAAAAACCAAGCACAGAATACTTTTTCTCAAAAAAATTTCAATACATGATCTTCACAAGGCATTTTCACACACCGTATACACCTTGAAGGCAGGTACATGACATGTAGAAAACCAAGAGACGGCTTCGTTCCATGGTTTAGAAGCACCAAAGACATTTTTCATTCCTTGTCAAGCTCTGGAGGAGTCTAGATGGAGGGTACGAGAAGGAGGGTGAATTACTAAAACGGGTATCTCTATAAACGTCACACTCCTTAGAGAATCGTTGAATTTTCCTAATTAATGAGCGATTTCCCTCGAGGGCTAGAGTTTAGACTCCCTATATTAAAGCTCGGTAATGAACCGGAAGGTCAGGGAAGCGTGGAGATAATAAGTTTTCCTAGCAGTTCTTCGAGACAAACATGAGATGAAGTTACCACAACTGGGAGATACTAGAAGATTTACGGATGTCTTCTCCGGCACATCTGTGGTTGTGTCTGGTATGTCAAGCCAGGTGGTAAGACATCCTAGAAGTAAAATGACAATAATACCACAAAGAACAAGTGAATTTGATAAAATGTCAATATAGATAGGCTTAGTCAAGCCCCCACACAACGTACAGAGGAAATGTCATTAATAAATGTAATTAATATAAAAAGGAAGAGCCATAAATGACTACTATAACGTCGTAGTGGTATGTGTCAATACACGACGCCAAGCAAGCAATCCCAAAATTGGTAGATGAGGCTACATTAATAAGCAATAATCCTGGAGAAAACCAAGAAAACTGGAAAGGGGTTGTTTGTTAAGTGAGGAATTGGTGGAAAACGACTAATTTTAGGCCAAAATAGCCCACACTAAGGAATTAATGAACATGGAAACCAATGTAATGGCACGTATCACAGGGGCCTGTGTATCTCATTGGATTGTGATAACAAGGTTTTGTTAAAAAAAAATATCTTATTTGCAAAGCTCCACCAATGCACCACTACAGGAAAATCCAATTCAAGTTCTGGTTCCTTTCATGTCTGAGATGGTGGTGGATAAGCTATGGCACTTCATAAACTGCAGTGGATTAAAGACGAAGAGTCCTTGGAAGAGTAGCCAGTGACTTAGACCAACATCGTTAACTTAAATATATAGTATTATTTCAACTGATCAGTGACTTCACTTTACAGTCACTTAGGAAGACCTACTGGATGCCATTTGACAAACTGCTCAAGACCCCAAAACCTCAAGCAGGGCAATTTTCTTATTTATCCACATGTTATACAACTGGAATTGGACTCCTGGTATGCCCCAGACACGGTACAGCCTCAAATCATACTGTAACAGGACTTGGCCCTGCCTCGGGATTCAGACCAGCCCCGCTATGTGAGCCTTCACTTATCCCTCATTACCAGTGACCACCCAATGCGATCAGGCAGATATCAATAGCTTTGCAGATCTTTCTTCTTCCAGGCAGGTGGCTTTGCCATCTCCCGAGAGAGATGGTTTTGGCTCTCATGCCATCCCGACACCAGCGATGCCATCTCTACAAAAGATATAGCGCTTTTAACTATAGATTTCCACAACCAAGTACTCAGATAGCAGGTCGACTCTTTACACTCTGCCACTGGAATCCCTAGAGGAACCAAGCAAGACCCATAACTCTGAAATGAATTACAGCTAACCTCTAATAACATTACAAGTAACTAGTGTCGACACACACACCATGAAACGTGAACACATACAGGGTTATCCAAAGAGATTCGAAAAGTCACCGCACGTTCGGTGACTTTTCGTTCTCTTAAATTCGGTTCCTTTTGCCGATTGCATTTCGGTGACCCTGCGGTGTATTCAGCAAACACCACAGGGTCCCCGAATTGCAGGGAAAAGCTGCCGCAAACCTGACGAAAACTCACCGAATGCACGCTGAAAACAAGCAAAAACATCTGGATTAACCTTCGAAAAACCCGAACAGGAGCCGAACAGGAGCCGAAAAGGAGCCGAATCACACAGAGCCGAAGCAGCTGTGACGTAGAGGAGGCAGTGAATAAATTAGAAAAACCATTTGTATGAATCTGGGAAAATGAAACGCTGTTTGCAAAGAAACTACTGAGCGAAAATGTCTGAAATTTTCACAGGAGGTCCAGGGAATGATAATAAAGAGGGCTGTTAATAAAAAAATAAGCAAACTGAAAAAAAAAAAAAAAAAAAACGGACTTTTTTAAATTTTTTTTTAAAAATTCAGAAAAATGCTTAAAGTATCCTAAAAAATCGGTAAATAAAGAGACTTGTTGCTGCAGAATTTTATAATGAACGGTTTATTAGATATTGAATTAAAACGGGAATATTTTTAACATTGAAGCCTATGGGATTCGCCTGAATAAATCTGCCGAATTAAACCACCGAATGGCAGGGCATTTCGGGAACCTTTCACTGCTGGTTTTTGTTCTTTGAATAGCCGAAGCAGTGCTTTTTCATGGGGATTTCACTGCCCTCGAACAGGCACCGAACAGGCACCGTATGTGCAGGCAATTCGCCAGGATTTGGCGAATTGCCTGCTCTCTGAATAGCCGAATGGTCAGGAAAGGTAACCGAACGCTGATTTTCAGCGTTCGGTTACCTTTCTCAAGCAATTCGGATCTCTTTGGATAACCCTGATAGTATCAGGGTTATCCAAAGAGATTCGAAAAGTCACCGCACGTTCGGTGACTTTTCGTTCTCTTCAATTCGGTTCCTTTTGCCGATCCCATTTCGGTGACCCTGCGGTGTATTCAGCAAACAGCACAGGGTCCCCGAATTGCAGGGAAAAGCTGCCGCAAACCTGACGAAAACTAACCGAATGCACGCTGAAAACAAGCAAAAACATCTGGATTAACCTTTGAAAAAGCCGAACAGGAGCCGAAAAGGAGCCGAATCACACAGAGCCGAAGCAGCTGTGACGTAGAGGAGGCAGTGAATAAATTAGCAAAACCATTTGTATGAATCTGGGAAAAAGAAACGCTGTTTGCAAAGAAACTACTGAGCGAAAATGTCTGAAATTTTCACAGGAGGTCCAGGGAATGATAATAAAGAGGGCTGTTACAAAAAAATTAAGTAAACTGAAAAAAAAAAAAAAAAAAATCGGACTTTTAAAAAAAAAAAAAAAAAAATATCTGAAAAATGCTTAAAGTATCCTAAAAAATCTATAAATAAAGAGACTCTTTGCTGCAGAATTTTATAATGAACGGTTTATTAGATATTGAATTAAAACGGGAATATTTTTAACATTGAAGTCTATGGGATTCTCCTGAATAAATTTGCCGAATTAAACCACCGAATGGCAGAGCATTAGGGGAACCTTTCACTGCTGGTTTATGTTCTCTGAATAGCCGAAGCAGTGCTTTTTCATGGGGATTTCACTGCCCTCGAACAGGCACCGAACAGGCACCGTATGTTCAGGCAATTCGCCAGAATTTGGCGAATTGCCTGCTCTCTGGATAGCCGAATGGCCAGGAAAGGTAACCGAACGCTGATTTTCAGCGTTCGGTTACCTTTCTCAAGCAATTCGGATCTCTTTGGATAACCCTGTATGTGTAAAAGCCACACTACAATCCTAAAAAATCTGTGTCACCACTGGGGGGTAACAAACTCACTCCTGTCACTCACCATGTATCACTGTAACTAAAACTACAAGACGCATCCCCCATCCTCACTGTAACAAAAAGCTCAAACAAATTTACTGCTAAATTACAATAAGCAGGGAGAGGGTAAAACACAGGGATTGCTCCGGGGTCAGTCACTGCTGTACAGGTGTAAGATTCAGGGGGTTATAATGACTGAAAATTCCTTTACAGTACAGATCCAAGGTGTTGCTGTAATTTCTTTGTACAGGCATAATGGCGCATACAGATACTTGACAGGCTGCAGTCGGTTCTTAACCCGGCAGGCCACTCGATTGCCTTCCCAGGAGATCTGCTGGTGCCAATGTCAGACCCCTCCAGCTCCTCTGCCGACCTGGCTACCGCATCGTCACGGGTTTCCCACTGATTTGTGAACTTCACACAGCCCCCCTATTTAAATCCCCAGCCTGCCCTGTACTAATTGGTCGGTTGTCCTGTATACTACTGTGGCTCTCCCATGTACCAGATCTCTGCTACGTGTACCGCCCTCGCATACCGCAGCCTGCCCTTGACCACTGCCACAATTCCTGTTCCCGCACGCAAGTCTCCTTGCACCTATCGCTCTCTTTGCGTTGCTCTTCTCAAACTTTAAGGTATCTCCTACCGGCTTATTCTGCATCCTGAACTTAAGTAACCTGAACTTGACTATTATTTTTATATTCGATTGGTGTTTTTTGGAAGCTGCATTGCTAAAAATCTAATTATGATCACTACAAATCCCCATAAGCAGGAGAGCTGAACGTTTTTGTTATCTACCTCTATCACATTTACTGTATTTGACACTCAGGCCATTTCTGCCTGTATGCTAATAATGCAGACCCCGTGTGACATTGTGCGAGATAAGGGACACCATCTAGAGTTTTAAACCTTTCATCCCAGCAATATTTCTGTAAAGGATAAATGAATAGAATTAAAAATAAGCAACATTACATTATTTTACCTTTAAGTACGCATCCCACATTTCAACTGTTATTTTCAACAAAAAGTACTTGACAGTGGGTTATGTTAACAGACTATCAAACCATAAGACGCCCTTAAATGAAAATACCGTAACGCAGGCCTCAAAATTTCCACTCGCCTGTTCGCCTTTGGCGAGTGGAAATTACATGAGGGCGAGTGGGAATGCAGAGGCAGGGCAGGTTAAGGTGTTAGGTGGGGCAACTAGTGGCGAGTAACTCTTAAGGCCTGGCTAGTAGCTTGGGACTTAAAATTTTGAGCCCTGCCATAACGTATACTGCATCCAGAACATATATTCTGATACTTTATGTAGGTCTATGAGTGACCTCTTCAAATGTACATCATATCAGTCGTTCTGAAAATTCATATTTTCCCTTTAATTAAGAAGTTTGATATAGATTAGATTTAAAAAATGATCTGAAAACAAGTAATAAGCAGCAGATTATGATTCACACGTCATGCTATAGACACCTTTCACAGCATCTTGATAATCAAGTTTAATTTACAGTACATTTTTAATTTACTTTTTTTTTCTTACATCTTTAAAGATATTCCTCGGCATACTTACATATTCCACCCCTTTTATTTGTATCCTAGTGCATTCCTGAATACTCTGAGGCAATTAAATAAGCTTTTAGACATTTTTTTTTTAAGTTGTGAGTGTTTGAAATAATAAAAAAAAAAAAAGATTGAAAAATAAATATCTTTGAACTTAGATGGAAAATATGTTAATGCGTCGATATTAAACGCTCAAATCTTTCCGTCGGGTGGAGGGATTCACACCGTGTTTGATATTCAGCATCAAACAACGACTTACCGCAAAACTAGCACAAATCTGTTAAGCCATTCACAGGGGTAAAAAAAAAAATATATATATATATATGTATATGATATATATGTATGTATGTATGTATATAGTGTGTTTAGAAGGAGAGGGTCGAGCGTAATAAACTCTGTGTCCTCTATATTACTTCTAATGCTGTGTATCCGCACCAGCATATATTTCTAACTGTTGGGTGTTATAAACAGATTAAGGTGATCCAAGATGTTAGAGAGCGGGGTTGAGACGCGTCGCACTCTACTCGCCGCCGAGCAAACGAACCTGGAAAGTAATTTAATGGCTCAAATCACAGAGGCCTGTGCATCTCCGCATGGCGAGGTTAGTAACGTACGTAACGAATTGTGACAACCTGGTGAAATTGGTCTCTGTGGAATGTGGATGTAACCGGTTTGCACTGATAAACAATATCAAGTGTAGGTTGGCTGGGCATAATAAGATATGCAGTTCATACTCAAAAACAAATCTAGTCTGTAAGCAGGGGATGCATGTTGCACTTTGAAAACGCGTTGGGCCTGATTACGATCTGAACGCTAAAATGGGAATGCTAATGGAGAAAACCTGCACCTTCAGGTTTCCCCCGTAGCGTCCCCATTCTAGCACCATATTCTGGGGCTGGCGCTACTTCAGCACCTCGCCCCAGAACGAAGCGCTATCCTTGGTGATACTCGTGGTAGCGATTCTGCGCCGCGAGTATCACATCCCTGGAGTCCATAGGCCTCCATGGAGGGTTGCACTGCCGGGCTGCGAGCCCTGCTTGGTCACGCTCTCGCTTGCGGCCAGTGTGAGCGGCAGATCGGGCCACCGTTCTCGCCACAAGATGAGCGGTGAGCAGTGGCGGCTCTTTAATTTATTCGGCCGCCTAAGGCCTCGCACCTACTGGGCCTCGGGCTGCCTAATTTGCATCTTGCACGCAAGCTGCTTTTTTTATTTTTTTTACCCGGCCGCCGGAGAATCCAACATGGAGAGGGCGCGTCGGACGTGATGTCTGCCCAAGTCTTGGCACTGGGTGCAGCACACGGTGCGGACTCGGAGCATTGGGAGCACAGGTGAGCATCAGATTTATGGGGTGGAAGATTAGGGGGTGCTACATGATTCTGCAAAATGCAGCATTATGTAGCTCAAGCTTTTATGAGGTGCTAAGATATGGCTCTCCGCATCCCTGCGGTAATTAGAGCTAACACTTTGTAATACCTTACCTATCGAAACTAGGGATGTGCGCTTCGGGTTTCGGAATTTCCGAATTTTCACAAAATTTCCCGATTCGTGTCTTCGGATTCGGCCGAATTTCCGAATCGGGTCGGACCCGAAAACCGATAGATCCGAAAAGTTTTCCGAGCCGAAACGAAAAATTTTTTTGCCCTTACTGAACCACCGGTTAGGACCCCCTTTCTGTCAGCATCCCATTTCAATAAACTAATTTCAAATGTAACATTTTGCCTATTCTTCTGCAAATCTTATTTTACTGGGAATGGGCTTAATCCCTGGTGGTCCATCAAGGGAATAAATAGTGTTCCCTGGTGCAGACCATAATGACCCAGAGTGCTCTGAGTGACCCTTAGATGCTGGGAAAATTGTTGGTATCTTGGTTGTTGGTATGTCTTTGGCACTTAAGGTGCACATAGGGTTTGGCGAGGGTCAGGGCCCCCTGGATCAAATGGGCCAAGGGGCGGACTGAGCCATCGGGCACTGCCCGAGGGCCCCGATGGGGGGGGCCGGATTGGCCCTGCAGTCCAGGCAGGGGTCCTGCCCTGGGTCTCCCTCTTCCATTTACTCGGCAGCGTGTGGGATCAAACTCTCACACGCTGTGCCGAGGAAGAGAAGGAGAGGGAGGAAGAGCCTGGTAGCCCAGCAGCTCACATGGGGACATGCTGGCTTCGCCCCTTCCTCCTCCAGAGACAGACACTCGATGCAGAGCCTCCCTGCTGTGCTGGAAGTGTCCAGCAAGTACAGGGAGGGGGGAGAGGACGAAGACCTGCCAGGAGAAGAGGATTCTAATGTGAACAGTATGTAAGTAAATAACAGTGTGTGTGTGCAGATGGTGAGAAGGGGACACATTCCTGCCTAAAAAAACAAAAGGGGACACGTACCTGCCTGCCTAAAAAACAAAAAGGGGACACCTACCTGCCTAAAAAACAAAAGGGGACACATACCTGCCTGCCTAAAAAACAAAAGGGGACACATACCTGCCTAAAAAAACAAAAGGGGACACGTACCTGCCTAAAAAAACAAAAGGGGACACATGCCTGCCTAAAAAAACAAAAGGAGACCCATACATGCCTGCCTAAAAAACAAAAGGGGACACATACATGCCTGCCTAAAAAACAAAAGGGGACACATGCCTGCCTAAAAAAACAAAAGGAGACCCATACATGCCTGCCTAAAAAACAAAAGGGGACACATACATGCCTGCCTAAAAAACAAAAGGGGACACATGCCTGCCTGCCTAAAAAACAAAAGGGGACACCTGCCTGCCTAAAAACAGAAAGGGGACACCTGCCTAGAAAAAAAAGGGGGACACCTGCCCAGGGGCGGACAGACAACTAATGGGGCCCCCGGGCAATAGGAGGTCATGGGGCCCCCCTTGTTTTGCACCCACAGGAGGCCACACCCATAAAAACCCACCCCTTACAACGCAACACCCACATGTACATTATTGTGCTTAATAATTTCTGAACTCCTAAAAATAACCTTTTTGAAAATCCACTTGGACCCATCATCGAATTGTGCCCCCTCCCAGACTTACAGATGGCCACCACACTGCTGCAGCAGCCAAGGCTACACCCCGGCACAGAAAGTCCCTGTGGAAAATGTGAGGAAACTGCTGATCACTTTAAAAGACACTGTAGAATCCTGACACTCTGCACATTACAGAGCTCCACAGCAAAAAACTCCCAGTAATGTGGAAAGTGCATGAGCGTATTACAGAGCTGCACAGCAAAAAAACTCAGTAATGTGCAGCTCACACATGGATATATATTGCCCCCAGCAGCTAACACATGGATATATATTGCCCCAGCAGCTCACACATGGATATATTTTGCCCCCAGCAGCTCAAACATGGATATATATTGCCCCAGCAGCTCACACATGGATATATTTTGCCCCCAGTAGCTCAAACATGGATATATATTGCCCCCAGTAGCTCAAACATGGATATATATTGCCCCCAGTAGCTCAAACATGGATATATATTGCCCCCAGTAGCTCACACATTGATATATATTGCCCCCAGTAGGTCACACATTGATAGATATTGCCCCAGCTCACATATGGATATATAGTGCCCCAGCTCAAACATGGATGTATATTGCCCCTGCTCACACATAGATGTATATTGCCCCTGCTCACACATAGATGTATATTGCCCAGCTCACACATGGATGTATGTTGCCCAGCTCACACATGGATGTATGTTGCCCAGCTCACACATGGATGTATAGTGCCCAGCTCACACATGGATGTATATTGCCCAGTTCACACATGGATGTATTTTGCCCAGTTCACACATGGATGTATAGTGCCCAGCTCACACATGGATGTATAGTGCCCAGTTCACACATGGATGTATATTGCCCAGTTCACACATGGATGTATATTGCCCAGTTCACACATGGATGTATATTGCCCAGTTCACACATGGATGTATTTTGCCCAGTTCACACATGGATGTATATTGCCCAGTTCACACATGGATGTATTTTGCCCAGTTCACACATGGATGTATTTTGCCCAGTTCACACATGGATGTATTTTGCCCAGTTCACACATGGATGTATAGTGCCCAGCTCACACATGGATGTATATTGCCCAGTTCACATATGGATGTATAGTCCCCTGCTCACACATGGATGTATAGTGCCCTGCTCACACATGGATATATACTGACCCCAGCAGCTCGGCGGCGGCGCTCCAGTGTGCCTTCCTGGGCCCCACGTGCACCCTGCATTGACGTGCCCCCCCCCCACGTGATGCACGCACTTCATGTGAGGGGGCTGCATCAATGCAGGGTGCAAGTGGGGCCCAGGAAGGCACGCTGGAGCGCCGTCGCCGTGGTCCCTTACAAAACCGGGCCCCCACTGACCCGCGGGCCCTCGGGCAGCGCCCGAGTGCCCGATGGGTCAGTCCGCCCCTACACCTGCCTAAAAACAATGAAGAATGGGATTGGCTGTGGTGTCATAAATGCTGTGGAGTTCTGTGATATGCTCATACACACTACACATTATTACTGTGAGTTTTATTGCTCTGGAGCTCTGTGATACGCTCATACACACTGCACATTACTGTGAGGTTTATTGCTGTGGAGCTCTGTAATGTGCAGTGTGTCAGTAACATATAGTATCTTTTAAAGTGATCGGCAGTTTGCCACAGGGACTTTCTGTGCCGTGGTGCAGGCTAAGCTGCAATGAGTGGGTGATTGCTGCTGCAGCAGAGCGTTGGCCATCTGGAAGTCTGGAGGGGACGCATCTTGTCCAAATTTTTTTTTTTTTTTTTTTTACACAATTGTCAAGATTATTTAATGAGTTAAGAAATAAATTCTTTAGTACAATAATGCACATGTGGATGTTGCGTTGTATGGTTTGGGTTTTGTGTGGGTGCGGCACACAGGGGGGCCCCATGATCTCCAATTGCCCGTGGGCCCCATTAGTTGTCAGTCCGCCCCTGACTGGGCCTCTTAACATATCATGGGCTGTCACCCCCTAATGGCTGCCCTGCTTTCCAGATTGAACCCTTGATATTTTTTTTTCTCCCAGAATAAAAATAATATAAATCAGTGAAAATGGAGAATGCAGATATCTTGGTTAATGTATTACCCTGATCAGTCACAACTTTAAAACCACCTGCTTAATAACATGCAGGTCCCCCGTTGTGCTGCCAAAAAGGTTCAGATGCATTTAGGCATGGACTCCACAAGAATGTGTCCTATGGTATCTGGCACCAAGACATTAGCAGCAGATCCTTTAACCTCCCTGGCGGTATGCCTGAGTGTGACTCGGGGATAAATTTCGCTACCGCGAACGGTAACCTCGAGCCACACTCGGGCTGCATACTCACCTCCTCCCTCACTGTCCCCCGCAGTGTGATCGCAGCGACTTGCTTCCTGGTAAAGCTCCCTGCGGGTCACACAATGCAGGGGGCGGGACCAGGCAGCAAACTGAAAAAAATATATAATACACTGTATTCCAATGTAAAATTTCATGAACGGTCACTGCTCATGAACGGCCACTAGGTGGCACTACAGGATAAGAAACAGACCATACATAGTCTCACCCTTGTTTTCAGACAGATTTGAGTCTTTCTTGTTTTATTTTATTGAATATAATTTATTAGCATTATTTTGGATAATTTTTTTGGGATAATAAATTATTATGTCGTGTTTCAAACTTTATCGGACTCACTGTATTTACTATTTATTTATTTTATTTATTTATAAATGATTTTACCAGTAAGGACTCTTGCACGGATTTCCGTGCGTGATTCCTAATTATCACAGGCTAACTATGTACAAAAACACGTTTCGTTTAAAAAAAATTGAGCCGCTTTTAGACACAAAATTTTGAAAAAATTAGACCGCCAGGGAGGTTAAGTCCTGCAAGTTGCGAGGTGGACCCTCCATGGATCAAATTTGTTGTCTCGGAAGATTCCACAGATGCTCGATCGGATTGAGATCTGCGGAATTTGGAGGCAAAGGCGACACCTTGAAACCTTTGTTCAGAAATTGTTTGAACATGACAGTTTCTTTAGTCTGACAGGGTGCATTATCCTGCTGAAAGAGGCCACAGCCATCAGGAAACATCATTGCCAAGAAGGTGTATGTGGTCTCCGACAATCTCTAGGTATGAGGTACATGTCAAACGTGTTCTGACACCATTCTATCATGGCCATTACGTTTTCAGCAATTTGGGCTACAGCTGCTATTCTGTGTGTTCGGACCAGATGGTCTGCATTTTTTTTCGTAATCTATTTTCTTGTAAAGGACCAATATATTTAGGGCATTATTCAGTTCTTTGCACTAAAATCGGAACGGGAACTGGGAAAACCTGTGCCTGCAGGTCTCCTCGTAGTGTCCCCATTTTAGTGTGATATTCCAGGGCAGACGCTAGCGGAGTACGTCTCCTTGGAACGCAGCACTAGCTGCTGGGATACTCACAGTAGCACTTCCACGAGTATCACCTCCGGGAGTCCATAGGACTACATGGAGGCTTGCGCTCCTGGCCTGGCCGTGAGCCCTGTGCGATCTCGTTCTCACAATATCACGCAGAGCCGTGGAGGGAGACTGGGAACGATTTGTTCCCAGTCTCACTCTGTTCCTGGCGTCAAGAAGCTGTTCCACAGTGAGAAATGAGAATGTGAGTTATTACAGTGGCTTCAGACATTTTGTAATTGAAAAGCAGATAATGCTGCTGCTTTAGAACAAAAAAAATACATTTTAATTTTATTTGTTATATTTTTTATTTTGCATGGTTATGTTTGGTATTATTGGAATCGCTGCATTCTGGCCTTTCCAACATCTCCTCACTTGACCTTGTGGGGTTTAAAGAATGGAGATACAGGAGTCCAAATTACTCCTATTTCCCTTATGATGAGATTGCAGCTATGGGGGCACATGTCCCGTCTGCCCGCTTGCCCCTTGGATCCGTCAGTGCTCACACTTGATTTTTAGTTCACACCCAGTTGTAAATATCTGCTAACACTAAATGAAATGTGGTTTAGTGAATTGTCACCTCACGTAATGTGTCAAACCCAGTATCAGTCAATAAATGTTACATTATCCTTGTGATGTAGACGGGTTATTTCGTTTTCCTTGTGTTTCCTATAGAAATACGCCAATCACAAATGGGTCTTTATCAATGCATTAACAAAATGAGACAATGGCGTGATAGTGTTGCCAAGTTTCCCTTTCTACCAAAATGTCTGAAATTCCAAGAACTTAAAACAAAGCCGTCCAAAGAGGCATTGATCTAAAGAATGGTGGATGGTGGTTATACGAGAAATGTATAAAAAGCTCCATCTACCTGTTGCCCTTTCAGTATCATTTATTAAACCTTTCAAGGCTAGTGCTTTCCTTGTCAAGAAGAGTACATAATAAAATATCGCCTACACGACGAGAGAAAGAAAACGTTCAGTCCGCAAATGCAAAGCAAGTAGTAAAAGTCAAGAGCTCTCCATGACGTCCTGCAATCACTATTAGTAACAATCATACCTTGGAGCCCTCAGGGTCTCAACTGATGCTTTAGCGATTCCACTCCAATCTCCTGTGTACACAATGGAATGATATTCTTCAGACGTTACACCAGGGGTAGACAAAAGGTAGCTCTCCAACTGTGGACAAGTACCTTTCCTGTAGCTTGTAAAGCCCCCGAGCAGATTTAGTTCTGTAATAGTTGGAGAGCTACCTGTAGGTTCTTCTGATTAGATGATACTCGAAACTACCAATTGCTCATTTTGTTTAACAGAAATACGTTCTTAAAACTTTGTAACTTAATGTCTTTGAAGTAACAATCACGGTTTCTTGCATGGTTTAATTAAACAGCGTCAGGTTTTGACATCATGATACAATTTGTCATTCCGTAGGCTCCCTGCGTCGGCCCAGATTGTTGTTGTTCACCCGTGTGTCTGACAGGAATCAATGTTGACGCCATGAAATGGATAATCTGACATTTAGCAGGAATCATGGTTGGGTGGATACATTGATGAACTCCTCTTCCGAAAGAGACTCATTAGAAGTATGAAGATGCCACGTATGAACATTGACACTTGTTTTTTCTCCACACTTGTCACCAGGCAGAAGGTGGTATAGATGCATTTTTGAGAATTCCTCATTTAAATTAAAATCCGTGTCATCTGAAGGAAAAGGCAAATTTCTAAAGACAGGGAAGCATTCAGGATGTGGGGTCTTGTCAAGTGAAGTCAACAACCAGGCGTTTAGTTACAAAGGGGTCACGCCGCTGTACAAAGGACAACAGAAAGGAACTGAGGCTTGATCTGAACTTTATTTCATATATATATTAGGGCACATCGAGCCCTTAAGAGGTCTTGACGAGGTCTAATACAGCATCCAAGAGACGCCATCCTCAGTTTACACTACCATGCTCTTAAGGGGGCACAAGCAGATACTCTCCTTTGTTAACCATTGGCACGGATGCTCTGTTAAATATGATTACTTTGGTCTTGACGCCTCACAGTTGTGTTGCTTCATCGGATCTGCATCTTTCTGGTGACACTTCTTCGCTCACTTGTCACTCCACCAAAGCCTCTCTCTCTCTCTCTGCTCATCATTTTAGACTCCCCTGTCCTTACCTGTATGATTCCGAAGATGCCTCGTAGTGACATTTCAATGTCCGTCATTATGTACATACCTTGTGGCACACATCTCCTGCACTGACCTATCAGCTGTAGCCTGGGACTTTAAATCACAGTCCTGGCGTTCTGCATTGTCCTGTCATGGTTTTTCCCTTGAGCGCTAAACTTCATTTTGGCTTTTTCGGAATTCCAACCCTGGCTTTTTTTCGTTTTTTTTTTTTCCCCCTCATCCTCCTTCACCTTGACCCTTGGCTTGTTACATATGGATGTGACTTTTTCCTCCCCTGGACCTTTGGCTAAGTAGTCATGTATGCATTTCTCTCATGTTCCTGATCTCGGCTTACTCTCTCTCTTGCTTTCTTTTAGCCTGGCATTTTAAGGAACAGTTTCGTAGTCTTCTTCTGGCTCATACATCCAAGAGTCTATATCGGGGTTCAGCAACCTTGCCCCCCAGATATTTTGAGCTATATCTCCCATGATGCTTAGCCACTATTAGGCTGTTAGAGAAATATGGGAATGCAGTTCCAAATTATCTGAAGGGCCAAGATTAATTACTCATTGTCCACATGTTGGGTCACTGTAATCTGTGACACTCACTAGTGACCACCTCCTTTTACAAAAGAATGACTGTTCCTATAACTAAGGGGTGAAAATCTTTATGGGGTTTTCACTCTACTAATTGCGTTTTGTTTAGCTTTGTTGCACCCATGACTTTCAATGATGAAGCCTTGCTTGCAGTTGTTTGAATTTTTGGTTTGCCAAAGTTTATCGCGGTTAAAACAATGCTGATTTTCTCCTTTGCAACAATGCTAAACCATGGTGTTTAGTGAATAAACCCTGTTACGAGAGCCCAGGTCAAATATTTTCCCTCGGCCGTCGTGATTTGTTTTCCTCCGCTAGTTCCCGGATTCTTCCCTCTGCAAACAGCCCTGAATCAATGTCAGTTCTTAATTTCTCCTAATAAAGCAGACGACGCTGGTCATGTTGGGTTAAGCAGACTCTCTGGCCATTTCAGCCTCTTTTTATTTGGTACAGAATCAGGTAACAGTTAACATCACAGCCCACCCAGACATCCCGGCACCGCAGTTTACAATGGTCCTCTCAGATTGTAAGCTCTTGAGTAGGGTCCTCTCTGATACTGTTCTATGTGTTTAACTTTTTGTATATTGGTTATTCTGTCTCTCCCATTGTACAGCGCTACGGAACTTAGTGGTGCCTTATAAATGTAACTGCAGTCATAAGGAGCAAGGGTCCTTGTTTGGGAGGATTTCAGGGGAGCAGCGGGAATCCGGGGGTACCGTTTGATAGCTCGGCCCCCCTATGGTGTCACAGTTCAAAAAGCGCCAAGATCCGTAGGCAGGGGCCAGAGCGGCAGCGTGTGGCATTTACCCCATGTGATGCCGCATGGCTGCTGCTGTGTGAGCCCCTGGGGCTAAGAAAGGCTCAGAAACACGTGTTCCTGACAGAGCTCCCTTCTGGAAATCCCCCAAACTGCAGCTCCCATGAGGTGGACCCTAACCCCAAAAGAACACTCTGCTGGGGCAAAGGGTTTTCGGGGCACCAAGATTTAAAGTTTCTGCGGATGTTTCCATTATAGTGAATGCTGTGCAGTCCTGGAATGGGTTTGGTTGGGGTTTCAAACCCGGCCACTGGAGGGCGATTGGCTGGAGTTTCAAAACCAGGCTTCCCCTGGTGTCAGGGAACACAGGGGACAGACTTAAAGGCATTTGGATTATGTTCTGATGAGGTAAAAGTCACAGAAACACCACTTTTGACATTTAAACATAAACCGACCAATGGCTTAAATGCGAGGAATAGCAGAGAAGCAAGGTTTTAGTACAGTCCACAGTCTCTGAGCACGGGGTTCTGTGACAAACCCGCTTCGGGTTACACGAATAGATGCCTATAGCCATGGTTATTTGGCATTATCTCTCCATCTCACTTATTCGTACATTAAAACCTCAAACCTACACAGCAACATGTTGAATCACCATCTCATCGATTGCATTATATATTATAATGCCTTTCTGAATGTGGTCATACGATGCCTGTAATTGCACTCCTCTGCATGTAAGATCACTGTTATTATATATCTCTGCGTGCAGTTATACCGTGGAGCACAGTATTAGCAGTCTGCGAATGTTACAATATTACTTGGGTCTTCCATCTTTCTGAACGCTCTATTATTCTAGCTATAGCTCTCGTTTTGCCTGTAATCTCATTCTCCGTGTTATTATATTTCCCAGCATGTTGTTATTTTATTTTGGCCGCTGTTATATCACTCAGTGTTTGCAAGATTACTTGGAGCATGATATAATGTCATCCTATCCATTTACATTCATTTTTGATTGTTCTTAGTCTGCCACAGCTTGTACGGCACCATCAGCATTAAGCATCAGACAACATTTCTGACAGACGTAACTCATCCCACGCTCTCTCATATGCAGGTGTTTCAGAATCTTTCCCTTTTTTATTAGGCATCCTGAATTTTCCAATTGCCAGGATTTCGGAGATCGAAGGCCTTTGCCAATGGCAGGATTTTGGGCAACATGATCTCTCCGCCTGGCAGGATTTTGGGCATTCCTTCCTCCCTCATCCATAAACAGGCTTTCGTGAATCCCATCCTCTCCCATCAGTATTCTTTGAAACATCCAGGTCTCTACCATCGGAAGGATTTTGGGCACAATTTCCTGCAACAGTAGCAGCTAGAGGGTCATGCATGACATCGTTGGAAAGGCCAGAGCATGATACCAAACATGGCCAAGTTATGTTTAAGAATAAAATCGCTAAAAATATAAATGTTTTTTTTTTCCTAATACAACAGTATTGTTTGCTTTTCAATTATAAGGTGGACAATGATGCTGCAATAACTCACTTTCTCATTTCCCAGGTTGCCAGCAAGTGGGAAGGTGATGGTACAATGCATTATTAAGCATTGTCCCATCAAAAACCTAAACCTGCGCAATGCTGCAAGGATCGCAGAGGGCCCTTTGCAACCCTCATCTCTGATTATTACAGTACATAAGGTGAAGAGAGGTGTCATTGGAAAGGTCAGAGTCTGGCCTAACGATACCAAACATGTCCACATAATGTGTTTAAAAAATATGTATTATATTAAATTTACCTTTTTTTTATCTTTATTGTTCTTAGGGCGGTGGCATTATGTGCTTTTTTTTTTTTTTTTTTTATAAAGCAAACAATGCCACTGGACTAACTCACCGTCACATTTCCCACTCTGGGACCAAATTTTGAGGTGATGATGCAAAGCGTTGTTACACATTGGTCCATCTAAGGCTAGGGTCAGACGAACGCATTTTTCACGTCGTCCGTGAAAAAGTGTGTTCGAACTAATGGATGTATTTTTTCACGGAATACGCGATAGCGGTCATACGATGCGCATTTTCATCCGTGATTTTGTACGGATCATCAATAAAACCCTTTTTGCGTTTGGACGTTATGTTGGCCGGACGTGTGCAGCGTCTGACGTCTCCTAATCACGCACACACGCCGCTAGCGGACGCAGCGCACTCTGTACGTCAGTACTAGCGGTATCACGTTTTCGAACAAATGCGCTCTTTTGCCGCTTGCCTTGCACCGCTGCACTTTTGTGCAGCCGTACTCTGTATATTGCCCGTCATTTGCTGCTACTACGGCCGTCGTAAAGTGCGGCTGCACGCGCGTTCGCACTGCGTAAGTCTGACCCTAGCCTAAAACACAAGCCACTTCACTGCACCGCTTCGAGTAGAGCGGGGGTCCAACCCCTGTATTTCCATTCTTTACACCCCACAAAGTCATGTTAGGAGTCATTGGACAGGGCAGATCCTGGCCTTTCTAATGATACCAAAAATGACCATGTAAAATGCCATGAAAAAAAAAAAAACACACAAACTTAAATTTTTTAAATTTTCTTTATTGTGTGTATTTGCATAATTAAAGTGCGCCGGTCCAGGACAAGGTCCAATTTAAAAAAATGTAATCCCAGTACAGCCCTGCCTAAAACTTCGGTAGCCGTTTAGCACTTTAAACCATTCTGATCATCTCCCTTTGGCAAGTTTTCAGGCTTGTGGCTCTCTCCATTTTAAGGGCTTCTGGCCATCCTGGATTCTTTATTGTGAACTTCCAGTCAACCAGGGATCTCTGCTAGGTCATCCTGCAACCTGAAGAACCCAGGTATAGGCTTTCAGAGATCCTTCCTACCCTTCTGTATGAGTACCGGTCTCTCTCGTCTATACTCCTTAAATGTCTCTGAGGTTTTAAAGTATCCAGGCCTCTCTTCGTCAGGCTCGCGGCATTCTTGGCCTCTCCGGTACTGGTATCAGGCAGTGAAAAAGCTCAGTAGTGCACTGGATTAGCTATTGATTCTGCTGCTCCCTACAGAGCCTGTAAAACTTCTAGCCATTAAGCCGCTAATCCCTGTGTAATAGTGAACACAGCCCGCCGTCACCTTTCCTTGCCCTGCTCACATACTGCCGCAATGAGAAGAAATTTCCGTATCGCTGCATCGAGGGCATCTCTGACTTCTCCCTGAATGTCCTCTGTAGCCCCCACTTCCCTTATCGGTTGGTCTCTGGGAACTGTCCCCGTTTAGTTACACCCTCTCATTTATCATTCTTCTCCTTAGTTCACCTTCACATTCCTACGCGCTCTCTTCCCCCCCCGCCCCCTGTCTCTGCCCTTCAGGGCTCCTCTCGTTGTGTCCCACGGGTTCCTATTCTCGGGGCAGGCGACTGACACCGAGCCTCGTTTGTTAAATTAAAATACTCATTAAGAGTGAAAAATAAGGTCAGCCATCAGAACCTCCGCTTACTAATTGCAGATGTTTCACTAACGAGGCAGATAAAAGCCTAACACATTTACTCTAACTAATTATACAGACACTGACAAGGAGACAAATGGGTGTTGCAGGTAAGGACACACACGCAGATATCCCATGACGTGCATAAACAGGTACATATCACCACGCAGGCAGACGCTGCACCAGCCAGACCCTTATTATAATCACATATTGAAACATCGCCCGGCTCCCGCGTTATGGCCACTGACAGCTCTAATCACATGCAACGTGCATAGCCTCTCACTTGCAGACGAGCCACATCCTCCCTGACAACTTGCATCCATTAGCAGTAACAGCCAGTTTCTGGTTGTGATCATGTCTTGAGGGATGGATAAATATTTATGCATTTTTTTTAGCCGTCATTATTATTAGCTGACCTTTTCTTTATTTTGAGCAAAAATGCTGATGGTAAGCTCTCACCCCCTCCCCCCCCCGGCGCCATGGGATGCCACCATCAGTTGCGGGTCAGAGCTAAGATTCTGCAATGTGAAGAACAGAAAAGAAGAGGTTTAGTAGACGGGTCCCCAATAATCGCAGCAGCTTGAATAAATCATGTATGTGTGTGTATATACAGTTGTGTTCAAAATTATTCAACCCCCAATGCTGTAAAGGGTTTTAGGGAATTTAATGTACATTTGTAATTGTATTCAGAATGAAATCCTACAAGGACTTTTTAAAGAACCATATGCAACTAAAATGACATCAATTAGTTTTGTAATACAGTAGTAAATGTTTATTTTGTGAATTCTTCATTGACACAATTATTCAACCCCTTAAAGACTACCACTCTGAAGAACAGAGGTTCATTCAAGTGTTTTCAATCAGGTATTGAAAACACCTGTGGATGTCACGGAGCAGCAATAAAGCATAATAAGCACCAATTAGGCAGCTTTAAAATGACTGTGATACTCAGCTCCTTCTAGACATTTACTGGTGTGGTTACAAACATGGTGCAGTCAAGAGAATGGTCCAGGAAGACAAGAGAAGAGGTGATTACTCTTCACATGAAGGGCAATGGCTATAAGAAGATTGCAAGGATGTTAAACATACCAAGAGAGACCATAGGAAGCATCATTCGCAAATTCAAGGCAAAGGGCACTGTTGAAACGCTACCTGGTCGTGGCAGAAAGAAGATGCTGACTTCGACTGCTGTGCGCTACCTGAAGCATAGAGTGGAGAAAAGTCCCCGTGTGACTGCTGAGGAACTGAGAAAAGATTTGTCAGATGTGGGTACTGAAGTTTCAGCTCAGACAATACGGCGCTCACTGCGTAATGAAGGCCTCCATGCCAGAACTCCCAGGCGCACCCCCTTGCTGTCTCCAAAGAATAAGAAGAGTCGACTGCAGTATGCCAAAAGTCATGTGGACAAACCACAGAAGTTTTGGTATAGTGTTCTGTGGACTGATGAAACAAAATTAGAACTGTTTGGGCCCATGGATCAACGCTATGTTTGGAGGAGGAAGAACAAGGCCTATGAAGAAAAGAACACCTTGCCTACTGTGAAGCATGGCGGGGGGTCAATCATGCTTTGGGGCTGTTTTGCTTCTGCAGGTACAGGGAAGCTTCAGCGTGTGCAAGGTACCATGAATTCTCTTCAGTACCAGGAGATATTGGATGACAATGTGATGCAGTTCGTCACAAACCTGAGGCTTGGGAGACGTTGGACCTTTCAACAGGACAATGATCCCAAGCATACCTCCAAGTCCACTAGAGCATGGTTGCAGATTAAAGGCTGGAACATTTTGGAGTGGCCATTGCAGTTACCTGACTTAAATCCGATTGAGAACCTCTGGTGGGACTTAAAGAAAGCAGTTGCAGTGCGCAAGCCTAAGAATGTGACTGAACTGGAGGCTTTTGCCCATGA